>CM035837.1:86629901-89029901 GCA_020510985.1 Pholidichthys leucotaenia
AAACACCTGCTGAAGAGACTGGGTAGAAAAGAAAACCTGCAGGGTCTTGGCCCTCCATGGCACTTGATTGGACACCCCTGTTCTAGACAATCAAAGCAAACCAAAGTTATACTGCAAAAACCAAAATATAAGTATGATGAAAAATCTTCAATTAAAACCTCATATGCATTTTTTCCCAACCAAATTTTACTTCTTCCTTCCTTTTTTTTTTTTTTTAAATGTAAGAGCATTTCATTTGCTACAAGATAATTTTACTTGTTTTAAGAAATCTTGATAACTCTTTCTTTCTCTGTTGGCAAACAGTTTTGCTTATTTCAGGTAAAGTCATCTGCCAACCAAACAAGTGAATTTGACTTACTGTATTTCAATTTTCAGTTTCTACAGCGATATGTTAGAGCAGTATTTTTCAACTGGGGTGGCGTGGTACTCTAGGGTGCCATGAGAGCTTGTGTGTCGGGGGAAATTGTTTATTTTTACTTAATTGGTCCAAAAATTGCAAATTTGTTGTGCATCTATGCTTGTAGTGGTTCTTCCATGGGTGGCAGTATGAATGCAATTTTTCTTCTTCTTCTTGATGAAAAATTCACCCTGCGGAGAGGGGTTTACCTTCATAACTTCTGCAGCTGCTTTGTACATTTCATTTAAATAAAAAAAAAAAACGCTGTGATGTGTGAGTTCACACAATTATCTGGAGAGGCTGACAAAATGCCATCATCTCTTCCAGAAACTCCCATCTTGATGTCGGCTGTTTTCAGCATTAAACAAGTGGTGGATAAAACTGTCAGAGCTCCACCGGTCCCTCTATCCATCCATCTCCGGTAAGTCTCATTTTCAAGCAAATTTATTCTCCTGGTAATGGTAAGTACCATGTTTCACACCGAGTATAAGCAAATTACAATGTGAGTGCAGCAGGACTGCTCATGGCTTAGTTTCCTGACAGCTGCACAATTCCAGAGTTCCAAAATTCCAGTGTGGGAGCATTTTGGACTGAAGCAAGGAGAGCCCAATAATGTAAATGAGCTAGTATGTGGCCTATATTTGAAAACAGCCGTAACGAAAATTGAAAAATGCATTAAAACATAACCGTCCCATTAATGACAAAACACTCATGAGGCATGAGAATAAAGAATTACAATAATCAACACGGAAAAAATGAGGGTATGGATGAGTTGGTCAACTATCGACTTAGGGAGGATCAGTTCAACTTGAGCAATATTTGGAATATGTAAAAAGCAGGATTGGGTAATATTTGTGACATGTTGATTGAAATTAAGTTTATTATTGAAAAGCACTCCTAGATTTCTGACTGAAGATTTTACATCTTTTGTAAGAGATGCCAAGTAAGGGGTGATGCAGTCTGATAACTGATGGGGACTAATGACTAGAACTTCAGTTTTATCTGTACTCAGCTGTAGGAATTTGTAAGCCATCCAGTCCTTAATGGCAGTAATGCAGCAGTGCAGAGAGTCCAGATGACTGTGGCTTTTGGGATTGAATGAAATGTAAATCTGGGCGTCGTCAGCATAGAAGTGATAAGAAACAACAGTAAACTGGCTAATTACATGACCAAGAGGCAGAAGATATAGACTGAATAAAACAGGGCCAAGGACTGCGCCCTATGAGACTCCACATGACATGTGGGTAGTTGACGAGGTAAAACTGTCAACACAAACCTTAAAAACTCTGTTTGATAAATAGAATATAAAGGAGCCTTTGACCAACAATGCAGATATAAACATGACAGGGATAAATGAAAACGTTAATATTAAAAATTGTCTGCCAAAATTTGTTATTGTTACAGGCCTAATTACAATACAAAATTGTCATTAGATATGCCATAATAGGCTACAATGTATAATTTTCTAGCATTTTGGGTTGGTGGGGGCGGCAATAGATACTGTACATATATATGACTGTAGGAAATGACCGGTGGTATTTAAAAGACACACATACAAAGGTAATTACAAGTAATAACAAAAATGAGGCTGCAAACCTTGCTATGAGCAATTTTAGGCCAGATTTTCTTTCTCCTTCTTTTAGAAGCATGAGCCTTTACTAATGGGCATGCTTTCAGCATGTGTGCTATTTTCACACATGTGGTCAGCACAGTGGTATAGTGGTTAGCACTGCTGTCTCACAGCTAGAAGGTTCCAGGTTCAAACCCCAGGCTGGCATTGGTGGAAGCTAGGGCTGTGCAATAGGACGATATATATTGGATGATGAAATAAAAACGTCTATCGTTTCATCTAACAGTCTTATCATTTACAGTATATCGGGATTTAAAATGCATATACTCCGTTTCTTCAGCAAAACTCCTCACACACTACTAGTCAGAGCCCCGCCTCTCTCCCCAGTACACCCAGCAAAACAGCTGTGTGGGTGAGTGGCCAGGCTTCATTCCTGTGATTAGCACAGCAGGTAACTCAAAACTAATGGTTTCGTCAGATAGTCGCTGCTTCTGTGTGTCAGGAATGTCAGACTATTTCCCACCGCCCTGCATCAGTGAGGATAGTCTTCTAACCCTGTTTTTATTGGAGGTAAGTCGCATTAACACCATTTCACTCTAATTAATAAACAGCAAATGCTAAATGACGATGCTAAGTTATCGCTAAGAGGGTATCAGAACATCATTTCTTTGTATCTCAGACAGGTTCATTTTGTCTTCTAATGATAAAACTGATCTTGTTCTTCTATGAAGACAAAGCAAAGAGATGTCTCATACCTCTGACATGCTTCGACTGTCATCTGCAGTCTTCTTCAGAAAACATCTGATGTCCGTGGTGTGTCACATCAGCCGTTTTATCCTTTTCGTAGGTGTGACCGAACTGACAGATTTGATGAATCTGCCAGGTCTGGAGGAGAGCGTCCCAGGTATGCGAGAGCATGAAGGCTCCATCATCTCGGTTCATGGTGTTGTGGGCTCACTTCCGGATTTCATTTGCTTCCTGGATCCAGCGTTTGTGTTTGTTGTCCTCTGATCCAGTTATTTTTGTGTTGTTCCAGTCCATGATGTGGTTGTTTATCTTGCAGTGGTCTGATATTGTTGACCTGAGGTTTTCCTGTTCTGCCTTTTCTTTTTGTGTTCTTGTGAGTCACCCTGCTGTTTCTTTTTCGCATTCTTTTTGACCTTCCCTTTTCCGTGTTGCGAACAACCTCCTTGTTTCTCCTATGTATGTTTTTTTCACATGATTTGTATGGTACATAAATTATGTTGCATTTTTTGTTTGGTTGTATTTTGTCCTTGGGGTGAACCAAAAGCTGCTGTAGTTTTGTGTTTTTTTTTTTTATTGCTGTCAGGTCAAATCTGTCAGGTCAGTCACGCCTACGGAAAGGATAAAACAGCTGACGTGACACGTCACAGATGTCAGACAACGTTTTCTGAAGAAGACTGCAGATGACAGTTGAAACATGTCAAAGGTATGAAACATCTCTTTGCTTTGTCTTAATAGAAGAACAAGACCAGTTTCATCATTTCTTTGGTTTAAATTACTATTGAGTTTTTTCTGAATTTTTTTTTTATTAAAACTGCAAAAGTCTGTGATAGCTGCACATAAACAAAATAAATGATAAATACATTAAAATGTGTCAGCGGTAATGTAATTTATTTGATTTCTAATCATTTTAATTAGTCAAGTAGTGATAATGAATAAATTTGAAGTCATCACATGTATTTTTTTTTATTTAAGTTTTTGTAAAGGGTATACATGTCATTACAGCATTGCATTGTTTACTTTTTCATCACGTTCCATTTTTTTTGTTTTTTGACAACATTGGAAAAATAATTCTTACAACACCCTTTTTTAAGTGAAAGAAAAAGAGAAATTAAAAAAAGGACAAAAAAAACCCAAACAAAAAAAAACAAAACAAGAAAAAAAGAAAAAAAAAAACAAAACAAAAGGGAAAAAAATAAAAGAGTATCTGAGTAGAGTTGGAACAAAGAGCAGTGCCATTATTGAAATGGTATTTGTCAAAGATTAGATCTAATGGAAGACACAAATGCGTTCCAGGGTTGCCAAAAGTTCAAGAACCCATCCATGTCCTGTCTCAGTGCGAATGTCAACTTTTCCATCGAATAAATGTCCTGAATCACGTTAATCCAATCTTCAGGTGTAGGACAGTCCTTCAACATCCATTTTTTTGTTAGAGCTTTTTTACTTGCCAATATTAAAACAGTGAATAAGTATTTTTCTCCTCGTCTTTCCAGTGATTCCGGTAGTAAACCCAAATACAAAGTTACAAAAGAAAAGGGAATTTTATTAGTTTATTAGTTATTTTGAATATTTTCCCCAATATTGTCTGTACATTGGTCCAATATTGGTGGATAACTGGGCCTGACCAAAACACATGAAAATGATTTGCAGTCTTTTCACCACACAAGCGCCAACAATTCAACCCTTTACGAGTAAATTTGTTTTGTGCAGGTGTTCTGAAAAATCTTACCAAACTTTTCCATCCAAATTCTCTCCACTGCAGGGATGAGGTACTTTTCCATTGTTGTTTATTTAGCTTTTCCCATATTTCCAGTTGTAAAGTGAAATCCCCCTCTTTTTCCCATCTCTCTTTTATATATGATGTGTTGTCTCCTTTTAAGTCTTGAAGACCAAGGTATATTTTAGAAATGTATCTGATCCCTGAGATCCCTTTATATGCCATTAAGAAGACCTTCAGAACACCTGACTGGGCCCTTTCCAAATCCTCCTTTTTAAGTATTTTGTTTATGTGGTGTCTAAGCTGAAAGAACCTGCAAAGGTCTTGATTTATTAGACCTTGTTTTTTCAAATCTTCAAAACTTCTTAAAGTTTGCCCTTTAAAAAAATGGTAATATTTTATCAGTCCATTCTCTTTCCACTTTTTAAATCTAGTGTCTGTTTTATTAGGAGTAAAGTCTTGATCATAGGCAATCCATTGCAGTAATCGATAGGGTTCTTTTGTTTGATTCTCTCTGACTATCTTAAACCCAATTTTTAGCGGGGTCTCTATCCACGGGTTAGTGTTTTTCAAAAGTTTAGGTAAGGCATTGTTCCCTATTATCGCCTGTAGGGGAATGTCACTTGTTATTTGGCATTCTATCTCCTTCCATTGTGCAGTGTAGTCTGGGTTACATATCTCTACTAAAGTTTTAATTTGTGCGGCTTTAAAATAGTCCCTGATATTTGGCAGCGCAAGCCCACCTTTGTCTTTGTTTAGCTGTAGGGTTCTATATCTGATTCTAGGTCTCTTGCCCTGCCATATGAATCTTGAGATCCTTCTGTCCAGTTCTTGTCATGTTTTTTTGTGAGGTTCTACCGGTATTGTTTGGAAAAGGTATAGAAGACGTGGAAGTATATTCATTTTGACTGCTTCAATTCTTTGTGCAGTACCCAAGAATGGTATCATATTCTATCTTGCTAGATCAGATTTTATTTTTGCCATCAGTGGATCATAGTTTAGTGTTATAATTTTGTTGAGTTGTTTCGGGATATTGACCCCCAGATATTTCATAGATTCCATCTCCCAGTTAGTTTTGAGTTTGCTTAGTAAATATTGATTTGGGTCATAGTTGAATGTTAAAATTTGGGTTTTATGCATGTTTAATTCGTACCCCGATAAATCTCCATACTCTGAAAAAACTGAGATTAGCTCTGGAAAAGAGGTGTCCGGCTGCCCCAGGTATATTAAAATGTCATCAGCAAAGAGTGCTATTTTATATTTCTTCTGGCCAAGTGTAATACCTTGAATTTTTTGACTCTGTCTTATCCATTGGCTCAGAGGTTCTATGAAGATTACAAAGAGCAGTGGAGACAAGGGGCAGCCCTGACGACATCCTCTTTTCAGTTCAAAAGATGATGATAATTTACTGTTAATCCTTATTTTAGCTGCTGTTTTTTTTATATAATGCCTGGATGGTTCTAATGAAGTTGTTATGAAAATTGAAACTGGATAAGATTCTATATAGGAAAGACCAGTCAACCGAATCAAATGCTTTTTCAGCATCTAATCCCAATATGGCTGCATTTAAATTATATTTTTTTATATGATGAATTATGTGTAAAGTGCGTCTAATGTTATCTTGTGTCTGTCTTTGTCTTATAAAACCTGTTTGGTCTAAATGAATTAAGTCTGTCAGCATATTTTCTAACCTTTTGGCAAGGATAGTGGTAAAAAGCTTATAGTCCTGATTTAACACACTGATTGGTCTGTAGTTGGAGCAGTCTAGTTTATCCTTTTCAGGTTTAGGTATGACTGCAATGACCCCTTCTCTCCAGGAGGGGGGGTTTTCCCTGTGTGGAGGACATAGTTAAATGTTTTCAGGAGGAGAGGAGATAGTTGCTGTTTAAAGGTTTTGTACCACTCTGCTGTATAGCCATCTGCTCCTGGGGATTTGTTAGCTTTAAGTTTCATAATTGCTTTTTCTAATTCTTTAGGTTGTATTTCTGACAATAGTGTTTTATTTTGTGACTCAGTAAGTTGGGGAAGGTTTAATGTATTTAGGAAGGCTTCGGATGCGTTTTTGTGTTTTTTGAGGGAGTACAAGTTCTTGTAGTAGTTCTCGAAGCTTTTAAGAATTTCCTGAATTCTAAATTTTATTTCCTTTGATACTGGGTCTCTGATTTTGTAGATTGCTCTCTCCGTTTGTTGTTTCCTCAATTTATAGGCTAGTAATTTTGCCAATTTGCTACCTGTTTCATAGTATTTTTGTTTCAGAAATGTAAGTTTCTTCTGGATTTCTATTGTGTAGATCTCATTTATTTGTTTTTTAATTTCCTTAATTTTGAGCGAGTCATTAGAATGAGTGTTGTCTTTGTGCTCTTTTTCTAGTTTCTTAAGTTCTGATTCTAATGTGATTAGTTTTTCTTGTCTCAGTTTCTTTTGGATTGCCAGTTTTGCGATAATCTTTCCCCTTATTACAGCTTTGCATGCGTCCCACAGTATTAAAGGGGATACTTCTCCATTATCATTTTCTTCCAAATATCTGTGAATATCTGATTCCAATTCATCTTTCAGTGGTCCATTCAGCACATTTGAATTTAACCTCCAAGAAAATGTATTATTTGTGTATTTTGGATACTTAAGTCCATATAGATCGGACTGTGGTCAGAGAGATCCATCAGTCCTATTTTACATGTTTTTACTCTTCCAATGTCTCTATTAAACATAAAAAAATAGTCAGTCCTTGAGTATGATGAATGTGGTGCTGAGTAAAATGTATAATCTTTTACACTGGGGTTGAATTCCCTCCACATGTCACAGATTCCCATTTCTTTTAGTAGCATCAGAGTTTTTCTACTTTGAGTGTTATTCTGATGTGGAGAATTACCTGATGCATCCCAGTATGGATTCAGTCTTAGATTGAAGTCTCCACCACATATCACTAAACCTTGGGCTTTAGTTATCATTAGGTCAAATACATTTTTATAAAATTTCCAGTTAGCCCCTGGAGGTGCATATACATTCAGCAGGGTGATATCTTCTCCCTCTAGCCGACCAAGTACCATGCTGAATCTCCCTTCTTTATCTTTGTGTTCTGATTTGTTTTCAAATATAATTTTGGTTGAGATCAATGTCGCTACCCCCCTCCTCCTCCTTGACTTATATGAAGATGAAGAGATCATTTTAAACCCTTGTCTATTAAGTTTAGTGTGCTCCAAGTCTGTTAGGTGGGTTTCCTGTAAAAATATTATTCCTGCTTTGTCTTTTTTCATTTTGCCTAGAATCTTGGATCTTTTAACTGGATTCAGGATCCCTTTTACATTATATGAGATTATTTTGGTTACACCCTGTTTCTCCATTGTGTTATCTTATTTAGTATAACAGTGTGGTGGCCCTCTTTTATGCTACTCAGAAACTGAAAGAACATTAAGAACATAAAAAAAAAACATTAAGAACATAGTATATAAAACTTTAAAACAAAAAACTGACAAAAGATCTTCCTGAACTGAGGTCTTTTTAGTGACCTTACAAGAGCCTTGTTGGTGCGTTGGCTCTGAGGGAAATTCCTCAAACTCTGTTACGTGCTGAGGGCCCTCTCTTACCCCTGTAAGTTGTCCCATGTTTTTAACGTGAATTTCAGATCCCAATCTGAACTTGTAATGATTTTTTTTTTTTTATGCCTATACCCTATGAAATTGTGCGCAACCTCCCACCACCATCACAGCAAACAATCACGTTAATACAGTATTTGTTAGTGTGGAGAGTTCATGTGGTTCATTGTCACATTTCTATTTTAACAAGTTTTTTTTTTTTAAAGACTTATTTGTTTCTAATATTATGACTGTTCCATGAAATGTTTTACCACTTGATACTTGCTGATTCTGCATCTCCTTTAATGTTTGTTACCTTGTAGGAGGAGGGTTTGATACGCAGATTGATTAAAAATATCGTTATTCCCTCCTGAAAACGCTCAGTTTTTCCTTATAGCCCTGGCGCTGGGTTTCCCGCTGCTGGCCCGTGGATTTTGAGGGTCTCTGTGTGCACTACGTTTGAGCCTTGATTCTTTCGATCGGGTCTGCTGTGGGTTTATACACCGTTACCGGGAGCCCTCTTCTCGCCATATCTGTGGTTGCTTCTTCCGCCGAGTTGTAGAGACACATCTCATCCCCGTAAAAAACCCTCAGCTTCGCCGGAAATGGAGTTTGAAAGCGCAGTTTCTTCTCTCGTAGTAACTTTTTAGCGTTGTTGTATTCCCGACGCTTTTTAAGGACCTCCGGGGCGTAGTCGTGCTCCACAAAAACTTTTCTTTCTTGGTGCATAAATCCTTTTTTCTGCCAAGCCAGTCTCAAAACCTCCTCCTTTGTTTTGAAGTTGGAGAACTTCACCACCACCGAACGCGGGGGCGCTTCCGCCGACGGCCTTGGGGCTAATGAACGGTGCGCCCTTTCTATTTTCAAATCGGTGGATTGGGGAATTTCCAACTTCTCTCTCAATATGGATTCCACACATGCAGCCATTGTGGTGAAACCGTCCTCGACTCCTTCTTTCAGACCATGAATTACATTAATTTCATAATTAATTTCATAATTAATTTCATTAATTTCATAATTACATTATGAATTACAATTACCATGAAGTACAATGGGGGGCAGAGCCTTCAGTTATCAAGCTCCTCTCCTGTGGAACCAGCTGCCAATCTGGATTCGGGAGTCAGACTTGATCTCTGTTTTTAAGAATAGGGCTAAAACCTACCTTTTTGATATAGCCTACAATTAGGGAGGGATCATGTGTTTCTGAACCCTCCCTTAGTTATGCTGCTAATAGGTTTAGTCAGCTGGGGGACCTCCAGTAATGCACTGGGCCTCACTCCTTTCCTCACTCTCAATGAAATATTTTTTTTGCTGGTCATTAACATTTGTTTGTTCTCTCAAATAGATTGAGTCCCCATCGTGCTGTTTGCTCTCTACATGTCTGTTCTTTTCATCTTCTCTATCCCCTCACCCCCCAGCCAGTCGCAGCAGATGACTGCCCCTCCCTGAGCCTGGTTCTGCTGGAGCTTTCTTCCTGTTAAAAGGGAGTTTTTCCTCTCCACCGTCGCCAAGTGCTTGCTCACAGGGGATCGCCTGATTGCTGGGGTCTTTCTGCAACTGTGGGGGTTCCCCCTACAGTTGATAGTGCTATGAGATGACTGTTGTTGTGAAATGGCACTATATAAATAAAGTTGAATTGAACTGAATGAATTCTTATGTTGTCTCTTCTTAGTCTTCCTTCTTGGTCGGTTAGCTTAGTCTCCAGTCTTTACTGTCGTTTGAGTAGTTCCAGCACGGTTTCTTCCAGCCCTTTTATTCTTTCCTCTGCTTCCATGATTCGGTCCTCAGCCTGGTCCACTCTGCTGTTTGTCCTTTTTATTTCGTCTTTAATTTCACGAAATTCGGCCCAACACTCTCGGCGAAATTGTCTTTATTCTTGAAGTACCATTTTTAAGCTAACCGTGTTGTTAGCCTCATTTTGCTCCTCTATTTCCGAGTGGTCATTGTCCTTCAGGTCAGATTCTCCTGCCGATGCGCGTCTTGGCCTGGGAAATGTCGATCTCTTCTGTTTTCCTTTAGGCATAATGACTTTGTCTTTTGATTTTCACTCTTCCAAAAATCCGTTAAATCTGATTTTCAAGGTATTTTCACGGATCGGGTCTGGGAACTTCAGCGTTAAGCTGCTATCACCATGGTGTCCAGACCGGAAGTCCATCACATGTATTTTTGACATTACTTTTGTGCCTTTGATTTTCAGATCATGACCAGTCTGAAATATTTTTACAAAGAAGCAGGTTAAATCAGACCAGATATGGCAGTCTTCAGGCTGCCATTTGTCAATTTGTACTGTAAGGTGGATGTCAATGTTGTCCTCTTGAGGGCGCCATTAGCCTAGTTCTTTGGGGATTTTGTGGCCAGTTTGTTCTAGTGTGCCACCGTATTGTGGATATATTTGCGCAGGGTGCCATTCTTGTTCCCTCTGTTCTATGTTTCTGAGAGCATGTCAAGGGGTTCTGCCGTGTGTGACTGAGCCGTGTTCAAAGGAAAATAAATGACAGTCGGGAGTCCACAGCCACATTCCAGAATCCTGTTTCCAGTGTCTCATTCTTCACCCACCACATCTTGCATATTAAAACACAACGCAGAGGCTCAGGAGGGCTAAGCTTGAGGAACTGATGCCTAGCAAGTGGGTTACATCTTTGGTGCCATGACCCGGATGTGGCTGTTCTGCGACTCCTGGGAGAAGATGGCTGATACTATCCACTAAAGTGACTGTAAATTACTGGGTGATCATCTAAAAGTGGAACTTCATCACCTTTGTCCCTGGACATATCCTTTGCTGTGTGTTTTATAGTTTGAAAAAAAAAAAAAAGAATATTAAAAAAAGCGAGAGAGATTAACTTTTAGTGATTTTGAGCATTTATATGTTGCACTGGTTGAAATCAACATTATTGTGGTTTCACTTTTGCTTATTTTAATTCAGAAGTTGTTTTAGGAAGCAGCTGATACAATTTTGAATGTTTTGAATATTTTTCCATTTAAAAGTGATAAATGCTAATTCCCTCCTTATACAGCCGTGGACAGAATTGTTGGTACTAACTAACTAACTAACTAACTAACCTACACTTATATAGCGCTTTTCTAGTCACAAAGACCACTCAAAGCGCTTTCATTAATACTAACCCTCTATTCTAAGGGCCTATAGGAAACAGATATCTAGGGACAATTTAGAACAGCCAATTAACTTAACATGCATGTTTTTGGCATGTGGGAGGAAACCGGAGAAATCCCGGAGTAAACCCACGCAACACGGGGAGAACATGCAAACTCCACACAGATCACTGTTGGTCGGGGGCTGGGATCGAACCCACGATCCCACGATCCCCACAATCCCCCGGCCAAGGGTAAACTGTGCTGCCGCAGTGCTAACCACTGCGCCACCGTGCAGCCCTGGTACCCCTCTGTTAATGAAAGAAAAACCCACAATGGTCACAGAAATAACTTGAATCTGACAAAAGTGGTAATAAATAAAAATTCTATGAAAATTAACCAATGAAAATCAGACAATGCTTTTGAATTGTGGTTCAACAGAATTATTTTAAAAAACAAACTCATGAAACAGGCCTGGACAAAAATGATGGTACCACTAGAAAAGATTGAAAATAATGTGACCATAGGGACATGTTCAACCAAGATGTGTCCTCTAATTAACATCACAGGTGTCTACAAACTTGTAATCAGTCAGTCGGCCTATTTAAAGGGTGACAAGCAGTCACTGTGCTGTTTGGTGACATGGTGTGTACCACACTAAACATGGACCAGAGGAAGCAAAGGAGAGAGTTGTCTCAGGAGATTAGGAAGGAAATTATAGACAAGCAAGTTAAAGGTAAAGGCTATAAGACCATCTCCAAGCAGCTTGATGTTCCTGTGACTACAGCTGCACATATTATTCAGAAATTTAAGATCCACGGGACTGTAGCCATCCTCCCTGGACGTGGCCGCAGGAGGAAACTTGATGAAAAATGGAAGAGACGGATAATGCAAATGGTAACAAAAGAGCCCAGAACAACCTCTAAACACATTCATGGTGAACTCCAAGGTCAAGGTACATCAGTGTCAGATCGCACCATCTGTCGTTGTTTGAGCCAAAGTGAACTTCATGGGAGACAACCAAGGAGGACACCACTGTTGAAAACAAATCATAAAAAAGCCAGACTGGAATTTGCCAAACTGCATGTTGACAAGCCACAAAGCCTCTGGGAGAATGTCCTATGGACAGACGAGACAAAACTGGAACTTTTTGGCAAGGCACATCAGCCCTATGTTCACAGACGCAAAAATGAAGCATACCAAGAAAAGAACACTGTCCTTACTGTGAAACATGGAGGAGGTTCTGTCATGTTCTGGGGCTGCTTTGCTGCATCTGGCACAGATTACTTAATGTACAATGAAATATCAAGACTATCAAGGTATTCTAGAGAGAAATGTGTTGCCCAGTGTCAGACAGCTTGGTCTCAGTTGGGTCATATCCTGTTGCAAGACCCATGACCTGCGAAACACACAGCTAAAAACACCCAAGAATGGTTAAGAGTGAAACACTGGACTATTCTAAAGTGGCCTTCTATGAGCCCTGATCTAAATCCTATTGAACATCTGTGGAAGGAGCTGAAACATGGTGTCTGGAGAAGGCACCCTTCAAACCTGAGACAACTGGAGCAGTTTGCTCATGAGGAGTGGGCCAAAATATCTGCTGAGAGGTGCAGAAGTCTCATTGACAGTTACAGAAATCGTTTGATTGCAGTGATTGCCTCAAAAGGTTGTGCAACAAAATATTAAGTTAAGGGTACCAACATTTTTGTCCAGACCTGTTTCATGAGTTTGTTTTTTAAAATAATTCTGTTGAACCACAATTCAACAGCATTGTCTGATTTTCATTGGTTAATTTTCATAGAATTTTTATTTATTACCACTTTTGTCAGATTCAAGTTATTTCTGTGACCATTGTGGGTTTTTCTTCCATTAACAGAGGGGTACCAACAATTTTGTCCACGTGTGTAAGTCATTTTGTGAAAACATATCCTAAACATATTAAGCAGTCACACACTTACATTTTAACACTGATTCTACTCACAAACAAAGCACACTCAGAAGAAATATGCAGAGAAATCGTGCAGAGACCCCATTCAGGCCGGAGGGAGCCACTGCTGCAGTGCCTCATCACACCCCCAGGTCTATTACACATGATGGCCATCTTCACACAAACACAACCCAAGTCCAGTTTTTGAATAATGATCCTATGGCACAGGACATAGTGAGGCCAAAACATGCCAACCAGGTGTACGTATGTGAACAGTGAAGTAGGCTCACCACTCACCCATCACCCCCAGTGTTGTACCCTTATGACACCAGTGCTATCCCAGCCCACATTCCCATGCTGCCGTGAGCCGCTGTGTCAAGGCAGCACCAACTCCCTGTCAATAGTCCAGCAGTCATACACCCTGTGCCACAGCCAGTGCTGCAGCACACCACAGAGTGTCATGCAAAGCCCCCTCCCATTTATACCACAACCACCATCTGATTTCACCCCAGCTTACCATGCCAACCAGCACAAAACTGAGCATCAGCCAGGTGCATCAGTGCCCAACACTCAATTCACATCCCTGCTTGGGCCCACCCTAACTGATCATGCTACCCCTGCACCAATCCCTGCTACTCCGCAGATGGCATACAGTGGCTTTGTGCAAACCCATCAAGTTAAGAATGTGTAGGTGTTTACAGGTAACACAGACAGCAAGATGTTTGTAGAGGACTGGATATGGGACATGCAATATCTCTTGGATGCTATACACCTGCCAACACACCTTCGGTTTCCCATAGTTGTGTGACACATAAGTGTTGAAGCTAGAAGGCTTGTTTTGAACTTGCCACCCAATGAGCAGACCCCAGAAAAAGCATTTAAGGAGCTAAGAGTGGAATATGGTGATTTGTATGAGTCCCAAGATCCACAGGCAGATTTCTACGAGTGTTGTCAGCGCCCAGGAGAGGATGCATGCTACTATGCCATAGCCCTGGACGCAACCTTGCGTGATGTGGAGGAAAGTCAGCGGGGGGGCCGGCCCTTTCCAGATCGTGATTGTAAACTTACCTGGCAGCTTTTGAAAGGCCTAACCGATGAAGAGGTGTATGCAAGAATTGCACCCATGAAGCCAAGGCTTCTGAGCTTTCGAGAACTCCAAGTAGAACTCAGGGATCTAGCAAGAGAATCCAAGAAATTTAATCCCCAACACAAATCAAGGAAAACTTATGCCCAAGTCCATGTGACTGAAGAGAGAAATGCAAATATCAAAGGGGAGAGAGTGAAGCAGAATGCTGAAATATCCGAGTTGACTATGATGGTGAAAAAACTAGCTCGTAACCAGGAGGAGCAAATGCTCAAGTTGTCTTATCTGGAGAGCAGATTATCCCCTCGTCCCCCCACTCAGCCAGCAAGAGCTCCTCCACCAACAGGAGGTGAAGCACAGAGCACAGATGTTACCTGTTATAGGTGTGGACAAATAGGGCACATAGCTCAGATCTGCCGTGCATCTCTCCCAAACCCCAGTACCCCCTGGGGCCACCAATTTCAGACTATGAACCCTCAAGATGCGAGTGTGTCCTAGCCAGCTCAGCATTTAAACGCCTGAAGCCCATGGTGACAGGGGCCACCATGGGTAAACAGCAAGATCCCCTCCAGCAAAAGAATTTGACTAAGAGAACCCCATTGGTGGAGCCCAGGAATGAAGGAGACATGGGAAAGTGTGCAGGGCTCTCATAGATTCAGGGTCACAAATCACCAGCATCACCCACAGTTACTGGTGCTGCCACCCTGCCCTCTGGCAGAAAAAAATGCAGCTCTCAGAGATACCCATAGAGGGTGCTGGAGGCCAGAGTGTACCCTATTCTGGTGTTCAGTACATTACACTCAGAATCTCTGGTGATAAATCCCTAATTGCACCAGCCTTTGTTGTTCCTGACTCAGAGTATTTCTCCAGTGTTCCTCTTCTGGTGGAGACCAATGTCATTCGTGCTGCCAGAGACCACCTCAGAGCAGCTCTATTGGAGTTAAATGACACTGAGAAGTGCGTGCTGGAGAGCAGAGTAGGTCCTGCTGTGTACAATGGGCACAAGATTCAGATTCCTGCGGGCAAAGAAAAGGATATAATGTGTAAGATAAAAGCTGGGCCACAAAGAAAGACTTACACAGCTTTAATAGAGAGCCATCCCTCTACACAGCTCCCCGAACACCTACTGATCGTTCGAGCTCTTGTTGATGTAAAGAGAGGCTGTGCTCCAGTTCGAGTGATGAACTTATCCCAGCGTGCTCTGACGTTAAGGCCACACACTCGGCTGGCTGATGCCTTCCTGGTGGAGCAGGTATCAGATTTTCCTGGAAAAAGGCTGGCAGGACCATCAGACAGTGGGAGTAACAGCGCACCCCAGAGCCTGGTACAGGTGGTGTCAAGCTGTGTAGTGGACCTCAGTGATGCTGCAGTGGAAAATGAGCACCAGCGGTTGCTCCTCAAGGAATTGTTGGGAGAAAAATGCAGACGTTTTCTCACAACACTCAATGGACTATGGTCACACGAAAACCAATCAGAATCAGAATCAGAATCAGAATCAGGTTTATTGCCATTGTTCATGTAGTACACAAACTAGGAATTTGTCTCGGTACAATGCTGCAACATTAAACATGATAAGATAAGAGAAATAAACTATACATGTAATAAAGTGTAGGATAAGATTAAGTGATACTGGTCAACAGTTAAAATATATATTAGCCAGCAGCAGATACTGTGGAGAACTATATAGTGCAGTCGGTAATGCAGGAAGAAAACAGTGATGATTGACATGAGTCTGGTTGAGCTGCTGTACATGGTGCACGAGAGTCACTTAGTGTTCAGCAGTCTAATGGCAGAGGGGAAGAAGCTGTTCATGTGACGGGAGGTTTTAGTCTGGATGGACCGAAGTCTTCTACCAGAGGGGAGGGGGGCAAACAGTACGTGACCAGGGTGTGAGGGATCGGCTATGATCCGGCCAGCACGCCTCCGGGTCCTGGAGATGTACAGATCCTGGAGAGATGGGAGCTTGCAGCCGATCACCTTCTCAGCAGTGCGCACGACGCGCTGCAGCCTTAGTCTGTCCCTGGCAGTGGCTCCTGCGTACCACACGGTTATGGAGGTGGTGAGGATGGGCTCGATGATGGCTGTGTAGAACTGCACTAACATCTTGGTGGGTAGCTTGAGCTTCCTCAGCTGCCGCAGGAAGAACATCCTCTGCTGGGCTTTTTTGATGAGTGAGCTGATGGTCAGCTCCCATTTGAGGTCCCTGGTGATGGTAGTGCCTAGGAAGCGGAAGGAATCAGCAGTGGTGATGGGAGAGCCTGAGAGGGTGAGGGGGGGCAGAGGAGTAGTGACTTTCCTGAAGTCTACAATCATCTCCACTGTCTTCAGAGCGTTCAGCTGCAGGTTGTTATTGCTGCACCAGGACGCCAGCTGGGCCACCTCTCTCCTGTAGGCGGACTCGTCGCCGTTGGAGATGAGCCCGATGAGGGTGGTGTCGTCCGCAAACTTGATCAACTTGACAGACTGGTGGCTGGAGGTGCAGGAGTTGGTGTAAAGGGAGAAGAGTAGGGGGGAAAGTACACAGCCCTGGGGTGATCCGGTGCTGATGCTAGTATAGTCTGAGACAGTCTTTCCCAGCCGCACATGCTGCCTCCGGTCCGTCAGGAAGTCGATGATCCACCTGCAGAGGGAGTCAGGCACGTTGAGCAGGGACAGCTTGTCCCGGAGCAGAGCAGGGCGGATGGTGTTGAATGCGGAGCTGAAGTCCACAAACAGGATCCTGGCGTAGGTTCCCGGGGAGTCCAGGTGCTGCAGGATGGAGTGGAGGGCCAGGTTGACTGCATCGTCTACAGACCTGTTGGCTCGGTAGGCAAACTGCAGCGGGTCCAGGAGAGGGGTGGTGATGGACTTGAGGTGGGACAGGACCAGGCGCTCAAAGGACTTCATGACTACAGAGGTGAGCGCTACAGGTCTGTAGTCATTAAGTCCAGTGATCCGTGGCTTCTTGGGGACAGGGATGATGGTGGAGGATTTGAGGCAGGATGGCACGTGGCATAACTTAAGGGAGGTGTTAAAAATGTCTGTGAATACAGGAGCCAGCTGTTTCGCACAGAGTCTCAGGGTGGAGGGAGACACGCCGTCTGGGCCGGGGGCCTTGCGCGGGTTCAGTCTGGAGAACTGTTTGAGCACATCCTGCTCACTGATGATAAGGGGAGGGGGGGAGGAGGGGGGGGTGCCTTAAATGAAGTAGGGAATGTGGAGGCTGTGGAGCTGGAGGGAGGGGGGGAGTTGGACACAGATGACGAGGTGTCAAAACGGGCATAGTGTTGGGACAGTCTCTGACAAAGGGCTTTGTCATCCTGACCTTTAGGAGCCTGAGGCCGATAGTTGGTGATCTGCCTCAGTCCTCTCCACACGGAAGCCGAATCATTAGCAGTGAACTGCTGCTGGAGTCTCTCTGAGTACACAGATTTAGCCCTCTTCAGCTCTCTGTTAAACCGGTATTTAACCTCCCTGTAGCAGTCCCTGTCTCCACTTTTCAGCGCTGCTTCCTTCTCCTTCCTGATCTGTCTGAGCTTAGCTGTGAACCAGGGTTTGTCATTAGAGTAACTCACCCTGGTGCGTGATGGAAGAATGTTCTCTTCACAAAAGTGGATATATGAGTTCACAGTGTCCGTGTACTCATCCAGATCATGCGTGGCTCCTTTAAGCATGCCCCAGTCAGATATTTCCATGCACGTTTCCAGCTTCTCCTCAGCTTCACTGGTCCGTATCTTCGTAGTGCTCACAACAGGTTTAGTGAGCTTCAATCTCTGTCTGTATGTGGGAATGAGGTGAACCATCACGTGATCAGATAATCCCAGCGCAGCTCGAGGGACAGCGCGATATGCGTCTTTCACTGTGGTGTAACAGTGATCCAGTGTGTTTAATCTTCTGGTGGGGCATTTAATAAACTGTTTGTAGCGGGGGAGATCGTGGCTCAGATTGCACTGATTAAAGTCGCCAGCCACAATAATCAGCGAGTCTGGAAAACTCCGCTCTGTGTGTTGAATGTGATCCGCGAGCACGCGCTGAGCTTCGCGCGTGTCCGCGTCGGGAGGGGCGTACACAGCGATCAGTATAAAAGAAGCAAACTCCCGCGGGGAATAGAAGGGCTTGCAATTGATAACAAGAAATTCCAAGGCAGGAGAACAGTGTTTGGAAATTACCGTTACATCAGAGCACCAGATGCAGTTGATGTAGAAGCAGACTCCGCCTCCTGTGGTCTTGCCGGAAAGCTCTGTGTCACGATCAGCACGGAAGAGCTGGAAGCCGTCGAGGCGCAGCGCGCTGTCCGGTATATTTTCCCGGAGCCAGGTCTCAGTAAAGCAGAGGACAGCTGAGGAGGCGAGGTCCTTAAAACGCATCAGCAGTCTCAGTTCATCCACCTTGTTAGTGAGAGAGTTGGTATTGGACAGAAATATGCCAGGCAGCGCCGTTCGCGAGCCTCTCCTGCGAAGTCGCACGAGAGCGCCCGCTCGTCTTCCTCTCTTCCGCCGTCTCACTTTCCGAGCCAAACAATAAACCAGATCGGCGGCAGGGGCTAGAAAAACTGGGAGGAGGTCCGTGGGGGTGAAAGTCCTGATATTTAAAAGTTCTTCACGGGTATAAGTGCAAGCAGACACACAATTGACAAACAAAAACAAACAAAGAGCGCAGCGAAGCACCATGTCGACCGCTGTGGGCGCCATCTTGGATCGAACACAAGCAGCATGAAATCCCTTTGGTTGATTCTAGACCATTTTGACTCCCTTACCGAAAAATCCCCCCATCCCAGTGGCAAGACGTAAGAGAGCTCCTGATGAATATGGAATCAGCAGGAGTCATTGTCCCAGTAAGAGTCCTTATGCATCCTCAGTAGTCATTGTAACAAAGAAAGATGGGTCTTTAAGGTTATGCATCGACTACAGGAAACTTAATTCATGCAGTACAAGGGATGCCTTCCCCCTGCCCAGGATAGAGGAGGCCCTGGAAACTTTAGGGCAGGCACAATACTTCTCCACACTGGACCTTACATCAGGTTACTGGCAAGTGGAAGTGGCACAACAGGACAAATACAAAACTGCCTTCAGCACTCCTATGGGACTATATGAGGCACTCTGGGCTGCAGAATGCTCCATCAACCTTTCAAAGGCTGATATGTTGTTTTGGTGACCTAAATTTTACTCACCTCCTGATTTATTTGGATGACCTCATCATATTCTCAAAGTCCTTTGATGAGCACCTGGAGAGACTGCAGGTTGTATTCAGTCGGCTAAGGGAGCATGGCTTGACGCTAAAACCATCCAAGTGCCAACTACTGAGAACGTTGGCGCAGTACCTGGGTCACCTAGTCTCTGCAGAAGGAGGCAAGACTGACCCAGAAAAGATCTGCAAAGTGAGGGATTGGGTGAGACCTGAAAATTGAAGGGAGGTTCTGCATTTTTGGGGATTTGCAGGATACTACAGGTGGTATGTAAAGGGATACTCCACTTTAGCTGCCCCCTTATACCGACTCACCTCTGGTGATCCAAAGAAGAAAATTAGAGGGAAAAAGAAAACCCCTGCTCCTGACCCACCCTTTCTGTGGACTGATGAATGTGAGGATGCATTCCAATCATTGAAAGAGAGGTTATGTTCTGCACCCATCCTGGGCTATCCAGACTATAGCCTATCTTTCATTCTCCAGACAGATGCCTCAAGGGAAGGGCTTGGTGCTGTCCTGGCACAGATGCAGGATGGGGTGGAGAAGATCATTGCTTAAGCCAATCGAAGTCTAACTCCAGCTAAAACAAGATATCCTGCACATAAGCTGGAGTTCCTTGCCTTAAAGTGGGCTGTAACAGATAAGTTCTATGATCACCTATACGGGTGTAAGTTCTCGGTCCTTACTGACAACAACCCACGGAAATATGTGATGTCAACAGCTAAGCTGGATGCTACAAGCCAGCAGTAGGTGTCTCAGCTGTCCATTTTTGAATTTGACACCCAGTACCGCACGGGACAGAGTAACTCACATGCAGACGTCCTCTCCCGTTTGTCCAACCAGGAGGTTCACCAAGCCCTATACATATTCCCACAGAGGGTGGAGGTCAGTGAGCAGGAAACCAATGATGTAACCTCCAGCCCAGACTGCCTGCAAGCTCCGCCTGTAGCTGATAACCTTAACCGCTCTGGAGGGTTCAGTAAGCCCCATAGCGATGTGGGGATGGAATTACTTTCTGCCATGACCAAGCAAGAGATGCGTGCACAACAGAAAGAAGACCGTGTTGTTGGGCTAATCTTGTATATCAGGATGAGGAACAAAAAACCTGACAGAAGTGAAAGGATCGGAGGTGGGGCTTTAATGCAGCTTCTCTTAAAAGAGTGGAGGACGTTAGTAGTAAGAGATGGCATCCTGTATCGACATGTAAAAGTTGATCAAAGGGGGACGGTGGAACAATTGGTGCTTCCTAAGATATTTCATACAACAGTTAAGACTTCCCTCCACGATGACTCAGGGCATCTGGGGATTGAAAGGACTCTTCAAATGATCCGAGACCGGTTCTATTGGCCAAAGATGTTCCAGGACATCAAGGATTAGTGTGAAAGGTGTGAAAGATGCTGCCTTAAAAAGACCCCAGCTGCAGGTGTTAAAGCGCCCCTGGTTAGTGTTCACACAAGCTCACCTATGGAACTTGTTTGCATGGACTTTCTGACCTTGGAGAAGTCAAAAGGCGGTACTGAAAATGTGCTCATTGTCACTGACCACTTCTCTAGGTTTGCACAGGCGTGCCCCACCAAAGACCAAGAAGCCAAAACAGTGGCCAGAATACTTTGGAAGAATTTCTTCTGTCGCTTAGGCTTCCCAAGTAAGCTACATGCAGATCAAGGGCGTAATTTTGAGAGTGCAATAGTGAAGGAGCTGTGTAAATGCACTGGCATTAGCAAAACACACACAACCCCCTATCACTCTCAGGGGAATGGCACCACAGAACGGTTCAACAGGACCCTCATGAACATGCTGGGGATGCTGGAGCCTCACCTAAAACCCCGCTGGCATTAATATGTCGAAGCTATGACTCACGCATACAACTGCACATGTCATGATTCAACTGGGTTCACACCATACTTTTTGACATCCCAGACTTCCAACTGATTTGGTCTTCAACCTGCCTACCACCCAGGATACAAATGGATACAATGAGTATGTCCAAACCCTACAAGACTGTCTCTCATACAGTATGCATATTCCCACGCAAATCAGATGTCTCGCCAGGCCAAAGAACAACAAAAAAGACAGTATGACAAAAAGGTGCATGGTGACATCTTTAAACCTAGTGACCGAGTCCTGGTCAGAGTTTGCCATGTAGCAGGGAGGCAGAAGTTGGGAGGCAGATGGGAAGCACAGCCATACATTGCGGCAAAGAAACAATCAGGAATCCCAGTGTATGTGGTACAACCAGAAGATCGAGGACAGGAGAGAGTACTTCATCCCAACCTTCTTACACAGTGCATGTTTCTTCCTGTGGAGACAGGAGGAGTGGAACAGCTGGAGAGTGAGCTAAAGATAGCAGAGACAGAGTGGGAGTCACCAGAGGAGTCCCAGACAGAGTCCCCTGAGACAAGCATGGAAGGTATCCAACAAGAGGACATGCAGACAGAGGATGACCCAGAAGAGATTGAGGATGCTAATGCAGAAGTGGGGCAGACTGCTGAGGGAACAACGGACAAGGATGTGTGTCCCCAAGTACCTATCATACCTAGAAGGAACCCACCCTGAAAACGTGCCCCACCAAGTAAACTGTCATTTGAATCCTGTGTTCTGGACAGCAACCAGCAATGCAGGACATACATAAACACTACAAACTTATTGCAAGCACGCATAAGCACATTTGCATTTACTAATAAAACAATGTCTTGCCTTCTGTATTTTTCTTTTCATATCTCGAGTGCATTCGTGTTAAGGAAATGGGTAATCTGTTTTTTTGTATGCATGACAGGGGCGTTATCAAATAAAGGAAGGACAGATGTAAGGTGGATGTTGATGTTGTCGCCATTAGCCTAGTTCTTTGGAGATTTTGTGGCCAGTTTGTCCTAGTGTGCCACCATATTGTTGATATATTTGCGCTGGGTGCCATTTTTGTTGTTCACTCTGTTTTATGTTGTTGAAAGCATGTCAAGAGGTTCTGCCGCATGTGATTGAACCGTGTTCAAAGGAAAATAAATGACAGTCTGGAGCCCACTGCCACATTCCAGAATCCTGCTTCCAGTGTCTCATTCTTCACCCACCACATCTTGTATATTAAAACCAACGCAGAGGCTCAGGAGGGCTAAGCTTGAGGAACTGGTGCCTAGCAAGTGGGTTACAGTACAATTGATTTTTTTCAGTATGTAAAATGTAAAAAAAAAAGATTTTTATGTGATTATCTAAACTGTAGAATATACAGAAAATGTATATTGTGATATACACTACTCAAAAAGTTAGGGATATTAGTCTTTTGGGTGAAATTTCACGACGTACCTAAAATGCACTATAACCTTTACAGGTGAACTTAATTTGACCTTCTCTAATCTTTTGAATGCACATGTCCAACTGTTCAATGTTTCAGTACTTTCTGCATAACTTGCTGTTCTCTAACAAGGTGCTTAATACCGAAATTCACAACAGGTGTTTGATCCATGAATTGACCAATAAGTTTTCTGGTTCAATTAGAATTGGTATTTAAACAGTCCTCTTCATCATGCTGTTAACATTTTGGCATCATGAGACCAAGACGACACCTCACAACTGATCAACAGTACCTCGCCATTGCAAGGCTTCAAACAGGATGTTCTCAGAGGAAACAGTGTCATCAGCAGGTTGCAACACAGATACAGAGAGACTGGAAGAGTCACAGAAAGACATAGAAGTGGACGTCCTTTGGCCACATCCCACACTGATGACTGCTTCATTGTGAACAGTGGCCTGCAGAACCAGATAATGAATGCCACTCAACTCCAGGCACATTTAAGGGAGGTGAGAGACACCCAGGTGTCATGTCAGACCATTCAAAACTGTTTACATTAGCATTGTCTGCATGCTAGACGACCTGCAAGGGTACCTGACCACACCACCAGGCACAGGCGTCATCGTCTTACATGGGCCAAGGAGCATTTACACTGGACAAGGGACCAGTGGGCTTCAGTGCTGTTCTGTAATGAAAGTCAATTCATGTTGAGCAGAAATGATGGCCGCCAATGATGTTGGAGACATCAAGGAGAGCACTATGCATCAGCCACTGTTGTCACCATGTTACAGTCTGGGCAGGTGTCTAGTCAATACAGAACTGCCCTACACCTTGTGAATGGTACAGTGGCAAGCTGATACTACCTGAATAACATCATTAATCCAGTCATTGTGCCCCTGCATGAACAGCACAGGCCTAATTTCATCTCCATGGACAACAATGCTCCAGCTCATCGAGGTCACATCATTAGGGAACGGCTGCTGGAGGCTGGTGTACCTCAGATGGAGTGGCCTGCACTTTCTCCAGACCTGAATCCCATAGAAAACCTATGGGATGAGCTGAGTCACCGTGTAGAAGCTCGTAACCATGCACCCCACAACCTCAGTGACCTGAGGGCCGCCCTTCAAGAAGAGTGGAATGCCATGTCTCAGCAGACAATAAGTTGACTTGTGAACAGCATGAGACGTCGTCAAGCTGTAATTGACGCTCAAGTGCACATGACAAGTTATTGAGTTATTGACATTTTTTGTTGTGGTATACTCACCACTGTTGTTGGCTTTTGTTTTTTTTTTAATTTTTTTTTATTTTGCATACTTTATTGATCCCCAGAGGGGAAATTGAGGGCATCCACCTGGATGGATGAAGCAGCCACGGTACGGCGCTATCCCTTTATCATTCACACACACACATTCACACCTAGGGCCACTTTTAGAGTCTCCAATTAACCTAACCTGCATGTTTTTGGCCTGTGGGAGGAAACCGGAGAACTCCCGGAGTAAACCCACGCAGACACGGGGAGAACATGCAAACTCCACACAGATCACTGTTGGTCAGGGGCTGGGATCGAACCAGGGATCCATCCCATGGCCAAGGGTGAGTTGCTGTGCTGCCGCAGTGCTATCACTGCGCCACCGCACCGCCCATCGTTTGAGATGAGGAAGTTACCATTGTGTGCTTCTACTTAAATGCCCTACTTTCATGATATAATATCACTGTACCGTGAAATTTTTACATTTTCCATAAATTTCACCTGAAAGCCAAATATCCCTAACTTTTGTGAGTAGTGTATATCGTTATCATGATATAAGATGACTTATATCATGATATGAAATTTTGGTGATATCGCACAGCCCTAGTGGGAGCCTCTCTGTGTGGAGTTTGCATGTTCTCCCTGTGGTGTGTGGGTTTACTCCGGGGTCTCCGGTTTCCTCCCACAGTCCAAAGACATGCATGCTAGGTTAACTGGTGACTTTAAATTGTTCCTAGATACAGTATCTGTCTCTGATAGGCCTTTAGAACAGAGGGTTGGTGTAGCTTAGGGGTTCCCAACCTGGGGCATCCAGGTTTCTGTGGGAAATTGTCTAATTTCACTTCGTAATTGGTCCAAAGATTTGCAACTAATTTGTCATTGCTGTGCATGTGTTCTGTAGGCACCCTTGCACCCATGCACAACAACAGCAACAGCTTTGTGACTAGAAAAAGCGCTATACAAGTACAGGTCCCCTCCTCCTCATTTTCTTGTCTGCACTGGTATGAGTAGCAGGTACTGTACGTCTCTGTAGTCACTGAATAATATACGTTATGTTGTTTTCAAGCAAACTCTCTTAGCAAGCCAGTCAAGCAGAATAAACCATGAAGGCAAACATCAGTTATTTTGCCGCTGCTGTAGGATTGTGGGCCAAAACAGTAGCCCGGCTTAGTGGTCACTAAATCATCAGTCTTACTTAATTGAGTGTGTTTAAGCATTGCCAAGTAGTATTATTAGACCACAACGTCTGGTTCAGTATTCTTAGCTCAGACATTTCACCACATTGCTCGTATGAAGTCTCATGTGGAGAATAAAACTCAATTGCTATTGGTGCAACGTTTGTGTATGACATAAAATGTGTCAAACAGGGCTGATGCTCATTTTTCATCTTGGTATATTAATTCCCATGCAAATATATGAATGGCTCTTAAAAACTGATTTTTAGTGAAAACAAACACATAATTTTAGAAGCTGTAGCTCATATGTTGCTAAATCATACTGTTCAGCAAAAGTTTGAGCCAAGGAAAAACTGCCACAGTTTGAGATATTTCAGGTCCCCAGCTTATTCAGTTGCACGCCGGGTAACAGCGCTGCTGCTGTCTTGTTATTGTGTCGGTCTGGTTGGTCTTCAACTGTGGAGCTTGTAAGGCTCACATGGGAGGAAGAAACTGCATTTCATGAGCACTGAGGGACTTAAGAAGCAGGTCAAACAGGATGGTGAATGGAGTTCTGAACATGCTGCAGAAAGTAAATAAAACAGGATTTTCAATGTTTCCCACCATGGGATGTTCTTAGGTGTATTATGAAGTCAAATAAATTTCTTGCATTATGGCAAAAAAAATCCCCGACACAATATACGATGGCTTGATAAAAATCAGTAAATCCACAAATATTTAGAAATTCAGCTCAAGAAGGAAAACACTTTGATTTTGTAGGGAAACACTCCCTTTGCAATTCCAGAAAGACTCCCCAGACAATTAAAAGGTTTAAAGAAGAAAGCAGAGCAAAAGCGCAGAACCCCTGAGTGCAGAATTGAGTCTGTCCTGCTGGAAAAATAAATCAGATGCAAAGCAGCAAGAGAAAAAGAAGAAGAAAAGAGTGTGGGGAGTCAGAGAAGGAAAATAACACTTCAAACCCCCCCCCCCCCCTTCCTCCCCAATTTTCCACACAGATGGAAGCTTAAAGTGCTCTTCAGTGCAGAGCAGCACTCTCAAATTTCACTAAAGCATTTCATCTTGTCCCTACGTGATCCTTCCTGAGTTGGGAGCAGACATTTCCTGAGAGATGAACTTTTAGTTTTGAAAAAAGTCTTGCACCAGTATTCCACAAAATTCACATTTTTTTTTTTGAATACAATTTGAAAATGAGTTTTTTGGAAATTCAGTTATGATAGATGGAAATATATGTGAAATGGCTTATAGAATAACAGCAACCAAAGTAAAGATTTTACAAGGAAGTGCAGGTACAGTTTAGGTAAACTTCTGACTTACCTTTGCACCAGGAGAGCCAGGAAATCCTGGAGCTCCAACGGGACCAACGGGCCCCTACAGAGAAGAAAACATATTTTTGGCTCCAACATATCACAACTACTGCACTGCAGACTGGTTCACATTGGGGTGGGGTGGGGGGGGGTCTAAGGATAGAAGGTTTGTGGAATTGAATGCAAATAATATAGTATATGAAAAAGCAGTGAAACTCAGATATACTAAATTTTTGTGATATACTTACAGGGGGACCAGCAGGACCAGGCAAGCCATCGTTTCCACGTGCTCCCTGTGTATGTATAGAGTAACAAATGCATTGTGAGTAAATAAACGGCACAAAAAAACAGTAATACAAACATTTGCTGATGAGTAATAAACACACCAATCAGCAGGACAACTGCAGAGAAACAAGACATAAGACTAAATTCATTAGACAGTAGGGGTGGGGCAACAGATTGTTTTGGTGATGTATAGTAATACTTGGCACTCTAGATGATGCACTGATCCCCAAACGCACGTACCGATCCTTTATTAATTATATACAGTATATATTCATCTTAATGTTGTACACTCTTGGGCATTAATCAACCGATTGAGTTGGTCCACTAGATGGCGCAAACTAAATGTGCATTGTCAGCAGAAAGTCATAGCTTGTCTCACGGGATCTGCAGCCCGGGGCACAAGTTAGGAAGCAGTTGGATGTGCCTTAAAGTTAACTGAAATATCGGGCTTTTTAAAAATTTCATAACAAAGATGTTATGTATGAAATTACCTCTTGAATGACGAGGCCAGGCGCACGATGGAACTTAGTTTTATTTGGGAAGCACACACAACACAGCCACCAGGCAGGGGCATCGGCAACGAGACCGGATGGAGATGCCCGCCTGGTATTTATGGGGCGGTGCAGTGGCGGAAGAGGAAGTGGCCGCCACTACACCACACTTCACAAATAAAGGCATCATTTACGATACAACATCCCCGCCCCCCCCCATAGAAAAGTCTAAAAGGACACACACACAATTAAGACCCTCTCCAATTTAGGACCCGAATCACGCACTAATAAAACGAAAACTGAAATTACCACATGGCCTAACACATTCACACAACAAAACTAAGCTAGGGGGAACGGGTGGACTACCGTCCCACCCTCACACGGCAAGGTGGGTTATTCTTCCACCTGTAATCCTCTATAAAGTCCATTAAAACCAAAACATTGCCGTGTTTCCTAAACTAAAAGCACAGAACAATAACAGTATATAAACATAGAATAGTATTAACAACTAAAACCACACAGAATGATACACATAAACTAGATATACTGTATATATACATATACTACACACACACACACACACAGGGTTTATCTTCTAATACTATATTAACATGCAGCAAGAATCTGTAAATGCTCCCAAATACAGCCATTATATACAGCCACTTTTTTTTTTTAAACACATGCAAACACATAATCGTCATAACATTGGAGAATTATTTTTTTTTTTACAAAATCACACTAGTGTCCATTTGGCAGAAAGTGGTAGAACTGGCTTGTGGGGGGCCCAGGGCAGCCCCTCAGTAGACCCGCCCATGGAAACAGCATGCCTCCAGGATCGTAGCTGACCTCATAGACAAGAGTGCTTCTCGTCTCCGCCATCGACCACCTCTCTCATCCAAACCCGCCATGTGAAGCCTCCTCCCGAGCACGCCGCAGCTCATTGGCGTGTCTCCACGAGCCGTCCAACAGCTGGAAGTAGGCTGCGCCCCGCTTAGCCACGATACACAGCCGCTCCTGGTGACCCTCTGGCTGTCACTTGGTCCACATCCGCCGTGGACGTCTCTCCCCACGAACCCGGACCAGGTCCGTAACTCTCAGAGGAGCTCTGCTCGGCCTGCAGTGTTGCTGATCGGCACTTGGTCCCTCAGTGCCTATCGGTCTGGCCCCGACTCTTTGTAAAGCTGCTGCAGTGGTCGCCATTGAAGCTCCAGATCCTCCAGCCCACTGTGGTCAAGCTCCGGAGGAAACTGAGGCTCGCTCGTCGGCGTCACTCATCGACGCAGGCACCTCACCGCTACACTCAGTACCTTCTTCTACCATACTCTGAGCGCCGGCACTGAGACCCTCCTGTTTCGAACCTGAGTGAGGCTGGTCCTGCTTGACCGCCGTGGTGCCCGATAAATCCTCCTCCCACACCGTGTCATCCTCCACCACCGGAACCGGACGGTTCCACTGGCCACAACCAGTTCATTCTTACCCAGTGTCATCTCTAATAGTGAACCCCAGCCCATAAAACAAGTCACAGCCAATGATGTTGTTGCCTCGGGCCATCACGTGGAACGTGCACTCAGCCACCACCACCGCCGACTTGTACCGAGCCGTCAACTCCAGCGATCCAACCGTGCGCAGTCTGCCACCTCCATAGCCATAGCCATAGAGCGACACTGGGTTACCTCTTATTTTGTAGTAGGGGAAAAATTTCCTCACCGTGGCCCAATTCAATAACGATCCCTCTGCCCCTGTGTCGACCAGCAGCGGCACCTCCTCACCATCCAGCGTCACCTTGCAGTACTTGAACCCGCTGGTACTCGGGGACACCGCATGGACAGTTGTCGGGGCGGGTGAAGTTGTTTTTCTCCGTGGGCTCTCCGGCTCAGACACACGACACACCCTGGCATAATGGTTCAAGCGTGCACACTTGCCACAGCGCTTCCCTCTAGCTGGGCATTCCCTAGCCTTGTATTGGTGCTTCGCAGACCCACAGCCCATACACACGGGCTTTCTAAGGACAGACCTCAGGTTGATAGTGTTGGTTTCCGCGTTGTCGTTGGCCACGTCATGCTTGCTGTCTGGGTCCACTACTAAAGCTGCGGTGGCAGGCCCCAGCTACCGTTATGATTGGTGCCACTTTAGCTCCGAAGCTAGCTTGTCTGCTGTCTCCACCTGGAGAGCTAGCTCAACAGCCTTGGCTAACGTCAGGTCACTCGGTGCCGAAAGCAGCCTAGCTCGCAAAGCATTGCTGGTTGTGTGTTCCGCCAGCTGGTCACGTACCATCCCCTCTTCCAATGGCCCGAAACAACACTCGCTAGCCAGCTGCCGTAGGTCGGCGACAAACTGGCGGACAGGCTCATCCACTCGCTGGTGTTGTTGTCGGAACCGAATCCTCCGGACGGTGACGTTGTCCGGGGTGTGGAAATGGCGCACTAGCAACTCGACCACATCCTCATATGAGTCGGTAGCCCCGAGTGTACGCAGGATATGCTGGCCCTCGAACCCCAAATTATGCACCAGAAGCACACGTGCCCTCCATTTATCGGGCTCACCCAGGTCGAGCGCGATGATGTAAGTTTGAAAGGCGGCAAACCATCTTGACCAGGGCACAGGTGGCTCGCCTGGGAGCTCCAAAAAGGGCCAAATCTTGTCGCCAAAATGTTATGTATGAAATTACTTCTTGAATGACGAGGCCAGGTGCACGATGGAACTTAGTTTTATTTGGGAACCACACACAACACAGCCACCACGCAGGGGCATCGGCAAAGAGACTGGATGAAGATGCTCGGCTGGTATTTATGGGGCGGTGCGGTGGCGGAGGAGGAAGTGGCCGCCACTGCACCGCACTTCACAAATAAAGGCATCATTTACGATACAATGAAAGACGGAACTGAACACCTTGATATGACACACTCAACCCCCAAGGAGTGGAGCATGAAAGAAAAAACACTTGGAACACGCCCCACGCCTCCTCTCTGAACCATCCAGTAACAGCAGTGTTAGTGAACAACGGCGAAGCTAAAAAACACTCCACGGGACAACCAAATCAAAACAGCGCCCGGTGCTATTTAACCCGCGCACCAAAGTCACAGCGAGTGGTATCACAATACTTAAGGAATCCTAGTATCGTGATAGTATTGTGATGCTATTAAGACAGCATCAGTATGGTGCTTTACGCTAAAGGAGACTCTAAAAAAAGAATACTAAAATTTTTTTTGTTGGTTTGATTCCAATAAAATAAACTTCTACTCAAAGATGTCACCTACAGCAGCTCCACTGGGTCCAGAACGTCCTCTCTCACCAGGAAGACCACGTGGGCCCTGAATGGGGAACAGGAGAAAATGTAACACTGAGTCACTGTTATCAATGAGGCTGAGTGGTGAACGTTACCGGCATGTCCACAGCCACCCACCATTGGTCCAGGAGCACCATTCTCTCCGGGAGCACCGGCCTCCCCCTGTGAAGAGAAAGTTCAGCTGTTAATGGCTTGAAAAAGGAATACAATGTCAGTACAATAAAAAAACCCACTTTATTTACTAAAGCTATGGAGCAACAATAAACTCCACGTGTAGAACATATTGGTGAGGGAGGGCAGAACAATCCTACCTTTGAGCCAACAGCCCCAGTTTCACCCTTTGCACCATCCAGACCCGAGTAGCCCTAAAAAGAGGGGAAGCAGGTAACAGACGTTTGATATTCAGAAGAACATCCACTAAAACATGTTGACTGCCAAGAATCAAACTCACTCTGTGTCCCTTCATGCCAGGCAGGCCAGGAGTTCCTGGGAATCCGCGGGCTCCCTGTGACAAGAGAAGACGGTAAAATATTTTTCATCACAGCATAACATTTGTTATGCTTCAATGATTACTTTGATAAATTACATCCTGACTGGGCTTCCGTGGTTGCCGATAGACTTATTTTCCAATTACCCCTGTGATTTTGGTCTTTGATAAACCCAGCTCTTAAACTGCGCAACATGTAGACTGACATCAGTTTCCAAGACGTTTTTGTTTTAAAATTTAGGGGTGTCAAGAAGGAAAACACATTTTAGACAGTATGACCAGTATAGATATGCAGACGCTTAAATTTGGCGAATCAAGACAACTTTCCTTGGTCCAGCACCCCTAGCTGTTTGGAGTGGTACAGCATTTGTCTGCCTTGTAACAGCTAACATCCAGCTAATAATCCTTCAAGACTTCCTGCAACAGTAAGGCAGGAATGTGAAGGTTCTGGTCCTTCTCTTCCCTGAATAACCAATTTCAGGTCAACACACTCCATTTCTTCCTTTATTCAGGGATAACAGGGATCCTTAACTTTTTTTATGTAAAAGCTCACGTATTTACACTGTTCTCACAAGGAAATCAACATGTATTGCATCAGTTAGTATTAGTGAAAACTAAGAGGTCAAATTAAAGTTTTTAAACAGTCTGAATACTGATATTGTAATTGCACAGGTTTAAAATTGGACTGGTTTAAAAAAAATTAACCGAATTCATCAGGTTCCAGTCAGTGCACGTTTAGAGCCCTGGTAGGAAACCCATTCAAGATGCATTTTTTTTAAAACAAATGTATCTCTGACAGCTATAGAGAAATAAAGTGGCATTTAAGAAAATCTATCCTGTGGGGCTGCAAAAATGTCAGGTAATCATTGCATTTGAAGCAAACGAACTGACTGGATGCTCTACCTCTTTACCGTCCCACCTGTTGGCTGCACACCCATCGTACGTGTGTCCACTAAGAATCCACAGTTTCTCTACTTCCTATTCAATATCTACTGTATGTAAAATGATTTGCAGTGCATTCTTTCAAATTTCTTTTTACATTTAAGCTGTCAAATGTTGATGCCAAATTTAAACAAATCAAGCAACTAAACAGCTTATTTCTTCCCTCAAATGTTTCTAATAGACTTTCCGCCGTTTAAATTTCAAGATAACAGAGGAAGGAGGTTTACTGCTGAGCTGTTATGCTGGACGATCCAGAAATTCATGAACACCCGTGAGTACGTGCGCCAGGTCAGGAGCGGCTCCACGTTTGAGTGGCTGTAGGAGGCTACCTTCCCTCTTGCTTTGTAAATACAGTAGCTCACCAGCTGGGGCTTTAAGTCCACGCAACACCCAAAGATACCTGAATTTCCACTCTAAACCCACTAGGAGTTTTAGTGGTGCATAACAGTTACTGCATATTCCACAAGGTAAATGGGGTTACAGTTTTGCTGTACACCAACATAATGCACGGCAGTAACATATGCAAAGCTGTTCTTGTTTTTATTGATGCAGTCATTGCTGTGTTCTGGTACAGAGGTGGCATTTTTGAGAGAACAGAGAGTTGCTGCCAATTCCAGTTTAATAATGTTATTCTAGTGATACCCTGCCCCCTCCGATAAAAAAAAAAATGTTAATTGTGAAAACCTGCCAATATTGGCACTACAGATCAATACAATACAATGGCTCTAATTCAGATTTTAGTGAAGAATAATGTAAATCACTCACCTGAGGGCCTGGAGGTCCACGCTCACCTGGTTTGCCAGGTTTCCCAGCCTCGCCCTGAACAGAACCAGAGATAACGCTCCAACATTACCACAGTTACCACATTGATACATACTATATTAATAAGATTAATATTGTATGTTCGATATGTGGATATGTGCGGCTTCCAAATGAAGAGTTTCCATAATTTGATGTATTTCTATCATAAAGAAAACTGTCATGTCATGTTTGCTGCCACCTGGTGGCTATAAGCTAAAATAATGGGATTTAGTGACAAAAACACCATCAGGTAGAGTCGACGCTTAAAATAACTGAGGCAGTACAAATACAATTTGATATAACAAAGATTGATGGGGAGCGTGAAACTGAATTATTTTGATGTTTTAATCTGAAAAAAACCCTGCTAATATAATGTAATATTACAGAATCTAAACATATTAATCTAAACAAACAACACCAGGGGCGGCAGTGGTGCAGCTGTAGTGTGACTGACTACTGATCAGAGGGTCATGGGTTCGATTCCCACTCTGCTGTCCGCTTGTCGAAGTGTCCTTGAGCAAGACACTGAACCCCCTGGTGGCCTGGTTAACGCCTGTGTGTATGGCAGCTCTGCCGCCATCAGTGTGTGAATGCGTGTGTGAATGGGTGGGTTGCAGGATCTGTAAAGTGCTTTGGTCATCCTAGATGAGAAGAAAAGCACTATATAAGAGAACACCATATTACATGTCATCCTTTTCAGAGGTCCAGCTTATTTTTCTACCAAAAACATAACAAATTGTCAGCCCGACGTCTGTCTGTTAGAAAGAAATGACACTTTCCAACAAAAACGAAGCTTAATGTAGAAGCAGAGCATGCAGAGACCCAGTTGGGCCTCCTCATGCGCGTGAATCATTTCTTCTCTTCATTAGTTGTGACAGTCATACTTACATCATCTCCAGGTTTTCCAGAAGATCCAGGGGGGCCACGGGGACCCATGGAGCCCTGAGGGAACAGAGACAAAAAGCGAAGGTGAGAAACAGTTACCACGCTTGACCAATAAATGCAATTGTTTGATTTTGGTCTCATTCAGGGGTTGATTTGTCTGCTGACACTCAGTCCTGACAGAAAAAAGGCCAATTTAACAGAGGTGGGTAGGAACTATTACACCAAGTCAAGTACGCGTACTGTAGTTTACTGAGTAGCTTTACTGTAGGACATTTTTTACCATTACTTAAGTACATTTATGAAGAAAAAAATGTATTTGTCATACTCTTTAAGCTACTTGTGATTTCATCGATTTGAAAACATGTTAGAAATAGGCTTGTTTTTGCTGTAATAACTTGTGCTTAGTAATGCACCTTTCGTCATTTTAGAACACCACTAACAGTGAGGTTAAATCTGTTTAACCTCACTGTCCTTCTGTTTTGGCACAGGATATATTTAATTTATTACTGTCTTTAAATGATTTGGATCATACTACAGGGTGCATGTGAATAGGAAGTAAGTAAAGTTTATTTTTAAAGAGCTTTTCACAGACAGTCACAAACCGCTGTACAATAAAACAGAATACAAACAACTTGATAGACACACAGTAAAAATAATAATAATTTTGTAAAAAAAAAGTTAAAACACAAGATTAAAATAATTTAAAAAATATCAGACTTACTAATTAAAAAGCAGCTGAATTGAAACTCAACGGAAAGCCTCATTAAACAAAAAAGTTTTCTGCTGCTTTTTAAGAATCCACAGTCAGCTACACATAGCTGGAATGGGAAATTATTCCAAAGCCTTGGTGCCACAGATTGAAAACCTCTGTCCACCCTGGTCTTCAGTCTGGCAAAAGGAACAACTAACAAGTCCTGGTGTCTTATTTTCTACCGGCTAATACATTTAAGAGAAAAAAAAACCCTCACATTAGCAAGAGTAATGTTGGAAAATTACAAGAAATAAAGCACATTTTAGAAATAATGAGGTGCAAATGGACAAACGTTTGTCAAATTTATCATAAAAGGTTTCAGATTTACAAAAAAGTAGCAAATTGAGTAGATAAAAGTTAATTTACAACAAAAACCTTCTGAATTGGTGAGAATGCAGTTGCTACTCTCCAGTATCATTTTAAGTAGATACTCTTTGGTGAATGCTCTTACTTATACGCAGGTAATTAATATCATAATGACGTTTTTATTTGAGCATAATTTCTGGTTACTCTAGGAATCTCTCCAAATTAAACATGGATGCATTTTTAACAGTTTGAGAGTCCAATTCACTGAAATACACTGTTACATTAATCAAATTACTTTTAAAAAATGATATTAATATTAGGGCTTGGAATTGATTAAACAGTTTTAACTAATTAATTGCACATTTTCTATAATTAATTGTGATTGATCACTAAAATTACAATGAACAATGAAAAAGAAGTATTTTTACGGATTTTAATTGCATTTTCATCCATAAAATATATCTGGACCCTCATACTTAACAAAAATGCTGCTAGAGCAACATAACACTCAATAATCATGAATGCATATTCAGTTAATTTTTTTTATGATGGCAATTTGTAATCTTTTTCAGTTCATTATAAAGAGTTGATTTTTCTATAAAAATGCAATTTTTAATATTGCTGTTTTATTTTGAAAGGGTCAAAAAGGAAAGTTCTTTCTACTTACAGTAACTTTCCTGATTATTGCAATCCTTAATAGTACAACCAAACAAGCAAGCAATTCTTAATTCCAGAGCTCCTGACCTTGATGGTGAGTTAGAAGCTTTTATTCACTTCATACTGGAGTGTGTGTTTTTCTCCGTTCACTCTGAAACTGTCCCTCTTTCATACTTTTTGAGTGAACAGCCCCAATCAATAATGCTGCATCAGGTGTGTGTGTGTGTGTGTGTGTGTGTGTGTGGAGGGAGGGGGAAGGGTGCACACAGAATGTGATCGCCCTGAGTACCGGAGGATCAATTTAGTGTGGTGTAAATTTAAATGCTTAAAAACAAGACCTACTCTTCTTCTAAGCTGAGTCAGCTTCTAAGAAAACTAGTCACCACTTCCAACACCACTTCAGAGAGTGACCTGACAGCGTAAGTTTTTTTTTTAAAGGCCCATATTAATCTAAAATGTTAATGCGTTAATGTTCCCAGCCCGAATTAATATATTAATCAAAATTCACTGGCCATTTATTTCAAATATGATCCTACCTCTGTAGAGATGGATGCATTCATTCCACCTAACTGAACTGCCTGTTCATTTCTGTTTATCAGTCTGTTAACCTGATGTGATCAGTATGTTTTTTTAAACAAACAAAAGTTTGTAATGAATAAATCTTCATCATTTTTCAATATTTATTCACTACCCTACGTAATGATACATTTCTGCTCTAACAAAATGAGCCAAGCAAGCGCCTCCTACTCATTTAAATCCTGAATGCTTAAACTCTTCCTGGATTTTCCTCTTGACCAACATCGTGACCCTTCTACAACTTGTCAAGTTATTTTCTGGACAGAAACTTGATTTTAATCTCACATAATGGTGCACTGGCACATTTTAAGAAGGCATCTCAGAGGCATTCTGCCTGCTTATCTGAGCTCAAACATGAGCAGATTAACACAGCAGTGGGGATACTGTGAACTGTCTACCTGCTGAGGGCAGGGATAGGAAAGGCTGGAAAGTCTGAATTTGGAAAGCGCTGATGGGAGTGAGGACAAGGAGACGGAGAAAATCAAAAAAGGTGTGGAGACAGAAAATAATGGGAAGGCAGACACTGAAAGCTGTCAGACAAGGCTAAAACATTAAGAAAACTCAATTTTCTTCTTTTTTTTTCTTTTCTGAACATACTGCAGCGGGATATCTGCACTTTTTTGGTCTCAGATTTTAAGACATCAGCTCCTCAAGGACTGGCTTAAGAGGGTTGTAAATGTTGAAACTGAAGCAATGAAATAAGGTTCACCAGAAATGCAGTATAGGACACAAGAAGCTAAAGAACAAAGGTTACTTTTGGAAAGATTATAGAATAAAAACGTGTAGTGTAGGTGGTTAAGGGATAGTACACTGCGGGTACTTACAGCTTGTCCGGGCTCTCCAGCCTCTCCTGGGTTGCCTTGAAAACCTTGTGGGCCCTAAGATAAGGGAAGAAGAGTAAAGCTAGTGAAACCTTTTTTATACATGAGAAAGGGAAACTAAAAATTGTTGATTCAAGGAGAGTTAAGTTTGTCTCATTTACAGAAGGGCTGGCAGTTCACTTAGCAGCCACAAGATGTCACTGACACATGAATTTAAGAAAATCATCCATACAGTTCCTTTTAAGGAATTATTTTAAACAATTGCACCAACTCTTGATTATTATTAAAGCTGACTAAACTTACAAGGTACACATGTTCTCTTTTTAACTATTTTCTGATCTATACAGATCAAACTTAGAATAAGAAACATCAACAAATTATAGCTGGTTTCTGTCCTAAGTTTCAAGTGTAATTAACAGTGGATTTAACAGTAAATATATTGCAGTTTATTATGTACTGTATATGTGTGCAACTTTATGTTTGGATTTATTAATTTTAAAACCCCTTATCCAGTTCATGTTTTGTCAATGGGACAGTAGTGTAATTATTACTGCTTTATTATAATATTCAGCATCAGGGTATAGTTATCTACGCATACACGTAGTACATGGTTAGAAAGCTGGTTTCCTCAGGATTGGAATTATCCAGGCCCTTTTAACACACATTCATAATGGCTTTGTCAGAGCTGAAAGTTCTGCAAAAGTCCACTTGATCAGAGCTAATTACAGCTTTTCTCCACAGGAAAGAAATAAATCCACAGAATGACAAATTCTGGTGATGTAGAAGCAACCAACCATTACACTGTAAAAATATAATCCTTGGTTTCATCTTAAAGCAGCACTATGTAACCTTTTTGCTCTGGGTAGGAACACTGAAAAGACTACAACTACGGCAACTACGACCCAAGTCTCAACAGCCAATCACAGGGTGTTAAATTGTTGATGGCTACAGTTGTGCCCTGCGATTGGCTGTTGAGACTGAGGTCATCTCCATAGTTGTGGTCTTTTCAGTGTTCTTACGCAGAACAGAGCTGTAGCAGGCAATGTGGGCCCTTTCAAGGCTATGGAGGAAGCAACATTCACCCAGTCAAAGGTTGATGTACCATCAAAATAATTTTGGAAACATTATTTTAAGGTGAAAATCTTACATAGTATTGCTTTAAAAGACACAAGTTTATAAAGTTGAAATAATTATTTTTTTACACAGTGTGAACATCTTTTCACACTTTGGGTCCTATTTTGATGGTCATCAGTGGACTTTTCCGCCACACTTTCTGCTGTATGCCAGTGTTTTTTGTTAGTTTCTGTCAGTGCATTGTCTGTTTTTTTACACTTTGCGTCATGCCATCTAATTATCTAATTACCAGTAGACAGTGCGCCCGCTTTCGCTGAGAGGCAGAGGCTCATTTCAAAGAGGTGTGGCAGCGCGCAATCTAATGCGCATAACTATTATGGGGCATTTCATGACAATCCGCTTTTGATCAGGCAAAAGGAGGTTTGCCATCAGAAGCACATTATTTAATGATATTTCAGTGGCGTGATTTGAAATTGCGCAGCTCCGGAGCTCATGAGGCAACAGCATGGCTGGGATTTTCCATTATTTTAATAGAGAGAGTTGTAACAGTCATAATACTGGCTGTCATTTTATTTATAATATGATCACACACTAAATAGTTTTTTTTTATTCCATCTACATTCTCATTTTAATTGTGGACTTACCATTGGAGTCTATAGATTAGGCATTAATGTCTGATTTTTTTTAGGGGAATGAGTGAATGAACAGGGAGGATGTGTGTACTCCAGTGTGATGTGTGGTGCACGGAAGGGGGGGGGGGCGTGTCAGTCTGAAGATTTTTATTCCATCCACATTTTTGTTTTCATCACAGACTTATTAGGCATTAATGTGTTTATTTTTTATCTTGGGGTCTTATTCATGAGTGAGGGGAGAATGGAGCGAGAGATTGACAGACGGATTGGAGCAGCATCTGCAGTGATATGGACGTTGTATCAGTCTGTTGTGGTGAAGAGGGAGCTAAGCTCAAAGGCAAGGCTGTCAATTTACCAGTCAATCTACGTACGTTCCTACCCATAATAAGTCATAAGCTTTGGGTAATGACCAAAAGAACGAGATTGCGGATACAAGCGGCTGAAATGAGCTTTCTTCGTAGGATTGCTGGACTCACCCTCAGAAATAGGGTGAGGAGCTCAGTCATCCAGGAGAGGCTCAGAGTAGAAACGCTGCTCCTCCACATTGAAAGGAGCCAGTTGAGGTGGTATGGGCATCTGATCAGGATGCCTCCTGGACGCCTCCCACTTGAGGTGTTTCGGGCACGTCCCTCTGGGAGGAGACCCCGGAGCAGACCCAGGACTCGTTGGAGAGACTATGTCTCCCAGCTGGTCTGGGAACGCCTTGGTATCCTCTCTGAAGAGCTGGAGCAGGTGGCTGGGGAGAGGGAAGTCTGGGCTTCTCTGCTTGAACTGCTGCCTCTGCAACCCGGACCTTCAGAAAAGCGGTAGAAGATGGATGGATGGTGTTTATTTTTTAGGGGAATAAATGAATGAGCAAGGAGTGTGCAGCGTTTTACTTTTCACTGTAACTCCCCAAAGGAGATACGTCTACATCTGCCTCGGCCACATGCCCTGGGTTTCCAGCTGGGTCGAGGCTTCCCGTGCCTCGCCTACGGTCACGGTTCTCCCCCAGCAAGCTCCCTGACTGTCACTTGTCAGCCCCTGGCAGGAGCCGCCGAGCAAGCTCACATCGTGGTGGGGGTCGACGGTGGATGGGAAGCCGTGCCAGATCTTCTCCTTCCTTCCTGCCCAGGAGGGACTGGGATAGAGAGCCGCAAATCTTGGCAGACACCCACACGAGACAAGGGAGACCCTTGGTTGGTGAAAGCAACAGGAGAGGTAGCACTCCATCTTCCCAAGGGCCGGCAGCAACTTTCATACCATCATTAATGAAAGTTTACGCAGGCATCATCCTCTTTTCCTTCAAATCCATTCATGTCTGTGTGTTGCAACCGTATGCACTACATGAAACCATTCAACTGAATTTTAAGTTCAGAATTCTTACACATTTGTTTGCTCTAAAATAACTAACTGGGCATCAACTGTGATCAATGTCTTCCTTATTACCAAGCAGCATTATTATTGCGTGCATTTTGGCTCACACCCACGGGCTTTGGCCAGGGCAAAACCCGTCTTGATCAGAGTTCACTTAAGAAAATGCACCTCTGTGCACTGGCCAAGAAGGCTCAGACTCGCCTCTATTTCCTCCGCAAACTGAGGAGAGCGCAAGCCCCACCCCCCCATCATGTGCTTTTTCTACTGGAGTACCATTGAGAGCATCCTCACCAGCTGCATCATGGTGTGGTATGGAAGCCGCACCGCCTCCTGCCGGAAGACACTACAACACAAAGTGAAAGCAGCCAGCAAGATCATTGGTGCCCCTCTGCCCCCCCCCCCCATCGGACATGTACCACACCCGCTTCACCCGCATAGCCATCAATATTGCAGGCGACACCTCTTTTTTATGAGTGTAAGGTCATACACCTTTTGTATGACCTTACACTCATAAAAAATTTAAAAAAAAAAACATAAAATCTTTTTTTTTTCCTATCTCTACAACTTCTATAACTCAACACTGGTACCATTTTAAATACTTCTGATGGTGTGTGTGTGTGTGGGGGGGGGGGGGGAGGGGGGGGGTTAGAACATTCATTCGCTTTCAAAAGAGACCAAAATCATGTTTTAACTCCTAATGGTTTAAATACAGCTTTCAATTTACTTTGGGTATATAATATTAAAGACGAGTTTTGATTAAATTCACTGAATGGGTAAATATGATATCAGTTCTTCACTGCATTAATATGGTGCCCTTTGCTGCCTCAGTGGTGATATCTGTAGAAAATGTGGGAAAAAAATTTAAATAATAATTCTATCAGTTAAACTCATCTTTAATTTTGTTTATTGTGCATTTGTGTAAATATTGTATGCATAACTGTGCAAAAGTGTACATAAAAATTCTCTTAACTGACTATGAAAAGCCTGATAACTGAAACATGTATTAAGTATATAAGTGATATTTATTATTAACATGCTAAAAGTTAGGAGACATTAAATGTTGCTGTTATTGAAAATATTGCAATATCACAACACCCTGGTTCATTTACAGTGAAAATGTCTTGCATGTAAGTACACATTAAGGCGCTACGTCCACAAATAATCATTGTAAGAATTTTGGTTTCTAGATGTTCTCATTTAAAATACTTCTTTACGAATGTTAAATAAAGCCCCTGTTTCAGAATGTGGGTTCTGGGTGATAAAAAAAAACAACTTCAAGTTGTGACAAGTTCAGTGTTTGCATGCTGTGTGAGGACGATGTCGACTCCAGTAGTTTGCATTAAAGGTAAATTGTCAGGTGTTCCTAAGGTATGTCTGAGCTGTGGTGCGGGATAAAAGCCCTGAGGGTGCAGCTGGTAAACAAAAGCATATTTTATGTGCCACTTTCTTCCTGAAGAGACGGAGGAGCTGCACCACAAGCGTTTATTTCTGACAGCCGGTTAAATACGCTCCTTTGCAAAGTCAGTGGTCATTTGGAGGTGTGCATTCATAATTAATACACTGGAGGAGGGAGACACTGCATCAAGCACAATGCAATTAAGAGATTTATCCCTGTCTGTGACCCATCCCAGGATCTATTCTACAGGTGCTCTTGGGTGGAATGTTGTTTTAAGCACAGCAGGAGGTACTTACAGGTGATCCGGTGGGGCCAGGTGGTCCTCTGGGGCCCATGGGTCCCTGAGGGGGGGGAAAGAGAGACCACAAATACGACATCAGGACAATCAGAGAGTCCAAAATCCTTCACTAATACACACTCTAAAATACACAACCACATACTGTGCTGTTTATAAGTACATTCTGCATTATTGCTTTAAATGGTAAAGCGATACTGAGTTAAACACTGCATTTCAGTCAGACGCTGTAAAACACATCACCTCTTTTGCCTCAAAGCTACACAGTACTCAACAGCTCCACTGTCAAAAGCATAAATCGTCTGAAATTCCTCAGTAGCACTGAGATTTTCTCTTAACTCTTGATCTCTCTTTTCGCTCCATTTTCAACCCAACTTCTACTCCCCTCAGTTAATATTTCCACTCACTGTGTGTTTCTGTAAGTCAAAGGTCATCAGCTAAGTAAAACAAAAAAAAACCCATGAAGTTAATTGTTTTAGAGAATTTCTTAATTCAGACCTTTTTGCCTCTCTGTGAGTAGATCTGGTTGAAATCACACATTCCTGCTGTAGCTTTATGCTTCGGTGCTCAACAAGAGAAAATCACATTCTCTGAAAGTTGTCAGCCAAGTCCTTATTGGCTTTTTTTCCCTCACACACTCAACGATAACTTGGTCGTTAAGGGAAAGATGGACAGCAGGGAGATGATGTTAACAAGATCCAAAGTTCTTCTTAAAAAAAACGTGCACACACTGACTTAGCTCTTAGATTATTTGTGACAGCTGGTCTCCTGGATGAAAAAAAGCCCATGTACGTTTCAGTGGGCTCACTGTTACGAACTCTCATCCAAAAATTAGGGCCTGCAGCCAAAGAAAACATCTCAGCGTGGTACAGTGGCCCTCAGTTTGGAATGAAAGTCACCTTTCAGAGGGTGTGGGGAGACCTCACCTCAGTAGGCAGAAACTTATCAATGTGGCTCTATATCTTCAGAAATTTGAAAGGATGTTTATACGCAGGCATATATTTTAGCAGGAGCGCTGTTTGAGTGTTTGGGATGTAGATGTAGGATATGATTTGGGGAGCTGGCTAAGTGTACGAGGGGACATAAGCTTGACTTGTAATTTAGCATCAGCGCAGTTTGTTCTTTCACAGCCCCCCCCCCGCCCCCCAGCAGGCTGGTAAACGCCAACGTAAACGTGTGCTGGTTTTAAAAGGAGCCAGTATATTGTGGCGAGCTCTCAGTCAGACGTGTGGTAGGACAGTCGGTGGCAGCAAAGCCCCGCAGACTGATGCTAACTGAGGGGATCTGATCGACTCCAGTTGCCCAGCCCCCCCCACCTCCAAACCTCTGCTGGGCTGAGACACTGCCAAGCTGCCCTGTGGCTCCTTAAACCAAAATAGCTCCCAGCGTACTCCTCACTCCGTCGCAGGCAGACGGCCGTGCCAAAGAACCCGTGGCAAGAGTGGTTTTCATGAGCTTGAAATGTAATGAAGATCAACGACTGCTTCCTGTGTTTATAAAATCACCCCTCTGTACTCCATGTGAGGTGTTTATTTTCAAAGAACCAGAACTTTCTTTCGTCGGGCACAGTGGGGGAAAATCTTCACTTTTATCTCTAAATTTACCCACGGAGATTGATCTCAGTGGTCTTTGGTGTTTCTCCCAGCCCTGGATGAGGTTAAATCCTACATTAGCATGGACTCGCCAGATGAAGGGTGATGATCAAGTGTCCATTTTACAGGTTTTTCACTTTGTAACCATGTGAAGGTTTTCCAGTTCATCTATGATTTAGATTAAAAAAAAATCCATTAAATATCAGCTCTAAAAAAAGGCTACAGATAGGTAAACAGGGCTGATGTAGATGTTTAACCCTTATCCGTGGCTGGAAGGAATCTCGGTCTTTCCAGGACTTGTAGTCCCTTTTCGAATAAAAAAAAAAAACATCCAACAAGAAAACAAGCAATCGGAGTTGCCATCGCTTTCATCTCCTGTTGCTCACCATTGGTCCTTGCATCACTCCCATCTGCGCACCGCCAGCTTTCTCATCAAAACCACCAGCCATCTGAGCAGCAAAATTCTGGAAAAGAAGGTCGGGAATCATTAGGATTTTTTGTCTCTAGTGAAACACAAGTAGTTTTTATATAAACAAGAACAGTGGAATCCCTGCAAAGTACCCTGTTCATATAAATTTGATCAATCAAGCTTTGGGTGGATTTTCATGAAGATAAATGTGCGGTCAAGATGCTGTCTCATTTTAGCATGAGACAGAATCAGCTTTTTTATGCAGATTGAGGGCATGTGAACAGCTTTCACAAAGATTGTCCCTGTTGCCCCAAAAGACCCCCCCCCCCCACCAGTCTTAAAGTCTATCATACCAAATCCTGCCCTTCCACCTCCCCTCAGTCCACCTCCTCCTTTCTTTTCTTCTCAGAAGAATGAGAGGCATTAAATCTGTTCTTTCTCTCTTCATCCACTGACTGTTGTCTGCCCGACTTTCTCTTTACACCGGCACTTTCCCACATCTTTTTGTATTCTTGGATGCTTCGGCCCATTTCACCCCTTCTTCTAGTTAGTCCAACCAGTCGAAGTAAACTTGGCAACTCCTGTGTCATAGTGAATGCAAGCACACCACCGCTGACGATCATGTGATACTTACTCCACCAAGGCCGGGGGGTCCGTTAGGTCCTGGAGGTCCAGGGGGGCCGGGGTTTCCAGGGGTGCCAGGCTCACCATCTCTGCCACGAGGACCGGGACTTCCCTGAAACAAGATTGACAAAATTCAGATTCCTTTAGAAAGTGGTTGAAATTAGATTAATCCTTTGCAAGAGCCTGATATTTGGTATTTGTGAAGTGAAACTGAATAAAATACATCTTGCAAATAACCTCAATATCAGGCCTATTATTCAATCCTACGACCGCTTTCAAAGATTCTGACAGTTGAATGAAAATAACGTTAAATGTTTCTTTTCAAAAGAGACCAAAACCCTCCTTGTACTCCAGTCAAGAACATTTAAATTGACTCTGAGTATGATGTTTTAGACATTTTATGCAAAAATCATTGGTTGAACAGAAATTTTGTTCCTGTAGATCAGTGATTCTACACCAGGCCATGGACCGGTACTGGTCCATAGACCACTTGGTACCGGGCTGCATACTTATTGACTATCAGAGTCTGCCGGGTGCTTTATTTTGAAAAGTCACCAGATATTCTCTCTCTTCCACAGTCTATGTTCTCTTCCCGTGCTTGAGTTGCTGCCTCTTGTGTTTGTCTGCATATCTTGACACACACTTGTGTCAGTAATAAGAGTGATGCTCGAACGTTTTAACCCACAAGCTAAAATGAGTAAAAAACAGTCGTCCTTAGAAAGTTTCTATAAAAAGTGAAAGAGGCCCAGTGAAGACACATTAGATGAGACTGTCTCACCATCACAAGTTCAGTGCTCCCACTGATTAAGATCAAGGTGAGTTTTTTTTAACCACACACTTTGTTTTTTATGCTAATGTATTGTGTTAATTTAAACTGATGCAGTTACTTCTGGTAAGCATGAGTAAAAGTAATAACAAGAGCACCATACATGGTCCATTATATGCCTGTCCACAGTCATTATCGACAGTGCATAGCTAGCACACCAACAACTGGAAAATCAATGACAAAATTCAAATTTCAATATAGTGTAGATCTGTAGTAAAAAGGTATTGCGATATAATTTCCTCTATACTGCGATACACAATACATATTGTGATATACTGTATATATACAGTATATATATATATATATATATATATATACAGTATATATATATATATATATTCATTTCACTTAAGAAAAAGCTGAATAATGAAATAAAATGAAAACTTATGTCAGAGAAAATTCTTCACAACAATATGTAACTGAGCAAAGTGTCTTTTTTTCCTTTGTTTAACAGAACTCACATGATCAATAATGAAGTGTATCCATATGGGCAGAAATGTTTCAGTTTACCACACATAGTTAATATTTGGCAGTCTAATAAGTGACAGAAGTATAATTTGTCACTTATTTTTGTATTTTTTCTATGTCTACAGTTCATCAGTTCTTTATTTGGTGATCCACTCGCTCTTACTTTGAAGGGTTGCAAGACCGGCTCGAAGCTCTTATTTTGAAAGTTCTTTCTCCTCCCCCCCCCCCAGCTTTCCTGTGCGTATCTTCCTTTTCATCTCTGCTTGCAGCAGTGTAGATTTCCCTCGTTCTCTGTCAGCATGCAGGGGGCGGAGCAGCCATGCTGACCTTCTGAAAGTCTCGCAGCAGCAGCTCACATTGCATGACAAATACTCGAATATAGGCGATACCACTATTTATGTATCGCAATGTAGCAATACAACAAATATATTCGTGTATGGCCCAGCCCTAATCTATAGTAAACAAACAATCTACAATGCAGAGTGGAACAAATTTGGAGAAAATATCAGTCATTTAACCCCCTACAATATGCACATCTTCAATACATGTACAAGCACAGTGTGAAATGAAAATGTCCTACCTTGAAAACTGTGGGAGGAGTTAGAAATTTTGTTTTTTTAAACTGTAATTCTGACAAAAATTCTAGCAATATGCATCATCAATATACTGTATAGCTTAATACATAAACTGTGGGAGGTGTTCGCCGGTCATGTCATACAAATGGACCAACAGACATCACCATAATACGTCCTGTTTGTAAAGACGGGCGTATAAAAATCTGCAGATATGTAACCAGCTTTCCCTCTGTGCCGTTTTTTCTTTTTTTTATGGCCACAACAAATTCAAATCAGAATTAACTGAAATTGTACAACTAAATGGAACTGAGTGATAGGACGAGCTTTTATTTATAAATGTATTCAAGTAAGAATAAAAAATCCTGCAACAAAACAGCGCAGCACAATAAAGTACAAAAACTTACTTGAGTACAGTAACTTTTTTAAAATTAATGATGTATTTCTACAGTCTGCTCTGTTTTTGACTGATAATGGAGGAGGATAAATATGAAAAACTATTTAGTCTGTTGCTAATAGTCAAAGTAGCCAATACTAAAAAATGATTTTATTTTGATTTATTAATTTAAATGTATTTATTGTGCGGACAGAAACCAAATCCTCAGTTGCGCTTTGTCCAAACTGCATCTGCCCTGCTGGTATCAGTGATGATTCATCAGGAGAGAAACGATTCCTATTGAACTGAATAAAATTTTACATTAAACTGTTAAGATCTAAATATTCACACCGATGTCAGACCATGCTACAACTTTCAAAACTAATGACCTTTTTCTCATGTTGTAGTAGTGTGTGCTGCTGCTAATGATAGATCAGGGAAAATCAGACAACCTGGAATTCCTCTCTGCATGTAGTGACAAATTACCCTGCCAGAGGATCCCAAACAAAGAATGCACTTGAACACCTTTGAAAAAAAACCAACCCTGCTCCGCTTAACCTTGGTGAGCCAAAACTCAACCTGCTTTGTGCTTCAATCTGCAAAAACAAGACGACTACATGACATAAACTCATCACCTGCAGTCTTTATCGCCTCTCGGTGATGTTATGTTAATGAGACGATCAAAGCCGGGCCAGTGCGGTGATTTTGATCTCCCACACTGACTGCCTGCCTATGAGGCCTCAGAGAAGGTTTACATTATGAGGCTCCAGCAGCCTCACATGTGCTAAACGAGCCCGAGCCTCGGCAGACCACACAGCCTAATGGAAATGGCACATGACTAGTTAGGCTGAGCTGCTCATGAATGGCTGCCATTCTGCAAACCGGTAAGCTACAGCAGACGCCCCCCACCCACCCAAGGAGACCTTAAGCTATCAGATTTAACGGGACATACTGTGCCGCTGAGGAGCGCAAAGCAAAAGTATACAGTAGGTTTTTGAAGGTGAGGGAAATCACAGTGGAATTGATTTTTCATTTTTATATTTCAATAAGCTGACCTTCTCTCCCTTCTCTCCTCTTGGTCCTCGGGGTCCTTGCTCTCCTGGTGGGCCCTGGGTTATGAGAAAACAATGAATTAGAAGGTGACACAGGTGTTGCAGCACTACTGCTGGTCCAGATAGTTCCCTTTTCCACTCACTGCAATAGACAATAGTGCTGACTTTATGATATAAAATAATGACAAACTGTATGAACAAGTTCAGAAAAAGTTCTTCAGGGTGGAATATGCAGATAAAACATATTATTGCAGAACTAGCTGCATACCATAGGGCCAGGTGATCCTCTTGGTCCTACAACCTGTGTAAAAAAAGCACAGAGAATAAAATAAAGATTAGAACTTTATCTTTAATCTTCAGGCCCAGCAATAATCTGACATCTAGTAGGTGTACTTGCACACGTGAGGTTATGGGGAACGTTATCTCTCGCTTCCATCGGACCAGACTTGTTGATTGCCAGTCTCTCAGGGCAAAATGTTATAAGAAACATACGATAAACAATGCCTTCTTATTTCCTGCCATGGGCAGTAAAGCATTTCCAGGTGCACTAAAGCAGCTGGAAACTGGGAGTCTTTATTGTGCACTTGATGATTCTCTCTCTCTCTCTCTCTCTCTCTCTCTCTCATTTGTGAGTGAAGCTTTGAAAACCTTTAAAGTTAAAACAATGAAAACTGCCACATAAGTAATAAAATAATACATAAAATAATAAAATAAAGGGCAGCGCGGTGGCAGAGTGGTTAGCACTGTGGCAGCACAGCAACTCACCCTTGGCCGGGGGATCCTGAGTTCGATCCCAGCCCCCGACCAACAGTGATCTGTGTGGAGTTTGCATGTTCTCCTCGTGTCTGCGTGGGTTTACTCTGGGATTTCTCCGGTTTCCTTCCACATGCCAAAAACATGCAAGTTAGGTTAACTGGCATCAAACTGGGGATTCCAAATTGTCCTTAGGTATGACTGTGAGAGTGAATGGTTGTCTGTCTCTCTGTGTTGGCCCTGCGATCTGTCCAGGGTGTACCCTGCCTCTCGCCCAAAGATGCTGGGATAGGCTCCAGCCCCCCGCGACCCGAAAAGGATAAAGCGGAAGAAGATGGATGGATAATAAAATACATTTGGTGAAAACACAAGTTTGAGTTGCTTTAGGATTTCAAGTCTTTATGACATTTGAATTTACATCAAGATTTATAATATATTTATACCATATAATTAAAAACATAGGGCATATGAGTGTATGTTTAAGCTTTATTGCTCAAGGTAGTTTACACGTTAAGCCTACTACTTGTAAATCATGATGTTTATCTGTTGGTGTGATTGTTAGCAGGATTATACAAAAAGTACTGAATGGATTTTAATCAAATTTTCATCACAGGTTTGGGGGTAGATCCAGGTCAGTATGTTTATTCTGGATCACTTTTTCTAAACACTGTGGGATACAGCTCCTTCATAGATTTTTGCTAATATCATGAAAAATAATGGTCTTATAAATGTGAAAATAATCAGGCAGCGGCAACTTCTGATAATCTACCAATAAACAAATTTTAATCTTTGGACAAGAATCAACAGGAAGTGTGGTACTGTATGAGGAAGTCAGGAGTAGGAGAGAAGTATTTGAGGGTGGTGCAGGACATGAATGAACACTGTGAGACGGTGGTGAGGTGTGCTGTTGGAGTGACAGATGGATTCATAGTGGGGTGGGATTACATCAGGGATTGGCCTAAACCCCTTCTTGTTTGCCATAGTGATGGACAGGCTGACATACGAGGTCAAACAGGAGTCTCCTTGGACTATTGTTTACAGACAACATTGTGATCTGTAGTGAGAGTAGGGAGCAGGTGGACGAGAACCTGGAGAGGTGGCAGTATGCTCTGGAGAGATGAGGAATGAAAGTCAGTAAAAGCAAGACAGAATACATGAGTGTGATTGAGAGAGAGAGAGGCAGATGTAACAGTAAAGATGCAAGGTGTAGAGTAAGTGAAGGCAGATGAGTTTAAGGGCATATTCAGACGGCCACTGTTTGGTCTGGACCAAAGGACCAAACAGTGGATTCCGTGAATAGTTCGGGTCGTCTGGTGCCATCTGAACGTGTATTGGAACTCTGGTGCGCACCAAACAAGCAAAGTCTGGTCCCCCTGAAAATGGGGGTCTCGGTTCACTTGCAAACAAAGTCTGGTATGCTCCGCTTGCAGTGTGAATCCAAATGGACTATCCAGCAGACCAAAGGGCAGAAATGCCCCTCGGAGTTTGTGTAACCACAGCAACACGTAGTCTGAAAAGAGGAAGTGGCATTTACCGTAGTACATTTTGGGTAGAAAATAACAGTAAAGACAACTGTGCGAATTCGAGAAATTCTTTTTCCGGTGAAAGCCGAGGGGAAAAGTTAAGAAATGTCTTGTTTGTGGCGGACAACAACCCGGCTGAAGGGAACTGATTTCTGTTTTCAGTCCTGGCCAATCGATGAGCCTGATTTTAATTCTTTGCTGAGATTTTTTCTTCCTAGTCAGTGATGGTTTCAGCTACAGCGCCCCAAATGAGCAGTTGTTGTAACTGCGTGACGTTGTCCAGGCAGTTTGGTCCGCTGCAGTGTGAATGCAAACCAACCCAAACAAAGGTGTGAAAATTCTCGGCATTCCCCGCCCAGTCGAACCGAGACCCCCGGACTACCCTGGTCTGAATGCAGCCTAAATACCTGGGATCAACCATCCAAAGCAATGGAAAATGCACATGAAAGATGAAGAAGAGAGTACAGGCAGGGTGGAGTGGGTGCAGATGAGTGTCAGGAGTCAACTGTGAGAGAAGGATAGCAGCTAGAGTGAAAGAAGATTTACAAGACAGTAGTGAGACCTGCTGTGATGTTGTTTGGAAACAGTGGCACTGATGAAAAGACAGGAGGTGGCGCTGGAGGTGGCAGAGTTGAAGATGCTAAGATTCTCATTGGGAGTGACTATGAGGGACAGGATTAGAAATGAGTATATCAGAGGGACAGCTCAGGTTGAGCAGTTTGGAGACAAAGTAAGAGAGGCAAGGCTGAGATGGTGTGGACATGTGCAGAGGAGGGATAGTGGATATACTGGAGAAAGGGTGTTGAAGATGGAGCTGCCAGGCAGAAGGAAAAGAGGAAGACCACAGAAGATTTGTGGAAGATTCAAGGGATAGGGTGAGACGGAGGCAGATGCTCCACCATGGAGACCCCTAAAGGGAGCGGCCGAAAGAAGAAGAATCAGGGGGCAAACAGCCTTGGCTGATGTATGTGCTCACTGACCAAGCTCTAGTTTGGTATTTGAACAAAGTGTTCCACGTGAATATTTCAAAGGTAAATTGTGTTTATGACTGTGTGGTGTCAACTTACATCTGTAATGTCTCCAGGTTCACCCTTTTGACCCTAAAGATAAAAGTACAACATAAAAACAACAATTATAAAAGGATTTTAAACGACTTTTTTTTTAATTCCTTGTTCTCTCTCAGTTTTATTTAATGATCAAGTTGGATGCAAAAGTTTCAATTTCTTCAGGAAACTATTCTCAACAAAATGTTCAAAGTATAAGCAGCCCCTGCAGTATCACTGGACAGAAAGATGGTGCACACCATGAGGGGGAAATAACTATCATCCATACACCTGGAGCTCTTTCACATCAAAGTCTAGCCCCAATCCCTAAACTACAGGTCCTCATGCAGATCTGATATGAGTCTGGGACGGACACTGTTATCAGTGCCGTGGTGCTTGGTTTCCCAGACACACACATACGTTATCATTTTTACAAAGACAGACAAACACAAACGAACACGAGCTATTTAAATATTCAACAGTGCCTCACCTTAGCTCCAGGTACTCCTGTTATGTGGCCAGCGGGATAAAAGGGGGAAAATACAGATGACAGTTAGTGAACATAGGAACACACTGTTAGGTCACAGAATGTCTGCGTGTGCTCGGAACCGTTCGTTCATTACGGTTCTAAAGACCACCACCAAATAGTGTTTTTTGGCCACGGAAAGAACCCATTAGGATTGTTGGAAGGTGGAAGTGTTGGTTGCCATTTTTCAGTGAAAGCTTAAAGCAAAAGTGAACCAGCGTGAGCAAAAAGAGAGCAGTTACAAGCAAAGGTAGGCTGTTATAGAGCCAGTCTTATGTGCTGTAGGCCAGGGTTGGATTTATGCTTCCATGACTTTCACATGACTGTTATGCTTTAGCAACCAAAATAAGCTAAATTAACATAGTCACTTGATCAGTGCTAGGCTACCAAAACCTATATATGAGTAGACTAATTTTTACTTGGGAAAAAGCTGCCAGAATTATACACCTTCAGTGATTATTTTAAAAAGTAGTTCTAGAAGCTAACAATATGCTGGTATAAAGCAGCAGATGGCAGGCTATGCAAATCGCAGAAAAGCAAGTATGTTTGTCAACTATCTGACATGGGTGAAAGATTGATCTTTTCTACATTTTATGCAATTGTGCCTGGAAAAGCAGGATAAGCACATTATTAAGCATTTTAATCCACAAGCATGCATTGCAAACAGTGACACTTCTGATTTTGCTCGTGCCCCTCCTTTGAATTTATTCATATTTCCAGAGCCGACCCGCAAAGTCAGGATATTGGGGTCTTTGTTATGTCAGGAAGCAGTGGCACTTTTAGAAGTGGTGAATGCCTCCTTCAAAATGCTCCAAGCTCTCAGCGGAGAGTCACGGTATTTTCTCGCCATCAGATCTGCAGAAATCCACAGAGAGGATATAGAGTAGAAATGTGAGGCCGTGTCTGCTCGACTGAGGTATTTCCTTAATGACTCCCACATGTTTTCATGATACTTAGGGAAGGGGAGAGTATTCAAACAAGATGGGGGCCAAGGTGAGCCAGCTATGGAAAAATGAGGTAGCACTGAAATAATCTCAGATGTGTCACTGTCGTTGCTTATTTCTCATCATTTGTTTGCTTTGGGGATTGAAATCCATATTAAAATCAAAGGCTGACACACAGCAGGAGCTGGATCAATAAATTAAAGTGACGACGCTAGAGAGCAGCTCGCCAACCTTTGATTAATACAGAAATGTCCACTTGTCGTTTTCTTCCCCAAAATAAACAATGTGATCCTCTACAGTAATTTATTTATGTGAGGTGTGAGATAAATAAATTACAACCAATGGGCGTAGATGGGCCAGCAGCGCAGATGGGGCAACACTCTCCGAATGGGATCTCAGGTTTGGGGCAGTCTCTTAGCTCCTCGCAGACAATTTCGTCACACAGGACGGTTCCAGTGTCACACACACAGATGCGACAAGGCTCTGGTTTCCAAACATCCTTGTCGCTATAACGCTGTCCGTCCTGTACACAGCTAAAGGGATCCTCCTCTGTGAGTGCGGTTATGGCAAGGAACAAGCAAGAGGTCCAGGCAGTGGAGGGGAAAGAGGAGATTATGGGTCAGATGTCAGAAGCAGTCAGTGTAATCAGGAAAAAAAATTACATCGAGCAAAAGCCCTAATGAATTATTTGATATTTTGTTCAGCTACGCGAGGTGGTGCAAACCCTCCTAATAGGTGCTTTTTGAATGCAAGATTTATGTGTCTCCATACAGTATGAACTGTATCGCAGCTGTATGGAAAGCAGCCCAAAGAAAGAAGTCATTAGCTTTCTTTCAATGACAATCTCATTTAAACTGTGTGGAATTTTCTGAATGTCAGCAAATCAAAAAATAAGCTTTTCGGTAGAGGTGAGCATCACCAGAGGCCACATGGTATGATACTATCACGACCTTGCATTGTGCTGAGTACTGGGGTATCATATATTGTGATTTCACATCCCAATCTTTGTCTTGTTCAACTTCCAGTTAGATCTCAGGCGTCACTCCTTTGCTGTGCCGACCTAACCAGACAGTGAAGATTTAGCACCGCATTTAGTTGGTTTTATTACTCTGGTATCTAAATAGGCAAGTTTGTGTTTGCATCTGAATCGATACAGTATCACCACAACAAAGTATCACGACACGACGATGCATTGATTTTTTTTTCCCCCACCACTAGTTTTCAGTGGTATAGGGTTTATGGGTGTCAAAAAAAGACACTATGATACTAAACAATACTAAAAATTTGTCATACCACCAGTATTTGTTCTTGAGAGGGATTTTTTTTGCCCTATTACCTCCTTTACACGGGGTGGAGATTGTCATTGAGCAATGAAAAAATCTCACCAGCATTTCAATGAGTGTCCAGTAATCACCAAAATCTCTCAGTGATCCCTCAATGATCTTCTAGTGATCTCCACCATCTCCTCAAAGTTTGGACTCAGTCCAAAACACACAAAGATCTCCCAAACGTTTACACAGAAACAGATTTTTTTGAAGCTTTAGGCGATGTTAAGAGAATCGTTAAGGCCAATTTTTGATCTCTCAATGGTCATGCAACTATCTCCATGCTGTGTACAGAAAGAAAGAAAGCCAACTTTGTCATTCAACCCATATAGCCAATCTTGTACAGTAGAATGACATTACATTTCTCCGACCTACAATGTCAGTTACATCTAGAATCAGAGGGGCTGCTGCCATGCAAGGCACTGCCCCAAACAACTTTCCTTACCCCATTCTATTATGCTGAGCACCAAGCTAGAACGTGAGACCATTTTTGTATGGTCTTTGGTATGATCCAGGTAGGGCTTGAACCCACAACTGCCCAGCTATAGATGCTCTAACACTAGGCCACCACTCTGGTAAGGGGCTCTTACTCAGGCAATCTGAAAATATTACCGTCAAATTTTGCATCTTTTACACTACCTAGAGGAACAATAAAATATTTTGTCATAAATATACACCATACAGTAAGGATTCTGTATTTTTGCAGCATGCTAGACAACCCTATACCACTGAAAACTAGAGGTGGAGAAAAAATCAATCCACTGTAATGTTGTGATACTTTGTGGCAGTGTCACTGTATTGATTCAGAGAAGTATTATGATACTTTATTACAAATTATTAACAAACGTTGCAAACACAAACTTTCGTATTTCAGTATCAGAGTCACAAGAGCAGTCTGAGGCAAGTGCAATATCTTCCGCCTCCGTTTTCTTTGAAGATCCCAATATTTACTGACGGAGAGCAGTTTTCAACTTTTCAATATAATTACTGTAGCAGAACCAAATTATGATAAGCCCATCATCCACAAATATACAACAAAGTATACAACCAATAGTTGTAGGTCAGGATCTCAGGGTGAACATGTGTAGCGGGTATGGTGACCCTAGAGAGCTTTACACGTTCTATAGTAAGAGATCATAAGGAGTGCCAACCTTGACCTTTGACCTTTTGGTCCCAAACCTGTAGTTATAGGTTATGGTCTCAGCGTGAACCTGTGTACCAGGTTTAGTGACCCTATCTTTGTTTCTTGTTGAGATATACTTTATAAGACATTTTGATGTTGACCTTTGATGTTACAATCCCAAAACCACGGTCACATTTCAGGGTCACAGGGTGAACCTGTGTACCAAGTTTGGTGGCCCTGGCCTTACTTGTAGAGTAATAAGGCATAAGGAATGTTAACCTTGACATTTGACCTTTTGACCCCAAACTCATAGTCATTGGTCAGGATTCCAAGGTGAACCTGAGTACCAGGTTTGGTGGCCCTAACTTTAGTCGTTTTATAGTAATCTTAAATACAGCATTTATCATAGTGCAACTGCAATGTTAACTTTGAACCTTTGACCTCCTGACCCCTAACCCATAGTTAGGTGAGGGTGTAAATCATCCAATATGCGTATTAGATACAACCACTGTATCATTTTGAAAAGCCTACATCATTTCTTTCAGTAGTTACAGTGTTTGCAAGATTTAAGGGAAAATCTGACCTGACCTTTGACATCAAGGTCATCCGATCAGAACCAAATTGCAATATGCCCATCCTCAGTGTATATCAAACCATGGTACCAAGTAGGGCTGTGCGATATGACCAAAATTTCATATCACCATATAAGTAATCTTATTTGACGATAACGATATATATCAAGATATACATTTTCTGTAAATTCTATAGTTTATATATGATAACCAATAAAAGGACCATCTCTTGTACTATATTTTAAATTACATACTGAAAAAAAAAATTAATTGTACAAATTCAACTGTCATTAATTTTATGCAGTTTTCCCTCTTAATTTTGCAGTGTTGTTATAAAATTGTTTTCACTGTGCATTTGAGATGACTTCAATTTTATTTTTTTTATCGCTACTGGACTAATTAAAAATGATTAGAAATCAAGTTATATTAAGAGCCAGTTTGTTCCTCCGACATGTTTTAATTTACTCATTTAGTGTGTATGCGGCCATTGTCATGTAATTTTGCAGCTTTTGTAATGTTTTTTCAGACAAAATTAAGACACTCGGCAGTGATTTAAACCAGAACGATGGTCTGCTACACTAATGTTTCCCATTAGCGACAAGTTAGCGTCGTCATTTAGCATTTGCTGTCTTATAATTAGAGAGAGATGGTGTTAACGTTACTTACCGCCAATTAAAGTGAGGTGAGAGGACTATCCTCTCTAACACAGCATGGTGGGAAAAAGTCCAACATCTCTGGCTGGCACAGAAGTAGCGGCTCCAAAGAAGTAGCGGCAAAACATTAGCTTGCAGTTAGCTGCTGTGGCACACCTAGCACACTGCGGTGGAGAGGCAGGGTGGTGACAAATAGAAATGGGTATGTCTCTTAAATCCCAATATAAACGATACTGTTACAACCCGAGTGCCGGTTCCGTCCGCACTCGGATCTTATATCATCATTTCCAGGCTTTGACAGCAGTGGGTTCCTTCTAGCTCCTCGGGCTCTTATTGTGACAGCGCCCGGTGGAGCTCCCTGCTGTCAAAGTCCACAGCTGTGCTGCATTCGGGGTCATTAGCGACCGGTGTTAAAAGCGGGTGTTGAATGCACCCCGATGCAGCACTCTCTGTTGAGATAACTTCTGTTAAGATAGTCCCTGTTAAACTACCTTCTGTGAGGCTTCACCTTCTTTACTACATCGTCTGACGCATCGGGCGTTCCCCGACTCAGACGCTGTCCATTCATCATCCATTGTAAGTTATCCTGTGATTGTCCTACCCGCACTGTTGTGTGTATTATTCTCTGTTCCTGCACTTCCTTATAAAACATCACTGCAACTCACTGGTGACTGCTGGCGTCTTATGGTGGCTCGTGAGGGCCGCCGTGACAGTAGACTGCTGCCAGTACGTCCGGAGAGGGGCGTCGCGCCGAGACGCCATTCACTGTGAGTTTGCAGTATTGGACTTTGTTCTTCCCAGTCCGGGTGTCACTTTGGGATCATGCTGTCTCCCAGGAGCCGCGCTCGGCGCCTGGGTAACAAGCTAGCCAGCGCCCTGGAGTACGTCGACGGGACGCTCTTCACTGCTAGTCTCTACGACGACCCAAACCAAATTCGCTGGCACCTAGACTATGCTGAGGTTCTCCTTGACAATCTTCCGCGCTACGCTGACCACCCTGAAGTCAGCGCGAGGAGAAAGGACATCGCCGCACAGCGTGAGATACTCCTTGGGTTGGAGGGAAATCCCGGCAGGAAGCTGAAGAGGAGGAGACATCACCCCTCGCTTCGGGATCCCGCTCCTGCCTCTGTTCCGGCCTGGGAGTTCGCACCATCCAGAGGTCTTTCCCCATCGGGCATGACGTCACTCGGGTTTCCCCCTGAGGAGCTGCAGCTGACTGCTGTTAAGATCCGAGGCCGAGTGACAGCTGCTCGCTCCACTGTTCGTCCGCCCGGTCAACCTCAGCGAGAACCCCGTCCAGATCCTGTTCGGGGCCGCCGCAAGGGCTCAACCCCCCACATGGCTGACATCCCTGCGCTTCGTCAGAGGGGAATTCCCGCAGTCTCTCCCCCCGGGCCATCTTCTTCCACTCTCCTGTCAGCGTCCCGTGCCCGGCTCATCACGGCTGTCGCCCCCTCCTCCTCGTCGCCTATCCCGGCTGCTGTGTGTCTCGGGAGTCCCGTTTCGGCGAGTCCCGTCCCGGAACCTTCTCGAGCGGCTCCCCGTCGTCCTCCCAGGGGGCCCTCTGTCACCATCTGGCGGGGAAAGAGAGGAGCAACGTCCGCCACAGCGGGCACCACTCAGCCTTCAGGAGACAGGCAAGTCCAAGTTCATTCACACTCTCGTTATTGTGATTTGCTCTGTCAGACTCCTGGAGGTGGAGTTCGGGATTCGCAGCTCCCCGAGCTCCCACCACCTGCTGTGGCTGAAATTATTAACCCCGCATCCTCTGTGTCTCCCTCCGCTGAGCGGTCCTCGATGCCAGGCAAACGTTGCCGGATGAGGAGGGGGCCTGCGGTTCTGGAGAGCCTGGTTCTGGTTCCACAGCCACGTTGTGGGCGGAGGAGGAGGGTGGACTGCAGCGTGGAACCTGCGCCGACGAAGGAGCGTCCCCGGGTCTCCACGGACGAGCGGTCGGGTCCAGCAGGTCAAGGGTCCCCTGCCACTACGCCGTGCGGGCCGTCGGTGTGGGCTTTGGTGCCGGAGGATCCAGGAGCTGCGCGCACCATCATGCCAGCTGCGGAGCCCGCCGTAGCTGAGTGTGAGCCTGAAGACGACCTCCTGCCGTCAGAGCCCAGATCGTCGAAGTCCTGGACGGCGTCAGAACTTGAGATCAGGCAAGTGCTCTGTTTTGTCTTTCTTTACTCCGTCTTAGAGCATTTTTGCCTGTCTCTTGGGGAGGCGAGCCGGGTGCGGCCACCCGTTACATCCGAGCTTGTCTCGCCGGGTTCTGGCGCTGCCGGTGATCCTGATCCTGGTTCTTTTCTTTCTCCCGAGCCTTCTCCCAGGGTCGTTGGCGCGGATCTGAATTTGCCCGCTGTGCCAGAGGTTCCGGGTTCGGGGTCGGAGGTCGGTCCTGGTGCGGCGCCCACCCAATCGGGGTCCGACGCGGATGAAACCTAGACCCAATCGGGGTCCTTCGCGGGAGCAACCGCGACCCAATTGGGGTCCGACGAGGGTGCGACACCAGCAGTTTCCAGGTTCGTTGAGGGAGCTGCAGATCCCCTGCCGCCGGATACTGGACGAGCTCATCTCCATCATCACCATCGTCACCCTCCTCGTTCTCCTGAGGAGCACAACCCATCTCCACCCGGAGCCGTTGGGGTTCCGAACGCTCCGCCCGGTTCTCCCTCGTCTTCCCCTTCTCCAGCGAGACCGCCGGCTACTTCCCCCCTACGGTTCTGGTGGGCAAGCGATGCGGGTCGGCCGCCTGAAGGACTGCCGCGCCCATTTGGCTCTCTGGGCCGGCCACCCAACCCATTGGACCCCCTGTTTGGCAACCTGAAATTAACTGTTTCTGGGCATGGGACTGGGGTAGGCCGCCCGAACTGTCCTTTTCCCCCCTGCCTGCACTGTGGCTGCTTGATGCCGGACGGCCCCTCGAACTTTCAGCCTCCATGTCTCAGAGCCAGGACTGCAGTCATCCCGTGTTTTTTCATTGTATTCATGCCTGTAAACTTTTGGGATGCGCGGGGGGGCCTGATATCTGTGATTTTGTATCTCACCTTTTTTTTTTTCCTTAGCTGTGATCGGTGTTTTTTTTTTCCCTCCTCTATCTAGTGTCCATTTATTGTTTTAAACTGATGTATGTATTGCCTGTTGGGTTCTGCCCCTGTCTCCCACACGTAAGGGAGTATTGTTTTTTTTTTTCTCTCCACCTGTCTCTGTGATTGCTTTGTTGGTCCCCTGTTATCATTTTGTCCTTTTTGACTCTCTCCCTCCTGCCGGCGCCCCATCCGCCCACCCTGGGGGGTGGGGTGGGGGGCTTGGGTGTTATTTGGCCGTTCAGGAGCTCGGCCTTAAGGGGGAGGTACTGTTACAACCCGAGTGCCGGTTCTGTCCGCACTCGGATCTTATATCATCATTTCCAGGCTTTGACAGCAGTGGGTTTCTTCTAGCTCCTCGGGCTCTTATTGTGACAGCGCCCGGTGGAGCTCCCTGCTGTCAAAGTCCACAGCTGTGCTGCATTCGGGGTCATTAGCGACCGGTGTTAAAAGCGGGCGTTGAATGCACCCCGATGCAGCAGTCTCTGTTGAGATACCTTCTGTTAAGATAGTCCCTGTTAAACTACCTTCTATGAGACTTCACCTTCTTTACTACATCGTCTGACGCATTGGGCGTTCCCCGGCTCAGACGCTGTCCATTCATCATCCATTGTAAGTTATCCTGTGATTGTCCTACCCGCACTGTTGTGTGTATTATTCTCTGCTCCTGCACTTCCTAATAAAACATCACTGCAACTCACTGGTGACTGCTGGCGTCTTATGGTGGCTCGTGAGGGCCACCGTGACAGATACAGTTTCATATGAAACGATAGATCTTTTTTATCGTGTCACCGATATACTGTATATTGTCATATCACACAGCCCTAGTACCAAGTTTCAAAACAATCGGAACAAAACTGTTGGAGAAGTTGATTTCACAAAAGTGGGACAGACGGATGGACAGACTGACCAATAACATAATCCCCCAAAGGGCTCTTCGACCCCTGTGGGCTTCGACTGGCGGGGGATAATAAAAATTAACAGATTTTTCACTCCATTAGATGGTGCTAAATGATTACTGTCTGGTTAGGTCAGTTATAGCAAAGGAGTGACTAATGAGATCTAGCCATGAGTTGGACAAGACAAAGACTGGAATGGGAAATTGCAATATATGATATCACAATACTTAGCATATCACAAAATCGAGGTAGTATTGCATCACAGCCCAAGTAATGTGATAATATCGTATCATGGGGCCTCTGGTGATTCCCGCCCCTATTAAAAACATAATTGTCATTAATCTTATTTTTTTGTATTGTTCTAAATTTAAAAAAAGATCTGTTTTTCTTTATTGGAAATGGCATTGCTTATTGGTACTTGAGGTTGAAATTCCAGTATTGTGACATCTCTAATAGGGTTATTGTGCTGATTATTCATATAATTAATTAATAATTTGTTATTCTGTTTTAGGGCTGGGCAATAAATTGATTACAAATTAGATTTTTTTTGTTTGGACAATGTCAAAAAAAAAGAATATAATGAAAATAGATTTTCCCACTCACAAGAGGAAATGTGGTAACCTGCAGCTCTAACCCCTCCCCCACCCTTAAAAGTTAATTTCATAAAAGTTGGCACTTTATTAATCAGAAAAGTATGGATTCATCTTTTTTTGATCAAACCTTTACTATAAAAAAGGTCTGGTTTGGTTAAAGCCAGGTTTGCACTTTCCCCTGCAGGGCATCATGTTTGTTGGGGGGGGAAAAAATCATTTTGAAATAATTCCCTGTCTTTAATCCAAAATATCAATTAAAATTGAAAATCAAATGTGGCATGAAAAGATCTGGGATTTTATTTTTTATGCCATATTGCCCAGTCCCATTCTGCTCACTAACACATATTTTAACAGCTAAAACCAATACATGCCCAGCTTAGAAAAACTTTGCAGAACAAAAGCTACAAACGGACGCATTTAAATGTCTGCCTGAGAATATAGGCAGAAAAGTTCTCAGATTTCTATTGAACAAATGAATAAACATTCCACATTTACAGTTTCCATGTCAGTTAAAGTCCACCTGCTGCTCATTTTGATGCTTGCTCCTTGAGCCAACATGCATCCTGTGAAAGAGTCAGAGGATGGCGGTGTAACATCACAGAATCATGTTGAGGCAGAGCCGAGACCTGCATGAAACCTCCAAGCACTTCACAGGAGTTGGCCAGCATGTGCCTGAATTAATTCCTCTCAAGTTAAATATAGGGATAGTTTACATTGCGGGAGGCACCATCATTCAGTCCAAAAGAGACAGACGTTGCATTCAGTAAATTATTATTATTTTTTCCTCAGGCCACAGATTGGCTGCGATGGAGGAGGTGGTCTGAATACAGCCACACTGATTGTTTAAATGACACCACACTTGAAAGAACAACAACAGACAAGGGCTAATAGATATTTTATATAATTATCCAGTCTGGCAACCTGCTCATGTGTCACAGAGAACCTGGGCCAAGTGGTGAAAGTGTTTCACACACTAAAAGAACGCCCTCGGGGTCTAAAAAAACTGCTAAGAAGCTGAGAGGAGAAAAAAAAAAGTACAGTAGCTATATTTACCTTTGAGCACTGCTTAAGTCTAGCTAACCTACTGGACCCCAGCAGCAATGAATGAGGTCTTTCTGGAAAGGGACAGAGTGGGCAATTCACAAACTATTGCCTTGTATAAACAGGGGACACATTTAAATCCCATCTGGAACCCATAGCTATGTCAGACGCCAGTTCAAACACGTCAGGGAAGAGAAAATGGTCAGCTTTCATGCACATACCTTGCAGTTATGATATTTGCCTGTATGCACTATCAAAGGCCTGCACCTGTCCTTTCACTGACTGATATGAAAGATGGTCCTGATATGGGATATTTCTGAGACAAGGACTCCACTATGTGGTGGGAAAACTGATAGAAAGCTGGCTTTTCATCGCTGAGGTTAATTTGCGAGTCTCTTCTTCCCATGTGTTGGCAGGTCTATGGTTTTTGCTGGGGGATTCACTGAATCACGATCCCAGCGAACCCAGGTATACTCTAGTAACACCAAAGTCAACTCTATTTTTATTTTTTGAAGGGTTGCCAACCTAATTTCTACCATCTTGATTATGTTTTTAATTGATTTCACAATGACTTCATGGTTTCTGCATTAACAGCTTCAGATCTGGAGCTAAAGCGCCGACCCCGGGTCAATCCGCCCGCTGTGCCGAGGTCACAGTCAGACTGCTTCAGCATCTTCCCCCAAAAGTCTGACTCCAGATGGGAAAGAAGGCCTCCTATTATATTCAGGATGTCTGAAAGGGTAACCTGAGACAGGCACTCTCTTTGGCCTGACTACTTCCTCACTTTCCCTCACTTTCTTCTAGGAAAACACACGTTTTTCTTCACTTTATAATCCTGATTAATTGTTGAACGCACTGCTCCTCCCTTGGCTAAAATAATAAGCCGGTCTTACATTTTTTTTCCCAGTCACCTCTAACTCCTGCACCCTGGCTCTGCGTCTCTGGGCCCTGTGTCACCACTTGTGGGTAATCTTTTCAGCAGATGGAAAGCCTGGAATCATATGGAATGTTATTTCTGCTCCCAAAAATCTGCTGGCACAGCTTCACTCTCAAATCTCTCTTGTGAATATTAAAATCAATGACGATGCTGAAAAACCCACTACACTTTCACACCTGAAAACAATAAAGACTGCAGGTGGGAGAAGGAACAGTTGACTCCTGCTCCCAATTAAGAGAATCACTAAAACGTTTGAATGTGTCTTTATTTTTTACTTGCGTTATTATTAGTGGGCTTTTTTTTTTCTGCAACAAGCCGGGATTTGTCTGCATGCCCTCTGACAGCGCTGGAATGTGAACAGTTTCCACCAAAGGCCCCTGAGCCGGACCACCTTTCACTTTTTGCGCATCCCCTCCCCCTCCGTATTAAGCGAGTCTGCGGCGTCCGCCGAAGCAGCCACAGGTATGAGGCGGCACAGCCTCGCTGCCGGCATCTGCGGCTGTCGCACTGCTGCCCAAAGCACCAAATTAGACCATAACTAATCTGAATAAAAACACGTCCACGGAATGCGGACAAAACTATTACAATTTTGAGCAGCGTTTGCCTTGGAAGTCCCGCACCTCTCCGTCACTGCGTTACTTTTACGCACGCCCGGAATCCTGACAAATTCCGTTTTTATTACACTTTTCATATACAGAAGTGCTAAAACATTTAGTAGACAAAAAGTCTTCCCTGTCCACACATTTTATGCGCCATACTAGAAGTGGGTAAATAACTGTCAACTTGTGCGTAAAAGTTGCGAGTGGATAGCCAACGATTCCAAGAACCAGGGATAATTTAAAACTTATAATTTATGTAAAACGGGTCAGAGGCGTTTTTAGAAAATAAGAACAACTGTGTCACTTACGGTCATCGTCCACCTGACATCTCACAACGGCTAATAGACAAAATTGTGCTGCTACAAGCAGCAGTACAGTCCTGGAATCCATAAAGCTGAACATGTCTAAATATTAGACATGCAGGGCCCTTGGGGGAAAAGAAGGGTGCGAATCGGAGCCGAGGCTTCTCTCAGTATTTAGTATTAGTGTCCCCAGTTTAAAAAAAAAAAAAAAAAATCAAGACCCTTCAACTTTCACCCTTCCCCCCCCCCCACAAAAAAAACGATGGAGCGATCGGGTGGCAGGACCCGGACCTGCAGCAGGAAAGTCAGCACCGGCCGCCGCTGTAGTTTTATGTGCCCGTTACCTTCAATGAATCCCCGTATATTCCCAAATATCAGGCCGGCCCCTTGCCCCCCCGTCGGGCTGAAATCTGAGCCCCCCGTTTCCCCTCCCATTCAGTCTCCCCGGCCCCACTATCGCGCTCCCAGGCCACTCCCTTCCCCACGTGCAGAATTGAACCCGAAACCCTCCCCTGCCCCGATCACAGGAAGCACGGCCATGTCAGGGTCGCTTCGCCACGCCACCTAAACTGGGCTTTCTTCATTATTTTGTCACCTAAGTGTGAAACCTCCGAACTATTTAAAAAAAAAAGAAAAAGAAAATGCAGATGTTACAGCTGTGCGTTTGCCTTGGATAACACCTGTCTGACACCTGGCTGCCTTGCCAAGCTGCTGCCCGATTTGTAATCACAGGTGAACGTGCCCTAAAGCAACAAAAACGCTGTAAGAGTAATTACTGTAAAAGTAATGACATATTGAACTTCAAAGTCCTGAAGCGCTCAATACAAAATGTTATGCTATGGAAGCAGAGAGCGACCATGGTTTGCTCCCATCTTTCCTCCATTGTCCTTCTCAAGAAAATAACCCAGTATCCCATAATAACTCATGTTTATCCTGCAGTCATAAGAAAACGTGTGGCCATCCTGCTATACCTCACCAATTTATCATATATCTGTTAATAATCCCATAATTTATCCCACAATCACAAGAAAACAAGTGGTTATCATGATTTAATGCATTAATTTATCCTGTGATTGTAAAAGTATGAACCATTATCCCATGATAATGCATGAATTTATATTACTTGCATGAGAAAACAGATTGATAAGATAACAGCAGCCATGGCCCATTTCAGCTTCCGCACACAGAAGCCACTTTACCCCAGTTTCCAATTTCCGTTGGAGACATTCTACACTGTAAAAAAAAAAATGTCTCAACTTAAAAAAAAAGTTACTGTTCGGGCTGCCTTCAAATTTTTAGTTGACTGAACTTGAGAAGATACTGTAAGTTGTAAAGTCACGCAAAACATATAAACACATAAATTCAAGTTCAGCCAACTTAAAATTTTAAGGCAGCCCAAACACTAACTTTTTTTTAAGTAGAATAACCCTAGTTGTTTTTTACAACATACAGTACATTCTTAAGTTAATTTCCTATCATCTTTAAAACTGAAGAAAGATTAGTCATTACTGAGTATAATAAGCTGCCCTGAAATATGGATGACTCCTCCCTGCATCATCACCTTATCATGGTGGAGGCATTTGTGTGCCCAAATGATACCAGGATCCATGTTGCCGGGGGCAACTTTTCCCTGGTTGGGTCTCCCAAGCAAACTGGTCCTGGGTGAAGGACCACACCAAGAGTGCTGCACTAGAGCCCCATGAAGAAGTTACAGCCAAGATCCTGTATACCCCATCCATTTTGGGGCTACCGGAGATTGAGGATAAGCGCCGGGCTGCCGGGTTTCTGCCCATAGGACCCAATCGGTCTCAATCTGAGCAAGATTAGGTGGCCTCACCACCTAACCAACTGGCAGGCTTGGCTTCACTACTAAGACTGCTGTCCCCGCAACCCAGACCCCCAGACATACGGTAGAAGATGGATGGATGGATAGAAAACACAGGATTACAAAAATAATTTTTTTGTAAGTTGTCTGTGTTTTTTCAACTGGTTTAAGACAACTTTGCACCGCTGAATCCGAAAATGACATCCGTTTCTCTCGATCAGGTGCCAAGTAAAAACCTGTACTTACTTTGTACTTACTTAGTACTGTGCATGTACTTACCTTTATATAAAGGTAAGTACATGCCTTTATACCTTATATAAAGGTAAGTACACGTAAATTTAATGTTACGTCATCATTGTTCAAAATTCAGAGAATTTCAAGACAAAAAAAGAATTTTACATCATATAAAGCGAAAATACCTGTACATGTAAACAAAAACGTATAAAACAACATGTGGCCATAATGAAAAAAGTTGACCCGATTGAGCAAAACCAATGTGATTTTTGGATTCAGCACATCAAAATTGTCCTAAATCAGCTAAAAAAAACTTCAACAATAAATTTGGTGTTGACCATTATAATGGTCCACATATCAGAAGTTGTGTTCTTCAGAGGACTTTAGGAAAAGACTGATATTTATAAAGAACTTTTCCAGTCTTCCACTTTTCTAAAATCCTTTTACTATGCCCACCCTCTCTTTGATGGCCAAAAGAATCTTACAGCCAGTTTAGAATCACCAGTCAACTTACCATGTGACACCCACAGAGATTTAAACCAAGAACCTTTTAGCTGTAAGACAGCTATGTAGGGAAGCAAAGAATTGCCCTGACTGAGGATGTAGGCCAACATCACAATATTGCTAGCAACAACTATGACAGCAATAACTACAGGATGCCATTGTGTAATTTAAACTGTGGTGTCCTACAACAACTGAAGAAATGTTTGAGGGGAAATCTTATTTTCCAATTTTCTCTAGGAGTTAGGTTTGAGCCTCTGTGACATTAAAAGGCTGTGGCGTCACATTGGATGTGCGTTCCAGAATGAAGGGTTTCTACTTGTCTACAGCTTGCTTGCTCCCTTTTTTTTAAGTCAAACAACCGCGATGTTCTACATGCTCTTTAGAAACTGCTACTCTTTAATTTTTGTGTCTCGCTGGTGGATTATGAGAAGAAAATAAATGGTTTGTAAAACTATAAATAGATGATAGACATTTAGGCTGATTCAGGGAGGGAAGAATAACACTTATGTCTCACTGGTACTACCACCTACCCAAACCGGATCCCTTTATGACACATTGGTGGTTATTTTAAAGACAAGTATGAAGCCACGTTTCAGAGTTACACTTCTGATGGCTACCCTTTTGTTACAAAGTTCTGCTTAATGAATCTTCCTCCTAATAGGACACAGTGAGAAACGTTCAGTTGGACATTGTCCTTAACATAACTATCTCAGAACTTCTTTACTTTGATCCTGCCATCAGGCCTGTGGTCAGAGACTGTCTGTGCAGGAATCGTGGTGAATGACATTCACTCTGTAACAATGTCACTGCAGGGTTATTAATCAGGTAACGCCAACAGACATGCCATAACATTCCACTTTTACTCAGCAGCTACGGCTTTAGCCATGTATAAATGGCAACAGTAGTTTAGTTAGAACCTTATTGCTGGATCCTCATGTGTCTGCAGGTGGTGACCCTCCAGTTTTGACCTTTGAACCCCAAACTTTATTGGAAGCAGCAGCAGCAGCTGATGCATCCTGAGCATTCAGCATTTGTGCTATTCTCTCCTGCTTAAAGGGTATTGTGGCTGTCCTGTGGGTCAGATGATGTTATCATCAACTTAATATTAACACATATGTATTTTTGCCTAAAATGTATAAAAAAATGCACTCCCAAAATAAACTAAAAGCTGCTCTTGAACCATATGGAGAATAAATGTGGTTTGAGTCACTTTTGAAAAGTTACACATTTTTTTCTGAATGGTGAGAATTATTGTAAGAAGTACTGGTCTTGACAAACAAGTTTGAACACAAAAAAGTTGGGTTATATGTTCCCCTTTTCACCCACCTGAGGATTATTGTGTGGTGAGCATCGGGCAATTGCCTAGGAGGAGTAGCGATTCCCATGAATCACGCATTCCCATGTGGACTGACGGACAGACGGACGGCGTGTTATCGCATTAGCACCTTTTGGCTTCACCAGAATAAGCTAAAGACAGTCTAAAAACGGGGGGGGGCAGTGGGGGTATGGCGTGGGGGTGCATACCCTGCACTTACCCTTTTTTTTTTCCATTTTTCTCATTTTTTCCCCTTTGTACTTATAGAGTAATTACGTCAGATGAAAATAGAGGCATAATACAGCCTGGACGTTTGTACTTACCCCTTACTTATCCTATTTTTTTCATTGTTTTTGTCCTGTTTTTTGCATTTGTTGTTTTTTTTCCTGACATTTACCTTGTACTTACTCAGGGTTTTTTGTATTCATAGGGTAATTATGTCAGAGTAAAGTTGAGGCACAATACAGCCCACACTTACCCTGTTTTTAGTCATTTTTTCCTTGCCTTTTCCCAGTTCTTACCTTGTTTTTTTTTTTTTCAATTTTATTTGTTTTTCCTACCCTCTAATTTGCACACAACAAACAATCAAACAAATAAAAGCAAATAAATACAGTATTATTCTTACCATATAATCAACTGGAGTACGTAAACATTGTATTTACTAATACAGTATAAGCAAGCAGAGACCTGGACTATTTGACAAAACTGCTCAAGTAGTAGGACTGTAAACAATCACAACAACAAAAACCATTAGACATAGTATAGGCCTATAGGTCATTAATTTAACAGCAGCTGCAACATGTGGTGAAAAATGTAGCTGGGCCATATTTAATTTCAGTTTTTACTCCATGCATTTGCTTCATGTCTCAGGGTTGTATTTTCATATTTTCCATGCTACAAACTAACATAAAAATTGAACAACTTGTAATTTGGTTTTTTAAAACAATTGTTGGTATTTGCATTGCACAAAATGGGCATGTCTGTCTATGTATAGTCTTGCTCCTGGTAAATTATAATTGTTTTCCTTTTGTGATCTTGTGGCAGAGACATAAACCCTGAGCAACCTCGGCATCAAAGACTGTGGATCACTGAACCACCAATTATCTATTCATAGGCTGGAGGCACAAAATCAGTAGTGGATTCCTATTTAGTCATTGTTCGTAACTACGAAGCTATATGGAAGAATTTCTGGGCTGAACACTTGTACAGTTGTGAATCAATAAAAATGTTATGCTGGACAAGAGTGTGCATCCTGCTTTTATTGTCTGAAAGTATGAATGTGTGAGATGTGCACGCACTGAGCAGAGGAGTCTCACATTTTGGTCAGCAACCCACAGACATCTTTGAAGACAACCCTTTGAAGAAGAGTCCTTTGGAAATGGCACACTGTGTCTCTCTAGGAAGTTTAGATATTTCCTGCTCTTAATCTTAGTGTCTGTAAGTGTGTAGATGCTTGGTTTACCTTGCTGACCCTCAGTCGAGACGGGACTCTGCCTTGTTTGCGATCTGTAAACCTCAATTATATCTGAAAAAGATATAGATTGTGGTATCCTGTGGCTGGATTTCGATTACTATTTTTAAACCTGTTACTGTGGCTGCTGGGTCTAAAGTTAAAAGGGGTAATTGACTACACTTTTTTCTACATTTTAACAGCTCACATATCTTAGTGAAATGTTTGTGACATATTTTGCTCAAATTTTCTTTAATTATTTAATAACTGCAGCAAATTAGTTATTTTTTTCCCCAGCCTTTCTGAAAATGGCCTGTTTGAGTTTGTATCACTTTAAAATTTTCAGACTGGATTCAACTCCACCCTCCCTCTTACGCCGCCATTGTAAACATTAGCTAGCCTTTAGCTCAGATGTATCGTGAGCCAAATACGGGTCGGGTCAGCTCTGGGATCTTTCGTGGCACGGGTGGAGAATTTCTGTAAAACTCTTTACATTTGTTGGTGACTGAGAAAAGTCATTTTAACTCTTTTGTGGGGGTGCGCCGCTTGCACCATTGAGAATCCCAGGGCCGACTTGGGGGCCAACTGTGTCAGGGCCGACATGACCTGTTACCACTGAGCCAACTAACATTTGTCTTAAAGAATTAATGAAATAACGCATCACTGGTTGACAGGGGTGTGTGGTTTCAGTGCTTGATAGTATATGACCGGTCACTAGAGTACAGTCAGCACAGAAACATTTACAAATGAGTGGCTAAACGGGCTGCACGGTGGCGCAGTGGTTAGCACCGCGGCAGCACAGTTTACCCTCGGCCGGGGGATCGCAGGGATCATGAGATCGTGGGTTCGATCCCAGCCCCCGGCCAACAGTGATCTGTGTGGAGTTTGCATGTTCTCCCCGTGTTTGCGTGGGTTTACTCCGGGATTTCTCCGGTTTCCTCCCACATGCCAAAAACATGCAGGCTAGGGAGTTAAGGGGCGATTGCGCACGCAGCGACCGGCAGCTGGTGGCTTGTCACCGGACTGCAGAACAAATCTACCTACGGGTACAAAATAAGTCCAAAAAAAAAATAAACTGCTGTCTGACGTTAGCCGATGTTATATATACTATATATGAGAACGACGTATATGGTCAAGGCTTGGTAGATGAACAAGGATTCCAGTGGGGATGAATAGAATTTATAGAAAATAGCAATCTAATCCGACTGCATCAACAGTTAGCTAATGCTAGGTGGTATGTTGGTCACATGATCAATGCTGACTGACCGGCTAGCCAAATTAATGCTAACAGAGGTCAATGCAATCATCAAGGCAAAATATAACAAAACAAGCCAGAATGGCATGAGATATATTATCAACTGTGGATTACTGAACCAGGTAGAAACAGTGATGCCTATTAGGGTGACTGAAATCTAAAGAAAATAATAAAATAAACCTTGGTTACTGTTGTCCACATGACTGACAGCTAGGCTGGTCAAAATGGGTGGATATCAAGGACATGCTGGGTTTACTATGGAAGTGACGTACTGTATGTGGCAAATCTGGAACAGTCAGTTTTGCTTTTGGAGTGGCTTTTTAAGAGAAGGAAGTGATTTGATTTTTTCCGATAATCACGTGACCAACAGACACCTTTCAGAAGGTTAAAACCTACAAGAACACAATTTTCAGTCAATGACCCCTTTAAGAAAATCAACAAATAAAGCAAAATATTAAGGTATCCACCTTATTCTTGGGGGTGCCGCTGGAGGAGCGATTGTGGATGGAACTTCCGTTTTCGTTTGACCCAGTGTGAAATCAGTCAGTTCAGGTGGAGTAGCAGGGGCATTTAAAATAGCGTTTTTAGAAGTTTTTCAAATTCATTTTAATGTATAGTCCACATAATGTATAGTCCACATGGTCCTGATGGACCCACTGCAGTTTGCCTACCGGTCAAACAGGTCAGTGGATGATGCAGTGAATATGGGACTACACTACATCCTGCAACACCTCGACTCCCCAGGGACGTACGCCAGGATCCTGTTTGTCGACTTCAGCTCGGTGTTCAACACCATCATCCCAGGCATTCTTCATCAGAAACTCCTCCAGCTCAAGGTGCCCCCCTCCACCTGCCAGTGGATCTCCAGCTTTCTGACTGACAGGTGGCAACAGGTGAAGTTAGGGAGATTTACATCCAGCTCCCGAAAAATTAGTACTGGCGCCCCCCAAGGGTGTGTCCTTTCCCCACTGCTCTTCTCCCTCTACTCCAACGACTGCACCTCAGAGGACCCTTCGGTGAAGCTCCTGAAGTTTGCGGACAACACCACAGTCATCGGTTTGATCCGGGATGGTGATGAGTCTGCATACAGGCGGGAGGTGGAGCAGCTGATCCTCTGGTGCGGCCAGAACCATCTTGAACTTAACCCAGCCAAAACGGTGGAGATGACTGTGGATTTCAGGCGACATCCTCCTTCATTCCCCTCACTCACCATCCTCAACAGCACAGTGTCCACTGTGGACTCCTTCAAGTTTCTGGGTACCACAATCTCCCGGAACCTGAAGTGGTCCTCCCATATAGACACCGTCCGGAAAAAGGCCCAGCAGAGGTTGTTTTTTCTGCGTCAGCTCAAGAAGTTTGATTTGCCTCAGGAGCTGCTGGTTGTCTTCTACACCGCCATCATCCAATCTGTCCTCTGCTTTTCCATCACTGTCTGGTTTGGATCTGCCACTAAACAGGACAAGACCAGACTGCAGCGGATCATTAAGTTTGCGGAGAGGATCATTGGTACCGACCTACCCTCCATTGAGAACTTATATCGGTCCATAACCAGGAAATGGGCGGGAAACATCTGTGCTGACCCGTCACACCCCGGCCACAAACTGTTTGAACTTCTATCTTCTGGTCGTCGTTACAGATCACTGAAGGTCAAAACCACCCGTCACAGGAACAGTTTCTTTCCTCAAGCCATCACTCTGATGAACTCCTAACATTCACCTAGTCCTACCTGTTGCTGTACTCATGACTTTTCATCCATTCTTACATTGCACATAACTCTCACACTGCTTTTTACTTCATTCACATTATATCACTGAATTTGAGTTCACATTGAAATACTGTATGACTGTATATTTTTTCATATATTTCTGCAAAGTGTGGATAGTCTGAGTAAATACACTGCATATATTCCTGTATATATTTGCATCCTTTTATAGAAACATGGACAGACTGTAATTTACTGTACATACTCTGTTGTCATTGAATCCTTATTTAAATCTTACACCTGAACGACGAGAGCAAGTTTTTAGCCAAAGTCAAATTCCTTGTATGTGTTGTGCATACTTGGCCAATAAAACTGATTCTGATTCTGATTCTGATACCTGTTTTCCGCTCAAGTGGCAGCTAATTTCTGCACTTGTAGTTTTTGTGTTATTGAATGTTTAGTTGTGTGATGCTCCTCAGAGATAAGCACAGTTCAGTTTGTGACTTCAACAGCAATCATGCACTGGAAACTAAAGGACTGTTCATGAGATCGGTGGACAGACACAAGACAGACACCAAGACAAGAGCCAGGTATGTTTTCCCTTGTATGAATGTCACAGATCTGACATTTTACCCCAAATTTAAAACACCCATGCACGGTATTGAATGTGCCGCCATGCCATTATGAACTGTAGGTAACGAGGAGTCATTAATCATGACTTTCTTTCTTTCTTTCTTTGCTAACGGCAAAGTCCCAGGAAATCCCAGTGTCTAGTATCATTTTAAAGCTTTGAAATTGTACTTTCTAAAAATACATATGTTTCTGTGGAAGACATAACTCCCGACCGATCAAACGGGGGTTTTCAACCTAGCTAAAATATTGTTTACATCGTTAGCATCTTAGCAGCGGCACAAACAACATATCACCAGGACATATCACTGTTAAACAACAACACTGCAGCAAAGACATCGAGTTGCTAGCTGTTAGCATGCAGCCTACCTATCTCCCGAGGGAATACTCACACGTGATCTGCATTGTTGCGGCCGTGGCAGCAGGCGAGATGGTGGGTGCAGCTGAAGAACCCCCAGGTGTGGTGGCTGACGCTGGAGATTACCTCACCGCTGGTGCAGAGACCCGTGCAGCTGAAGCCAGGGGACACTCCTGTCGGCTCAGTCTTCAGGGCACAGGGAGTGCTCTTCTCCCGTCCAAGACATGGATGTGGGGCTGGAATGGAATCTTCCAGTGCCGCAGGCCCCTCCATTTTCTGGCAGCTCTCTCCAAGGACCGGCGGACATTCAGGGAAAACGGGATAGGACACGGGAGAAGCAGGTGTGGGAAAAGTTACAGCAGCAGGCAGCAAAGACTCCGCTAAATTGGGCTGCTGCTGAGCCTCACCACCAGGAATAAGGCAAGACATTTCATTTTTACGTGTAAGAGAATGAAAACACACTTGCCTTATTTCCTGGGGCATGATGGTAGCTGCTGCTGTGGGACCAGGCGATGTCCTTCTGCAAACAGTGGAGGTCGTCTGGCAAGATGGACAGAACGCCGGAGTCAGGGCTATCGTTGGCACAGACTCCATTTCACCCGGTGAAACTCCATCCAGCTGGTGCGCAAACTCAGGAAGGAGCCACAGCTTATATTCCAATATCAGCTCCTTTTCCACTGCCAAAACCCACTGGTGCTCCTCCAGCTCCTCTGCAGTGGGACCATCAGGGGGCACGAGGACTGCGGACCACTGTTTGGGAAGCAAAGGCGGGGCTGCTGCTGGATAGCGGCAAGAGGCTGGGAACTTCTATGCCCGGGGTCGCTTCTTTGTTGGCACAGGCACGGATGGGGAAGAGGTTTTTCCCAGCCCGTGGAGCATGGGTTGTGGGTTGGTGGCTGAGGTGAGGAGGCCTATAAGTTCTGGATGGCTCCACAGGCTAGGGCATGCTTTCAGTACCTGTGCTGGGCCGTCCAGGCATTCCTGGGCCGCTTCGGGACTGCGGGAGGCACGAGCCACCGATACGATGCCCTCCAAAACTCCGACAGCCCAACACTCCACCTCATTAAGTCCACACTTGCTATAAAAACTGACATTACAGCAAAAAAAGGGGGAAAATGGACTGTAACAAAAAATAACAGGAGGAAAAGAAAAAAGGGCAAATCCACAGCTGCTGGAGTCTAAACTGGCAGTGTCCCTCTGTCATAAATTGCCCTGGCAAGGGCGGACTGAAGACTCCAAATGCACGCTGTGAGTTTGCATATTTAATAATGAAAAACATGAAATATAACAGAAACACAAAAACACTACACTTACACAAGAGGCAGGATTAACAGGAACAAACACCTCAGACGCTGAGACGTATAGGAACGCCGGTGAGATGGGGCATACCCTTAAATGCAAAGAGAAAGATGGGGACTCCGTCTTGGAACGAGAGAGATGTGTCACGACCTGAACTATCTTTTCTCTGCGTTCAGGTTGTCCAGTTCGCTCCTGCTCCGGGGTAGTCCGTGCCGGGTCTTCCATGGCCCGCTCTTTGACAGCGCCCAGCTGATTGCCAGCTGTCTAGTTCAGCTGCGCTGGGACAGCTGTCTCCTATTCCCAATCATCTCCCCCATTTAAGCGAGCAGCCGAGAGTTACTCGTCGCTGCGACCTCGCTATGGGAAGACGTTCCTTGTGTTCCCACGACTGTTAGCTCCTACGTCTAGCTTCAGTCCGCCGTTACCTCGGCGCTTCACCCAAAGTAAGTGTTGCGACTCGGCGTGTATTTTTCCCTCGCCGCCTCTCTAGCCTTTCTCCCTGGGTGGTATGTTTCCCTTAGTTCTGTGTGTGTTTTAGCCCCACGTGGCTCTTTACTTTTCTGTTCGTTATTTTGTATAGTGTGTGCTTTGTTAATAAACTACGCTAACTCACTGGTCGCCCTCGTATCTCCTTTCCTGGCTCGTGAGAGCCAGAGGTATGACAGTAGGTCGCAGCCATAGTGAGACGGCCGCGACCGTGAGTTGGCTGTAAGGACTCAACGCCTTTTTTTCTCTTCCTCTGGGTACGGGCGAGCCAGTATCATGTCCCCTTCCAAGAGACTCATGCGGCACCCAGGCCACGATCTCTCGGAGACTCTGGACCTTGTGGACGGAACGTTGTTCACCACGGACCTCTACGATGCCCCCAGCGAGATACGCTGGCACCTGGAGCTCGCCGAGGGTATGCTTAACTGCTTTTCTCGCTACTTTCTTCTCCCCGAGGTTAAGGCGAGGAGGGCAGACATCTCTGTGGCCTGGGAGAGGCTCCGTAGGCTGGAGGAGAACTCCGGCAGGAAGCCGAGGACAGGAAGCCTTCGCTCCTCGCTTCGGAATCCCGCTCCTGCCGCCGGTCCAGTCCAGGAGTTCGCCTCACCCAGGGGTGATCCCCAGGATAGAGTGACGTCAACCGGGTTTCCCCCGGAGAAGATGAGAATGACAGCGATGCGCATTGCGGATCGAGTGGCAGCCGCTTCTTCCGCCGCCGTTCCCCCCGTAGCCATGAAGAACGTGATTGCGGCGGTCAGGCTGGTCGAGAAGAACCCGGAGCTGAACGATTATCCGGAATACGCTGACCTGTTGGCTTCGCTCATCGCACAGGAGCGGCGTTTTCCCGACCTCACGTTCAGAAGACGTCGCTCCCAAATTCCCCACTCATCTCAGCGAGAGTCCCGTCCGGATCCCGCTCCAGGAAACCACACGAATTCCGCCTCCCAGCCTGCTGTTGCTCCCATGTCTCGCCGAAGAAGTGAATCAGCTGCTCCCGCTCCTGGGCCCGCTCTCCCCGCTGTCCCGTCAGCTTTGGGCCCCCAGCTCTCCTCAGCTGTTTCACCCCCTTCTTCGTCATTCACTCCGGCCGCTGGGAGAAGCGCAAATTCATCTCCAGGTGTTCCAGGTCCCGATCCGGTGCGGGTAGCACCGCCTCATCTGTCCGGGGGGTTCCCCACTTCTATCCGGTTGGGAGAAGAGAGACTCGAGTCCCTTGTAGCGGGTTCCACTGGCCCTCCGGGAATCAGGCAAGTGTCCCTTCATTCTCCTCCCATTATGAGTGAATTGCCTTGTTTGATTCCTGGGGGAGGAGTTCGGGGTTCACAGTCCCCTGAGCTCTCTCCTCCCGCTGCAAAAACTGAATATGAACCTGCGTCCTCTGTGTCTCTTCCCCTTGAGTGTGCCCCGGTGCCAGGTGTACACCGCTGCGCGAGGAGGAGGCGGCCTGCGGCCCTGGAGGGTTTTGCCCCAGCCCCGCAGCCACGTTATGGGCAGAGGAGAAGGTCGAACTGCCTGTTGGAGCCAGCGCCGACGATTAAGCGTCCCCGGGTCTCTACGGAGGAATGGTTCGGCCCAGCAGAGTCCAGATCTCCTGCCCCCACGCCAGGTGGGCTGTCGACGCGGTCTTCGGCGTTTGGAGGTCGTTTGACTGTGGAAACCATCATGCCGGCTGCGGAGCCATTCGCAGTCGAGTTGGAGCCGGAGGACGGAGTCCTGCACGCTGAGCCCGGAACATCAAAGTCCTGGATGGCGGTAGAACCCGAGATCAGGCAAGTGCTCTATTTTGTTTTTCTCTTCTCTATTCTGGAGCATTATTGCCTGTCTCTCGGGGGGGCGGGCCGGGTGCAGCCGTCTGCTGCGCTCGAGCCTGTTCCGCCGGGCTCTGCCGCTGCCGGTGATCCTGATCCCGGTTCCTTTTGTCCCTCTGAGCCTCTCCCCAGGGTCACCGGAGACGAACCTGCTCTGGGTGCCATCTCGGAGGTTCCGGTTCCCTGCACGGTGTTCGCCTCAGATGCTGCGCCCGGGAGTGTTTCGCCGGTCCAGCTGGGGTCCACCGGGAGTGTTTCGCCGGTCCAGCTGGAGTCCACCGGGAGTGCTGTCTCGGTCCAGCTGGGGTCCACCGGGAGTGTTTCGCCGGTCCAGCTGGGGTCCACCGGGAGTGTTGCGCCGGCCCGATAGGGGTCCACCGGGGGTGCTGCGCCGGTCCGGGTAACGGTTAGTGTGGGAGCTGGAGGATTGTGTTCGCCTGACGTCAGGCTGACTTCGTCCCTTGCCTCCATCATTTCTCCTCCTGCCGCTGTTGGGGTTCCTCTCACCCGGGCCAGTTTCCCCCTACCCTTGTTGCCATTAGATGGCAGGCTAACTTTGCCCCTGGCCTCTATCTCTTCTCCCCCTACTACTGTGGGGGTTTTTCTCACCTGGGTCAGTTTCCTCCTGCCTTTTCCCTCAGGGAGGAAGCTGCACCAAGACTTCTCCCTCAGCTCTCCGTGGTCTGAGGTCACGGGACGACCGCCTGGGAAGCCATCTGGCTGGTTCGGTGATCTGGGTCGGCCTCCGGAGAAACTGTGTCTCCTAGCCTGGGACTCGGGTAGGCCACCCGAACTGGTGTTGTGGTTCCTGGCCTGGTGGAGTTCGGGCCGCCCGCCGGACAAGCTGTCATCGCCTGCCCCGCTCCACCTGCTGACGTCCTGGAAGAATTGACTGACTGTTTGTTGCCTTGCATTTGATTGTCCTCCCTAATTTAATACTTTTCAGGACATCAAAGAACTCTCTGCCCTAGAGTCCTTATTGTGGGGTTATCCCAGTTAAAATTTCCTTGGACTATTTTCTTTGTTTTATAATCCCAGTACGATCCTATTCTAATTTCTCCTTAAGTAGCATTTGCTTCACATTGCCTGGCCTCATTCCGAGTAGTCTTGTTTTTCTGTATTTATATCCTCCTCCAGACTGTTTAGTGACACTTTCGTGCTAATACGTGTTTGAGGAGTTGTTCCTTTTGTATTTTTATCTTCATGCCAATTTGCAGTTCCAGGCTTTATTTTTGGATCTTATGCCCGGTTTGCATCCTTTGTATATTCTGTTTTGGTCGGGGTTTACTTGTGTAAGTCTATTTTAACCATATGTTCAGAGTTTTGTAGTTTTTGGCCTTCGGGACATGAGTTTTTTTTTTTTTTTATTGTCCTCACCCTAAGTTATTGTGAACTTTTTCCATGACTGTGTCGCTATGTTTCTGCATTTTGGTTCTTGTCGTTTCTCCCCACCTCCTGTGGTCACCTGCACAGACCGTCTGACTTCTGCAGGGGAGGGGGTGATGGGTTTTTTTGGGGGGGGGGTTAAGATTATTATGGTATCTGACCCTATACTGTATCTAGGTTTTTTTTTTTTTTTCTTCCCTGCCTCCTTTTTCTGGTCCCTCCCTTTCTCCCAGATCTGGCCCCCACCGCCCTCCCTGGTCTTCCCTCGGGGGGGGGGGGGGGGGGTTTTGGCCGCTCCAGGAGGCGCGGCTCGGGGGAGGAGTACTGTCACGACCTGAACTATCTTTTCTCTGCGTTCAGGTTGTCCAGTTCGCTCCTGCTCCGGGGTAGTCCGTGCCGGATCTTCCATGGCCCGCTCTTTGACAGCGCCCAGCTGATTGCCAGCTGTCTAGTTCAGCTGCGCTGGGACAGCTGTCTCCTATTCCCAATCATCTCCCCCATTTAAGCGAGCAGCCGAGAGTTACTCGTCGCTGCGACCTCGCTATGGGAAGACGTTCCTTGTGTTCCCACGACTGTTAGCTCCTACGTCTAGCTTCAGTCCGCCGTTACCTCGGCGCTTCACCCAAAGTAAGTGTTGCGACTCGGCGTGTATTTTTCCCTCGCCGCCTCTCTAGCCTTTCTCCCTGGGTGGTATGTTTCCCTTAGTTCTGTGTGTGTTTTAGCCCCACGTGGCTCTTTACTTTTCTGTTCGTTATTTTGTGTAGTGTGTGCTTTGTTAATAAACTACGCTAACTCACTGGTCGCCCTCGTATCTCCTTTCCTGGCTCGTGAGAGCCAGAGTTATGACAAGATGTAGAATAAGCGACTTTTGCATCTCGGCTCGCACAAAGCATCATTGGAACGTGGCTACCAAACATGCTCTATTGATACATTTAATTTATGGAAAGTTCCTGATCTACGAGCATATGGTATGCGTAGGGATTTTCCCGGTTGTACCTGCAAACGTAAGGATGAACTATTTGAGCTTGCATTCGCGGCCATGTTGCAGAAATTGGCCAAAATGGCCCCCCTGTATGTACGCTGACATAGCAGATTTTTTGTTGTCAAAGGACCAAGCACCCTTACTTGCAAGACTCCGATATGACTACAAAGAAGGTAAGCGAGTGGTTTGACAGCTCAACTTTGGTTTTGTCATTTTGAGTAAATTTCACTACAAGGCATAGCCTGCTTACTTAGATCTATAGGTCGATACTACTTAAGTACCACACATTTTCAATGATTTGAATTTTATTTTATACCAGCCTACTTATCAATGGCCTTAATTTCATGTGTGTGTAGATCAAGCTTAATTACCAATATACAAAGAACTATATCCTAGATCCAGGCCTGCCTGTCCGTACCTACTACTTCAGGGTTTAGACTTGTGTCAGTTAGACTCGAACTTGAACAATACACAACACTATTTAATTATGTTATAATATAGACTTACTGCTTTAATCCAACAATTATTTCCGTCCGGATCCTTCAGCTCCGTGGGGAATGTATATAACGTGAAATGTGGCGGACATGTGCACACGCTAGTCCCAAAGTTACATGCATGTATGCTGCAAGTTTTCTTTTTCCACTGCTCTAGATGATACATGCTGTTCCACACTTCACTACGGCACAATGTGCACCTGGCATAACGGCGATTTAAAGCTTGAAGCAGACTTTAAATGACAGTTGTTCAGGTGTGACAGTACTGCCTCTATACAAAAGCAAGGCAGCTACCGGAATGTTTGGTAGTCCTGATCTTTGAACCGGATGTCGGGTCGCATAGTCCGCACATGCGCACTCGTAATGCGAAAGTCGCTTATTAACATCTGGGTACAAGAAGGACACTGTGAGGAGTGATCCAAGCAGGTGTCCTTAAATAGGCAGGTAGGGAGAGACCAAATGAGCATCAGGTGTGGGTACATGAGTGAAGATTATGAGGTCAAATTAATGACAGGTGTGACAGCCCGCGGACAGAGTTGACACCCGGAAGTAAACACAGACATCTGTCAAACACCGAGAGAAATAATGGCAACAGATTACTATGAAAGTAAAAGCACAGGAAAGCAAAGGGTAACTGACTATAATTCTAAAACAGGAACAGACCAAAATACACAATGAGAAAATAATAAGTGCCAAGATAAGGACAAGATAAAACATAAACCCAAAAGATGCAAACAATATAATACTACTAGCAATATACAAAAGACTGGAGATACAAGTGTAAATATAAACACAGGACGATAAGTAGAGATACAAGCTAATACAGAGAAACATAAAATAAATACACACAACTAATAACCAACTAAGATATGCTACCAGGAAAACTCAGAAGAGAAACAACGGACAAACTCAAATACCACAAACCCAAAACCAAATACACAACAATACCCCGAGAGAGAAAAAATACAGAACATAATTAGAAATAACTGAAGTGTGTCCCTGGTGGGCCCCCCATGCGCCGCTTCATGACACTTTCATTTTGGCTCGCTCGGCTGCAGCAGAGCCGATGGAGCTGAAAAGTTCATAGTTGTCAAATTTGACCAAATGTAGTTTGTTTTTCAAGCGCAGGGATCCAAGCGCTGCAACATCGATGGAAGAATCGTGTGCACTGACGGGGAGACTGTTGAAAAATAACATTTGATCAAATTTGACCACTATACGAACTTTTCAGCCTATGAACTCTTCAGCCGCGGCGCCGGCAGAGCGCTCTGAAATGAAATACCAAGAGGTCTCTGAGCTGATGGCTGCTCACGGGGAAGGTGGTGAGTGTTTTGTGACGGTGTTGATTTGTGTGTAGCCATTTATTTCATTGATTATCACAGAAATAATAAAAAGTCACGGCCAAATTTACAAATGGCGGTTTTGAATCTTGTGAAGACGTCGCTCTCATCCACTGACGTTACGCCCTGGCCAATCAGTGGCCTGCAATCCACTGACGTCACATTTTCAGCTCGATTCGGCACAGTTGGAACCTCACTGAAGTAGGTCCCAAAAAATTACCAGGTACTAATGGAAAACCCTACAAACCGAGTAGAGTAGAGACGAGTAGGGCTGAGTAGGTACTAGTGGAAAAGGGGCTTTATTTGGTTGGTGGTTACATATATACGTTCAAGCAATGACATATAAACATGCAAGCTTGAGTCCCACTCTCATCTGTGAGTGACTTTTTCATTTTTTTTCTTTGTTTTTCATTCCACTAACGAAAGTTTAGATTTACACATTACCTCCTGTGAGGTTAGGTTCAGGGATTAAGGTGTGGGTAGATGGTGAAAGACACTAAAAGTGACAGGAACACAAACTGGCAAATGTTAAGCTGCCATTACACACCTTTCTTCAAGCTATAAACGTCACGTATCCACTGCACGTGAAAATCTTTTTACGTGTCTGTGTACGATTTCTATGAGTGACAAAACGTGCAATTTGACGTTTTTTTGGTGAGACGGCTGAAAATGGTCTCCTTAGACCAGGGGTGCCAAAGTTACGGCCTGCGGGATTAAATGGCATTTGTTTTTATAGTGATTAAGATATTGTTCATCAGCAGCTTCAGTTCAAAACAAAGCAGAAAAGAAAAAAAAATCAGGTTGTTCATACTTTGATGAAGGTTCATCATTCAGGTTGTTCATGTTTCGTAAAAGATCAGTGGTTCAATAATGTAAACATTTCATAATGTACTTGTACTTCTTTGTACTAAAACAAACAATGTAATTTGGAATTACCATTAGATTATTTTGCTATTATTTTACTGGTCTGGCCCACTTGACATTAAATCTGGCGGTATGTGGCCTCTGTGCTAAAATGAGTGACACCCCTGCCTTAGACCCTCATTATAAGAACGATATACTCCAACCACTCAACACTCATTGGTGTTTTGGGTCCACTTAAAGGTGAACTGGACTGCATTTTCACAATAACAAATATTTAAAAAAAAATAATACATCAACAAAATGTTTAGAAAGGTGCAGAATTAAAGTCTATTCTTCAAAAACAAATATTGATAAAAAAATACCTCAAAAACTTTTACGGGTCCAAAATAATCATAATATTTACATTTGAGCCGTTGGATGGCAAGACTCCAGTATCCAGTAACCAGTGTTGGGAGTACTATAACACCACTACTTTTGCAGTAATGTGCTGTGTAACAAAATTACTGTTTAAAAATTCAGTAATGCATTGGAATTACTGAAATTTGATTAGATGTGTTACTCGTTTTATTAATATGGATAGATTTTTTTTTAGCACAAATAAATTAATATACAAACTGACCCTACTGTAGTTGACACAGCCGTTAGTCGAGTTGACTTTTTGCAAAGTCTTCACTACTGAATGGAGGAAAAGATGAAGCTACTTTGCTTTTGCGGAAATAGATTAATTTTCCTTTGTCGTGGTTAAGGACAAAAGCATATTGGTGGGTTGCAAGCTAAATGCCGGTTGAGACCAACTGCAATCTTGAGAAGCGCTTGAAAATGGCAACAAAGCTCCAGCAAAGCTAGTGCTATGCTAACAACACCGTGTTAGTGGATCTAGGCTATCTGAACACCCACGGCTGGATTTCAGGCACAGGTATGTGTGACATAGGGGAATTGGGCCTTGGGGCTTGCCGTAGCCTGGCTAGGGTGGGATCAGAGTGATGTCAGGTGGGCTATGGCTGGGGATATATATATATATTTGTGAACTTGACTAAATAAAGTGAGAATGTTCAGACCAGTTCCTTCTCGACTCTCCGTTATTGAGATGTAACAGTGTACATCTGGACAGTTTGTGACCCAGACCCTGGACTGTGATCCATGGAAATTAAAATGCATTTACTTGCTACCTAGATAAAAATGATTCAAAAATGTATTTTGATCTCCAAAAGAAATTTTAGGGAGTGGATCATGTCTGTCACAGCAGACATTTGGACTGTGGATAATGGACATTTTCTTTGGATCACTGCACATCAGATTAAATCCATATAATAAAGGTAAGATAAACATGGACAGCTTTATGCAGTGTTGCTAACTGTCACCCTTTTGGAGTGAGTCTTACTCTTTTTCCCTCTCCCTCACTCCACAAACCATATTTCTTACTCCAAAATGAGGAAATTACTGGCAATATTGTGTTGATTTTCTTCAGATTTTTCCCACAATAAGAGCTCTCAAGGCACGATAAAGCAGACTGAACATGTTCTAAAAGCTCTGTCTGAAACAGTCTGTTTTCAGCCCGACATTAATAATTAATAATAATAAGAAGCCAACTCTGTTGTCATTCAGCCAATCATGTACCGTAGAACAAAAGTATGTTTCTCCTATCTACAATGTTAATTACATCTAGAATCAGAGGAGTTGCTGCCATGCAAGGTACCACCACAAACAACTTCTCCTTCCCCCATTCTATTACACTGAGCACCAAGCTAGAAGGCAGGAAGTACCATTTTTATATGGTCTTTGGTATGACGTGGCTCGGGATTTGAACCCCCAACCTCCCGGTTGTGGGGCGGATGCTCTATCAACTAAGCCACCACTCTGGTAATTGTTAATAAGCCAATAACTTAATTCATTAATTAAATTATCTTGCTATGTGTGCCAGATGTTTTAAGTATGCATTTAAAAGTAACGTGAAAGTTACTTTTCCAAGTAACTAATTACTTTAATCATACAGTAATTGGTAAAGTAACTCAATTACTTTTGAAAAGAGGTAACTGTAATTAGTTGCCATTTTTTAGTAACTTGCCCAACACTTTAGTAACTTGCCCAGCACTGCCAGTAACAGATATCATGCGTGCTTGTGCTATCACCTCTATGTACCTGATGATTCAGACTCAGACACCCCTCTGTTTGTCTCAGATCATTAATCAGCAAAATAGCACAAATATGTTTGCATACAGATCAATGACTTGTCCATTCAAAAGGCTCACTATTTGAACTAGAGTACTTCACACTAAAGTGAGAGTGGAAGTTAAGATTATAAATTTTGAGACTTTTTTTTCCACTGAAGATAAACTACAAGAAGTGTATTCTAAAATAATTAATTTCACTTATTGCATTTCGAAAGAAAGAGTAAGAAAATAAGAGGAAAAGAGAGTAAAGCAGCAGAATATGGCAGCATCTGTGGAAATCTCTTAAAGAGTCAGGGGTGGGGAGCACACTGAAACTTTGGGAGAGCTCAGTTTCACTGGTCCGTGCATGTGTTTTTTCAGAGAGAGAGAGAGAGAGAGAGAGAGAGAGAGAGAGAGAGAGAGAGAGAGAGAGAGAGAGAGAGATGACGGAGGAAGGTGGGGGGAAGAAATGGAAACTTCATGAGCATGTGTGAATGCTTACATACACATTATTCAACTGCTTCACATATTTCTTAAAAGAAAGTGCTTTTTCTTAAAGTATTTCAATATAGGAAATCCCAGAATAGTACTACTAGTACTGTGGAGCTCCCCAATATTAGCAGAATCACCCACAGAATATTGACGGGTATATTGCAAAATATCCTAAAGTGGAAATAGCTTAACCTAAAGAAAATTACAGGTTCAACTAAAACAAGCAAACAAATAAACAAATAAAAAAAACCAACAGGGGTACATTGAGGCTTTTATGTCCATTCTTTTTGATCGTTCTTTCTTTTGTGCTTTTGTCTCCGTTATCCATTCCTCTTTCCTCTTTTCTCTGAATGTGTCTGGTTTATCTATCAGTGTGATCAGTGTTCCAGCTTTGGGAATGTGGATTTTGGTTCTGTAGGGCTGTGATGGTTTCTGCTGGCCTCAAACACATCCCAAAAAGTGACACATTGTTTTGTCTGCAGCATTTAATTCATTGGGCCAAGATAAATAGCATGCAGATAAAATTATTTTATTGACAGAATTACCTCTCTTGACTAACATTATTGTATTAGGGAATTTTAAACATGGATTCTGTCCAAAATATTTCTGCAGGACTTATGCCATATTGTGGTTTGGAGCACCTGTACTAAACAATATAATAGTTATTCACTAAGAGACTCACTAAGAGACCAGTTAAAGTGTCCATGAAGACCCCTGGCCTCAGAGCTGCACCAAACCTTCACATCTGCTCTGTGTTGCATCCAACTGAAGTGCTGGCATTTAGCTGAACTGTAAACTGACTGCTGCCCAGCATTTCTCTTTCAATTTGTCTTTTATTCTGAAAAATTTATTTTCAGTTTACAAGTAAACGTAAAACAAGTTGAAATGTCTGCATTGGTGCCCATTATATACATTACTTAGAAAAAGTTAGGGATATTTGGCTTTTAAGTGAAACTTCAGGACGTACCTAAAATGCACTATAACCTTTCCAGGTGAACTTAATTTGACCTTCTCTAATCTTTTGAATGCACATGTCCAGCTGTTCAAAGTTTCAGTATTTTTTGCATAACTGGCTGTTCTCTAACAAGGTGCTTAATGGCAAAATTCACAACAGGCATTTGAGCCATGAATTGACCAATAAATTTTCTGGTTCAGTTAGAATTGGTATTTAAACAGTCTTCATCATGCTGTTCACACCTCACAACTGATCAACAGTACCTCGCCACTGCGAGGCTTCAAACAGGATGTTCTCAGAGGGAAGTGGCCAATGAGCTTAGACTATCTCAGCCTGTCATGAGCAGGTTGCAACAGAGATACAGAGAGACTGGAAGAGTCACAGAAAGGCATAGAAGTGGACGTCCTTTTGTCACATCCCACGCTGATGACCGCTTCTTTGTGAACAGTGCCCTGCGGAACCGGATGATGAATGCCATTCAACTTCAGGAACATTTAAGGGAGGTGAGAGGCACCCAAGTGTCAGGTCAGACCATTTGAAACCATTTACGTCAGTGTGGTCTGCGTGCTAGATGACCTGCAAGGGTACCTGACCACACCAGACACAGGCGACATCATCTTGCATGGGCCAGGGAGCATTGACGCTGGACAAAGGACCAGTGGGCCTCAGTGGTGTTCACTGATTAAAGTCATTTCATGTTGAGCAGAAATGATGGCCGCCAACAATGTTGGAGATGTCAAGGAGAGCGCCATGCATCAGCCACTGTTGTCACCAGACGAGCCTTTGCTGGTGGTGGTGTTACAGTCTGGGCAGGTGTGTCTAGCCAAAACAGACCTGCCCTACACCTTGTGAATGGTACAGTGACAAGCAGATATTACCTGAATAACATCATTCATCCTGTCAGTGTGCCCCTGCATGAACAACACAGGCCTAATTTCATCTTAATGGACAACAATGATCCAGCTCATGGAGGTTGCACCATTAGGGAACGGCTGCTGGAGGCTGGGGTACCTCAGATGGTGGGGCCTGCACTTTCTCCAGACCTGAATCCCATAGAAAATCTATGGGATCAGCTGAGTCACTGTGTAGAGCACATGTGTCAAACTCAGGCCCGCGGGCCAAATTTGGCCCGCAGTGTAATTATAATTGGCCCGTGAGATCATATCAAATGTGCATTAGAGCTGGCCCGCGGTATATACTGTACCGCTAATACTACAAATCCCACAATGCTTTGCTAGTATGTTGGCGCGCAGTCGAAACCGGCAAGCGCTCCTTTTTTCTGTTGACAGTCATTGACAACCATACCCCAGTCACATCGGACAAATTAATTTCACCCTCCACAAAAATGGCCAAACGAAAGATGGACAACAGGAGCTTTCAAGACAGGTGGGAGGCAGATTATCTGTTTACGAATATAAAGGACAGACCTGTTTGTCTTGTGTGCGGAGCTAACGTGGCTGTAACAAAAGAATATAACATAAGAAGACACTATGAAACAAAACATTATGAAAAGTACAAGGACCTGGAAGTAAAGCAGAAGCTGCAGAAGGTGGAGGAGATGAAAAGAAGTCTGGTTTGCCGGCAGACTATGTTCATGAAAGCAAAATCAAAAAGTGAAGCTGCTGTAAAGGCCAGCTTTATTGTGGCAGCAGAGATAGCAAAATCAGCCCGGCCCTTTAGTGAGGGAGAGTTTGTCAAAAAGTGCATGGTCAAAGTTTGCGACATCGTGTGCCCAGATAAAAAGCAAGAATTTTTAAATGTGAGCCTGAGCAGAAACACCGTGGCTGAGCGCGTGTGTGAGCTTTCCACTAATCTACATGAACAACTAATAAAAAAGGGAAAAGATTTTATTGCATACTCCCTTGCTGTGGATGAGAGCAGCGACACGTCTGGTACTGCCCAGCTGTCAATCTTCATCTGTGGAGTAGACTCGAGCCTGTGCGTCACAGAGGAACTTTTAGGATTAAAATCAATACATGGCACCACCACAGGAAAAGATATCTTTGAAGAGGTATCCAAATGTAAAACTGAAATGAGCCTGCCTTGGGATAAACTTGTGGGACTGACGACAGATGGTGCGCCCGCGATGTGCGGTCAAAAGAGTGGAATGGTCGGCAGGATTCAGGAGAAGATGCGGGAGGAAGATGCAGGTGAACTTACAGTTTATCACTGTATCATACATCAGGAAGCGCTCTGTAGCAAAGCTCTGCAAATGGAACATGTTATGAGCTCTATAAAGCGAGTAGTCAACTTCATAAGAGCCAAAGGTTTGAATCACCGGCAGTTCAAGTCTTTTCTGGAGGAGTTGGATTCGGAATACAGAGATGTGCCCTATCACACAGAGGTGAGATGGCTAAGCAGAGGAAAAGTACTGAACAGATGTTTTGAGCTACGTGAGGAAATCTGTCAGTTTATGGAAAACAAAGGGAAGGACACAACAGAGCTGAGAGATAAAAAGTTTCTGTGTGAGCTTGCATTTCTGTCTGACATTGTGAGCCATCTCGATGTGCTTAACCTGCAGCTTCAGGGACGGGGCCACATCATCACAGACATGTACGCAGCAGTGAGGGCCTTTAAAACTAAGTTGTGTCTGTGGAAGACTCAGATGCTGCAAGGAAACTTGGGTCATTTTCCGTGCTGCCAAACCATGGTAGAGCAAATTTCTCCTGCCGTGCTGCCTAGCACACAGTTTGCTGAAAAAATCAACGCGCTCAGCGTCGAGTTTTCCCGGCGATTTGCCGACTTTGAGGCCCAGAAAGGGAGATTTGAACTGCTCAGTAACCCGTTTGCGATCGACGTGGAAAGCGCACCAACCAGCCTCCAAATGGAGCTAATTGAACTCCAATGTAATGACATGCTCAAATCAAAATATGACTCTGTTGGTGCTGCGCAGTTTCCATGTTTCCTCCCCGACACAATGCCTCAATTACGCACCCAAGCTGCTCAGTGTTCGGCAGCACATATCTATGTGAACAACTGTTCTCTATGATGAAGGTGAACAAAACACCTCACAGAAGTCGACTCACTGATGAACACCTTCACTCCGTCCTAAGGTTTTCCTCAGCTCAGAGCCTGACCCCAGACATTGATGAACTTGCATCTAAGAAAAGATGCCAGGTATCTGGCTTAGACCAATGTGCAGAGTAAATCAGAGTGTAGCAAACTGAGCTTGAATATATCTGTTATTTATGCACTTTTTCTACTGCAAGGCATGGTCTGTTAATAGTTGAAATGTTGGATTTTTATGAATGACATTATTATTTTTGGTTCTTTTGTTGTTGGCTTTGAAAAAGATTTACTTTAAAAAGGAACTTGAAAGGATACGGGGAGAGACATACTTTATTTATTTATTTAAATAAGAAATGAATTCCACTGATGTGTCTTTTATTTCAAATTTAATTTCTCATGTGTTTGTAATATCAAGCTTTGGTTGTTCCAGATTCTGTGTTTAAGCAAAACTAAAGTTTGTTTCCATATGAAAAGGTTAAACATTACATATCAGTTGCAGTTAATTTTTCAATAAATATTGAGTTTGGCCCGTGACTTTACTTCACTGCTTAATTTTGGCCCACTGTGAATTTGAGTTTGACACCCCTGGTGTAGAGGCTTGTAACCCTGCACCCCACAACCTCAATGACCTGAGGGCCGCCCTTCAAGAAGAGTGGAAAGCCATGCCTCAGTAGACAATAAGTCGACTTGTGAACAGCATGAAACATCATTGTCAAGCTGTAATTGATGCTCAAGGGCACATGACAAGTTATTGAGACATTGACATTTTTTGTTATGGTATACCACCACTGTTGTTGGCTTTTTGTTTGAATAAATTGAGATAAGGAAGTCACCATTGCATGCTTTCACTTAAATGCCCTTCTTTCATGATATAATATCACTGTAGCGTGAACTTTTTACATTTTCCATAAATTTCACTCGAAAGCCAAATATTCCTAACTTTTTGTGAGTAGTGTATATATACACAGTGGTGTGAAAAAGTGCTTTCCCCCTTCCTGATTTCTTATTTTTTTGTATGTTTGTCACACTTAAATGTTTCAGATTATCAAACAAATTTAAATATTAGAAAAAGATAACACAAGTAAACACAAAATGCAGTTTTTAAATGAAGGTGTTTATTATTAAGGGGGAAAAAATTCCAAACCTAAATGGCCCTGTGTGAAAAAGTGATTGCCCCCGAAACCTAGTAACTGGTTGGGCCATCCTTAGCAGCAACAACTGCAATCAAGTGTTTGTGATAACTGGCAATGAGTCTTTTACAGTGCTGTGGAGGAATTTTGGCCCATTCATCTCTGCAGAATTGTTGTAATTCAGCCACATTGGAGGGTTTTCGAGCATGAACCGCACACAGTATCTCAATCGGATTCAGGTCAGGACTTTAACTAGGCCACTCCAAAGTCTTCATTTTGTTTTTCTTAAGCCATTCAGAGGTGGACTTGCTGGTGTGTTTTGGATCATTGTCCTGCTGCAGAACCCAAGTGTGCTTTAGCTTGAAGTCACAAACAGATGGCCGGACATTCTCCTTCAGGATTTTTTGGTAGACAGCAGAATTTGTGGTTCCATTTACCACAGCAAGTCTCCAGGCCCTGAAGCAGCAAAACAGCCCTAGACCATCATACTACCAGCACCATATTTTACTGTTGGTATGATGTTCCTTTTCTGAAATGCTGTGTTACTTTTATGCCGGATGTAATGGGACACACACCTTCCAAAAAGTTCAACTTTTGTCTCATCAGTCTACTGAGTATTTTCCCAAAAGTCTTGGGGATCATCAAGATGTTTTCTGCCAAAACTGAGATGACCCTTTATGTTCTTTTTGCTCAGCAGTGGTTTTCGTCTCGGAACTCTGCCATGCAGACCATTTTTTGCCCAGTCTCTTCTTATGGTGGAGTCATAAACACTGACCTTAACTGAGGCAAGTGAGGCCCTACAGTTCTTTGGATGCTGTTGTGGGGTCTTTTGTGACCTCTTGGATGGGTTGTTGCTGCGCTCTTGGGGTAATTTTTTTCAGCCAGCCACTCCTGGGAAGGTCCACCACTGTTCCATGTTTTCGCCATTTGTGGATAATGGCTCTCTCTGTGGTTCGCTGGAGTTCCAAAGCTTTAGAAATGGCTTTATAACCTTTTCCCGACTGATAGATCTCAATTACTTTGTTTCTCATTTGTTCCTGAATGTCTTTGGATTGCAGCATGATGTCTAGCTTTTGAGGATTTTTTTGGTCTACTTCACTTTATCAGGCAGGTACTATTTAAGTGATTTCTTGATTGAGAACAGGTGTGGCAGTAATCAGTCTTGGGTGTGGCTAGAGAAATTGAACTCAGCTTTCCAAAGATGTGATAAATCACAGTTAATTTGTGTTTTAATGGCGGGCGGGGGTGTGTGGGTGTGTGTGGGTGTGTGTCACTTTTTCACACAGGGCCATGTAGGTTTGGATTTTTTTTCCCCTTAATAATAAACACCTTCATTTAAAAACTGCATTTTGTGTTTACTTGTGTTATCTTTGTCTAATATTTAAATTTGTTTGATGATCTGAAACATTTAAGTGTGACAAACACAAAAACAGAGAAATCAGGAAGGGGCAAACACTTTTTCACACCACCATATATATATATATATATATAGTATTGAACACATCAACACTTTTCTCATTAAACATATTTCTGATGGAGCCACTGACCTGAAATTTTCACCAGATTCCAGACTAATCCAGACTGGTCCAGACTGAATAAAATTATAAGCTCAACAGAGTTACTGTATTTGGTATCGAAGGCTTCTTATAGATGTTTCTTTTTAGTGCAGCAGCTCTATAACGTCTTCCAGAGGTCAGTTTTATATTATAGATAATATATGCAAATTAGACCCTCCCCTTTTCCAAACCCTAACCCTCAACATTCACTTACCTTTATTAAGTATTTTTATGTGTCTTACCTTAACCACTTGAATACACGTATTTAAATCTGGGATGCAAACTCAGGGCTGCAGGGTAGGAGCAGTTTTTAATTGACTGTTTTTCTTTCCTTTGAACCAGAGACACACTGTGAAAGGCAGTGCTGACATCGCGTTTGAGATGGTACATATGGTCTTAGTCTGAGGACACACACTTACAATCTGTTTTTATATATTAGTTGGAGGACTTGTTGGGGTTTCAAAGACAATGCAGCTTTAAATCACTTCTTTGTCATCCCCACATCTGAGACTGGAAGCAACCCCCGACTTTTATACTGTACTGCTTTGTCAAACAAGGAAACCTCTGGGTCTGATGCATTCTGAGGCAGGTCCTCTGTGGGTGAGACTCATTCCAGCTCATCCGTTACATGTCCACTTAGACTGGGACCTGGTGAGTTTGAAAGCCTGTCAAAACACTCTCAGTTTCGTTCCTACATCAGTTTGTTAGCAGTGGTAGGGCACAACATTGTGATGATGAAAGCCTCAGGTTGGGGAACACGGTTGCCATCTGTGGGTGCGCTTGCTCTGCAGCTCTGTTGAGCGGTATATGTTAACTCTACAAATCCCTAGACCCCAAATTTCACAGCAATGCATGATAGGAGCAGATTAATATTGACTTCACTACTCAGTTGTTTTAATGTTGTGGCTTATCAGTACAAGTTTTGAGGCTAATCAGCAGCAGCTGTGCTACGATGTTTAATTCCCATTATAATAGGCTAAACAAAACTCAGAACAAAGACAGCACAGAGGAACGAGCTGACAAACTGCTTCACTGTGATCTGTGTAGATCCATCTGGGAGTGATTCTCTCGCTCTGACTTAAAGAGATGTTGGCTTTGGGTTTATTGTTCTTTTGGATGTTTTTTTCTCAGGGGAGCAAATACGTTTCAGCATTTACTGCATCACTACACTAAATTATATTAGAGATGCTTTAGCATCCTGTGTTTCTACCAAATAAATCCAAATGTAAACAGTGGTGGTCTAATGGGTAGGGATATGGACTAGTGACTGGGGGGGTCACCGCTTCAGTCCCTGGACCAGCAGGATCAGATCTGGGTGGGACAGATAGCATAGCTGTGTTTGCCCCACCCTTCTTAACCCCAGTGTGGTGCCCTTGAGCAAGGCCCTTAATCCCAACTGCACCAGTGGAGCTGCTCAGTGGCCACAGGTCAGCCTGTGGTCATACTGGGCAGTTTCCAGGTGTGGATGCGAACAGGGTGTCCTTGAAAAAGAGGGGTTGCCTCTCAGTGGATTTTCCCTGTAAATAAAGGTTAAAAAATAAACAACTCAACTTGACATGTTTATATTTGTAGATAATTAATTCAAATGTATCAACACGTGATAGATCTAAAAAATATATATATTCCAAAATACGTGAGACAAAAGACGCGTACATCTAACACATAAAATTTAAAACATCAAAAAATGTGTTCTGTTGTGCCTCATATTTTGATGGTTGTGACACAGTCATAACGCTGGAAGCCATGTTTGTGAGGGGGGGGTACCGTAGTGCGGAGTCTCGGAACCCAGCACGTATGGAGCTCATTTCCTGCAGCAGATCAGTCTGCATCACACACATGAATGGATCTTTTTATGCACCCTGAATGGTCTTGTGGATGAATCAAAGTCCTGAAGAGTGAGAGCTCAAACTTTAGTGGAATCACTTTCTGTTGGGCAGTGAAGATATGAGGAGTTCGCCCCTTCATGAAAGCAAGTCTAAGGAATAATATATAGAAGACAACAACACAATTTAGAACATATTTGAAATGGGATTGCTTCAACCACAGTGCCTTATAGGTTCTATAACAAACCGCATTTTCAAGAATGTATCATGGAGTCACATTACAAATTGAAAAAAATAATGCAAGACAAGTCCGTTAAATGTGTGGACAACTGTTTCAGTTGCTTGGACCAAACATACAAAAATGGTACTAAAATTATATACAGAAATGATGGGTGATTAAGTCACCCATCTCTCAGTTGAACTATAGAAGTAAAGAGTCATTACATTACTCTGTGAGGGTTCAATATACATTACATTGTGAGACTTTAAACTTTGCTGTAACTATTTTAAAAGAAAAATGACATAGCTAACCAAGCTAATTATGAGCAAAAACCCAGAACACAATAATATCTAGGTTGTAGAAGAATTCTCTTTTCAGCAAGTGCGCCATTGTGGAAAATAAGGTTACACAACACAGCTTTACAATAATCTCTCATATAAGAAGCAATCAACACTTACTGTAAATAACAATTATAGTATAGACAATATTTTAACTCCTGGAATGTCTATTGTTCAATCAAATTGCTCAGTTGTACCTAAATGTTTGACCTCGATTATGAGATTCCTATAGACATTTATTCAGGTAGCTCCCACTAAGTTAGTTTATTGATTCTCCACCTTAAGGAGCAGTTTAAAAAGGATAAGGACACTGTAATGGCAATTTGTGTAACTCCCTCTCCTTCCAGCAATGTGACTGACACTAAATGTTTCAGCGCTACAAGTAAAACATCAAAATGAGTAAGACAGGATACAGGCAGTTCTTTGTTTTAAGCTTTTCAGTGTGTAGCCAGGTGGTAGAGCTGCTTTAAAGGGATTTGTGGCAGATAGACATTATGTGCAGTTACTGTTTATAGGAGTTTCTTTTTGTTTTGTCCAGTTGCACATCCACAACATGGAGTGGCAGTGTTGTCATGCTCAGTAGTTTCCGGGATCACCCTTTTTGCTGCTATTTGCTTCCTTCTTCTTCCTTTTTCATGGCTGACTTTGTAAGAGGCACAACATCATGGCTGCATAGTAGAGAATTTAGCCCCTTTTCCACTAGTACCTACTCAGCCCGACTTGCCTCGACCCTACTTGGCTCAGCACGGTGTGGTTGGTTTTTCATCATAAGTACCACCTCAAGGTGGGTGGGTTCATCACAGGAAGGCAACCCGTTATGTTGTTGACATGCTGACTGTGGTGTTGTTTATTATATTATAATATGTTGTATTATTACACAGGGTTACAAAAATAAATTTTGTAAGTTGTCTGTGATTTTTCAACTGATTTAAGACAATTTTGCACTGCTGAATCTGAAAATGACATCCGTTTCTCTCGATCAGGTGTTAAGTAAAAACCTGTACTTACTTAGTACTTACTTAGTACTGGGCATGTACTTACCTTTATATAAAGGTAAGTACATGCAAATTGAATGTTCCCTCATCATTGTTCAAAATTCAGAGAATTTCAAGACATAAAAAAGAATTTAGCGTCATATAAAGCAAAAATACCCGTACATGTAAACAAAAACTTATAAAACAACACATGGCCATAATTCAAAAAGTTGACCTGATTGAGCAAAACCTATGTGATCTTTTGATTCAGCACATCAAAATTGTCCTAAATCTGCTAAAAAACTTCGACAATAAATTTGGTGTTGACCAGTGTTATATGATATGGGTGGTGGCTCCACCTTTCCGGTTCCGCCACCACCCGGGGTATAAAAGGCTGATGCGGAAGAGGCACAGTCTCTTTGCCCACCTCTCTGCCTAGCAGGAGCGTCTGTCTGGATATAGTGAGTCATATAATAAAGTACTGCTCAGTTCACCACTCGCCTCATTATTGTGCCACGCTTTTCATACATAACATTTGGCGACAAGGATAAAGTATGGATGCGGGCATGTCGTCTTTTCGGCCGGTTTTGGAGACTCCAGGGGAGCCTCCGGTGCCTTGGACGAGGTGGTTCACCGCCTTTCAGAACTATCTGGTGGCACTAAACATTGGCGAACTGAAGAAGGTATGAGCAAGGGAAATTTTGGTCCATAATTTGGGTATGGAAGGACAACGTATCCTTTCTACTTTGGGAGCTAGTGATAGCGTTGATGATGTGGTTGAGCGAATGGCGCTACATTTTTGCACGCCTACAAATGTCGTTGTCAAGAGGGTCCAGTTTCAGTAGCGCCTCCTGCGGGCTGGCAAGTCAGTGCAGCACTACATTGCAGACCTACGGCAGCTGGCTGGGGACTGCCAGTTTGGGGAGTTGGAGGAAGAAATGGTCCGTGACCAGCTGGCGGAGCACACATTGTGTTCGTCAGCTCGTGCGAGACAGCCCGACAGTGTGAAGTGGTGGACAAGTTATCACATGACCTCGGTGAGAACTACGCTATGCCGCCACGACTCACAACTGACGACGCAGGCTGTGGATCTGTGACAGCGAAGACAGCGACCAAAAGGAATGCGCTGCAGCTGTAAAGATGAGGTCCACCCCGGGGTCACCCAGATGTTCGGGTTGTGGGTCCACTAAGCACCGGTACAAAGCTAGACAGTGTCCGGCAAGAGGTAAACGCTGTGGCAAGTGTGGACTCCTGCATCACTTTGCCAGGGCCTGTAATAGGTTCAAGCAAGGGGAACGGTGACACAAAGCAGACACCTCTGCTCCAAATCCCATGGTTATCCACATCGTTTCCTTGGACACTGACGGCCATACGTATTGTATGGTGTAACTGGACGGTGTGGAGGTACCATTATTGGTGGACACGGGCGCAGTGCGGTTGGTGTTGAATTGGCCCACCATGAGGAGTTTCTTCCCATATCATCAGCTGAGAGGTCAGTTAGAGCTATGGAGGACGAAGGCTGCCCATCGTGGGTTCGGTGAAGCCGATGGCCCATGATAAATCATTGGTGGCCGTTAACCTGAAGTTTATTGTGACTGGCGGTGGTGAGAATGTGATGGGCTGTGACCTCTTCTATGGACTGGGGTTTTCCATCGGCGGCATTGAGGAGGAGTGGTCAGGCTGTGGTTTATGGAACCGACCGATGCCAGCGGTGATGGATGATGCGATATGGGACGAACCTGGGCTATCGCGGGAGACTTCCTTCGCCAGAGCCCAAGTTACCCTGGCTGAGGGAACTGGCGGCACTGTGGGGCACCTGTGACGGCGGATGGAGCTGAGTGGCTGACCCATTCTGCTTCCAGAGTTCGGCTGGGAGGTACCGAGAAGCAGGGGGTCACAACTGCTTTGCCGGCATCTAAAATGAAAGCGAGCGGGGCAGGACCGGCTGGCATAGTTAAACGAAGGGCCACACAGGAACACTGGAAGCTGAGCAGGGCTCTTCTGGGGGTCGCTGATTTGGTTCAACCCAGAGATGAGGCCCGATTGAGAGGAGCCCACAGGAAGCGAAGGAGACAAGAGGACCGGGGAGGCTACAGGTGGTGGCTGTCTGGGAGGACGGTTACCTGCAGCTGACAAATGGTATGGACAGACACTCCAACGAGCTGCAGCATGTTTATGAGGAAAGTGAGACACTTTAATACTGGCGTGGGTCATCCCCGGAGCCAAGAAGAGACGACGCTCTGGTCGGGACCCACTTGACTGGTCTCCGGGGGGGTGAGCTCTCCATGGAGTGTGACTGATGAGTTAACCGTTTAAATGTCCCAGGTGGCGTTTGGCACCATAACCCCTAGTGGTCAAGAGTGGTAAAGATTTTTGTCAAGAAAACAGTTCAGTTCCAAGGCTATAACTTGAAAGTTGCAAGAGATAATGGCTTACTGTCAATTATAAAGATTTAGAATATGATCCAAAGTTTCAGATAGGAATAAATTTACACATCTAATTTGCATAATGCCGCGGCAGCTATATAAATTACATAACTCAGTCAAAAGTGGGCTTTGGACATATTTACACAAAGAATGGTTCTGTTTTTCGACACAGTTTTTTCTACAGGGGCATTTTGTTATCTTCACTCTATAAATTTAAGAAATCTGTGTGTGTGTGTCTGTCTGTCACGATCATAGGACATCATAGGACGGCCTATGATGTCTGCCTGATGTCCTATGAGGATCCTATGATCTCAGGCTACATAGGACTTGTGATGCCGTCAAATAGGCGATGCCGTCATATAGACAATAGGACTGGCTACCTATGATGTAGTGTCCTATGGTGCCTGCCACAGGAGGAGACCCTTCACCAGCATAGGGTACGACAGACAAGGGATGCACAGACAGACAGGAAATGTGTGGCAATGCGCCATGCACGTGTTGAGTCACTTGAAGCCCGAAATGCCCGCAAAGCGAGCAACGCTGCACGCCAGGCAAGGCACAGAGAAGCTGAGACCGAATAGGACACACTTCTTTAAACCACACCCATTCGAAGCAGTAAATCTGGAAATGTCACTCAGGCAGAACCCAGTGTGTCAGTCTGTCACCCGATTAGGAATAGGACACCCTACTTTAAACCACACCCATTCGAAGCAGTACCCATGAAGAATGGCAGTCTACACTACAAATATGTTAAATGCGAAGCAAAGCGCTGATTTTCTCCGGGTGCTCCGGTTTCTGGGTTTTGACGGGCATGCATGGGTCCTCCTGAACAGGGTCGAAAACCACTTTTTGCACAGATCTATTTGCGTGATCCTGTCCATGAACTGGAATTACAACGCACCTATCCCTCAACCAATCGTCTGAACGAAGAAGACGAAGAAGAACAACACCCACCAGATGGAGAGTAATAGAGTGAGGAGAACTGCTACATGTCAGAAAAGATGCCATGAAGATGAAACACCTCAGGTTCGAGCAGTACGCCGCAGGCATGACTGTGAACACCACAGCTGTCTTAGACAGGAGGAGACCCTTCAGCAATGGGCATGCAGAAATACTTGCTTATACTTGGTTTCTACGGGCATGGACGGGTATGCATGGGTATGTACTAGTATGTTCAAAGTATATGAACCACAAAATCAGTACAATGTAAAGAAACAAAGAAATTTGTCACTTACTGTTGGCAAAGGGGGCTCGCTGGCTGGCGTGGTCGGTCCGTTTTCGTCCATCATGGTCGTTTCTTTGCGTTCTGTCAGTCATTTGCACTCTCTTTCACATCTAGAAAGTCTTATGACTATCCCACATCAATTTCATTTGTATTCCACGGCAATTTTTTGTGTATGACGCCGTTTTATATGACGATGCATGATGATGCATGGCGGCCATATCTGTTTTCTAAGCTCAAAGAAGGAAAAAGAAGAAGAAGAATAAGGATTTCTTCTTCTTTGGTGTATTCCATGTCAGCCATGATTCCTCCAATGCGTGTCTGCCACCTTCTGAACTGGCATGATCAGTACAAATCCTCAGTACAGCTGGGGAGTTAAAGGGACGTCAGATTCAGTTGACAGGCCCAGTTGCTGCGCTATGCCACTAGGGGCACGTGAAAATCTGCCTGTTATTAAAAAGGGGGCAATGTTTACGGTGTTATTATTAATTGCCTATGTGGAAAAGAAAAAGTTTGTGTTTGTATGTACGTGGGGTTCATTTTACTGTGCGAATTACTAAATATTAAGGTGTGCATTGTCCTAGTTACGTAAGCAGCATGTTAATGTGGTTAATACATAAAATTACTCTGAGCTGTCCATGGTGCTGAGTGATTGAAGTGTTTAGCACATGGGGCTGTGGTGTGGGTTTGATGTGTATATTGACATGTATTGTGATTAAATGGTTTATTGAACTCAGATTTGTGGGTATAACCTGTATGTATATATGCTTGTGGGATTATTTTTTTTCACATTTACATCAGGAACATGGTGGACTTTATTTTCATGGACTGTATATAGATAAAGACCGCAGAATAATCCATCTAGTCGTGTCGGGGTGGGACAGTAGTCCACCTGTTCCCCTCTAGTTTTAGTTGTTTGTGTGTGCATGGATAGGCCTACATATTTTGTTTATTGTTAGGGTGTGATTTGGGCACTAAATTTAGTTAGTTAGTTAATCCCTTCACACCATGAAGGTGTATATGGGCGGCGCCTATCTCCGTTTCTCTGACCCTAGGCCACACAGCCACTGTAAGTAGTGAAAGCTACAGCGGGGGGTCAGTCCTCTGGTAGCTCTGTGTGTAACTTTACTTTCCCCATTCCATTATGCGGAGCACCACACTAGAAGGCAGAAAGCACCATTTTTATATGGTCTTTGGTATGACCTGGCCGGGCACTACATTTGGGAGGGCCTAAATAGTGTGCATGTGTTTTGGACTTTTGAAAGGGGGGGAGGGGATGTGGTGTTGTTTATTATATTAATATGATATGGGTGGCGGCTGCACCTTTCCGGCTCCACCACCACCTGGGGTATAAAAGGCTGATGCGGAATGCACAGTCTCTTTGCCCACCTCTCTGCCTAGCGGGAGCGTCTGTCTGCAAGTGAGTCATATAATAAAGTTCACCACTCGCCTTATTATTGTGCCCCGCTTTTCATGCATAACACTGATATTTTGCTGTCAGAAGTGAATACTTATTACTAATTAATTAATACTAATATTTATTACAGCAAGCACAAAATACAAGCAAAGCATGGAGTTAGCGTTGATGGCCAGCTAGATAGCCAACTAGCTAGCTTGTTGTCTGCATACAAGAGACAACGGTGATATCCTTGTTTGTTCAAATGAGCTTGCCACCAGTGGGATAAATAAAGGATGCTTAAAATCACAAAACACTCGCCATCTTCCCCATGAGCAGCTGTCAGCTGAGAGACCTCCTGGTATTTCATTTTGGGTCACTTCGCCGTCAACAGGGCTAAAATGTTCATAGTGGTCAAATTTGACCAAATGTGGTTTATTTTTCAACCGCACGGATCCAAGCGCTGCAACACCAGTAGAAGAAGTGTGTGGACCGACGGGGAGACTGTTGAAAAATAACCACATTTGGTCAAATTTGACCACTATATGAACTTTTCAGCCCTGTCGCTGCTGGAGCTGTCATAACCCGAGTGTCGGTTCTGGCCACACTCGGGTCTCATATTTTACTTCCTTGGCTTTGGCAGCAGAGGTTTCCTTCCAGCTCCTCGGGCTCTTATTGTGAAGGCGCCCGGGGGAGCTCCCTGCTGTCAAAGTCAGCTGCTGCCCCGCTGTCATCAGGAGCAGCTGTGCCGCGTTGGGGTCATTTGCCGCCAGAGATATAAGCGGGTGCTAAATGTCCTCCAACGCGGCAGTCTCTGTTATGTTCACCTGTCAAGTTCAGCTACGTGCTGTTGTGCTCCTGTTATGTTCACCTGTTATGTTCACCTGTCAAGTTCAGCTACGTACTGTTATGATCATCTGTTATGTTCATCTACGTTCTGATTGTGCTCCTGTTATGCTCAGGTATGTTCCCTTGAGACTTCACCTTTACTGTTGTCCGTCTGGCGCATCGGGTGCTCCCCGGCTCAGACGTCACCCAGCCACTGTATGTGTTCTGTGTGTGTTCATCCTTCTCTGCAAATAAATATCACTGCAACTCACTGGTGACTGAGGCGTCTTGTGATGGTCCGTGAGGGCCATCGTGACAGGAGCATTCCGAAATGAAATACCAGGAGGTCTCCGAGCTGATGGCTGCTCATGGGGAAGATGGCGAGTGTTTAATAATATTATAGATATCCACTATTCATATTATGACTATCAAAAATTCAATTTCAGATATCTGTAACTGAAATTGTGACTAGTAACAATATACTTACAAATATCTGTAAACATATTTTGGATATCTACTGAGAGATATTGACCATCTCAAATGAATTATGACTAGTAACAATTGGATTATAGATATCTGAAATAAGAGTTTCCCCTAGTAAGAATTCTATTTCAGATATACAGTGGTGTGAAAAAGTGTTTGCCCCCTTCCTGATTTCTTATTTTTTTGTACGTTTGTCACACTAAAATGTTTCAGATCAAACAAATTTAAATATTAGACAAAGATAATACAAGTAAACACAAAATGCAGTTTTTAAATGAAGGTGTTTATTATTAAGGGCAAAAAAAATCCAAACCTACATGGCCCTGTGTGAAGAAGTGATTGCCCCCTAAACCTAATAACTGGTTGGGCCACCCTTAGCAGCAACAACTGCAATCAAGCATTTGCAACAACTGCCAATGAGTCTTTTACAGCACTGTGGAGGAATTTTGGCCCACTTATCTTTGCAGAATTGTTGTAATTCAGCCACATTGCAGGGTTTTCGAGCATGAACCGCCTTTTTAAGGCCATGCCACAGCATCTCAATTGGATTCAGGTCAGGACTTTGACTAGGCCACTCCAAAGTCTTCATTTTGCTTTTCTTAAGCCATTCAGAGGTGGACTTGCTGGTGTGTTTTGGATCATTGTGCTGCTGCAGAACCTAAGTGTCTCTTCACTTCCGCCCTCCAAAGAGAGCAGACGCCTTTTTCTTTTCTCCTGCTCTGACTTATCTCCTCCTTTCCTAACTAACTGGATCCCAGCTTGCTGTCGTCTGTCTGCGTGTCTTTACTGCTGATTATCGAAAGAAATTATGGAATTAATAAGCTGGGCTTTGAACGCAATTGACACCATTTTTTCAACGAGGAAAAGTGCCCCGGGGGAGGTTGTTTGCCCCGCAGGAACGGCTGCTGCGGGCTATTTACGGGAAACAAGTAATTGGAAACTCTTGTGCCTGTCTGATCTTTCCATCGAAGATGTAGAAGATTTGTACGTCTTCATAGTAATGGTGATTGGGATCGTTCTGATTGGATCTGGGATTGTCTGGTGTACCGAAAATTGATGAAGATGGACACAACCTATCAAAATGCTGGCCAGGCGAGGTTCAACCATCAAATTGATAAAATGGAGAGGACTCTGTTAGCGGCAAATGGAGAACTGTCTAGGAAGGTGGATTACATCATGATTACGCTCAGAGCCGTCCATGAAGGATTCAACGTCCAGCACTGAAGGATTAAGTACTGAATCTGTAAGAGAATATAAAGTTTTTTCTCTCTGAGATCAGTACTATTCGACGAAATTGACTTCCCTCACACAAATCCTCCAGATGATCTGCAGCTTTTTGTTTTCAAAACATTGAGCTCACGGCCTTTCGGACAGGCAGCTGCATGGCTCAAGGACAACGCCAGCAGCTAGACAAAACACCTCCTGCCAAAGAGTCCTTGTTGTTCTTAACTGATACAAACACCTACATTCAACATTACACTCATACTGATTCACAAAACTGATGATAAAGATGATTCACTCACTGCTCTCTCTGTGTCCTTGTGAACTTTTTTGTCTGCTGACTGTGCATTGAGGGCTTTTTTTTCTTGTAATCATAATATTGATCATATATGACCACTATTCTGACAATCAATGGTTTTTTTGCTCCTTCCTATTGTATTATCCTTTCTTCCCATGCATCCTGTACCCTTCTGTTGACAGGCGCGTTCACAGATGCAGCTGTGTCACCGGAAATGCAGGTCGTTTTCTGTGTCAAGTCAAATCCCTCGTATGTTATCAGTGATCTGTTATCAGTTATCTGTTAATGTACTAGACAATAAATCTTTTCTGAGTTCTGAGTTCTGAGTTCTAAGTGTGCTTAAGCTTGAGGTCATGAACAGATGGCCGGACATTCTCCTTCAGGATTTTTTGGTAGACAGCAGAATTCATGGTTCCATTTACCACAGCAAGTCTTCCAGGTCCTGAAGCAACAAAACAGCCTCAGACTATCACACGGCCACCACCATATTTTACTGCTGGTATGATGTTCCTTTTCTCAAATGCTGTGTTAGTTTTACGCCAGATGTAATGGGACACACACCTTCCAAAAAGTTCAACTTTTGTCTTATCAGTCCACTGAGTATTTTCCCAAAAGTCTTGGGGATCATCAAGATGTTTTCTGGCAAAACTGAGACAAGCCTTTATGTTCTTTTTGCTCAGCAGTGGTTTTCATTTTGGAACTCTGCCATGCAGGCCATTTTTGCCCAGTCTCTTTCTTATGGTGGAGTCATGAACACTGACCTTAACTGAGGCAAGTGAGGCTTGCAGTTCTCTGGATGTTGTTGTGGGGTGTTTTGTGACCTCTTGGATGAGTTGTTGCTGTGCTCTTGGGGTAATTTTGGTCAGCCAACCACTCCTGGGAAGGTTCACCACTGTTCCATGTTTTCGCCATTTGTGGATAATGGCTCTCACTGTGGTTCGCTGGAGTCCCAAAGCTTTAGAAATGGCTTTATAACCTTTTGCAGACTGATAGATCTCAATTACTTTCTTTCTCATTTGTTCCTCAATTTCTTTAGATTGCAGCATGATGTCTAGCTTTTGAGGATCTTTTGGTCTACTTCACTTTGTCAGGCAGGTCCTATTTACCGTATTTTTGGGACTATAAGGCGCACCAGATTATAAGGCGCACTATCAATGAACGGTCTATTTGATGGTCTATTTTCATACATAAGGTGCACCGGATTATAAGGCGCATTAAAGTGAGGTAGTTGGAGCCGGGGAAAATTTTTTTTTTGCGTGCATGGAAAGAAAATCCTATCTATAGTCATTATAGACACATATAGCACGATTGTCTGCGAGTGTGAGTGACCTGTTCCACGAGCAGGCGGAATGTTTTTAGTCCATGACTGTTCATCGCCATATTGACCAGGATACTCGCTGGGTACTCGATACGGCTCGCTCTCCGGCGGCGGCCCTGATAAGTAAACATATGCCGGGACACTTGAATTCTTTCGTCCCAAAAATATCATTTTTGAATATTTAATTATAGCTAAACGGGAGCAGTTTCGATGCCGAAATTTCACATACAAATCCTAATATACGTGTTCTATACACCATCGGCTTTTGGGTATCGACTGAGGTAGTTGGATCTGGGAAATTTTTTTTTTTTTTTTTGCGTGCATGGAAAGAAAATCCTATCTATAGTCATTATAGACACATATTAGCCGCTATTGTCTGCGAGTGTGAATGACCTGTTCCACGAGCAAATGTGCGCTTTTTGGTCCGTGGCTGTTTACATCGCCATAGTGGCCAGGATACTCGCTCAGTACTTGCTTGGTACTCGATACGGCTCGCTCTCCGGCGGCAGCCCCGAGAAGTAAACAATGCAAACAAATGCCGGGATGCTTGAATTCTTTCGTCCCGAAAATATCATATTTGAATATTAATTACAGCTAAAACAGGAGCAGTTTCGATCCATGATCCATTGGCAGATAGTGGCGTAACTCGCCTAGCAATTTAACTTTGAACGACCTGTTGACACCATATAGCGGTTGGAGTTCTTTGGTTAATCCACCTGGAATGATGGCAAGCTCTGAATTAGCTTGCTTCACTTGGGTTTTGACAGTATCGGTGAGATGGGCGCGCATGGAGTGGCAGATTAATAGGGATGGAGATTTGTGGAAAAAGCCATCCGGCCATTATGTTGAAGCACATATTACTCCGCAAGGCTCCTGACTACCGTAATGCTCCGACAATCCATCAAGCGGTTCGGCTTCGTAGCTTACCAAAGTCGTACTAAAACATTTTTGACAGATTTTTGAGCGCCGTGTACCACATAAAATCGGTTCGACGTCAGTAAGCACAACCAGAATTAATACATAAGGCACACCGGATTATAAAGCGCACTGTTGATTTTTGAGAAAATTAAAGGATTTTAAGTGCGCCTTATAGTCCAAAAAATACGGTAAGTGATTTCTTGATTGAGAACAGGTGTGGCAGTAATCAGGCCTGGGTGTGGCTAGAGAAAACTCAGCTTTCCAAAGATGTGATAAACCACAGTTAATTTATATTTTAACGGGGGGGCGGGGGGAATCACTCTTTCACACAGGGCCATGTAGGTTTGGATTTTTTTCCTCCTTAATAATAAACACCTTCATTTAAAAAAAATGCATTTTGTGTTTACTTGTGTTATCTTTGTCTAATATTTGAATTTGTTTGATTATCTGAAACATTTAAGTGTGGCAAACATACAGTACAAAAAAAAAAAAAGAGAAATCAGGAAGGGGGCAAACACTTTTTCACACCACTGTACATAGATATCCAGAATGTTCATTCTAGATAGGAAAAATATAATTGTAGATATCTGGAAGTGAAACCCCAATACACATGAATAGGGAAAGTGATGTCTTTTCTCCTAGGAAGAATGATGTCATTGATATTTGAAAAGATCCTTATGGAGAGGAAGAATTTCATTGTGGTTATCTTTCTAATATCTTTCTAATATTTTTCTTGTGTTATCTTTCTAATAAAATGACTGTGCTTCAAGCACTGAAAACTAAATGTACAAATGTCTGATTTTCAAGCAATGAAAACCAAATGAAATGACGGCTTTTTAAGCACTGACAAAGTTATTGCTATTTAAAAGCATGGAATAATTCTCAAGAATGGTAAGCGATCGCGATGTTAATGCCAAGCCTTTTGAGAAGCGGAATATCCTCCTCATATGAACGCACAGGATGTGCATGTTTTGCTTTATGAAAGGCCAACAGAAAAACGTTACTCAGTGCTTGATGCTGTTCTTCATTCATTTCATCTTGCCATCTGTCGAGTGGACCACTGGGCCTCTCGCCCTGGCTGCGCCTGCTAGCAGTATTAATTGCTTGCACTACTTTCCATTGTTCTCTGCTATTCGCATGCTTATCAAAAGCTGGATGATTAAAGTTTTTAGTACCTATATACAAGGTGCTGTTTTTATCTGCCAGAGTGAGATTTTCACGGCATAGCTCGCACCACATCTCGGTGCGGGTGTCATCTGTTGAAAGCCAGCTGATCTCCTGCAGTCACTTTTCCAAGAACGCACGCTTCTTTTGCTGTTCAGGTTCAGTCTGGCGTTTCTTTGGAGGAACACTAAAGTAACTGCTTAATGGAGCTTGCTTCTTGGACATTTCAATGAAAGGAGAAAATCCTAAAAGCAGTTGCTCATACTCTGCACTGCAGTCCAATGTTTAGAATTTTTCTGCCTCTAGGTATGCAAATGCGCATTACAACATTTGATCTGGTGTGCAATGCTTATTTTGATGCTTACTTTGATTGCGCATGCGCACCACTTATGTGCACCCCTGATTCCAACACACTAGACATATCACATTAATGGGAGAGTGCAGTAACCCCTCTCTTTTACAATAACCCCCTGTATGTCTGTGCTGTTCAGCTTTCTAAACCTTTAAATTATGAGGATGAAGAGGAAAAATATCAAAGCGAGACCACCACCTCTTTAATCAGGAGACTACCCATCAAATTACAGGAAGTCACATAAGCTTTAACTCACTACACCTACATTTGGTAATAATTATAAGACAGTCATTCAGATTAATTGGTGTCATATTGTGAACATACAGAATACACATTTGCACTTTTTTTTTAACTTATCAAGACAAACTCTTTTTGAAAAGTGAGTATTATGAAAAACTACAATTTTTCAAAAGTATTTTTGTACAGTACACTTTGACCAAAGTGTCATAGAGTACAGCCTAAAGTTGGGCAATCCATCACCCTTTTAGTGTGGCGTAATAATGGAGTTACAGCACTCCAGCTCTTCAGGTGACCGATATCTGGTTGAAAGCATGTCATTAAGTCAAAGCGAGCATGTTTATTTTCTTTGCATTTCATGGAACTTTTCCAAACATCAGAGTCCTGTTATGAAATAGCTGTAGATATATTTGACTAATGGGTCACAAATGTGCATCCATAATTGTTTTAGGGTGCTTTCACACCTAAGGGTAGTGTTTCACAGAGTGGCGAATGCTGAGGAACATTTGCGAATGTCTGCGATTGTTGGGGTTTCGTCAAGGTTCGCCAACAGTTTATATGGTAACAAACAATTTTTCTTGTTCAGTTCTCACCATCTGCCACTCTGTGAGATACGGGCATAACTCGTTTGGTCCAGACTTTCGTACTTTTCAGTTTGATACGGACCAAAATTTTAGCTGTGAAACCTCCCCTGAACCATGGTCCAGACCAAAGAGTTGAAATTTGGTCTGGCAAAAACAGGCGGTCTTGATCTTGGTCCAGTTTGTTTAAAGTGTGAAAGCAATTTTCAGAGGGGTTTGGACTTTCAAACCAAAGACAGGAAGTTGAGGCAGCCAGTGAGGAAAAATAATCCGTGGTAGCACTTTGAGAGGAAGCATGCTCATTAGTGGCATAGTCACTTTAAAAAAAATCATAAAAATGCATAAACTTACCAGATATTTTCAGAGAGGATGCAAAAGAGTTTTCTGAAAAAAAATGGACAAACAATGCCAACTGAAAATCATCACGGTTGATGAAAAGAACAAACGTTCTTTTTAATGAAGACCTGGATAATATCTTAACCTCACTAAACTAATTCATTGTCTTAATATGATCGAGTTTTCCCTTGTTTTAACTTAAAGTGCAGTTCCCGATGTGTTCAGAGCTACAGAAAAAACCTTGAAGGATGAGTAGCATGTTTGCTAACTACCAGTCTGCGCTAACAATACAAACGTCATCGTCCTGACCCAAATCTAACTGGACCTGTGGTAGACAATGTAACAAAACTGGGGCAGCGCCTTGACCCAGTGGAGGAGATAGGAGAGAGAAGGATGGTGGCTAAACTGTCATCTCTGCTGGAGTCCGAGTTCCCCCCTATGCAGGACATACTGAATGCACTGAGGAGCTCATTTAGCAGCAGACTACATCATCCTAGGTGCACAACCGAGAGGTTTTGCAGGTCCTTCCTACCAACGGCTGTCAGACTGTACAAGGGCTGCTCGCAGAGATAGCAAAAAGACGTGACAACCTAATAGTTTTGAATGCAAAAGACGCAATAGACTTATACAATGGTCCCCTCCGGCATACAACTAGGAAAATACCGGTCGCTATGAAGGGTGAGAATATGTATGGATACATAATCATACCATGTAGGATAACTAAGTAGACGGTTGTGCCGTTTCATCCCATCTAGCAACAATGCTCTGCACTGCGTGTGTTTATATATTTACATATTCATTCCATCTAGCTACAATGCGCCGCACTGTGTTTTTATATATCTACATATTATTCCATCTAGCTACAATGCTCTGCACTGTGTCTATATATATATATATTTTTTTTTTTTTTATGTTTATATGTACATATGTATACTTGCTGCTCTTGTTTCTTTTTTTTTTTCTCTTGCCTTCTGATTGTTGCTCTGAGTGTTGCTATCCCTGTGCTGTTGCAATCCTGGAATTTCCCCATTGTGGGACTAATAAAGGCTTATCTTATCTTAAAACACACTGCAAACCTCATATCTCTACATTTTGTGTTTTTTAGTTTTTTTATATAAACTTGTATAACTTTGTAAAGACCCATTCTATTGGTCATATTGCTCATATCAATGTAATAATAAGCATTAGAAAAGTCATGTGAATACATTTCCCATCTGCTAAATCAAAAACATAGGGTTTTCTCATTTTCTCAAAAATGTGTGTTTTGGAGATATGAAGTTTGCGATGACATGAATCTTTTTGAATCCTATATTGTTTGAAACTTTAAAATAAATACACTAAATTTTGTTGTAGGCTTTGCAGGATTACAGTATTTTTTAAGTAGCTTCCAAGTTCAAGTTCTTTGACTCAAGTTGATCAGTGAATGGGACCACAGGATTTATTTAGGATGTACTGTATTTCTCATATCCAGCAATCAGTGGTGGTTTTTGATATGGGCCTCATAGGTGGTTGCCCAGGGCAGCATTCTAAAGGGGGCACCATGAGAATGAGGGGGAAAAAAAGATTCATATTTATTGTGCTCAGCTTATTTGTGGCAAATGGGCACCCTCTACAGGCGGGACACTCCTCTCCCTGTCTGCAGCACAATCTCACCCTTCTCCACCTCCTCCTTTCTCTCCTTCAAAAAACATAATGGCCTCCCTCATGCTAAGTCTGACCGGTGTGCAGCCAAACCGGTTTTGCTTTGTAGATTGGTAATAAGTTTAAAAAGTTTTTTGAGTGTTTGTGCACGCTTGCACTTTTTATTTGGTGGGGCCATGTTTTTGTGTCGTATTTCATGTTCAGCCATATGCCACGCAATGTGGGATACATTTTTTTTTTGGTAGAGCTGTCACAGAAAAGAGGAGCAGAACGTCACAGGGTAAAAGTTAATGCGGGTCATGATCTGGCCTGGATTATCCAGAGGGCTTACCAGGGCAGGAGCCTAGGGGCCCCGGCTCATTTGGGGCCCCAAAAGAAATGCTATTTTTTTTAAAAAATTTTGTTTTTGCTACTTCTGCTGTGTCCAGCGTTTATTGGAGGGTTTGTTTTGGCGTATCAACTTTTTATTTGTTGAGATATACGTCTGTCCCACCTGCTTAATTTAATTGGTTAAGGGTTGACATTTGACCTGACTGACGTTAAGTGTGGGCCGGTAGAATCTTCTGGTGGGCGAATGAATAAATGAGTGATGGTGGACGTTCGAAAATACGATGGCGGTGCAGAAAAAGGAGGGGAAAAAAGTCAAAAGTGAAAAGGAGGATTTGAAAAAGACTCCTAAATTGACTCTTTTTTTTTTTTTAAACAAAGTAGCGATACAGCCGGACAGACATCAACTGTACAGTCAAAGCTAGGTGTTTGTCAAACTGTTAGCACTGGAAATGCTAACACGGACGTAGTGACAGAGCTGCTGTCTGAAAATCTGTCAGAGGGCATCACTTTACCAGCCACAGAAGCTCCAGGTCATCAAAATTGCAAAACACCCATTGGAAGAGTTAACAATACTGGGAGATTCAAGTAATAAAACTAAACAATTAATAAGACCCCAAATCTTGGGGTCTTATTCACGAGTGAGGGGAGAATGGAGCGAGAGATTGACAGACAGATCGGAGCAGCATCTGCAGTGATGCGGACATTGTACCGGTCTGTTGTGGTGAAGAGGGAGCTTAATTCTAAGGCAAAGCTGTCGATTTATCAGTCAATCTACGTTCCTACTCTCACCTACGGTCACGAGCTTTGGGTAATGACCGAAAGAACAAGATCGCGGATACAAGCGGCTGAAATGAGCTTTCTCCGTAGGATTGCTGGACTCACCCTCAGAGACAGGGTGAGGAGCTCAGTCATCCGGGAGAGGCTCAGAGTAGAACCGCTGCTCTTCCACATTGAAAGGAGTCTCCCACTTGAGGTGTTTCGGGCACGTCCAACTGGAAGGAGATCCCGGGGCAGACCCAGGACTTGGTGGAGAGACTATGTCTCCCAGCTGGTCTGGGTAACCTCTCTGAAGAGCTGGAGCAGGTGGCTGGGGAGAGGGAAGTCTGGGCTTCTCTGCTTGAGCAGCTGCCTCCGCGACCCGGACCTCCAGAAAAGCGGTAGAAGATGGATGGATGGAATTAAAACTGAAGAAAGGACTTTAAAATTTTCAGTAAAATGTAATTCTAAAAACATGCAATTTCTGGTGAGGAATAAATTAGGACACCCCCACATTTATTTCCACTTAAAATGATTAAGATCGAAAGGCTTCCGGGAAGATGGCGGAGAGACATAACACTTAAACAAAGAGCTCTCCCTAGCCGGATTAAAAATCATCGGTAAATGGCCAACTCGACATAAGCGGATCAATAAACTAAGGGATGAAAACACGAAGGAACCGGGCACAAGGACAAAAACAGGGTAAAATTGAAGAATTCCTCTCCAACAACGCAGGAAAAACCGCTGTACGCGAAGCCCAAAAAAACGAGATGTCTACAGCAGAGAAAATGGAGGACGCCAGACTCGACAACATGAACACTGGCATCGCCAGTTTGGGTAAAGAGTTAAGAGAATTCAAGCGACAGCTACAACAGGATTTGGCGGCTCTTAAGGAGGAACTGAAAAAAGAAATTAAGGAGGAAATTATGGACCTCCGAAGAGAAATGGAGCGTAAATTAACGGAAAACATGGAGGAGCTGCGCTCCCAGCGGGCGTGTATGACAGAAGCGCAGACCCGAATATCGGAGCTAGAAGATTGGAAAAGCGAGGCAAACGAACAACTACAGACCCTGACGACGCAAACGCAGAGGATGCAGGAGAAAATAAACGACTTGGAGAGCAGATCCAGACGAAGCAATATGCGCATCTTTGGAATTCCGGAGGGCATTGAAGGCAACTCGATGACAAAATTCATGGATCAGTTCTTAAAAAAAGAACTGGAAATACCCGGAGAAACGGATCTGCAGATTCAACGGGCGCACAGAACACCGGCACAGAACCCGAAAACAAACGCTACACCCAGGTCAGTTGTGGTAAACTTTGTGAAATATGATATAAAGGAAAGAATCCTGACGCAAGCATGGAAAAAAAAGATACGAATCGGCGACAAACAGGTATTCTTTGACCATGACTATCCGACAGAAATCGTGCAGCAGCGGAAGAAATATGCCAACATTAAAAAAACGCTGAAAGAGAAAAAAATTAGATTCCAAACGCCGCTAACGAAAATGAGGATTCATTGGGAGGAAGGCACAAGAACCTACAACACGGCCGAAGAGGCAGCGCGGGATATGATGGAGCGGGGCCTTGAGGTGAGCGTGCCGAAGGAAACGGCTGGAGCAGCGGCGGCCCTGAACGCACCACGACAGCCGGAGTGGAGACGAGCGTACGGCGGGAGAAGGGGGAGAGACGTAGAGCAGCGGGCCCAGGACAAGCTACAAGGCTTTCAACTGAAAGCCTAGATCATAACAAAGATTAAGAAAGGCACAGAAGAAATGAAGGCCAAGAAGACAAGGTAAAAGAGAAACAGACGGCTAGGAGAGGTTTAAGTGATATTTGTTGGACATTTCTAGACTTATGACTATTACTTTGATAGTAATTAAAAGTCTAGGGAGGGCCCTTTACTCTGTGAAGACAAACCCCCCACCCACCAACAGGGACCAGTGGGCAGAAGAAAGGCCCAAAGTACGGAGGTCGAGATTTTTTAATGTGTTTTTATATAAATATGTGTTATTTTTGTTGTTAAAGGGGCTAGGAGCACAAGTTAAAAAAATGGAAAAACATGAATATGGATAAAAATCTTAAGATAATGACACTAAACGTGAATGGTCTGAACTCACCTGTTAAAAGGGAAAGAATAATAAGAAAATTCAAGAAGGAAAAAGCTGAAATTATATTTATGCAAGAGACACATTTGAGCAAGACAGAACATGTGAAACTAAAGAGATTTGGCTATAAGAACTCCTACTACAGTTCATTTAAGGGAGGAACTAAAAGGGGGGTTATGATACTAATCTCAAACAAAATACAATTTGAAAGTGAACAGGAAATCCAGGATAAAGAAGGCAGATATGTAATAATAAAGGGAAGAATAGATGGTATGCAGATTACATTAGTGAACATCTATGCCCCACCAGAAAGTGACAAGGGTTTTTTCAACATCTGTTTGATCTCATAGCAACACACAGTGAAGGAGTCCTAATTTGTGGAGGAGACTTAAATGCTGTCATGGATCATGAAGTTGACACAACAAGTGTTAAGAAGACAAAAAAACATGTAACAAAGTTCATAAGAACCTCACTGGCAGAAATGGGTATGGTAGACATATGGAGGGACCTACACCCACTCGAAAAAGACTATACACATTATTCAGCAGTCCATAAAGTACACTCTAAAATAGATTACTTCCTTATGAATGAAGGTGACAGACACAGGGTGAGAAATTGTTGGATTGGAGGGGCAGAAATAGCAGATCATAATCCTATATACATGGAAATATATTTAAACAATAGAAAACGACAAACAACATGGAAACTTAACGTAGGACTGTTAAATGATGAGAAAATGAAAGAAAGAATAAAAATAAACATAAACGAATATATCCAAGAGAATGACAATGAAGAAGTGGACCCAACAATACTATGGGACGCACTAAAAGCCGTGTTAAGGGGTAAATTAATTGTTGAAACAGGAAAAGCAAATAAGACTAAACTGGAAGCGTATGAACAAAGATGTGAGAGACTGAGGGAATTAGAACATAAACATCAAAGCACAAATGATCCAAAAATATATCAAGAAATTAAAGAAGAAAAAACAAAGATAAAAGAAACACAAATGGATGAAATTGAAAGGAAAAATAGATATCTTAAGCAAAAATATTATGAAACGGGGCCAAAAGCCACAAAACTGCTGGCAAAACGGTTAAGAAAACAACAAACAATGAATAATGTATACAAGATTAAAGACCCCACCACAAATAAAACCACAGTTAACCCAGAAAACATCGAAGAAATTTTCCATAATTTCTACCAAGAACTATACTCGCAACCTGAAGAAACAAATACTAAAGATATTAAAAAATTTCTAGGCACATTGGACTTGCCATCAATAGGAAATCAACAAAATGAAAAACTAACAGCAGAAATAATTCAATTCAATTCAACTTTATTTATATAGCGCCATTTCACAACAACAGTCATCTCATAGCACTATCAACTGTAGGGGGGACCCCCACAGTTGCAGAAAGACCCCAGCAATCAGGCGATCCCCTGTGAGCAAGCACTTGGCGACGGTGGAGAGGAAAAACTCCCTTTTAACAGGAAGAAACCTCCAGCAGAACCAGGCTCAGGGAGGGGCAGTCATCTGCTGCGACTGGCTGGGGGGTGAGGGGATAGAGAAGAAGAAAAGAACAGACATGTAGAGAGCAAACAGCACGATGGGGACTCAATCTATGGGAGAGAACAAACAAATGTTAATGACCAGCAAAAAAAAAAAAATATTTCATAGAGAGTGAGGAAAGGAGTGAGGCCCAGTGCATTACTGGAGGTCCCCCGGCTGACTAAACCTATTAGCAGCATAACTAAGGGAGGGTTCAGAAACACATGATCCCTCCCTAATTGTAGGCTAGATCAAAAAGGTAGGTTTTAGCCCTATTCTTAAAAACAGAGATCGAGTCTGACTCCCGAATCCAGATTGGCAGCTGATTCCACAGGAGAGGAGCTTGATAACTGAAGGCTCTGCCTCCCATTGTACTTTTGGAGATTCTAGGTATTACAAGTAATCCTGCATTTTGGGAGCGTAGTGCTCTGTTAGGATAATACGGTAGTATCAGATCTTTTAAATAAAAAGGAGCCTGATTGTTTAGAGCTTTGTAAGTGAGAAGAAGGATTTTAAACTTAATTCTAAACTCTATGGGAAGCCAATGAAGGGAGGCCAGAACCGGAGAGATATGATCTCTCTTTCTAGTACCTGTTAAAACTCTTGCTGCAGCATTTTGGATCAGCTGAAGACTTTTTAAAGATGTTTTAGGACAGCCTGATAATAAAGAATTACAATAATCTAATCTCGAGCTAACAAAAGCGTGGATCAGCTTCTCAGCATCACTCTGAGACAAGATGCTCCTAATCTTGGCAATATTACGCAAATGATAGAAGGCAGTCTTAGAAACAAATTTAATATGTGAATTGAAGGACAAATCCTGATCAAAAATAACTCCAAGGTTCCTCACAGAGCTATTAAGAGAAAGAGTAACTGCGTCCAAACTGAAAGTTTGATTTGGAAAGGAATTTCTAAGGTTTTTTGGACCAACAAGAATGACTTCAGTCTTATCTGAATTTAATAGCAGGAAATTACAAGTCATCCAAGCTTTGATTTCCTTAAGACAGGCTTCTAACTTGGCTAATTGATTAGTATCATCTGGCTTCATTGACAGGTATAATTGTGTGTCATCTGCATAACAGTGAAAATGTATACAGTGCTTTCTAAATAACAACACAAGAGATCAGAGATGTGATTAAGTCACTTAAAAACGGTAAATCACCAGGTAGTGATGGATACCCGTCTGAGTTTTATAAACTGTTTATAGAAGAACTCACGCCACAACTCCTAAAGTCATTTAATTGGGCGTTGAACAACAACAAAATACCTCCATCATGGAACGAAGCAATCATTTCAGTTATTTTAAAACCAGGGAAAAATAAAGAACAATGCGGAAACTATAGACCGATCTCTTTATTAAATGTAGATTATAAAATATACACAACAATTATATGTAAACGAATAAAGACATTCTTGACAGAATTGATAGAAGATGATCAAACTGGATTCATAGAGGGACACCAAACACATGACAATATCAGGAGAACAATACATATAATTAACCAAATACATAAAGAAAAGAAAAGCGCAGTAATAATGAGTTTAGACGGAGAAAAAGCATTTGACAGGGTCAACTGGAAATTCCTATATAGTGTACTGGAGCGCTTTGGATTTAACGAAAAATCAGTACAATGCATAAGGACGCTATATCAAGAACCTGTGGCAAGAATCAAGATAAACGGTAGCTTAACAGACAAAGTAAATATACAAAGATCAACTAGGCAGGGATGCTGCTTATCGCCCACCTTGTTTGCTCTGTTCATAGAACCATTGGCTCAAGCGATACGACAAAATAAGAAATTAAAAGGTGTAACAATAAAGGGGGCAGAACACAAGATTGGGCTATTTGCAGACGATATTATAGTTTACCTCGAACAACCAGATAAATCAATAATGGAAATGATGAACTTGATAGAAAATTTTGGAAAATTATCAGGATACAAGATAAACATAACAAAAACACAAATACTGACATTCCACTATAACCCTCTAAACCAGATAACTGATAAGATCAAACTAAACTGGAACCAAAAAGAAATAAAATGCCTTGGAGTGAACATACCTAAAGACCTAAGCAAAATATATAAAGCAAACTATGATAGGTTGGAACAAGAAATAAAAAAAGATATTGATAGATGGTCAATCTTAAATATGGATCTGAATTCAAAAATTGAGACAGTCAAAATCAGCATACAACCTAGATTACTTTACCTCTTCCAGGCTCTACCAACAGAGATTCCAGATGCCCAATTCTCAAAGTGGGACAGGATGATATCGAGATTTGTTTGGGGAGGTAAAAAACCAAGAGTGAAATATAAAACCCTACAATTACCAAAAGAGAAAGGAGGCATGGGCCTACCGAGTCTAAAGGAATATTACTACTCAGCACAAATAAGATATATCATATGTTGGTGCGACGAGGGATATGAGGCAAAATGGAAAGAAATGGAAAAGGAAATTGAGGGACTCCCAGTACAAAGCATAATAGGAGATAAAGATGCATATAAGCAAATCAAACAAATAGACCCAATCACTAAATTTACTTTAGAACTGTGGTATAAAATAGTACAAAAATATAATATAAGGGAAGACATAAAACTATTGAAATGGGTAGCATTTGACAGTCAGTTTGAACCGGCAAAACAAGATAGGGGATACAAAAATCTGGTGAACAAGGGAATCACAGCATGGGGCAATATCGGAAAAAAAGATCTCGGGAGCTTTGTAAATATCAGGAGAAAATTTAAACTAGAAAGATCGGAATTTTTCAGATATCTGCAGATGAGAGATTACTATATGAAGAAGATTAGGCATAACCTCCAAACAGATGTGAACGAGATTATACAACTTATTTTAAGCTCATATGCAGGAAATAAAATAAGAATTATTTCAAAGCTATATCAGAAACTTATGACAAACAATCATACAAGTAACTATATAAAGGAGAAATGGGAGAAAGAGCTCAATTTAAACATAACAGAAGAAAGCTGGCAGGAAATATGGAAAACACAACACACATCAACAAATTCAAGGACATGGAGGGAATTTGGATGGAAAAACCTGATTCGCTTTTTCATTACACCACAGATTCAAGGAAAATATACAAATACCCAGTCTTTATGCTGGAGGGGATGTGGGGCTCAAAATGCAGACCACTCACATATGTTTTGGAAATGCTACAAAATATCATCATTTTGGAAATCTATACATGTGACAATACAGAGGATATTAGGATATAATATACCAATGAACTGTAACCTGATGTACTTATGTGATCTTAAAAGAGACAATGTTATACAGGCTGAGGACAGATATCTAGTTAAAATCTTGTTGATTGCATGTAAAAAAACTATCACAAAAAAATGGCGATCAGAAGTTCTTCCTGACCAAGAACAATGGACTGACATTGTTGAGGACATACGTATGATGGAAAAACTAACATATCGACGAAGAATGCAAGAAGGACTATGGGAGAAAAAATGGCGGAAATGGACACACTACAAAGTGCAACAACGAGGCAGAAATTGAAAGAATAACCAAAGACACTGAAAAAAACCAGAAGAATTAAGAGATGGAAACTAAAAACTTGATGCTCCAACATTTGTCCCCCCCCCCTTTTATTTATTTATTTATTTTTTTCTTTTTCCCTACCCTAACCCCTTTGTTTTTTAAATGTAGAATGTGATCTGAATGCATTATATATGATGAAAAATGAATAAAAATCTAAGTTACAAAAAAAAAAAAAAAATGATTAAGATCACACACAGGTGTATCACATCAGGTGCACATGATTAGAACATCGTTACTCAGCATTTTGAAGGAGGCTTGTCCTACTTAACCTCTTAATGTTCCGGGTCCCCTCAGTGGAACATTTAAATGTCTCTGCGGTGACAAGAATGAATTGTGGTAAACATGTTTATATATACACTACTCACAAAAAGTTAGGGATATTCAGCTTTTGGGTGAAATTTCAGGATGCACCTAAAATGCACTATTGCAGCGGATGATAAAAAATATAAGCAGCGATGCTGACGGTTTTAAGTAGAGTTTTATTATATCATACCGCCGTCACGGGCTCCGCTCCCGGCGCACATGCACGGCGCCGGGAGCGAGCCCACGGCTCTCAGAGAAGGAGGACACAATGTCTGTGTCCAGCAGCAGCAGTTGCAGAAGTGAGATTGAGAGAGAGAGGGTTTGCGTTACAGAGTTGCAGCATATATACCCAACTACAACAATACATCAAAGGGCATTCCCCAGCAGTTGGTATGATCAAAGAGATAACAGAACAGGCATGAGACATTTGCATTTGAGAGACACATTGATCTCAGTCCCTAGGTCACAGTAAGGACAGGACACATGAACACAATGCATGAAAGGCAACATTAACATCACAGAAGTGAGCCAGAAGAAACGAGTCTGTCTGTAGACATTAATACACATTTCACTGTTCTGTTAATTGCTCTAGCCGAGCGCTGTGTCTGACCAGTCTGTTTGTGCGGGTTTACACCAAAGCACATCTACATATTGATCTCAGCCTCTAGGTCACAGTAAGGACAGGACGCATGAACACTATACATGAATGGCACATTACATCACAATACATGCATGGCACATTGCATCACAATACATGCATGGCACATTGCATCACAATACATGCGTGGCACATTGCATCACAATACATGAATGGCACATTACATCTCAGTAGTGCAGCGGGAAAAACCGAGAGAAGAGAGCTGAGTGTCCTGTGTGTTGTGGGGGGGTTGAATCAACCCGCCACACTATAACCTTTACAGATGAACTTAATTTGACCTTGTCTAACCGTTTGAATGCACATTTCCAACTGTTCAATGTTTCAGTACTTTTTGCGTGACTTGCTGTTCTCTAACAAGGTGCTTAATGGAAAAATTCACAACAGGTGTTTGATCCGTGAATCGATCAATAAATTTTCTAGTTCAGTTAGAATTGGTATTTAAAGGTCTTCTTCATCACGCTGTTCACATTTTGACAACCTGAGACCAAGACGACACCTCACAATTGATCAACAGTACCTCGCCATTGCGAGGCTTCAAACAGGATGTTCTCAGAGGGAAGTGGTCACTGAGTTTAGAGTGTCACAGAGTGTCATCAGCCGGTTGCAACAGAGATACAGAGAGACTGGAAGAATCACAGAAAGGCATAGAAGTGGACGTCCTTTGGCCACATCCCACGCTGATGACCACTTCATTGTGAACAGTGCCCTGCAGAACCAGATGATGAATGCTACTCAACTCCAGGCACATTTAAGGGAGGTGAGAGACACCCAATTGTCAAGTCAGACCATTCGTAACATTTACATCAGCTTGGTCTGCGTGCTAGATGACTTACAAGAGTACCTGACCACACCACCAGGCACAGGCGTCATCGTTTGCATGGCCAGGTAGCATTTACACTGGACAAGTGACCAGTGTGCTTCAGTGCTGTTCTCTGATGAAAGTTGATTCACGCTGAGCAGAAATAATGGCCGCCAACGATGTTGGAGACGTCAAGGAGAGCGCTATGCATCAGCCCCTGCTGTCACCATGTTACAGTCTGGGCAGGTGTGTCTAGTCAATACAGAACTGCCCTACACTTTGTGAATGGTACAGTAACAAGCTAATACTACATGAATAACATCATTCATCCAGTCATTGTGCTCCTGCATGAACAACACAGGCCTAATTTCATCTTTATAGCCGACAATGTTCCAGCTTATCGAGGTCGCACCATTTGGGAATGGCTGCTGGAGGTTGGGATACCTCATATGGAGTGACCTGCACTTTCTCCAGACCTGAATCCCATAGAAGACCTATGGGATCAGCTGAGTCACCATGTAGAGGCTTGTAACCATGCACCCCACAACCTCAATGGCCTGAGGGCCGCCCTTCAAGAAGAGTGGAATGCCATGCCTCGGCAGACAATACATCGACTTGTGAACAGCATGAGACGTCGTTGTCAAGCTGTAATTGATGTTCAAAGGCACATGACGAGTTATTGAGACAAGACTTTTTTTGTTGTGGTATACCCACCACTGCTGTTGGCTTTTGTTTCAATAAATTGTTGAGATGAGGAAATCATTGTTTCTTAAATGCCCTACTTTTTATAAAATCACTGTAGTGTGAACTTTTTACATTTTTCATAAATTTTACCCAAAAGCCAAATATCCCAAACTTTTTGTGAGTAGTATCTATCTATCTATCTATCTATCTATCTATCTATCTATCTATCTATCTATCTATAGTCATGTGAAAAAATAGGACACCCTGTATAAGCCTGTGTGGTTTTTTTTTTTTTTTACATATTTGGACATATGGACATTTAATATCAATGTTAGAAATACTGGGAGATTCATATAATACAACTAAACAATTAAAAATGAATTAAAGACTTTTTTCAAATTTTCTGTAAAATGTAATTCTAAACAAATAGTGAGGAATAAATTAGGTCACCCCTTTCTTTTATTAGGACATCCCCACATTCATTCCCACTTAAAATGGCTAAAATAAATGTTAAAAAATGCAAATAAAAACAAAAACAAGGTTAGACATAGATATGTGAACATTTTTTAATAAAGAACTGAATATTTAAAGGGGTGTCCAAATTTTTTCACATAACTGTACACACACACACACACACACACACACGTATATATATATTGTTTTAATTGAAGAGGCAACATAGAGATGCATCAAGATGCATCATGAATTATTTTGCATTTGAATTGTTAATGCCTGAATCGTAATCGAATTGTGAGAACGCTGAAGATTCGTACCTCTAGAACCTGGAGGACCCAAAGGTCAGCACTCATGTGGACAGAACAGGGATGGACTCAAAATTAATTAAAGCTGCAAGCAGCTGTAAGCAGGCCTTCACTCCCCACATGCCCGCGGAACCTGGCGCCCGTCGTACCTTGCTGGCTCGGAAAATTTCCTGTCATCGCGGCAAGCGCTGTGTGAATAATAAAGTAAACCGTTTGGCACAGAGCTTCCTGTGAGCAGTAAGTGGTACTATAACTTTTGTCAAATATTTTTATGTAGGAGCATGCGGAGCAGGACTAATCTCCATCATAGCAACTACGGTGAAAATCCGACACAGTTTGTCCAAGTTACAACTGTCCAACGAATTGTGATAAGGTAAACTTGGACATGTGGCCATGGCAACACTTACATTTTAGGTACATAATGCAGACCCATATAGAACTACAGAAAAGAGTCACCTTGATGTACGTTCCACATTTGGTGACCCTTGGACTTTCCCAACCCTCCAAAGTATAAAACGTATTGAATGGCAAGGAGTGGGTTTCCATGGCAACTGTGATTATTCCAGGACAAAAGTGACTTCCACTGAGCGTAATCCAATGCGATCTGAGAAACCACTGAAAATGTCATGTCATTCTGACGACTGGTCTTTGTGCAAAAGTTGATACAATTTTGTGCAGTACCTCATGTCAACAGTAGGTGGTGGTGTGACAGTTTTGTGAATATTGATATACAGACATGTTCAGAGTGGAATTAGTATGATTTGTGCAAAGTTTGTTCCAAATCAGAAGAGGATTATCTGAGCTGTAACTGTCATGTTTTGCGTGGCGAGGAAGCCATTGAAGCATGTCAGTCACCATGGAAACAGTTCTGTACTATGTACATGTACTGTCATTGAGCCCTAGTTATTCCTTCATGTCATTTTTTTCACCCGGTAAGAGAAAAATAAAGAAAACAGTTTTCAGCAATTCTTCCCTTAATCACTAGGGGGCACTATAACTTTTATTATTTTTATACAGACGCGTTCAGGGTGGGACTAATATCCATTGTAGAAAATTTGGTGAAAATCAGATGAAGTTTGTCCAAGTTGCAACTTTTCGATGTTCCATGGCGAGGAGTTAACCTTCGCCATGTCGCCATGGTAACACTTACCTATCAGTTATGTGTTGCTGACCCATATAGGACTACAGATGCCAGTCACCTCTACCTGTGTTCCAAATTTCATGACTCCTGGACCTTCCCAGCCCTCCCCACAAGATCACGGATTGAATGGCGAGGAGGGCATGTCCATGGTAACAAGACTGACATCATGCTAAAGTTGCTGTGCAGTTATGATCATCCCTGTAGTCTGATGAATCTCAGAAAATTTCACGTCATTCTCGCAAGTGGCACGTGACTAATAAATAAAACAGTTTTCAGTAATTCTTCCTTTAACCACTAGGTGGCGCTATATCTTTTGTCAGGTATTTTTATGTAGACGAGTTCGGGGCGGGACTATTTTCTATCATGGAAACTTTGGTGGATATCGGACAAATTTTGCTCAAGTTACAGCTGTTTGATGTTGTAAGGGGAGGAGTCAAACTTCGCCATGGCGCCCTGGCCACACCTTTTGAGATTTTGACTTAACTTGGATAACTTTTAATGGCCAATGCCTATAGATGCTGCCATGTGAAAATGAGCTCAATCGGAGCAGGCCCCTAGAACTAGTTTGTTCAAATGCAAAGGGTGGTTTTTGGCCAAATTGGAGGTGGGGCGACTTTGAGGCAAGATGGCGGCCTTCCTGTTGGCGGTGGGTAAGAGTCACAGTTATGTTTTTTGCATATCTTGAGGTGATGCACACCTCACCCAAATTTTATGTCTCTACAGCAAAATTTACAGTCACCAGTGTCCTTAGACCTTGTATGTTTGGCCCCGCCCACAAAAATTAGGGGTGGGGGGGGGCACATATCTTTTCCAGTTTATTGAATTTTTCACCGGGTCTGAGGGGTTTGTCAAAAAAAAAAGTGTTTTGGTTAACGTTCAGAGGGTGAAAAATGCGATCGTTTAGGCGGAATAATAATAATATAATAATAATAATAATAATAATAATAATAATAATAATAATAATAATAAACAATTACAACAGGGCTTTCACCAACTGACATCAGTGGCTCAGGCCCTAATAAAACAAAACTGGTATTTGACTGAAATAACAAAAATGAATTGAATTGTTTATTGATTGTGAGGTTTTTTTTCACAGTTTATTTTGCAAACTGTAACAAGTTAAATAGGAATATTTCATGTTTACTGTTAATAGAAGTCTGTTAAATGAAGTTTGTCGGGCACCTTCATTGCCACGCAGAGCTGGAGACACAAGTACTTACCAGAAAAATTGAAGGAAAGAGGAGCAGAAGCAGAGGAAGACAAAGAATAATCTACCTGAAAAGTTTAAATGACTATATCACAAAAGGAGCAATAAGCTGCAATGACTTTATCCACACAAGTGATAACCGCAAAGCTTGGAAAGGATTGACCCCAACATCTGACTCAGATATGGGACCCCAATGATGACTGTTAATAGAAAAAATATTTCAATAAAGTAGGTTTTTTGAGTTTGTCTTTTTGCAAGATAATTCAATAAGCATTCTCAATATTCATTACAGAGTGAAACATTTCAAACCATTCTCATTTAATATTGATAATTATGATTATAGTTTTTAAAATTAAATTCTAAATCGTGATTGATATTGCTGAGCAACTTTCATATGATGATTTATTTGATGACTTTTCATCAAAGAAAACAAGAAAGGTCAGTCTTTAGATTGCAGTCATGTTTTTTTTGGGGGGTGGTGGTGGCATGCACCACCTGGGGTGTCATACAAGCCAGGACTGCCACTGCCAGCAATATAGCATCAAGAAATGTTCCTCTTCAATAGGTTTGTAGAACTTTCTGCTGATGTACAGTGGTTCTCTAACACCTGCAAACAAGACTTTGATGTGCAGAATTCGTGAAATTTCCCAAATTCTTTTTTTTTCTCCTGTCAGCTATGTTGTGAAGAGAAGCTGCGTAAAGTTGCATAATCACTTGGCAAATAGGGTCTCCTGCTGGAAATGGAACATTCCACACACACATGCACAGTTGCAGCCAAGAACCATGGATCATGGGAGCAACATATCAAGGAAAAAAAAAAGAGAGAAAAAGAAGTGGGAAGAGGCATAGGGAAGAGAAAGAGATAAAGAAAAGTTATTTCTTCTTCCCCTCTGAGGTGTTGTGAAAAATCAACAAACTCTTGGTATTTCACTCTGTATAGGCTTTAGTCAAGTTGTATAGGTTTTAGTCAAGATAGAGAGATTGGCTGAAAGAAGCAGTTGACATTTCAGTAATAGAGCAAAAAAGGACAGTTTTCCTTCACAGAACAAAGACACTGTGTGCTGGAAAGATGAACTGATTCCATTAGCCTCAGGCTGGACTCTGTGTGACTGAAAAAAATTAACCTCAAGTGTTAATGAAAAGCAGAAGAGTTGTGTCAAAGGTATTTGTATCTCTTAGAGGAGTATCTTGTCTTTTTTGCATTGGAATAGCTGAGAAGAATTTGTCATTAGTAATTCATTTTTAGCTTCCAGCTTTTTTGTCTCTTTCCTGTTTTTACCACATTTTGCACACCCACCGACACTCCTATAAAGTGCTGATGACACATTTTTCACTTCCTCTAATTTTTCAACACATAATACAATATGACAAAATAGGTTGGTCTGTGCAGTTCTAAGTCAAACAGGCTTTTTTTCACGTGAATATCCGATGTTTTCATGAGCGACACGTCACCCATTGTGTCAGTGGCTGGAAACCCCCCCGGCTGTAACGTCATCGACAGAACACAGCACTTGGCTGCCCTTTGTACACACAGGATGGAAGCGGTTGAAAACATCGATGATGGTTCCAGCACATGTAGTCTGGAATTGGTTTGTGTTGTCCAATCTTCAGACGATTATAGTTCCGAAGAATGGGATGACAATAAAGAATCTGGGGCCATCAAACCATATAGGTTTGAGCCATGCCAAGCGGGCATTGTACCTAGCGAGTCAGACTCAGTGACAGTCAGCTGTTCATGTTTTGTCTGCATCATTGCCGTGTTGTCAGCCAGCCAATATTGCCAACACTATCGCGACGTGTTAGCCACTCCACACAGCCGTGGTTCTGTTGCGTCCCTTGGCCCTGGGGTGCAACCGGGGTTAACAAGTCTCCTCTCCATGTTCGCTGGACGATGTCGGCCCCGAACGCCTACTGTTTGTGTTTCTGTGTATTTTTGTAAGTCTTCACCTTTTGGGATCAGTCTTTATGTTCAATACATGTGCTGTGGTGAACCCTACGCGTAAATCCTCGTTATTTACGTGTAAATCCTCCCTCTTCGTGCGCTCTTATGCAGGGCACGGAGATCCCTCTCCATGAAATAACGAAGATATACATGCAGGGTTCACCACAGCACATTTAATATAGAACAACATACAATTCCCAAAAAGGTGAAGACGTACAAAAAACACAAACACACTTACTGATGGCGTTCGGGGGCCGGCATCACCCAGAGAACGAATGAGAGGAGACGTGTTAGCCACAGGTGCACCCCAGAGCCGACATTCATTCAAGGACACACGAGAACCACGGCGAACATGGAGTGACTAACATCGTGAGAGTGCTGAAAATACTGGCAGACTAACAGCACAGATGACAATACTATTGACCAGCAGTACGTTACTGGCAAACGGCCACTAATATGTACATGCACTGCTGGTGATGGTGTGATGAGAAGCACCTGGGCGAGGACCTGGAAAGATGATCAGCGGGAGTTTGAATCAGCTGATGATAATGAGAGAGGGGGCGTGGCCGGACCAGTGAGATGTCAGCATGGGATCACAGAAAGTAGGTCGAAGCTGCACGTAAATCCATTAATCCTTCCCCTCCTCGTGCGCTCCTCCAGCCTAAAAGCGCACGAGAAGCACATGAGGAGGCTTATGACAGTTGGAGCTGAAGCATGTGATGTGGTCTTTCATGGTCTGCTGTTTACTTAAGCCTGCGACACAACGCGAAGGCATAGCCGTAAAATTAAAACAAGAAACCAGAGAAACTGTGAGCTACAAAGCTGCTGTCATTCTAGTTAACAACACCGGAGTCCATTCTGTCGATTACATCATTGGGGTGCCGCCCTTAATTTGGTGGGCGGCACCGCAGTTCAGTCAGCGGCTGCGGTTTTTTGATGATAACTAGTTTATGCAGGTGCTGTTGTAAATATTATATTGATCATAGACAATGACTTTTGGGTTTACACAACATGCTAAAAAATGTCAAAAACGTGTCATCAGCACTTTAAACTTCTCAAACTGAAAGGGCAACTCCAAGCTGTCATTCTACTTGTTAAGTGTTGAAAGATTAGTTTGCGACTGGAGTCACCCTCAAGTTAAACTTAAACACATCTCTGTGTTTTGCTGTTGGAAAGGCTGCTGTGCCCCTGTAGAGAAAGTGGAATGGAAATAGTGTCCAAAATAATGTCCAAAACCAGCAACAGAATATGTGGTGATCTACTAAAGAAATTTTTATAAACCATCTCAAAGCAAATGTGGACTTTAAAAAATAAGTTGGTCTTGAAAATGTCTCTTCCTCCACATAATTTAAAAATTAAATGCGGTTTGTTAAATATTAGGTCTCTAACTCTCAAGTCTCTGCTAGTCCATGATCTGTTAATTGATCATCGGATTGATTTAATATCCCTTACGGAGACTTGCTTAGGGCAAGAGGATTATGTTGGTTTAAATGAATCCACTCCTTCTGGTTATTTAAACTGTCAAAATCCAAGAAGTTCTGGTTATGGAGGAGGAGTAGTAACAATTTACCATTCCAAATTACTAGTTAATGTAAAGAAAAAAAAACACGTTATGATTCCTTTGAGGGCCTGGTCCTCAGTATTGGGCATTTTAGCAATTTTAGGTTAAACCCAATTTTATTTGCCATAGTTTGTCATCCTCCCTCAGCCTACTCAGTTTTTATCCGAATTTGCCAAATTCTTAGCAGATTTAGTGCTAATATCAGATAGAATAATTATAGTAGGGGACTTTAATATACATGTAGATGTAGATAGTGATTGCCTTAAAATGGCATTTAATTCAATATTAGACTCAATGGGGTTTTCTCAGAAAGTAGGAAATCCTACCCATTATCTCCACTACACGTTGGACCTTGTTCTGACATATGGCGTAGAAATAGAAAATCTGGTAGTGTCTCCTCATAAACCTGTACTGTCAGACCATTGTCTGTTAACCTTTGATTTTACTATTTTTGACTATTTGGCTCCTAAAGAAAAATATTACTACAGTAGATGCCTCTCAGATGATGCTGTTACCAAATTTATGCAGATTGTTTCCTCTATGCCATGTGTCAATGCAACGGAAATTAGCTATAGAGAGCTGGCGCCTTCTATAATTGATGGCATGGTTGATAGTGTTACAGTTTCTCTACATCAGACTAGACATGTTGGCCCCTTTAAAAAAGAAAAAGTGTAATCAGAGATTTTTAACTCCTTGGTTCAACACAGAAACTCGTAGCTTGAAACAGAAGACTTGTCAATTAGAAAGAAAATGGCGCTCCACTAATTTAGATGAAATCTACTGAGCTTGGAGAAATCATCTTTTAATTTATAAAAAAATCTCTTAGAAAAGCTAGAACAAGTTATTATTCTGCATTAACAGAAGACAACAAGAATAATCCCAAGTTTCTTTTCAGTACTGTAGCCAGGCTGATAGAGTCAGGACTCTGTCAATCCTAGCATTCCCTTAGAGCTTACTAGTCAAGACTTTATGAATGTTTTCAATAATAAAATTTCATCTATCAGAGATAAAATCAGTCAGATTCTTCTCACCGTTAACTTAAATACAGTAACTACTACAACTCCTTCAATTGATATCTGTTTGGATGAGTTTACTCCAATTGACCTTTTAGAGTTAGATAAAATAATTTCCTCATCCAAGCCTTCAACTTGTCTTTTAGACCATATTCCTACAAGGTTATTTAAAGAAGTCTTCTCATTTATTGGTAGCTCTATTCTTCAAATTCTTCATTGACATTAGGCCATGTACCGCAGGCTTTCAAAACTGCTGTAATTAAACCCTTACTCAAAAAGCCAACGCTGGATCCAGGAGTTTTAGCTAACTATAGACCAATCTCTAATCTGCCTTTCATTTCAAAAATCTTAGAAAGAGTTGCTGCTACGCAATTATTTGACCACTTGCAGGGAAAGGGTTTATTTGAAGAGTTTTAATCTGGGTTTAGAATCCATCATAGTACTGAAACAGCCTTAGTGAAGGTCACTAATGACCTCCTTATCGCATCTGATAATGGACTTGTTTCTGTACTTGTCCTTTTAGACCTTAGTGCAGCTTTTGTTACTATCAATCATAATATTCTACTTGATAGATTAGAACACTATGATGGACTTAATGGAACTCCGTTGCAGTGGTTTAGATCTTATTTATCTGATAGGTTCCAGTTTGTTCATGTCAATAATGAGTTTCCTCCAACTCAAAGCTCAGTCATGGAGTTCCACAGGGATCTGTGCTAGGCCCTACTCTTTTTAGTTTATATATGCTTCCGTTAGGCAACATTATTAGAAAGCTTTGTATACATTTTCATTGTTATGCAGATGACACACAATTATACCTGTCAATGAAGCCAGATGATAGTAACCAATTAGCCAAGTTAGAAGCCTGTCTTAAGGAAATCAAAGCGAGGATGACTTCTAATTTCATTCATCTTCATTCATCTTCTTCCGCTTAATCCTTTTTGGGTCGTGGGGGGGCTGGAGCCTATCCCAGCATCTTTGGGCGAGAGGCAGGGTACACCCCGGACAGATCGCCAGTCCATCGCAGGACCAACACAGAGAGACAGACAACCATTCACTCTCACAGTCATATCTAAGGACAATTTAGAATCCCCAGTCTTGATGCCAATTAACCTAACTTGCATGTTTTTGGCATGTGGGAGGAAACCAGAGAAATCCCGGAGTAAACCCACGCAGACACGGGGAGAACATGCAAACTCCACACAGATCACTGTTGGTCGGGGGCTGGGATCGAACCCAGGATCCCCCGGCCAAGGGTGAGTTGCTGTGCTGCCGCAGTGCTAACCACTCTCCCACTGCACCACCTCTTCCTGCTATTAAATTCACATAAGACTGAAGTCATTCTAGTTGGTCCAAAAAAACCTTAGAAATACCTTTCCAAATCAAACTCTTAGTCTGGATGTGGTTACTCTTTCTCTGAATAGTTCTGTGAGGAACCTTGGAGTTATTTTTGATCAAGATCTGTTTTTCAATTCACATATTAAATTTGTTTCTAAGATTGCCTTCTATAATTTGCATAATATTGCCAAGATTAGGAGCATCTTGTCTCAGAGTGATACTGAGAAACTGATTCACGCTTTTATTAGCTCTAGATTATATTATTGTAACTTTATTATCAGGTTGTCCTAAAACATTTTTAAAAAGTCTTCAGTTGATCCAAAATGCTGCAGCAAGAGTTTTAACAGGTACTAGAAAGAAAGATCATATCTCTCCGGTTCTGGCCTCCCTTCATTGGCTTCCCATAGAGTTTAGAATTAAGTTTAAAATCCTTCTTCTCACTTACAAAGCTCCAAACAATCAGGCCCCTTTTTATTTAAAAAGATCTGATACTACCCTATTATACTAACAGAGCACTACGCTCCCAAAATGCTGGATTACTTGTAATACCTAGAATCTCCAAAAGTACAATGTTGAGGCAGAGCCTTCAGTTATCAAGCTCCTCTCCTGTGGAACCAGCTGCCAATCTGGATTCGGGATTCAGACTCGATCTCTGTTTTTAAGAATAGGATTAAAACCTTCCTTTTTGATATAGCCTACAATTAGGGAGGGATCTTGTGTCTCTGAACCCTCCCTTAGTTATACTGCTAACAGGTTTAGACAGCCGGGGGACCTCCAATAATGCACTGGGCTTCACTCCTTTCTTCACTCTCAATGAAATGTTTTTGCTGGTCATTAACATCTGTTTGTTCCCATAGACTGCGTCCCCATCGTGCTGTTTGCTCTCTACATGTCTGTTCCTTTCGTCTACTCTATCCCCTCACCCTCCAGCCAGTCGCAGCAGATGACTGCCCCTCCCTTGACTGCCACCTTTAGTTGGTGCCTTAGTTTGGTTTTGTTAAGTTGACCTCTTTTATGGGCCCAATTACACAGGGTTACAAAAATAATCTTTTAGTAAGTTGTCTGTGTTTTTTCAACTGATTTAAGACAATTTTGCACCACTGAATCCGAAAATGACATCCGTTTCTCTCGATCAGGTGTTAAGTAAAAAGCTGTACTTACTTAGTACTTACTTAATACTGTGCATGTACTTGCTTTATATAAAGGTAAGTACATGCAAATTGAATATTATGTCATCATTGTTCAAAATTCAGAGAATTTCAAGACATAAAAAAGAAGGCCATAATTCAAAAAGTTGACCTGATTGAGCAAAACCAATGTGATTTTTGGATTCAGCACATCAAAATTGTCCTAAATCAGCTAAAAAAACTGAGACAATAAATTTGGTGTTGACCAGTGTTATTATCAAGAAAGGTTCTGCATTTTTTAGAAAAATACCTCTTGTAAATAAACTTAAGCCTCATTTTTAAAGAGAATCACCCGTGTCTCTCTCATCTATCTGCTTGGTCTCTCACAAACTGACATTTTACATAATTCATTTTTTTTTTCCATATCGGCACTGCATAGCTTTCATATTTCCAAAATGAGCTGTATGTACGGTCTTGCACTTTTATTTGATGGGGATGTGTGTTTGTGTGTCATGTTTCGGGTCTGCACCACACAAAGCAGGATAGGTTATGTTTTACTTTGGAGGGGGCTGTCATGGGAAAAAAAAAAGAGGAGCAGAGGATACACTAATGCAAGGTGAACCGAGATGCACGAATAAGCACAGAGCGAGTTGAACAGGGAGACCGCCCAGTGCTGAACCAAGACAGGTTGGTATCAACTCCACAGCAGAAGAAGACTGTCAAAGCGGCTGCAGGAGCCACAGTAGTGACTGAAAAAGTGCTCTTAAAACTAACTAACCTGCACTTATATAGTGCTTTTCAAGTCACAAAGACCACTCAAAGCGATTTCACCAGCACTAACCCTCTATTCTAAGGGCCTATAAGAAACAGATATCTAGGGACAATTTAGAACAGCCAATTAACCTAACATGCATGTCTTTGGATTGTGGGAGGAAACCGGAGCCCCCGGAGTAAACCCACGCAGCACAGGGAGAACATGCAAACTCCACACAGAAAGGTTCCAACCCCTGCCAGCCTGGGGATTCAAACCAGGAACCTTCTAGCTGTAAGGCAACAGTGCTAACCACTGCACCACCGTGCTGCCCGAAGAAACTTCTCACTCTCAGCCTCTGTGATATTTGTGTAATTATGGCACACACAGTTGTCTGCTGCAACTTTGAAATTAATATAATATTAATCTGTTAGAATAATGACACAATCTGATTCATGTCCACTGTATGTTGACCACTCTCTGTGTCCACTCAGGGACGTGGTGACAGTGACACCTACTTCATCGCACGTATTGTTCTATTCAAATTTCCTCAGATCTGAGGTGAGCTGTGGTGAGGTGGGTAACAACCCATGTGACTTGCAGGGTCATTAAGCCCGTGCTAAGTAATGCGGGTAAAGGCACTGTCACACCTTGATGATTTAGGCAGCGTTTGCCAAACGTATAAAAATTGGTCTGAAACGCTGGCATATGCCAAAGTTTTAACTTTTGGCTGTATGCATTGTGTATCCATAACGAGTTTGATGTATACATAAAGTATTGTTAACTTGTATAGAACATTTCGATAACTTATAACTTAAACCAACAAATGCTTAGCATGTTGCCGGCGTTCACAACTTATGCGCAACGAGAGTCTAACTTATGCATAACTTATGCATAGCGCGGTCATACCAAACTGCAGTTGCCTCCCGATCCATGAATCCTAGGTGTGCGAGAGATCATCTCTGTTCAACCGAGATGAGTCTCCTCTCCAAAGACCATCACATGGTAGGGGGAAGGAGCTATCAAATCTGTCAGGTTGGTCATGTCAAACAGCTGATGTGACATGTCACGGACGTCAGATGACAGTTGTTACAACCTGGCTCAAAGGCACGTGAACTGTTAACAAACTGATGTTAACACGTTAACAAACTGATCAAGAAAGCTAGCTCTGTCCTGGGGCAGCGCCTTGACCTAGTGGAGGAGATGGGAGAGAGAAGGATGGTGGCCAAACTGTCATCTCTGCTGGAGTCCGAATTCCACCCTATGCAGGACATACAGAATGCACTGAGGAGCTCATTTAGCAGCAGACTACATCATCCTAGGTGCACAACCAAGAGGTTTCGCAGGTCCTTCCTACCTACAGCTGTCAGACTGTACAACCTAAGCAGGGCTGCTCGCAGAGATAGCAAAAACGTGACAACCTAATAGTATTGAATGCAAAAGACGCAACAGACTTACACAATGGTCCCCTCCGGTATACAACTAGGAAATACCGGTCGCTATGGAGGGTGAGAATATGTATGGGTGCATAATCATACCATGTAGGATAACTAAGTAGACAGTTGTGCTGTTTCATTCCATCTAGCTACAATGCTCCGCACTGTGTGTGTTTATATATTTACATATTTATATCCATCTAGCTACAATACTCCGCACTGTGTGTTATATATCTACATATTTATTCCATCTAGCTACAATGCTCCGCACTGTGTGTGTTTATATATTTATATATTTATTCCATCTAGCAACAATGCTCCACACTGTGCGTGTTTATATATTTACATATTTATATCCATCTAGCTACAATACTCCGCACTGTGTGTTTATATATCTACATATTTATTCCATCTAGCTACAATGCTCCGCACTGTGTGTGTTTATATATTTATATATTTATTCCATCTAGCAACAATGCTCCACACTTTGTGTGTTTATATATTTACATATTTATTCCATCTAGCTACAATGCTTCGCACTGTGTGTGTTTATATATCTACATATTTATTCCATTCTAGCTACAATGCTCTGCACTGTGTTTATATATTTATATATTTATTCCATCTAGCAACAATGCTCCACACTGTGTGTGTTTATATATTTACATATTTATTCCATCTAGCTACAATGCTCCGCACTGTGTGTGTTTATATATCTACATATTTATTCCATCTAGCTACAATACTCCGCACTGTGTGTTTATATACTCATATATTTATTCCATCTAGCTACAATGCTCCACACTGTGTTTATATATTTATATATCTATTCCATCTAGCTACAGTGCTCTGCACTGTGTGTCTATATATATATATTTATATTTATATGTACATATGTATACTTGCTGCTCTTGTTTTTCTCTTGCCTTCTGCTTGTTGCTCTGAGTGTTGCTATCCCTGTGCTGTTGCAATCCTGGAATTTCCCCATTGTGGGACTAATAAAGGCTTATCTTATCTTATCTTATCTTATCTTATCTTATCTTATCTTAACTGGTGGCAATAAAAAAGTTTATTTTCAATAAAGTGAAAAAAACAAACAAACAAGATAATGCATGGAGTGTACTTTTGCTAGTGTGAACCCAAAAAAATCAGGGAGCCGCAGCAAAGGGACAGAAAAGTATGATTTATTATGGAAAACAGCTGAGCTCTGTGCTTCGGGCAGTTGATTGGATCCACCTCCTCCGTGTTCTGACATTTTGGCATATCTATCAGAACAGCACTGGACAGCTGATGGTACTGATTGCAGTCAAAGGTAAAAACATAACAAGGAGGGCTAAACAGTGATTTGGATCTTCATTATATCCTGTAGCTTGAAAGTGTCACTTAAGTTGGTTCGAACTTGTTAACTCATTTGAAATGGCACTACGCGAACGTGAATATCATTGCAGCACGAAAAAAAGAAAAAAACTACCATGGTATAAGCACAGCTTCCAGCAGCATTTAGACAGCCTCTCTAGGGCTTTTCAGATTGAGCCAAAGCAATAACAAATGCCACTGGTGTTTTTATAGCAGCGGATCTAAGGCCATATTGAGTTGTTGAAAACACCAGATTTAAACAGATGCTGAAGATAACTGAGCCCTGATATGAAGTTCCTTGTTGTGCCCTCTTTATTCAGAAAATAATTCCATCCTTTTAAGAAAAAGCTTAATCTGTTAATGCTGCACTTTAGACCTGTGTTTTTCAAGGGTGCCCTGGTATGCTCAGATTTTTCTTAATTGTCCAAAAAATTGCAAATAATTTGCTGTTGTTGTGGATGGGTGCCTTCAGAACCTATACACAACAGTGGCAAATTATTTGCAATTTTTTTGACCAATTAACAAGTGAAATTAGATAATTAATTTCTCACAGAAACATGAACATATCAGAGCACACTGGTTAAAAAACTGCTTCAGGCAATGAGGAACTTTAATTTCCTAAAAATAAAAGAATAATTCAGACTATTCAAACTTCTATCGTTGCACTTGTCTGCATCATTATTTTATTGTATACATATTGTATACATTTTATTTATTGGAGAATTTATTGCTGGCAGTTTGCAGTTTTTTTTGCGATTGTGTGTCTGTGCACTGCATACACCAACTGAGCTGATCAGAACAGAGAGCAGGTGGATCAAGTCAGCTCTTAGTTAGTAAAGGTGTCACCCAGTGTACACAGAGACCATCACACAGTCAAAACATGTCAGGGTACGAAACATCTCTTTACTTTGTCTGAATAGAACAAACGCATAACTTCCCTACAACTTATGTCCCTTGTATGTGGGATGTTTTACCCATACGCTGAATACGTCAGAAATTTTTCAGCATGCTGAAAATTTTCAGAGGAGCTTGGCGTACAACGCTGTACACTAGCGTACTTCAGCATGCTCTTAACTGATACAAAACTTACTCATAACTGATTCAACATACACCAGCGTATTCTTCAAATTTGTCATATGTTTGGCTAACACTGCCTAAATCATCTAGGTGTGACAGGGCCTTTACCCTATTCAGACAGCAGAGGGAACCTGTAAGAGTTTGGACATGGCTGTGCTCACGTCCTCATTTTATGTTCATATTTTATCTTTCTGTTATTCTCATGACATAAGTTCAGCCATGTCCTCACCCTTTGTTAGTTTGTTTCTCTGTGTTTTCTTCTTAGTTATATACTTCTAGTAATCATGTTTATTATCATTATTTTGGCCAGTTATGTTCAAGAGTCTTTGTCACTGTGGTCCTTATCTTGTCGTAGTCCCTGTTTTGGTCCCGTCTCTCCTGGTCCTCTGTTTCATTGCCTCATGTTTACCCCTTTGTCTCAGTCCCTCATGTTTTCCGTACCTATAGCCACTCCCTGCTGTCTCTGATTACCCCTAATTGTATCCACCTGTTCCTTGCTGTCTGCTAATTATCCCCTTGTCTATATATGTGTGTGTCATTCTTTGTCAGCTGTGGGTGTCTTCGTCTTGTGTTTGGCGTGATTATACGCTTCAGTCTAGTCTGTCTGTGCCTTGTTTAGAATCATCCTGTCGGAAGTCAGCCGTGTTTTTACCCTTGTTTTCAGCCCACGTGCTGCTTTATTTTCTGTTTCCTGTTCAGGGGTCTTGCAATAAATAATGGTTTTTATCATATTTGCCTGGCATTTGGGTCCTCATTTCCCCCCCACCCCAGAGGGGGCTCCTGTGACAGAACCCGGATCGTACTGGGCTTACCTGGATTGCTGGGGTAGACTGAAAGGGGCTTAAGCTATTCCATAGAAGAGAGAATTGATGTAGAAATTAGTTAAGCACTTTGACTGGTCTTTGAGATTAGAAAAAGCCCTATATAAATACAGGTTCCCCCCCACACACACACACTTACATTGAGAAAGATAAATCATGTTCTTGTTGAAGCAGAGTTCTTCCTCCACACTTACCAAACAGTTGCTCATAGGGACTGACAACTTTACAGATTTAGAGTGACACTGTAACATGTTTTTTTTTTTTTTTTAACTTACAAGACATATCAAGAGTAAAAATTACTCAGTAGGTATTTTTTGCCGTGAAATTTCAGGTAAAGCTCCCTCCCTGGGAAAAAGGCAAGTTTAGACGAAGGTGCTATTGGTGATGTTGTGGCCGACACACATTGTGGGCTCACGCTGCCACAGAGACAGGACTGAATGTGTATTGTGGGGAGTCACGTCTGCAAGGACTAAGGACTGGAATCTACAGGAGGTAACAAGGAAGTGTGAGATTTGTCTCTTTGTCCCACAGAAGACGCCCCGGAGGGTTTTCCGGTTCATCAGGAAATGAGAGACAATGGTGAAGCTTCAAGGGGATGCTTTGTAACTGTATGTTGACTGAAGACACCATGTGACTTGAATTCTGATGCTGGAAATGTATAAAAGGGTGTTGAAGTATGATTCTTTCTCTTTCCTGCTTTGAGAATGCTAGAAGCTGCGTTCTGTCAAATAAAGCTGGTTTTATGACTGAAACTCAGCCTCGTTATTTGAGCATGCTTCTACACTGGTGACCTACGACGGAAAATGAACAGACAGAATTCTCCCGAGCGGGGCTCGGTGGAAGCCAGCCTGATGGCCGCCTCCACGATCCGGCTGCCCGATTTCTGGCAGCACAGCCCGCGCTCATGGTTTAGCGCAATCGAGGCGCAGTTCAACCTCCGGAGAATCTCCAACGATGACACAAGATTCTACCACGTGGTAGCGAAGCTGGACAGCGACACGGTCCAGAGAGTGGAAGATCTGGTTAATCATCCACCAGACAGCGACAAGTACAGCGCATTGAAGGACGCGCTGATCAGCCATTTCACCCCCTCAGTCCAACAAAGAGCAGAGGGGCTCCTGGCGCTGACGGAGGCCGAAAACGATAGACCTGCGGACCTGATGGGGAAGATGCTGCAGCTCAAAGCCTCTGAGGATGGCGAATTCATTTTCGCCCACCTTTTCCTTCGAACCCTACCACCAGCAGTGAGAGTGGCCCTGGCAGAGTCACCCCGATTGGCCAGGCGTGACTACCATGGGTTGAGCAAGGAAGCGCAGAGGTTGGTCGACGCCCACAAGCGGAACGCGGTCTCGGCCGCGGCGGCCAGTCCGGGAACGGCGTCCGGAGACAGTGCGGGTCCAGCGGCCGCGGCGCCAGACGCACCAACGACGGCGGCGACAGGAGCCAGACGACGCGGAGCGGAGAACGGCTTGTGCTTCTACCACCGCCGTTTTGCAGAGAGAGCGCACAGGTGCGTCCCACCGTGCAATTTTAAGCGCCAGGGAAACGCCAAGACCGAGGGCCGGTAGCAGCTGCGACCCTAGGCAACGAGAACAGGCTGCTTTACCTGACGGATGCACGCTCGGGGAAACAGTTCCTCGTGGATACGGGCTCTCAGCTGAGCTTCGTCACACCCACCTACGCGGAATGGCTGTCGCCTTCTAAAGCCCCCTGGGTGTCAGTGTCAGCAGCGAACGGCTCCACGATTAAAACGTTCGGTGAGAGGACCATGCTTCTGTCCTTACAGGGCCGTTCATTTGAGTGGACATTTATTGTAGCAGCAGTCAGTTTCAACATGTTAGGGGCTGATTTTTTGTGCTCACATGGTTTATTGGTTGACCTTGCTAATAGACGTCTGATTAATGCACTGTCCTTTCATTCTATTCCCTGCACAGCTCGGGTGGCCCCGCCAACTGCACATGCCAGCGTCTCAGCTGCGGGTGGTAAGTTTCACACTCTGCTTGCTCAGTTTCCAGCACTCACAGTCCCCACGTTTTCAGCAACGGTGGCCAAACATGGGGTAGAACATTTCATAACAACCACAGGCCCTCCCGTTTTTGCAAAGGCTCGGCGCTTGGACCCAGCTAAACTGGCCATCGCGCGCGAGGAGTTCACTAATCTGGAAAAACTGGGCATTGTTAGACATTCCAAGAGCTCTTGGGCTTCGCCGTTACACATGGTCCCAAAAGCTGACGGCTCGTGGCGACCTTGCGGCGATTTCCGCAGGTTGAACAACGTTTCAGCTCATGACCGCTACCCGATTCCGCACATTCAGGATTTTTCTGTCCATTTGGCGGGGGCGCGCATTTTTTCTAAAATAGACTTGGTGCACGGCTATCACCAGGTGCCAGTGCGCGCGCAGGATGTACCCAAAACAGCGGTCATAACGCCTTTCGGCCTTTTTGAGTTCTTGCGCATGCCTTTTGGCCTCAAGGGGGCTGCGCAGACTTTCCAACGCATGATGGATGCAGTTTTACGCGACCTGCCTTTCGTGTTCGTTTATTTGGACGATATTTTGGTAGCCAGCGCGTCCGAAGGCGAACATGAAAAACACCTCACAGCAGTTTTCCAGAGGTTGGCAGAGCACGGGTTAATAGTTAACCCAGCGAAGTGTCAGTTTGGGGTGGCGCAGATTGATTTTTTGGGACATCGCGTTTCGGCAGAGGGAGCAGTTCCCCTTCCAAATAAAGTGCGTGCCATAACGGATTTTCCGCAACCTCAAACGGTCAAGGCGCTTCAGGAGTTTCTAGGGATGGTTAATTTTTACAACCGTTTCCTCCCAAGCGCAGCACGACTCATGCAGCCATTGTACACCGCGTTAAAAAACAAAAGCCCGCAAATAAAGTTGAATGGTCTCCGGAGCGGGAGCGCGCTTTTGCCCAGGTCAAATCAGCCCTGGCAAACGCAGTTTTGTTAGCGCACCCAGTTCCAACGGCCCGCATGGCACTCACCACTGACGCTTCCGATGTAGCGGTGGGGGCGGTAGTTGAACAGTTTGTGGCAGGTACCTGGCAACCCCTCGCGTTTTTCAGCAGGACCTTGCGCGATAGTGAACGGAAATACAGCGCGTTTGACAGGGAGCTTTTGGCCCTACACTTGGCCATCCGTCATTTTCAGTTCTGGTTAGAGGGGCGACGTTTCACCGCTTTTGTGGATCATAAACCGCTAACGTTTGCGATGGCCAAAATTTCAGAACCCTGGTCAGGCCGGCAACAAAGGCAACTAGCCGCAATATCGGAGTTCACTACTGATATTCACCATGTCGCGGGTAAACACAATGTTGTAGCAGACTGCCTCTCGCGTGCAATAGCACCGCCAAGCCCCATAGGGGCAGACTCTGTAGCCATGGCCGCGGGCCCGGGCAGCGACGTGGGAGCGCGCGCAGCCCCGGTCTGTGTTGGGTTAGATTATGCAGCTATGGCTGCGGAGCAGGTTAACGACGCGGACGTGCGCGCGCTCCAGTCTGGACCAACAGGGTTAAGGCTGGAGCACAGGGTGCAACAAAACGGTATGCCCCCGCTAATCTGCGATGTCTCCACGGGACGGCCCCGCCCTGTGGTGCCAGCCGCGTGGCGTCGCCGTGTTTTTGACTTGGTCCATTCTCTCGCGCACCCGGGGGTGCGCGCATCGATTAAGTTGGTGGGTGAGAAATTTGTTTGGCCCGGGTTGCGCAAACAGGTCAAGGAATGGGCTGCAGCCTGCGTAGCGTGTCAGCGAGCTAAAATACACAGACACACTAGGGCCCCGTTAGAGCCTTTCCACATCCCCGCTAAGCGTTTTGATCATGTGCATATTGACCTGGTCGGCCCGCTTCCGTTATCACACGGGCACACACATCTTTTGACGATGGTAGACCGCACCACGCGCTGGCCAGAGGCGGTTCCTCTGACGTCAACCACAGCGGAGGAAGTTGCGCGAGCATTTTTAGCAGCATGGGTTGCGCGTTTTGGTGTACCGTCGGACATAACGTCCGACAGGGGTCCCCAATTTATTTCCGAGCTGTGGTCATCGACGGCCCGCAGCTTGGGGGTGAAGATTCATCGCACCACCGCGTATAACCCCCAGGCTAATGGTTTATGCGAACGCTTTCACAGGTCATTGAAAGCAGCCCTCAGAGCGTCGCTAACGGATACAAATTGGGTAGACAAACTTCCATGGGTTTTATTAGGGTTGCGTTCTGCACCTAAGGAAGATTTGCACGCTTCCCCGGCAGAATTAGCTTTCGCTCAACCGCTTCGTTTGCCCGGGGAATTTCTTCCTGATAATCCCGCACCTAGTGGCCCCCCCCGCTCAGCCGTGGCAGAGCGGCTCAGGAGCAAACACGCTTCCTGGCCCAGTCCATCACAGTTTCCCACACGTTTTTGTGCCCAAGGCTTTAAAAAATGCAGAGTTTGTTTTTGTTAAACATGACGCCCAGCGTCCAAGTTTGCGGCCGTTTTACGACGGACCGTTTCAAGTGCTGGAGACCGGGCAGAAGCATTTTCTGCTAGATTTAGGGGGCAGATGGGAGCTGATTTGCATTAACAGACTCAAACCCGCTTTTGTTCTGGCTGACGAGGAGGTGCAGCTTGCAAGGCCCCCCCGCCGGGGCAGGCCGCTGAGGAGACATTCTCCCAAGTCTTCACAGAGAGGTGCTAACGGCTTTAATCCACAGGTGCAGAGAGATGTTGCAGGTGCAGCCAAGCCAGGTTGCAGCAGATTCGGCAGAAGATTAAAACCTAGGCAGTTGGTGGATTGATTAGCGATGTATGGAGTGCTTTGTGTTTTCTTTTTGTTATGCCATTTAGATTTGCCTTACTAGACGTTTGGGGGGGGGGTAGTGTGGCCGACACACACTTGTGGGCTCACGCTGCCACAGAGACAGGACTGGAATGTGTGTTTGTGGGGTGTCACGTCTGCAAGGACTAAGGACTCGAAATCTACAGGAGGTAACAAGGAAGTGTGAGATTTGTCTCTTTGTCCCAATAGAAGACGCCCCGAGGGTATTCCGGGTTCAATCAGGAAATGAGAGACAATGGTGAAGCTTCAAGGGGATGCTTTGTAACTGTATGTGACTGAAGACACCATGTGACTTGAATTCTGATGCTGGAAATGTATAAAAGGGTGTTGAAGTATGATTCTTTCTCTTTCCTGCTTTGAGAATGCTAGAAGCTGCGTTCTGTCAAATAAAGCTGGTTTTATGACTGAAACTCAGCCTCGTTATTTGAGCATACTTCTACAATGTCATTATTAACAGGACTGTAGTGTTGAGCCAGTCAGGACGAAGAACTGTCTCCAGCCTAACTGAAGTTAGCCTCCAAGGCTAGTTAGCATTTTTGGACAGATGCTTTGAAAAACTGACCCAAATTAAGATGGATTTTCTCATTAACCTGCTTTTAAGGATCGATGCAGTTTCATTCATTATCCTGGGCCATCATGCATACAACTGGGCATGTCCTTCAACTATTTAGTCTTTTTATCACAGGATTTATTCTGTTTAATGTAGCACTAGCCACCATTAGCCTTGTGGGATGTGGGTGGGATTATTCACAGATCCTGGGCTTTGAAGGAGGAGGAAAAGTGAAAAGATTTTGACACAAAACTGTTAGACAAAGTTTTTTTTGTGTGTGTGTAGAAAAAAGGCATAAGATACCATTTTAGACAATGCGGAGTTGCTTTTGTAGGGGATTTATATCCACTGGAGTCTGTCTTTAAATCATGTTGATGTGCTGATGTGACCCGGCGCTATGAAAAGAAACTAAATGTACCAAAACCATAGTATATCATGATCAACTTCTCAGTCATTTGTTTAGCACCTCATGTGCTATAAACAAAAGCTGCTATTAATCCATGTTATATTGCCTCTCATTTGGACAAACAACATATAGCCAGATCGGTCTTATCCCTGTCACACTTGAGCGCTTTGATGAAATTTATGATGCCTTTACACCGATGCCCAGCTCAGCCAGAGAGAATGTTTGACCAGGATAGAGTCTTGCAGTAAATTTTGAGGAGGAAGTCCTTCGGCTGGTTGCAGTCCTGACATTTGCAACTGTCTCACCACAGCTGAATCAATACAAGTCAGCAGAGTCACAAAGGTGCACTCCTGACCCCCCACCCCCACCCACCCACCCACTCTCTCTCTCTCTCTCTCTCTCTCACACACACACACACACACACACACACACACACACACACACACACACACACACAAATAAACACTTTGTCATACAGGCAGGCACTGACACACAGAGACAGACACAAAGTCACACATATAAGGCAGCAGACTCTTCCCAAATATGTACATTCCTCACATTGGAACGTGATCCTCGGCTCTTTCCTCGGCCTGTGCCCTTTAGACAGCAGTCCTGTTACATGGTTTTGTTGTGAGTTCAGATACACAGGAAACTACTGTGTTTCTACAGAGATCATGTTGTCAATGCTCTCTGCAGTCATGTTAGCCTGTAGTTAACACTGGTGCATTTTACATTGCATAAAAGTGTTCATTATACCTGATTGGTGGAATAGTGGTAGAGCACAGCTGGGAGGTTGCGGGTTCATGCCCCAGTTGGCTCATACCAAAGACCACAAAAATGGTACTTTCCACCTTCTAGCTTGGTGCTCAGCACAATTAGAATGTGGAAAGGAAAGTTGGTTACCCAGCCATAGGGGCCACAACACCAGTGTACTCCTTGTGCCAGTCCCAAGCCTGGGTAATGGGGAAGGTTGCATCAGGAAGGGTATCCGACATAAAACCCTTACCAAATCAAATATGCAGACCCATGATCCACTGTGGAGACTCAGAATAGTGTTTCTTACTGTACATCGGCCTGTTATAAATAAACTAATAATAATAAACTCAAAGCATCTCAAACAGCTCTAACTTGAAGTTATTACTGCCACCAAGGAGGTAATGTATATGGGGTGGTTTGTCTGTCTGTCTCTTTTAGCAGGATTATGCAAAAACTACTTGACCAATTTTGATGAAATTTCCAGCAGAGCTGGCCCATGGCCTACAGATGAACCCATTACATTTTCGAGGTGATCCATGAGTACATTCCTCCACCAAAGCCCTATATCGCAATGTAGTGTGACTGTCCATCCGCCCATCTGCAGGATTACACAAAAACTACTGGACAAATTTGGAGGTGTGGACAGATGGATGGATGGAGCCTGGGTGGTGGTATGCACTCTCTGAGCACCCTCTAGTTTTGAAAATGCTTTCTAGGAAAGGTTGAAATATTTTTTGTTGCCCTCTTATAATCTGTAGATTTTGTTTATTTGACTTCATCACCATTATACAATATACACATTATCAGCTTAACTTGCTGCTTTAGTCAGCATACTTTCAATACACGCCTCGGTCCTCTTTGTACTCTTTCCTTCTAGTCACCAATTCCTTTGGCTGAGTCTTTATGAAAGCTGGCCACATGGCTCTCTGTCTGGTGAGGAGATCCCTCTGTGTAGCTGCTCATTCTTTTCAGCAGCCATCTAAGCCTCTTAGGAATGCTGAACTCAGACTGAGTGTGCGAGTTAGACTTAGTGTATCAGATTTTCATTGTGTCTAAGAACCCTTTTTGTGTCAGATTTTGCTCATGAGCATTCATTGTGATTACACGCAGAAAAATAAAAGCTAAAGACTAGTTCTGACTGAAGTCTTTATTTAATCAATTCAGAAGCAAGTGGCGCAAGGGAGAATTTAACAAGAAAACAACACCATTGTTCGCACTGCTGGCATTTCTGGACCAGACTTACAGAATTATGTTTTTGAGTCACACGTGATAATTCTCGTTTGGGTCCAGTTGAACTCATTAACCTTGAAGCTGGTGAAATGGGTCAGTTCTTACAACCACAAAACACTTGCACCAACTGTAGTCTGAAAGAAATTATCTGAACAAGTGTGGAAAGTGTGCCATATATTCTTTTTTTAAGGAAAGAAAGAAACCCACTTTTTGCACTTGTACAGTGGTGTGAAAAAGTGTTTGCCCCCTTGCTGATTTCTCATTTTTTTGTATGTCACACTTAAATGTTTCAGATCATCAAACAAATTTAAATATTAGACAAAAATAACACAAGTAAATACAAAATGCAGTTTTTAAATAAAGGTGTTTGTTATTAAGGGTAAAAAAAAAATCCAAATATACATGGCCCTGTGTGAAAAAGTGATTGCCCCCCCATTAAAACATAAATTAACTGTGGTTTATCATATCTTTGGAAAGCTGAGTTCAATTTCTCTAGCCACACGCAGGCCTGATTACTGCCACACCTGTTCTCAGTCAAGAAATCACTTAAATAGGACCTGCCTGACAAAGTGAAGTAGACCAAAAGATCCTTGAAAGCTAGACATCATGCTGTGATCTAAAGAAATTCAGGAGCAAATGAGAAACAAAGTAACTGAGATCTGTCAGTCTGGAAAAGGTTATAAAGCAATTTCTAAAGCTTTGGGACTCCAGTGAACCACAGTGAGAGCCATTATCCACAAATGGCGAAAACATGGAACAGTGGTGAACCTTCCCAGGAGTGGCTGGCTGACCAAAATTACCCCAAGAGCACAGCAACGACTCATCCAAGAGGCCACAAAAGACCCCACAACAACATGCAAAGAACTGCAGGCCTCACTTGCCTCAGTTAAGGTCAGTGTTCATGACTCCACCATAAAAAAGAGACTGGGCAAAAATGGCCTGCATGGCAGAGTTCCAAGACAAAAACCACTGCTGAGCAAAAAGAACATAAAGGCTTGTCTCAGTTTTGCCAGAAAACATCTTGATGATCCCCAAGACTTTTGGGAAAATACTCTGTGGACTGACGAGACAAAAGTTGAACTTCTTGGAAGGTGTGTGTCCCATTACATCTGGCATAAAAGTAACACAGCATTTCAGAAAAGGAACATCATACCAACAGTAAAATATTGTGGTGGTAGTGTGATGGTCTGGGACTGTTTTGCTGCTTCAGGACCTGGAAGACTTGCTGTGGTAAATGGAACCACGAAATCTGCTGTCTATCAAAAAATCCTGAAGAAGAATGTCCGGCCATCTGTTTGTGACCTCAAGCTGAAGCGCACTTGGGTTCTGCAGCAGGACAATGATCCCAAAACACACCAGCAAGTCCACCTCTGAATGGCTTAAAAAAACAAAACAAAATGAAGACTTTGGAGTGGCCTAGTCAAAGTCCTATTCTGAATCGACTGATATGAGATGAGATGAGATGAGATTCAACTTTATTGTCATTACACATGTATGAATACAAGGTAACGAAACGTGACTTGGCATTTGGGCACGCTCTGCAGAGTGCATCCAAGGCCGGGGCAGCCGCTAGGCGCCAGTCAAGCTGTTGCATGACCTTAAAAAGGTGGTTTATGCTCGAAAACCCTCCAGTGTGGCTGAATTATAACAATTCTGCAAAGATGAGTGGGCCAAAATTCCTCCACAGCGCTGTAAAAGACTCATTACCATCCATCCATCCATCCATCCATTTTCTACCGCTTAATCCTTTCGGGTCGCGGGGGGGCTGGAGCCTATCCCAGCATCTTTGGGCGAGAGGCAGGGTACACCCTGGACAGATCGCCAGTCCATCACAGGGCCAACACAGAGAGACAGACAACCATTCACTCTCACATCCATACCTAAGGACAATTTTTAGAATCCCCAGTTTTGATGCCAATTAACCTAACTTGCATGTTTTTGGCATGTGGGAGGAAACCGGAGTGCCCGGAGTAAACCCACGCAGACACGGGGAGAACATGCAAACTCCACACAGAAGGGTCACCGATGGTCTGGGGGTGGGATCGAACCCACGATGGTCAAGGGTGGAATCGATCCCATGACCTTCTTGCTGTGCTGCCACTGTGCTAACCACTGCGCCACCGTGCTGCCAAGACTCCACAGTGCTGTAAAAGACTCATTACCAGTTATCGTAAATGCTTGATTGCAGTTGTTGCTGCTAAGGGTGGCTCAACCAGTTATTAGGTTTAGGGGACAATCACTTTTTCCACACAGGGCCATGTAGGTTTGTATTTTTTTTTCCCTTAATAATAAACACCTTCATTTAAAAACTGCATTAAAATTGTTTGATGATCTAAAACATTTAAATGCGAGAAACATACAAAAAAAATGAGAAATCAGGAAGGGGCAAACACTTTTTCATACCACTGTAACTTTAAGAAAACATCTTTACATCTCAGATATTTTACAGCACAGCATGTTTCCTCTCATCTTTTCTGATTCATTCTCTTCATCCTCGTCCTGCTCTGCTGTACTCTTACAGTACTTGAAAATCTCATCATCAATACTCTATTTGAGCAGGCTTGTTTAGTTATGAACATTCTTTTTTTATTTAAAAAGGGGTCTTTACTGTTAATGGTGGCTGATTTTCAAAAGCAGTGAAAGTATGAGCGGAAGAAACTGGAGCTGAGGGTGGAAAGAAAACAAACCTACTGGAAGAGAGTGATGGAACGAGGGAGGAAATAGAGACAGAAAGAGACAAGATGTGTCTGTGTGTGTGTAGGTGTGTGTAAAAGGGTCCACAGTACTTTGTGGTCCCCTAAGGTGAGACCAGCTGAAGCACACAGGGAGTGGTGGACTCTGTGCTCCCTCCCCAGCCCCAACACAATGGGGCTCTGTCTGGCGAACTTGAGGAATGCTGGGAGGTGACAGTGCCATGGAGAAAGAAGGGATGGAGTTTGGGGGATGGCAAAGAGGGGCTGGATATTGCTAATTGATAGGGAGTGAAGTCTGAGTTGTGCCAAAGAAGAAGCTGTAATAATGTGCCTTTCTAGAGTTACTGGGAGCTACTCAGGATTTCAGATACCCGTCAGCTTCTAAAGACATACTCTATGCATGTTGTTAAACTGTAGTTAAGCTTGTGCAAACAGTATTTTATAAATGCATAAATATCAAAATCTGAATTCAGATTGGATAGTTGTAAAATGTGCTTTCACTTTTAAATTTCTCAATTTTTTTCTGCGCAATATGACTTACATATTCTTGGCAGAACATATAGATATATAGATATGTCAGCATTCACAAAGACAAAAAGAGTAAGAGGATAACTTTTGAAAGTTGAAAACTGTCTGCGTTATAATGGAGGAAGGGGAGCTGCTTCATCAGTCTTATGGATGAAAGGAAACAGTCTGTTTGTCCATTGATACACAGTTACTACAAGCAGCAAGGAAAAAAAAAAGTGCATTCCTCAGTACTGCTTAAAATGGGTGCAAGAAAAGTGTGTGAACAGAATTCCTGCACAGCTATATTAAATCAAAGCAAACAAAAAAGAGAACATCCATGCATCCATCCATCCTCTGCCACTTATCTGGAGGGGGCAGCAGTCCAAGCAAAGTATCCCACTCTGCCACCCAGTTCACATAGCACCAATGATCCCATGATCCCTCCTGAATGTTTTGAGCCCACTGGAGAGCTGGCCCATGTGGCTTCTTTAGGTAAACTGGATCCTTGTAGTCTTTTCACAGATGTCCATTGGGCCATTCTTGGTCTGACCCTTCACTCAGGACCAATTTGCCTTGTGGGAGACCCGACTAGAGGCAAATTGACCGCAACAACAGAGCAGTTGGGATCATTAGGGCACACAAACCCCTCCACCATGATCCATGGAGGGGTAGAGAAGAACAATCACACATAATGTGGGGATTGTGTAATTTTCTTATTAGCACTAAACTTGTCCTGTCAAACTTGTGAGTTTTGTAGTGAGAAATAAAGAATGATCTTTATTTTGAGAGAATTTGAGCATCACTGGTGGTCAGAAACCAAGTGTAACAAATGAGGGAAATACCTGAGAAACCAAGGACACAGCACACTTGTACAACAGAGACTTCAACTGCTATGCAATGAGAAATATACTGTATGTGTATATATATATATATATATATATATATATATATATATATATATATATATATATATATATATATACACACAGTGGGGCAAAAAAGTATTTAGTCAGCCACCAATTGTGCAAGTTCTCCCACTACTAAGATAGAGAGGTCTCCAATTTTCATCATAGGTATACCTCATCTATGAGAGACAAAATGAGGAAAAAAAAATCAGAAAATCACATTGAAGGATTTTTATGAATTAATTGGTAATTCCTCAGTAAAATAAGTATTTGGTCACCTACAAACAAGCAAGATTTCTGGCTCTCACAGACCTGTAACTTCTTCTTTAAGAGGCTCCTCTGTCCTCCACTCGTTACCTGTATTAATGGCACCTGTTTGAACTCGTTATCAGTATAAAAGACACCTGTCCACAACCTCAAACAGTCAGATTCCAAACTCCACTATGGCCAAGACCAAAGAGCTGTCAAAGGACACCAGAAACAAAATTGTAGACCTGCACCAGGCTGGGAAGACTGAATCTGCAATAGGTAAGCAGCTTGGTGTGAAGAAGTCAACTGTGGGAGCAATTATTAGAAAATGGAAGACATACAAGACCACTGATAATCTCCCTCGATCTGGGGCTCCATGCAAGATCTCACCCCGTGGGGTCAAAATTATCATGAGAACGGTGAGCAAAAATCCCAGAACCACACGGGGGGACCTAGTGAATGACCTGCAGAGAGCTGGGACCAAAGTAACAAAGGCTACATCAGAAACACACTACGCCGCCAGGGACTCAAATCCTGCAGTGCCAGACGTGTCCCCTGCTTAAGCCAGTACATGTCCAGGCCCGTCTGAAGTTTGCTAAAGAGCATTTGGATGATCCAGAAGAGGACTGGGAGAATGTCATATGGTCAGATGAAACTAAAATAGAACTTTTTGCTAAAAACTCAACTTGTCGTGTTTGGAGGAGAAAGAACACCATACCTACTGTGAAGCATGGGGGTGGAAACATCATGCTTTGGGGCTGTTTTTCTGCAAAGGGACCAGGATGACTGATCCATGTAAAGGAAAGAATGAATGAGGCCATGTATCGTGAGATTTTGAGTGAAAACCTCCTTCCACCAGCAAGGGCATTGAAGATGAAACGTGGCTGGGTCTTTCAGCATGACAATGATCCCAAATGCACCGCCCGGGCAACGAAGGAGTGGCTTTGTAAGAAACATTTCAAGGTCCTGGAGTGGCCTAGCCAGTCTCCAGATCTCAACCCCATAGAAAATCTTTGGAGGGAGTTGAAAGTCTGTGTTGCCCAGCAACAGCCCCAAAACATCACTGCTCTAGAGGAGATCTGCATGGAGGAATGGGCCAAAATACCAGCAACAGTGTGTGAAAACCTTGTGAAAACTTACAGAAAACGTTTGACCTCTGTCATTGCCAACAAAGGGTATATAACAAAGTATTGAGATGAACTTTTGTTATTGACCAAATACTTATTTTACCGAGGAATTTACCAATTAATTCATTAAAAATCATTCAATGTGATTTTCTGGATTTTTTTTTTCTTCTTTTGTCTCTCATAGTTGAGGTATACCTATGATGAAAATTGGAGACCTCTCTCATCTTTTAAGTGGGAGAACTTGCACAATTGGTGGCTGACTAAATACTTTTTTACCCCACTGTATATATATATACTGTATATATAGTACTAGCAACAATACCCAGTGAATACAGCATGCAGTGTTTATTCCTGATGATACTACTTCTTCTTTTGGCTGCTCCCTTTAGGGGTTGCCACAGAGGATCATTTGCCTCCATCTCACCCTATCCCTTGCATCTTCCTCTGTAGCACCAACCCTCTCCATGTCCTCCTTCACTACATCCATGGATCTTCTCTCTGGTCTTCCTCTTTTCCTTCTGCCTGGCAGCTCCATCTTCAACATCCTTTGTCCAATATCTCCACTATCCCTTCTCCGTACATGTCCAAACCATCTCAGCCTTGCCTCTCTTACTTTGTCTCCAAACTGGTCAACCTGAACTGTCCCTCTGATATACTCATTTCTAATCTTGTCCCTCCTAGTCACTCCCAGTGAAAATCTTAGCATCTTCAACTCTGCCACCTCCAGCTCCATCTCCTGTTTTTGTCAGTGCGACTGTCTCCAAACTATACATCATAGCAGGTCTCGCTACCATCTTGTAAATCTTCCCTTTCACTCTTGCTGCTACCCTTCTGTTACAAATCACCCCTGACACTCGTCTCCACCCGTTTATTCCAGATGATACTACAACAGTGATATCAAGGACCTGCTGACCAACCGCTGCTCCTTCCAGAGCTCAGCTGGGCTGCAATCAATATATAGCTTATGTTGACCCGACGTGCACCTATCCAGAAATATAACTACACATTGTGGCAACATTTTGAATAGAATGGCCTTCCATATAATTGCCCCCTTTCCCAGACAGCATCCTATGTGCAACAATGTCGGCATTACATAATGTCGTGTGGTGTATTTTTCTAGGCTAGAGCCTGGCAGCATGACTTACAAAGCTGACGTTTACAAATGTCAGTAATGTGTTTTTTGAGTAGCATTCAAGGAGGGTTATTGCTCCAGTATTTGTACTTTCTCAAATGTATGTAAAGCATTAAACATCTATTAATTTTTTCATATTAGTTGTACAACGGGCTCATAATAGCATGTAGGTTTTAAACATAATTTACCTTTATTGTCCTCATTTACTTAATGCATTACTTTATTCTTCAGTCATGATATAGTATTTTACTCTCGTATGTCCTTTCATTTTTACTACTGTTTCACTTTAGGGAAATTAATTGATTTTCTGAAATTTGCTACTTCTTTCTTGTCAGTTTGCTACGTTTGTCCCCAAAATTGGACTTTTTTTTGCATTTAAATTTGTCTCATAAATTTGCATAATTTTTTTTCTCAAATTTGACTTTTTCTAATAAATTTACAACTTTTCTTAAAGAGTTGAACCTTTTCTCAAACTTTCATTTCCTGTAAATTAAACACTTTCTCAAACTTGCCAATTTTTTCCCTCATAAATTTGCTAATTTTTTTCTTGTAAATTTGCAACGTTCAAACATTGATTAAATTTTTGATCTATGTGATGGTTTACTTTTTCTGCTGATCTGGACAATGATCCAATTTTATTTTTTTAATGGTTTTTGTTGGAAGAGAAGGTTTTTTTTGGGGGGGGATTTTAAAGGTTTGGATGGATGGATGGATCTTCATCAGAAGACATCTACCTGGGTGTTTTCACAAATATTTTAAATCCACAATAACTCACACTTTCTACCAGCATGCTAGCTAATACTGTTTGAATGCACTATTATTAATAGAAGATAATTGTGTCCTTCACATTTCTAGCACATGCAATAAACAATGAATTCAAAAGAATATTGAGGACGTTAGCAGAAACAGAACATGACTTGTCCTAACCCCAATTACATTATTATTAGATGACGGCAGCGGCTGTGGGTCTGTGTATATAGGCTGCGTGTCCACCAAATGCATTTTTTCTGCTTTGGGTGACTATTTTCTATTCATTGTCTGTGTAGTCCAGCGTTTACAGTACTGAGTGCCCTCGGCCTAAAACACTCTTGGCGGTGACTGTTTTTTGTCGTGATGCTCAGGGTGCTGATGGCTGAAAAAAGTTCAACTTTTTAGAGTACAGCTGCGTTAGTCAATGTCAAACCTTTCTAACCAGCCAAACAGAATTAAGGAAGGGTGGGACATAGGAGGCCGGTACAGGAAGAAGAGAACGGTATACTGGCGGAGATCCTGGTCCTCGCTGTATCAGATAACCCGGTACTCTTTGATCTGACACTAAAAGGATACCATGATCAAAATTTGAAAGCAAACACTTGGAGGGATGTGTCCACATCTGTCAGCATGCCAGGTGAGTGTTTGTGCCTTTGTCACGGTCATATTTCTGACAAGTTTGTTGCGGTAGATAGTATGGATACTATGTGAATTTATACAGTTGATAACTGCAAAAACAAAAAAAAAGGAAATATCTCCAATGTGAAATGTGATCATATACCGACAGTCATTTATGAGTATAGGAAACCATGTGTTGAGCATATCTCAGTGTGAGTTTTACGAAAATAGATATAAAAATAAACAAAATTTTGACCATAGACTACCCATCTCAGAAGGGCTCTCTGTAATTAGTCTGCACTGTAATTAGTCCTGTCCATCGTTATTTAGAGACTACTATTAAAAAAAAAAAAGTAGAAAGTCTTGATGGGAAAACCAGAAGTGCTGAGCTGTGAGTGACAAGCTGTTTCTAAGATACAGGGCTCAGACATTTATTCCAGAGCACAGCGCACAAGTGCTGTAAAAAGGTTCAGGGCGGTCTAGCAACAAAAAATGCATTTGTTGGACACGCAGCCATACTGTTTTGTCTTTTTCCCCTGCTGCAGCGATATGAAAAGAAGTTCTCAGCTCTTGTCCATCACTATTTAATAAACAAAAAGACAGGATTTGAACACAGATCCGTCGTCGGCCTCCGTCGGTCTATGATGACCATGGAAGAGAATCCTAAACGTCTACTCTGCTGGAACAGCACCGCCTGTGGCTGAACAGGCCGATGCGCGAATGACAGTCCCTGTCACACAGGTCACACTTGTGGGTGGTCTCCGTGCTGCTGGGTCTGTGGCGGTTCTTCCTGCGGGTCCTTTTTTCATCTGCTGCAGCAGTCAGTCTCTCTTCACCCGCCTTGAGCTGTCTGGTCAGGGTGCCTCTCCATTTGGAGCGGTCCGTTGCAAGGTCCTCCCAGCGCTCTGTGTTGATATCCAGGGCCTTCATGTCTCTCTTGCAGATGTCTCTAAAGCGCAGCTGTGGGCGGCCAACGTCTCTCCTGCCAGTTGCCAGTTCTCCATAGAGGACGTCTTTGGGGATTCTGCCATCCTCCATACGGTGAACGTGGCCTAGCCAGCGGAGCCTCCGCTGCCTGAGTAGAGTGAACATGGAGGGAAGGCCGGCGCAGGACAGAACTTCTGTGTTGGGCACTTTGTCCTGCCAGGATATGTCCAGGATGTGGCGAATGCAGCGCAAGTGGAAGGAGTTCAGTCTCTTTTCCTGCCGGGCGTATGTTGTCCACGTCTCACTCCCATAGAGCAGTGTGCTGATGACGCAGGCGTTGTACACTGCCATCTTCGTCTTGACAGAGAGTTTGGGATTCTCCCACACTCGTGTGGTGAGGCGAGCGAGTGTGAAGGCTGATTTTCCAATCCTCTTGTTGATCTCTGTATCAAGGGAGAGGTTGTTGCTGATCGTGGACCCCAGGTACGTGAACTGATTCACGACCTCCAGCTTGTAGTCATCAATGGTGATGGTTGGTGGTGCTTCCGTGCCTTGCGCCAAGACGTTAGTCTTCTTCAGGCTGATGGTAAGCCCGAAGTCCTTGCATGCCTGGGAGAAGCGGTCCATCAGGGTCTGAAGCTCCTGCTGTGTGTGGGTTGCGACTGCAGCGTCGTCTGCGAACAGCATGTCTCTGATTAGAGCCTCGCATACTTTGGTTCTGGCTTTCAGGCGGGTGAGGTTGAAAAGCCTGCCGTCAGATCTTGTGTGCAGGTAGATTCCCTCTGTTGCTGTGCTGAAGGCATGCCTCAGGAGCATAGCAAAGAAAATCCCAAAGAGGGTTGGTGCAAGTACACAGCCCTGTTTCACTCCGCTGCGTATGTTGAATGGCTCTGAGACGTTGCCATCGTGCTGCACTATCCCCAGCATGTTGGTGTGAAACGATTCGATGAGGCTTTGCAACTTTGGTGGGCATCCTATCTTTGGCAGGATCTTGAAAAGGCCCTCTCTGCTGACCAGATCGAACGCTTTGGTGAGGTCGATGAAGGCGACGTACAGAGGCATGTTCTGTTCTCTGCATTTCTCCTGGAGTTGGCGGATGGAGAATATCATGTCTACCGTCGATCGCTCAGCGCGGAAGCCACACTGAGACTCGGGGTAGACACATTCGGCAAGCTTCTGTAGACGAACGAGAACAACTCGTGCGTAGACTTTGCCAACAACGCTGAGGAGGGAAATGCCCCTGTAGTTGTTGCAGTCGCTTCTCTCCCCTTTGTTTTTGTAGAGGGTGATGATCTTGGCGTCCCTCATGTCCTGTGGTACAGCACCTTCCTTCCAGCACTGGCAGAGGACGTCATGCAATGGCAGCAGTAGGGCGGTCTTGCAGTGCTTGATCAGGTCAGGGGGTATGCCGTTGTTGCCGGGTGCCTTGCCAGCGGCCAAGCTATCAATGGCCTTACTGAGTTCGTCGATGGTTGGCTCGGCGTCAAGTTCGTCCATGGATGGCAGGCAGTCGATGGCATCAAGGGCTGACGGGGTCACGGTGTTCTGTCTAGAGTAGAGGTCGGAGTAGTGTTCCACCCATCTCTCCATCTGCTTGTTCTTCTCTGTGATCATCTCCCCAGTGGAAGATTTGAGGGGGGCCGTCTTGCTCTGAGCCGGACCAAGTGCTTTCTTGATGCCATCGTACATACCACGGATGTTCCCTGTTATGGCAGCGGTTTGAATGTCTTGGCTGAGCTGAGTCCAGTACTCGTTGGCACAGCGCCAAGCAGTCTGCTGAACTTTGCTTCTCGCAGCCCTTTGCTTCTTCCATCTGGAGATTCTTCTCGTTTGGGTACTTCTTGTATTCAGCAAGTGCTGAGCGCTTGGCTTCAATGACAGGGGTCATCTCGGTCAACTTGGCATCAAACCAGTCCTGTGACTTCGAGGTCTTCCTTCCAAAGGTAGCCAAGGCTGTGCGGTAGATGGTGTTTCGCAGCTCTTCCCACTTCTGCTTTGCAGATTCTCCTCCTTGTGGTACACCAAGTTCCTTCTCAAAGGTGGAGGCAAACTGCTCAACAAGTTCTGGTTGGGCCATCTTGCTGGTGTCAATCCGTGCCTTTCCAGGTTGTCTAGCACGATGGAATTTCTTCAGCTGCAGCTTGACCTTGCAACACACCAATGAATGGTCTGTGTCGCAATCTGCACTCTGGAACGAACGGGTGATTAGCACGTTCTTCAGTGAGGTGCGCCTGGTCAGGATCAAGTCTAGCTGGTGCCAGTGCTTTGAGCGCGGATGTTGCCAGGAAACCTTGTGTTGGGGCTTGGTCTTGAAGAACGAGTTTGTGATGCACAGATCGTGATATGTGCAGAACTCGAGCAGCCGCTGTCCGTTGTCGTTCATTCTGCCCACGCCAAAAGGTCCAAGACAGGAGGGCCAGGAGTCGTGGTAGCACCCACTCTGGCATTGAAGTCTCCAAGGAGAATGAGTTGTTCAGAGTTGGGGATGATCCTGACAGTTGTTGCGAGATTCTCGTAGAACTCGTCTTTTGTCTCTGGTGTGGCTGTCTGTGTTGGGGCATACACACTGACGAGGGTGACTGGGCCTTCAGTGGTGTTCAGGCGGAGGGTGAGGAGTCGTGCAGAGCCAGTGCTGCCCGGTTCCACCATCTTCAGCAAAGTGTTCTTCACTGCGAAGCCCACTCCGTGTTCCCTCGTGCTCGTCACTGCCCTTTCCCTGCCAGTAGAACGTGTAGTCCTTCTCTCTCAGTGTGCCTGCAATCAGCTAACCGTGTTTCCTGGAGAGTGGCGCTATCCACTCCCAGTCTCTTCAGCTCATTATTGATGATGCAGTCTTCCTGGTGTCGTTGATGTCCTTTAGGTTAGACAGCGAAGTCCTGTCAATCATAGTGCGACGTTCTCAATGTTCCCAGTTTTAGAGTTGGTCTCTTTTGTTTTATTGTCTTGCCTGGTGCGAAGGTTCTCAGCCTGCTGTTTGGATTTCTCCTTATCCCCATGCACCCAATGAGGAAAGCAAGCTGTGGCGGGGGACGAACACCTTATTGGCTGGGGGCTCTGCCCAGCTTGAGGGCGGGCGGTAGCTGTCCAGTGAGATCTGATGATCCCTCCTCCACCGTCGGGCAACAACCCCTGGCGCCACGCTCTACGCAACTTGAGCAGTGGCTTTTATAACGGTAACTGTCATTCCCCGTGTTTTGTCTACGCCAAAGGCGAAGCTGGAGTGTCCTCTCCAGTGATCCGGTGTTCTACCTTCCAGCGTTGGGCGTTGGTTAGGATTCAAGCCTGGGCAGGAAGATATGGAGGACAAGATGTTGCCCATGCAGCATGTCCCCCCCTCTCCACGTCACTGATGAATCCAAAGGAACAGCAGGGGCTGCTACAGTTTTGGCACCTAGCACCGTTGCAGGAGCTGCCAGAACGATGTTGAGCACAACATAGAACTGCCTTAGGGGCTCCGGCTCCGGATTTTTCCTCAGGGTTGACTCCCGAAGCCTTTCCCGTGACCGGGTATGCCGCAAGGCAGGCAGAGGGTTTGAAATCAGGGTTTACCTTTCCCCTAGATGGGCTACCTTCCCAGGTTGACGAGCCACCATCTACCGAAGCATCTGGTTTTAAGGCGCCAGAGATCCGCCCTCGCCCCCTTCTCCTATAAAAGCAGTTCCGCCGGGCTTAGAGACTAAACCACACGGGCAGGCTAGGAGTTGGACTTAGTTGTCAGAGGCTTTTCGAGATGCACGCCATAAGGAGCATTTTATGAGCACTGGGAGCTTAACCCCAGTGCCGCTCCTGGCTATGACAACCTTGGAACCAACACAGATCACTGGACACACATTTTGGCAAAGCAAAAATGCATTCAAAGCAACACACAAATAGAAATGAGTGGATTAAATATTGGTCAGTCTCCCAGCCTCCAACCTCTGTCTCCACGTCACTCCCACAAACGGTGAGGGTTGCACTCCATTCTATCATCAGCGTACACCTCAACGGGGGTGGGGTTATATGAACAGATTAAAGTAAATGAATGTAAATAAATGTGAATATAGTTTATATGTAAATAAAGTTTTGGTGCTCCAGCACCCAGTTGTAACCTTGTACCGCCGTCTTCCAACCTGTCCACAACGCCTGTGTTGTGGAGAGAGACCCATGGATCCTAAACTTTGCTGACCGTGTCAGGTGCACGTGATTCCTTCACCAGCATACACCTCCACCGGTAAAGGTCGGTTTAAAAAGGTCACCTTTGACCTCTTTTATGGCTAAGTGGTCAGTGAAACCATGTCAGGTGAACTCTTCAGTTGCATGGGCATACAAAAGATGAGAGCCCGCAGTCAAGTGGCCTCTGAGTTAGTGGGGGACTAAGTTTCTGCCACATACATACATACCCACACCACAGAATCCCTTTTATAGATAGACTAGCATTGATGCCATTGAATATGGCATGTAGTGTTTAAGGGTGGTGTACTACAATAGCAATAGCAAGCAAATTTCATCCACATACATACAGACCTACACCAGTGACACAAGGCATCTGGCATGCATCATGCACGATGATACAGAAAGAGCAAATAGCAAAGGTTTATCATATAGGAACTTGTTGCACCAAACAAACATTTTAGACATCTGCTGAGATGCTAATTGGCTAATTTGTACTCACTCACTTCCAGTCATTCCATCTAATCAGTTATCCTGCAGAACAGTCCATGGAATCCCATGAAATCCTTTTGCTATTGTTGGAAAAGTAATTTTATAATATTGTGTTCTGAGTTTTGGACACCAACATTATGGAAAGGTGAAGTAAAAAAAATGAAGATGGAAATGTGCATTTATAAATAATAGTCCAACCATCATAATAACAGTACATCAAAACAAAGGGAAAAATTAATAGAACAACAGCAATAAAATACTAATAGTATGTACTATGTTTTTTTTAAAGGTGCTAGAGCACTACCTGGGATCTATCTGTGCACATGCCTGCATGGCAGTGCAGGTGTTGATGAAGTGATGCATGGCCTTGATTGTTAGTTGGTCACTCCTGTGAGAAAACATTTGAAAGGTTCCTAAGAGGGGAATAAATGCAGTGCCTTTTCAGATGTTGTGATGCCAACAGCAGAGGGCGTGTCTCGCTAGCAGGAGAAATTAAAATACAAAGGGAGAGAAAATTAGGTGAATTGGCTGAGGTTGGCTCTTCCAGATTCTTCTGCCATATTAACCATAGGGGAAAAATCATCAGCATGGTTGCGTGAAACTTGCTTTTATCTCATAATTTCATCTCTTGTAGGTGCTCTACAACTGTAACCTAAGCTAAAGAAGTTTAAATAATGATCCTTAAGTGAGATTTTGGATAACATATTGATACCTATTCTACAATTTAAAAGAATATTATGGTGGGGGCTGATTTTTGCTCTGGTGCCTTATTTTGCCCATACTGATTTAGTTCCCTTTATCAGTAAAAGTGAGGAAAATGCTGCCAGCAGAAAGAGCTAAAAGCTTCCTTATAAAAGCAGCTCTGTGGGTTTCCATAATCCAGTCCAGCCCCAGCTGAGGGGAGAAACAGTTTTAACGGTGATCAAGGCTGCTTAGAAAGTGAGGAAGCGGGTCAGTGGGCCAACTGACAGGGGTACCTGCACCAATGTACAAGAGAACAGTGTTCTGGGGGGGCCTGGGTTAATATTTCTGTCCATACAGTGGCAAGGACTCCTAAACAGAAAAAAGAAAACCAAACATATGGTTGGCTGAGTTATTCACGATGTGTCTATGAATCTTTTATAAGGTGAGGTGTGTGTGTGTGTATGTGTGTGTGTGTGTGTGTGTGTGTGTGTGTGTTTGAGTGGTTAAAAACCCCCAAACTTTTTGAAATATATGCATTAGGTAGTGTGTTTAGGTGCAAGAGCAATTTACTTGAAAACCACCTTAAAAGATACCAACCAGGGAATGAGCATTCAGCAGGCACCTCCAACTCAAAGCCCCTTGTGGAAAAAACTGCACATCAGGCTAAAAGTGCATCGGCCCTTAAGCTGATTATATTGCACCATTAAACAACATGAATCAGGTATTAAACATTCTTGCCAAACAACTCAAAGGAATCTGTAATGACAGTAGTGGCATTTTCATGTTTTCAACAGGCTTATTCTAGAATAATGAGCTTTAACACAATTGGCGCTGTGGTTAGTCGAATCTTAATGAAAAATCTGATTTTTTTTCAGTTCATAAATGTTTTTTTAAAGAAAACCATATATGAAAATACAGCTCTGTTTAGCGATTATAGTGTATATTTTGGGAGCCTACTGTTCTTTATTGATCAACTATGTATCAGATGTTCATGCCACTTTTTTTAGGTATATGTTCACTAGGGGTGTTGGAAAAAAATCAATTCACATAAGAATCGAGAGATTCTCATTTTACACGGTCCAGAATCGATTCACAAAAATAAGAATCAATTTTTATTATTGTGATTATTATTATTAGATTTTTTTGCGGTGTTGGCTGGGGTCCCGTCATGTGACACGTATTGCTGCTTCAGGATACGCAATTACACATTGACACTGTTGACGCAGGAGAACCATGCAGAGTAGCTTTCTAGCTAGCAGCCGAATGAAACAGTCAGATAAAGAAAAAAAGGAGCAGCAAGAAATTCAGCCAGTCCATCTTCAACGAAGGCAAGTGTGTAGGCGCATTTTTTGTTCCTCCAATATTCCGGAAAGGAAAGCGCTAGACATGTCAGTTTGTGAAAACCCAGGACTGTGTGTCCTGATACCATCATCTGCAGTATTGGGGAGACCCCAGGGAACAGTTGTGGCTCCCTTCCTGTTCAGCCTCTACACTGCTGACTTCTCACACAGACACACCACACTGCCATCTACAGAAGTTCTCTGATGACTCTGCGATTGTGGCCTCATCTCTGATGGGGATGATGCGGAGTACAGAGGACTTATCCCAGGACTTCGTGGATTGGTGCCTGCGGAAACTGCCTCCAGATCAATGCGCGGAAAACCAAAGACCTGGTGGTGGACTGCCGCAAGTGGAGGACAACCCCCTACAGCATCAGTAAACAATCCAGGGAACAGACATTAGAGATGGTGACATCTTGCAAGTACCTGGGTGTTCACCTGAACAATAAATTGGACTGGTCACACAACACCAACACGCTCTACAAGAAGGGCAGAGCAGGTTGTTCCTCCTGAGGAGACTCAGATCTTTTGGAGTGCAAGGGACCACTCCTGAAGACCTTCTACGATTCGGTGGTGGCGTCAGCTTATCACATTTGGAGTGGTATGCTGGGGCAAGCGGCATCATGGCAGCCAACAGGAAGAAACTGAATAGACTGATCAAAAAGCCAGCTCTGTTCTGGGGCAACGCCTCAACCCAGTGGAGGAGATAGAAGAAAGGAGGATGGTGGCTAAGCTGTCATCTTTGGTGGAGTCCGAGTCCCACCCCATGCAGGACATGCTGAACGCACTGAGGAGCTTATTTAGCGGTAGGCTGTTCTATCCTAGGTGCACGACAGAGAGGTTCAGCAGGTCCTTCCTACCAACGGCTGTCAAACTTTATAACCTAACCCAGGGTTTCCTCTGGTAACATTTCTCCGTGGTGGCCCGCCTCGCCAGAAATCATACTGCCACGTCTAGCCGATATGATTTTATTAATAAAAATATATGAAACAATGACTTCCCGCAAGCGCACACACAAACAACGCACGTGGCTGTCATCCGCACGGAGTTTAGAAGTGCCCCGCTCACATGAGTTTTCCAGTCAGTCAGCAAACAGTGTCTCGCTAAGCGTGACTGTCCGACCAGAACATGAGTTTTATTAAAGTACTTTAAACGCGGAAAAAATCATAAGAGTATGTAAGCACTGGCGTTTATCATGGTTTTAACCCACTGGAAATGGGAGCCATAATGGAAGAGTCGCTTAGCTAAGAGATGTGGTTAAAATTCAAATGCAGCCGGCTTCATATGAAGGGAAAGGGAAGGGGGACTGATGAATTGCTGAGGATATATTTCACCAGCCACTGCAATATTAAGTTATGAGACTGGCAATTTCTCTCTTTGTCTCGCACAAGCAGGCATGCCGTTTTTATTCTCCATGCAGCAGTGACAAAGCAACAGCTAAAAACGCTAGCTCTAAACTGAGGTCCTTCAGTGGCTGCCTAGAGGAGGTGCCTGATTGAAAGCTGTGCAGACAACTATTACCGGAGTGGTGGCTCAGTTGGTAGGTCAGCATCCACCCCCACATCCGGAGGGCAGGGGTTCAAAATCAGGCCGTCCGGGGTCATGCCGAAGACCATAATAAAGCGGAACTTCCTGCCGTCCAGCTTGGTGCTCAGCAATAATGGGAATGGAGGAGGGAAAATCTGTGGCGGTGCCTACATGGCAGTGGCCCTCTGATTCTACATATGGGGTGTGTGTGGATTACACTGTAGATAGGAGAAACAGCAATTTCGTTCTACTGTACATATTGGTTGAATGACAATAAAGGGTGATTTAATTTTAATTTAGTTGCCATTGTATTCCTGCACTAAGTTCCTGACCACTTAGTGAATGAAAAACCCACGTGCAGGAGTGTTGTTGTGCGTTGCATGAACAAAACTCCAAAACGTGTTAATAGGGAATGAATGAAGTGTGATTGTGTAGGTGTGTGAAAACACCCAGCTGCCGAGTGCCCGAGCTGTCAGGGAGCGAAGGACCCAAAGGGCTCCCTGATGCGCCTGATGGAAAATAAATAAATATGTGCATTTTTTTAATATATTTTTTAACCAATAGCCAAATAGGCGGTATATTACTTGTATTATTAGCATATTTTGTAATTTGTGTGTAGTTTCTAGTATTGAATAAAAAAAAAGAATCAAATTGTAGGCGCTGGCCCGGTCCAGATATTGTGATACTAGGGAGACCGCCGTGTAGTTACTTCTCAACTATAACTTGCCTAACCAGATCATTCTGTGCATGAACACATATTGTGGTGAATAATCCTTTAGGAGTCCGCTACAGTTCCCTATTATGTACCTGCAGGTTAAGATGACCGAAATTTCACAAAGTCAATGACTTTAAGATCCATCAGCAGCCTTTCAGACAAACTAAATGTGTCAACATCTGATTTCAAAATAAGGGGGAGGTTTTTCCTGCTGTCTGGGTGGTGAGGAGATTTCTAAAAAACCCCCAAAACAACTATAAATATAAAGATATATTATAACAGAAATAACGGCACTCTTGGTCATTTAAGTAATTCATTTCATTAGAATACAATTTTAATTATATTTTTTCTTTGTAATCAGAGTTAAATTATTGTTCTGTTCTGACTGCAAAATTATGGTCAAAAATGTAAATTGTTATAGGAAAAAGTAGAAAGAAAAAATTACCACAGTTTTGTTTCAAATTTATCTAAAAAAAAAAAAACCCTCAGTAAGTTATTATTTAAAAAAACAGACAAAAATTAGTCCTAAAATAATCCACAAATTTATAGTAAAGTTTCAAATGTACAAGAAGTCAATTTTACAAAAGGAAATTACAAATTTGAGGAACATGGTTTCAACTTTAGATTTACAGAGAAAAGTAGAAAACTATAAGAAAATTGTTATAAATTTTTGAGAAAAACCTCAAACCTTGAAGACTGAAGTCATTACTCAAGTTTTTAAGTGGGTGCTCTTTGAATTTAGATTTCTAACTCAATTAGAAATTTTTGGTTGCCTACTTTTAATTATTCATTTCAAAGCACTGCTTTTACATGAATAGAATTTCTTGTTACTATACCCACCTGATCATATAATTTAAGTATGCATGAGTACATTACTATTATGAATGTTTCGTTCCCTTCCCTACTCTCTCAATGGAAAAAAAAAAAGAAACACTAGAATAAAAATACAAAAAATACACATATTTTTGTCATTTATGTAAACCATGACAACAAAAATCCTACAGGACAAAACATGACACTTGATATTTTCTAACCTGTTTGTATACCACCATAGACAGAGAGAGAACCTGAATTAGACAGAGCTCAGAGAGGGCAAGATGAGACAGAAGAGAGGAGCCAAGGAGAGGGAAGTGTTCAGGCAGAGGAAGGAGAGAAGGATAACACCACTAAAAAGTCTAAACACAGGATGTCTGGGTGGGACCCCAACTGGCCCAATATTCAAGCCTCAGTTGTACAATACTTCAAATGGTAAGATCCATATGCAACGTTATGGTGTAAAATTTAAAAAAGAAATAAATAGTATAAAATTAACACATTCCGGTATATTTACACCCCCGCCAGGGGAAAAATATGTTGCCAAGGTCTTTAAGCCAGAGGAAACACTGCTAACCAGGGCTGCTCGTAGAGGTCATATCAAATGTACTAAACATAACTGTTATGTTGGAATAACATGAGACCAGAGCTGCACTCAACTGAGCACTGAACTAACTTTATTATAGAAAAAACAGCTCAATATATTCCAGCCGTAGCCCGCCTGACATCATCACCCACAACCCCCTGGCCAGGCTACGGCAAGCCCCAAATATAAAATCCCCACACAACAGTAACAACTTTGCACAATAGAGATTGTCCCCTCCAATACACAACTAGGACAATACCATGTTGATTCAAATGCGAAATATACTGGGTACATATCCATATTCTGCAGGGTAATTTAACAAACTGTAAAACTGCAATGTTCCTGCACTGTGTATATAACTGTGTACATATGTATATTTATTCACTGCTTTGGCTAACCAGTTCTTATCTTATTATCTTATTTATTATTGCTCTGAGTGCTGCTATCCCTTTGTTGCTGTAATCCTGGAATTTCCCCATTGTGAGACCAATAAAGGCTTATCTTGTCTTATCTTATGTAATATAAAGTTTGCAAAATGAGTCAAGTACTCTAGTAACACCACAAACGCCAGGGCTCACATTAACTGCCATCCCCCAGAGTTGAAAGAAGTGGAAAAAGTCCTGCTGAACAACACACACCGCACCATTTTAGCAAATGCCCAGCAACTTCTTTATTTTGTTTTATAACTTTTTTTTTCCACAATATCTTTATTGAACCTTTTTTTTTTTTTTAACAAACATGATACAAACAATCAAACACTAACGCTAAAGTACTACAAAAAAAAAAAAAAATGCACTAAAAACACCAACAACCACCAACAAAATCAAGTCTTCAACAATGCTCCTCTGTTTAGTCTAGACAATCCAATACATAAGTATACATATTATGTTCACCAGTTTGGAATTTACAAGGTCCACACACATCATTCACCTTCTTCTTCAAGAGTTATGTTTAAATTTTTTACATAATCAATAAAAGGTCTCCATATATTCTCAAACACAATTTCCTTTGATTTCAGTATATATGTTATTCTTTCTAATGGAAGGTTTGTTAACATCTGTCTTAACCACTGAGTCACATCTGGTCTATGAGTCTTTTTCCATAATAGTGCAATACATTTTTTGGCATTAAGCAAACTGAGGTCTATGAATGTTCTTTCACTTTTATTAAAATTATGCTTTTCTGGGTACAGACCCAACAAAAACAGTTTAGGATTCAGTATGATTTGTTTTGAGATTATTTTTTCAATTGTTACGCTCACCTCTTCCCAAAACATTCTTATTAATCTACATTCCCATAAACAATGAAATAGGGTTCCTTTACTTTCCATGCATTTTGTGCATGTATCTGGTATATTTTTGTTATATCTATTTAACTCCTCCGGTGTAACATACATCCGCATTAACCATTTGAAATGTATCAATTTAAGGCGTGCATTTATTGATTTGGTTTGAGCTTCTGTACAAGCCAATTCCCATTATTCCTCCGAAATTTCAATTTGCAGATCTTCTTTCCAGTAGTTTAATCTTTTCAGTGAATTTTCACTTGAAGATAGTGTCAATGAGTTATAAAACTCTGAAATAATACCCTTTCTTTTACTATCTTTCATCATCATTTTTTCCAAGGATGAATAAATAGGTCGAGTGAGAGCTTTATTTTGATTTGATCGAATAAAGTTTCTAAGTTGAAGATATTTAAAAAAATGTGTTCTATTGAGATTAAATTTGATCCTCAGCTCTTCAAAAGACATTATGTTGTCTGCACATGGCAAATATAAATCCTGAATCTTTTGTATCCCTTTTAAATTCCATACTTTAAATACAGCGTCCGCTCTCCCTGGTTTAAAATATTGATTACCCCATATTGGACTAAATTGTGACAATAACTGTGGTTCTTTTAAATAGTTTTTAGCTTCACACCATATTTTGATCATATGCTTTACAAATGGATTTTTAACTTGTTTTTGTAATTTTTTTGCCGAATCTGAGTATATGAATATGGGAAGAGGTAAAGGTAAATTGTATGATTCCATTTCAGTCCAGTGAGGGAGATCATTTGATGAAAAATAATATGTCATAGACCTCAGTTGTGCCGACCAATAATACAACATAAAATTTGGACATTTCAGACCTCCACGATCAAATGGTAAATATAATAAAGACAGACGTAATCTAGCCCTCCTGTTGTTCCATATAAATTCCACTAACTTTTTTTTATTCTTGAGAATAGATCTAAAGGTGGTGATAAGGGAATGTATTGAAATAAATAAAGTATTTTAGGTAAAATATTACTTTTAAGTATATTGATTCTCCCGATCATCGACATTGGTAGTGACATCCATCTCTGAGTTAACTCATTGATATCTGACATTAAGGCTTCATAGTTGACGCTGGCGACTGATTCTAGCTTAGGCATAATTTGGATTCCTAAATATTTAAACTGATTTACAACATTGAATTGATTTGCCTCAGGGGCTGGGTAATTTCTCTGGGTCTCATTTAGCATTAATATTGAAGATTTAGTTTTATTTATTTTATATCCTGATATTTCCCCAAAATTCTTTATTAAATTCAACAAGGTTGGAATTGATTTTTTTAGATTCGACATAAACAAAATTATATCATCGGCGTACAGGGAGATTTTATGTTCTGTTGGTCCAACTTTAATTCCATATATTTGTGAATGTAAACGTATCGCTATCGCTAAAGGTTCAATTGCCATAGTAAACAGTAAAGGTGAAAGTGGACAGCCTTGTCGACATCCTCTATTGATTTTTATTGGTTTTGAAATATTGTTATTTGTTAGGATTTCTGCTGTAGCATTATTGTATATTATTTGAACCCATTTTATGAAATTATTTCCAAGTCCAAACCTTTGTAGGACTTCAAAAAGAAAGGGCCATTCAACTCTATCAAAGGCCTTTTCGGCGTCCAATGATAGGAGAGCTGTATCCGGTGCTTCTTTATTAAAATAAATAATATTAAATAGTCTTCTTACATTATGGAAGCCTTGTCTACCCTTTATAAAGCCATTCTGATCTCGATTAATAATATTTGGTAAAATTTCTTGTATTCGTCTTGCTAAAATTTTACAGATTATCTTAAGGTCGGCGTTTAATAGGCTTATTGGTCTCATATTTTCACATTTATTAGAGGGCTTACCTGGTTTTGGCAGCAGTATAATTAAGGCATTATTTATGTATGATGGTAAATTATTATTTTGAAATGCTTCTAAAACCATTTCCAAAAAAGGTTTTATTAATTTATTCTTAAATTTTTTATAAAGGTCAACTGGAAGACCATCTGGTCCTGCACTTTTTCCTGATTTCATATTATCAATGGCTAGCCCAACTTCTTCTTGACTAATTTTAGACTCCAATATCTCCCTGTTTTCATTTGGTATACACGGTATAGATAGTTCGTTCAAAAACCCATTTAGTTTTGTTAAATCAGGTTCATTTTTGGTATCATATAATTTTTCATAGTAATCTCTAAAGGCTCTATTAATTTCTAAAGGATCTATAACTACCTGTCCATTACTTATAATACTGGTAATTGGTGTTTTAATTTCCAATTGTTTAATCTGCCATGCTAATAATTTTCCTGATTTTTCACCTTGTTCATAAAAAGATTGTTTCAATCTTAGAAGACTCGAGGCAGCTCTATTCGCTGATTTTTTGTCGTATTCAGCTCTCAAAATCAGTAATTCATTCTCCAACCTTGGGTCACTTCCTGCATACACTTTTTCCTGAAGACTTTTTATTTTATGTTCCAATTTAGCTCTCTCCTCTCGAGTCTTCTTAGATTTTGATCCTGTATAACTAATAATATGTCCCCTAATAAAAGCTTTGAAAGCCTCCCACTTTACACATGCTGATGTTTGTGTAGTATTGATGTCAAAGAACTCGTCTATCTGTTTTTCTATATACTTGACAAATTCCTCATCCTGAAGCCATTTATGCTGAAATTGCCATCTACCTGATTCCTTTGTCAATTTTTTATCTACATATATTAGACAACAGGGTGCATGATCAGAGATCACGATGTTATCATAAAAGCAGTTTTGAATCTTGGACCTTAATTCTGTGGAAATCAAAAAATAATAAATACGTGAGAATGTCTTGTAGGTACTGGAGTAACAAGAATAGGCTTTAACTTGTGGTTTCATTTCTCTCCATATATCTAACAATCTCAATTCTTTCATAAAATGATTAATAGTCATCCTACATCCAATGTGCGTACAATCCAGTCCTGTTGATCTATCCACACCTGGATTCAATGTACAATTAAAATCCCCTGCTATTATATGTTGCCCTGTAAGTGATGATAAGATGAGAAATAAATTAGCAAAGAACTTCTGATCATCTATATTGGGACCATATAAGTTCACAAGATTTATATTTTCTAATAGCAAAGAACCTGAATGATTACATATCTTCCAAATTTGTCTCCAATTACATTTTTCACTTGAAAAGGAACTGATTTATGTATGAGAGTCATAACTCCCCTGGCTCGGGATGAAAATGAAGAGGTGAATACACTTCCCTGCCATCTACTCCTAATTCTTTTAACATCCTCCTCTATCAGATGAGTTTCTTGTAAAAACACAATTCTTGAACCCATGTCCTTTATTTTATTCATAACTTGTTTAAGTTTTTTTAAATTTTGTAGACCTCTGCAATTCCATGAAGTTAAATTAAGATTAACACTTTGGTCCATGATCAATAGAGAGTTTGGGATTACCTTGCAGTGTAAACATGCTCATACAGAGAAGCAAAAACATGAGTGGTTGAACATTCATCCTACAAACTACACACAAACAAATTTCCCCTTCCCACACTTGTGGCAAACCCCCCAAAATCAAAAGAAAAATTCTGTCTCCCGATATAGCCATCGACCGTTCCACACCCACGGGGAACAGCCTAAGCCACTCCTTCTTCATCCTCCCAATCACCCTAACTCTACTGCTTTTAATGACGTAACATTAACTCTCCTCTGTAGTTTTCCAACTTAACTCCAAAATTTTTTAACAACTTTGTACATCATAGTTTTTTTTTTTTTGTTTGTTTTGTTTTTGTTTTGTTTTTTTAATATATAATACAATCTATATTTTGTAAACTTACTACTTACTTCAAGTCAGTCAGATGCCTGTGCAAATGCTTAATTATTCTACCTTATATTTTGTTCATGCTTAGCTCCCACCAGTCTCTTCTTCTTCTTTGATCTTCTTGATGAACTCCTGCGCCTCCTCTGGGGTCTTGAAGATGTGGGTTCTGCCCTCATACGTGGTCAGCAGTCTCGCAGGATAGATTACACCATGACGAATCCCAAGGTTGCGCAGCTCCTTACGTACGGGATCAAACTGCTTCCTCAATTGCTGGATTCCTGTGGCCAAATCTGGGTAGAACCGCACCTGCTGGTCCTGGTGTTTAATCTCTCCTTTTTTAGCTCGTGCAGCGTTGAAGATCTTCATCCTGTCTCTGTTGCTAAGAAACTTCATAATTAAGGTCCTCGGCGGTCCCTTATCTCTCCGTGGGCCAATACGATGTGCTTTTCCCAGAACCACTGCTGATTGCAACTCCTCGCTGCCCAGCACCTCCGGAATCCACTTTTCCAGAAAGGAACATACGTCCCGACCTTCTGATTCCTCTGGAAGACCCACCAGCCTCAAATTATTCTGTCTCGACCGAGATTCCAAATCCAAAATATTATCTTCCAGAGATTTATTTTTTTTTTCCAAAGTGCGCACCTTTAATTGAAGACGGGTGACGTCATCTTCAGCACTAGCGAGACGGAGCTCCATCTGCGCCGTTCGTTCTACACAGTCACCCAATTCCTTTCTTATTCCTTCCAACGCTGTCATAATCCCATCAAATCTAGAGGAAAAGTCCGCTCTCATTGAACTCATGGCAGCCATCAGCGCATCTGCGCCATTCCCCGCAGATATCGCAGCGTTGCCAGCCTCCTCCGCCATATATGGAGTTTTGTTTACTGCGTCACAGACCTGAAAGTCCGTTAATTTGGACTGTTTCGGCGGCTCGCTTTTTCCTTTTCCTGGTTTTCCAGCCTTAGGCTTCGCCGACATATCTTCGCCCAAATGCTGGGATACGTTCTGTCCCAAATGAGAGAGTTATTTGCCGATTTTTTTTTTTTTCCAGGAGCAGAGCAGAGCGAGACACGTCCGTCCTACGTGGCAGCCATAACCGGAAGTCTGTTTTATAACTTTAATTTGTTTTTTAAGTCTCCAAAGAATTTAGATACTTAAGTTTATATTTGTGCAGTTTTAAAATTAATGTTACTTATCTTATGCATCAATTGCATTCAGTTCTTATTGAATTTGCTCATTGCATTACGTTACTGTATAGGTAGCTGTACATTGACTGCATACAGTCAAGTAGCACTACTATTTAAATGGATGTTCAAAGTATTTGTGATAGAATTTACTTTTGTTTCTTAATGACTAGCCTATATTTTGAGAATGCTAGAGGGAGACCAAACCTACTGTCACGAGCTGAGCACTGGAAGTTTTCACCATGCTCAGTCTCGTGCCTTTTTTCTCTGTATTTATATTTATTTGTTGCATTATTTTGTGCCTTTTGAGTTTTGGTATTCTCATACTGTTTTCTATTTTTCTGTTTCTGTTTTGTTACCCTCATGTTTTGTACCATTGGCAATTATTTATCAGGCTGTATTTGGTAATGTTTATTCTTTATATTTGTACTGTGGTGTTCTTTCCTGGGGTTGACAGCTATCAGGTGGCATTTCGGGGTTTGTGCTCTGTGTGGGCATCGCCCTGTCAGCTGTCAAGCCCAGTCGTTTCTCTCTCATTTCTCCCAGCTGCCCCAGATTATCAATCAGTGTTTTCTCCTGCCCGCTCTGATATCCACACCTGCGGCATATTATGTTATGCCTTATTTAAGACCGCTGCACTTTTCTGTCCTCACCACGCTCTTGACCCTGTTGAATCAGTTGGCTTTGTGACTCTTGGGACTTCTGTGATTCTTTCTAATGTAAGTTCAAATGTACTTTGCCTTCGGTTCTTTACTGTGCTATTCCCTTGTGTTTTTTGTATTGTTTTATGCACCTTATGTTTTTCAATAAACCTCACAACTGCACAATCCAGCGCGCGGGTCTTCCTCTCTGCTCCGAGGGGCAAACCATGACACCTACACACTGTGTAAAAGCTGTTAGGAATTGTGATATGCTGAAAAGGAAAATTTTCAAAATTTATTTCACTTGTGTACAATTTCATTTTTGAAACTCACAAGTTTTCAAGAAATAAAAAAGCAGTTCCCAACCTAAGCCTACTTTTTAAATTGAACAATATTTTACTGCAAATCAGTTGATATAATTTTTTAAAAATATAACCCTCCAAAACATCAACACACTGCACTCTGCTTTCACGCATACCTCAGCATTTTTTGCAGTGCAGTGGACTTTTTTCCCTGAGATTAGTGGGTTTTTGTTACTAACTGAGAGCCAAGTGTGAATCAAAAATCGTTTAGAATTGAAAACTGATTCTAAATCAAATCATAGCACCAAAAATCAGAATCAAATTGAATCGTGTGTTCACACAGTGTGAGTGTACTGTGACAAATGTATGTAGAAGTAGGAACAACACATTCAGTATTATATTTTGCAGGTAGACGATGTTTTAGTGTGTTTCAGTGAATTTGATATGTGGCAAACATCCAGAAAATAACCTCAGAAATTAGCTGAATACCCAATACTGTTTTCAAGCTGTAAGTCAGTGTTTTTCAACCTTTTTTGAGCCAAGGACCCCTTTTTACATTGAAAAAATCTTGGGCAATCCCACCAACTTAGTTTAAGACCCCGTTGAGATGAGAATGTTTTTTACCCCCAAAAAACCCCCTGCCAAACTTCTTTTACAATTTGCCTGTCCGTCTAACAGTGGGATTCTGGAGGTGTGAAAGGGTAAAGGTTTGAAAACAGTCTCCAAAGGGGAAGGGTTTTTTGCTGGCACCATTTTTTCCACTTCTGTGTGCATGGAGATATCGGGAAAAGTAACATCAAAGTCCCCAGTTGATAATAGACCCAGCATTAATGCCCGTTGAATATGGCTTGCAGTGTTTAGGGCGGTGGGACTACAATAGCAATAGAAAGCAAGTTTCATTCCACATACATACAGGACATCACCAGTGACACAATGCATCTGGCATGCATTAAGCATGATGATAGAGAAAGAGCAATAGCAAGGTTATCATATAGAAACTTGTTGCACGAATGAACACTTTAGTCATCTGCTGAGATGCTAAGTGGCTAATTTGTACTCATTCACTTCAGTCATTCCATCATAATCAATTACCCCTGCAGAACGGTCATGGAATCCCATGAAATCTTTTTTCTATTGTTGGATCAGTAAATTTATAATATTTGTGTTCTGAGTTTTGGACACCAACTTATGGAAAGGTGAAGTCAAAAATGAAGATGGGAAATGTGGCATTTAAAATAATAGTCCAACCCATCATAATAACAGTAGGTCAAAACAAAGGGAAAATTATGTAAAACAGCAATACAATACTAATAGTATGTACTATTAAAAAAAAAAAAGGTGCTAGAGCACTACTTGGGGCCTATCTGTGCACATGCCTGCATGCAGTGCAAGTGTGGTGAATTGGTTGCATGGCTTTGATTGTTAATTGTCACTCCTGTGAGAAAACATTTGAAAGGTTCCTAAGAGGGCAATAAATGCAGTGCCTTATTAGATGTTGTGATGGCCAGCAGCAGAGGGCGTGTCTGCTAGCAGGAGAAATTAAAATACAAGGGAGAAAATTAGCTGAATTGGCTGAGGTTGGCTCTTTCAGATTCCAAACTTCTGCCATATTAAGCATGGGGAAAATTCAGTTTTGGACCCCAAATTATGGAAAGGTTGAAGTAAAAAAAAAAAAAAAAAAAAAAAACTGAAGCTGAAAAATGTGGCCATTTATAAATTATAGTCCAACCATCATAATAACGGTAAGTCAAAACAAAGGGAAAATTATGTAAAACAGCATAAAATTACAAATGGCTCTATGTAAGAACATGCATGACGGGCACCAGATGTAACTGTTCTTAGTTAGAATGAAGCCGATAAGCTTTAAAAGCCTCGGAGCTTCACTGAGGCTTCAGTGGGCCATCACTACCGAAGAGCTGTAACATTTATTGTTGTTTAAAAGCAGGCAACCATGTACATTTACTGCTGTTTAAGGCCTATTAATGCTTACTTTACTCCTGCCTAATGATCAAACACGTACTCTGGTGCAACACCGTTCCCTCACTCGCTCTCTTGTTATGACCACTCACACAGAGTGTCGCCTAGGGTTTCAATTAATGCTCCCTCTGCTGACGGACACTATAATTGCCTTTAACGGCACTATATTGCATTTAATTGCACATCACAGCTGCTATGTAGCTCGAAAATATGTGAGCAGTCATTTTAACACTGCAATTAACCAGGTCCTTCTAATGGTAGTCCACCTCTAGAATGGTTGTCTGTCTCTCTGTGTTGGACTGGTGATCTGTCCAGGGTGTACCCTGCCTCTCGCCCAAGATGCTGGGATAGGCTCCAAACCCCCCTGCGACATGAAAAGGATTAAGCGGTTAGAAGATGACATTAATCATCATCATCATCCATATTTATTTTTGACAGGACACATTTAGTCCTCAGTTGGGTGGATCATGCTTGACTGCAATTCTCAGAGTCACTCCAGTGGTTCTGTTCACTGGTTCAACCCTGGGGCAGGTTGTAGCTTGACTCAAGTCATACGGACACCATCCAGCCATGTCTTCTTTGGTCTTCCTCTTACCTTGACCTCTGCTCCCCTACCAGGATCGACATCCATGACCTTCTTAATCCAACCGAAACTTCTCTCCATATGGCCGATCAATGCAAACGGCACGTGCGGAGCACGTCTTCGAGGTCATCCAGCTGCAGCCTTACCAAGAGTGCTTGCGAGCTGACTTCATCTTCAGTGGAGACGCCACACATCGTATCGTGGCCCTGTCATTCCGCCGCAGACGGGTAAGACAGGCAGCAGTCATGGTCCATGTCTCGCTGGCATGCAGAAATGTGCTTCTCATGCAGGAGTTGTAGATATGGCCTTTAGAGGTTGGTGGGAGCCAGCAGGTCTTGAGAACTGAGAGCACCTGCCTGAACTTGTTCCATGCAGCCTGGCATCTCGTGATGGTGGCAAGCTCAGATCCACCACCAGCAGACAGCGTGTCACCCAGGTAGCAGAAAGATGCCACCACTTTCGGCCTGTCATTGTCAACAACCATCTGTGTCATAGGTCGACCATTGGCTGGCCTGGCCTCCCCACGACAGCGCTTACATCGGAAATCTTGGTCATACGCCCGGCCACCAGTGAGTCCACTGCACCTCTTGTGCACCCATCTCGAGCAACCGCTGCAAAAGACAGAGCCATGGTCAGTGCTGTTGAGACATACAGCACATAGATACTTGCTGGACTTCTGGAGAACACCCAGGCCTGGGCCGGAGACCATGATCTTGGTCTTTCCCATGCTTACTTGAAGTCCTTTGGCCTCCATGCCATTCTTCCAATGGACTAGGTTCACAAGCATCTCCTCCAGCATCTCTGTGATGATGACCAGGTCATCGGCATACAGGATCTCCCAGGGACAACCAGCACAGAACTCATGAGACAGGGCCTCCAGAACAATGATGAAAAGCAGTGGGCTCAGACAGGATCCCTGCTGCAAGCCGACCTTGACCTCAAACTCCTTGCTCAATCCATCACCAATGCGCACCCTGCTATGGGCATTCTCGTACATGCACTGGGTGAGTTGTACAAGCCACTCTTCCACACCAAGTTTCCTCATGGCCCACCAGATGACTCACCTTGGGACCCAGTCAAACACCTTCTCTAAGTAAACAAAAGCCATGTACAGGGGCTTGTTGACACCATGGTTCTTCTCCTGCAGTTGGTGCACAATGAAAATGGCATCTGTTGTTCCACGACCAGACATGAAACTGAACTGCATATCATCAGTGCACACCTGCTGCCTGAGGAAGCTCTTGGCCACCTTCTCCAACACTTTCATAAACTAGTTGAGCAGCGTTAGACCGCAACAGTTGCCTCGCTCAAGCGCAGCACCCTTGCCTTTGTAAAGGCTGACAATGATACTGTCCTCCCAGTCAACAGAGATCCTCCCATACTTCACGATTGATGGGATAAGGTCACAGATCAGCATGGTGCCATTGTTGCCAGAGGCTTGAGCATCTCAGTGACAATCTGTGATGGACTGGCTGCTTTGCCATTTTTCATCTCGCCGATCATCTTGGACACCTGCTCCAGTAATATCTGAGGGGCAGGGCCTTCAAAAGGAAGCTCCTCCAGCAGGGTGTAGGGATGAATGAATGTCCCAGGTGCACAACCGAGAGGTTTCGCAGGTCCTTCCTACCAACGGCTGTCAGACTGTACAACCTAAGCAGGGCTGCTCGCAGAAATAGCAAAAAAGACATAACAACCAAATAGTTTTTTGAATGCAAAAGATGCAATAGACTTACACAATGGTCCCCTCCGGCATACAACTAGGAAAATACCGGTCGCTATGGAGGGTGAGAATATGTATGGGCACATAATCATACCATGTAGGATAACTAAGTAGACGGTTGTGCTGTTTCATCCCATCTAGCAACAATGCTCTGCACTGTGTGTGTTTATATATTTACATATTTATTCCATCTAGCTACAATGCTCCGCACTGGGTGTGTTTATATTTATATATCTATATATTTATTCCATCTAGCTACAATGCTCCAATATCGTCGTATCGCCGTTTTATCGCCGTCGTATCGCCCAGTAGGACAATCTCCATTGTCCTACTGGGGGACTTCAATGCGCACGTGGGCAACGACAGTGAAACCTGGAGGGGGGTGATTGGGAGGAACGGCCTGCCCGATCTGAACCCGAGTGGTGTTCAGCTATTGGACTTCTGTGCTAACCACAGTCTGTCCATAACGAACACCATGTTCAAGCATAAGGGTGTCCATATGTGCACCTGGCACCAGGACACCCTAGGTCGCAGGTCGATGATCGATTTTGTTATCGTATCATCAGACCTGCGACCGTATGTCTTGGACACCCGAGTAAAGAGAGGTACAGAGCTGTCAACTGATCACCACCTGGTGGTGAGTTGGATCCGATGGCAGGGGAGGAAGCCATTCAGACCCGGTAGACCCAAACGTATAGTGAGGGTGTGCTGGGAGCGTCTGGCTGAGGCCCCTGTCCGGGAGGTCTTCAACTCCCACCTCCGGAAGAACTTCAACCACATTCCGAGGGAGTCTGGAGACATGGAGTCTGAATGGGCATGTTCTCCACCTCTGTTGTTGAAGCGGCAACCCAGAGCTGTGGCCGCAAGGTGGTCGGTGCATCTCGTGGTGGCAACCCCCGAACCAAGTGGTGGACACCAGTGGTGAGGGGGGCCATTAAGCTGAAGAACGGAGTCCTATCAAGCTTGGTTGGCTTGTGGGACTCCCGAAGCAGCTGAGGTGTACCGCAGGCCAAGCGGAGTGCAGCTCGGGTGGTTGCTGAAGCAAAAACGCGGGTATGGGAGGAGTTCGGTGAGGCCATGGAACAAGACTTTCGGTCGGCTTCAAAGAGATTCTGGCAAACTGTTCGGCGGCTCAGGAGGGGAAAGCAGCTCCCCGTCCACACTGTGTATGGTGCGGATGGGACACTGTTGACTTCAACTGGGGATATCGTCGGGCGGTGGAAGGAATACTTCAAGGATCTCCTCAATTCCACTGATACGCCTTCCACAGAGGAAGCAGGGTTTGGGGACGAGGGGGATGACTCGCCTATCACAGGGGCTGAGGTCGCCAAGGTGGTTAAAATCTCCTTGGTGGCCGGGCCCCCGGGGGTGGACGAGATTCGCCCTGAGTACCTCAAGGCCCTGGATGTTGTTGGGTTGTCATGGTTGACACGCCTCTGCAACATTGCGTGGAGGTCGGGGGCAGTGCCTTTGGCATGGCAAACCGGGGTGGTGGTTCCTCTCTTCAAAAAAGGGGACCGGAGGGTGTGCTCCAACTTTAGAGGGATCACACTCCTCAGCCTCCCTGGGAAGGTCTATGCCAAGGTACTGGAGAGGAGAGTCCGGCCGTTGGTCGAACCTCGGATTCAGGAGGAGCAATGTGGTTTTCGTCCTGGCCGTGGCACATCGGACCAGCTCTTTAACCCTCTCGAGAATTCTTGAGGGTTCGTGGGAGTTTGCCCAACCAGTTTACATGTGTTTTGTGGACTTGGAGAAGGCATTTGACCGCGTCCTCGTGGATTTTTGTGGGGGGTGCTTCGGGAGTATGGGGTATCGGGCTTGTTGGTTACGAGCTATTCGGTCTCTGTACGACCGTTGTGAGAGTTTAGTTCGTATTGCCAACACTCGGTCGGAGTCATTCCCAGTGAGAGTTGGACTCCGCCAGGGCTGCCCTTTGTCACCGATCCTGTTCATAATTTTTATGGACAGGATTTCTAGGCGCAGCCAGGGAATGGAGGGTGTCATGCTTGGTGACCACAGGATCTCATCTCTGTTGTTTGCAGATGATGTTGTCCTGTTGGCTTCATCCAACAATGACCTACAGCTCTTGCTGGGACGGTTTTCCGCTGAGTGTGAAGCGGCTGGGATGAGAATCAGCACCTCCAAGTCCGAGTCCATGGTCCTCAGCCGGAAAAAGGTGGATTGTCCTCTCCGGGTTGGGGACAGGCTCCTGCCCAAGTGGAGGAGTTTAAGTATCTTGGGGTCTTGTTCACGAGTGAGGGGAAAATGGAGCGAGAGATCGACAGACGGATTGGGGCAGCATCTGCAGTGATGCGGACGTTGTACCGGTCTGTTGTGGTGAAGAGGGAGCTTAGTTCTAAGGCAAAGCTGTCGATTTACCAGTCAATCTACGTTCCTACTCTCACCTATGGTCACGAGCTTTGGGTAATGACCGAAAGAACGAGATTGCGGATACAAGCGGCTGAAATGAGCTTTCTCCGTAGGATTGCTGGGACTCACCCTCAGAGATAGGGTGAGGAGCTCAGTCATCCGGGAGAGGCTCAGAGTAGAACCGCTGCTCCTCCACATTGAAAGGAGTCAGTTGAGGTGGTATGGGCATCTGATTAGGATGCCTCCTGGACGCCTCCCACTTGAGGTGTTTCAGGCACGTCCCACTGGGAGGAGACCCCGGGGCAGACCCAGGACTCGGTGGAGAGACTATGTCTCCCAGCTGGTCTGGGAACGCCTTGGTATCCCCTCTGAAGAGCTGGAGCAGGTGGCTGGGGAGAGGAAAGTCTGGGCTTCTCTGCTTGAACTGCTGCCTCCGCGACCCGGACCTCCGGAAAAGCGGTAGAAGATGGATGGATGGATGGATAGCTACAATGCTCCGCACTGTGTGTTTATATATCTACATATTTATTCCATCTAGCTACAATGCTCCGCACTGTGTGTTTATATACACATATATTTATTCCATCCAGCTACAATGCTCTGCACTGTGTGTCTGTGTGTATATATATATATATTTATAGTAATATGTACATATGTATATTAGCTGCTCTTGCTTTTTTTTCTTGCCTTCTGATTGTTGCTCTGAGTGTTGCTATCCCTGTGCTGTTGTAATCCTGAAATTTCCCTGTTGCGGGACTAATAAAGGCTTATCTTATCTATATACTTATCTTCCTGGGGGAAATCTGGCATGCTCGCACGCACGCACGCACGCACGCACGCACGCACGCACGCACGCACGCACGCACGCACACACACACGGCAATGTGACCTACCTTTCAGCCGTTTATGGATCCATGTGCAGTTGGCATGTGCATGCGTATCTTTTTTTTTTACAGTTTCAGTGAAAATGTCGTATGCAGTCCCTAAGATGATGCTGGTTTGTGTTTTGTCGCTTCTCATTCCAAACCAAAACCTGTGTTTTCTTTATTTTTTCTTTATATTCACCACACTACAACTGGATCATCATTGGGTGACACTACAGGACAATCTTTGCACTCTTTTGGCCCTTTTCCACTAGTATCGCTTTGGCCTTATTCACTTCTACTTGACTTGCTTTCTAGCTTTTTCCACTGTACCCAGCACAGGTTAACAGGCGCTATTTTCGTGCCTGATCGAGGGCAGGGTACAACTGTGCTGAGTCGAGCTGAGATGTGACGTCAACAACAGACTGTACTCACCAGTTCTGTCAATCTGCTGCTACAGTAACATTAGCCACTACTACCGAAGAGATGTTAAAATATTCCTCTGGACCGCTAGAACTGCCTCAGTTTCTCCAGCCCAAACTGCTCGGCCCTTCACCCAGTGCTACAATTTTGTCCAGGGCCCAGTTCAGAGTCTGAATCTTATCATCTTCAGTTATTAATCGATTGCTGTTTATCTCACCACAACCTACCATGTCTTCACAAGGTCATTAACCTCCATAAAACACATGAAGAAGAAGGGGAATAAGTAAAAGAAAATAGCAGTTTTGTATTCATACTACCACATATTGATATGGAAGAGCCACTACAGCCAAACATGCACAACAACTACAAATTATTTGCTATTTTTTTAGGACCAATTAAGAAGTGAAATTAGACAATTTCCCACAGAACCCTGAAAGTTCTCTCATGGAGCCCCCAGGTTCAGAGGAACCCTGATTGAAAAACAAGGCTCTAAATCACACTGAGCCTTTGCCATTAACTCACCTAAACATAGATGAGGCGATCAGAGAGAGAAACTACCAAAGTGATTATCAGGCATGACAATGAGTTTTGGAGGAACACATAGGGTGCTGGCATGAAGGCTGATTGATTTTTTCTGAATCACTGTCAGCCTCTGGGATTTTTATTTATCTATGTATTTATTTATTTTTAAGATTTCAAAGGGGGAAATCAGTACAATGCCTTTTAGGGTATTTTGATAGTCGCCAGCAGAGGGTGCCATTTGTTTAAAGTTAACAGGTTGTAGGAGAAATTAAAATATGAGAGAAAATTAGCTGACTTGGGCGAAGTTTACAGTCTCCAAGTGTTTTCTAGACTTGTTAGTCATTTGTTTGCATCTTTGGCTTGTAGGGAACATTGTATACCCCTGTCCATTTTTAGTTAAATACCTTCAACAGATACCTTGGTGTATCCCATTAGTTTTGCCAGTCTGAAATGAAAACCCCTGGAACAGCTACTTGCAGTATATTTTTAGTTGATTGCCCCAAAAGGTACAGAGTAAACAACTCAGCTGCTGGGTGTTTGGTTGCAATGCTAACTATCCAAAGCACAGTTTAAAAAAAGTTTATTTTGCCAGTTGCTCCCTCACTTGGTGGCCCTGTGGGAGTCTCCTTTGCAGTCCAATTGGGAATTTTTGTCTAACAAAAATCAGTTCTGATGCTGTTTTCTCCACCTCAGATGCTACAACTTAAGATTAGACATTATTTCATGATGTCTCAGATCAGCTGAACACATAAATTCATTTTGGTCTTTTCCAATGGGTTTTACTGAAAGCAAGGGCAGAGTTGGAACTAATGGCGTAGAGGATGGCATACTTATCTTCCTCGTGTTTTGGTTCTAAACACTGAAGGGGACTTAATAAGGTCTGTAAGGATGCCACTCTTGATTATTTTTACCCCCTACTGTCAGGTAGTGTGTTGAAAGCTGGACCCAAATGCAAAACTTAAAGTTCCAGATGATGTAGTTTAGAGCTGCCCAAACCCCAGCCAGTACGAGGGTCTAAATAACAATTCCAAAAGCGCAGGTGGGCAAGGCAAACAAGATATAAAATAAACTTAACAGGGCAGACTGGAACAGGCAGAAGCATGGGTGAATGCCAAAACGACGAGAACACTGTACACAGGCGAGGGACAGTGTTCCTTAAATAATAACCGAGCAGGTAAACATAAATTACAGACAGGTGTGGACAATCAAGGATGGAATTAGGCTAAGACGGAAAAAGACATAAAATAACTCAGGGCGCTGTCAAAATAAAGCCAAAGCAAAACAAACATCATGACAGGAATGACAATGGGCAACCATAAACATGACTGAGATAATAATGATACTATAAACTGGACTGAATAATAATAATAACCAAGGACTAACAATATGGCAGAGCTAACAAGACAGTCACTGACAGGGGATACACATGGAACATAATGACAACGAATCAGGGGAGACAAGACCAAGAAAACCAGGATAAAATAATAATAATAATAATAATAATAATAATGACCAAACTGAGAACCGAGCAGGGAATAAATCCTATGGAATACAAATGCAGACAAAATAATGAATAATAATAAATACAGAAAACCCCCAAAATACTAGCTCAAAGCAAGGACGTGGACTGGGGCCCATGCCCTGAAAACAAGGAGCAAAGTCATAACTCAGGGTGAGGACATGGGGCCCAGTCCACGTCCTGACACCTACAGTGGTGCTTGCCCCCTTCCTGATTTCTCATTTTTTTGTATATTTGTGTCATGAATGCCCTTCGGGGCAGAGAGGCGAGACCCACGCGCTGGACTGTGAGTTTGTGAAAATTTATTGCAAAACCCAACAAACATAAAAGTGCAACAAAATGCTCTTAATGCTTGGTGACCACAGGATCTCATCTCTGTTGTTTGCAGATGATGTTGTCCTGTTGGCTTCATCCAGCAATGACCTACAGCTCTTGCTGGGACGGTTTGCCGCTGAGTGTGAAGCGGCTGTGTTGAGAATCAGCACCTCCAAGTCCGAGTCCATGGTCCTCAGCCGGAAAAAGGTGGATTGTCCTCTCCGGGTTGGGGACAGGCTCCTGCCCCAAGTGGAGGAGTTTAAGTATCTTGGGGTCTTGTTCACGAGTGAGGGGAAAATGGAGCGAGAGATCGACAGACGGATTGGAGCAGCATCTGCAGTGATGTGGACGTTGTACCGGTCTGTTGTGGTGAAGAGGGAGCTTAGTTCTAAGGCAAAGCTGTCGATTTACCAGTCAATCTACGTTCCTACTCTCACCTATGGTCATGAGCTTTTGGTAATGACCGAAAGAACGAGATCGCGGATACAAGCGGCTGAAATGAGCTTTCTCCGCAGGATTGCTGGACTCACCCTCAGAGATAGGGTGAGGAGCTCAGTCATCCGGGAGAGGCTCAGAGTAGAACCGCTGCTCCTCCACATTGAAAGGAGTCAGTTGAGGTGGTATGGGCATCTGATTAGGATGCCTCCTGGACGCCTCCCACTTGAGGTGTTTCAGGCACGTCCCACTGGGAGGAGACCTCGGGGCAGACCCAGGACTCGGTGGAGAGACTATGTCTCCCAGCTGGTCTGGGAACGCCTTGGTATCCCCTCTGAAGAGCTGGAGCAGGTGGCTGGGGAGAAGGAAGTCTGGGCTTCTCTGCTTGAACTGCTGCCTCCGCGACCCGGACCTCCGGAAAAGTGGTAGAAGATGGATGGATGGAAAATGCTCTTAACACAAAATACAAACGAGAGAGAAAAACTTACAGAAATTGCACACCAGAGCAAGGCAGGGCTCTGGTGGAGACGAGGGGAATGTAACTCAGAGTCAAGACAGCAGCAATTAGAAAATGAACATAACCCCCCCTTATATAGGGATCAAACCCCTTGATATAATTAAAGACTGATGTGGGTCTCTGAACGGACAGGAGAAAGCAATGACATAATAATTCGGGCCAGCTGGGACTCATGAGGAAGTCATCGGAGCTGACATCTGGCAGGGCCACGCCCACGCTGAGCAAAGCCCCAGAAGGCCATTGACAGCTGTCAACCCCAAGAGAAAGAACATAACAAAATACAAACATAACGATGTGCCAACCAATGGAGACAGGCAACAATAAACAAACTGTAATGAACGTAAACGGGAAAATAAATCATACTAAGAAACAATATAGGATAAATGACAACTCAAAAAATGACAACACGGTACAATAATGAAAAATGGTAGACACCCTGAGCCCGGTGGAATCCCCCCGCACTCAGAATGTGATAGTTTGTTACACTTACAGTAAATGTTTCAGATCATCAAACAAATTTAAATATTAGACAAAGATAACACAAGCAAACACAAAATGCAGTTTTTAAATGAAGGTGTTTATTATTAAGGGGGAAAAAAAAACAAACCTACATGGCCCTGTGTGAAAAAGTGATTGCCCCCTAAACCTGTTAACTGGTTGGACCACATTTAGCAGCAACAACTGCAATCAAGAGTTTGCAATAACTGGCAATGAGTCTTTTCCAGTGCTGAGGAGGAATTTTGGCCCACTCATCTTTGCAGAATTGTTGTAATTCAGCCACATTGGAAGGTTTTCGAGCACGAACTGCCGTTTTAAGGTTATGCCACAGCATCTCAATTGGATTCAGGTCAGGACTTTGACTAGGTCACTCCAAAGTCTTCATTTTGTTTTTCTTAAGCCATTCAGAGGTGGACTTGCTAGTGTGTTTTGGATCATTGTCCTGCTGCAGAACCCAAGTGCGCTTCAGCTTGAGGTCACGAACAGATGGCCGGACATTCTCCTTCATGATTTTTTGGTAGACAGCAGAATTCATGGTTCCATTTCCCACAGCAAGTCTTCCATGTCCTGAAGTAGCAAAACAGCCCCAGACAATCACACTACCACCACCATATTTTACTGTTGGTATGATGTTCCTATTCTGAAATGCTGTTACTTTTACACCAGATGTAATGGGACACACACCTTCCAAAAAGTTCAAATTTTGTCTCGTCAGTCTACAGAGTATTTTCCCAAAACTCTTGGGGATCATCAAGATGTTTTCTGGCTAAACTGAGACGAGCTTTATGTTCCTGTTGCTCAGCAGTGGTTTTCGTCTTGGAACTCTGCCATGCAGGCCATTTTTGCCCAGTCTCTTTCTTATGGTGGAGTCATGAACACTGACCTTAACTGAGGCAAGTGAGGCATGCAGTTCTTTGGATGTTGTTGTGGGGTCTTTTGTGACCTCTTGGATGAGTCGTCGCTGCGCTCTTGGGGTAATTTAGTCAGCCGGCCACTCCTGGGAAGGTTCTCCACTGTTCCATGTTTTCGCCATTTGTGGATAATGGCTCTCACTGTGGTTCACTGGAGTCCCAAAGCTTTACAAATGGCTTTATAACCTTTTCCAAACTGATAGATCTCGCATGATGTCTAGCTTTTGAGGATCTTTTGGTCGACTTCACTTTGTCAGGCAGGTCCTATTTAAGTGATTTCTTGATTGAGAACAGGTGTGGCAGTAATCAGGCCTGGGTGTGGCTAGAGAAATTGAACTCAGCTTTCCAAAGGTGTGATAAACCACAGTTAATTTATGTTTTAACGGGGGTGTGTGTGTCATGTTCGGGGTCGCCACCCTGTCCATGACTTGTGGCTGTAGGTTTTGATCACGTCTTATTAATTCCAGCTGGCAGATTGAGCCTTGCTCTCTGTCAGTCCTACAGTCATGCTGTTCCCCTCGTACCAGACACTCACCAGCTGCTTGAATCACCACATGCACACATACGCATACACATACACTCACACACACACGCATACACGCGCACACACAACAGTTCAATCAGCCACGCACCTGTCGCTACAGCTGTGTCCACTTGCTCTCATTTGGGGATTGTGTATTTATTGAATAGACTGTGACCAGCTAGTGCGGCAGCTTCAACATCTTCTTCGGACATTTTGGCGGCGTCTGTTGGTTTTCTCTGGACTGAACTGTGTTGTGCCTCAGAGCCTTTCCGCTCCGACATGTTAGTAAGTCTTTCTTGTTATTATGCCTTTTTTCTCCACTCCTAGCTTGCCTGGAGCGTGTTGGGCACTTAACGTCCAGCCAACGTAGCCGAAGCCAGTTGTCCCGCTCATAAGCACAGTGACTGTATTTGGACTTTTGTATTTTCTCCTTTGTGCAAATAAACACGTTACATGCTGCATTTTGGGCTCGCTGCTAATTCTTATGTTCGCTGTGAAGTTACGCAGTGAACACGACGGGGGGGGGGGGATCACTTTTTCACACAGGGTCGTGTAGATTTGGATTTTTTTTTACCCTTGATTATAAACACCTTCATTTAAAAACTGCATTTTGTGTTTACGTGTGTTATCTTTGTCTAACATTTAAATGTGTTTGATGATCTGAAACATTTAAGTGTGACAAACATACAAAAAAAATGAGAAATCAGGAAGGGGGCAAACACTTTTTCACACCACTGTACTCTTGAAAATTAATCCAACATTCCATCTCAAGTAGATTTATTTCAAATAAATATGCTAGGATTAAAAAAAAAAATGTTTGTACTGTTTCTACAGGTAAACCATTTTCTGGAGCAGAGGACACTGCACCAACTTCCATGACTTAGATTAAATGTGGCCTGCTTTCAGTGCTCTGGTTGCTTCACCAAACTGCTGAGTCCAGTACAGCAAATGTTTGACGACTCACTTCCAGTCTGGTAAACAAACCACCCTTGCTATTACTGCGTACTGCATTTTTTAAATTCAGTGCAAAGCAAAAAAGAAATTATTTCACATCACATTTTTCCCCCATGATTACATCTTTATCAAACTAAAAGTCAGCAAATAAGGGGAAAAAGATGCTGCATTAGGAGTGTAAAGTTACTAATGCCTGAACCCTATTTTTTGTTGCAAAGCCAGATACAATTTTAGATTCTTAGTCAACATATGGACTCAGTGACGTGCACAGACATTTTGGGGTCCATGTGATCAACCAAAAAAGGAGGCATACGGTAGTGCAAATTTTACTCTACTTACTGGCAAATATTTATTTTATGTTAATACCTATGGACATATTTGATACTCCAAAGATTTCTACAAAATTAACAATTCACACAGAGACCACGGTCTTCATCATTAATTATTTATTTGCAGCGTTGTAGCCGAGTCACCACATTCCAAGGCCAAGACAGAGTCCAAGTCACCACATTCCGAGTTCGAGTCACCACATTACTCCAGAGGCCAACTTCAAAGTGTTTTTTTAAAATTTGCACTTTGCCCTGTGTTCCCTTCTCCCTTTTTCCTCGTACTCCTCATGATTGGTGAATCCAAACTGAATGATTTGTGATGTGGAAGACATAATTGACTCATCAACATATGGCTTTTTTTCTTGATAAGAAGCAGCATCACAATAACTCATGTGAGAGAGGTCAAAATCAGACATGTACTGCACAACATGGTACTACTTGCAGAGGTCATGAATGCATGCACTGCATAATGTATGCATGCGCTAAGCGCAGCCGACGTAGCAGCAAAGTAGTGCATAATGTTTTTGCATTATGCACCCCGTACTGTGCTGCAAGTGTGTTTGCATTGTGAACTGATACATGTACCAGTGCATGTACTGCCAAAACTTGCTAGTCTGTACATGTACTAGTACTGTACATGTATAGTGAATCGACAAGCAAAAAGATTAATCCACCATGTACATCTACTAGCCCATGAATGGTACTACACTGTATGTGTACATGTACCAGTACTTGTGGAGGTCATGTATGCATGTGCTGAATGTGTATGCGCTAGTGCAGCCAGAGAAGCAGCAGCAAAGAAGTGCGGTGCATAATGAGCAAATCAACAAGCAAAAAGATTAATCGTCTCAGCCAAATCTTACAAGTGCACATAATACCAGTCTACAGGAAAGGCAACAATAAGCGAGATAGTGAGGTAGCGAGGTATTTTATGAAAAGAACATTTTTTCTGAATGAGTCAGCTGGTTTTCAACAATTAGTCTCCAGTGACCCACTGAACTCTTAATGTCTGGACAATTACTGGCTGATTCAATTTCAATTCAGTTCAATTCAACTTCATTTATATAGCGCCATTTCACAACAACAGTCATCTCATAGCACTTTCAACTGTAGGGGAAACCCCACAATTGCAGAAGGACCCCAGCAATCAGGTGATCCCCAGTGAGCAAGCGCTTGGCGATGGTGGAGAGGAAAAACTCCCTTTTAAATGATTTCTTGATTGTAACGGTTTCATAATGATGTTTGTATTCAAACAGAACAAAGCATGTAAATAGTCTCAAAATAGAAGCTTGAAACAGTTACTGTAGGTCTGGTTATGCGTCCTGTGGTCCTGTCACAGCATTTAGATTTTTTTTTTCCTAATTACAGTAAAGGTAGGTTTTACGTATATTCACAACAAACATAAACACGGCTTAGGAAAAAATACTTTCCACCTTCTTCTGCTGTTTTTCCACAGAGAATCTGTTATACATCCCATTTAAGAAACCCTTTCAGTCCTCCTGATGGAACTATGCAGTGCTCATGTTGGTGAATTTCTGGTTTGAGAAGCATCAAACTGTTACAGACAGTAAACTCTTTTAAAGCCACAGAGAACAGGCCTGTGTCAATACTGGCCAAGACAGGGTCTCTATATAGCCAAGGATTTCATGCATTACAGTTACCTACATTACCATTTTCCTGGCCTGTATCTGAAAAGCCTACTTTAAAAAGAATTACAATGAAATGAAAGAGAGGCCAGTCATGCACTCATATTTTTAGGTGTACTATGTGAACAGGAATGGCAGAAGAGGGAAGGTTAAAGCAGAGGGCTCAGGTATAATAAATACTAAGGCTCTATGTCTCTCAAGGGGCTGCCTCTATGAAAACTGGAACATTAATCAGCCTAAAGTATGTGAAGCAGTGACTGTGTTTTTATTTTCCTGCACTAAAGAAAGAAGCTATGAACGCTCTCAAAGGAATCGGGAAGAAGAGATCCTTGCCTAAACTAATGAGTGACTCTTTGTGCTGCCAGCAGTTTGACAATACAACGTTCATCCACAAACCTCTCTCCACATTTGTTAAAAAGATTAAATAAACTGGTGTGTTTAATTCCAAGCATTGTTTTAGCTTTTTTAATTTCCAAGTTCTTGGCTCATAAGGCTAATGATTACCCTGCCAAAGCGTATCCCCACAATGGCTTTTCTTTGATGAAAAATTCAATTACAAAGACATGCCAAGATTAAGTTTATTCTGCAGTGTGTTCTTCCAAACTACTGTCTGAGAGGATACCAGTCATTTTGGGCTGGGGACATCTGTTGATTGTTTGTGAGTGGCATGGGCATGATCAAGTTTCCTGGAAGCCTGAGTATATTCATCTCATGTGCAAACTCTTAATAGCCCAGGTCCAACACAGTAGCGAGTCATCATTTTTTTCCAATACCTAAAATACTTTTTTTTTTTTTTTTTTTTTTGTTACTTATTTGTACCCGTAGGTAGACTTGGTTTGCAGTCTGGTGACAAGCCACCGGCTGCTGGTCGCTGCGTGCGCGAGCGCCCTAAACCTACATGTTTTTGGTGTGCGGGAGGAAACCGGAGAAATCCCGGAGTAAACCCGCGCAACACGGGGAGAACATGCAAACTCCACACAGTTCACTGTTGGTCGGGGGCTGGGATCGAACCCACGATCTCATGATCCCCGCGGTCCCCCGGCCGAGGGTAAAACTGTGCTGCCACAGTGCTAAACCACTGCGCCACCGTGCAGCCCTATAATACTGTGTGTTACAGTAAATGCAAGTAAACTTCACACTGTTGCAGGGGTTATTTGTTGTACATGCTGTCATATCAACTGAATTTACAGCACAAGTGCAGGGTGCAGCACCAAGAAAGCACAAAAACTACAATAGACGTTTGACAATTTATTAATCTCAAAAGGACAGGATTAAGGAAAGCGGTCACTTGCCAGAGAAGCAACAGCCTGCGGAGAAACGACGAGAGCTGGTTAGAGAGGAATGGAGGTGAGGAGTGGAAATACAAATTATACCACTTATGTGGGAGTGAGAGAAGAATCCGGTCCAGAGCCCAGCGAGAGGAGACGAACCAGCAGGAAGCAGAAGCTGGTGAACATGATTGAGGAAAGGGCTGTATCTGACCGGGTGGAGAATGGAGCTGCAGTGGGAAAGGCAATGGGCTGGTGAGCACACTGCGATCCCTGAACACGCACCGTTTCAGAGGCAGTGTGGTACACCCAAATAGGGCACCACATTTGGAAATAATACAGAGAGACTGTCATTTTATTTTTATTTTAAGAGTATCTAAATATATTTTGAGATTGTGGACGATCAATAATATTAACATTTGATATGTAGCCCTGTATAAATATTTAAGAGTAAGCAGCGGAACCTTAGGCACTGCGGTCGTTCCACCCCAGGTAAACAAATAGGGTGCACTTCCGGCCCCCCCTTTAGTACTATCTGGAGAAAGACACGAGTGGTCCTGTGTTCTGTCTTTCAAAGACTCTTTTTGTATTTTACAGACCCAAGAGCAGACGCGAAGGATCACGTCTTTTCACGCTTTAAAACTATTTCTTTTTGTTATTGTGGTCACCTTCCCGGGACCCGTAACAAACTGTGGGGGCTCGTCCGGGATCTCTCCTCTACAGTCATCGAGGGAAGATCCAGTGATACCAGAACTACGAGACAACGGTTGCCAAGCTGCTACATCAGACACGTCAGTCAGTGGGTGTCCAAGGAGGAAGATCAAAGAGAAAGAAAGGATCTTCAACCAAAAGTGGAACTGCACTGCTGTCAAGAAGGTAAAACGCAGCCTAGTCACTGTACAAATAATACAACACTCGAACTACAGATAGCTAAAGTACCATGTCGACAGCACGAAAAGAACTGATATGGAGCATCAGAGGACGCTTGTTTGCCCTCTCAAGTAAGGATCTTTTCGAGCTAACAAAGAGCCTAGCAGCTGGAGACAAAGACACACAGTTCAGTGAAGACGATAATGAGAGCTGTATGGACTATGTCAATGCATATCTACGGTCCCCAACTCTGCTGAAACTTGAAGATGAGGGAATGAGTCAGTTGCTGATGTTGGATGACCTGCTCACTAAAGTGATACAAACGAGTGGCTCCACCACGCATTCAGCTGATCAGGCTGCAATACCAACCAAGTCAAGTCCTCATCCATCCAAGATGTTGCCAGATCCACCATCACCATCTGCTGTTCCACCAGGCACCCAAGTTAGTGTGAACGCAAACGCAGAGTCTGTAGAGGAACTGAGGAAAGCATATGAGACACTGGGAGAAAGACTAAGACTGTGTGAAGTTGTGACACTCCAACCACCTGTAGCACCCAGTCGTCAGAGCCACTCACAACCGCAGCCAAGGGAACAAGGAAGTCCAGAAAGACATGTTACTCTCAAAGACCTTTCCTACCTGCCTCGGAGAGAATTCAAGGTTTTTGGAGGACAAATTGGAGACAACAGCTCTGAAATCAGTTACAACAGTCTCATGAGACAGATCAATGAAGGACTGAAAGAAGGATTTTCTGAAACAGAGATCGTGAGGGGGATACTGAGAATTGTAAAGCCTGGCACGTTCAGGGACATGCTCATGCTCAAAGATGAACTGGTTCTTTCTGAACTTCAGGGCTTTCTCCGATCCCACCTTGGAGAAAAGGCAACAACAGAGATATTCCAGGAGCTAATGTGCGCCCGACAAACTGAGCAGGAGTCCCCTCAGCAATTCCTGTATCGCATGATTGGACTCAAACAGAAACTTATCTTTCAGTCAAAACAAGCCAATGCAGACATCTCGTATGACCCAAGGACAATCCAGGAAGTGTTTCTGCACACAGTCTATCAAGGCCTGGGAGTGAAGTATGCAGACCTACGGCAACGACTAAGACCTCTTATATCAAACAACAATGTAACAGATGTAGAGATTCTTAGTGAGGTCACAAAGATAATCAGTGATGAGAATGAGCACCAGCAAAGGTTAGGACAAACCCCTCGTCTGAAGTCAGCACAAAGCGCTGTGATTGCAACAAAGGACACGACAGCCAAAGACCAACAAGTCTCACAGACAATCAAACAACTTGCTGCACAAGTAGAGACTCTAACCAAGATGGTGGCGACTTTCATGGAACAGAAAGCTGTAAACTCCTCCCCTCAGCGTTCTCAGCCTCCAGCCAACCAAAAGAAAACCTATCTCTGTCCGAAATGTACTGAACAAAGCTTACAGGAGTGTAGTCATTGCTTTGTATGCAGTGAGTCGGGACACAGAGCGGTTGGATGTCTGAAGCGACCCAAGAAATCAGGGAAACGGGAATCGGTCTCTGTCAAGGGACAGCCAGAGATCGGTACAGAGTCAAAGTCCCAGCCAGTAAACTCCTCCTCTGTCGAAGCTTCAACTCCGCGCCCCAAGTACCAGAGCAAGCAGCTGAGAAAGCAGGTCAAATACAATAGAAGGAAAATGACAGAGGCATACAGGATCGCAGGTGCAAACAGTCAACAGTCAAGCTCCAAAGGAAAGACAAACTATGACAAACGATGCAAAGGTGTAGTCCTGCAAGTAGGGGACAGAGTGCTTGTGCGGAACCTGGGTGAAAGAGGTGGACCTGGCAAGCTAAGGCCCTACTGGGAACAAACAGTCTACATCGTGAGGGAGCAGGTTGGAGACAACCCCGTCTACAAAGTAAGTCCAGAGACAGGAGGTCGTCCCATCCGTACCCTGCACAGAAACTTACTTCTCCAAGTCAACGACTTACCAGTCGACATCGTTCAAAGTCCAATTGCCAAGTCACAAAAGAGAAACAACAGACCTACCGATATCAGGCAAAACACACTGGAAAAGTCAAACAGTCCAGAAGCGAGTGATTCAGAAGAAGACGAACCCCTCTATTGGTTTCGTGTTCCCAGACACCTGCAAGAAAGTCAACGTCCAGTCAGCCAAGTTCAATGTGAGTCACAAAGAAGACAGGGAACAACACAGCAAAGACAAGTACAAGTTCCTATTCAACCTGAACAAGACAGAGACAATATTACGGAAGAAGGACAAGAAATACAAAGGGAAAGCGAACAAAACGTGGACCAACTTCAACCAGACGACGACGGGGAAGTGCTTCATATCCACCAAGATGTTCCTGCTCCTAGTCCCGGACCTGCAGCTCATCCTGAGCTGGTGCCCAGTCCAGAGCCAGACCGTCGTCCTGAGTCACCACCACGTCTGAGGCAGTCCACCAGACAGAGACGACCCAACATGGTGTTCACCTATCCGTCCCTGGGCCAGCCAGCCTTCCAGACTCGTCCGTCGGTGAACACTGTCAGTGTCCAGCAGTCAACACCATATCCTTTTATGTGTTACCCTCCTTTCTATCCTCAACCTTTTTATCTTCCTTCTTTCACCTCTAACTACTTGCCATGTCAGTATGCTATTCCTTGCTATTAAACTAATCAGATCTTGGATAATACCTGAAGATGAAAAGAAAGACATTCCAGAGACTTTTGAATAGAGACTTTAATAGTGTTGGGATTTTGATTTGTTACTGTTAAGTGTCAGGAGCCACTTTTGTTGTTGGGGAGCGTGTGGTACACCCAAATAGGGCACCACATTTGGAAATAATACAGAGAGACTGTCATTTTATTTTTATTTTAAGAGTATCTAAATATATTTTGAGATTGTGGACGATCAATAATATTAACATTTGATATGTAGCCCTGTATAAATATTTAAGAGTAAGCAGCGGAACCTTAGGCACTGCGGTCGTTCCACCCCAGGTAAACAAATAGGGTGCACTTCCGGCCCCCCCTTTAGTACTATCTGGAGAAAGACACGAGTGGTCCTGTGTTCTGTCTTTCAAAGACTCTTTTTGTATTTTACAGACCCAAGAGCAGACGCGAAGGATCACGTCTTTTCACGCTTTAAAACTATTTCTTTTTGTTATTGTGGTCACCTTCCCGGGACCCGTAACAGCAGCAACCTGGAGAAGGAGGAAAAGTGAAACAGTGTTAAGGTAAGCGTAACCTTCAACACGAGACAACTAGCAAGTTTGCGCAGAGATTGTGCTCAGAGGCAGTATACCCAAACGAGCCAGCATAGAATCAGTGAAGAGGTGGTCCTTATAAACGCTGGCTCGGCAGAGACAGCAGGTGCGTTAATCCTCCCAGGTGCGTTGATTACCTAAGAGGCAGGAGAGAATGGGAAGGAGGGGGCGAGCGTTCATCAGGATATGACAGCCCCCCCCCGCCCCCCCAAGGAGCGCCTCCTGGCGGTCCACTGGGTTTCTCAGGGTGAGCTTGATGGTAGGCCCGGACCATTCTTTTGTTGTGAAAATATGATCTGGGGATCCATGACCTGTGCTCTGGGCCATAGCCCTCCCAGTGGATGAGGTACTGGAGACCCCGGCCTCAGCGGCGAACGTCCAGGATCTTGCGGACTGTGTGGGTAGTGTGGCTCGAAGACTCGGGGAGGGGGAGGTGGCTTGGGGGGGCCAAAGGGGGCTGGTGGAGAGAGGCTTGATGTTAGAGACGTGAAAGGTGGGATGCACGCGGAGCGCCCGTGGGAGCTGGAGCCGGATGGCGGAGTCACCAATGACCTCGGTGACAGGAAACGGACCCAGGAAATGGGGCGAGAGCTTCTTGGCCTGGGCCTTAAGGGGGATCTGGTTGGCTGACACCCAGACCTCCTGTCCAACCTTGTATTCTGGCACCGGGACCCTCCTCCGGCCCGCATAGTGGCGATTGCGTTCTGTAGCACGGAGGAGAGCAGCTTGGGCGGACCTCCAGTTGGCACCGCCACCTCTCTCTCCGCCATGGGCAGCGGGGGCGGTTGTAACCCACGGAGGCCTCAAATGGTGTGAGCCCCGTGGCCCAGGAGATCGTGGAGTTGAGTGAGTACTCCACCCAGATCAGATGAGAACTCCAGGAGGATGGATTATTGGCTGCCATGCACCGAAGGGCGGCCTCCAGGGACTGATTGGCATGCTCAGCCTGCTTGTTGCTCTAGGGATGATATCCGGAGGTAAGGATGACCGAGGTACCAAGTGAGTGGCAGAAGGACTTCCACACCTGGGAGACGAACTGGGGGCCCCGGTCAGACACAATGTCGGTGGGGATGCTGTGGAGACGTATGACATGGGCGTGTCATATGCCCCTCTGCAGTATGGGCCACCAGAACGCCCGCCTGACCAGATCTATAGTGCGCCCGACCCCAGGGTGACAGACAAAGCGACTGGTGTGCCCCCATTGGATAACTTCACTGCGGAGGGTGGCAGGGACAAACAGGCTGTTGGGGGGGCACCCTGCTGGTTCAGGCTCAGAGGACTGGGCTTGTCGGACCGTCCGCTTGATCTCCCAGGTAAGGGCTTCCAGGACCCACGAAGGCGGGAGAATAGGCTGGAAGTGGGACGAGGGGGAAGATGGGTCCTGGCAAAACTGCCTGGAGAGAGCATCAGGTTTGACATTGTGAGAGCCGGGCTTGTACATGATGGTGAAGTTGAATCGTTGGAAGAATAAGGTCCAGCGGGCTTGTCTGGAATTTTTTTGGCAGGCTGACCGCAGATACTTGAGATTCTTGTGGTCAGTCCACACAACTATAGGATGCACCGCTCCCTCCAGCCAATGTCTCCATTCCTCTAGGGCCAATTTAATGGCCAAAAGCTCCCAATCCCCGACGTCATAATTTCACTCAGCTGGGGTGAGCCGCCGAGAGAAATACGCGCATGGGTGGAGCTTCAAGTCGGAGGGTGAGCGCTGGGACAGCAGGGCGCCCACCACTCTGTTCTTTAGAGAACAGGTCCTTTAATTTTAGAAAGGCCTGCTCAGCTGCCTCGGACCATATGAATGGCACCTTAAAGGCCAAATGTCACGTAACAGGGTACTTTAAATATCTTGAAACTAGATATAAAAGGGAACCGATCCGTTCGGGTCTTGGTGCATATGCTTCAGTAACAACGGAATATTCGTTAATTTAAAACTGCCGCGCTTGGCCTGACACGGCCCCTGGAATCGCCTGGGGAAGAAGGCGGAAGTGACGAAATAGATTGTACCCTAGTTTGATGCTTGGGGTATTTCAATTGATTGTTTATATGGAGACTGGAAGGTTGAAGTGAGCAACAAGAAAGAAAAAATTGGATATTTCACCCATACCTTAAAACGGGACTATCAGGGACAGCTGGGTAATAAGGGACACTTCTCTGGGAAATGTTTTCATACCTGTCAAGTGAGACGTTTTCGCCGTACTTCAACACCGTAAAAAGCGGCTATAAGGGACGGCGGAGCAACAAGGGACACCTCTCTGGGAAATGCCCCAAATGCAACTCGTGTTGTTATTGTCAAATATTTTAAGGATTCATGGATATTTGACAATAACAACACAACTCAGCGTCCGGCGCAAAATAAAAAAAAAAAGCAGAATTCTGTATTTGTAAGGCGATCTCTCTCTGTTCCGCAACCGCTGCACAGCTGAAAGTGTTAAACCATTGTCCTAATGACTTCTCATTGTAGTGAGAATAGCTCCCGCTGAGCGATCTGCCCGCCCCGACAATCTGACTAATGATTGAGTCCACACTTCGAACAGTAGTGATAATAGCTCCCGCTGAGCGATCTGCCCACCGTGGCCATCAGACTGATTGAGTCCACACTTCTCATTGTAGTGATAATAGCTCCCGCTGAGCCATCTGCCAGCACCAGCTGTGGGGGATCACACACAGGACGTGCTCCTCAACACACTCAATTTTTTTCCCCGTATATTTTTCTTTTGGGCGTACAGAAATGGCAATACGCCCGTTTTTGCTAAAATTGCATTTTCCCCGTATTTTCCTTAAAATATTTGACAATAACAACACGAACTACATTTAAAACATTTCCCAGAAAAGTGTCCCCCACCACTCCGCCGTCCCCCACAACCGCGCTTGGCACCAAAATACGGCAAAAACGTCTCACTTGACAGGTATGCGCCTCCATTTTCATATTGATCTGGTCAATTTCTTGACAGCAGCGGCTCTCCTCCACTGTAATAATAATGGCTTCCGAAAAATCAATATTTATGGGGCGCCCTCGACAGACCCCCTTCAGCTTCGCAATTCTGGAGGCGATTAATGTCCAGTTCAATGACATTTTCCACTGGTTCTGCTCTCTGGTCATCGTTGGAACTGTTGTCATCAGACAAAGCATCTGATTCCGTCTCGGACGGCTCGAACCTGTAAGGTTCTATGCCTCTGTCACTGTCTGAACCACTGACAAAAAAAAAGACAAAAAAAAAAAGACAAAACTAAACTAATTTGTTCACAATTGCTGTCACTTTCCGTCATGATTGTCCAATGTTGATAAGTGTGAATGTGGATAGGCAGGGCAGCCAGGGTACAACTGGTGATGTCAAAAATATGGGCGTGGTCTGAACTGGCTGTCATAAGCCAGCAAGCAAGGTGGGGCCTTCACCTGGTGTATTTTGTGCAATTATGTAAATACAGGTGGGTGATATGGTCTCCGGTATGAATATTTGGTTTAAGCTATGTGTATTTTATCTAAATTCGTTGTCATTTAGAAAAAAAAATTACGTGACATTTGGCCTTTAAGGGAGGTCTTCTGGGTCAGAGGCTGTGCTACCCCACTATAGTTCCTGATGAACCTGCGATAAAAGTTTGCAAACCCTAAGAAGCGTTGCAGCTCCTTACGGGAGTGGGGTGTTGGCCAATCTAACACAGCCTTCACCTTGGCCAGATCGGTTCTCAACTCTCCCTCCGCCACAACGAACCCAAGGAAAGAAGTGGAACTGGTGGAAAACTCACACAGATGGGCAGATGGGCGAGAGGAGGAGCCGAGCTCCCTCACATTCTTGCAGTACTGGTTATCCAACCTGACCGCTTGGTCGATTAGGCCATCCAGAGAGGCGGGAACAGCATAAACCGCCAGGTCGTCACGGAGGTGAGCATTTAAACCATGGAGGAACGCGTTGCATAAAGCTATATCGTTCCTTCCAGAGTCCGCCGCTTCGACCCTAAACTCCACCGAGTAGTCGGCCACCGACTGGCTACCCTGACGGAGCGACAAAAGGCAGCTCATTATATTCCCCTTGCTCTCCGTACGGTTGAATGTGTGGGAGAAGTCGGCCACAAATTGGTCAAACGTCAGGTACGTGCCCTCCAGACTGTCGAGAATGGACTGAGCCCAGCTAAGGGCCCGGTCCCGAAGCAGGAGGGTGAAATAATGAATTTTGGAGATGTCGTCCGGATACTCCCTCCCCACCTGCCTTAAATAAATCCAAACCTGGCAAAGGAATTCCTTACATTGCCCCACCTCCCCGGAGTATGTGGTAGGTGAGGGAGTGGAAGTGGTTCGGTGAATGATTGAACCAGGAGCAGCAGGTGGAGCCGGAGAATCCGGAGCCGACATGTGAGCCAAATGATCAGAAACTGTACCCAGCTACTGCATGATTGTCTGCAGCTGCTGGGTGAGCAGAGCCACCTGCCTCTCTGTAACGTCGAAGTGGTGGCGCGTGAAGTGCTCCGTTGCTGCAACACACCCGCTGCGCTGCTATCTTGGCTGGCTTGTTCTGTCATATTGACTGAATTTACAGCACAAGTGCAGGCTGCAGCACCAAGAAAGCACAAAAACTACAACAGACGTTTGACAATTTATTAATCTCAAAAGGGCAGGATTAAGGAAAACAGTCACTCGCCAGAGAAGCAACAGCCTGCGGAGAAAAGACGAGAGCTGGTTAGAGAGGAATGGAGATGAGGAGTGGAAATACAATGTGGGAGAGGCAATGGGCTGGTAAGCGCACTGCGATCCCTGAACACGCACCGCTTCGGAGGCAGCAACCTGGAGAAGGAGGAAAAGGGACACAGTGTTAAGGTAGGCATAACCTTCAACACGAGACAACTTGCAAGTCTGCACAGAGATTCTGCTCAGAGGCAGTATACCCAAACGAGCCAGCGTAGAATCAGTGAAGAGGTGGTCCTTATAAACACTGGCTCGGCAGAGGCAACAGGTGCGTCAGTCCTGTGTCAGTCCTCCCAGGTGCGTTGATTACTGCACCTGAGAGGCAGGAGAGAACGGGAAGGAGGGGGCGAGCGCTCACCAGGATGACACATACATGACAAGCATTACACTGGTCAACACCAAATTTACTAAGTTTTTTTTTAGTTGATATAGGACAATTTTGATGTGCTGAATCCAAAAATCACATTGTTTTTGCTCAATCAGGTCAACTTTTTGAACTATGGCCACATGCTTTCTTACATTTTTGTTTACATATACGGGTATTTTCATTTTATATGATGCAAAATTTTTTATTCTTGAAATTCTCTGAATTTTGAACAGTGATGACGTAACATTCAATTTACATGTACTTACCTTTATCAGTGTCTACTATTCAATTTACAGTACAACTGTACAACTGCTGTACAACTGCTTATAACTTAACATAAAAACCTGACCTGATCGAGAGAAACGGATGTCATTTTTGGATTCAGCGGTGCAAATTTGTCTTAAATCAGTTGAAAAAACACAGAAAACTCACAAAAAAATTATTTTTGTTATGTTGTGTTATAGAAAAGCCTATTGGAGATTTTACTACAAGAGCACCCTGAGGCGAGTGCAATATCCCCTGCCTCCATTTTCTTTGAAGATCCCAGTACATACTGATGGAGAGCAGTTTTCAAATTTTCAATATAATTACTGTGGCAGAACAAAATTAGGATAAGCCCATCAACCACAAATATACAACAAAGTATACAACCCATAGTTGTAGGTCAGAATCCCAAGGTGAACCCGTGTAGCAAGTATGGTGACCCTAGAGAGCTTTACACATTCTATAGTAAGAGATCATAGGGAGTGCTAACCTTGACCTTTGACCTTTTGACCCCAAACCTGTAGTCAGAGGTCATGGTCTCAGAGTGAACCTGTGTACCAGGTTTGACTATCCTAGCTTTCTTTGTTGTTGAGATATACTTTATAAGGTATTTTGATGATGTTCTTTGACCTTGTGATCCCCAAACCACAGTCACACTTTAAGGTCACAGGGTGAACCTGTGTACCAAGTTTGGTGACCCTAACTTTACTCGTTGTACAGTAATAAGGTGTAGGGAATGTTAACCTTGACCTTTTGACCCCAAACTCATAGTCAGAGGTCAGGATTCCAAAATGAACCTGTGTACCAGGTTTGACTATCCTAGCTTTCTTTGTTGTTGAGATATACTTTATAAGGTATTTTGATGATGTTCTTTGACCTTGTGATCCCAAAACCACAGTCACACTTCAAGGTCACAGGGTGAACCTGTGTACCAAGTTTGGTGACCCTAACTTTACTCGTTGTACAGTAATAAGGTGTAGGGAATGTTAACCTTGACCTTTTGACCCCAAACTCATAGTCAGAGGTCAGGATTCCAAAATGAACCTGTGTACCAGGATTGGTGGCCCTAGCTTTATGCATTGTAAGGCATAAGAAATGCAAATGCAAACCTTGACCTTCGGACTCCAAACTAGGGATTCAAATTATCAGTTAATTCATTAATTGTTAATTGATTGACCTTATCGATCGATTAACGATTAATTCACAAGCGGCATTTTTTCCTGAGAATTTGAATTTCTCTATGGTCTATAACATAAAAAGCCAGTTATTGTTTGGTAAACTAAATAAAAAAATGCAAGTCATATTCCTCGAGGATTTGATTTATTTATGTATTCTAATTTTTTAGATTTTTTTAGATTTAGTATACTTTATTGATCCCCAGAGGGGAAATTGAGGGTATCCACCACCTGGATGGATGAGCAGCCACGCTACAGTGCTATCCCTTAACCATTCACACACATTCACACCTAGGGCCACTTTAGAGTCTCCAATTAACCTAACCTAACCTGCATGTTTTTTTATTTTTTTTTAATCTGTTGGATGTTAAACATTAACAACACTCAGAAACTCTACTATAACATAAAAGTGTGTGCACTGGCTGATTTTAAACTTCAGCCACATAAATTCTGAATAAAAAAATATTTAGACTTAGCCCACATAATATTAAAAACTTCATAAAATCAGACAAGCTCTCTGTGAGAACTGCTGATTTTGCATGACATGCATTATCAATGAAATGGCAAGTGACTGTAATGTAGCTTTCTGTAGTTAGCGCAGTCCAACAATCTGTTGTAGCGCCACATTTTCAGTGGCTAGCTGTGTTTTAAGTCAGCTTTTTTCTTCTTGTAGTGTGCTTCCAAATGGGTAGTTATCGTTCCTCTAGATGGAATATTATAACCTGGCTCCATAAAGTTTATCAGCTCCCAAAAGCCCTCGCCTTCAACATTACTTACTGTCATCATGTCTTTTTCAATCATTTTGCAAATCTTCTGAGTAATGCTCACCGTCTTCCTCTCATCACATACGTGCCTCCCCAAGACTGCGGTAACTGTTGATTGTGATGAAGCCAAACTAGCTGCGCCTTGCAGAATGGCTGAATGTGAGTTCTTTAGGTGGTAACTTAGCAAACTGGTTGAGTTGTTGTATTTCAATGTAGTACCACATAAGCAGGCCTATTCAATTAGCGGCTAGGCTAATTGAATAGGCTGGGCCCAGTCCGTGACCCAGCCAGAGAAGCAAAGGCCAACACGGCCCACAGACCCACAGAAATCCATCAATTACCACAGACCACAAATGCAACACTCCGCGCAGTTCAGCAAATGTCAACCCACAACGCAGCACACCTGCCCCAAAGTGGGGGCTCTATTATTATGACTGTGGCTGTGCTAGCAGCAAGACTCCAAGCCCACACTAAAAGTGAGCGGGCAGCGCAAATGCAAAGTCAATGGAAAGAGGTGAGCACATGTGAAATCGCGCACCTGTGTCCCAGGGACAGCACCAGCCCCAAGACTCTGCCGTCATCGGAGCAAAAGCATCAACATTAGAGAGCAAACCAACTCGAAAATGAGACTACCACCCACTCAGAGAAAGAACGACTGGGAGCTCCCCAGCCAAATCGGGAAGCTGCTGTCACCTACCCACAGACTCCTGCCAAGGATGTGCCAACAAGGCTAGCAGTGCAATTGCCCCACCATCCCGCGAAGCCCTGGAGGCAGGGACAACCCCCCCCCCCACCCCCGGTGAAACCTAAGCATGACGATATTTTGGGGATTTCAACAGCAGGTTGAACACAGCTGCAGAAGTTATAAAGGCAACTTCGCCTGTCTGCAACTCACTCAGACGATGAATTCATGTCTATTCATGTATTTACATTGAGTTATAATGTAATCACACTGCGTGGAAAAGTCGCCTGTTCGCATTTGGTGTGAAAGCACCTTAAAACATGTCATTGTCAACTCTGAAGTGTAAAACTGATGATGAAAATCATCGGTTTAACCCTGCCTGGACTGATATGTGTGTGTTAATGGAATGTATAGTTATAAAAAGAGGTTCCTACTCACACATGTGGTGATTTAAAACAAAACAAACCACAATAGTGGATGTGCAATGTTTGTTAATGTTATCAATCTTTTCTTGGGGGGTTTGTGCACTGAAGTGTTTGACCGTTCATTTTTTATTCATTTAAATGCACTTTGTGACGTGCCAGGGTCAGTTATAACCAGGATGTGTAATATATTTTATTTCAAAAGGGAAACAAATGTTAATGCTACTAACAGTGCACATTGAGTTTTTATGCACTTTGAGATATGCCTGAGTAAGATGTGACCAAAATGGTTATTTACAGAATTTTATTTTTTTTTAATTCTATTTATTTGTTGTTCAAGAGGAAAAATATTTCTACTACTTCAAGTTCTGCTCAACCCCAGCACTGTTATTGTGTTTTTATGCACTTTTGATGTGCCTTTGTCATGTGCCAAGCACACATTTAAAACCAAGACAATGAATAAAAAGTGCATATTTTTGGTCATATTGATCTGTGTTGGTTTGAAATTTGTCATATTCAACAGATCACTGAATATATGAGGCCCAGTTACATATTTTGATTTCAAATTGTGGCCCAATTGACTTTGTAATTGAATAGCCCTGAGATATAGTGTACATTTAGAATCAGAACCCTTTATTATCATTATACCACAGTACAACAACATTATGTGCAGTCCCCTTCAGTGCAAGGAAGAATAAAATAATATATATAAAAGGTTAAAAAATTTGCAATAGGCGAGTATAAATAAATACAAGTATGAAAGCAATATATGAAGTTTTGGCCAGTTGCTGAGTACTTTCCACTGGCGGGAGTTTCCGGGCGCATGCACAATACCATTTAATTGACGGTAAAGGTGAGCTATTTTTGTGTTTATTTCAAAAACAAAGCGTTATTTTGAAATTCTGGTAATTTCCCAGTTTGGAATCAATAAGGTACATCTATCTGTGTATCTACAGTTAGGCCCAAAAATATTTGGACAGTGACACAAGTTTTGTTATTTTAGCTGTTTACGAAAACATATTCAGGATGCAATTATATAATCAATATGGGCTTAAAGTGCAGACTCTCAGCTGTAATTTGAGAGTATTCACATCCAAATTGGAGCAAGGGTTTAGGAATTACAGCTCTTTAATACGTAGCCGCCTCTTTTTCAAGGGACCAAAAGTAATTGGACAATTGACTCAGAAGGCTGCAAAAAAAAAAAAAAAAAATAACAAGGCTGCATGGGCTCTTCCCTCGTTAACCTGTCATCAATTAAGCAGTTAAAAGGTCTGGAGTTGATTCCAGGTGTGGCGTTTGCATTTGGAAGCTGTTGCTGTGAACATACAACATGCGGTCAAAGGAGCTCTCTCTCAGTGGAGGTGAAACAGACCATCCTGAGGCTGAAAAAAAGAAGAAATCCATCAGAGGGATAGCAGAAATGTTAGGAGTGGCCAAATCAACAGTTTGGTACATTCTGAGAAAAAAAGAGTGCACTGGTGAGCTTGGGAACTCAAAAAGGCCTGGACGTCCACGGAAGACAACAGTGGTGGATGATCGCAGAATCCTTTCCATGGTGAAGAACAACCCCTTCACAGCATCCACTCAAGTGAAGAACACTCTCCAGGAAGTAGGTGTATCAGTATCTAAGTCTATCATAAAGAGAAGACTTCATGAGAGTAAATACAAAGGGTTCACCACAAGGTGCAAACCATTAATCAGCCTCAAAAATAGAAAGGACAGAATTGACTTTGCCAAAAAACACCTGAAGAAGCCAGCCTAGTTCTGGAACAGCATTCTTTGGACAGATGAGACTAAGATCAACCTGTACCAGAATGATGGGAAGAAGAAAGTTTGGAGAAGAATTGGAACAGCTCATGATCCAAAGCACCACATCTTTCTGTAAAACATGGTGGAGGCAGTGTGATGGCATGGGCATGCATGGCTTCCAATGGCACTGGGTCACTTGTGTTTATTGATGATGCGACAAAAGACAGAAGCAGCTGGATGAATTCTGAAGTGTATAGGGATATACTTTCTGCTCAGATTCAGCCAAATGCAGCAAAGTTGACTGGACGGCGCTTCACAGTACAGATGGACAATGATCCAAAACATACTGCAAAAGCAACCCAGGAGTTTTTTAAAGCAAAGAAGTGGAATATTCTGCAATGGCCGAGTCAATCACCAGATCTCAACCCAATTGAGCATGCATTTCACTTGCTCAAGACAAAACTTAAGGCAGAAAGACCCACAAACAAGCAACAACTGAAGACAGCTGCAGTAAAGGCCTGGCAAAGCATCACAAAGGAGGAAACCCAGCGTTTGGTGATGTCCATGGGTTCCAGACTTCAGGCAGTCATTGCCTGCAAAGGATTCTCAACAAAATATTGAAAAGTAACATTTTACTTAGGGTTATGTTTATTTGTCCAATTACTTTTGAGCCCCTGAAATGAGGAGCGTTTGTATAAAAATAGCTGCAATTCCTACATGTTTAATCATATATTTTTGTTCAACCCCTTGAATTAAACCTTACAGTCTGCACTTCAATTCCGTTGTAGTTGTTTCATTTCAAATCCAATGTGGTGGCATGCAGAGCCCAAATCATGAAGATTGTGTCACTGTCCAAATATTTCTGGGCCTAACTGTATCTGTTTGTCTGTCTGTCTGATTAAAAGACGAGAAAATATGGTGATACAATGACACAAGCCTATAGTTCCACTTAATTTTGACCAGGCGAGCTGAAACAGAGAGGCGGATGGACACACACACACACACACAAGCACACACACACACACACACACACACACACACAAAGCCACAGTTTCTGGGCACAAGCGTAGTACCGTTCCATTGATGGTAAAGGTGAGCTATTTTTGTGTTTATTTCAAAAACAATGCATTATTTTGAAATTCTAGCAAATTAAAAGTCAAGAAAATACGGTGATACAATGATACTAGCCTTTAGTTCCATTTAATCTTGACCGGGCGAGCTGAAACAGAGAGGTGGACGGACAGATACACACACACACAACCACACACAGATGCACTAACTGACTACTGTATTGCCTCTCACCGAGGCATAATGGTCGCATACAGCACTCCATTTAGACAGCTTCATTTTCTCCAGTGAAGTACATGACGTGTGGTAGAGATTAGGCTATAGTGCCCTCGCCAGCACTGGTGACACCACTACATTTATTGAAAATAAACTGTTGAAAAGAATGGCACCACTTTCAATTAATTGATAATTAATTTAATTTAGTCTTACTAAATTTTTATCGACAATTAATCGAAAGTCAATTACTCATTAACATCTCTACTCCAAACCCATAATCAGAGGTCAGGATCCCAAGGTGAACCTGTGTAGTAAGTTCGGTAACCCCAGCTTTCTTTGTTGTTGAGATATACACTGCGTTCCAAATTATTATGCAAATAGGATTTTAGCATCATAAACATTCAATTTTTTGTTTTTTAATTAAACTCATGGATGGTATTGTGCCTCAGGGCTCTTTGGATCAGTGATATCAATCTCAGACACCTGTCATAATTAGTTTGCCAGGTGAGCCCAATTAAAGGAAAACTACTTATGTCAGAATCTGGAAACTTTGAGTGATCGTATGTTGGTTCGTTACCTCAAATAAGATTCATGACACAAGTATATTCCTCATATGAGCTCTTTACTGCGCAGGAGTGCACACTTGTAACAGCAAAATCCAGCACTGGCAATGGCTGTCAATGGCTGTCAATGTTATATTCAATTGGAATTGACATCACTCTTAGCCCAGCAGATAGAACTTGAGTCCAGCTTACATGACCGGCTATTCTTGGGGTTGAATTCAGTGGGATCCTTCGCTAAAGTCAGCAGATGGCAGGGAAAAGTGGCTAGCAGGCACTTTTTGTTCAGTGCAGCGGTTCAAGCTTCGACTCATGATGCAGAGTAGACAGCGTGCTTCTGATGGGGTGATGTCTGTTACAATGGGCAATAGGTCCTTTTCTGGCTCAAAATTTGGTGATTGTCCAATGGCCGACCGGAGTCACAGAATTGAAGGAAAAATGAATGTGAAAACTATTCAAGCCACGAAATTCGAGTTCTTCTAATGTCGTGGTACTTGGATGAGGGAGCTTCTAGGGAAAAGTCCGAAAATCACGATCGCTCCACTTTACACGGTGAGTTAAGGGAAACAATTAGAAAAAGTTGAACAACTTATAAAAAAAAATGTCTGAGGAGAGGCAAAAAGTCATTTTTCTCCATGCAAAAGAGAAGGGTTTGAGGTCAAACATAAAGAAGGATGACCAAAGTTTAGACACACACAGAAAAGAACAGAATTCATACAGGAACTGAGCGACTTAGGGAGTTTCCCTCTTTTAAATGAGAGCTATTTCTTGGTTAAAACACTTGACTGGCAGTAGGAAGAACCAATTATCGTCTATCGCAGGAGACTCAAATGGACTCTGGTCCAATTGGGGAGAGTTTCTTTGTCTGTAACTGACCAAAAGAATGAACGGGGGCATCACACAACCGAGGCTAGTTGGTTATTGGCTGATACCAGTCAGATGGCTGGCATGAACTTCCAGAAAAAAACATATTAACTTGAAAATTCATATTTACCTCCGCCAGGCCGAAGGCCAGGAGGTTATGTTTTTGCCAGCGTTTGTCTGTTTGTCTGTCTGTCTGTCTGTCTGTCTGTTTGTTTGTCTGTTGGTTAGCAAGATAACTCAAAAAGGTTTGGACGGATTTCGATGAAACTTTCAGGCGTTGTTGGAAACGCTACAAGGAAGAACTGATTAAATTTTGGGGATGATCCGGATCACCGTCTGGATACAGGAATTTTTTAAAGGATTCTTTAACATTGTGAGATACGGCCATTTTCAACATGTGTGCAGGCGCAATAGAGGGCGCTGGTCATCGTGTCTGACGAACACGAACTCCGCGTTCTTCAAAGTTTTAGGCACAAAAGCACGCGGAAAACAGTGGTGGGCAGGGCCCGCCACCGTGCCTGTGTTTGCGCTACGCTGCAAAAGCTGAGACGGGCAGCTGTCCGGCGCCGGATTATTTGGCAGAAATTCCCTGGCCAGCCATAGGGGCTGCGCAAAAACCAGCTCTCTGCCAGGGAAGCTTCCAAATCCTCTTTTTTTCCGCGGAGCACAAACCCAATAAAACCCACGGCAACCTGTCTACCCAATTTGCATCCGTCAGTGAAGCCCTCAGTGCTGCTTTCAGTGAGCTATGAAAACGCTCGCAGCCTGGGACTTTGCACATGAAGGAGATGGACACAACACCAACACTTCAGTTTATTACCTCTGCCAAGGAGGTAATGCTTTTACTGCTGAACCACTAATCCTATCATTGTGAAACCAATTGCTAGTCATATGTTTTCATGGTCAAGGAATATGAAAACGTACACACAAACACTGTATGGGGGGGAACTGTGGCGCTTGGCGGAGGTCTGCGCTCTCCGAGTGCTTTTCTAGTTTATATATATGCTAAACTAACTTCAGTGATTCATTACTAATTTTCATTATTACTACAGTGAGCATGCATTTTCATAAACTTGTTTAAGCATATTTTCAAACATGCAATGTATTTATATCAGTGATTAATGAAACATTTCAAATCATAATTGTCCATCACGGGGTTGGCTATATCTTCAAAAGTGTCCTGAGAAGTATTTCCTGAAAACATATCAAAGTCTTGAGAGGAGAAAGTCAGTTTCAGTCAGCACAACAGTTCAGTTTTGGCAGAGGCAACAGCAAACATATTCCTGAGTTGTCCACTGGGGTACAGTATTGGGCTTTGGATTTTAACTAGAGACCTGGAGGAATTTGGTTGATATCTGGATCATCTCAAACAGCTCTTGGAACATAAAGCTGGAGAGGATGTACTTTATTGGATTTATAATAACAGTCCAAGCCGTTTCCTGGCTCAAAGGGGATTTTGGGAGTCAGTTCACAACTGGAATGTGGCCTTCAAACAGGTTATTTAGGTGAAACGGTGAATGTGAGATCTTCTGTTCTGCAGAGACTGACCTTATAAAGTGGGACCCAGCGTTTAACATTACAATGCTATCACAAAATGTTACAACCCCAGTGGGGTAGAAAAAGTAACCCGTGTTTCTCCTCAGGTCTTGATTCCCCTGACATCCTTATTGGCTCTTCACAGCCCACACCTGCATCCTGTTGGCCAATCGGTGTCCTCCACTGACTATAAAAGGCCAGAGAAGCAGTGGATCTTCCTTCCACCTCTGACTCGGATTGCCAAAGCTCTGCTCTCTACTGCTATTACAGGCTGGGGTAAGGTTTGAGGCTGTTTGTAGTGATGGCTAAATGAGGCTTTCTGGAGGACTTGAGGCCTTTCATCAAAATGGCTCATATAGACGAGGCCTCATGTGAGACTTCATTTTCTCTACCTGGCCATCTAGTGGACAAAACGTATACAACATGAACAAACTGATTAAGAAAGCTAGCTCTGTCCTGGGGCAGCGCCTTGATCCGATGGAGGAGATAGGAGAGAGAAGGACGGTGGCTAAACTGTCATCTCTGCTGGAGTCCGAGTTCCACCCTATGCAGGACATACTGAATGCACTGAGGAGCTCATTTAGCAGCAGACTACATCATCCCAGGTGCACAACCGAGAGGTTTCGTAGGTCCTTCCTACCAACGGCTGTCAGACTGTACAACCTAAGCAGGGCTGCTCGCAGAGATAGCAAAAAGACGTAACAAACTAATAGTTTTTTGAATGCAAAAGATGCAATAGACTTACACAATGGTCCCCTCCGGCATACAACTAGGAACTTACCGGTCGCTATGGAGGGTGAGAATATGTATGGGCACATAATCATACCATGTAGGATAACTAAGTAGACGGTTATGCTGTTTCATTCCATCTAGCAACAATGCTCTGCACTGTGTGTGTTTATATATTTACATATTTATTCCATCTAGCTACAATGCTCAGCACTGGGTGTGTTTATATATTTATATATCTACATATTATTCCATCTAGCTACATTGCTCCGCACTGTGTGTGTTTATATACTTGCATATTTATTCCACCTAGCTGCAATGCTCCGTACTGTGGGTGTTTATATATTTACATATTTATTCCATCTAGCTACAATGCTCTGCACTGTGTGTTCATATATTCATATATTTATTCCATCCAGCTACAATGCTCTGCACTGTGTGTCTGTGTGTGTGTGTATATATATATATTTTATAGTAATACGTACATATGTATATTAGCTGCTCTTGCTTGCTTGTTTTTTTTTTTTTTTTTTTTTCTTGCCTTCTGATTGTTGCTCTGAGTGTTGCTATCCCTGTGCTGTTGCAATCCTGGAATTTCCCCGTTGTGGGACTAATAAAGGCTTATCTTATCTTACATGCAGATTTTTGCAAGGGCATTATTGGTTTAATGTGCATTTTTTCAATTTCAATAAATGTGCTGTCTTTTAAGAAATATCAATGATCATAAGGGAAAAAGAAATAATAAAACTGGGGTGACTACAATGAATGTGTCTGTGTTACTTCATGTGCTTGTACTACTTATCCAGTTTTATTAAGAAATAATACATTTTCAACAGTCTTATACTGTCCCAGTATATTCATCTCTGGCGTTATTCTCATGCAGGGCACAATAGCAATAGTGCCTCAGCATAATGATGCGTAATAATAATCCAAGCTCTTTGAAACACAACAGACACTTCACCTTGCAAATAAAAACGAAATGGCAAAAAAAAAAACCCAAAAACAAAAAACAAAAACCCCGAAATAGCAAGAATGACACAGCTGGGATTTGAACCCAGTGTCATGTGCGGCGAGCGCTCGCCCCCTCCTTCCTGCTCACCAGCTCTCTCATCAGACGCACCTGCTGATTCCTGCCTGCCAGCGTTTATAAGGAAGCAGTCTTCAGTGATTCAACGCTGGCTCGTTTGGGTATACTGCTCAACCGACGGCTCCATTGTAAGGGGTTACTTGTCCCGCCCCCAGTCCATTCTCCCGCCTTCGTGCGTCCTGGGAGCCCTCACCTGGGAGATTGAGAAGTGGGTCCGCCAGGCCCACACTTCTGACCCTGAACCAGTGGGCTGTCCTCCCAACCACCTGTACGTCCCGGCTGCTCTCCGCAGCAAAGTCATCCAGTGGGGACACACTGAATGTTTCGGCCGCCACCCAGGGGTGGTGTGGACTATCAACATCATCAGGCGAGTGTTTTGGGGGCCCATGTTACGGCGGGACATGCAGGAGTATGTTAAAGCCTATCAGACGTGTGCCCGGAACAAGTCTTCCTCCACCCCCCACCCCCCCCCGCTGGTCTTCTTCACCCCCTCCCCATTCCCAGTTGGCCTTGCTCCCACATTGCCATGGATTTTGTCACTGGTCTCCCCCTTCCCATGGCCACACAGTGATTTTGACCATTGTGGACAGGTTTTCCAAGGCCGTACACTTGGTTCCCCTTCCCAAGCTGCTGTCCACCGCCAAGACAGCGGAGCACCTTTCCTATCATGTCGTCAGGCTACATGGCATCCCTATGGACATTGTGTCTGACCGGGGCCCACAGTTCACTTCACGGGTCTGGAAGTCCTTCTGCCACTGTCTTGGTACCACCGTCAGCCTCACCTCCGGCTATCATCCCCAGAACAATGGGCAGGCTGAGCATGCCAACCAGTCCCTGGAGGCCGCTCTTCGTTGTGTGGCAGCCGAAGACCCCACTTCATGGAGCTACCATCTCACTTGGGTTGAATACTCAATACATTCCACGGTCTCCTCAGCTATGGGCCGTTCACCATTCAAGGCGTCTGTGGGCTACAACCCCCCCCCCCCCCGCTTTCTATGGCTGAGAGAGAGGTTGCGGTGCTGTCTGTGGGAGCTCACTTCCATCGCTGCCGCTGGGCCTAGAGATCCACCAGAGCGGCGCTTCAGTGCGCCACCGGACGAAATAAGCGCTACGCTGACCACAAGAGGGTTCCGGCGTCAAGCTACAAAAAAGGACAGCAGGTTTGGGTAGCTGCAGACCAGATTTCGCCGAAGATGGAGGGTCGCAAACTCGCCCCCTGGTTCGTGGGTTTCTTTCCTGTCACCGGTAATGTTGGCGACTCTGCTGTTCAGCTCCAGCTGCCATGGACGCTCTGCGCGCACCCTACCTTCCATGTTTCCAAGGTCCCTGGGTCCAAGGTTCATGACAAAGGGGTGGTCCGGGACTACCATAGTGCTCACCCAGAGAAGACTGGGTGACCGCCAGGAGGCGTTCCTTGAGAGGGGGGCACTGTCATGTGCAGCAAGCGCTTGCCCCCTCCTTCCTGCTCACTGGCTCTCTCGTCAGATGCACCTGCTGATTCCTGCCTGCCAGTGTTTATAAGGAAGCAGTCTTCAGTGATTCAACGCTAGCTCGTTTGGGTATACTGCTCAACCGATGGCTCCATTGTAAGCGGTTACTTGTCTTATGACATCACCTAATAACCTTATCTCTTCCACCTTTTCCAGGTTGCTGCCAACGGAGTTGTGCGTCTGCGGGGACTTGGTGCGCTCCCCAGCCTATTGCTCCTCCTCGAAGCAGCCTTCCTTCTTTGCCCAGTCAGACCCATCCACCCACCGTGTCCGGCAGTTCCGCCTGCTGGTTCCTCTCCTTCGCTGGGTTCTGTGCTGGTCTCCTCCTATCTCTCACATGAGTGGCATAGTCTGTTTTCCCGATTTATCTCCATTCCTCCCTAATCAGCCTCGTCTGTCCTCCGCAGGGCTCCTGCTTATCTGGCGAGTGATTGACGTTTTCTCCTCAAGATTGCTGTGTTTTAACATTTTAATAAAAGGTCAAACGTTTTTTGTGTGCTCGCTTGGTGATTGCACGCTGCACTCAGGTGGCTTGTCCAGCCAATATGACACCCAGGCCTCCCACTTGTAGTACAGATCCTTTACTGCTAAGCCATCACCTCAACTGCATTAAATAGCCACTATTTGTGGAAAATACATTAATGGGAGACATGCGCTCAAAATGTTCCCAAACGGGAGAAGTCCGTCTTTTTGCTGCTGCCTCCATGTGAAAATTGGCTGTGACAAATCCCTTACACAGTCAAACATGACAACACAAAACGTGAGGGACGGGGATTTCCATTGGGTATTGCTGCTCACTTTATTTCGTGTTGCGTGCAAAATCATGAATGGCTTCCTGACCCAGTCACGTGGTCCGACGTCAACACATATGTCACAATGCACGCCTCGAAACACGCTTCACCAAATATTTCCTGGATAAGCTCGGGGCACCCCTCGGAGCTCCGGAGCCTGCCTTCCCATCACTAGCTGTTTGTATGTTTATGTACACTGTAGTGAACCTGGTTATCTACTAGTTGATCAGAGTGCCTGTTAACCCATGTCTGCTTCTTGTTTTGCCAGAGACACCTGCAGGGGAACTGATCAAGGCACCAATTTTTCTGTCCAGACTTTTTAAACAGGCGATGTAAACTCTTGGAATTAAGCATGTGGTTTCAAGTGCCGATCACCCTGAATCCCAAGGAGCTCTGGAGCGGTGGCACCAGACACTAAAATCTATGACAAAATACTGTCTTGAGACTGGTAAAGATTGGGATGGAGTACCCCTAATGTTGTTTGCAATAAGGGAAGCTAAACAAGAATCCTTGGGATTTAGTTCCACAGAACTTGTATTTGGACATAAAGTTCGAGGTCCTTCAAACTTACTGAAGGAAGCATTCATGTCATCTCCAAAATCAGCCAAAACTAATATCTGAGACTTTGTTTCACAGTTCCGAAAGCGCCTCCACCAGGCTCGAACAGTGGCTTCAGAAGCACTATTCTCGGCTCAGATCACCCAGAAGCAGCATTATGACCAGAAGGCGGTTCTACGGTCCTTCAAACCAGGTGATGAAGTTCTAGTGTTACTTCCTATCCGTGGGTCTTCTCTCTCTGCTCGTTTTTCTGGACCCTATGTGGTACAAAAGAAAGTAAGCGATACTGACTGTTATAAAAACCCCTGACAGAAAACGCAATACTCACTTGTGTCATCTTAACATGCTAAAGTTGTACCACTCTAGAACTGCTCCTGTTCTGAACCTACCCACCAAACTTCAGTGCCCGTGGCACCTATGGTAGATGAGTATTTATCCACCTCACCTTCTGTCTCTTTAAGTACCTCTCTGGGAGTGAATGGTACTAAAGATGAAGATGGTCTTGAAATAAAGGTCACAGATCACCAGACAGCCAGATTATTAAACTCAGGTGTTGGCAAATCTGCCTCAATATCTTTCTCATTTGTCTGATCTACAAATAGGAGATATTGAAGCTCTTATCCAGACCCATTTAACATTGATTGGTGACATCCCTACTTGCACAACGGTGTTGGCTCATGATATTAAAGTAGGTGATGCTACTCCTATTAAACAACATGCCTACATGGTCAATATGACAAAGAATGATAAAGGAAGTGACCTACCTCCTGGAACATGGGTTGGCAAAAGCAAGTTGCAGCCCCTGGAGTTCACTTTGCCTTGTTATCCCTAAATCTGATGGAACTCCACGTTTCTGCACAGACTATCAAAGGGTAAATACTGTAACAGTGGCTGATTCTTCCCCCTTACCTTGAATCAAAGACTGTGTAGATGATGTTGGATCTGCCTCTTATGTCAGCAAATTGGACCTTCTTAAAGGTTACTGGGAAGTTCCTCTTACTGAAAGAGCTTCAGAAATCTCAGCCTTTGTTACCCCAGATCATTTTCTGCAATATACTGTAATGCTATTTGGAATGAAGAATTCTCTGGCCACATTTCAAAGGCTAAGGGCCACTGTTCTGGGGGATGTTGCCAATTGTAATATCTACCTTGACGATGTTGTGATCTATTCTTCCAACCTGGCTGCACACATGGATACCCTAACAGATGTTTTCAGTGACTAGCTGCAGCCCCATTGACCCTCAACCTTGCCAAGTGTGAGTTTTTCAAAGCCACGGTAATGTACCTTGGAAAGGAAGTCAGCCAAGGGCAGGTACGTCCCATTCTTACAAAAGTAGCTGCTATATTGGCCTACCCTGTACCCACAACATGGAGAGAGCTGCGTAGCTTCCTGGGAATGGTTAGTTATTGCAGATGTTTCTGTAATAATTATTCACAGGTGGTGGCACCACTGACTACCCTTTGTTGTCCAAAGCAGTCTTTTGTCTGGAGTAACAAATGCCAGCATGCTTTTGAATGTGATGAAGCTCTTCTGCTTAGTGCACCTGTACTTGCTGCACCTGATTTCTCCAGACCATTCAAGGTGGAAGTGGATGCCAGTGACACCGGAATGGGAACTGTCCTTCTCCAGGATGACGCTAATGGGATCAGCCATCCAGTGTGCTACTACTCACGCAACTTCAATAAGCATCAGCAGAAGTACTCCACTATTGAGAAAGAAACCTTGGCCATGCTACTCGCACTACAGCAGTTTGAAGACTATGTGGGATCAACATCACAGCCTGTGGAAGTCTATACAGATCACAACCCTTTGGTATTCCTGGCACGCATATACAACAATAACCAAAGACTAATGAGGTGGGCTCTAATCTGCCAGGTCTACAAAATTCAAATTAAACATAAAAAGGAGGTGATAATGTGGTGGCTGGCATCCTCTCTAGGGCTTAAAAACTTTACCATTTATATGTTAAAGTAAAACCAATGGTTTTATTCTTATGGGTGGGAATGTTACAACCCCAGTGGGGTAGAAAGAGTAACCTGTGTTTCTCCTCAGGTCTTGATTCCCCTGACATCCTTATTGGCTCTTCACAGCCCACACCTGCATCCTGTTGGCTAATCAGTATCCCCCCCCTGACTATAAAAGGTAAGAGAAGCAGCCTCTGACTTGGGTTGCCACCACACTACAACCTCTACTCTCTGCTGCTATTACAAGCTGGGGTTAGGTTTGCGGCTGTTTGTATGTTGATGTACACTGTAGTGAACCTGGTTATCTGCTAGTTGTTCAGACTGCCTGTTAGCCTGTGTCTCCTTCTTGTTTTGCCAGAGAAAGCTGTAGGGGAGAGCTGCCATTTTTGTTGAACTCTTTTTTTCCTGTTTATGTTATGGATCAGGGAGTCGCCTATCAGGGTTTGTACTTTTTCTTTTAACTTAAGTTGTCGGCAAGAATCCTTTGTTTCTAGCTCTGGGGTGCGTGTTTGGTTTTTTTGGCCTTGGTTCTCCCTGAAGTCAATTTTTCTTTCTTTTATTCTGGCAATAAAACAGTTAAACCTGATCAACTCTCTCATTTTGTCACCTGCTTTGTTACTCCCTTTTACCCCTAGGCAGCCACTGGGGTTGTAACACAAAACAGCAAAAGGGTATTTGAAGCTGCTGGTGCCTCTGAAGTCACACGAACCTCAAGGTGTAGGATCCTCCAGAGGCTTGCAGCTGTGCATAGAAGTACTATTTAGCCACCAACGCTCACAAGCAGAAATGGTTGCAGTGGGCCCAGAAATACATGAAGACTAATTTTCAAACAGTCCTGTTTACTGATGAGTGCTGTCCAACCCTGGATGGTCCAGATAGATGGAGTAGTGGATGGCCACCATGTCCCAACAAGGCTGCGACATCAGCAAGGAGGTGGCGGAGTCATGTTTTGGGCTGGAATCATGGAGAGGGAGCTGGTAGGCACCTTTAGGGTCCCTGAAGGTGTGAAAATGACCTCAGCAAAGTATAGAGTTTCTGACTGACCACTTTCTTCCATGGTACAAAAAGAACCATGCCTTCCGTAGCAAAATTATCTTCATACATGACAATGCACCATGTCATGCTGCAAAGAATACCTGTCATTGGCTGCTATGGGTATAAAAGGAAAGAAACTTATGGTGTAGCCCCCATCTTCCCCTGACCTCAACCCTATTGAGAACCTTTGGAGCATCCTCATGCAAAAGATCTATGAAGGTGGGAGGGAGTTCACATCAAAACAACAGGTGTGGGAGGCTATTCTAATATCTTGCAAAGAAATTCAAGTGGAAACTCTCCCAAAGCTAACAAGTTCAATGGATGCAAGAATTGTGAAGGTTATATCAAAGAAGGGGTCCTATGTTAATATGTAACTTGGACGGTTAAGATGTTTTTGATATAGCTTTTGATTTCAGCAAATATGACCTAATGCTGCAAATGTCATGAACCCCTGTGCGCCATTACACTGCGCACGAGGGAGGGAATGAAAAACCCAGTCGCAGGAGTAGAGAGTGCTGTGTTTATTAAAGTTCACCAACGTAACAGATCCAACTAACACCACATACAGTTCAGTCTATCACACAGTACATGGGGATATGTAATGACCGAGTTGGCCACCAAGGACACAGGGCGCCTGCTGAATACTCAACAGCCTAGTGAATATGAAGCCTGGTGCTACAGGTCTGCGTAATGCACGAAAACAGGAAAGGCGAGCAGCCTAAAACTGCAGGCCTGCAAGCACAGGAGAAAAGCTAAGAACACCTACAGGTCTGGAGTTAATTCGGGGCGAGCCGTGCAGCCTGGAGGCAGAGGCAGAGAAGCGGACCAGCCGAAACACCAAGGTATGGATCGTCTTGCAATGTCAGGCTGGGTAGAACGCTGGGAGTGAATGACCATACGTAGAGGGAAACGCTGCCACGTATGAAGGGGAATGTCCCCACAATCTCCTTCCTCAGCAGTGGCAAACAAATACTCCAAATGCTAACAAGGAAAGAGATTGCCGGTGTGAATGCGTGGGCAGAACTGATTGGGAACAGGTGAACCCTCCCCCCCGACAACAAACACTAACCCAGGGTGGGAGGTGGGGGAAAACTGGTTAGGAGGAAAGCAACCCATGAAAACACAATAGTGCAAAAACAATGAAGAACAATCCCTCCTAATAAACCCCCAACCTGGAGCACTAACCCCCCTCTCCAGAAGTCCAAAGTTCAGGGGGTCAACCAGAGTCCCAGGCCCCCAGTGTGGTGAGGAGTAGCAGATTGGGTGGCCTTCCCAAGTCCCAAGTCCAGCAGGCGGCCCGTGGGGTAGTGTCCAGCGGCCTGCCCAGGCCAATGGACCACCTGACCCATAAACCAAGACCCTCGGGTGGCCGACCAGTGTGGTGGAGCCACCAGGACCTGCGAGGATGGCAGAGAGGCAGGCTCCATACTCGGGAACATCGCGGTCAAGCCAAGGAACAGGAGCCCCCTGCCATTCGTGGTTTGGAGCAGGAGGACCGTAGCACCCACGATGGTCTCGGTCTGGGACATGGCTGCACCCACGATGGTCCCGGTCTGGGACGTGGCTGCATCCGTGATGGTCCTGGTCCGGGATGTGGCTGCACTGGCGGTGGACTCCAGCTGGGGCTCTGCTGCACCGGCAGTGGACTCCCCAGCAAGGGAGGTGATGATCCTCATGTCCTCAGGAGTCGAACCCCGATCCTCGGTTGCCTCCAACAGCTCTCTGACGACCCTGGCTGGAGGCTCCGAGTCTGAAGGGAGAAGGAGAAAAACCGGGTCAGGGTCGCTGGCAGCGGTGGAGCCTGGTGTGGTGGTCCCGAGGGCTACTGTGAGCTTCCCCGGGTCCACCTCACCATGAGTTGGGCAGTGTGACATTAATATTGAAATTTCTGATATAATGGAACACACTTGCCTGAACTCTGGCTCCACTGCCGTCCAGGACTCCAGCGATCTTGGGTGTGTGGGTTCCTCCGGTCCATCGGGTGCCTCATCCCCATCGGCTACTTCCGCGGAAGCTGGACCCACCTCGTCGTCAATGGGCAGCCCAGGTGGTGGCTGCTCCTCTCCGGCGACCCTAGGATGGAGCTCGAAGGGGATAGGAGAGGGAGAGCGATTAGGGTCGCCGGCAGTGGCAGAGCCTGGCGAGGGTGGTCCAGATGTGGCTGGGGGCTGCACTCAACTCCCCTCCCCCAAAGCCAGGCAAGATCCCTCCACCATCAACAAATGAACTACAGGAGAGACTACTTGCCTGTGCTTAAGCTCTACCGCCGTCCAGGACTTCGACGACGATGCCCAGTGTCCCATCGGATGGAAGTCTGGTCTGGGGGACGACTCCATTGTGGCGGCCCCTGCAGTGGGCATGATGATATTTGCAGGAGTGGAACTCTCATGCGCCGTCCTCCACACCTCCGGTTCCTCTGGCGTGGTGGCCGTGGATGACTCCTTAGCTGGCCCATGGGCTAGACCTTCCTGGTCCTCTGGCTCCTCCTCCCCCGAGCGACCTGGATCTGGGACCGATGGGCTCATGGGGGCACACAGAGAAGAGTCATTGAGACTCGGCACGAGAGTACTGTATGCCGCTGGGGCGGAGAGCTCAGGGGACTGCATGCCCCGAGTCTCTTCACCAGGAGGCAGGCTACATTGATCATTGATTGTGTAACTCGAATGAAAAGAAACTTGCCTGTTCTCCTGGCACTGGAGGTCCGCAGCGGCCTCTGAGGCATCCTCTCCACTCTCCTGGAGTTCCTCATCGGGTTGAAGCTCCTCCTCCCTCGGGGAAAGCCCTTTCAGTCTCTCAGCCATCTCCGGAAGGAGCCACAGCTTCACCTCCAAGATGAGGTCCGTTTCAGCCAGGAGAGCCCGCGTATGTTCCTCCATCTCCTCCCGTGACGGGGCAGAGCATCGCTTGGAGTGGGAAGGCGAAGCTGCGGTATGCGGGACTGGATGCTTCTTGCTGCGGGGCTTCCTCCCGCTCCTCCTCTTGGGTGACATGGGGATGAGGTAATCCGGAACGTGGAGCACCATGTCGGGAAGCGGGTCACCTGCGCAGAGAGACCTTGCATCCTCGGAAAAGGAGAGCAAGGTGGCCACGAGGAGCTCGAGCACCAGGAGATCCTCAGCCAATTCCTCACATGGCGCAGCAAAGATGTCCCGGAGGATCTCCATTGCCTCCGGACGATCCCAGAGGCTGTCTCGCTCCATCACCCTCCTCGCGGTGTCCCAAGCCTGAAGAACTGTCGGAGAGGGACGGGGCGTCTGCGTCCAGGAGAGAACTTCCTCCAGTTGATATAACGAGCGCTCTTCCCTGTCTAACTCCACCTCCGTCCTCTTGTCCGCAGGCTGGGTGGACACTGGACCGGGAGATGAAGGAGGTCCGAGGAGGGGGGAAGTCTTCCTCTGACGGGAGCATTTCTTCTGGCAAGGGGCCGGCTCCAATCGCGAAGAGGCATCCTCCAGCTCTGTGTCAGGAACGGGAAGGATGATGGAGAGGATGGCGTCTACCCTATGGATCTGTCGGAGGTGAGGGTAGCGCCACTTGAAGTCCTCCATGAAGAGTCATGCCCACTCCCGCTCCTCGGGAGACCGAGACCACTGAAAGGCGAAGCCCGCCTCCTCCAGCAAATCCTGGGCTTCCTGCTCTTCGTCTGTCCAAGTCATTATGTCCATGTATGAGGAAGAAAGGAGAAGGGGAAAAAAAAACCCACAACTCTACTAAGCTGGGTTTTTTTTTGTTTGTTTTTTTTTAACGGTCGGGACATTCTGTCATGAACCCCTGTGCACCATTACACGGTGCACGAGGGAGGAAATGAAAAACCCAATCGCAGGAGTAGAGAGTGCTGTGTTTATTAAAGTTCACCAATGTAACAGATCCAATTAACACCACATACAGTTCAGTCTATCACACAATACATGGGGAGATGTAATGACCGAGTTGGCCACCAAGGACACAGGGCACCTGCCGAATACTCAACAGCCTGGTGAATATGAAGCCTGGTGCTACAGGGCTGCGTATTGCACGAAAACAGGAAAGGCGAGCAGCCTAAATCTGCAGGCCTGCTAGCACAGGAGAAAGGCTAAGAACACTTACAGGTCTGGAGTTAATTTGGGGTGAGCCATTCAGCCTGGAGGCAGAGGCAGAGAAGCGGACCAGCCGAAACACCAAGGTATGGATTGTCTTGCAGTGTCAGGCTGGGTAGAATGCTGGGAGTGAATAACCATACGCAGAAGGAAACGCTGCCACGTATAAAGGGGAATGTCCCGACAATCTCCTTCCTCAGCGGTGGCAAACAAATACTCCAAACGCTAATGAGGAAAGAGGTTGCCGGTGTGAATGCGTGGGCAGAACTGATTGGGAACAGGTGTGTGAGAATGCATGTGAATGAGAGTGAATGGAGTGTGTGTATGTGTGTGTGCGTGTCTGTGTGTGTGTGTGTGTGTGTGAGCACCGGTGACAGTGCAGCTGATGGAGCTAGACAGGAGGAGAGGGCGTGCCAGAGCTGTCAGAGGGAAAACTAGGACAAATCATAACAACGAGTCAAAACCGGGTTTGGCCTCCAAACCCAGATTCACGACAGCAAATTCAACAAATGACCATTTTCAATTTTTTTTTTACTACCAATAAAATGTTTTGAAACTCTGTTGTGCATAATTTGGAACAGTTCATTTTGAGTTTTTATTTTTGCAAAAAAAAGTTATCACTGGGAGGTTTGTTCAATAACATTTGAATTACGCTCTAATACAGGGGTGTCCAATCATGTGCCATGGAGGGCCAAGACCCTGCAGGTTTTCCCTTCTACCCAGTCTCTTCAGCAGGTGTTTTCACTGATCAACAATCAGTGGGAAGAAATTCAGTGGAATCTGCTATTGAAGACACTGGTTGGAGGTAAAGCCTGCAGGATCTTGGCCCTCCATGGCACATGATTGGACACCCCTGCTCTAACAGTTGATGACTGGAAAATTATGTCATTTGCATCGACGATTTAGAAAAATCAGAGACAAATATCATTTGCATAGTAATTTGGAATGCAGTGTAGTTTATAAGCCATTTTGATGTTGACTTTTGACCTTGCAATCCCAAAACCGTAGTCACACTTCAGGGTCACAGAGTGAAACTGTAGCAAGTTTGGTGACCCTAACTTTACTTGTACAGTAATATAGCATAGGAAATGCTAACCTTGACCTTTGACCTTTTCACCCCAAACCCATAGTCTGAGGTCAGGATCCCAAGGTGAACCTGTGGACCAGGTTTGGTGGCCCTTTGGGCTTTGACCGGCAGGGGATAACAAATGTCCAAGTGAATTTAATCACTGGGATACACTTTACTGAGGTACACTGCATATGTTTGTAAGGAACATCAGGATAGTGTTCACTGAAACTGAGCACCCATTAGAAATTGAAATTCTAACATCTGACGATTATTACTAGAGGAGAAAATCTTTAGCCACCTCACAATTTTATTCAATTATGATTCAGGGGCCTCCGATTGAATTCTGAAATTATTACCTCCGCCAAGGAGGTTATGTTTTCATCGGCGTTGGTTGGTCTGTCTGTCTGTCTGTTTGTTAGCAAGATAACTCAAAAAGTTATGGATGGATTTTCATGAAATTTTCACAGATTGTCCGAAATGGGGTATCCTACAGATGATTACATTTTGGTGGTGATCCGGATCACCATCCACAAGAAAACTGCCATTACGCAAAATGCCATTTTTGTGAATAACTACTGAACCACTAATCCTATCACTGTCAATCCAATTGCTTGTCATATGTTTTCATGGTCAAGGAATCTGAAAACGTACACACAAACACTGTATGGGGGGAACTGTGGTGCTTAACCGCCATCACGCAAAATGCCATTTTCGTGAATAACTGGGTGATTCTCCAACTACAGTCAAATTTGGTCATGATATTTTTCAGAAAATCGAACACATATTTTTAGAAATATTTTGATTTGTTCTACTTCCTCACAATGTGTAGAAACATTAACTGATAGTGGTTGTAATGAAATTACATAAATATTATATATTTTTTGCCATTTTAGTCTAGCATTCAGAGGAAAGCATCATTTCCATCACACCACAAAAAAGGTGTTTTTCAAACAAAATTACTAGCGTAACCCATGTTTTCAAAACATTTAATGAAATTTCACACATAGATGTACCCAAATGTATAACTGTACTTATTTTAAGCATTTAAAAGATAATATTTCCTCATCATCTAGATGACAAATTCCCTTTTTACTATCTTACTGAAGTCTTTCAATCAAGTTTTTACATGGCAGAATCATGAGTTTTCCAATCCCAGACATGAATTGTAACCATAACTGCATAATTTTCAAAACTCCTAAATATTATTTCTGTAGCTGTGTTATTATTATTACTTTTGTGTAAAAACATGTGTTGTGATGGACATGACATTGTGTGGTGGAAAAGACAGCACATGTTGTAAATGGCGTGTGACATAGAGCATTGCTGAACATCGATCACTTTTATTGTCCTTGACATCAAGTGACATCATTTTTGAAATTTAATGTTGTTTAAACGTAAAAAATAATGCACATTAATCAGATGGTAGAACATTGCTCCTTCTCTTTTTGTGCTGAAACCTACAAACAAGTTGCAAAACTAGGGCTGGCTGATGGAAGCAAAACAAACATTCATTAACATCTCTGTAATTAGTGATTTAATCTTTTAAACTGCCAAACTTGCATATGGATTCACTCCTTTATCCATGATAATCAAGAGCAGAGCATATTTCTGCCCAAACTGTGGGATCCAACATCTTGTGCCTCTTTGTAACTGGTTGAGGCTCTGGGACCAGTCTCAGAATATTTTCAAGTTGGTACCAGATTATGTCCTCTCTCATTGGCCAGAAAAACCTGTTTTTGCCAATGCGACTCATGGTTTTCACCAAAGCACAGCTATCAGAGCCAACATCCTGTATAATGCCTGGATACGGATCCCCATCGTATGTGACCACACACCATTTTCCAATCAGCCCCTCATGAAGGTCTGCAGTGGGCTGAGCTGTGGTGATAGGTGTGCCTGTGGATGTGGGAGGCTTGGTATCACCTGTTACTTCCATGTCTGCTGTCTGGGGACCAAAACATCTGCAAAGCTGGGGCTCTGAGCAAAAGCAGCTTAGAATATGCCAAGATTTTTCTCCTGGTCTTGCAGAAACTATCTAGGGGAACACATAGTAATCAGATTACATATTACAAACACAAATAAACACAATGTTTTACACACATACACACTGATCAGGATGCAGTGAAATTTACCTTTGCCCTCGTCTTTGCAACCTTTTTCCCTCCCTCTTTTCTGTGTACAGTTTTTGGGTTCAGGCAGTTGAGGTGTATCAGGTGGTTCGGTGGGGCTGGAGTTGCCCAGTGAGACATAATGCGGGTCAACACCAATGTCCTCTGGTGACAGTGGTGGTGTAGTTCCAGCCATAAAACTCCTAACTTCAGCCAGTGTTTTCATTTTTTTTTGCGTCTGTTTTGTTGAGCTGTTCGCCATTGTCTTCTAACTTTTATTTTCTCCCTGTGTGTCACTTCAGTGACAGATTTGACAACACCTTGTTCTTTTTTTTTTTCAGGTATCTTTCTCTGTCTTTTCTGAGAAACTCTTGGTATTTATTCTTGGTATCTGATTTGATCCTTTCTCTATATGCTTTTGATCTCTCTGCTGTGGTCTTGCGTGCCATCTAAAAAAACAGACGGTGTCACATTTAAGTATCTATTCTTTCTTGTAGTTTGTGTATAAACAAAGTATGAAATAGTGTATAAAGTCTTTTGCATAATTGAATACACAGTATTTTAAGTGATATAAGCCAAATAAATGCATTTTTAACACTAACATTGTCATTTCCATCACAATAAATAAAGTGATGGAAATGACTGTTGTGGAAATGACAATGTTTAGCATTTCTTTTAAAATCTCATGACATATTAACATGCTAATCTCTGTTTTAGAGTTAGCATAAAATATACTCAAAATACACAATATAAAATGGTATTTTTCTCATTATTTGTACATTCAAAGGAAATATGAGGTGTTTGGAAATGACGACCAATAAACCTACTCTTGGTTTTGCAAAACTTTACCTTGATTTTTTCTTGTTTCCCTTCCTTCCATGGAGCATCACTGCTATCCTGCCATGAGCTCTCCTGTCACATGACAACTGATGTGGCTGCAAGTAGACAAAGGTTATAAAAAAGTTAAAAGTTACATTTTGTGGTGGGTGGTGGAAATGACAGTGATCCCTAGGGACAGGTGTTCTTTTTATGAAAAATAAATAAAATACGAATATATCTTTCAAGCATATGATATTTTTCATTAAAATAAGGAATTTCTGTGCCATTTGTCAATAAAGTTACTGTTGAATCAAATTTAATTTCAGTCTTATGAGGGACTGAGAGTCCAAAACCTGGCCAAGGGACAAAGGACATATAGCAAAAACACTCAATATAAAACCATATTTTATATAATAAAAATAGTAATTTATCTATCATAAATTTTTTGTAAGTTCATCTTTGTGTCTAGTAAGTGCAACATGAATAAAAAATGACAAACGTGTTTTTGTTTTTCTTATTTCTGCCTGGGACACAAATTCTTTGATAGTTGGAGAATCACCCAACTACTGAACCACTAATCCTATCATTGTCAATCCAATTGCTAGTCATATGTTTTCATGGTCAAGGAATCTGAAAACGTACACACAAACACTGTATGGGGGGGAACTGTGGCGCTTGCCGGAGGTCTGTTCTCTCCGAGTGCTTTTCTAGTTCTTGATGCATCACGGTGCTTTTTTCTGTGACTCTTGAGAGCCAGAGGTGACAAAATGAAACTGGAAAAACACTCAGAGAACGCATACCTCTGCCAAGGCTCCTTCCGTCCCTCATGGATCACCTCCAAAATGTAATGGGTTTGTGTGTAGGCCACAAGCCAGTTCTGGTGAAAATTCCATCAAAGTCTATCCAGTAGTTTTGATTATTTTTTTTTTTGATTTTGTATACTTTATTGATCCCCAAAGGGGAAATTGAGGGCATCCACCTGGATGGATGAAGCAGCCATGGTACGGCGCTATCCCTTAACCATTCACACACACATTCACACCTAGGGCCACTTTACAGTCTCCAATTAACCTAACCTGCATGTTTTTGGCCTGTGGGAGGAAACCGGAGAAATCCCGGGGTAAACCCATGCAGATACGAGGAGAACATGCAGACTCCACACAGATCACTGTTGGTTAGGGGCTGGAACCGAACCAGGGATCCCATGGCCAAGGGTGAGTTGCTGTGCTGGCGCAGTGCTAACCACTGCGCCACCACACAGCCCCATTTTGGAGGATTCTTGCTAACACACTGTGAGAAGATAAGAACCTTGGCATAGGTATGCATTCTCGGATCATCACCAAAATGTAATGGGTTTCTCTCTAGCCCATAGACCACCTCTGGTAAAAATATCATCCAAATCAATTCAGTAGTTTTTGTGTAATCTTGCTGCACAAATACAAACAAGGTCCTTGGTGCATACCTATGCACCAAGTGCATACCTCTGAGAGGTATGCACTACCAGATCATCACCAAAATTTAATGGGTTCATCCTTGCCTCAAGGGCTACCTCTGGTGAAAATTTCATCAAAATCTGGACAGTAGTTTTTGTATAATCCTGCTAACAGACAGACAGACGAACCACTCTGAAAACATAACCTCTTTGGCAGAGGTAATAAATATACACCATTAATTAAACAAATATGTAGTGAATTATTTGTAATTTGAAAGATTTTTTCTTAAATAAATGTATCATTAATTATTTTAAAAAATCTTATTTTTTTCTTAAATAAAGTAATGTGTCATTAATTATTTAAAATTATAAAATATATAAAATACAGATTTAATTTCACAGTTCCCGTGCTTCAGTGTGTTCATGGATTTGTCAATCTCATAAATAAATAATGTATTTTAAAAAATTCATTTAGTCAGGTCTGGACCGCCATATATGACAACTTGGTACTTTTAAAGCAGAGTATTTAATGCAAGTATTTCCATGAGTTTACTTTAAGTATTAATTAAACAAATGGAAGACAGATGTGGCAAGTCACATGGAATGTTACATTTGCAGCATATATTTCAGCATTTTTTCTATTTTTATAACCCCACATTTTTCTGATCAGCAGAAGTATTACTCACTAGGGCTGGGAATCATCACTAATTTCGAGAATCAATTTGATTCCGATTCTTGAGGTTCTGAATCGATTCGATCCCATTGAAAAATTACCATTTTAATAGCTATTTTAATTGCCAGGAAAAAAATTCTTAGAGACCAAATGCTGCAAATTGTACCAGGAATACTAGAACTTTGTTAATACATAAAGTATTACATAAAGAACTGACCCCAAATCAGTTACAATAATGTGTGGTGGATAAAAACCATAGGTTTGGTCAGTGTCAGTGTGATGATCTGGCCGCTCGGTGACGTCATCATGCTGAACATATAAATACGCAAGGGATGTCCATTTTGCAGCCTCTCTCTTCTCTCCTTTCGGCACTCGGCCTCCCATCCAATGATACTCTGTACCACCACTAAGGTTTTTTGCAATAAAGTTCCTGTTCTCACTTTTCCAGACATAACAATTGCTGACGAGAATAAACCATAGAGGTGTGTCTGAGGCCACTTCAGCCTTTTCTGGAGGCCCCCGGAGAACCATTTGTAGTGCAACCACACACAAAATTGTTGGTACCCCTCTGTTAATGAAAGAAAAACCCACAATGGTAACAGAAATAACTTGAATCTGACAAAAGTGGTAATAAATAAAAATTCTATGAAAATTAACCAATGAAAATCAGACAATGCTTTTGAATTGTGGTTCAACAGAATTATTTAAAAAAAATAAACTCATGAAACAAGCCTGGACAAAAATGATGGTACCCTTAACTTAATATTTTGTTGCACAACCTTTGAGGCGATTTCTGTAACTGTCAATGAGACTTCTGCACCTCTCAGCAGGTATTTTGGCCCACTCCTCACGAGCAAACTGCTCCAGTTGTCTCAGGTTTGAAGGGTGCATTCTCCAGACGCCATGTTTCAGCTCCTTCCACAGATGTTCAATAGGATTTAGATTAGGGCTCATAGAAGGCCACTTTAGAATAGTCCAATGTTTCGCTCTTAGCCATTCTTGGGTGTTTTTAGCTGTGTGTTTTGAGTCATTATCCTGTTGCAAGACCCATGACCTGCAACCGAGACCAAGCTGTCTGACACTGGGCAACACATGTCTCTCTAGAATACCTTGATAGTCTTGAGATTTCCTTGTACCCTGCACAGATTCAAGACACCCTGTGCCAGATGCAGCAAAGCAGCCCCAGAACATAACAGAGCCTCCTCCATGTTTCACAGTTGGGACAGTGTTCTTTTCTTGGTATGCTTCATTTTTGCGTCTGTGAACATAGGGCTGATGTGCCTTGCCAAAAAGTTCCAGTTTTGTCTTGTCTGTCCATAGGACATTCTTCCAGAGGCTTTGTGGTTTGTCAACATACAGTTTGGCAAACTCCAGTCTGGCTTTTTTATGATTTGTTTTCAACAGTGGTGTCCTCCTGGGTCATCTCCCATGAAGTCCACTTTGGCTCAGACAACGACGGATGGTGCGATCTGACACTGATGTACATTGACCTTGGAGTTCACCATGAATTTGTTTAGAGGTTGTTCTGGGCTCTTTTGTTACCATTCGTATTATCCGTCTCTTCCATTTTTCATCAAGTTTCGTCCTGCGGCCACATCCAGGGAGGTTGGCTACAGTCCCGTGGATCTTAAATTTCTGAATAATATGTGCAACTGTAGTCACAGGAACATCAAGCTGCTTGGAGATGGTCTTATAGCCTTTACTTTTAACATGCTTGCCTATAATTTTCTTTCTAATCTCCTGAGACAACTCTCTCCTTTGCTTCCTCTGGTTCATGTTTAGTGTGGTACACACCATGTCACCAAACAGCACAGTGACCACTTGTCACCCTTTAAACAGGCCGACTGACTGATTACAAGTTTGTAGACACCTGTGATGTTAATTAGAGGACACATCTTGGTTGAACATGTCCCTATGGTCACATTATTTTCAGTCTTTTCTAGGGGTACAATCATTTTTGTCCAGGTCTGTTTCATGAGCTTGTTTTTTAAAATAATTCTGTTGAACCACAATTCAAAAGCATTGTCTGATTTTCATTGGTTAATTTTCATAGAATTTTTATTTATTACCACTTTAGTCAGATTCAAGTTATTTCTGTAACCATTGTGGGTTTTTCTTTCATTAACAGAAGGGTACCAACAATTTCGTCCACATGAGTACTTCAGTGCTGGACCTGGGCAAACTAGACACGGTACGGATGCGAGCTCTACTTGTACATAGCCTGGGCACAGAAGGCCAATGTATTTTACTACACGCTAGGACCAACGGAAATGTTTGCTGAGTCAGTCGAGCTGCTAGCTAGCTACTTTGCCACACCTGGCAACGTGTTGGCGTGGCGCATCAGGTTCCGCCAACGTCGACAGAAGACGGGAGAGACGACACAACAATTTGTCGCGGACCTTCGCCACCTAGCTAGCACATGCAAATTCAGTTTGTTGGAGGATGAAATGGTGCGGGACCAGTTGACCTAGCACACTAGCAATTCGCAGCTACGAGCGAAGATGCAAACAGCACCAGACGACATGACACTAGCCAAGACCATTGAGCTAACATTCCAGCTAGAGGTCACTGACAGGTTAACATTGGAGCTAGGTATGCAGCAACAACAACAACAGTCAAGCCAGACACAGCTAGCACACGTGGTAACCACAGAAGGGTCCGGTGACATGGCAGAGAAGGCCGAGGTAAACACCACAGATCAGAGGAATGCTACGAGGTGTTTTCCATGCAGCAACTGCGGCTCCCCGACACACCAAGAGAGTGTGTTCCTGCCCAGCAAGGGAACAGCGAAGTCAGCGATACGGCAAACTCAACCACTTCCCCAAGGTTTGCCGGTCAGCACCACCATTGAGCTCGCTGGCCAGTTCAAGTCACTCACCCGCGACTACCATCCACACGATGAGCTTCAAAGGCGCGGGGTATGCATTCTGCAAGGTAGGGCTGGACGATGCCAGCTTATCGCTCCTGCTCGACACCGCTGCAGTGAGATTGATATTGAACTGAGTCACCTTGAAGAAGTTGTTCCCCAACCACTCGATCGAGAAAAACCCAGCGGAGCTGTACAGGTATAGTAGCTACTGCATCAGCAATGTAGGGACCATCACACTAACGGTCCACTACGCGTCAAGAGTCATTTCTGACTTTGTCTTCCAGGTGGCTACGCATGGAGACAACATACTAGGGTGTTACCTGTTCTGTCAGCTGGGCTTCACCATCCATGACAGTAACGGATTCTGTTTGACTGACAACGAGTGGGACGCAACACACCCAGAAGATGATGACGAGGGTACAGCTGTTCTGTGCTCACAAGAGGAGCACCGCCTGGAGAAGGGGCAGTGACCGGACTTGCCTCAGGGAGCCACTGCAGAGCTGCAGGAGAGGGAACCCGCGTCTATTGGGAACCCCGGGACACACAACAACCTGACACATGTTCTATCAACAGAAACAGCAACACATCACCACGACCAGACTTCCCAGGAGAGGGGGAGAAGAGGCCGGACTCCTTCCGAATCCACGCCTGGCACCAGCCTGTAGGAGCCGCCGCTGAGCTGCAGGATGAAGAGTCCATGACCCAACAAAACACAGCTGAACCACCAGATGCCTTCCAAATCCACGCCTGGCGTCAGCCTTCAGAAGCTGCCGCTGAGCTGCAGGATGAAGAGTCCATGACCCAACAGGACACAGCAGAATCACCACAACATGGTGGACGCCCCACAGCAGATGTGAGAGCCACACCATCACAACCACGATGCCGAGGGCAGCTGAACAGAGCGCCACTCGCAGTGCTGGACTGGGTCCTGGTCCACAGAACCAAACAACCGGACCTGCAGTTGGCCTCAATACCGTCTCCACTACTACTGGCACCCATCAAGATCACTGCACAGCTGGGGCCAGCAACCTTCCATCTGGCAGATGGTTTGGTGTGGCACGCCAACCATCTTTGCCGAGTTCGAGCAGCTGCCCCGGATGACATGGCTACGTGGGAGTCGACTTGCACAGTGTGGGACCTGGACCGGGGTTTCGAAGAAGATGATCCCGGTCCGAGGGCCTCTGCACCTCCAGGGGTGCATCCACCACAGGCTCGCCACAAGGCCTCTCCAACTGAACTGCCTTCCTCAATAAAAAGAAGGACTGTTTAGCTAGGGGCGCGGCTGCCAGCAAATAGTGGCACAATAAACCATTCAGCTGCGCTGGGCACCTGCTGGCTCTAGCTACTGTAGTTTGGGGTTCTTTGTGTTCCAAATTGGGGAGGATTAATTCGTTCATGTGTGCTTTCTGTTTTTCCAAGAGGGGGTGAATGTGGTGTATAAAAACCACAGGTTTGGTCAGTGTTGGTGTGATGATGCGGCCGCTCGGTGATGTCATCACACCGAACGTATAAACACAAAGGACAGCCATTTTGCAGCCTCTCTCTTCTCTCCTTTCGGCGCTCGGCCTTCCAACCAATGACACTCTGTACCACCACTAAGGATTTTTTTTAATTAAGTTCCTGTTCCCAGCAAACTCCACTCTCTGTTGGTCATTCCACACTTTTCCAGACATAACATAATGCACTTTTTATTATTTAACTTACAATTTCACAAAGTGCTAACAAGTGCTTCCTTTAGCGCAAAGGGTGTGTAGTGTCAAGTTAACAACCCAGAGTCCATCCATCCATCTTCTTCCGCTTAATCCTTTTAGGGTCGCGGGGGGGCTGGAGCCTATCCCAGCATCTTTGGGCGAGAGGCAGGGTACACCCTGGACAGATCGCCAGTCCATCACAGGGCCAACACAGAGAGACAGACAACCATTCACTCTCACAGTCATACCTAAGGACAATTTAGAATCCCCAGTTTGAAGCCAATTAACCTAACTTGCATGTTTTTGGCATGTGGGAGGAAACTGGAGAAATCCCGGAGTAAACCCATGCAGACACAGGGAGAACATGCAAACTCCACACAGATCACTGTTTGTCGGGGGCTGGGATTGAACCCAGGATCCCCCGGCCAACCCAGAGTCATTAAACAAATTCAATGCATGAAGCATGTATACATAACCTCACTGTATAGAGCCTAAATCATGCCCCCTCTACTTCCCCATATGGGACTTTAAATCAGAAAAATTCTCCATTGAAATGAATGGCAAGAGTGAAATTATTTTTTTGATCCTGATCAAATTTTGCCACGAGTTGCACATAAGATGTTTGCAGTGGCGGACCATGTATTTTATAACTAGGCCTTTAGTGGTGATCTACCCGATTTAAGTGCCATTCATACCAAGCACAATAGAAATAGCCTATAGGACCATCCACACAAAGCATGTTAAAGACAACTTTAACTATAAAAATTATACCTTTAAAAATCTACCATTTCCCTGCGCACTTGTTCATTGAACTGCAGATCCACTCTTGTTTCCCCAATGGTTTAAAAGTACTGTTGCTTGTAAGTGTCTGGCTGGTGGCTGTGCTTTCGTGTTTGGCTAGACGATTTAGGCAGCCAAAACATATGAAAAATTTGGAGAATACGGTGGCGTACGTCGAATCAGTAATATGACTAAGTTTTGTCTAAGTTAAGAGCACGCTGAAAAATGCTGAACCACGCTACGGCATAGTTCGTCGAGCTCCTATGAAAATTAATTTTCAGCATGCTGAAAATTTTCTGACGTATCCAGTGTATGGCTGATATGTCCCGCATTTGTGGAGCAAATGGCAAATTTGCAGCGTTGGTTCACAGGAAAAACCAGTACAGAGCTGTCTGCCTGCAGCGCATACACACACATGTATTTGTTCGTGTAACAGGACCTGTCGAGGTTTTTCCATTTGACTGAAATGTGTACCATAAGCTGTCCAGTGTTGTTCTGATACATATGCAAAAATGTCAGAACACCGGAGGAGGAGGATCCAATCAGCTGATCGCCTGAAGCGCAGAGGGCAGCTGTTTTCCATGATAAATCACACTTTGCTGTTGGCTGCGCCTCCCAGCAAAAGCACACTCCAAGCATTATCTTGTCTTTTTTTTCAGTTTATTGAAAATAAACATTTTTATCGCCACCAGTTCGTATACCTTTGAGCCAGGTTGTGACAACTGTCATCTGATGTTCCTGACGTGTCGCATCAGCTGTTGTTAGGCGTGACTGACCTGACAGATTTGACAGCTCTGCCAGGCCGGTCACGCCCCCCACCATGGTCTCTGAAGGAGAGAATCATCTGGGTTGAACAGAGATGATCTCTCCCACACCTAGGATTCATGGATTGGGAGGCAATGGCAGTTTGGCATGACTGCGCTATGCAGAAGTTATACTATTATTGCGCATAAATTGTGAATGTCGGCAACACTGTAAGCACTAGTTGGCTTAAGTTACTTATAAGTTATGGAAAAATTTTATATAAGTTACTAATACATTATGTATATGTCCAAATTGTTATGGATACACTGCAGCATGATCAACTCAATTCCATCCATCCATCTTCTTCCGCTTAATCCTTTTCGACTCAATTCCAATTAATAAAATTATTCTTTGCTGATGAGAAATTGTTTCACCCAAAAGTCTGGTCAAAAACCCCTCCCCTTCACCCAAAACTGGAGCTGTGAAACCCTATGCCATCGGCCGTAAAGTGGATAAGTTAATCCTTGCTCAAGGCCTGGAGTCATTCTCCCTCAAATCCATTTGCCAAAAGAATGCCAAGGTGACAGGTTTACGGCCTGATGATCCACAGACTCTTGACGACTAAGATTTCTCTCATTAAAACTCAAAAGTCCAACATTGCCCTCTGATGGAGAACACAGGAATATGTTCCCTGAGGACTGAATGTTTTCTCTCTGAAGTTAAACTATGAATTGTGAACAATTAAATAACTTATCCTTCTCCACAGACAACATCAGCTATTGGAGACATGGCTGGACCCCGTGATGGACAGGGATCTGACTCTGCTGTGCTGAAGGTCTGTTGCCCAAATTAGATTTAATTCTTCAGAATATTCCCTGTATAAGTTCTATAAACCTAACATCTTCAAACTCCTTTCAGAACTTTAAATGCATTTATCTTTTCATTAATCTCCGTTCCTTTTCAGAGTAACACAAATTTTCCTTTCTATGAAATAGTTTAATCATCATTTTCTTCATAAAACCACATCTATTTTTTGTAACTAATGCTATTTTATGTTTTTTCATTTTCCTTTACAGTGCCAGTTTTTCTTTGATTCCACAAATGTTTGGTAATATACTTTATGCTCAGTAACCAGTCTAATGTGCTCATGATACATGTTGAATTCACTGTCTTAAAGTCATCTGACTGTGTTCATTCAATTCAATTCAACTTAGATAGATAGATACATACTTTATTTTGAACAAAAAAGTAAAACAAAAACAAAACAAATGACAAATGCAATAAAGTAACAGTATACAGTGTTTGAAAGGGAGAAGGAAGAAGTGAACACTTATTAATTCCAACTCCTCTTTTCCATAAATACACCCATGTGAATTATATACAAATTACCACATTTAAGACCCCAAGTAAACAACTAACTGTATTTTGTACATATAAACATTAACACCCATCTATCCTAACATTTATTCCATCTAGCTACAATGCTCTGCACTGTGTGTGTTTACACATTCATATATTTATTCCATCTAGCTGCAGTGCTCTGCACTGTGTGTGTTTACATATTTATTCCATCTAGTTACAATACTCCGCACTGTGTGTTTATATACTCATATATTTATTCCATCTAGCTACAATGCTCGGCACTGTGTGTTTATATATTTATATATTTATTCCATCTAGCTACAATGCTCCACACTGTGTGTCTATATACACTACCGTTCAAAAGTTTGGGGTCACTTAGAAATTTCCTTATTTTTGAAAGAAAAGCACTTTTTTTCAATGAAGATAACTTTAAACTAATCAGAAATACACTATACACATTGCTAATGTGGTAAATGACTATTCTAGCTGCAAATGTCTGGTTTTTGGTGCAATATCTACATAGGTGTATAGAGGCCCATTTCCAGCAACTATCACTTCAGTGTTCTAATGGTACAATGTGTTTGCTCATTGCCTCAGAAGGCTAATGGATGATTAGAAAACCCTTGTGCAATCATGTTAGGTCTGCAATGCTGTAATTGCTGCAAATGGAGGATTCTTTGACGAAAGCAAAGTTTGAAAGGAAAAATTATTATTTCAAATACAAATCATTATTTCTAACCTTGTCAATGTCTTGACCATATTTTCTATTCATTTTACAACTCATGGTGGTAAATAAGTGTGACTTTTCACGGAAAACACAAAATAATTGTCTGGGTGACCCCAAACTTTTGAACGGTAGTGTATATATATTTATATTTATATGTACATATGTATACTCGCTGCTCTTGTTTTTTCTCTTGCCTTCTGATTGTTGCTCTGAGTGTTGCTATCCCTGTGCTGTTGCAATCCTGGAATTTCCCCATTGTGGGACTAATAAAGGCTTATCTTATCTTATACATTGATGTCCATACATCAAAACCAGCCTCAAACAACACAGATATACACAGTACTGTCCCACCCACCATTCCATAGTGTCCCAGAGTGAGCATAGTGAATCTTACATATAAATACTACCCTTCTAACACATATCCTTTCAGCAAATAATGTTTATACCTCTTTTTGAATTGATTTCTGTTTGTACATAGTTTCAGTTTCGGCTCCAGACTGTTCCACAAATCCACCCCACAGACAGATATGCACATACTTTTCTTGGTTGTTCATATCTTGGGTTTTGTAAAGTTTAAGTCTCCTCTCAATTTATAATCATTGTCTCTTTTTTAAATATTTTTTTGTGTATTAGTTGGGAGCTGATTATTAATTGCCCTGTACATGACTTGTGCTGTCTTAAATTTAACTAAATCGACAAGCTTTATGACATGTGACTTTAAAAACAACGAATTGGTATGGTCTCTATATCCTACATTATTTATTATCCTTATAGCTCTTTTTTGTAATGTGCATATTGACTGTAGATTGGTCTTGTAGGTGTTTCCCCAAACTTCTACACAGTAGTTAAGATAAGGTAGAAACAGTGAATTGTACAGTAAGAACAATGATTTATAGTCCAAGATGTGTCTTGTCTTCTCCAGTATCCCTATACATTTTGCGAACTTGGCCCGGATGTGACTGATGTGAGGTTTCCAGCAGATTTTATTGTCTAGCGTCACCCCCAGAAACTTATTTTCTTGTGCTGTTTCTACTCTGGTATCATCTATCGTTACCATCATTTCATGATTTATTTTATAATTTCCAAACAACATAATCTTTGTTTTTTTTTCAGATTTAGAGATAATTTATTTTTGTTGAACCACTGCGTTAACTTTTTCATTTCAGTTGTGACCGCCTCTAAAACCTGCTGCAAATTCTCACCAGTGCAAAGGAAATTTGTGCCATCCGCAAACAAAATAAATTTCAGAATTTTTGATACTTGGCATATGTCATTTATATACAAAATAAAGAGTTTGGGTCCCAAAACTGACCCCTGGGGCACACCACAAGTGATGTTCATGAAGGGTGATTTGTGCTCACCAATTTGATAGATAGATTAGTTTATTTGACAGGGACAGTGCAATAAACATAGACAATTCATCAATGACAATCAATCTGATGTGTTGCACATGGAGTGTATAGCTATTAGCTAATTTGCAACTCTTGTCCCTGGATGGGCTTTAGAAAAGGGAATCAAGTAAAGAAAAGGAAAGAAATAAAGAAAATACACAATACACAATAACCACATACATCAATGCAAAAGGATTATAAATACACAATTATAAATATTATAAATATTATAAATACTATACATACACAAATATAACAACCTGACTCACATTTGCCTATTTCAGGCCTCCCTCCCTTCGTCACTCACTATAAACAAACACATTCATTCCTTCCCTTCATTCACTCTCACCTTGTAGACAATCAATTCATATATGAGTACATTCTTGTTTATTTTTCAGCCAGTTTTTAACCTTTTTAGTGAATGTTTTAAAGTCCGTTATTATTTTAATTTCATTTGGCATTGTGTTCCAGATGTGACTGCCCTTTATAGAGAAAGCTGTTTGTCCAAATGTGGTTCTGCGGTGGAATATTTTACAGTTATTGTTAACAGAACTCCTGGTGGCTCTGCTGCTGTCCTGTCTTTGGATGGAACCAGCAAGTGGCTCGGGTGCTGATTTATGGAGACATTTGAACATTATTTTCAGAAAACAGAGGTCAATGAAACTCTCAAAACTCAATAGGTTGTATTTTTTTAAAACATTACAGTGATGCCACCTAATGGGCTTTTTGTCCAAGATTTTTAGGGTTTGATTATATAATGAACCTATATGTCTTATTGTGGAAGGGGCTGCTTGAGCCCAGACTGTCAAACAGTATGATATATGAGAAAAAAACATAGAATGCATATACAGTACAGCTGCTTCGTAAGGTATGTAATATCTAATTAATTTAAAGTAGTTCAGATTTTTTTTTACTGTTTTTGAAATTTTCTTTATATGAAGATTAAATTTGAGTTGAGGATCTAGTACAATGCCAAGGTATTTGAATTCTGTAGCTAAACTGATGTCATGATCATGTATATTAACTTTAAAACGTTGCAGGTTACATTTTTTGATTGAAAAGCACATTGAGACTGTTTTCTGAAGGTTCAGCAATAGATGGTTCTGGAGGAGCCACTCTTGGACATCAACCATACTTGTAGACAGTACATCTGCAGCCTGTGCTGGAGTCTTGGCAGCTGTGTAAATAACTGCATCATCTGCATAAAGTTGGCATGTTGCAGCTGAGCAGTGTAACGGCAAGTCATTAATAAAAATGCTGAAAAGTAATGGACCAAGAATGGACCCTTGTGGGATACCCATGCGGTTGTTTAAAAATGAGGATTTATCCTGGTGAACTTTTACACACTGTTCTCTATTCTGGAGATAAGATGCAAACCATTCTAATGTATCTGGGGAGAAGTTAAAAGATACCATTTTGGATAAAAGCAAACTGTGGTTTACAGTATCGAAAGCCTTTTTGAGATCTAGAAAAACAGCTCCTACCACATTACCCCTGTCCAAGGACTGTTTGACGTTTTCAATAAGGCAACAATTTGCTGTTTCTGTTGAGTATCCTGGTCTAAAACCAAATTGATGTGGATGAAGGAGTTGACTGTCTTGTAAGTAGTCCATCAGCTGTGTAGCTACAACTTTTTCAAGAACCTTAGACAGGACTGGTAAGATAGAGATTGGGCGGTAATTGCATATATCGTCTTTACTGCCTGATTTATGAACTGGTATGACGACAGCTTTTTTCCAGCCAGATGGAAATGTACTAGACCTAATGGAGAGATTAATGAGATGAGTCAGTGGTTTGATTAATATTTTGCTGTGCATTTTGAGAAAGGAGGTGCTCATATTGTAGATTGGGCTGCACGGTGGCGCAGTGGTTAGCACTGCGGCAGCACAGTTTACCCTTGGCCAGGGGATTGTGGGGATCGTGGGATCGTGGGTTCGATCCCAGCCCCCGACCAACAGTGATCTGTGTGGAGTTTGCATGTTCTCCCCGTGTTGCATGGGTTTACTCCGGGATTTCTCCGGTTTCCTCCCACATGCCAAAAACATGCATATTAGGTTAATTGGCTGTTCTAAATTGTCCCTAGATATCTGTTTCCTATAGGCCCTTAGAATAGAGGGTTAGTATTAATGAAAGCGCTTTGAGTGGTCTTTGTGACTAGAAAAGCGCTATATAAGTGCAGGTTAGTTAGTTAGTTAGTTAGTTAGATATCATTAGTTTTTGAGTTTGACAGTGTTTTAACAATACCAGCAATTAACTCTTCATTTACCTCATCGATGTGAAAAGAATCTGTTGGAAGTATGGAATTTGTTTTGTTGAGCACATTTGGCAGCACAAAAATTTTTGTTAAGTCTTCCACAGAGCCCACAAAGTATGAATTAAATTCATTTGCCAAAGTAGCCTTGTCACTGACGGTCTTGCCATTGATTCTAAGTTCCTTTACCCCCTTCTGATCGTTTTTTTTATTAGTTAAGTTATTTAAATGCCTCCATAGGGAATTGTTGTTACCCTTTGCATGATCTATCAGTTTATTGTAATAAGATACTTTTGATTTTCGCAGCTCATGTACCACTTTATTTCTTAAACTTTTGTACACAAGGTGATCATTTTGTAGTTTAGAGGTTAATGATGTTTTCAAAGCATAGTCTCGCCTCTTCATAAGTTTTCTTATTTCATTATTTAACCATGGTAGGCTAATCTTCTGTTGTCTACTTTTAATTTGCTTTGTAAATTTTTCTATAGTCTTTGTGATTGTTGCAGTTACAGTATAATATTACAACAATCAACTACTTCATGTATTGACATGAGTTGCTCCCAATTTTGATTCTGTAAGTAATGTTCAAACTCCTCATTTTTTGATTTGGGAATAATAAAATTTGATTTGTCAATATCAACTCCCCCAAAATACTGTAGTCGCTTTTTAGTAAGTTTTCTGACAGCAAGAACCATGTTATGATCTGAGAGACCAGTTACAAGATTATAGGTTCTGGTTTATTAGTAAATACCATGTCAATAAGTGTTCTGGATTGTTTGGTTATCCTGGTGGGTCCTTTGATCAATTGTTGGTAATTAAATTTAGTCATGAGTCTTTTCAGTTTCTGTTTGTCCTTTTTATCAAATTGTTGTCTGTTACTTAAATAACTTTCCACCCAACTCAGTCTGACCCCTCTTATCCCATACCTTTCCAGTTTCCTTAGTAGTATTCTGTGGTCAATGGTGTCAAAAGCTTTCTTTAAATCTATAAATACTCCTACAGCAAACTTTTTTTTAATCTATACAACTAGTAATTTCTTCAATAAGTTCGATCAGTGCCAAAGATGTAGATTTATCTGCTCTAAAACCATACTGGCTGTCTGTAAGGAGGTTGTGTTTTTCAATGAAATCATCCAGTCTCTTAGTGAAGATTTTCTCCAAGTATTTTGGAGAATTGTGAGAGTAAAGAGACTGGCCTGTAATTTGTGAAACAATGATTGTCTCCTGCTTTGTATAGAGGTATTACTTTTGCTATTTTCATTTTGTTTGGAAATTTACCAGTTTGAAATGACAGGTTACAGATGTGGGTGAGTGGCTTAACAATTTCTTCAATTACTTTTTTCACTATTGTCATGTCAATTTCATTCCAGTCCGTTGATTTTTTGTTCTTAAATTTACTCACAGTCTCGATAATTTCCTTTTCAGTAACTGCACCCAAAAAGATTGTGTTTGGTTTTCTATCTTCTATTTCATTTACAGAACCACTGTTGTTTGTTTCTGTTGTCACTATTGATTTTGCTAATTCAGGACCGTTTACAAAAAATTTATTGAAACCACTGACCACATCCTCCATATTATTTATCAAATTGCCATTTTCAATAAAATATTCTGGATAATTAGCATTCTTAGGTCGATTACTAATAATCCCGTTGAGTACTTGCCATATTCCTCTTAAGTTATTTTTATCATCCTCTAATATTCTGTTGTAGTATTCTTTCTTACAGGTCCTCATTATATCAGTAAGCTTATTTTTATATCTTTTATATTTGATCTCAGCCTCCACCATTCTGCACTTAATGAATTGTTTATATAATGCATTCTTCTTTTTACATGCATTTATTAACCCCTTGATGACCCAAGGAATATTTTTCTTTTGTTGTCTGTCACTGTATTGTTTTATAGGACAGTTTTTATTGTACAATGATTGAAATATTTATAAAAATTTATCATATGCTTTATTTATATCATTTTCATCATAAACTATCTTCCAGTCTTGTATTCAACTTCACTTCCGCCCTCCAAAGAGAGCAGACACCTTTTTTCTTCTCTCCTGCTCTGACTTATCTCCTTCCTCCCCTAACTAACTGGATCCCAGCTTGCTGTCGTCTGTCTGCGTGCCTTTACTGCTGATTATTGAAAGAAATTATGGAATTAATAAGCTGGGCTTTGAACGCAATTGACACTATTTTTTCAACGAGGAAAAGTGCCCCGGGGGAGGTTGTTTGCCCCACAGGAACGGCTGCTGCGGGCTATTTGAGGGACATAAGTAATTGGAAACTCTTGTGCCTGTCTGATCTTTCCATCGAAGATGTAGAAGATTTGTACGTCTTCGTAGTAATGGTGATTGGGATCGTTCTGATTGGATCTGGGATTGTCCTGGTGTACCGCAAATTGATGAAGATGGACACAACCTATCAAAACGCTGGCCAGGCGAGGTTCAACCATCAAATTGAAAAAATGGAGAGGACTCTGATAGCGTTAAATGGAGAACTGTCTCGGAAGGTGGATTACATCATGATTACGCTTAGAGCCGTCCATGAAGGATTCAACGTCCAGCAATGAAGGATTAAGTACTGAATCTGTAAGAGAATATAAAGTTTTTTCTCTCTGAGATCAGTACTATTTGACGAATCTGACTCCCCTCACACAAATCCTCCAGATTATCTGCAGTTTTTTTGTTTTCAAAACATTGAGCTAAGATAAGATAAGATAAGATAAGATAAGCCTTTATTAGTCCCACAACGGGGAAATTCCAGGATTGCAACAGCACAGGGATAGCAACACTCAGAGCAACAATCAGAAGGCAAGAAAAAAAACAAGCAAGCAAGAGCAGCTAATATACATATGTACATATTACTATAAAAAATATATATATACACACACACACACAGACACACAGTGCAGAGCATTGTAGCTGGATGGAATAAATATATGAATATATGAACACAGTGCAGAGCATTGTAGCTAGATGGAATAAATATGTAAATATATAAACACCCACAGTACGGAGCATTGCAGCTAGGTGGAATAAATATGCAAGTATATAAACACACACAGTGCGGAGCAATGTAGCTAGATGGAATAATATGTAGATATATAAAAACACAGTGCGGAGCATTGTAGCTAGATGGAATAAATATATAGATATATAAATATAAACACACCCAGTGCTGAGCATTGTAGCTAGATGGAATAAATATGTAAATATATAAACACACACAATGCAGAGCATTGTTGCTAGATGGGATGAAACAGCATAACCGTCTACTTAGTTATCCTACATGGTATGATTATGTGCCCATACATATTCTCACCCTCCATAGCGACCGGTATGTTCCTAGTTGTATGCCGGAGAGGACCATTGTGTAAGTCTATTGCATCTTTTGCATTCAAAAAACTATTAGTTTGTTACATCTTTTTGCTATCTCTGCGAGCAGCCCTGCTTAGGTTGTACAGTCTGACAGCCGTTGGTAGGAAGGACCTACGAAACCTCTCGGTTGTGCACCTGGGATGATGTAGTCTGCTGCTAAATGAGCTCCTCAGTGCATCCAGTATGTCCTGCATAGGGTGGAACTCAGACTCCAGCAGAGATGACAGTTTAGCCACCGTCCTTCTCTCTCCTATCTCCTCCATTGGATCAAGGTGCTGCCCCAGGACAGAGCTAGCTTTCTTAATCAGTTTGTTCAGTCTCTTCCTATCGGCTGCAGTAATGCCACTGCCCCAGCAGACCACTCCAAAAGTGATGGCTGATGCCACCACCGTGTCATAGAATGACTTCAGCAGCGCCCCTTGTACACCAAAAGACCTGAGTCTCCTCAGCAGGAACAGCCTGCGCTGTCCCTTCTTGTAGAGTGCGTCAGTATTGTGTGACCAGTCTAGTTTATTGTTCAGATGAACACCCAGGTACTTATAGGATGTCACCATCTCGATGTCTGTTCCCTGTATATTTACTGGTGCTGTGAGGGGCTGCCCATGCCTGCGGCAGTCCACCACCAGCTCCTTAGTTTTCCTCGCGTTGATCTGGAGGCAGTTCCAATGGCACCAGTCCACGAAGTCCTGGATAAGCCCTCTGTACTCAGCTTCATCTCCATTGGAGATGAGACCAACGATCGCAGAGTCATCAGAGAACTTCTGTAGATGGCAGTGTGTTGTGTTGTGTGAGAAGTCCGCAGTATAAAGAGTGAACAGGAAGGGAGCCAGCACCGTTCCCTGGGGGGCCCCCGTGCTACTGATGATCGTGTCGGAAACACAGTCCCGGGTTCTCACAAACTCCACCCCTGCGCGCAGCAGCTTGTCCTTCAGGATCATCGGTTGGATGGTGTTGAAAGCACTGGAGAAGTCAAAGAACATGATCCTCACCATATTCCCGGGCTTCTCCAGGTGGGACAGAGAACGGTGAAGGAGGAAGATCACCGCATCCTCCACCCCAATGCCATGCTGGTAGGCGAACTGGAGTGGATCCATCGCTGGTTCCACCAGGGGGCGGAGATGAGCAAGGAGCAGTCTCTCCAGGGTCTTCATCAAGTGGGACGTCAAGGCCACCGGTCTGTAGCTGTTCAGGTCTTTGGGGTGGGAAGTTTTTGGTACAGGTACCACACAAGATGTTTTCCACAGCTGTGGTATCCTCCCCAGTTTCAGGCTCATGTTGAAGATATACGTCACAATCCCACACAGCTGGTCTGCACAGGACTTGAGGAGCTTTGCGCTGATGCCGTCCGGTCCCGACGCCTTCCTCGCCTTGATCTTCCTCAGCTCCGTCCTCACCTGGGTCTTGGTCAGGGTCAGGATGGGGGGCTGTGTGTTGGGAGTGGGGGGGGGGGGTGTCGGTGGAGTGGGGAGTGGGCAGCAGGACTTGATTTCTTAGAGGCAGCAGTGGTTGTTGTGCAGACAGGGGGGAGGGCGGTTGGTCAAATCTATTGAAAAACAGATTCAGGTTGTTCGCCCACTCCCTGCCCCCCGTGGCCTGGGGGGAGGTATTCTGGAGCCCCGAGATGGTTTTGAGGTTTCTCCAGACCCCGCTGATGTCGCTCTGTTGCAGCTTGTCCTCCATCTTCTTCCTGAAGCTGTCCTTGCCTTTTCTGATCTTTCTCCTCAGCTCCCTCTGTACGGACTTCAGCATCTCCCTGTTCCCCGACCTGAAGAGCCTCTTCTTCTCTCTCAGAAGTGTTTTTTATCTCAGGGTTGATCCAGGGTTTGTTGTTTGAGTGACGCCGTATGGTCTTGGTGGGAACGGATTTGTCCACACAGAAGCTGAGGTAGCCCGTGAAGGTGTGAATGAGGCCATCGATGTCCTCACCATGTGGATCGCAGAGCTGCTTCCAGGCAGTGGCTTCAAAACAGTCCTTTAGAGTTTCCATTGTCTCCTCAGACCATAACTCCACAGTGTGCATGGCCGGAGGTTGTCTGTGCACTAGGGGTTTGTACACCGGCCGGAGATGAACCAAGTTGTGATCCGATCTCCCGAGTGGGGGGAGTTGTGATGAGGTGTACGCCTCCTTAGTGTTTGCGTAGAATAAATCCAGTGTTTTATTGTCTCTAGTGTGGCATGTGACATACTGGGTGAACGTGGGTAGAATGGGAGACAGTGAAACATGGTTGAAATCACCTGAGATGAGGAGAAGAGCATCTGGGTGCTCTGTCTGCAGCCTGCTGGTTACTGAATGGATGACGTCACGCGCTGTCCCAGCGTTCTCCGTCGGATTTGCATAAACAACAATGCAGATCACGTGTGAGTGTTCTCTCGGGAGATATGTAGGCCTCATGCTAACAGCTAGCAACTCAATGTCTTTGCTGCAGTGTCGTTGTTTAACAGTGATATGTCCCGGTCTGCACCAGTTGTTGTTAACATACATTATCACTCCACCGCCCCTTGCTTTGCCACTGTCTGGTGTTCGGTCAGCTCGTATCATGTGAAAACCCTCCAGCTCAATGTTAGCATCTGCTGCTAGTTCAGTTAGCCACGTCTCAGTAAACAAAAGGAGAGAGCACTCCCGGTAAGTGCTATCATAACGGGAGATAGCCGCTAGCTCATCCAACTTTCCCAGTATCGACCGTACATTTCCCATGACAACAGATGGAAGGGAGGGTCTGTACCTTATATTTTTTGTCCTCCGCCTTACTCCAGCCCGGCAGCCGCGACGCTTTCGCCTCAGTTCTCTCGGTATGTCGAGTTTTTCCAATGGGACCGGGTGGCGGTTAAATGCTAGCAGCTCTTCCCTGTTGTATCGTATCCTGCTATAAACAGTGGCTCCGTCCACCGGCTCAGGAGACATTTGGGACGATCTGTGTGTCCGTGATATAAGTGGGGTGAAAAAAAAGACGGATCAAAGAGAGAGGAAGGGAAAAAAACTCGGAATCGAGCCGCTGTTGCAAAAGGCAGCCTACTCGTGTGGCGCCGAGAGAGTGAAGTGAAGCTCACGGCCTTTCGGACAGCCAGCTGCATGGCCCAAGGACAAATGCCAGCAGCTAGACAAAACATCTCCTGCCAAAGAGACCTTGTTGTTCTTAACTGATACAAACACCTACATTCAACATTACACCCACACTGATTCAAAAACTGATGATAAAGATGATTCACTCACTGCTCTGTCTGTGTCCTTGTTAACTTTTTTGTCTGCTAACTGTGCAGTGAGGGTTTTTTTTTTCTTGTAATCATAATATTGATCATATATGACCACTATTCTGACAATCAATGGTTTTTTTGCTCCTTCCTATTGTATTATCCTTTCTCCCTATGCATCCTGTACCCTTCTGTTGACAGGCGCGTTCACAGATGCTGCCGTGTCACCGGAAATGCAGGTCGTTTTCTGTGTCAAGTCAAATCCCTCGTATATTATCAGTTGTATCTGTTAATGTACTTGGCAATAAATCTTTTCTGAGTTCTGAGTTCTGAGTTCTGTATTAATAATTCCTTTGTCAGTAAATATATAGATTCTTCGGTTCTTATTCTTTTATATTTAATATTTTTGGTATACTTTTTCTTCCTATAATCACATTGATAGACAACAAAAATCGGCAGGTGATCACTGATATCATTCAATAAAGGCCCACTCCTGATATTATTTTCCATAATGTTTGTGAATATGTTATCTATTAGTGTGGCACTGTGTGACGTGATTCTGCTAGGTCCGGTAATTGTTGGATGTAAGCCCATACTGTACAATGTGTTGATAAATTCTTCTGTCAAACTATGTTGTTTTGAATTCATCAGCTCTATATTGAAATCCCCACAGATGAACATAACTTTATGACTTAGTTTTGCATACATTTTTTCCATCCAGTCCTTAAATAAGTCAGTTTGATCCAGGTGTTCTATATACACAGCTCACTACTATATTCTTCACATTGTCCAGACAGATTTCTATTGTAATACATTCAAATAAATCATCCACAATTACTGACAGATTTTCAACAACCTTGTATTGCAAACTCTTGTCAACATAAATTGCAACTCTTCCTCCTTTTTTTACTTTTCTATTTATATAATTTAATTCATAAACTTCATCAACTTTATTTATATAGCGCCATTTCACAACAACAGTCATCTCATAGCACTTTCAACTGTAGGGGAAACCCCCACAGTTGCAGAAAGACCCCAGCAATCAGGCGATTCCCTGTGAGCAAGCACTTGGTGACGATGGAGAGGAAAAACTCCCTTTTAACAGAAAGAAACCTCCAGCAGAACCAGGCTCAGGGAGGGGCAGTCATCTGCTGCGACTGGCTGGGAGGTGAGGGGACAGAGAAGATGAAAAGAACAGACATGTAGAGAGCAAACAGCACGATGGGGACTCAATCTATGGGAGAGAACAAACAGATGTTAACGACCAGAAGAAAAAAAAAAAAAAATCATTGAGAGTGAAGAAAGGAGTGAGGCCCAGTGCATTATTGGAGGTCCGCCGGCTGACTAAACCTATTAGCAGCATAACTAAGGGAGGGTTCAGAAACACATGATCCCTCCCTAATTGTAGGGTATAACAAAAAGGAAGGTTTTAACTCTATTCCTAAAAACAGAGATCGAGTCTGACTCCCGAATCCAGATTGGCAGCTGGTTCCAAAGGAGAGGAGCTTGATAACTGAAGGCTCTGCCTCCCATTGTACTTTTGGAGATTCTAGGTATTACAAGTAATCCTGCATTTTGGGAGCGCAGTGCTCTGTTAGGATAATACGGTAGTATCAGATCTTTTAAATAAAAAGGAGCCTGATTGTTTAGAGCTTTGTAAGCAAGAAGAAGGATTTTAAAGTTAATTCTAAACTCTATGGGAAGCCAATGAAGGGAGGCCAAAACCGGAGAGATATGATCTCTCTTTCTAGTACCTGATAAAACTCTTGCTGCAGCATTTTGGATCAGCTGAAGACTTTTTAAAGATGTTTTAGGACAACCTGATAATAAAGAATTACAATAATCTAATCTCGAGCTAACAAAAGCGTGGATCAGTTTCTTAGCATCACTCTTGAGACAAGATGCTCCTAATCTTGGCAATATTACGCAAATGATAGAAGGCAGTCTTAGAAACAAATTTAATATGTGAATTGAAAGATAGATCTTGATCAAAAATAATTCCAAGGTTCCTCACAGAGCTATTAAGAGAAAGAGTAACCGCATCCAAACTGAAAGTTTGATTTGGAAAAGTGTTTCTAAGGTTTTTTGGACCAACAAGAATGACTTCAGTCTTATCTGAATTTAATAGCAGGAAATTACAAGTCATCCAAGCTTTGATTTCCTTAAGACAGGCTTCCAACTTCGCTAATTGATTACTATTATCTGGCTTCATTGACAGGTATAATTGTGTGTCATCTGCATAACAATGAAAATGTATAAAGTGCTTTCTAATAATGTTGCCTAACGGAAGCATATATAAACTAAAAAGAGTAGGGCCTAGCACAGATCCCTGTGGAACTCCATGACTGAGTTTTGAGCTGAAAGAAAACTCATTACTGACATGAACAAACTGGAACCTATCAGATAAATAAGATCTAAACCACTGCAACGAAGTTCCATTAAGTCCAACATAGTGTTCTAATCTATCAAGTAGAATATTATGATTGATAGTATCAAAAGCTGCACTAAGGTCTAAAAGGACAAGTACAGAAACCAGTCCATTATCAGATGCGATGAGGAGGTCGTTAGTGACCTTCGCTAAGGCTGTTTCAGTACTATGATGGATTCTAAACCCAGATTGAAACTCTTCAAGTAAACCATTTCCCTGCAGGTGGTCAAATAATTGCATAGCAACAACTCTTTCTAAGATTTTTGAAATGAAAGGGAGATTAGAGATTGGTCTATAGTTAGCTAAAGCTCCTGGATCTAGCGTTAGCTTTTTGAGTAAGGGTTTAATTACAGCCGTTTTAAAAGCCTGCGGTACATGGCCTAAAGTTAATGAAGAATTGATTATATTGTGGAGTGTGTGAAATCACAGGCAGATGCATTTCAAATGATTTATTGCACACTTACATCTCACGAGCACAGAAGAGAATGAACTTTTTCCCAGACTCTCCTCTTAAGTTTCATGGCTTACATCACACACAACAGGACATTTGCATCACACTGCATTCAACCCCCTACATCCTTGACTCCTTCCCGCTCTCTCACCAGGAGCCTCCAGCTCTTTTGTCTCCCATGCTTATTCACTGTCTCTTGTCTGAGATGCTAGAAATCTGACTCTCCCAAGGTGCTACAAATACCCCCCCCCCCAGCATCTTAGATAAGACAATAGAATAACAGTCCACATGCTGTGATAGAACAACAGAACATCAGTCCACATGCTGTTTGGGCTTCCATCTCCTCCCGTATCTGCTGTAACTGGGTTTTACCGCCTCCGCGGCGCTGTTGTGCCGGTGGGAGGTTGCTGGGAGGGGGGCCACTTTGGTCTGTCCGTGTGGCTGCTCTGGCGAATTGTTTCCCTGGGGAGCTCTCCGTGGGGGTCTTCCACGCCGAGGGGCCCTAGCCAACAGCACTTGCTCGTCCGCCACAACGAAAGCGGGTTTGAGTCTGTCTATGCCAATTTTTTCCCTCCTATCCCCCAAGTTTAGCAAAAAATGCTTATCCCCTGTTTCCAACACTCTGAACGGTCCATCATAGGGTGGGCGCAATGGAGGGCGGTGGGCATTGTGTCTGACAAACACGAACTCCGCGCTCTTCAAAGTTTTAGGCACAAAAACACGCGGAAAACTGTGGTGGGCAGGGCCCGGCGGCGTGCCTGTGTTTGCGCTACGCTGCAAAAGCTGAGACGAGGAGCTGCCCGGAGCGGGATTATCTGGTAGAAATTCCCCGGGCAGCCGTAGTGGCTGCGTAAAAACGAGCTCTGCCGGGGAAGCTTCTAGATCCTCTTTCGGTGCGGAGCGCAACCCCAATAAAACCCACGGCAGCCTGTCTACCCAATTTGCATCCGTCAATGAGGCCCTGAGTGCTGCTTTCAGTGATCTATGAAAACGCTTGCATAACCCATTGGCCTGTGGGTTGTACGCAGTTGTGCGGTGAATTGTAACACCCAGGCTGCGGGCCATCGCAGACCAGAGTTCGTAAACAAATTGAGGGCCCCTGTCAGACATAATATCCGACGGGACTCCAAAACGCGCCACCCATGCTGTTAAAAAAGCGCGCGCTACGTCTGCAGACGTGGTTGCCGCCAGCGGAACCGCTTCTGGCCAGCGCGTGGTGCGGTCCACCATTGTCAGGAGGTGCGTGCACCCCTGTGATGGCAGGAGGGGGCCCACGAGGTCCACGTGAACATGGTCGAACCTCTTAGCCGGAATACGAAATGGCTCCAAGGGAGCCTTCGTGTGTCTGTGTACCTTCGCTTGTTGGCATGCCACGCAGGCTGCAGCCCACTCTTTCACTTGTTTGCATAGGCTCGGCCACACAAACTTCTCTCCCACCATTTTGACCGACGTGCACACTCCTGGGTGCGCCAGAGTGTGAACCGACTCAAACACGCGGCGGCGCCACGCGGCCGGAACCACGGGAGCTTCCCCGCTACCATGTGTAGCGGGGAAGCCCATGGGCTGTTTGAGCGCCTGATGATGCCCAACCTTTCCAGGTTGGCGAACTCCTCGCGCGCTATGGCCAGTTTAGCTGCATCCAAGCGCCGAGGTTTTGCAAAAACGGGCGGCCCGGTGGTGGTGATAAAATGCTCCACCCCGTGTTTAGCGATGGCCGCGGAAAACGTCGGGACCGTGAGTGCTGGGAACTGAGTGAGCAGTGTGTGGAACTTACCGCCTGCAGCTGTGACGTTGGCTTGTGCTGTTGGCCGGGTCACTCGAGCTATACAGGGGAGAGAATCGAAGGACAGTGCATTAACCAGGCGCCTGTTAGCAACATCAACCAATAAACCATGCACACACAGAAAATCAGCCCCCAGTATATGGTAATTCAGTGCTGCTATGACAAAAGTCCACTCATATGTACGGCCGTGTAGAGATAAGAGCAGAGTCCTCTCACCAAAGGTCTTAATATCCGAGCCGTTTGCTGCCAACATCCCGGGGCCGCTAGATCCTGCCAGCCGGTCAGCATAGGTGGGCCGGATGAAGCTCTTCTGGGCTCCGGTGTCCACGAGGAAATGCCTCCCCGAGCGTGCATCCGTTAGGTAAAGCAGCTTGTTCTCTTCACCGAGGGTCGCTGCTGCTACCAACCCCCGGCCTTGGCGTTTTCCCCGAGCGCTGGAATTGGCACGGTGGCGCACATCTACGTGCGTTCTCTCCGAAGCGGCGGTGGTAGGAACAGAGCGTGTCTCTCTGGCGCTCCTTGGTCCCCGCTGCTGCTACCGTCGGTGGCTCCTCGCCTCCTCTGGTCGTCTCGCGGGGCTCCGCCGCTGCCGCGTTGACTGTGGTCGCCCTGGTGGTGATGATGATCCGGTCTGCCTCCTGGGCTAGTGCACGGTAGTCTCGCGTGGCCAGCCACGGCGAATTAGCCAGAACCATTCTTGCTACTGTCGGAAGGTTCCGGAGGAAGAGGTGGGCAAACAGAAAATGCTCGTTGTCCGTGCCCATTAACGCCAGCATCTTCTCCATCAGGTCTACGGCCGAACCCTCTCCTAGCTCGGTCCGCGTCAGAAGCCTCTCCGCTCTCTCACAGTCCGAGAGCAAGTACAGCGCTGGCTGAGCGCAGCTTTGAGCGCCTCATATCTGTTGCTGGCTGGTGGCTGATCGAGCAGGCTCGCTACCTGTTGAGCTGTGCGGGCGTTGAGCGCTGCGACCACATGGTAGAATCTGGTGTCATCTGCCATTACTCCCCGGAGGGCGAACTGGGCCTCGGTGAGGTGGAATCAAGATCGCGGGTTGCGCTGCCAGAAATCCGGTAGCTTGACTGAAACCGCACACGCGTGGCTGGAGGTTCCAGTCCGGGCTGTCTGTGGGATGGCTGCTGCCTCGCTGTAGCTTCCTGACCGGGCCGGCTCCGGGGATCTTGCCTCGTGTTCCATAATACGTCTTGGGTCATCAGTGTGGAGTGTGTGAAATCACAGGCAGATGCATTTCAAATGATTTATTGCGCACTCACATCTCACGAGCACAGAACAGAATGAACTTTTTCCCAGAGACTCTCCTCTTAAGTTTCATGGCTTACATCACACACAACAGGACATTTGCATCACACTGCATTCAACCCCCTACATCAGGGGTGTCAAACTCATTCCATGGAGGGCCAAGACCCTGCAGGTTTTACTTCCACCCAGTCTCTTCAGCAGGTGTTTTCACTGATCAGCAATCAGTAGGACGAAATTCAGAGAAATCACCTGTTGAAGACACTGGGTGGAGGTAAAACCTGCAGGGTCTTGGCCCTCCATGGAATGAGTTTGACACCTGTGCCCTACATCCTTGACTCCTTCCCGCTCTCTCACCAGGAGCCTCCAGCTCTTTTGTCTCCCATGCTTATTCACTGTCTCTTGTCTGAGATGCTAGAAATCTGACTCTCCCAAGGTGCTACAATATGAAGAATAAAGCTACCAATAAGTGGGAAGACTTCTTTAAATAACCTGGTAGGAATAGGGTCTAAAAGACAAGTTGAAGGTTTGGATGAGGAAACTATTTTGTCTAACTCTAAAAGGTCAATTGGAGTAAACTTATCAAGACAGACATCACTTGAAGGAGTTGTAGTAGTTACTGTATTTAAGTTAACGGTGGGAAGAATCTGATTGATTTTATCTCTGATGGATGAAATTTTATTATTGAAAAAGTTCATAAAGTCCTGACTAGTAAGCTCTAAGGGGATGCTAGGATTGACAGAGTCCTGACTCTTTGTCAACCTGGCTACAGTACTGAAAAGAAACCTGGGATTATTCTTGTTCTCTTCTATTAATGCAGAATAATAACTCGTTCTAGCTTTTCTAAGAATTTTTTTATAAATTAAAAGATGATTTCTCCAAGCTAAATAGATATCATCTAAATTAGTGGAGCACCATTTTTTTTTCTAATTGACAAGTCTTCTGTTTTAAGCTACAAGTTTCTGTGTTGAACCAAGGAGTTAAAAATCTCTGATTAGACTTTTTCTTTTTTAAGGGGGCCACCAAGTCTAGAGTCTGATGCAGAGAAGCTGTAACACTATCTACCACACTATCAATTACAGAAGGAGCAAGCTGTCTATAGCTTATTTCCATTGTGTTGACACATGGCATAGAGGAAACAATCTGCATAAATTTGGTAACAGCATCATCTGAGATGCAACTGTAGTAATATTTTTCTTTAGGAGCCAAATAGCCAGAAATAGTAAAATCAAAGGTTAACAGACAATGGACTGACAGTACGGGGTTATGAGGAGACACTACCAGATTTTCTATTTCTATGCCATATGTCAGAACAAGGTCCAACGTATGGTGGAGATAATGAGTAGAATGTGAGTCAGGCTGTTATATTTGTGTATTTATAATATTTATAATATTTATAATTGTGTATTTATAATCTTTCTGCATTGATGTATGTGGTTATTGTGTATTTTTTTTTCTTTACTTGATTCTCTTTTCTAAAGCCCATCCAGGGACAAGAGTTGCAAATTAGCTAATAGCTATACACTCTATGTGCAACACATCAGATTGATTGTCTTTGATTAATTGTCTATGTTTATTGCACTGTCCCTGTCAAATAAACTAATCTATCTATCAATTTCCTACTTTCTGAGAAAACCCAGTTGAGTCTAATATTGAATTAAATGCCACATTAAGGCAGTCACTATCTACATCTACATGTATATTAAAGTCCCCTACTATAATTATTCTATCCGATTTCAGCACTAAATCAGCTAGGAATTCAGCAAATTTGGATAAAAATTCTGAGTAGGTTGATGGAGGACGATAAACTATGGCAAATAAAATTGGGTTTAGCCTAAAATTGCTAAAGTGCCCAATACTGAGGACCAGGCCCTCAAAGGAATTATAACCTGTTTTTTGCTTTACATTAACTAGTAATTTGGAATGGTAAATTGTTGCTAGTCCTCCTCCATGACCAGAACTTCTGGGATTTTGACAGTTTAAATAAGCAGAGGGAGTTGATTCATTTAAACCAACATAATCCTCTTGTCCTAACCAAGTCTCTGTAAGGGATATTAAATCAATCTGATGATCACTTAACAGATCATGGACTAACAGAGACTTGGGAGTTAGAGACCTAATATTTAACAAACCGCATTTAATTTTTAAATTATGAGGAGGAACAGAGGCCAAATCATTCAATTTAGAGGCTTCATGTTTAATTTGAGTTTTACCAACTTTTTGTTTAATCACTTTGGGATGCTTATACATTATATTTTTATTTACTTTGGAGGGAGCAGACAATGATTCTCTGATGGGGAAGACCAGGGGCTAAGTTGAGGGGTGGCGGATGAAGAGGAGCTGCAGAGAGGCGTGCAAGACTGTGACTCTGCTTCCTGGTCCCAACTCTGAGTTGTCAGGATTTTGGAAATTTGGATAAAAAAGATGCCAGATTGTTAGATGAATGAGACGCACCATCCAAAGTGGGATGCCTCGTCTCATAAGACCAGGTTTTCCCTAAAATGAGCTCCAATTGTTAATTCATCTATCCTGAAATTTCTTATTAAACTACTAACAAGTAGTAAACTACTAACAAGATTTCATGTCCATCTTCTTGATTAAAAGCAGACAAGCACTCACAGGGTTTTGAGACTGATTTATATTGATACAAATACAGAATTATTAATAAAATTGTCCATTCTTTTGTACTGTGCCTCCAGCAGCTTACAGTGGGGAAAAAAAGTATTTAGTCAGCCACAATTGTGCAAGTTCTCCAACCTTAAAAGATAAGAGAGGTCTCCAATTTTCATCATAGGTATACCTCAACTATGAGAGACAAAATGAGAAAAAAAAATCCCAGAAATCACATTGAAGGATTTTAATGAATTAATTGGTAAATTCCTTGGTAAAAATAAGTATATTGTCACCTACAAACAAGCAAGATTTCTGGCTCTCACAGACCTGTAACTTCTTCTTTAAGAGGCTCCTCTCTCCTCCACTCGTTACCTGTATTAATGGCACCTGTTTGAACTCGTTATCAGTATAAAAGACACCTGTCCACAACCTCAAACAGTCAGACTCCAAACTCCACTATAGCCAAGACCAAAGAGCTGTCAAAGGACACCAGAAACAAAATTGTAGACCTGCACCAGGCTGGGAAGACTGAATCTGCAATAGGTAAGCAGACAGGTGTGAAGAAATCAACTGTGGGAGCAATTATTAGAAAATGGAAGACATACAAGTCCACTGATAATCTCCCTCGATCTGGGGCTCCACGCAAGATCTCACCCCGTGAGGTCAAAATGATGACGAGAACGGTGAGCAAAAATCCCAGAACCACATGGGGGGACCTAGTGAATGACCTGCAGAGAGCTGGGACCAAAGTAAACAAAGGCTACCATCAGTAACACACTACGCCGCCAGGGACTCAAATCCTGCAGTGCCAGACGTGTCCCCCTGCTTAAGCCAGTACAGTCCAGGCCCGTCTGAAGTTTGCTAGAGAGCATTTGGATGATCCAGAAGAGGATGGGCGAGATGTCATATGGTCAGATGAAACCAAAATAGAACTTTTTGGTTAAAAACTCAACTTGTCGTGTTTTGGTAGGAGAAAGAACACCATACCTACTGTGAAGCATGGGGGTGAAAACATTATACTTTGGGGATGTTTTTCTGCAAAGGGACCAGGGTGACCTGATCCGTGTAAAGGAAAGAATGAAATGGGGCCATGTATTGTGAGATTTTGAGTGAAAACCCCAAACCTCCTTCCATCAGCAAGGGCATTGAAGATGAAAACGTGGCTGGGTCTTTCAGCATGACAATGATCCCAAACACACCACCTCTGGACAATGAAGGAGTGGCTTCATAAGAAGCATTTCAAGGTCCTGGAGTGGCACTAGCCAGTCTCCAGATCTCAATCCCATGGAAAATCTTTGGAGGGAGTTGAAAGTCCGTGTTGCCCAGCGACAGCCCCAAAACTTCACTGCTCTAGAGGAGATCTGAATGGAGGAATGGGCCAAAATACCAGCAACAGCGTGTGAAAACCTTGTGAAGACTTACAGAAAACGTTTGACCTCTGTCATTGCCAACAAAGGGTATATAACAAAGTACTGAGATGAACTTTTGTTACTGACCAAATACTTATTTTACCGAGGAATTTACCAATTAATTCATTAAAAATCCTTCAATGTGATTTTCTGGATTTTTTTTTCTCATTTTGTCTCCCATAGTTGAGGTATAACTATGATGAAAATTGGAGACCTCTCTCATCTTTTAAGTGGGAGAACTTGCACAATTGGTGGCTGACTAAATACTTTTTTTCCCCACTGTATATGTGATGGTAATGAAAAGAAATCTTCATTTCTGCTCACATGCTCATATTTACATTAATACTTGTACCAACAATAAACTACATACAAACTACACTACAATGTGATGCATACGGCCAAAAGTGAAAATTTCGGCGTATGCCAGCATTTTAGACCAATCTTTATATGTTTGACAAATGCTGTATCATGAGTGATATTTATTGACAGCTCACGTGCAGGGAATGACAATAGAGGAACACACCGTGACACAGAGAAGCTAATTTGACTTAATTTTATTAATGTAAAAGAATGCTTCCGCAAGAGAAAACCGCCACTCGCCAGGTGAACACACAGTCTGTGGAGAGAGACGAGAGCAGGTAGATTAGGAGGGAGACTCAACATGGAAAAATAGGGCAATACTCACGTGGGCGAATAAAAGAGCCTGGCAGAAGAACCCAGCACTTACAGCGAACCCGCTGATGATGCAGGGTGGCAGGAGTGGAGCTGGGTGAGGAGTCTGACCAGGTGATGATGGTCGCTGATGTGATGGTGGAGATGAGGCAGGTGAGTGCGCAACAACCCCAGGAGATGCACCACAGAGGAGGTAGCAACCTGTGAAGAGGGAAACAAATGATTAGAACGTTTTTCAAGTTGGAGAGAAATTAAACTTCCTGCAGAAGCAGGTAGTATACCCAACAAGCCAGTGCTAAGGCGTTGAAGAGAAGGTCTATTTAACTGCTGGCGAGTCAGAGGAACAGGTGCGTCTCATCATGCAGGTGGAGATGATTGCCCTCGGAGTAGGTGAGAGTTGAACTGGATGGGCAGGGGAAGAGTGCGCTCACCAGAACACGACAGTGCGCCCCCTCAAGGAGCGCCTCCTGGTGATCCACTGGGCTTGGTGGGATGTGCCTTGTGAAAGGCTTGGACTATCCCCTTGTCGTGAAAGTTGGAACCAGGAATCCACGACCTGTCTTCTGGTCCATAGCCCTTCCAGTGGATGAGATATTGAAGCCCCTGGCCCTGATGGTGAACATCCAAAATCCTCTGGACCGTGTAGGTGGTCTGGCCGTCAATAATCTGGGGGGGGGGGGGCTTAGGGGGAGGGAGCTGGTGGTGAGGAGCTTGATCTTAGAGACGTGGAAGGTGGAGTGTATCTGCATTGCCGGTGGGAGCTTTAAGCGCACCGTGACGTCGTTGATGATCTTAGAGATGGGAAATGGGCCCAGGAAACGAGGTGAAAGCTTCCTGGACTCCATTTTCAATGGTACCTGGTCCGACGATAACTGCACTTGCTGCCCGATGGAATACTTTGGAGCGGGAGCCCGCCTGCTATCAGCGTACTGGCGATTGAGTTCGGCTGACCGGGCGAGGGCAGCACGAGTGGCCTTCCATAGCCGATGACAGTGCCGTGCGTGGGCCCCCACCGATGGCACTGCCACGTCCCTCTCCGCCTTTGGTAACAAAGGGGGGATGTACCTCATAGATGCCTCGAATGGGGTCAACCCAGTGGCTGTTGAGATTGCAGAGTTGTGGGAGTACGCCACCCAGGTCAGGTGGGTACTCCATGAACTTGGGTTGCAGGCTGCCACGCACCTAAGGGTGGCCTCCAAGGACTGGTTGGCGTGCTCCGCCTGCCCATTACTCTGTGGATGGTACCCAGATGTGAGGCTGACAGTGGCTCCCAAGGAGCGGCAGAAGACTTTCCAGATTTGAGAAGTAAACTGCGGGCCCCGGTCAGACACAATGTCCATGGGGATACCATGTAAATGGATGAGGTGACTGGTGAGCAGGATCGCCATCTCAAAAACTGAGGGTAGATTGGGAAGGGTCACCAGGTGAATCGCCTTAGAGAAGCGATCCACACAGGTGAGAATAACAGCATTACCCTGAGATGGAGGAAGTCCGGTTACAAAGACCAGGGCAATGTGGGACCAGGGTCGGTGAGGGGTGGGAAGTGGATGGAGAAGGCCAGAAGGGGGCGAAGAGTCCTTTTTGTTGCAACAGCAGATTTGACATGCGCTGACATATTCCTGGACGTGAGTCGGCAGAGTGGGCCACCAGAACACCCGACGGACGAGGTTGATAGTCCAAGTAGTGCCAGGATGGCAAGCAAAAAAGCTGGTGTGGCCCCACTTGATGACGTCACTGCGGAGAGCGTCCAGAACAAACAGTTGATCATCAGGACCCCCTTCTGGTATGGGTTCTGTGGATAGAGCCTGCCAGACCCTCCGCTCAATGTCCCACATGAGTGCTCCAAGGAAGCAGGGGGGCAGGACAATGGATTGGGGAAGGGGGGGCAGGGGGGTTGGGGCAGAACTGGTGGGAGAGAGCGTCCGGTTTAACGCTGCGGGAGCCAGGCCTATAGGTAATAGCAAGATTGAATCTGGCAAAGAATAGGCCAGTGTACCCCTTTGTGCACTGGGCTCAAAGGGGATGCGCCCAGTGCGCGCGCATCGCCTTTGGCTAATGACACAGCAGGCCGACCGAAGGTATTCTAAATTTTTATGGTCGGTCCACACAATTATAGGCTAGGCTGCTCCCTCCAACCAGTGTCTCCACTCCTCTAGGGCCAACTTAATGGCCAACAGCTCTCGATCTCCTACGTGGTAATTCCTCTCGGCAGGCGTGAGCCGCTGGGAGAAATACGCGCATGGGTGGAGCTTCTGATCTGAGGCCGAACATTGCGATAGAACAGCACCCACCCCCGAGTCAGAACCATCCACCTCTAGAATAAACTGGAGCTGAGGGTTAATCTGAGCTAAGATAGGAGCGTTGGAGAACAAACCTTTCAATTTGTGAAAGGCCTGTTCAGCTGCCTCGGACCAACTAAAGGGCACGTTTACCGAGGTCAGCTGGGTCAGAGGCTGTGCTACCCCACTATAGTTTCTAATAAAACAGCGATAAAAATTTGTGAACCCCAAGAAGCGTTGAAGCTCCTTGCGGGAGTGAGGTGTAGGCCAATTTAGCACAGCCTCCACCTTGTCCGGGTCAGCCCTCAGCTCCCCTTCAGCCACAATAAAGCCCAGGAAAGAAGTGGAGCGGGTGGAAAACTCGCACTTCTCGGCTTTAACGTAAAGCTGATTTTCCAGGAGCCATTGCAAAACGGTCCTGACATGGACTGCGTGTTAATCTGGCGTGCGTGAAAAAATCAAAATGTCGTCAAGGTAAACGAAAACAAATTGATTGACCATATTGCGGAGGACATCATTGATCATACGCTGGAAGACAGTGGGGGCACTGGTGAGCCCAAATGGCATCACCAGATATTCGAATTGCCCCAGGTGTGTTTTAAAGGCCGTCTTCCACTCGTCCCCTTCACGAATGCAAACCAGATGATATGCGTTCTGCAAGTCCAATTTAGTAAACACACGCGTGCGCTGAAGGAGCTCAAACGCGGAGTTTATCGGGGCAGAGGACACTAGTCCTTAACTGTTATGGCATTGAGTTCACGATAATCAATGCATGAGCGTAGGGAACCGTCCTTCTTCCCGACGAAAAAGAATCCTGCCCCAAGAGGAGCCGATGAAGGCTGAATAAGGCCGGTGTTCAGAGAATCTTTAATATAGCTCTCCATTGCCTCCCTCTCCAGCCCAGAAATACTGTAGAGCCGGCTGGATGGCAGCCGAGCACTTGGGAGAAGGTCTATAGCACAATCATAAGAGCGATAGGGAGGTAAAGAAAGCGCTCCAGATTTGCTAAAGACCTCTCCGAGATCATGATAGACCTCGGGCACAAGGCTGAGGTATGGCAGCTCTACCTGAGGGGAAGAGATGGACAGCGTAGGTGAACACTCGGCCGAGCTGAGACAGGATGCCAAACAATACGGGCTCCAGGAACAGAGTGGAATTATTTGCCCAGTTAATAATATGATTATGTTTCCGGAGCCACAGGTAACCGAGAACCACCGGGTGACCAGATTTAGGGAGAATATAAAACGAAATAGTCTCCCGGTGGTTGCCGGAAAGAAGGATGGACACCAGCTCCATTTGATTGGTAATGGTGGCCACTTTTTCACCCGACAATGTAGTAACATTTAGGGACATGGGCAATTTAATTGTGGGGATGTCTACATTCTGCACGAAGCACGCAGAGATGAAATTCTGCTTTGCCCCTGAATCAATTAAAGCCTGAGCCCTCCTCTCGACCCCTGGCAACTGAATGAGGGCCGAAATGGAGAAGTTACCGGGCGAATGAATGGATTTCCTGCCTGTTGTTTCCCCCATGGCTACAGATGGGCCGTATCTTTTAGGTTTCAGCTGACACCTCTGTAGTGTGTGCTTGAGAGAGCCACAAAACATGCAGGTGCCGATTCTCCTTCGCCTCTGGCGCTCTTCCAGAGTCAGATGGACCCGGCCGAACTCCATAGGCTCAGAGATAGAATCGGCTCCAGCTGTGTCATTAGCCGAAGGGGATGCGCGTGCACTGGGCAGGTAGGAGGAGGCTTTGCGCTCCCTCGTGCGCTCGTGGTATCGGTTGTCGAGACTGACAGCCTGATCAATTAAACCGTCCAAGGAAGAGGGGACTACATGAACCGCTAGGTCATCTCGGAGGTGTTCATTTAAACCCTGGAGTACTCGGCAGCAGACTGGCTACCCTGATGGAGTGACATTAAGTGGCTCATGATGTTCCCCTCACTTTCTGTACGGTCAAACGCGTGAGTGAATTCGGCCGCAAATCTCTCAAAAGAATAAGTGGGGCCCTCTGGACTGTTGAGAATAGCTTGGGCCCAGCTGAGGGCCCTAGCTCGCAGCAGGAGGGTCATAAAATGAATTTTTGCTGTGTCATCCGGGTACTCCCCCCCCCCCCGACCTGGTCCAAATACAGCCGAACCTGGTACAAAACCCCCTACATTACCCCATCTCCCCCGCAAATGGGTCAGGTGAGGGAACGGAGGTGGTTTGAGCATGATGGAAGAACTGGGGTCAACAGGCGGAGGGAGGGGCACCGGCTGAGACAAGTGGCCCAAATGTTCGGCGACGTGCCCAGCTGCTGTGAAATGGTTTGCAGCTGTTGAGTAAGCACGGCCACCTGCCTCTCTGTGGCATCTAACCGGTCTAAAGTGGAGTGCTCCACTGATGCCACTCTCACTGAGCTTGCACTGTAGCTGGCTTGATCTGTCATGAGTGATATTTATTGACAGCTCACGTGCAGGGAATGACAACAGAGGAACACACCATGACACAGAGAAGCTAATTTGACTTAATTTTATTAATGCAAAAGAATGCTTCCACAAAAGAAAACCGCCACTCGCCAGGTGAACACACAGTCTGTGGAGAGAGATGAGAGCAGGTAGATTAGGAGGGAGACTCAACATGGAAAAATAGGACAACACTCACGTGGGTGAATAAGAGAGCCCGCAGAAGAACCCAGCACTCTACGGCGAACTGCTGGTGATGCAGGGCGGCAGGGAGTGAGGAGTCTGACCGGGTGATGATGGTCGCTGATGTGATGGTGGAGATGAGGCAGGTGAGTGCGCAACAACCCCGGGAGACGCATCACAGAGGAGGTAACAATCTGTGAAGAGGGAAGCAAACTGATTAGAATGTTTTTCAGTTGGAGAGAAATTAAACTTCCCTGCAGAAGCAGGTAGTATACCCAATGAGCCAGCACCAAGGCATTGAAGAGAAGGTCTATTTAACCGCTGGCGAGTCAGCGGACCAGGCGCATCTCATCACGCAGGTGGAGATGATTACCCTCGGAGTAATTGAGAGTTGAACTGGATGGGCGGGGGAAGGGCGTGCTCACCAGAACATGACAGGCTGCCTAAATCGTTATGGTGTGACAGTAGACAGCTCACGTTTACAAACCCTGCCTGGCTCCAAGTATCTACCAGATCAGTTGCAAACAACAGGCATTCCCAGCAAGATAACTGGTAGCACTCCTTGGAGCCTGTAATCCAAGGATACCACTCGTTGCTAATATGGAAGTGATGGACAAATCCTTTCCCTGGCTGAGACGAGCCTGCTAGCTTCAGGGTTGGCCGACCTCTCTTCACAATGACCAGCTTTTCTTGAAAAGTCCGTCTTGAAAATTGATTTTTTTTAAAAATATCAGTGACCAAATCATTTTCTTCTCCCCTGTCAGCCATTGTGGGTGGAAAAACAGCTATTATATTTAAACAGATACAGTATATTGTAGCTGCTTAAGCAAGTCCTTGCACTGGCGTTTTGCTAGCTAGGATCCTCTGCATTGTGGGTGGAGGAGTCTAACCATCCAATCAAAAAACGTGAAAATGCCGACGTTCTCAGATGCCTTCTATGTGTACCCCTGGACGTACAGAAGACATCTCATTGGTTGAAGCAACAGGATAAGTTTAACAGTTAACTTAATACAGAGTGCACTGTTACTTCCTGAAGGCTCAAGGCAGATTTGCTTGATCCTGGCAACACAGATAGCCGAAATATGATTGGAAAAGAAAAACTCTACATGCATTACACTACTGGAAGGAGTGCAACCAAGAGAAAAGCTACAAAATAAAGAGAATAGACTATTGGGAACAATTTAGTACATCCTCATGGAACAAATATAAGAATGTAGGTTGTAAATGTAATTCTAATACTGTGGAGAGTGTAAATAACGAGACTGATTTATGCAGCAGACGATTTTATTCACTCTTACATCAGTCATACACAGAAAAGAATGTCTCAATACACCATGGGTTCTCCTTTTATACCAACCGCCCATCTCACATCTGCATGACATCTCACATCACAATACATTCATCCCTTCTGCCCCCAACTCCTTCTTCCTGCTACCTCGCCATAATCTCCATAGCTATTGTCCTTCTCTGTTTACCCTCTGCATCCAGTCTGAGATGATTAAGATAAGATAAGATAAGATAAGATAAGCCTTTATTAGTCCCACAATGGGGAAATTCCAGGATTGCAACAGCACAGGGATAGCAACACTCAGAGCAACAATCAGAAGGCAAGAAAAAACAAGAGCAGCTAGTATACATATGTACATATTAATATAAATAAGATAAGATAAGATAAGATAAGCCTTTATTAGTCCCACAAAGGGGAAATTCCAGGATTGCAACAGCACAGGGATAGCAACACTCAGAGCAACAATCAGAAGGCAAGAAAAAACAAGCAAGCAAGAGCAGCTAATATACATATGTACATATTACTATAAAATATATATATACACACACACACACACACACAGACACACAGTGCAGAGCATTGTAGCTGGATGGAATAAATATATGAATATATGAACACACAGTGCAGAGCATTGTAGCTAGATGGAATAAATATGTAAATATATAAACACCCACAGTATGGAGCATTGCAGCTAGGTGGAATAAATATGCAAGTATATAAACACACACAGTGCGGAGCAATGTAGCTAGATGGAATAATATGTAGATATATAAAAACACAGTGCGGAGCATTGTAGCTAGATGGAATAAATATATAGATATATAAATATAAACACACCCAGTGCAGAGCATTGTAGCTAGATGGAATAAATATGTAAATATATAAACACACACAGTGCAGAGCATTGTTGCTAGGTGGGATGAAACAGCATAACCGTCTATTTAGTTATCCTACATGGTATGATTATGTGCCCATACATATTCTCACCCTCCATAGCGACCGGTATGTTCCTAGTTGTATGCCGGAGAGGACCATTGTGTAAGTCTATTGCATCTTTTGCATTCAAAAAAAAAAAAAAAAAAAAAAAAAAAAAAAAAAAAACTATTAGTTTGTTACGTCTTTTTGCTATCTCTGCGAGCAGCCCTGCTTAGGTTGTACAGTCTGACAGCCGTTGGTAGGAAGGGAACCTACGAAACCTCTCGGTTGGTGCACCTGGGATGATGTAGTCTGCGCTAAATGAGCTCCTCAGTGCATCAGTCAGTATGTCCTGGCATAGGGTGGAACTCGGACTCCAGCAGAGATGACAGTTTAGCCACCGTCCTTCTCTCTCCTATCTCCTCCATCGGATCAAGGCGTTGCCCCAGGACAGAGCTAGCTTTCTTAATCAGTTTGTTCAGTCTCTCTTCCTATCGGCTGCAGTAATGCCACTGCCCCAGCAGACCACTCCAAAAGTGATGGCTGATGCCACCATCGTGTCATAGAATGACTTCAGCAGCGCCCCTTGTACACCAAAAGACCTGAGTCTCCTCAGCAGGAACAACCTGCGCTGTCCCTTCTTGTAGAGTGCGTCAGTATTGTGTGACCAGTCTAGTTTATTGTTCAGATGAATACCCAGGTACTTGTAGGATGTCACCATCTCGATGTCTGTTCCCTGTATATTATACTGGTGCTGTGAGGGGCTGCCCATAGCCTGCGGCAGTCCACCACCAGCTCCTTAGTTTTCCTCGCGTTGATCTGGAGGCAGTTCCGATGGCACCAGTCCACAAGTCCTGGATAAGCCCTGTACTCAGCTTCATCTCCGCTGGAGATGAGACCAACGATCGCAGAGTCATCAGAGAACTTCTGTAGATGGCAATGTGGTTGTGTTGTGTGAGAAGTCCGCAGTATAAAGAGTGAACAAGAGGGAGCCAGCCACGTTCCCTGGGGGGCCCCCGTGCTACTGATGATCGTGTCGGAAACACAGTCCCGGGTTCTCACAAACTGAGGCCGGTTCGTGAGGTAGTCCAGGATCCATGATGACAGGTGCTGGTCCACCCCTGCGCGCAGCAGCTTGTCCCTTCAGGATCATCGGTTGGATGTGTGTTGAAAGCACTGGAGAAGTCAAAGAACATGATCCTCACCATATTCCCGGGCTTCTCCAGGTGGGACAGAGACGGTGAGGAGGAAGATCACCGCATCCTCCACCCCAATGCCATGCTGGTAGGCGAACTGGAGTGGATCCATCGCTGGTTTCCACCAGGGGGCGGAGATGAGCAAGGAGCAGTCTCTCCAGGGTCTTCATCAAGTGGGACGTCAAGGCCACCGGTCTGAAGCTGTTCAGGTCTTTGGGGTGGGAAGTTTTTGGTACAGGTACCACACAAGATGTTTCCACAGCTGTGGTACCCTCCCCAGTTTTCAGGCTCATGTTGAAGATATACGTCACAATCCCACACAGCTGGTCTGCACAGGACTTGAGGAGCTTTGCGCTGATGCCGTCCGGTCCCGACGCCTTCCTCGCCTTGATCTTCCTCAGCTCCGTCCTCAACCTGGGTCTTGGTCAGGGTCAGGATGGGGGGCTGGGTGTTGGGAGTGGGGGGGGGTGTCGGTGGAGTGGGGAGTGGGGGTAGCAGGACTGATTTCTTAGAGGCAGCAGTGGTTGTTGTGCAGACAGGGGGGAGGGCGGTTGGTCAAATCTATTGAAAAACAGATTCAGGTTGTTCGCCCACACTCCTGCCCCCCGTGGCCTGGGGGGAGGTATTCTGGAGCCCCGAGATGGTTTTGAGGTTTTCTCCAGACCCCGCTGATGTCGCTCTGTTGCAGCTTGTCCTCCATCTTCTTCCTGAAGCTGTCCTTGCCTTCTCTGATCTTTCTCCTCAGCTCCCTCTGTACGGACTTCAGCATCTCCCTGTTCCCCGACCTGAAGATCCTCTTCTTCTCTCTCAGAAGTGTTTTTATCTCAGGGTTGATCCAGGGTTTGTTGTTTGAGTGACGCCGTATGGTCTTGGTGGGAACGGATTTGTCCACACAGAAGCTGAGGTAAGCCCGTGAAGGTGTGAATGAGGCCCATCGATGTCCTCACATGTGGATCGCAGAGCTGCTTCCAGGCAGTGGCTTCAAAACAGTCCTTTAGAGTGTCCATTGTCTCCTCAGACCATAACTCCACAGTGTGCATGGCCGGAGGTTGTCTGTGCACTAGGGGTTTGTACACCGGTCGGAGATGAACCAAGTTGTGATCCGATCTCCCAAGTGGGGGGGGAGTTGTGATGAGGTGTACGCCTCCTTAGTGTTTGCGTAGAACAAATCCAGTGTTTTATTGTCTCTAGTGTGGCATGTGACATACTGGGTGAAAGTGGGCAGAATGGGAGACAGTGAAACGTGGTTGATATATATCTAGACACACAGTGCGGAGCATTGTAGCTGGATGGAATAAATATATGAGTATATAAACACACAGTGCGGAGCATTGTAGCTAGATGGAATAAATATGTAAATATATAAACACACACAGTGCGGAGCATTGTAGCTAGATGGAATAATACGTAGATATATAAACACACAGTGCGGAGCATTGTATCTAGATGGAATAAATATGTAGATATATAAACACACCCAGTGCGGAGCGTTGTAGCTAGATGGAATAAATATGTAAATATATAAACACACACAGTGCAGAGCATTGTTGCTAGATGGGATGAAACAGCACAACCGTCTACTTAGTTATCCTACATGGTATGATTATGTACCCATACATATTCTCACCCTCCATAGCGACCGGTATTTTCCTAGTGGTATGCTAGAGGGGACCATTGTATAAGTCTATTGCGTCTTTTGCATTCAAAAACTATTAGGTTGTCACGTCTTTTTGCTATCTCTGCGAGCAGCCCTGCTTAGGTTGTACAGTCTGACAGCCGTTGGTAGGAAGGACCTGCGAAACCTCTCGGTTGTGCACTCCTCCACTGGGTCAAGGCGCTGTCCCAGGACAGAATTAGCTTTCTTGATCAGTTTGTTCAGTCTCTTCCTATCGGCTGCCGTAATGCCACTGCCCCAGCAGACCACTCCAAAAGTGATGGCTGATGCCACCACCGTGTCGTAGAATGTCTTCAGCAGCGCCCCTTGTACACCAAAAGACCTGAGTCTCCTCAGTAGGAACAGCCTGCGCTGTCCCTTCTTGTAGAGTGCGTCAGTATTGTGTGACCAGTCTAGTTTATTGTTCAGATGAACACCCAGGTACTTGTAGGATGTCACCATCTTGATGTCTGTTCCCTGTATATTTACTGGTGCTATGAGGGGTTGTCCTTGCCTGCGGCAGTCCACCACCAGCTCCTTAGTTTTCCTCGCATTGATCTGGAGGCAGTTCCGATGGCACCAGTCCACGAAGTCCTGGATAAGTCCTCTGTACTCAGTTTCATCTCCATTGGAGATGAGGCCAACGATCGCAGAGTCGTTCGAGAACTTCTGTAGATGGCAATGTGTTGTGTTGTGTGAGAAGTCCGCAGTATAAAGGGTGAACAGGAAGGGAGCCAAAACTATTCCCTCGGGGGCCCCCGTGCTACCGATGATCATGTCGGACACACAGTCCCGGGTTCTCACAAACTGAGGCCGGTTAGTGAGGTAGTCCAGGATCCATGATGACAGGTGCTGGTCCACCCCTGCACACAGCAGCTTGTCCTTCAGGATCATTGGTTGGATGGTGTTGAAAGCACTGGAGAAGTCAAAGAACATGATCCTCACTGCATTCCCGGGCTTCTCCAGGTGGGACAGAGAACGGTGAAGGAGGAAGATCCCCGCATCCTCCACCCCAATGCCATGCTGGTAGGCGAACTGGAGTGGATCGATCGCTGGTCCCACCAGGGGGCGGAGGTGAGCAAGGAGCAGTCTCTCCAGGGTCTTCATCAAGTGGGACGTCAAGGCCACTGGTCTGTAGCTGTTCAGGTCTTTGGGGTGGGAAGTCTTTGGTACAGGTACCACACAAGATGTTTTCCACAGCTGTGGTACCCTCCCCAGCTTCAGGCTCAGGTTGAAGATGTACTCCACAATCCCACACAGCTGGTCTGCACAGGACTTGAGGAGCTTTGCGCTGATGCCGTCCGGTCCCGACACCTTCCTCGCCTTGATCTTCGTCAGCTCCGTCCTCACCTGGGTCTTAGTCAGGGTCAGGTTGGGGGGCTGTGTGTTGGGAGTGGGGGGGAGTTGGTGGAGTGGGGAGTGGGCAGCAGGACTTGATGTCTTTAGAGGCAGCAGTGGTTGTTGTGCAGTCGGGGGGAGGGCGTTTGGTCAAACCTATTGAAAAACAGATTCAGATTGTTCGCCCACTCCCTGCCAGTCTCTTAACCCAGTCTCTACCCCCCCCCCCCCCCCCCCCCCCAGAACCTCAGACCAAGTTTCAGTCCTCCCGTCCTTTTGGCTTCAGTCTCCTCCCATATCTGCTGTAACGGGGGTTTACCGCCTCCGCGGCGCTGCTGTGCTGGCGGGGGGCTCCTGGGGGTGTGTCTGTCTGCGGGTGGGCCATGGCAAGGGGGGTGAAACCTTCGACTTGCCCATGAGGCTGCTCTGATGAATCGTTTGCCTGGGGAGTTCTCAGTGGGGGTCTTCCGCGCCGAGGGGCCTGAGCCAACAGCACTTGCTTGTCCGCCACCACAAAGGCGGGCTTAAGTCTGTCTATGCATATTTTCTACCGACGACCCCCCAAGTCTAACAAAAAATGTTTGTCCCCTGTTTCCAGCATTCCGAACGGGCCATTGTAGGGTGGACGCAATGGAGGGCAGTGGGCATCGTGCCTGACAAACACGAATGCCGCATTCTTCAAAGTTTTTGGCACAAAACCGCGTGGAAAACAGTGGTTGGCCGGGTCGGGCAGCGCGCCTGTGTCTGCACTATGCTTCAAACGCTGAGACGGGCAGTCGTCCGGTGCGGGATTATCTGGCAAAAATTCCCCGGGCAGCCACAGTGGCTGAGAAAAAACAAGCTCCACTGGGAAAGCCTCCAAAAGAGGTTTTGGTGGGGAACGCAACCCCAATAAAACCCACGGCAACCAGTCTACCCAATTTGCATCTGTCAGGGAAGCCCTGAGCGCTGCTTTCAGTGACCTATGAAAACGATTGCATAACCCATTGGCCTGTGGGTTGTACGCGGTTGTGCGATGAATTGCAACACCCAGGCTATGGGCCATCGCGGACCAGAGGTCTGAAACAAACTGAGGGCCCCTATCAAACATGATGTCCAACGGGATTCCAAAACGTGCCACCCATGTCATCAAAAAAAAGCGCGCGCCACGTCCGCAGACATGGTTGCTGTCAGCGGGACTGCTTCTGGCCAGCGTGTGGTGCGGTCCACCACTGTCAGAAGGTGCGTGTACCCCTGCAATGGTGGGAGGGGGCCCACGAGGTCCACATGAACATGGTCGGACCTCTTAGCCGGGATACGAAACGGCTCCAAAGGAGCTTTCGTGTGTCTGTGTACTTTGGCTCGTTGGCACGCTACGCAGGCTGCAGCCCACTCTTTCACTTGTTTATGCAGGCCTGGCCACACGAACTTCGCTCTCACCATTTTGACTGACGCGTGCACCCCTGGGTGCGCCAGAGTGTGAACTGACTCAAACACATGGCGGCGCCAAGCGAATGGGACCACCGGGCGCGGGGGTCCCGTGGAGACGTCGCAGATTAGGGGGGGTTTGCCGTCTTGAAGTACTCTGCTCTCCAGCCTTAACCCTGTTGGTCCAGACTGGAGTGCGCGCACGTCCGTATCGCCAATCTGCTCTGCGGCCATGGCTGTATAATCTATCCCCACGCAGACCGGGGCCACTACTGCGCGCGAGAGGCAGTCCGCTACCACATTCAGTTTACCTGACACATGCTGAATATCGGTCGTAAACTCCGAGATCGCGGCCAGCTGTCTCTGCTGCCGGCCCGACCATGGTTCCAAAACCTTGGCCATCGCGAACGTTAGCGTCTTGTGGTCCACGAAAGCGGTGAAGCTGCGCCCTTCCAGCCAGAACTGGGAGTGGCGTATGGCCAGGTGGAGAGCCAGCAACTCTCTATCGAAACCGCTGTATTTACGCTCACTGTCGTGCAAAGCCCTGCTGAAAAAAACGAGCGGCTGCCAGGAACCGGCGACACATTGCTCCACGACAGCCCCTGTAGCCACGTCCGAGGCGTCGATAGTGAGCGCTATCCGGGCAGTCGGGTCCGGGTGCGCCAACAGTGCAGTGTTTGCCAGGGCTGTTTTAACCTCAGAGAATGCCTGCTCTCGCTCCGGAGTCCATTCGACTCTGTCCGCGGGTTTCCGTTTTTTGAGCGCGGCGTATAATGACTGCATGAGTTGAGCTGCGCGGGGGAGGAACCGGTTATAAAAGTTAACCATCCCCAAAAATTCTTGCAGCGCCCTGACCGTCTGAGGCCGGGAAAAATTCGCCACGGCGCACACTTTGTCGGGCAACGGTATCGCTCCCTCCGGTGAGACGCGGTGCCCCAAAAAAATCAATCTCCGTCATGCCAAACTGGCATTTCGCCGGGTTGATTATTAACCCGTGCTCCTCCAACCTCTGGAAAACCATCCTGAGGTGGGTTACGTGTTCGTCCTCGGACGCACTGGCCACCAGGATATCATCCAGGTAGACGAACACAAACGGGAGACAGCGCAACACCGCATCCATCATGCGTTGGAATGTCTGTGCCACTCCTTTTAATCCAAAGGGCATGCGTAAAAACTCAGACAAGCTAAATGGAGTTATTACCGCTATTTTGGGTATGTCCTCCGCGCGCACTGGGACCTGGTGGTAACCGCGGACCAGGTCTATTTTAGAAAAAATGCTTGCTCCGGCGAGGTGAACGGAAAAATCCTGAATATGGGGAATTGGGTAGCGGTTGTGCGCTGTGGCGTTATTCAATCTGCGGAAATCTCCACATGGTTGCCACGATCCGTCAGCCTTAGGGACCATGTGTAGCGGGGATGCCCATGGACTGTTCGATCGCCTGATGATGCCCAACCTTTCCAGGTTGGCAAACTCCTCACACGCTATGGCCAGTTTAGCTGCGTCCAAACGCCGAGGTCGTGCGAAAACGGGTGGCCGGGTGGTGGTGATAAAGTGTTCCACCCCGTGTTTAGCGATGGCCGCCAAAAACGTCAGGACCGTGAGTGCTGGGAACTGAGTGAGCAGTGTGTGGAACTTACCGCCTGGAGCTGTGATGTTGGCTTGCTTTACTGGCCCGGCCCCTCGAGCTGTACAGGGGAGAGAATCAAAAGACAGTGCATTAACCAGGCGCCTGTTAGCAACATCGACTAGCAACCCATGTGCACACAGAAAATCAGCTCCCAGGATTGGGAAACTCAGTGCCGCTATGACAAAAGTCCACTCGTACATACGGCTGTGTAGGGATAAAGTCAGTGTTCTCTCACCAAAAGTCTTAATGCCCGAGCCGTTTACTGCTACCAGCCCGTGGCTGCTAGGTCCTGCTAGCCAGTCGGCGTAGGACGGCAGGATGATGCTCCTCTGGGCTACGGTGTCTACGAGGAACCGTCTCCCTGAACGCGAGCCCGTCACGTAGAGCAGCTTGTTCTCTTCACCGGCGGTCACAGCTGCTACCGACTGCTGGCCTTGGCGTTTCCTGAGCACTTGAATTGGCAAGGTGGCGCACATCTGTGTGCGTTCTCTCCAAAGTGGCGGTGGTAGAAGCAGAGCGTGTTTCTCTGGCGCTTCCTGGCCTCCGCTGCCGCTGCTGTTGGCAGCTCCTCGCCTCCGCTGGTTGTCTCGCTGGGTTCCGACGCCGCCGCGTTCACTGTGAGGGATCTGGTGGTGAGGATGATCCGATCTGCCTCCTGGGCTAGCGCACGGTAGTCACGCGGGGCCAGCAACGGCGAATTGGCAAGAACTGCTCTCGCCTCTGTTGGGAGGTTCTGGAGGAAAAGGTGGGCAAACAGAAAGAAAATGCCCGTCGTCCGTGCCCATTAACGCCAACATCTTCTCCATCAGTTCGACCGCCAAACCATCTCCTAACTCGGAGCGCCTCAGGAACCTCTCTGCTCTCTCACAGTCCGAGAGCGTGTAGCGCCGGGTCAGCGCGGCCTTGAGAGTCCCATATTTGTCGTGGGCTGGAGGCTGTTGGAGCAGGCTTGCTACTTGCTGAGACATGTGAGCATCCAGCGCTGCGACCACACAGTAATATTTGGTGTCGTCTGCTGTTATTCCCCGGAGGGCGAACTGAGCCTCGGTGTGGTGGAACCAAGACCGGGGGTCGTGCGGCCAAAAGTCCGGTAGTTTTTTTTTTTTTTTTTTTTTTTGTTACTTCTTTTGTACCCGTAGGTAGATTTGTTTTGCAGTCTGGTGACAAGCCACCAGCTGCCGGTCGCTGCGTGCACAAGCGCCACGTATCCCTAACCTGCATGTTTTTAGCATGTGGGAGGAAACCGGAGAAATCCCAGAGTAAACCCACACAACACGGGGAGAACATGCAAACTCCACACAGATCACTGTTGGTCGGGGGCAGGGATCGAACCCACGATCTCACGATCCCCGCGATCCCCCGGCCAAGGATAAACTGTGCTGCCACAGTGCTAACCACTGCGCCACCATGCAGCCCAGTTTGACCGAAACCGCGCACGCGTTGCTGGGGGTTCCCGTCCGGGCCGTCTCTGGGATGCTTGCCGCGTTGCTGGGGCTTCCTCTCCGGGCCGACTCTGGGGCTCTTGCCTCATGTTCCATAATTTGTCAAGGGGTCACCAGTGTGGAGAGTGTAAATAACGAGACTGATTTATGCAGCAGACGATTTTATTCACTCTCACATCAGTCATACACAGAAAAGAATGTCTCAATACACCATGGGTTCTCCATTTATACCAACCGCCCATCTCACATCTGCATGACATCTCACATCACAATACATTCATCCCTTCTCCCCCCAACTCCTTCTTCCTGCTACCTCGCCATAATCTCCATAGCTATTGTCCTTCTCTGTTTACCCTCTGCATCCAGTCTGAGATGATTAACCCAGTCTCTACAATACTGTTTAGGCCAGCAGAGAAGGCTTTGCTGGCCCTGAGAGTCCACCACTGGATGCTTGTCAATTTAAAAGATAATTTTCCACGCAAAGCCAGTTTAGAAAGCTTGGGATGGAACAAGACTTTCGGTCGGCTTCAAAGAGATTCTGGCAAACTGTTCGGCGGCTCAGGAGGGGAAAGCAGCTCCCCGTCCACACTGTGTATGCTGTGGATGGGACACTGTTGACTTCAACTGGGGATATCGTCGGGCGGTGGAAGGAATACTTCGAGGATCTCCTCAGTCCCACTGATACGCCTTCCACAGAGGAAGCAGGGTTTGGGGACGAGGGGGATGACTCGCCTATCACAGGGGCTGAGGTTGCCAAGGTGGTTAAAAATCTCCTTGGTGGCCGGGCCCCGGGGGTGGACGAGATTCGCCCTGAGTACCTCAAGGCCCTGGATGTTGTTGGGTTGTCATGGTTGACACGCCTCTGCAACATTGCATGGAGGTCGGGGGCAGTGCCTTTGGCATGGCAAACTGGGGTGGTGGTTCCTCTCTTCAAAAAAGGGGACCGGAGGGTGTGCTCCAACTTTAGAGGGATCACACTCCTCAGCCTCCCTGGGAAGGTCTATGCCAAGGTACTGGAGAGGACAGTCCGGCCGTTGGTCGAACCTCGGATTCAGGAGGAGCAATGTGGTTTTCGTTCTGGCCGTGGCACATCGGACCAGCTCTTTACCCTCTCGAGAATTCTTGAGGGTTCGTGGGAGTTTGCCTAACCAGTTTACATGTGTTTTGTGGACTTGGAGAAGGCATTTGACTGCGTCCCTCGTGGATTTTTGTGGGGGGTGCTTCGGGAGTATGGGGTATCGGGCTTGTTGTTATGAGCTATTCGGTCTCTGTACGACCGTTGTGAGAGTTTGGTTCGTATTGCCAACACTCGGCCGGAGTCATTCCCAGTCAGAGTTGGACTCCGCCAGGGCTGCCCTTTGTCACCGATCCTGTTCATAATTTTTATGGACAGGATTTCTAGGCGCAGCCAGGGAATGGAAGGTGTCATGCTTGGTGACCACAGGATCTCATCTCTGTTGTTTGCAGATGATGTTGTCCTGTTGGCTTCATCCAGCAATGACTTACAGCTCTTGCTGGGACGGTTTGCCGCTGAGTGTGAAGCGGCTGGGATGAGAATCAGCACCTCCAAGTCCGAGTCCATGGTCCTCAGCCGGAAAAAGGTGGATTGTCCTCTCCGGGTTGGGGACAGGCTCCTGCCCCAAGTGGAGGAGTTTAAGTATCTTGGGGTCTTGTTCACGATTGAGGGGAAAATGGAGCGAGAGATCGACAGACGGATTGGAGCAGCATCTGCAGTGATGCGGACGTTGTACCGGTGTGTTGTGGTGAAGAGGGAGCTTAGTTCTAAGGCAAAGCTGTCGATTTACCAGTCAATCTACGTTCCTACTCTCACCTATGGTCACGAGCTTTGGGTAATGACCGAAAGAACGAGATCGCGGATACAAGCGGCTGAAATGAGTTTTCTCCGTAGGATTGCTGGACTCACCCTCAGAGATAGGGTGAGGAGCTCAGTCATCCGGGAGAGGCTCAGAGTAGAACCGCTGCTCCTCCACATTGAAAGGAGTCAGTTGAGGTGGTATGGGCATCTGATTAGGATGCCTCCTGGACGCCTCCCACTTGAGGTGTTTCAGGTACGTCCCACTGGGAGGAGACCCCGGGGCAGACCCAGGACTCGGTGGAGAGACTATGTCTCCCAGCTGGTCTGGGAACGCCTTGGTATCCCCTCTGAAGAGCTGGAGCAGGTGGCTGGGGAGAGGGAAGTCTGGGCTTCTCTGCTTGAACTGCTGCCTCCGCGACCCGGACCTCCGGAAAAGCAGTAGAAGATGGATGGATGGATGGAATTTTCCATGCAATTAAAGTTGTTGGTTGTCATATAGAGTAATATTTATTTTTTTGTGAAAACGATTAGCGGACTACATCTCCCATCATCCCATTTCACCAAACATGATCATGGCGGGGGATTACTAAAACTTCACCTCCTGTTTCCTGACCAACAAAATAAGGATCCAAAGAGGAGAAAAACAACACAAAGGTATTGTTTTGTATTTTGAAAGCTGTAACTGATCCAGAGGACTGTTAGTTACTTCACCCTGCGTGTGCTTTGAACACATGACGTCAGGTACGTGCCTCTGTGTTTGTAGTCTTTTAATTTACATATTTTCATAACCTTATACCTTAACAGTTAGACAACAACCTATATCGTTATTTATGTGGAAAATTATCTTTTAAATTGACAAACATCATATGTGTAACTCGTGGCAAAATTTGATTGGGAGCAAAAGATAATTTCACTCTTGCCATTCATTTCAATGGAGATTTTTTTTTCTGATTTACTGTAAGGTCCCATGTGCAGAAGTACAGGGGGCATGACTTAGGCTCGCTATTTGCCAGCAACTTCAGATTTCAAATGTATCAGGCATTCAGTGCAACTAGAACTTATTTTTTGTAAACAGTAATACTTGAGAAAATGCTACACTTGTGAGGCTAAATTGAGTTTGTGTGCAAAACAGCCAACGTGCAACTGGCCCATTATTTTCACAGCATGTACCATATTTGCAGCATTGAGGCAAATTTTTCATGTGGCATGAATATAGGTAAACATGTGGGTAACATGCACATTTGTATCCGAGGGATCGTGCTAACGACGGCTCGTAAGTAATCAACCTTGAGATTCTGCCATCACCGGAATAAAATTATCAACACTGGAGAGTAAACTAGTTTGAAAATGAGGCTGTCACTCACCTGCAGACAGACGGATCAGAGCTGAAATGGACCGTCTGTTGTATATATTCATCCCACAGACATGCTATTGACGGCTAGCAGGCTAGCAATGTAAAAATAAATAAATCAGCACCCGAGCCACTTGCTGGTTTCGTCCAAAGACAGGACAGCAGCAGAGCCACCAGGAGTTCTGTTAACAATAACTGTAAAATATTCCACCGCAGAACCACATTTGGACAAACAGCTTTCTCTATAAAGGGCAGTCACATCTGGAACACAATGCCAAATGAAATTAAAATAATAACGGACTTTAAAACATTCACTAAAAATGTTAAAAACTGGCTGAAAAATAAACAAGAATGTACTCATGTATGAATTATTTGTCTGCAAAGTGAGAGTGAATGAAGGGAAGGAATAAATGTGTTTGTTTATAGTGAGTGACGGAGGGAGGAAGGCCTGAAATAGGCAAATGTGAGTTATGTTATATGTGTTAAATGTGAGTCAGGCTGTTATATTTGTGTATTTATAATATTTATGTTAAAGGTGAGTCAGGCTGTTATATTTGTGTATTTATAATATTTATAATATTTATAATTGTGTATTTATAATTTTTCTGCATTGATGTATGTGGTTATTGTGTATATTTTTATCTTGATTCTTTTTTCTAAAGCCCATCCAGGGACAAGAGTTGCAAATTAGCTAATAGCTATACACTCTATGTGCAACACATCAGATTGATTGTCTTTGATTAATTGTCTATGTTTATTGCACTGTCCCTGTCAAATAAACTAATCTACTACTACTAACAACCATCATCCAGGTGTAGTTTTGGAAGAGGCTGTAACAAATTTCCAGGTGAGAGCCCCGCCCGATAATGTTGTAAACTTAAACATGACGGCTTTGGTTTTGTCGAGCTCTTCACTACCTTCACATTTCCTGAATCCAATCTGTCAGCTGCGCACTGCCACGTTGATCCACTTTGACCCACGGCTTAACTTTCGCACAATTGTTCAATTACACGAGAGTTCTGCCAGCTCAAGGACAACTAGCATTTTATGTTTCACAGATGTAAAAGCATTATATTAAAAGATCGATCTGCTGATTTTGTGAATCAATATTAGCTCAGTCAAATGTGAATTGATTCAAATCAAAGAATCAACCTTTTGAACCCACCCCTGTTACTAAACAGAAAGTCATTAAATGCTGTAAATAGACAACAGACCAAACACATTCACTCTGAATGAAGGAAATCTTCAGCAGCTAAATATTTACAGCACTGAGAGCTGTGGTAATCAGCAAAAGGAAGTGTACATGTATGCAAACAACTTGGTGGAATGGGCAAAACTGATTCTTTTCACAAGCTAATTCTGAACCCATTCACCATAAAACATTTTACATGACACCACTTCTATTCATCAGATTTTTAAAAGAAAATGCTGGTTGAGTCACAATAGTGGTGGCCTTGTGGGTGAGTCACAATTTGAGGACAAATAAACTAATATATTTGCCTTCTCTGCAATTGCTTTAATCACAGGTCTGTTGATTTTTAATCTGTTATAAATTAATGTTTACATTATTACCCTTTTAATGCTCTCTTTTCTATTCTTACCCTTTTTATGCCTCCTTATAATTATGGAAATGATATATGCTTACTAAAATTATGATGTGAGATAAGATAAGATAAGCCTTTATTAGTCCCACAAGGGTTGAAATTCCAGGATTGCAGCAGCAAAGGGATAGCAGCACTCAGAGCAATAGTAAATAAGATAAGAACTGGTTAGCCAAAGCAGTAAATAAATATACATATGTACACAATTATATACACAGTGTAGGGGCATTGCATCTAGATGGTATCAACAGAATTAGGGTTATTTAAATTACCGGGCAGAATATAAATATGTACCCAGACAGTATATTTCACATTTGAATCAACAGTGTTGTTGCCACCCTCGATAACAGTTGTAACTGTCTTTGTTATAACTGGTTAGATTATAAAGTCTGACAGCCATAGGTAGGACAGACCTGCGGAACCTCTCCCTCGAGCACTTAAGGTACGTGTCCACTGGTTCGGTTGTTTTTCTGCTTCCCATTCATTGTGTATTGGAAACGCAGTGGAAAGCATTTGGGTGTGGACTGGTGAAAACCAAACTGTGGTGTACAGAATCTCCCGTGGGTCCCCTACATATCATTTGCATACTTGTGGCGATTGGTCGTGCTATTTTACATAAGGTCATGAACCGGAGGCAGCACTCTTGTCCTGAACTTTTAAACCAGTGGTTTTTGATGTCAAATAATGACAGATTCATTAACTGAACCTACTATTTCTCGTACGAAGTGATGTTAGAAACATTTTTCGCTGGTTTGTTTTAAAGATATGGAAACCAAGAACACCATATTGTCCGGTAGCAGCGGAGAGCTGAAGACCGTCCACAAACGGACCCGTCGACCAGTCCAGTGAAGCAGATCTGTACAATACCTATTGTTGTGAAGACATGAAGGAGAAACAATAACCGCTGTTTCAGGCAACCCGATACTATATGACCAGTCCTTGCCGTCATTTACAAACAATATACAAAGAAACAAGGTGTGGAGAGCAGTGGAACATGGACTCATCCAGCCAAAGCTCACGAACCAGGCGGTAAAATTTGACATGCATTGTGCGGGTCTGTAGGATTGGGTGAACCCAGAACCTGTGGCAATGACGACAAAGTCGCCTTTTGTAGCGCAAATATACCAGCACTATTAAAAACAATCTGCTCATGGTTAAAAATGACTATTCCAGTATTTCCTCCCACATTGCTCGACTCCGCCTATCCGCTACATGCCCCTTTCCACACCTCACAAGTTCTGGTATCCGATTCCTTTTTGAAAAATCCTGACTAGTGGACACGTAGCATAAGGATAACACAGTCTACCACTAAATGAGCTCCTCAGTGCGTTCAGCATGTCCCGCGTGGGGTGGGACTCGGACTCCAGCAGAGATGACAGGTTTGCCACCATCTTCCTCTCTTCTCCCCTGGCTCGAGGTGTCGCCCCAGAACAGAGCTGGCTTTTTTGATCAGTCTGTTCAGCCTCTTCCTGTCAGCTGCTGTGATGCCGCTGACCCACCAGACCACTCCAAATGTGATGGCTGATGCCACCACCGAATCGTAGAAGGTCTTCAGGAGTGCCCCTTGTACTCCAAAAGATCTGAGTCTCCTCAGGAGGAGCAATCTGCTCTGCCCCTTCTTGTAGAGCGCGTTGGTGTTGTGTGACCAGTTCAGTTTATTGTTCGGGTGAACACCCAGGGATTTAAAAGATGCCACCATCTCAATGTCTGTTCCCTGGATGTTTACCAGTGCTGTGGGGGGTTGTCTTCACCTGCGGCAGTCCACCACCAGTTCCCTGGTTTTCCTCGCATTGATCTGGAGGCAGTTCCACAGACACCAGTCCACAAAGTCCTGGATAAGTCCTCTGTATTCTGTGTCATCCCCATCGGAGATGGGGCCAATGATTGCAGAGTCATAAGAGAACTTCTGTAGATGGCAGTGTGGTGTATTGTGTGAAAAGTCAGCAGTGTAGAGGGTGAACAGGAAGGGAGCCAGAACTGTTCCCTGGGGGGCCCGCATACTGCAGATGATGATGTCAGACACACAGTCCGGGGTTCTCACAAACTGTGGTCAGTCTGTGAGGTAGTCCAGGATCCACGATGACAGGTGCTGGTCCACCCCTGCACACAGCAGCTTGTCCCTCAGGATCATTGTTTGTATGGTATTGAAAGCACTGGAGAAATCAAAGAACATGATCCTCACAGTGCTCCCAGGCTTCTCCAGGTGGGACAGGGAACGATGTAGGAGGAAGATCACTGCATCCTCCACCCTGATACCATGCATAAAGGCTGATTAAAGATGGTGTCGGCCCCTGGGCTACAGAGCAATTTTCCCCACCAAATGAATGGTGTACTTGCTACTTAACTTCTACACATACAGAAACATAAAAGACTCAGTTCCAGAGTATGGTAAAGGACTCTGATATAGTGTTAAATTCAAAGCTAATGTGAAGAATGCACAAAAACTGCTCAAAATGAACTAAACTCACCTATAAAGACAAAAATGTCCGTAGAATTGTTAGCATCACTCCTGAAAAAAATGTCAGTTAATCCTGAATGCTAATCCTAGGTGCTAACATAACATAGTTCCGGAATGCATAAAATAGTTTTAGTTGAGGACTATTACTGAGGATGCAAGATAAACAATACATACGTCCACTGTCATTCAAAAATTTTAGATGTACATACCATTCACAAACTTGCATTTGTGTTGATATTTTGAAGAAACTTGAAGAAACTGACATCTTACAAGTACCTGGGTGTTTACCTGAACAATAAACTGGACTGGTGACACAGCACCACCGCACTCTACAAGAAGGGGCAGTGCAGGCTGTTCCTCCTGAGGAGACTCAGGTCTTTTGGAGTACAAGGGGCACTCCTGAAGACCTTCTACGATTCGGTGGTGGCATCAGCCATCACATTTGGAGTGGTCTGCTGGGGCAGCGGCATCACGGCAGCCAACAGGAAGAGGCTGAACAGACTGATCAAAAAAGCTAGCGCTGTTTTGGGGCGACACCTCCACCCAGTGGAGGAGATAGGAGAAGATGGTGGTTAACCTGTCATCTCTGCTGGAGTCTGAGTCCCACCCCATGCAGGACACACTGAATGCACTGACGAGCTCATTTAGCGGTAGGCTGTGTTATCCTAGGTGCACGACGGAGAGGTTCCACAGGTCCTTCATACCTACGGCTGTCAGACTTTATAACCAAACCAGGGTTGCTTAGAGGTCGTACTGAATGTACTGAACTTAACAACCTTGCACAATAAATCGTCCCTTCCATTATACAACTAGGACAATATCAATCATTACTGAGGGTGGCAACAACGCTGTTGATTCAAATATGCAATTTACTGTCTGGGTATAAATTCATATTCTGCAGGGTAATTTAACAAACTGTAATGCTGTTTCTTCCATCTAGCTGCAATGCTCCTGCACTGTATATATATGTGTGTACATATGCATATTCATTTACTGCTTTGGCTAACCCATCCATCCATCCATCCATCCATCTTCTACCGCTTTTCCGGAGGTCCGGGTCGCGGAGTCAGCAGTTCAAGCTGAGAAGCCCAGATTTCCCTCTCCCCAGCCACCTGCTCCAGCTCTTCAGAGGGGATACCAAGGCGTTCCCAGACCAGCTGGGAGACATAGTCTCTCCACCGAGTCCTGGGTCTGCCCCGGGGTCTCCTCCCAGTGGGACGTGCCTGAAACACCTCAAGTGGGAGGAGTCCAGGAGGCATCCTAATCAGATGCCCATACCACCTCAACTGACTCCTTTCAATGTGGAGGAGCAGCGGTTCTACTCTGAGCCTCTCCCGGATGACTGAGCTCCTCACCCTATCTCTGAGGGTGAGTCCAGCAATCCTACGGAGAAAGCTCATTTCAGCCGCTTGTATCCGCGATCTCTTTCTTTCGGTCATTACCCAAAGCTCGTGACCATAGGTGAGAGTAGGAACGTAGATTGACTGATAAATCGACAGCTTTGCCTTAGAACTAAGCTCCCTCTTCACCACAACAGACCGGTACAACGTCCGCATCACTGCAGATGCTGCTCCAATCCGTCTGTCGATCTCTCGCTCCATTCTCCCCTCACTCGTGAACAAGACCCCAAGATACTTAAACTCCTCCACTTGGGGCAGGAGCCTGTCCCCAACCCGGAGAGGACAACCCACCTTTTTCCGGCTGAGGACCATGGACTCGGACTTGGAGGTGCTGATTCTCATCCCAGCCGCTTCACACTCAGCGGCAAACCGTCTCAGCAAGAGCTGTAGGTCATTGCTGGATGAAGCCAACAGGACAACATCATCTGCAAACAACAGAGATGAGATCCTGTGGTCACCAAGCATGACACCCTCCATTCCCTGGCTGCGCCTAGAAATCCTGTCCATAAAAATTATGAACAGGATTGGTGACAAAGGGCAGCCCTGGCGGAGTCCAACTCTGACTGGGAATGACTCCGACCGAGTGTTGGCAATACGAACCAAACTCTCACAACGGTCGTACAGAGACCGAATAGCTCGTAACAACAAGCCTGATACCCCATACTCCCGAAGCACCCCCTACAAAAATCCACGAGGGACGCGGTCAAATTCCTTCTCCAAGTCCACAAAACACATGTAAACTAGTTGGGCAAACTCCCACGAACCCTCGAGAATTCTCGAGAGGGTAAAGAGCTGGTCCGATGTGCCACGGCCAGGACGAAAACCACATTGCTCCTCATGAATCTGAGGTTCGACCAACGGCCGGACTCTCCTCTCCAGTACCTTGGCATAGACCTTCCCAGGGAGGCTGAGGAGTGTGATCCCTCTAAAGTTGGAGCACACCCTCCGGTCCCCTTTTTTGAAGAGAGGAACCACCACCCCAGTTTGCCATGCCAAAGGCACTGCCCCCGACCTCCATGCAATGTTGCAGAGGCGTGTCAACCATGACAACCCAACAACATCCAGGGCCTTGAGGTACTCAGGGCGAATCTCGTCCACCCCCGGGGCCCGGCCACCAAGGAGATTTTTAACCACCTTGGCAACCTCAGCCCCTGTGATAGGCGAGTCATCCCCCTCGTCCCCAAACCCTGCTTCCTCTGTGGAAGGCGTATCAGTGGGATTGAGGAGATCCTCGAAGTATTCCTTCCACCGCCCGACGATGTCCCCAGTCGAAGTCAACAGTGTCCCATCTGCACCATACACAGTGTGGACGGGGAGCTGCTTTCCCCTCCTGAGCCGCCGGACAGTTTGCCAGAATCTCTTTGAGGCCGACCAAAAGTCTTGTTCCATGGCCTCACCGAACTCCTCCCATACCCGGGTTTTTGCTTCAGCAACCACCCGAACTGCACTCCGCTTGGCCTGCCGGTACACCTCAGCTGCTTCGGGAGTCCCACAAGCCAACCAAGCTTGATAGGACTCCTTCTTCAGCTTAATGGCCCCCCTCACCACTGGTGTCCACCACTTGGTTCGGGGGTTGCCACCACGAGATGCACCGACCACCTTGCGGCCGCAGCTCTGGGCAGCCGCTTCAACAACAGAGGTGGAGAACATTCAGACTCCATGTCTCCAGACTCCCTCGGAATGTGGTTGAAGTTCTTCCGGAGGTGGGAGTTGAAGACCTCCCAGACAGGGGCCTCAGCCAGACGCTCCCAGCACACCCTCACTATACGTTTGGGTCTACCAAGTCTGAATGGCTTCCTCCCCTGCCATCGGATCCAACTCACCACTAGGTGGTGATCAGTTGACAGCTCTGCACCTCTCTTTACTCGGGTGTCCAAGACATACGGTCGCAGGTCTGATGACACGATAACAAAATCGATCATCGACCTGCGACCTAGGGTGTCCTGGTGCCAGGTGTACATATGGACACCCTTATGCTTGAACATGGTGTTCGTTATGGACAGACTGTGGTTAGCACAGAAGTCCAATAACTGAACACCACTCGGGTTCAGATCGGGCAGGCCGTTCCTCCCAATCACCCCCCTCCAGGTTTCACTGTCGTTGCCCACGTGCGCATTGAAGTCCCCCAGTAGGACAATGGAGTCTCCAAGAGAAGCACCCTCTAGCACCCCAGTCACAGACTCCAAAAAGGGTGGGTACTCTGAAACATCATTTGGTGCATAGGCACAAATGATGGTCAGGACCCGTTTCCCAACCCGAAGGCGCAGGGAAGCAACCCTTTCGTCCACCGGGGAAAACTCCAATATAGAGGCAGCAAGGTGGGGCGATACAAGAATACCCACCCCTGCTCGTCGCCTCTCGCCCGGGGCAACTCCAGAAAAGGCCAAGCTCCAGCCCCTCTCCAGGAGACTGGTTCCGGAACCGGAGCTGTGTGTTGAGGTGAGGCCGACTATATCTAGCCGGTATCTCTCAACCTCGTACACCAGCTCAGGCTCCTTCCCCACCAAAGAGGTGACATTCCACGTACCAAAAGCCAGTTTAGAAAGCTTGGGATCAGTCTGCCAAGGTCTCCGCCTTTGACCACCACCTGATCCACATAGCACCGGACCCCCATGATCCCTCCTGCAGGTGGTGAGCCCACTGGAGGGCAGACCCATGTAACTCCTTTGGGCTGAGCCCGGCCGGGTCCCATGGGTGGAAACCCGGCCACCAGACGCTAGCCTTCGAGCCCCTCCCCCAGGCCTGGCTCCAGGGTGGGGCCCCGGTAACCCCATACCGGGCGGGGTACACTGAATCCTTGATATACGATTCATGAGAGTCTGTTGGATCGTTCTTAGTCTGGCCCTTCACCCAGGACCAGTTTGTCTTGGGAGACCTTATCAGAGGCAAATTGCCCCGGACAACATAGCTCCTGGGATCACTGGGGCACGCAAACCCCCCCACCACGATAAGGTGACGATCCATGAGGGGGCTTTGGCTAACCAGTTCTTATTATCTTATTAACTATTGCTCTGAGTGCTGCTATCCTTTTGCTGCTGTAATCCTGGAATTTCCCCATTGTGGGACTAATAAAGGCTTATCTTATCTTATCTTATCATATCTTATCTTATCTTAAACTTTAATGTTAGCATTCTTTTTTTTTTTTTGGCCAACCTCTGGTATGCCATGGCAATGCTAACTGTTTGTTTCTATTTCAGCTTGAAACTGTAACAAAGCTGATGACCCTGCTATTCAATCAGTCAGTCAAGCTTTATTCCAGACTTGTAGTCCAACACAAAAAAAACAAACAAACAAAACACACAAAAAAAATTACAAATACAGTACAAACTTTAAAAAGACTTAAAAAGACAACTGTACCAGTGCCTTCTACACTGAGACTGACAGCGGACAGAACTGAGCCTGATATTAAACATAACCTGGATGATTTCATTTCCAGATGCATCAAGACAACAAATGAATTTATACATAAGGTTCCTGGTTTTGTTATATGGATCGGAATGCTGGCGAATCATATAGAATGATATGCAAAAAATAGAGGCTTTTCGCAACACCTGTCTCCGTAAGATCTTGAGAATTTACTGGCCCAACAAAATTTCAAATGAAGAACTTTGGAAAAGATGTAATACTAAAAGAACTCCTATAGAGATCAAACAACGGCCATTCAGATGGCTAGGACACGTGCTAAGAATGTCAAATAACCGAATACCAAAAGTTGCTCTAAACTGGACACCACCAGGAAAAAGAATGCCAGGCAGACCACGAACCACCTGGAGAAGAACAGTCCAAGCAGAACTACAGGAGATGGGATACACCTGGGGACAAGCTCAACAGTGGTGGCTCAGTTGGTAAAGCATCCGCCCCACACACGGGAGGCAGGGGTTCAAATCCCGGCTGGGTCATGCCGAAGACCATATAAAATTGGAACTTCCTGCTGTCCAGCTTGGTGCTCAGCAATAATGGAATGGAGGAGGGAAATCTGTGGTGGCGCCTTGCATGGCAGCGGCCCTCTGATTCTGCACTGGGGTATGTGTGATTGACACTGTAGATAGGTAAAGCACAATCTCGTTCTACTGTACATGATTGGTTGTACGGTTGAATGACAACAAGGGTGATTTGATTTAAAAACATGTTGCAAAGGACAGGGCAAAGTGGGGGTTGCTTATTGCGGCCTTATGTCCCACCTGGGATGAAGAGGATAAGTAAGTAAGTAAAGTTCCTGATTACAGCTTGAAGTGTATTAACACGTGATGACACAAATAACTCAGAAGCACCACACCATCGAGGCTTTTTAAGTAAAATTCTTAAGGCATCATTATATGGAACCTATAATCTCTGCATGCTTTGTTTCCTGTAATTTGTCCATAAATGAGCAGTGTATAGTGGTGTACAGTAAGTTTTACAAAGAACTAACTTCACCTCATCTGAACAAAAAGCTAAACCTACGTGCAAGGACATTTGCTTGAGTGTACATCTTGCAATGCTGTCTGAGGATATCATCGTCATCAGTCATTTCATCATTAATAAAATGTCCCAGATATTTGACTTTATCACTGACATTTAGTTCCCTGCTTGCCAAATCAAAAACAGGAAGTTTCATTATGTCCGCCCTAGTGCGACAAATCAGCACAAAACTCTTTTTCGTGTTATATTTTATGTCATTTTTGTCCCCATAAGCAGTACAAACCCTTAATCACTCCTGGAGACCAGCACTACTCGGAATGAGGACGACAAGATTGTCAGCATACATAAAATGATTCACTAACTTATTCCCAATCAAACACCCAGTATTACAGGTATTCAGTTGCTTTGACAGATCATCCATATAAAGATTAAACAGGACATCTATATCACTACTGTTTTTTCAGCTATGATAGATGTAATATAGAAATACTGTGAATGTCTGTCCCTAGCAGAGAAGGGAGAATGTCACATACAGTGGTATGTGACATTCTACGACATGGTACGGTGTTTCAGATCATCAAACAAATTTAAATATTCGATAAAGATAAAACAAGTAAACGCAAAATACAGGTTTTGAATGAAGGTGTTTATTATTAAGGGTAAAGAAATCCAAACCTACATGACCTTGTGTGAAAAAGTGATTGCACCCTAAACCTAATAACTGGTTGGGCCACCCTTAGCAGCAACAACTGCAATCAAGTGTTTGAGATAACTGGCAATGAGTCTTTTACAGTGCTGTGGAGGAATTTTGGCCCACTCATCTTTGCAGAATTGTTGTAATTTAGCTACACTGGAGGGTTTCTGAGCATGAACTGCCTTTTGAAGGTCATACCACAGCATCTCAATCGGATTCAGGTCAGGACTTTGACTAGGTCACTCCAAAGTCTTCATTTTGTTTTTCTTAAGCCATTCAGAGGTGGACTTGCTGGTGTGTTTTGGATCATTGTCCTGCTGCAGGACCCAAGTGTGCTTCAGCTTGAGGGCATGAACAGATGGTCGGACAATCTTCTTCAGGATTTTTTGGTAGACAGCAGAATTCATGGTTCCATTTACCACAGCAAGTCTTCCAGGTCCTGAAGTAGCAAAACAGCCGCCGGACCATCACACTACCACCACATTTTACTATTGGTATGATGTTGCTTTTCTGAAATGCTGTTACTTTTATGCTGGATGTAATGGGACAGACACCTTCTAAAAAGTGCAGCTTTTTTCTCGTCAGTCCACAGAGTATTTTCCCCAAAGTCTTGGGGATCATCAAGATGTTTTCTGGCTAAACTGAGATGAGCCTTTATGTTCTTTTTGCTCAGTCGTGGTTTTCGTCTTGGAGCTCTGCCATGCAGGCAATTTTTGACCAGTCTCTTTCTGATGGTGGAGTCATGAACACTGACCTTAACTGAGGCGAGTGAGGCCTGCAGTTCTTTAGATGTTGTTGTGGGGTCTTTTGGGACCTCTTGGATGAGTCATCACTGCGCTCTTGGGGTAATTTTGGTCAGCCGGCCATTCCTGGGAAGGTTCACCACTGTCCCATGTTTTTGCCATTTGTGGATAATGGCTCTCACTGTGGTTCGCTGGACTCCCAAAACTATAGAAATGGCTTTATAACCTTTTCCAGACTGATAGATCTCAATTACTTTGTTTCTCATTTGTTCCTGAATTTCTTTGGATCACAGCATGATGTCTAGCTTTCGAGGATCTTTTGAGCTACTTCACTTTGTCAGGCAGGTCCTATTTAAATGATTTCTTTACTGAGACCAGGTGTGGGAGTAATCAGGCCTGGGTGTGGCTAGAGAAATTGAACTCAGCTTTCTAAAGATGTGATAAACCACAGTTAATTTATGTTTTAATGGGGTGTGTGTGTCACTTTTTCACACAGGGTCATGTTGTTTTGGATTTTTTTTTTTTACCCTTTGATGATCTGAAACATTTAAGTGTGACAAACATACAAAAAAAGAGAAATCAGGAAGGGGGCAAACACTTTTTCACACCACTGAATCTTCAAGACTCTGCTCTTAACTTTCAAATTTCAAGTTGATGCATTGAAAATCAGCCAAGTCACACAAAATTCTCATGTTTTCTGGGGTTTTACTTCCCAGAATAACATAAATCAATAACAGCTACCAGATGTTTGGTATCAGTAAATAATATGGAATGAAACCATACGAGCAATTTTTATTTTCAGTATGAACAGAAAAAATAACCAAGTGACCTTCACAAAATTGAATGCACTCATTCAAATTAAGTTACAGTTTACAGTATGTGATTATTTCTGTTCCTTTAATCAAGCCTGAATCTATGCAACACTGTCTGATTGCCTGAAGCTTTTCATATACAGTATGTTTTGTTTAGAGAAAACTTTCATCCTTTCCAGCTCAACACCTACAGCATTTTGGATTGCTTCCAGAAATGTAATCAAGCATCTTTTGGGAGGAATACCGACGGCACATCAAAAGCTTAAATGAAACAAAACACTCTTGCTTCTCTTCAGAACAAAAATACATGCTGACCATGGAACATGAAAGAGTGAGAGAAAGACAAAAAAAATCTCCTTTATCTATTGCCTCGCTACATAAACTTGGCACAATCGAATAGTTTATTCTAGATGAAGTTCAAAGTTACTGAATACAACCCATAATTCAAAAAGAGGCACAACCCATGGTGAAAAGATTTATAAATAAATAAACTTGTTGATTCTGTTTCTTACTAACACTACAACCAGTAATACATTAAAATAGACCATTGTGGCTCTTTGGATAGTACAGTTGAGCCCAAATTTGCACGAGAGAAATCAATAAGTAATTCTTAAAGATGCTCAAAAAGCTCAAAAACTTTGTTAATTTATAAGAATAAACCACCCAATATACATATGTAATATTTGCTGCGTAAACGTTGGCATCCTAATGTACTAAACTATACAGAACACATTTTACCTACTAACCAAATCATTCTGGCCTGATGAAATAATCCAGAGAGTCCTCAGATCTCCCAGCCTTTGACCCTGAGCTTGACCTTAACCCATAAGAACCCAGACCCCATAATTTTCCTTGAAGGAGAAAGGGGTCTGGGTTCTCATGGGTTAAGCTCATGCTAAATGCAGACCCACCTGAGGATCAATGTGAATAAGTTTGTTGAGAATCAGGGCAATTGGCTAGGAAGAGCAGCAATTTGTGTGAAATCATGCAAACACCCTCACCTTCAGACCTTGACCTTGACCTTGAGCATGACCTGGATGCATGCTCATCTGAGGAGCATTGTGTGTGAGTTTGGTGACCATCAAGGTGATTGTCTAGGAGGAGGAGCGATTTTTCGGAAATCACATAAGACTAAAGATCTCCTCATTGTTGACCTTGACTACAGCCTGGATACACAACTACATGGGGGTGATTGTGTATAGGTTTATTGAGAATAATTGTCTAGGGCAGGGCTATTCAATCGCAAAATCAGTTGGGCCACAATTTGAAATCAAGACATGTAACTGGGCCGCACAGCGAGCTGTTGAATATGACAAATTTCAAACCAACACAGATCAATATGACGAAAAATATGCACTTTTTATTCATTGTCTTGGTTTTAAATGTGTGCTTGGCACATGACAAAGGTGCATCAAAAGTATATAAAAACACAATAACGGTGCTGGGGTTGAGCAGAACTTGAAGCAGTAGAAATATTTTTCCTCTTGAACAACAATTAAATAAACAGAATGAAAAAAATAAAATTCTGTAAGTAACCATTTTGGTCACATCTTACTCAGGCATACCTCAAATTGCATAAAAACTCAATGTGCACTGTTAGTAACATTAGCATTTTCTTTCCCTTTTGAAATAAAATATACTGTGGTCTATATTAATCATATATCCCATAACCTACATATGTATAAGCATGTGAGAATGTTTGGTGACTACATATGTAAAGCGACTTCACACCTCAGAATAGGACAAAGGGTCTCAACCGCCAGTGAAGATCAAAGAGCATCCAAGGCACTGCGGTGGAGACCAGATAGGTCGCCCTGACCTCCCAGGGCCAGGTGGAGGGGTACGGAGACAAAGGAGGGGATTAAGTTAATGGGGGATGTCAGCTTTGATATGCACGTCTTTTGTTGTGTGTGAGTATAAGTACACAGAGCCGAATGTGTTCACTCTCTTACTTCTTCTGCTGCTGCACTAGATGAGACTTGTTAGAGGAGCGAAGCTGATAATAAACTTTGGTTTATAAGTCACACCGCCTCGTTATTCCAAGCTCTTCTACACTGGTGACCCTGACGCGAGGATGGACCGGAGGCGTTACCCCGCGATCGACTCATCTGTGGCGACCCAGGCAGACGCCGGCGCCCATGCAGACAGGGGAACAGATGGACGACGTTCCCCCACGGCAGAAGTGATAGAGAGGGCTCAACCGAGCACCAGCGCCGCGGCGAGAGCCGAAGGAAGGCACTCTCACCCTGCGGACACATCAGTGACGGTCCACACAAATGCCGTCACCGTCAAGCTGCCGGACTTCTGGCAGGAAGACCCCGCCTCGTGGTTTCAGCAAGCTGAAGGCCAGTTTGCACTTGCGGGCATCACGGCTGACGATACAAAGTTCTATCACATCGTCGCCAAACTCGACACCGCCACTTCGAGATGTGCGCGGAGCATCATCCAGCGGCCGCCGGCCCAGGACAAATACAGAGAACTGAAAGCGACCATCGTGGCGGATTTCGTCCCCTCTGCCGAGGAGAGAGCCGAGAGGATCCTGGCGGTCTATGGCCACAGAGGATGCAGACCCAAGGCCCTCATGGAGGACTTGCTGCAACTTAAAGAAGAGGACAATGACAATTTCCTCTTCCAATTTATATTCCTCAGTACGCTGCCGCCACACATGAGAGGGACGCTTGCCAACATGCCATGCAGCACCCAGCAAGACTTCCGCACGCTGGCTCGCGAAGCGCAGCGACTCGTCAACGCCTGCAGGGAACAGACACCCACAGCAGCATCCGCAGACCTCAACGCCAATGTCCGGAGCCACAGGGAGCCACAAACCAATGAGCAGAATCCCCCCGCCATGGCAGCGACACGGCCAAGACGTAACAGACGGAGCGACGTCTGTTATTACCACCACCGCTTCGCCGAGAAGGCTTACAAATGCCTTCCCCCCTGCAAATTCACAATTTCGGGAAAACGCCAAAGCCGAGAACCGTTAACAGCGGCAGTTCTCGGCGAAAAAAGCAAGCTTCTATATGTGACGGACGGACACACCGGCAAGCAGTTCCTCATTGACACGGGAGCTCAACTGAGTTTTATCATGCCCTCCCAAGCAGACTGGGCCATGGGCCCCCGGGGCAATGGAGCGGTGGCAGCCAATGGCTCCATTATCGACACTTTTGGCGAAAGGAACCTGCCCCTCCGCATCCATGGCCGCAACTACAGATGGACATTTGTTGTAGCGGCGGTGAGTTTTAACTTGTTGGGCGCAGATTTTTTGTGTGCACATGGGTTATTAGTCGATCTAGCGAACAGACGCTTGGTTAATGCACTGTCCTTTGCTTCTATTCCCTGCTCAGCTCGAGTTTCCCCACCACCCGTGCAGGCCAGCATCACTACAGCAGGAGGTAAGTTTGATCAACTCCTCACCCAATTTCCAGCACTCGCAATTCCCAAATTCTCAGCTACAGTGGCTAAGCACGGGGTCGAACACTTTATCCCCACAACAGGCCCACCTGTATTCGCCAAAGCTCGGCGCTTAGACGCGACCAAGCTAGCCATAGCTCAGGACGAGTTTACCACCCTTGAAAAACTAGGCATTATCAGGCGCTCAAAAAGCCCCTGGGCGTCACCGCTTCACATGGTCCCGAAATCCGACGGTTCTTGGAGACCGTGCGGCGATTACCGCAGATTAAACAATGCGACAGCGAATGACCGCTACCCTATTCCTCACATCCAAGATTTTTCACTACATCTGGCGGGTGCGCGCATTTTTTCAAAAATAGACCTGGTCCGCGGCTATCATCAAGCCCCCGTTAGAGCGGAAGACATTCCTAAAACAGCTGTAATAACCCCCTTCGGTCTTTTTGAATTTTTGCGGATGCCTTTTGGCCTCAAAGGCGCTGCTCAAACCTTTCAGCGGATGATGGACGCAGTATTACGCGACCTCCCTTTCGTGTTCGTCTACCTCGACGGTCTGAGGAAGAACACGAACAGCATCTCACTATGGTTTTTCAGAGACTAGAAGAGCACGGGTTAATAATCAATCCAGCCAAATGCAAATTCGACGTGTCACAAATTGATTTTTTGGGACACAGAGTTTCACCGAAGGGGGCAGTCCCACTGCCAGACAAAGTTCACGCAGTAAAAAGTTTCCCACGGCCACAAACGGTCAAATCGCTGCAAGAATTTTTGGGAATGGTTAATTTTTACAACCGTTTCCTCCCCCGCGCAGCTCAGCTCATGCAGCCCCTATATGACGCGCTCAGAAAACAAAAACCTTCCAACGCGGTCGAATGGACCCCAGAGCGCGATCGCGCCTTCGCGGAAGTAAAAAGTGCCCTAGCTAATGCCACATTGTTGGTTCACCCTGATCCCTTGGCCCGCATTGCGCTAACCACAGACGCTTCAGACCTGGCCATAGGGGCGGTTGTAGAACAACACGTCGGCGGAACCTGGCAACCTTTGGCATTTTTCAGCAAAACGCTAAACCAAACTGAGCGTAAATACAGCACCTTTGACAGGGAGCTGCTAGCACTTCATTTATCCCTCAGCCACTTCCAGTTCTGGTTGGAGGGGCGGCGTTTCACGGCTTTTGTAGACCACAAACCGCTCACCTTTGCGATGGCTAAAATTTCTGAACCGTGGTCAGGCAGGCAACAAAGACAGCTAGCTGCGATTTCAGAGTTCACCACAGACATTCGACATGTGGCAGGCAAACTTAACGTGGTAGCAGACTGCCTCTCTCGCGCTGTGACATCGCCAGAGCGCGAGAAGACAGATTATACTACCTCAGCCGCAGAACTCTTCGCCAACGCGGACACATACGCAGCCCCAATCCACGTAGGGATAGATTATGCAGCCATGGCGGAGGAGCAAAGTAGTGACGCGGACGTGCGTGCACTCCTGGCTGGACCGACAGGGTTAAGGCTGGAGGAAAGGGGTTTACGCGACGGTGTACCCCCCCTAATATGCGACATCTCAACCGGCCGACCTCGCCCGGTAGTCCCAGCTGCATGGCGCCGCCGTATTTTCGACTCAATTCACTCCCTCGCGCACCCAGGTGTGCGCGCTTCGGTTAAAATGGTCGCCGAAAAGTTTGTGTGGCCTGGCCTGCGCAAAAACGTAAAAGAATGGGCAAAGACTTGCATTTCTTGTCAGCGCGCCAAAATACACAAACACACAAAAGCCCCTCTAGAGCCTTTTCGAATCCCAGCTAGAAGGTTCGACCACCTTCATGTCGACCTCGTGGGACCACTACCTTCCTCCCAAGGTTTCACACATCTGTTAACGATGATAGACCGCACTACGCGCTGGCCTGAGGCGGTCCCTCTGGCGTCAACCACAGCGGAGGAAGTCGCTCGCGTATTTTTGACAAACTGGGTGGCACGTTTCGGCATCCCATCGGACATCACGTCCGATAGGGGGCCTCAATTTGTCTCGGAGCTTTGGTCAGCCATGGCCAGCAGCTTAGGAGCGACAATTCACCGCACCGCCGCTTATCACCCTCAGGCTAATGGGTTATGCGAGCGTTTTCACAGGTCTTTAAAGGCCGCCCTCAGAGCCTCACTAACGGATACAAATTGGGTAAATAAACTTCCTTGGGTTTTATTGGGGTTGCGTGCTGCACCTAAAGAGGATCTAGACGCCTCCCCAGCAGAATTAGTTTTTGCACAACCTCTCAGGCTCCCAGGTGAATTTTTACCAGAGAACCCAGAGCCTGGGCATCTTCCAGCCCCGAGGTTTTTAGGCAGCAACGGACTGGACTCTCTCCCCGGGCCGGCACATCACTCTTTTCCACGGGTTTTTGTCCCTCAAGCTTTAAAAAACGCTGAATTCGTTTTTGTTAGGCATGAAGCTTTAAAACCAACCTTCCGCCCACCATACGATGGACCAGGGGTGTCAAACTCATTCCATGGAGGGCCAACACCCTACAGGTTTTACCTCCACCCAGTGTCTTCAGCAGGTGTTTTCATTGATCAGCAATCAGTGGGAAGAAATTCAGTGAAATCACCTGTTGAAGACACTGGGTGGAGGTAAAACCTGCAGGGACTTGGCCCTCCATGGAATGAGTTTGACACCCCTGCGATGGACCACTCAGAGTGCTGGAACCTGGTGATAAGCATTTTGTGCTTGATTTTGGGGACAGAAAAGAAACAGTCAGCATTGACAGACTTAAACCTGCCTTCTTGTTGAGAGACGAGCCTGCACGGTTGGCGAGAGCACCTCGGCGGGGTAGACCCCCCAAGAGAAAAGACTCAGCCCCCCTGCAGGGAACAAATAATCACTCTCCTTCCCAAGCTGCAGATTCCTTACAGGAAGGTCCCACCAGGACGCCCGAACGGACCCACAGCAGATTCGGAAGAAGATTTAAGCCCAGACGACACAGGGACTGATGCAAACTACTCAAAAGTTGTTCACTAATTGTGCTGTAACAGTTTAGGACTGATTTGTGATATTACTATGCTGTTATGATTACCACTGAATTCTCTACAGGAGCATAGCTGCTGGAAAGTTTCTTCTTTGTCAAGAGGTGTAGCAGTTAGTATGTCATAATAATTATCTTAAACTGTGAATTTTTCTATTGTCCTTTTCTTAGTCGTTTGGGGGGGGGGGCTGTGGTCTATATTAATCATATATCCCATAACCTACATATGTATAAGCATGTGAGAATGTTTGGTGACTACATATGTAAAGCGACTTCACACCTCAGAACAGGACAAAGGGTCTCAACCGCCAGTGAAGATCAAAGAGCATCCAAGGCACTGCGGTGGAGACCAGATAGGTCGCCCTGACCTCCCAGGGCCAGGTGGAGGGGTACGGAGACAAAGGAGGGGATTAAGTTAATGGGGGATGTCAGCTTTGATATGCATGTCTTTTGTTGTGTGTGAGTATAAGTACACAGAGCCGAATGTGTTCGCTCTCTTACTTCTTCTGCTGCTGCACTAGATGAGACTTGTTAGAGGAGCGAAGCTGATAATAAACTTTGGTTTATAAGTCACTCCGCCTCGTTATTCCAAGCTCTTCTACATATACTACACATCCTGGTTATAACTGACCTTGGCATTTAGCTGAATAAAAAATGAACAGTCAAACACTTCAGTGCACAAACACCCCAAGAAAAGACTGATAACATTAACAAACATTGCACATCCACTATTGTGGTTTGTTTTGTTTTAAATCACCACATATCAGAATCAGAATCAGCTTTATTGCCAAGTATATTTACAAGTAAACATACGAGGAATTTGACTTGACATTGGACGCGCACGTTAGGCGCATCCAATGACGCGGCGCCATGCAAGGCGCATTGTCATTTGATGCATTGTCCATATGTGACTAGGAATCTCTTTTTATAACTACACATACCATTACACACACATATCAGTCCAGGCAGGGTTAAACCGATGATTTTCATCATCAATTTCATGCTTCAGAGTTGACAATGACATGTTTTAAGGTGCCTTCACACCAAATGCAAATGGGCAAATTTTTCATGCAGTGTAATTACATTATAACTCAATGTAAACATATGAATAGCTATGAATTCACCATCTCAGTGAGTTGCAGACAGGCAAAGCTGCCTTTATAACTTCTGCAGCTGTGTTCAACCTGTTGTTGAAATCCCCAAAATCACATCATGCTTAGGTTTACATTATGTGGGGGGGGGGGGGGGGTGTCACCTGAAAAAGTTGTCTCTACCTCCAAAACTTCACAAGATGATAGGCGTTTACGTTGCTAGCCTGCTAGCCTTGTTAGCTCGTCCATGGCAGGAGTCCGTGGGTAAATAACAATGACATCCTGATTCAGCTGAAGAGCTCCCAGTCCTTCTTTCTCCAGGTGAGTGTCAGTCTCATTTTCAAACTAGTTTACTCTACAATGTTGATACTTTTACTCCGATGACAGCAGAATCTCAGAGCTAACACTATCCCTTGGACGCAAATGCACGATTTTGTGCATGCTTGCTTCTTTCTATTGACTTTGTATGCATTCGCACCGCCTGTTCGTGTTTGGTGTAGGCTTGGTATCTTGCCACTAGCACTGTCAGCCACAGTCATAGAGACCACACTTCAAAACAAATGCGCTGCATTGTGGGTTGATGGTTGCTAGGCTACGCGGAGTGTTGCATTTACCGTCTGTAGTAATTAATGAATTTCTGCAATTCTGTGAAACGTGTTGGCCTTTGCTTCTCTGGCTGGGCCACAGACTGGGCCTGGGCCACTTGGAGGTTGGTTCTGGGCTGCATGTGGCCTGCAGGCCACTAATTGTATAGGCCTGGCCTAGGGGGAGTAGCAGTTTTCGTGAAATCACATTAAGTGTTGAGATCTCCTGACCTTTGACCTTGACCATGACCTGGAGTACAACCTTAATGCAGACTCACTTGACGATCATTCTGTGTGAGTTTGGTGAGCATCAATGCAATTATTTAGTAGGACTAGGGATTCCCATGAAATGTGGATGGACGGACACTGTGCCATCACATTAGGTCCTTTCAGCTTTGCCAGAATGAGTTAAAAATCAGCCATTGGATTGACTGCAGTCCTCCTTGACAACTGTAGAACACCTGGACTGGAACATCTGGAATATCAAAGCTCTGGATAGTAGTAAGCAGTTTTTGGATAACTAGCAATTAATGTAACTGTTGATAAATAATCATTTAAAATAAAACTGGCATTCCTTTTACAGTGTTTTGTCTAGTTGGTTAATGAGTCACATCACTTTTTAAATAATATGAGGGACTGCTTTGTTCACACAATCATATTATTATGTATAAATAATTTTTTAAATTGCATTTCTAACCTTTTGCCTATTCATCCAATTCTTGCTGAAAGAACCCCCCTTATTTACCCTCCATTCTTTAATATAAATTTGAGCACAATCATAATTTCAAAACATCAGTGTTGAACAAGATTAGCAAATGAAAAGGCTTGCACTTTATAATCTACCAGCAAATCTCTCAATGTGAGAAAATTCAGAGTAGGTTAACGGAATCCAGTAAACTTAAAATAAACTTTGCATGGTGTACAAATGCTCTTGCCCCTTTTGAGGAGCTTGGGAGAATGAAGAACAATAAACAGAAGCCCCCCTTCTAAGGGTTCACAACAAACACAAAAAGACCTTGCCTGGCAATAGCTTTATTAACAGTCAGCTGGTTCCCATTAGAACAGCTTTGTGAATTGCTATCTCTTCTCAGGAATCCCAAACAAACTGACCCTTGGCTCTGTTTGTCTCACTCTAACCTCTCTCAGCATCCATCATGCTTTTCCAAGCAAGACCCTCGGATACCACCGGCAAGCAGAGATTAGTGCTAGTGACCTCCCTGACCACTGGTGTTGTTACAAAGCTACATAGGTGCATAAGGTGTTGAGTGATTTGATAGAAATAAATGTGCTAGCTGTCCACTTTGTCCTGTTCCTCCATCAAATTTGCCATTTTGCGCAATTAGTTGATTTATACATTTTGAATGTACAATAAATATGGAGCTAACCATACCTGTCTTTTGGTTCAGCCTTCCTGTGACATGGACACACAAGACAAATGGGTAGATTGTTTGAGTCTGGTGAAGCCTTGACTGGTTCCTTGGCAACTCACTAATATCCACTGTCATACCCAGGGTGTCATATAATACTTTGGCATCTGTGTCCTTTTGCGATGAAGGGCATACCAGCTCTTCAAATATGGATGTTTTGCTTTTATAACTACTTGTTGTTGCATCTAAGTGCACTGGATATTGTTAAGTCGTTTGTGTTCAGGGTTCAGCAGTGAGTCAAAGCAAAATCTTCTCAAATTCCATTGCCTGAGTGGCAAACTTTTGATGGAAAACACAGACATCCTTCTTCTGTCTAAAGTAGACAGGACCAGCTGTTGTAGAGTAGCCAGAAATTATACTCTATTAAAACTACTGTAGTATTGTTTTGTTATATTCAAATCTCAAGTATAAGTAAGTGTAGTCACCAAAGAAATCACATGAGTGAATAAAAAGCAAACTCTCCACATACAGTGGAGATCAAAATTAGAGAACAATGTATTAATACTTGATTTACTCTTAAATATTGTTTTTTTTCATTGTTCAGAATTTGACAGAATATCAGCTGTGGCTATACCACTGTTGTACTATATACTTAAATAACCAAGGCACTTCAACGCAAACATTTACAGTGGTGTGAAAAAGTTTTTGCCCCCTTCCTGATTTCTCATGTTTTTGTATGTTTGTCACACTTAAATGTTTCAGATCATCAAACAAATTTAAATATTAGACAAAGAGTCGTTTGTGCTCCGCACTGTGTGTTTATATATATATATATATAAATATATATATATATATATTTATATTTATATGTACATATGTATACTTGCTGCTCTTGTTTTTTTCTCTTGCCTTCTGATTGTTGCTCTGAGTGTTGCTATAAGATAAGCCTTTATTAGTCCCACAACGGGGAAATTCCAGAACATGTTAAAAAAAAATCCAAACCTACATGGCCCTGTGTGAAAAAGTGACACCCCCCCCTCGTTAAAACATAAATTAACTGTGGTTTATTACATCTTTGGAAAGCTGAGCTCAATTTCTCTGGAACAAATATGGAACAGTGATGAACCTTCCCAGGAGTGGCCGGCCGACCAAAATTACCCCAAGAACGCAGCGTCGACTCACCCAAGAGGTCCCAAAAGACCCCACAACAACATCTAAAGAACTGCAGGCCTCACTCGCCTCAGTTAAGGTCAGTGTTCATGGCTCCACCATAAGAAAGAGACTGGTCAAAAATTGCCTGCATGGCAGATATCCCTGTGCTGTTGCAATCCTGGAATTTCCCCATTGTGGGACTAATAAAGGCTTATCTTATCTTATCTTATCTTATCTTAAGATAGCACAAGTAAACACAAAATGCAGTTTTTAAATGAAGGTGTTTATTATTAAGGGTAAAAAAAAATCCAAACCTACATGGCCCTGTGTGAAAAAGTGACACCCCCCCCCTCGTTAAAACATAAATTAACTGTGGTTTATTACATCTTTGGAAAGCTGAGCTCAATTTCTCTAGCCACACCCAGGCCTGATTACTGCCACACCTTTTCTCAATCAAGAAATCACTTAAATAGGACCTGCCTGACAAAGTGAAGAAGACCAAAAGATCCTCAAACGCTGGACATCGTGCTGCGGTCAAAAGAAATTCAGGAACAAATGAGAAACAAAGTAATTGAGATGCATCAGTCTGGAAAAGGTTCTGAAGCCATTTCTAAAGCTTTGGGACTCTAGTGAACCACAGTGAGAGCCATTATCTACAAATGGCGAAAATATGGAACAGTGATGAACCTTCCCAGGAGTGGCCGGCCGACCAAAATTACCCCAAGAACGCAGCGTCGACTCACCCAAGAGGTCCCAAAAGACCCCACAACAACATCTAAAGAACTGCAGGCCTCACTCGCCTCAGTTAAGGTCAGTGTTCATGGCTCCACCATAAGAAAGAGACTGGTCAAAAATTGCCTGCATGGCAGAGTTCCAAGACGAAAACCACGGCTGAGCAAAAAGAACATAAAGGCTCATCTCAGTTTAGCCAGAAAACATCTTGATGATCCCCAAGACTTTGGGGAAAATACTCTGTGGACTGACGAGACAGAAGTTGAACTTTTTGGAAGGTGTGTGTCCCATTACATCTGGCGTAACAGTAACACAGCATTTCAGAAAAGGAACATCATACCAACAGTAAAATATGGTGTTGGTAGTGTGATGGTCTGGGGCTGTTTTGCTGCTTCAGGACCTGGAAGACTTGCTGTGGTAAATGGAACCATGAACTCTGCTGTCTACCAAAAAATCCTGAAGGAGATTGTCCGGCCATCTGTTCGTGACCTCAAGCTGAAGTGCAGTTGGGTTCTGCAGCAGGACAATGATCCAGAACACATCAACAAGTCCACCTCTGAATGGCTTAAGAAAAGCCATTCATTGCCATTGCCAGAAGACTCATTTCCGTGCAGAGGGAGCTGAGGAGGAAGATCAGAGAAGGCAAGGACAGCTTCAGGAAGAAGTGGAGGACAAGCTGCAACAGAGCGACATCGGCGGGGTCTGGAGAAACCTTAAAACCATCTCTGGGCTCCAGAATACCTCCTCCCAGGCCACGGGAGGCAGGGAGTGGGCAAACAATCTGAACCTGTTTTTTAATAGGTTTGACCAACCGCCTCCCCCCCCCCCGACTGCACAACAACCACTGCTGCCTCTAAAGTCATCGAGACCTGGTGTCCACACCCCACTCCACCAACACCCCCCCACTCCCAGCACACAGCCCCCCAACCTGACCCTCAATAAGACCCAGGTGAGGACGGAGCTGAGGAAGATCAAGGCGAGGAAGGCCTCGGGACTGGACGGCATCAGCACGAAGCTCCTCAGGTCCTACGCAGACCATCTGTGTGGGATTGTGGAGCACATCTTCAACCTGAGCCTGAAGCTGGGGAGGGTACCACAGTTGTGGAAAACATCTTGTGTGGTACCTGTACCAAAGACTTCCCACCCCAAAGACCTGAACAGCTACAGACCAGTGGCCCTGACGTCTCACATGATGAAGACCCTGGAGAGACTGCTCCTTGCTCACCTCTGCCCCCTGGTGGGACCAGCGATGGATCCACTCCAGTTCGCGTACCAGCATGGCATTGGGGTGGAGGATGCAGTGATCTTCCTCCTTCACCGTTCCCTGTCCCACCTGGAGAAGCCCGGGAACGTGGTGAGGATCATGTTCTTTGACTTCTCCAGTGCTTTCAACACCATCCAACCGATGATCCTGAAGGACAAGCTGCTGTGCGCAGGGGTGGACCAGCACCTGTCATCATGGATCCTGGACTACCTCACTAACCGGCCACGGTTTGTGAGAACCCGGGATTGTATGTCCGACACGATCATCGGTAGCACGGGGGCCCCCGAGGAAACGGTTTTGGCTCCCTTCCTGTTCACCCTTTATACTGCGGACTTCTCACACAACACACTGCCATCTACAGAAGTTCTCTGATGACTCCGTGATCATCGAGTACAGAGGACTTATCCAGGACTTCGTGGACTGGTGCTATCGGAACTGCCTCCAGATCAACGTGAGGAAAACTAAGGAGCTGTTGGTGGACTGCCGCAGGCAAGGACAACCCCTCACAGCACCAGTAAACATCCAGGGAACACACATTGAGATTGTGACATCCTACAAGTACCTGGGTGTTCATCTGAACAATAAACTAGACTGGTCACACAATACCAACACACTCTACAAGAAGGGACAGCGCAGGCTGTTCCTACTGAGGAGGCTCAGGTCTTTTGGTGTACAAGGGGCGCTACTGAAGACATTCTACGACACGGTGGTGGCATCAGCCATCACTTTTGGAGTGGTCAGCTGGGGCAGTGGCATTACAGCAGCCGATAGGAAGAGAATGAACAAACTAATCAAGAAAGCTAGCTCTGTCCTGGGGCAACGCCTTGACCCAGTGGAAGAGATAGGAGAGAGAAGGATGGTGGCTAAACTGTCATCTCTGCTGGAGTCCGAGTCCCACCCTATTCAGGACATACTGAACGCACTGAGGAGCTCATTTAGCAGTAGACTACATCATCCTAGGTGCGCAACTGAAAGGTTTCGCAGGTCCTTCCTACCTACGGCTGTCAGACTGTATAACCTAAGCAGGGCTGCTCGCAGAGATAGCAAAAAAACGTGACAACCTAATAGTATTGAATGCAAAAGACGCAATAGACTTACACAATGGTCCCCTCCAGTATACAACTAGGACAATATCAGTCGCTACGGAGGGTGACAATATGCATGGGTACATACTCATACCATGTAGGGTAACTAAATAGACGGTTATGCTGTTTATTCCATCTTGCTACAATGCTCTGCACTGTGAATATATATTTATGTGTACATATGTATATTCACTGTTCTTATTTTTCTTATCTTCTTAATTATTGCTCTGAGTGTTGCTATCCCTGTGCTGTTGCAATCCTGGAATTTCCCCATTGTGGGACTAATAAAGGCTTATCTTATCTTATCTTATCTTAAAAACAAAATGAAGACTTTGGAGTGGCCTAGTCAAAGTCCTGACCTGAATCCAATTGCGATACTGTGGCATGACCTTAAAAAGGCGGTTCATGCTGGAAAACCCTCCAATGTAGCTCAATTACAACAATTCTGCAAAGGTAAGTGGGCCAAAATTCCTCCACAGCACTGTAAAAGACTCATTGCCAGTTATCAGAAATGCTTGATTGCAGTTGTTGCTGCTAAAGGTGGCCCAACCAGTTATTAGGTTTAGGGGGCAATCACTTTTTCACACAGCGCCATGTAGGTTTGGATTTTTTTTACCCTTAATAATAAATACCTTCATTTAAAAACTGCATTTTGTGTTTATTTGTTATCTTTGTCTAATATTTAAATTTGTTTGATGATCTGAAACATTTAAGTGTGACAAACATACAAAAAAATGAGAAATCAGGAAGGGGGCAAACACTTTTTCACACCACTGTATTTTGTAAAAAAAAAACCAAAAACAAAAACAACAGCAACCTGTGAGTAAATTTAGAGAGCAGTAACCACTGTGTCAGAAGAGAAAATTTAAACAATGCTTTTTTTTTCAGGGCTATAGGATTCAAAAATTAATAGGAAATGTAGAGGCCCTTGCTTTGAATGACCAGCACATCTGCATCCACAGGACATCACTAGTTTCTCACATTGCTCTAGTTTGGGGGACAGGATTAAGCAAAGACTCTCAATGGGGAATTGGTTCAACACTGCAGCTGGAATTGCTTGTCAGTTCACTGCTGAACATGGCAAGGATCTGTCTCGGCACACAGTGTCTCTCCATTTAAGACCATTTGGACTCAATGAACCTCTCATCAGCAGAAAGAATATAAAGGCTAGACTTGCCTTTGTTGGGGAGCATGTTGTGTGGACAGAGGAGAACTGGTCCAGAGTGCACTTCAGTGATGAGAGTAAGTTCAATGTATTTGGGTCTGATGGGAAACAATATGAGGCTCAGATGTAGATGAGAGGCTCAGAGTAGAACCGCTGCTTCACCACATCAAAAGGAGCCAATTGAGGTGATTTGGGCATCTGATCAGGATGCCTCCAGGACGCTTCCCACTTGAGGTGTTTCAGGCATGTCCCACTGGAAGGAGACCCTGGGGCAGACCCAGGACACGCTGGAGAGACTATGTCTTCCAGCTGGTCTGGGAACGCCTTGGTATCCTCTCTGAAGAGCTGAAGCAGGTGGCTGGGGAGAGGGAAGTCTGGACTTCTCTGCTTGAACTGCTGCCTCTGTGACCTGGACCTCCGGAAAAGTGGTAGAAGATGGATGGATGGGAAACAATATGTTTGGTGTAAAACTGGGGAAAGACTGAACCCAAAGTGTGTAAAGAAATCAGTTAAATTTGGAGGAAGAAGTGTCATAGTTTGAGGGATGCTTTCTGCACCAGGAGTTTGGCCTCTTGTATGCCAAGGTCAATGCAAATGTTTATGTGAACTTCCTTTGGCAACATGCAATTCCTTCACTGCAATTGTCTCCCAATCAGCCCGCAATTTTCATGCAAGAAAATACAAAATGCAATCTTTATACTGTTCAAAAAATAATATTGATGAAAAATGCTTAAATCTTTTTTGTGTTCAAAACAATCATAATATTTACATCTGAGCAGCTGGACAATGAGACTACGGTGGCCAGTAAGGATGTCACAGCCAATAACATGTTGATGTTATGTTTCGTTTCTTCATATTAAGTTCATACCACACAAGAGTCTTCACTTTAAATGCTGTATCTGGCTCATAATCACCAAAGAACTGAGACTGTAGAATCGTCTGCACTTTCCTCTTGTTTTTTCTTCTTGTCCTGTCCAGCAGCTTGGCAAGCAGAATTCCAGTGTCTTGCGCAGAGCTTGGAATTCATAATGGAGGATTTCCACCAAGGATAACTGGGAACCAAAACTGGACAATTTCTTATCTATGAAGTCTAGAATGTCTGACCAGTTTTTGCTGCGTGGGGAAGTGGCTCCTGGAGAATCCTCTGGGCAGCTATGCTTGGTGCACAGATTTGCTTTGGTAGAGGCCGCCGCAGGAGCGGCTGTGTTTGCGACTTACCCATGACAAACCTCTTGAAGGACTCATCGATGAAATGCTGCAGCTGATACAAATCTTCTGTGGTGTCCTCCAGACTGGTATGAAAAACAACCGTTATTTAACTACCTTTAACTACCTTTTCCAATAAGCTCACGGGGAGCAATTGAGTCCGTGAGTTGTTTGTGTTCAGAGCTGCACCGCCATGTTTGATACTGCCGACAGTCTTGCAAGGCACACGTTACTACCGCATCACGTCATCTACCCAGAACCTAATGCCAACTGTGCTGTATGCTGATGTTTGTCTTCACCAGCCAGGACAACATTATAGTGAGGCAAGAGTAAGTGTGACACCTGCTGGCAAGGAAGTCACAATGTCTCTATCACCTTTAAACTACACTATTAGAGACCAACACACAATACTTGGAGGAGCTTTTTGCAGTAATGCCTAAGGGTGCTTCATTTCTAACCTACCCTTTTTTTGTTGAAATCCTTTGATTTTTTTTTATTTATTAGTAGGACATATAGAAACTTAGAACAGAGCCTTTGAAAAGCATAATACAATTTTGCTTGAAACTATATGCTATTTTGAGAAAAGGTTTGTCAGCTGCTTTGTATAATAATTGAGTCTAGAGATGAAGTAAGCATCTCTTTTAAAAAATGTGCTGAGATTGACCAAAAAAATGGGAAGCGGGACTATCATTTTCTTCATCAAATAAAGCTGGGTATACCTAGTCAACAGAGAATTCTTTGTTGAGCCTTTGCCCTTGGATCACTCATGTTCTCAGATGGCCCCATCTGGACTAAAGATTCACCAATCCACCAGGTGCTTCTTACTTCTTGTGATTAAAAAAAAAATCAAATCAGAGTTACCATTTCCCACAATTAATAAGAAATAGAGCAAAATAAGTTAAAACAGTAACAGAAGGTGTATATGGAATTTTGTGGATTTGAAATTGGTTTTTGGGGGGACTCAAAGAGCTGACCAAGTCAAGATGAAGAGCAGCTAACAAAGCTACCATTCATGCTCCTTCATAGAAATGAAAAAAAAAACACTTCCCTTCTGATGCTGAAAACAGAGCAAGGGGCAAATCTGCTAAGACAACAGACAGGGAGAGGTCCCCGCTGCTGAGGATTAGGATCAGCTTGGTCTGAGCTACATTCAGATACTGACACAGCAACAAAGTTTTGCACCACAGAGTGCAGAGCTGTTCTAGATCCTGTAACAGTGATTATACTATGCACCTATATACTGAAAATCTGAAAACTTGGGCTGCTCAAAACGACACTGCATATCCAAAAAACCTGGAATGACTATCTTCCCATGCCTATGAGAAGTCAACAACTGCATTACACGATGCCAATAATCACAAAAAAGGCAGTTAAAGCAGAGCTAGAGAACGAAAAACACTCATATACAACACAATACTAAAGAATCTAGCCTGATATCATTTTAAAGCTTTATAAACAAAAATGACTAACTTATAAACATCTAAATTATTAAACCATAAGTTCACTGTATCACTGTCATAACAGCAATTTTTTTTTTACTTTTCATAATAGATTTTCCACTGACCAAAACAACAGAATTTCAAGCACATGTATCCCTCAAATCACGCTGTAACACATGTCAAATAGTAACTAAAAATGTGACAACTCCACCAACTGAGAACTGAAGTTAATATGAAAGTCCACACAGATTTGTTTCCTTTTGGGGCCAATGCCATGCAGAATAAAGAGAATTTGCAGTTTCTGTATAAGCAGCTGCAGTTTCACATTAGTCTGTTTTAAACAGGGTGTTGCGTAACAACTATTCAGTATAGGCATCTGATATGAAAACGAAGTTAGCGTTGCACATACAGAGGGATCTTTTAATTCAAAAGGGTTAAACATCATGACTTGATTCTTGGTATGCTTCAGAGGCATGCTTATCAAAATGTTTTGTAGTGCAGTGTTCTGTTCTTGAGGAGCTGCGCCTTCATCTTCATATAGGAAAATAATGGATGAGAACCAGACAAGAATTTTAAAATTTACATTTCAATTTGTTATCAAAGCACACTCTCTTTTGATCTTGTGACTGAGCTAGCAGAAACAGTGTTTAACTTGGAAGCGGATCTGCCTCTGAAAAGCTATAAAGACATTGAAGAAGGGATGATCAAAGGCAGAAAAGGCTTTGGGTGGCCCCTGAGCTTCCGATTGTCCCATATTGTGTTTTAGTAAAGTTTTATTTTGTTTTTGGGGCCTGAGTTTTCTGAGGACGTTTGTCTGAGCTGGGACATCCTGTTTCCTGAGGGGAAGACATTTGTCTCTTTCCTTCTCTGTCCAGGGGCGCTGTGCCTGTAGGGCTGGAGAGACTGCGACTGTTGATATTTTTATTGGGAAGTGCGTGTTGCAATTGGATGTGAGATAAAAGTATGCCTCACACAGGAACTGGAATAATTAGGTTAATCTATGTCACGGTTGCAGGGAAAGTGTGAAGTTCTGACGTAATAAGCTTTAGAGAGTCTGACCCTTTTACTGTTTAATTTTACTGGTAATTTGACATTTAAATGATTACAAGACACCCCATAGAAAGTTATTAACCTGGAAAATCAACATTTTCTATGGTAGGGTCACAAAATTTAAAAAAGAAGAAGTTTGGATTCACATGACAGAGCAAGGTGAGGTGAGATAGGCTTGAAGCAGATCAAAGCACTTTATTTAAAAGTTGGTCCAACGATTAGTGTGTATGAAAGTTAATAACTAAGTTCTTTAGATGTGGCATTTATGACTGATGTTATGTAAAAGGTTTCTTCAATATTTGTGGTTTCACAATTTAAAAAATGTGTATGATCATTTGGATATTTTGATGTCTGTTTCTCAGTATTACAGATCTCCCATAGAGCATGCATAAAAAAAGCTTAATTATTGTCAAACAAAATAACTGCAGATTGTAGGGATGAGACTCACCAGAGGCTGCAGACCAGAAAAGCAAAGGAATGTTAATAAAGTGAATGAGAGTGGCTGCAGTTCACTTAGTTACCACAAGGTGCAACTAAAATCCCAAATTTGTATACAGCGCCTCTGAGAAGTAGGTTTACCCCCACCTCCCATCCTCTGACACATACATTTTATCCACACTGACTGAAAAGTTGACTGAATACACAATGATATAACCTACTGAAGTAACTAAAAACTAATACATCACCTGCAGCTTTCAACAGTTCTGAATCTTCTCAAAAAGTAATGTCTCAGCTGGGATATTTTTCCTCTCTTTTAGACGCTAACATGCAGGTTTAGTAAGAAAGGAATGTGGTAATTTGAGTGAGTATGGTGGAGGTGGAGGGGGTGCAGCTGGGCCGAGTTTCAGAAATTACCTGAGGAAAGACAGAACATATTTTTGTGCCCCTGCACTCATGCAGAGGTGATTTAGACGGACTAAAACAATATGATAGTTGATGCCAGTAAGAACGATGGTATGACAACACTATGTTTCTGAGCAGTGTTCACTCTGAGACTTCACTGTTAGAGTTTAATGGTGCACTGCTTTTTACTGTTCATATTTTTTTCCTTCTGGAGAGACATTTTTTATAAGCCTGTATGAGAGAAATGTGGGGTGTAAGGGTTAAACCCCTCTCCTAACATTTGCGGTACAGTACCTAAAATCTAAGTGAAGAAGTTTGCAGAAGATTAGCTAACCCCTCTGCTGTTTGTTTGTGCACAAGGTCACTGTCACAAGCTTTGGTTAAAGGCTTAAAAAAAAGTGAATGCCATTTTAATTTAGAATAAAGTGCCCAAAAGTTTAGTGTGTCCCGTGCTGGTTTAAGTTTGCCAGGCTACATATAATTTTACAAAAGAACATGAGAAATTGTGACTTCTAATGCCATGTAAAATAAAGACATTTTAACAAACTTTAAAGTTATAAAATACATCAGAAATGCCATACAAATATCCATTTTAAATGGATATAGCCTTAGCTGGGAGAAAGAGGTCTTCAGGTGGTTTCCAGTCATCCTCGAGTTACATGAACTCTATAGTATTCCTGTGACCATTTTTGAAGGCTATTTTAGAACAATTACAAGTTTTACACCTAAAGCAAGGAACTTTGCCTAAGACAGAAAGAAGATAGTATACCTGAAGCATCAAAAGAGCACCTATGAATATATGGAGGAGGGGGGGCTGAAAAGTTCATAGGTTGAAAAGTTCATAGTGGTCAAATTTTCAACCGCAGGGATCCAAGTGCTGCAACACTGATTGAAGAAGTGATTGGACCGAAGGGGAGACTATATTGAAAAATAATTGTAATTGCAATTTTATTTAGACAGGGACATTCATTCATTCATCTTCTTCTGCTTAATCCTTTTTGGGTCGCGGGGGCGCTGGAGCCTATCCCAGCATCTTTGGGCGAGAGGCAGGGTACACCCTGGACAGATCGCCAGTCCATCGCAGGGCCAACACAGAGAGACAGACAACCATTCACTCTCACAGTCATACCTAAGGACAATTTAGAATCCCCAGTTTGATGCCAATTAACCTAACTTACATGTTTTTGGCATGTGGGCGGAAACCGGAGAAATCCCGGAGTAAACCCACGCAGACACAGGGAGAACATGCAAACTCCACACAGATCACTGTTGGTCGGGGGCTGGGATCGAAAATGTACAATAAAACATTAGCCTTGCTTAAAACAAGGAAAGATGCATTGCACCATGTCTTAGCAAATTGCTGCTTTCCACCCATAGTCCCTGGGCAGGTTGACAGTACAATCAAAACCCTTCTATGATTTTTGGGAACGTACAGTCTCTGAGGAACAAGGTGGATGAAATTCAAGGGAATGTACGCTACCAGAAGGACTTTAAGAACTGCTGCGTCATGGCCTTCACCGAGTCTTGGCTTAATGCACATGACCAAGACGCAGACCTGTGGATTGATGGCTTTGGAGCCCCACTGCGCTCGGATCGGCAGGAAGAGGTAATGGGGAAACGTCAGGGGGGGCGGCGTATGTTTATATATTAATAAACAGTACTGCACATCTGTCACGGTCAGAGAGCGCATCTGTACACCCGATGTGGAGCTGCTGTCCGTATCGCTACGCCCCTTTTATTTGCCTCGTGAGTTCCCCCAGCTTTTCATCACGACTGTGTACATTCACCTGAGGGCAGACGCTGACTCCGCCTCCAGCACCGTCTTTGATGTGGTCCAGCGGCTGCAGTCAATTTCTCCAGAGGCGCCAAACTTCATTCTTGGGGATTTCAACCATGGTTCTTTAAAGAAGACACTTAAAAACTTTTATCAGTATGTCTCCTGCCCAACCAGGCAAAAAAAGACATTGGACCTGTGCTATGGATCCATAGAGAGGGCCTATAAATCACTTCCCCTTCCTCCTTTAGGATCCTCAGATCACAACTGTGTTCATTTGCTGCCCACATATAAAACTGCTCTCAGAAGAGGCAAGGTGGAGACGAGAGACACTGATGTGTGGACAGAAGATTCAGTGCACAGCCTCCAGGAATGCTTTAACTGTACGGACTGGGAGATGTTCACACTGTCCTGCGGGGATGATTTAGACTCTTTGGTGGACGTCACGTGCTCATACATGGCTTTCTGTAAAAATAAGATCGTTCCATGTAAACGTGTCAAAATATATCCCAACAACAAGCCATGGGTTACAAAATCAGTTAAATCCTGCTTACAGAGGAAAGCACTTGCCTTTAAACAGGGGTCTGTTTCTGAGCTACAGGTTGCCACAAAAGAGCTGAAGTCGAAATTTTAAGAGCAAAACAGAATTATAAATCAGAGCTGGAAAGCAAGATGGCAACAAAGAAACTTGGTTCAGCCTGGGCCAGTATGAAAACTATTGCAGGCCTTCAGAGCACAGAGCGCAGCAATTGTGTGTTTTTAGATGGTTTTAATTCAGACACAGAGCTGGCTAATGCTCTTAATTGTTTTTATGGTCGTTTTGACTCCTTTGATTTTAGCACAGAAACCCAAGATTTGAAACAGAAACTCAAAGACAATCAGCACTTTAATATTGAGGTGCAGGATGTTAAAAGGGAGTTCTGCGCTGTAAAAGTGAACAAAAGTCAGGGCCCTGATAATATATGTGGGCGCTTGGTAAAGTCCTGTGCACATGAACTGAGTCTTGTATTTCATTACATTTTCAATAAGTCCTTACAGACACAACATGTGCCTAAGATCTGGAAAGAAGCCGTGGTTGTTCCCGTTCCAAAATCCAGCTGTCCTAAAACGGTAAACAACTTTAGACCAGTTGCTTTGACTTTAATTTTAATTAAAATTTTTGAAAAACTGGTCAGATGTGAGGTCCTAAAGCAGACTGAGCATGCATTGGATCCTCTGCAGTTTGCCTATAGGCCTCACAGAGGAGTGGAGGATGCCACTGTCACACTGTTTAACATGCTTTTTAAACATCTGGATTTTAATGGGACACACGCCAGGCTTTTATTTGTGGACTTTTCCTCCGCCTTTAATACAATCCAACCTCATATCTTAGTTGAAAGGCTCCTGCAACAATTTGATTTGAGCAATAATCTGGTGGGTTGGATTCTGGATTTCTTAACCAACAGGATGCAGAGAGTAAGGGTCAATGGTACATTGTCTGACCTAAAGTGCTCTTCTACTGGCTCTCCTCAGGGGTGTGTGTTGTCACCACTATTCTTCACTCTGTATACAAACATGTGTCGGAGCAGACATGACAACAGACACATTATAAAGTATGCTGATGACTCAGTTATTGTCAGTCTTCTCCAGGATGGTGAGAGTGGCCACGGCCCAGTAGTTGATGATTTTGTTCACTGGTGTGAGGATTCCTACCTGCAGCTGAATACGACAAAAACTAAAAACATGATTATTGACTTTAGGAGGAAAACTCCCAGGCACAAAGTCACCGTACTAAAAGGCCAGACCACCGAATGTGTACAATCCTACAGATATCTTGGGACGATTATTGATAGTAATTTAAAGGTGAACTGAACCCACCTTTTTGCCGAAAAAGTAGAATAGCAGATTAATTCCTTATTACCTATTGTATTTTTCAACACATAAAAGAAATTTTTAGGCCGTGCGATGGCCAAGCTATAAGCCGATAAACTTTTGCCTCTGGCTGGCAGTGCCAAACAAACCGGAAGTAGTGCAGACGACGCTGCGTGACGTCACGAGTGTGACCCTTATCAAAACAACAATGGCAGATGATAGCAGTTCCAGCAGTCAAGAACACCAGAGTTTTCAGAGTGAAGAGGCATTCAGGATCGGTGACGAGACAGAGGAGGATGCAGGAGTGTGGCAGGTGGCAGGCGTGCACAAGGGCGAGCCCGGGAGACAGCGACCTGATGCACCTGTGACAGCAGCTGGCAGACGGCGATGCAGAGGCGAGGTCCGCCGCCGGGGAATCCACCTGTGCACAGGGGAGAGACTGGAAAGGCAAAGGTAGGTATGCTTACGCTGTAGATCTTGCTGGGAGATGAGGGGGTTCCTCTGCAGCAAGAAGGCTGAAGGAATCAGACAGCTTCAGGCCGAAGCCCAGGGCAGAGTGGCTTATATCCCACGCTGCTGACGAGGCGCAGGTGTGCGCGCAGCTGGCGCCGCTAATGAGCGGCGAGTTGTAACATATCCAGCCTGTGTTGTGTTGTAGCTTAGTTTTCTTTTTTCTCTGTCACATTTTGTCTTAGTTTTGTTTTGAATTGTAATCGCTCTTGCCTGTTTTCTCTTTTTTCTCTTTTGAATTCTTAGATGGTATATGGGTGGGCAATATAAGCTGCGGCTTCAGCCATCACCCATTTCGGATAACTTATGTTGAATTGTATAATCAGATGAGTCATTGGTCAATTTGACCTTGTTGTTATATCATTCAGTTTCTTTCAACCTGTACTGTACTATCCAAAATAAATAAATTCATTCATTCATTCAAAAAATTGTGGATTCCGGCACCGACTCAGAGTCAGACCGCAGCAGTGATGGGGAGGAGAGTCGCTTATTGAATACAGAATGGTGAGTCTTTACTTCTCTACTTTGGCATGTTTGGGGTGTCAGGATAAGAAAAATTAACAATAAAAAAGAAAGAAAAAAAAACCCATCAGCATTTTTCCAACTTATTATTTATACATATTTATACATTCATACATACAGTATATAGACCATAGGCTATGTATTACAATACTTCTACAGACTATAGTGGCAATACACATGAACAGAACTGGCCTCTGCATTTGACTGTGCTATTTATAAATAATATCTATATCTAGAAACGCATTGCTTCCCGGTCGCTTTTCCTCCCCCTTTCTTTTCTTTCGTCGCCATGACAGCTTTCCTTGGCCACTGAACAGATCTTCCCAGGTGTTGGAAGTGTTTTGTAGTCGACTATCACGACAAAATGCACCAAAAACAACCAGTGTCGACGTGCTCGCAATGGTAAACATGAGGACTGGGTCACACTCGTGACGTCACGCGGAACTCCGGCTGCACTTCCGGATAATCGGCGGATTCGTCTAATTTTTCAGGGCGGGAAATTCAAAATCGCGATTTTCTCCAAGATTCCGGGATTAGTGGAGGGGGTGCCAATGATAAATTATCTTTATAACTGTATGTACTATCACCCAGTGCCGTTCAATGCCGTTCAGTTCAGTTCACCTTTAAACTTTGAAGAGAACTGTGAAAGGGTGTGCAAAAAGGGTCAGCAACATTTGCATTGCTTGAGAAAACTTGCACGCTTCCAAATTGACCGAACCATAATGACAATGTTTTATCGGGCTTTTATTGAATCTGTTTTATCCTTTTCTTTAGTGTCATGGTTTGGTCAGATAAAACTGAAACAGAGGAAATCCTTGGATCAGGTAGTTAGATGGTCCAGTCGTTTGCTTGGTGAGTCACAGCTGAACCTGACATCCCTGTACACCAGACAAGTACAGAGGATGGCTACCTCCATTTTAAATGATGACTCCCACCCTTTGCACTGCAACTTGCAGCTTCTTCCCTCAAAACGGAGGTTTGCTGTCCCAAAAAGTAAAACCCAGCGCTACAAAAACAGCTTTGTTCCTGCTGCTGTCAAAGAGTTTAACAAGTTGTAACAATATATTGCACATAATTTAGGTACCTATTTATTAACTCCATTTTATATTTACTTATTTTTTAGGATGTTATTTGGGTTCTAAATATTTTATTGGGTTTTAGACCTTTGAGTTTTTTAACCTCTTTGACTAGTTTTTAACTTTTTAATATGACCCTTCTCTCTTACCCCTGGTTTTTCTCCCATCTCTGTCTTTTTATACCCTGATTGATGGAGCCTTGAGTATTTTTATCATGTTTATAGTCAGCTTCATATGTGCCTGTGTTTGTGTCTATGTTGAATGTAATTTGTGGCTTGTAAATATGGATGTCACCAGACTGCAAAACAAATCTACCTACGGGTACAAATAAAGTAACCTGAACCTGAAAAACAGAAAGACAAACATACAAAACGGTACAGTTAATCAAACCACACAATTGTGCAAAATTTCAAAGATACAATTAACATCATACACGTCCTCAATATCCTAAAATCTAATTTCCCCAACCCTCCAAGTTAAAATACACCCACTATCCAGCATTTGGTTTGACAGGAAAAAGTTTTAAAGTCTGTACATGTGATGAGTTCAGTTGGGAGGGTGTTCCATTGATTTAAGGCAACAGAAGAGAAAGACGACTTACCAAATGCTGTCTTACATTTAGGAATGCTACATTCTCCCCTGGTAACAGATCGAGTGACGAGTGACATTTTTTCAGAGCTGAGTGTAATAAATTTTTTTAGGGAAGGAGCAGCAGAATTGTGAATGATTTTAAACAGTAGGCAGACATTTGTGTACATGATAAGATTTTCAAAATTCTGTATATCATATTTGGTAAGGATGTGACAATAATGATACTGACATGTTTTTTTGTCATGGATCTTTAATGCCTATTTATGTAACGATTCAAGAGGGTGTTTTACACGTTTGAGACCAACTGGTCATACAGTACATGAAATGTGACAGAATCATTGCATTTAAATATGTGTGTGATGCCTCAACAGTAAGAGCATGTCTTATAAACCAAATAAACCACATTTGGTCAAATATGACCACTATGAACTTTTCAGCCCCCACTTGTAACATTACTACATGAACCCAGGGCCTTTCCAAAGTCACATGGTTTCAGTGAGTAAATGTATCTTGAATAGTCTGCACAATTAACCATACAGTAGTCCATGTGTTATTTTATTACCATTGCAGTAACATTCTGGTGTCTGTTCAGCATCGCAAGTTAAGAGGTTCACATAGGTAGGCTGTCATTCAAGCAGACCATGCCATTAATGTGTATTGTAGTTTTCAGGACTTAATACTAATGATTAATGCAACCCATCCCCTTGCTATCAAGGGAAATTTATGCTTAAAAAAATAATGTTCACTCCTTAGTGTTAGCGTGTTGGAGTGTGAAAATGTGGAGGAAATATCTACATAAATTTCTTCTTTAGTTGCTATTGCACATAAGGTGGACACACGCTACACATCCCATCCCTCCTGCAGTAACCTCATCAGCAGCCCTTCTCATCTGATGACAGCTTAATCAACACCTGGTCTGACCTTCAGCTCACCGGGAGAATGAGTTGCTGTGGAAACAAATTATTGGTTGCATACGTTGTTTGTGATGCTCCTGTCATTTCAGCATACAGCTAGATTTAGAAGGCATTCATGCATAGATGAGTCATGGAACCAATGGGGGCCCTTGGCTCAACATTATTGATGTTATGATTATGTTTATCAATGCAATTTATTATAGTTTACTAATGTTTACAATACACTAAAATGGTTTGGCCTGACCTGCCAGCACCTAAGGAGAATGGTCCAAATTGAAAATAATTAATGACAAGGATGGCACAGAGACCCACTTATGGGATTTGAGCCAGAACTGCACAAGTATTGGACTTTGATGACTCGATCAGTGGCACTGTAGTCAAGACAACACCAAGATCGGTGGCGCAGTGGTTAGCACTGTGGCAGCACAGTTTACCCTCGGCCGGGGGATCACGGGGATCATGAGATCGTGGGTTCGATCCCTGCCCCCGACCAACAGTAATCTGTGTGGAGTTTGCATGTTCTCCCCGTGTTGCGTGGGTTTACTCCAGGATTTCTCCGGTTTCCTCCCACATACCAAAAACATGCAGGTTAGGGATACGGGGCGCTTGCGCACGCAGCGACCGGCAGCTGGTGGCTCGTCACCAGACTGCAAAACAAATCTACCTACGGGTACAAAATAAGTAATAAAAAAAAAAAAAAAAAAGATCAGAGTGTACCAAGACCGAGATTGTAAGGGGTCGACGCTCATGATGGGATCTACAGTTCACTAAAATGTTCTGATTCCCTTCCAGTTTGTTCACTAAAAAAATAAATCTGTGTGAATTATTCGTTTACTGAATCACTTGATGCTGTACTGGTGCTCCAACTGCCTACAGAACACAGAACAAGTGCACAACACAAGTGCATGGAGAATGCAGAAAAACGGACTCCCACAAGGCTCAGTTCTAGCTCCAACTCTGTTCAACCTCTACATAAACGACCTGCCTACTACAAAATCCCGCAAATTCATCTATGCAGACGACATCTGTTTGGCATTCCAAGCACCAGACTTTGAACCACTGGAACGGGTGCTCACGGAAGATCTTGCTAAACTGGACCAGTTCTGCAAAATCTGGCGCCTAAAACCAAGCCCAGCAAAAACTGTCTCCAGTGTATTTCATCTCCACAATGCAAAAGCTGCCAGAGAACTAAACATCCACCTGAGCGGACTCAAGCTTAAGCATGCCCCAAATCCAACTTATCTTGGAGTGACCCTTGATAGGACCTTATCCTTCAAGGAACATCTAAAGGGGACAGCTGCTAAGGTGAAAGTACGAAACAACCTGCTCTGCAAGCTCGCTGGTGCAAAATGGGGGGGCGGCAGTCTCCACCCTGCGCACCTCAGCACTGGCCCTTTCATACTCTGTAGCAGAATATTGTGCCCCTGTCTGGTCCAAGTCATCTTACACACACCATGTAGACACCCAGCTCAACTCAACCATGAGAACTATAACTGGAACAATCCGCTCAACACCACTCCCCTGGCTCTCTGTACTGTCAAACATAGCCCCTCCACACATCCGGCGAGCAGCATTAACTCAAAGGATGCTCCAAAAAGTTAAAAGATTTTCCTCACTTACCAATCCATGCAGATATCTACACCCCACCCACTGCCCGACTTTCATCCAGACGGCCGATTTGGAAAAACCCTCCCCCAGCTGACTTTACCATCCAGACAGCTTGGCAAGAGGAATGGGAGACCAAGGAGGTCCCAAACAAACAGCTGGTGATAAACCCCAACCAACAGGTCCCGGGCACCAACCTCCCAAGGAGACAGTGGTCTACACTCAATCGCTTCAGGATTGGACATGGCCCCTGCTTGGCCAGCCTTCACAGATGGGGCAGTAGCCCTAGCCCACTGTGCGCATGTGGAGAGGAGCAAACTATGGAACACATCATAGAGGCTTGCCCGCTCCAAAGACTGGAAGGAGGATTACACACCCTCCATACAGCAAACCAGGAGGCAACTGCTTGGCTTAAGGACTTTGCATTCGCTAAATAAATAAACTGCCTACCACTCACTGAACTGAAAAATGGATTTGAACAGAGGAGCAGGGTTCATTTGTAGTGTACAGGTATGTTCACTGGACTGAGAGGCAGCTGAAAGGAGTGGGCAGCTGTAGCGTTGAAGATGTGCATGTGTGTTCATCTGGCTTTGCAAGTGTAACTATCTTGTGTAACTATCTCCCTACTACATTAAACGTGAGCTCAGGGAAAATCGTGAGTCAATGATTTCGTACAGAACATGTAGCGAACGTGGTTTCTCCTCTCCTCTTCCCATTCATTGTCTATGTGAAATGCATTGCAGTGTGTTTTTTGGCTAAAAACTTTTAAACAAGCAGATGTGACTATTAAAAATAGATTCAGCAACTAAACGATATATTTCTCGTATGAAATGTTTTCCAGAATCGCTTTTCGCTGCACTGTTTTCAAGATATTAGAGAGTTTATTGTCGCTGTGTTGGATCAGTTTACATCCTGCAGAAAAACCTTTCGTGGACTACTCCTCCAATAAAAGCAGTTACGGGTTTGCGTGCCTGTAAAAGTTTGTAGATGGGCTAGGAGAGCTGTCAATCAGTGAAGTGTACAAGATTCAATTCAATTCAGTTCAATTCAATTCAATTTTATTTATCCATCCATCCATGCATCCTCTTCTGCTTAATCCTTTTCGGGTCGCGGGGGGCCAACACAGAGAGACAGACAACCATTCACTCTCACAGTCATACCTAAGGACAATTTAGAATCCCCAGTTTGATGCCAATTAACCTAACCTGCATGTTTTTGGGATGTGGGAGGAAACCGGAGAAATATAGTGCCAAACTGTATTTATATCACAACACAGGTTATCTCAAGGTACTTTACAGAAAAGAATGGGTTTAGGCCACGCTCTCAAATTTATAGAACCCAGCAGAGACCCCTAAGAGCAAGCACTGCAGAAACCTCGAGCGGAACCATAGCTCATAGAGGACGGCCATCTGCCTTGACCGGCTGAATTGAAAAAAAGAGGTAAAAAGTAAGAGGCCTGGCAGTAGCTACATTCAAAACAAACATAACAAATACAATATTCAAAGTCAGACATTCCAGTATCAAGCCTGGTTAGGCTGCACATGCGAGTGAAGGCCTGGCAGCGGCAACATTTTTAACTATAGGCCTTATCAAAGAGAAAAGATTTCAACTTACTCTTGAATAAAGAGTGAGTGTCTGCCTCCCGAACTGAACTGGGAAGATGGTTCCACAGGAGGGGAGTTTGAAAACTGAAAGCTCTACCTCCCTGTCTACTTCTGGAGACCTTGGGGACCACCAGTAGTTTGGATTTTTGAGAGTGCAGAGCTCTGGTTGGATGATAGAGAACTATGAGTTCTTGCAGGTAAGAAGGAGTCATACCATTAAGGGCTTCATAAGTTAGGAGCAATATCTTGAATTCAATTCTATATTTTATTGGGAGCCAATGTAAAGAAGCTAAAACTGGGGTAATGTGATCTCTTCTCCCTGTTCTCATTAGGATACATGCAGCTGCATTCTGAATGAGTTGGAGAAACTTTATGGACTTATTAGGACAACCTGATAAAAGTGAATTACAATAGTCTAACCTAGAGGTGATAAAGGTGTGGACAAGTTTCTCTGCATCTTTATGAGACAGGATGGACCTAATTTTAGAAATATTACACAGATGGAAGAAGGCAGTCTTAATGGTTTGCAGTGTATGAGAGTTGAAAGACATATCTTGGTCAAAGACAACTCCGAGATTCCTAACAGAAAACGTAGAAGCCAGTGCAATGCCATCTAGTGTTGTTATCTTACTAGAAAGAGTACTTCTAGCATGTTTGGGGCCAAGAACAATGACTTCAGTTTTATCTGTATTCAGCAATAGAAAGTTGTAGTTCACCTAGGTTTTAATAGCCTTAAGACACTCCTGGAGTGGACCCAAATGGCTGGGATCATCTGGATTGATGGATAAATATAATTGAGTGTCGTCAGCGTAACAATGAAAATGAATAGAATGCTTCCTCATAATGTCTCCCAAAGGCAGCATGTGTAATGTAAACAGTACTGGTCCAAGTACCATCCCTGCGGAACTCCATAGCTAACCGTGGTCTGGGTAGAGGACTTGTTATGGACATGAACAAACTGGAAACTGTCACCATGGGGTGAGACGCCGGCTCGGCGCTCAGCCCATGCTCCTTTTATCCCTGCCTCTCATTGGGCAGTGCCTCAGCTGGTTCCCAGCTGTCAGTGTCACGGGACGGCTGGGGCCAATTAATCCTCATCAGCTGGGGCGCTGTTAATGAGTATAAAGAGGAGCAGCTTCGATTATTCGGGGCTGCGACATAAGCACTGCTAGGCTGAAGCCCCTTCGTCTGGTGTCAGCCTCAACTCCCCTTGCAGCATTCCGGTGTTTGTATCCCGCTGTGAGTATGCACGTCTTGTTACCCCCATGTCCGGTACGAGCTACCTACCCCTGCGCTGTGCAGCCTGAGAATGTACGTCTGTATGAGTGTCTGTGCTCTCCTCATCCCTTATCCCTTACCCAGAATAAAACATCTCGACTCACTGGCTTGTCCCTGGCTCTGATTGCCCGGCTCCCTAGAGCCGGATATGACAGAAACGGTCTGATAAATAAGACTGGAACCATCTTAGCGTTTTTCCTTTCAAACCAATTTGCTATTCAAGCCTCTCTAGCAGAATATGGTGGTCAATGGTATCAAAGGCCGCACTAAGGTCCAATAAGACAAGGATGGAGACAATTCCTTTGTCAAATGCCATAAGGAGATCATCAGTAACTTTCACTAAGGCTGTCTCTGTGCTGTGGTGTTTCCTAAAACCTGACTGAAATTTCTCAGATATAGAATTATTTTCTGAAAAAGTACACAGTTGATTGGCGACTACTTTTTCGAGGATCTTGGAAAGGTAGGGGAGGTTAGATATTGGTCTATAATTGGCCAAAATCATAGAATCAAGCGAAGGTTTTTTAAGTAGAGGTTTAATTACTGCCACTTTAAAAGACTGCGGTACATGTCCTGTCAATAGAGACATATTAATTATGTTCAAAAGCGGTGGACTAATCAGAAATAGCGATTCCTTCAGGAGTCTAACGGGGATTGGGTCTAAGAGACAGGTAGCTGGATTAGAGGCTGACACTATTAGGGCTAGATCAGAATGACTAATACGAGAAAATTCAGAAAAATAGAGCTCTGAGCCTGTGGACACAGCAGTGTTAGACAGAGGCTTGGTATTTTTAAGGGGACTATTTTTTGGAATATTATTCCTAATACTGACAATTTTATCATTAAAAAAATTCAAAAAGTCGTCAGCACTAAGAGTTGGAGGAATGTAGGGATCTATGGCTTTTTGGCTCTTGGTTAGCTGAGCCACAGTGTTAAAAAGAAATCTATGGTTGTTTTTATTTTCTTCCATCAAGGATGAATAGTACTGTCGCCTAGCACTATGGAGAGATTTCTTATAGGTGATAAGGCTGGCATTCCAGGCTGAACATGATTCTTCTGTCTTATTTGCACGCCAAAACCTTTCACAGAATCTAACTTTCTGTTTTAACTCACAAGTGTGGGAGTTGTACCGTGGAGCTAATCTCCTATTTTTAATAGTTTTCTTTTTAAGAGGGGCTATGGAGTCAAGTGTTGTCCGCAGTGAGGCTGCAGTACTATCAACTAAGAGGTCTAATTCTAATGGATTCAAGCAGTCAGTGCTGTCTGCTATATTGAGGCATGGTAATAGAGTAAGTGCTGAAGGGATTAATTCTTTAAAGCGAGCCACAGCAGTATCAGGTAGGTATCTGGTAACTACATTTCTGCTTGGTGCTGTAAAATCAGATAACACAAATTTGAAAGTTATCAAATAATGGCCAGTCAGTGTAGGATTTTGAGGGATGACAAGCAGCTCATCAATTTCTACACCATAGGCCAAGACCAGGTCAAGGGTGTGATTATGATGATGAGTTGGTTCACTAACACATTGAGAAAAACCAGTTGAATTTAAGAGGGCGAGAAATGCTACACTATGACTATCATTATCAACGTCTATTTGAATATTAAAATCACCAGCTATGATAATCTTGTCTGAACTGAGAACTAAGGTTATTAAGAACTCAGAGGATTCAGACATAAATTCAGCAAAAGAAGCACTGGGAGGGCGATATACTGTGGTAAATAAAATAGGCTGTTCTGACCTCCAGGATGGGTGTGCTAAGCTAAAAATTAAGGATTAAAAAGAGTTATAATTTGAGTTTAGCTTAGGCTGAGGGTTCATTGGTAATGTGGATTCATATATTACCTCGACACCACCACCTCGGCCAGTGTTTCTAGGAATATGAATATTACCATAGCTGGGGGGTGGGGGGTGGTGGCCTCATTGATACTAACAAAATCATTGGAACGTAGCCATGTTTCTGTGAGACAGAGTATATTTATATTGTAATCCATGATCATATCATTAATTAAGGTCGCTTTATCGGACAGAGATCTTATATTCAGCAGTCCACTTAATTATTTTATTTTTCTGTGGTAAATTAATGGTGTTAATCTTTATCAAGCTATGTTGTATTTGTCTTGGGTTATTATGTTTTGGGTATTGGGGGACAGACACAATCTCTGTGGGTTTGTGAATTGAAGACTGATCTAGACAGAGAGAATTATTTGGATTAATAGGGGTAATATGAGAGGTGGAAGCAAAAAAAAGCTGGTTGGCAGACCCGGGCACTTTGGGGTGAGGTGACACACCAGCTTTGAGTCACTGTACTAAAAAATGCTGAATCGAATAAAACAGATTGTCCCTTAAAACACATGCACCGAGTCTATTTGGATGGATGCCATGTGGCCTCATAAATGATGGGCGGTTCCAAAACAGGTTGAAATTGTCTATAAAACCAATGTTAAAAGTAGGACATATTGAGCACAACCAGGAATTAAGGGAAAGAGTTCTGCTGAAATGATTGCAACCTCTTCTAAAAGGAGCAAGTGGTCGCTTGTGCATGCAGCGACCGGCAGCTGGTGGTTTGTCACCAGTCTGCAAAACAAATCTACCTACGGGTACAAAATAAGTAATAATAATAAAAAAAAAGAGATAAACACATGTCTGCCACAGTTCTTAAGAGTGGACAGAAGGCTCCTGGAGTCTCTCTTTAAGATCTCATATGCTTCATCTGGGATGTTGTTGCATCTGACATGCACAATAACAGTTTTAGCGTGGGGGTATTCATTTAATAGGTCAGGGGTAAGAGCCTCAATGTCTGACACTTTAGCCCCAGGAAAAAAATTTGTAACACAGTACCTGTTTCTAACATTCAGACATTGCAGATTCAGCATGCAGTTGGATCTACCATTTTGAAAGTGATTCAGTAGAGTTATGGTAAGTGATTCAGTATGATGTCACGGGGTGGAGGTATTTTATTGTTTTTTTGAGTTTTATATAGTTTTTAAGTTTATGTCACATGTTTTATAACTTTGCATGTTTTGTATTTAACTGTGTGCTTTTAATTGGAAGTGTTGTTTACTTCCATCCTGTGCTTCCCCTAATTGCTGGTCAGTGATACCTGTGTTGATTGGGGATGTGCAGCACCTGTGGCTGCACATGATAGAAAAGGTGCTCTGGCAGTCCAAGGGAGAGAGCTTTTGCCTGGACGATAGAGCCCGGCTGGAGGAGGGCCTGCTTGGAGCAGAGCCCCTGCCAGATGAGAGAGCCCTGCCTGAAGGAAGCCCCGCCACTCAGAACTCAGAACTCAGAAAAGATTTATTGCCAAGTACATTCACAGTAAATAACTGATAAATATACGAGGGATTTGACTTGACACTGAGAACGACATAGTTGACATTTTCAGTGACGCGGCAGCGTCAGTGACGCGCCTGTCAGCAGAATGGGAACAGGAAGTATTGGGGGAGAAAGGATAAACACAATAGGAGAGAGAAAAAAGCATTGTTTGTCAGAATACAGGTCATAAATGATCAATATTATGATTACAAGAAAAAAACTCTCAATGCACAAGTAGCAGACAATAGAATCTATAGATAAGAGCCCTGCCCGGACAGCCAGCCAGATGAGAGCTCTGCTGGATGAGAGGAGGCTGCTGGTCTCAGGGGAAATGGTTGAAGGAGGGCATGACTGAGGAGGAGGAACAGTAATGGCCCAGGACCACCATGGTGCCGGCATTTGGGGGAGGACACTTCTGTGTGGAGCAGCTGGGGTGCTGCAGGCGAAGGACACCAAGAGGCAGAGTGAGGAGCTCTGCCTTCACTGTAAGCAGAGTAGCTGTATGTGGTTTCCAGATAGCAGCACCCCATGATGATGATGATGATGTTGTTGATGATGACAGTGAGAAATCTGGATATACTGCTGGCAAGTGTCTTCCCCTGCGCAGGTTTCCTGAGGGTGTTGGTGTTGTGGTGGCAGATGGAGCCTGGCCTGGAAGAGTGGATCCTCCTCATCTTTTATGGACCTTGTTTGTTTTTTTTAGCCCACTTTTAGTTTTTTAGCTTAGGTTTTTTAGTTAGTATTTTATTCTGTTTTAGCCTAGTTTTTAGCTTTTTATTTTAGTGGGCAGTTATACATATTTTATTGTAAATAAATTCCTTGTTGAATATCCTCATTTTAAAGTTTCCGCTTTGGTTGCTACTTGTGACTCTTCACCTGGTTTTTAAAGAACCTTGTAAGTTATGCTTTTAATTACCCCTCGATCACATGTTATAATAGTATATGCACCCATAAGAAAGTACATTCAAACAAATTGTTCATGAACTTGTTATTCTGGGGACAGAAACCAGTCCGGGGTGGGGGTGGGGGCAGTGTAAAGTCAAGGCTGTGATAAGGGGCGGAGGATTCTCCTGGCATGCTTTGTGCTGCGGAGTATTCAAACACTGTTATTATTCTTGTGTTCTGAGCACTATTGTTGTACCGTTATAATTGTGTTATAAGTCCAGTTGTGATAGTGTTGTTTTCCTTGTGTGTGAGAGATTACGTGTCTGTGTCACCCTGAGTGAGATGAGTGTCTGTGGGAATGACCTCCCCTCTGTTCTGTGTGATTAGTCAGAGTTGAAATAAATGCCTGTTACATCCCAAACCCTCTCTCATTATTATGTGAATCCTTGAAATGCCACAATATGATGTATCTCTTCCATAACTTTTGCTTCTTGCTTAACTTGTAGGTGTTTCTTTGTCTTTCCATCTTAATCCATCTGCTTGACCTGAAACTACTTTTACTGGTATATTTTTGTCCATAGATTGATTTAATCTATTTGGATTTATGAACATGAATGACATGAACATGAATAAACATGAATTTATGCACCGGCATCATCCTCTTTTCCTTAAGTGTCAAACTCATTCATGTCTGTGTTGCATCGGTGCGCACTACATTAAACCATTCAGCTGAACGTTTTCAGCCCATTCATCACTGTTTATTGTTTCTAACATAACTAACTGGGCATCAACTGTGACTGATGCCTTCTTTATTACCAAGCAGCATTACTATAGCATGCATTTTGGCTCACACACACGGGCTTTGGTCAGTGCAAAACCTTAAACCGTCATGATCAGAATTCACTTTAGATAATGCCCCTCTTTGCATTAAAGGGATGGGAAGGAGTGCTTTGGATTGGATTATCCAAAACACACCTCTTACACTGGCCTCGTTGCGTCACGCACTGGTGGAAAGTTCATTTTTACGCCACTGTGATAAGGAAATGAACTTGGAAACACCCATAAACAAGTTCTGCATCAGTGACAACTGATCAACCGACCCCATCGTTGTAATATGGCCCAAAAAGTTTAATTAGGCTTCAGATGAAAATTAAAAGAAATATCAGTTTACAAATGCCTTAAGTTACAGTGCACGAAGGTGAGCCTTCACAACACATACAGTGAAATAGTAAAGCTGTCTTAATTTATTTATGATAATTATGGTTCTTTTTTATTATATTACAGATCATGTATTCTAATTTCCTGAGATGCACTAATATTCAGAATAAGGGCTTATATTACTGCTATAATAATAGAAAAGAGGAAAAAGCATAAGCTACTCATGTAATTCACTCATTTACTGCAGTTAACACGTTGCCAGCAGAACTAAAACAGCTTAGCCATTAGCAACCATCATGCAGGAGAGATTATTGTCCGACAGGTAATGTTAGCACATGCTAACAGTTTAATCAGTTTTCTAAAGCTGAGACAGTCGCTCATTGAAAATAAGAAGCATTAACTTGACTCGCTAATCTTACCAGTGAGATATGACAATTACACTTTATGTCCGTCACTCAAAATAGTCCATGTCCGTACCTCGGAACGCCTCTGCACCATACTGTAGGTAGCCTGGCGAAAAATACAAATACATGTACCATTACACCCCTAATCACGAGCCAACACAAAGCTGAGACTAAGGGCGTTTTCACACCTGAAAGTTCGCATCAAGGTCCAGACCGGGGTTCATATTTTTGCTACATTGTCTACATTTGGTCTGGTTAGGCTTGGTCTCACACTGCTCCTGTTCCAATTGAACAACTTTACATGATGCGCCTCCGTTTTCTTGTCTTGAAGAAGCACTGCTGTCATGATGACACTTGTGTTGTTAGCAGTTAGACCAGTAGTTAGCAAACATGCTACTCACCTTCCAAGGTGTTTTCTACAGCACTGGACACACTGACAACCACACTTTAAGTTAACACTGGAAAAGAAGCCATTATTTTAGTCAATGAACTAGTTTTATGGTCCTAAAATATTACCCAGGTCCTCATTAAAAAGGATGTTTGACATGAAGATTTTCTGGTGGCATTGCTCATCCATTTTTTTTCTTAAAAACTGTCACATCTTCTGTAAAATATCTGGTAAGTTTCTACAATTTTCAATTCAATTTCAATTCAATTCAACTTTATTTATATAGTGCCATTTCACAACAACAGTCATCTCATGGCACTATCAACTGTAGGGGGAACCCCCACAGTTGCAGAAAGACCCCAGCAATCAAGCAATCCCCTGTGAGCAAGCACTTGGTGACGGTGGAGAGGAAAAACTCCCTTTTAACAGGAAGAAACCTCCAGCAGAACCAGGCTCAGGGAGGGGCAGTCATCTGCTGCGACTGGCTGGGGGGTGAGGGGACAGAGAAGATGAAAAGAACAGACATGTAGAGAGCAAACAGCACGATGGGGACTCAATCTATGGGAGAGAACAAACAGATGTTAATGACCAGCAAAAAAAAAAAAAAATATATATTTCATTGAGAGTGAAGAAAGGAGTGAGGCCCAGTGCATTATTGGAGGTCCCCCGGCTGACTAAACCTATTAGCAGCATAACTAAGGGAGGGTTCAGAAACACATGATACCTCCCTAATTGTAGGCTATATCAAAAAGGTAGGTTTTAGCCCTATTCTTAAAAACAGAGATCGAGTCTGACTCCCGAATCCAGATTGGCAGCTGGTTCCACAGGAGAGGAGCTTGATAACTGAAGGCTCTGCCTCCCATTGTACTTTTGGAGATTCTAGGTATTACAAGTAATCCTGCATTTTGGGAGCGTAGTGCTCTGTTAGGATAATACGGTAGTATCAGATCTTTTAAATAAAAAGGAGCCTGATTGTTTAGAGCTTTGTAAGTAAGAAGAAGGATTTTAAACTTAATTCTAAACTCTATGGGAAGCCAACGAAGGGAAGCCAGAACTGGAGAGATATGATCTCTCTTTCTAGTACCTGTTAAAACTCTTGCTGCAGCATTTTGGATCAGCTGAAGACTTTTTAAAGATGTTTTAGGACAGCCTGATAATAAAGAATTACAATAATCTAATCTCGAGCTAACAAAAGCGTGGATCAGTTTCTCAGCATCACTCTGAGACAAGATGCTCCTAATCTTGGCAATATTACACAAATGATAGAAGGCAGTCTTAGAAACAAATTTAATATGTGAATTGAAGGACAGATCTTGATCAAAAATAATTTCAAGGTTCCTCACAGAGCTATTAAAGTAGAACTGAACTCACCTTTTTGCCAAAAAAGTAGAATAGCAGATTAATTCCTTATTACCTATTGTATTTTTCAACACATAAAAGAAATTTTTAGGCCGTGCGATGGCCAAGCTATAAGCCGATAAACTTTTGCCTCTGGCTGGCAGTGCCAAACAAACCGGAAGTAGTGCAGACGACGCTGCGTGACGTCACGAGTGTGACCCTTATCAAAACAACAATGGCAGATGATAGCAGTTCCAGCAGTCAAGAACACCAGAGTTTTCAGAGTGAAGAGGCATTCAGGATCGGTGACGAGACAGAGGAGGATGCAGGAGTGTCAAGTGAACAGGAAGAGCGCGAGGGAGGCATCGAACCGTACAGATTAGAGCCAGAATTTTGGGGGGATTCTGGCACCGACTCAGACCGCAGCAGTGATGGGGAGGACAGTCGCTTATTGAATACAGAATGGTGAGTCTTTACTTTGGCATGTTTGGGGTGTCAGGATAAGGAAAATTAACAATAAAAAAGAAAGGGAAAAAAAAACATCAGCATTTTTCCAACTTATTACAGTGATCCCTCACTTATCGTGTTTAATGGGGACCAGAACCGACCTCGAAAAGTGAAAAACCGCGAAGTAGCGTCACCCCCCCCCCAAGGGCGTCACAAGCACTATTTTGCACAAAAAGGCACAAGAGAACAGCGGAAAGTGCCACTAAGCAACACGAGCGATAAAGAACAATGAATGCGGTCTTCCTTCGCTCGGTATAGGCGCTCGGCAGGGAGCGAAGCTGGGTAAAATGTCTCGGCCAATCAGCTTGCGAGGTAAAACGTCTCGGCCAATCAGCTTGCGAGATTCCCGAGCGGTGAAGAGGTGGGCGGAGAGGAGTGGAGCGGTGGTCAGAGAGGTGGATTTTGAGTTGTGCGGGCTCTCCGTAATGTAGAAGGCAGGGAGAAGGCAGGGAGAAGGCAGGGAGACTACATTAGAACATCAGGTATCAACACGGAGAGCCCGCACAACTCAAAATCCACCTCTTTGACCACCGCTCCACTCCTCTCCGCCCACCTCTTCACCGCTCGGGAATCTCGCAAACTGATTGGCCGAGACGTTTTACCTCGCAAGCTGATTGGCCGAGACGTTTTACCCAGCGAAGGAAGACCGCATTCATTGTTCTTTATCGCTCGTGTTGCTTAGTGGCCCTTTTCGCTGTTCTCTTGTGCCTTTTTGTGCAAAATAGTGCTTGTGACGCCCTTGGGGGGGGGGGGGGTGACGCTACTTCGCGGTTTTTCACTTGTTGCGGTCGGTTCTGGTCCCCATTAAACGCGATAAGTGAGGGATCACTGTATATCTAGAAACGCATCGCTTCCCGGTCGCTTTTCCTCCCCCTTTCTTTTCTTTCGTCGCCATGACAGCTTTCCTTGGCCACTGAACAGATCTTCCCAGGTGTTGGAAGTGTTTTGTAGTCGACTATCACGACAAAATGCACCAAAAACAACCAGTGTCGACGTGCTCGCAATGGTAAACATGAGGACTGGGTCACACTCGTGACATCACGCGGAACTCCGGCTGCACTTCCGGTTAATCAGCGGATTCGTCTGATTTTTCAGGGCGGGAAATTCAAAATCGCGATTTTCTCCAAGATTCTGGGATTTGTGGAGGGGGTGCCAATGATAAATTATCTTTATAATTGTATGTACTATCACCCAGTGCCGTTCAATGCCGTTCAGTTCAGTTCTACTTTAAGAGAAAGAGTAACTGCATCCAAACTGAAAGTTTGATTTGGAAAGGTATTTCTAAGGTTTTTTGGACCAACAAGAATGACTTCAGTCTTATCTGAATTTAATAGCAGGAAATTACAAGCCATCTTAAGACAGGCTTCTAACTTGGCTAATTGATTACTATCATCTGGCTTCATTGACAGGTATAATTGTGTGTCATCTGCATAACAATGAAAATGTATACAGTGCTTTCTAATAATGTTGCCTAACGGAAGCATATATAAACTAAAAAGAGTAGGGCCTAGCACAGATCCCTGTGGAACTCCATGACTAAGCTTTGAGTTGAAAGAAAACTCATTATTTACATGAACAAACTGTTCAAATTTTATGTTTTTTAAGTGACCATTTATGCTATATTTCCTCTCTCCAAGTGCTGCCATGGCTCATTTTCCCTCTTATCAACTGCCTTAGCGTCCTGTGTTTGGTCTGTGAGGCCAAACCTTTCTGAAAATTGCTTTCACACTTTAAATGAACCAGACTAAGGTTCAGTTTGATCTGGACCGAGACCATTTGTTTTTGCTGAACAAAATTTTGTCTCTTTGGTCCGGACCGTGATTCTGGGGAGATTTTGCAACGGAAATTTTGGTCTGAACCAAACTGACAAGCCTGAAAGTCTGGACCAAACAGGTTAGGTGTGAAAGTCCCCTAAGTCAAGACCATGACATTCATACACAGTGGTCTTGACTTGACCCAACCCTTTAAAGTCTTGATCTCAGTACTTGCTGGTCTCATTTGGTCTTGACTGCAACACTACCATCAGTGAGTTTTCTTCATAGAAAAACAGAAGACAGCTTGTGGTTTAGCTTAGGATATTTATCACTACTGTTTTATTTAAATTAACAGGGCTTTTTTATGGATTTCATTCGTCCGCCTCCATCGGTCTATGATGACCATGGAAGAGAATCCTAAACGTCTACTCTGTTGGAACAGCACCGCCTGTGGCTGAACAGGCCAATGCGCGAATGGCAGTCCCTGTCACACAGGTCACACTTGTGGGTGGTCTCCGTGCTGCTGGGTCTGTGGCGGTTCTTCCTGCGGGTCCTTTTTTCATCTGCTGCAGCAGTCAGTCTCTCTTCACCCGCCTTGAGCTGTCTGGTCAGGGTGCCTCTCCATTTGGAGTGGTCTGTTGCAAGGTCCTCCCAGTGCTCTGTGTTGATCTCCAGGGCCTTCATGTCTCTCTTGCAGACATCTCTAAAGCGCAGCTGTGGGCGGCCAACGTCTCTCCTGCCAGTCGCCATTTCTCCGTAGAGGACGTCTTTGGGGATTCTGCCATCCTCCATACGGTGAACGTGGCCTAGCCAGCGGAGCCTGCGCTGCCTGTGTAGAGTGAACATGGAGGGAAGGCCGGCGCGGGACAGAACTTCTGTGTTGGGCACTTTGTCCTGCCAGGATATGTCCAGGATGTGGCGAATGCAGCGCAAGTGGAAGGAGTTCAGTCTCTTTTCCTGCCGGGCGTATGTTGTCCACGTCTCACTCCCATAGAGCAGTGTGCTGATGACGCAGGCGTTGTACACTGCCATCTTCGTCTTGACAGAGAGTTTGGGATTCTCCCACACTCATGTGGTGAGGCGAGTGAGTGTGAAGGCTGATTTTCCAATCCTCTTGTCGATCTCTGTATCAAGGGAGAGGTTGTTGCTGATCGTGGACCCCAGGTACGTGAACTGATTCACAACCTCCAGCTTGTAGTCGTTGATGGTGATGGTTGGTGGTGCTTCCGTGCCTTGCGCCAAGACGTTAGTCTTCTTCAGGCTGATGGTAAGCCCGAAGTCCTTGCATGCCTGGAAGAAGCGGTCCATCAGGGTCTGAAGCTCCTGCTATGTGTGGGTTGCGACTGCAGCGTCGTCTGCGAACAGCATGTCTCTGATTAGAGCCTCGCGTACTTTGGTTCTGGCTTTCAGGAGGGCGAGGTTGAAAAGCCTGCCGTCAGATCTTGTGTGCAGGTAGATTCCCTCTGTTGCTGTGCTGAAGGCATGCCTCAGGAGCATAGCAAAGAAAATCCCAAAGAGGGTTGGCGCAAGTACACAGCCCTGTTTCACTCCGCTGCGTATGTTGAATGGCTCTGAGACGTTGCCGTTGTGCTGCACTATCCCCTGCATGTTGGTGTGAAACGATTCGATGAGGCTTTGCAACTTTGGTGGGCATCCTATCTTTGGCAGGATCTTGAAAAGGCCCTCTCTGCTGACCAGATCGAATGCTTTGGTGAGGTCGATGAAGGCGACGTACAGGGGCATGTTCTGTTCTCTGCATTTCTCCTGGAGTTGGCGGATGGAGAATATCATGTCTACCTTCGATCGCTCAGCGCGGAAGCCACACTGAGACTCGGGGTAGACACGTTCGGCAAGCTTCTGTAGACGAACGAGAACAACTCGTGCGTAGACTTTGCCAACAATGCTGAGGAGGGAGATGCCCCTGTAGTTGTTGCAGTCGCTTCTCTCCCCTTTGTTTTTGTAGAGGGTGATGATCTTGGCGTCCCTCATGTCCTGTGGTACGGCACCTTCCTTCCAGCACTGGCAGAGGACGTCATGCAATGGCAGCAGTAGGGCGGTCTTGCAGTGCTTGATCAGGTCGGGGGGTATGCCGTCGTTGCCGGGTGCCTTGCCAGCGGCCAAGCTATCAATGGCCTTGCTGAGTTCGTCGATGGTTGGCTCGGCGTCAAGTTCGTCCATGGATGGCAGGCAGTCGATGGCATCAAGGGCTGACGGTGTCACGGTGTTCTGTCTGGAGTAGAGGTTGGAGTAGTGTTCCACCCATCTCTCCATCTGCTTGTTCTTTTCTGTGATCATCTCCCCAGTGGAGGATTTGAGGGGGGCCGTCTTGCTCTGAGCCGGACCAAGTGCTTTCTTGATGCCATCGTACATACCACGGATGTTCCCCGTTATGGCAGCGGTTTGAATGTCTTGGCTGAGCTGAGTCCAGTACTCGTTGGCACAGCGCCGAGCAGTCTGCTGAACTTTGCTTCTCGCAGCCCTGAGAATCTGGAGATTCTTCTCGTTTGAGTATTTCTTGTACTCAGCAAGTGCTGAGCGCTTGGCTTCAATGACGGGGGTCATCTCGGTCTACTTGGCATCAAACCAGTCCTGTGACTTTGAGGTCTTCCTCCCAAAGGTAGCCAAGGCTGTGCGGTGGATGGTGTTTCGCAGCTCTTCCCACTTCTGCTTTGCAGATTCTCCTTCTTGTGGTACACCAAGTTCCTTCACAAAGGTAGAGGCAAACTGCTCAAGAAGTTCTGGTTGGGCCATCTTGCTGGTGTCAATCCGTGCCTTTCCAGGCTGTCTAGCACGATGGAATTTCTTCAGCTGCAGCTTGACCTTGCAACACACCAATGAATGGTCTCTGTCGCAATCTGCACTCTGGAACGAACGGGTGATTAGCACGTTCTTCAGTGAGGTGCGCCTGGTCAGGATCAAGTCCAGCTGGTGCCAGTGCTTTGAGCGCGGATGTCGCCAGGAAACCTTGTGTTGGGGCTTGGTCTTGAAGAACGAGTTTGTGATGCACAGATTGTGATATGTGCAGAACTCGAGCAACCGCTGTCCGTTGTCGTTCATTCTGCCCACGCAAAATGGTCCAAGACAGGAGGGCCAGGAGTCGTGGCCAGCACCCACTCTGGCATTGAAGTCTCCAAGGAGAATGAGTTGTTCAGAGTTGGGGATGATCATGACAGTTGTTGCGAGATTCTCGTAGAACTTGTCTTTTGCCTCTGGTGTGGCTGTCAGTGTTGGGGCATACACACTGACGAGGGTGACTGGGCCTTGAGTGGTGTTGAGGCGGAGGGTGAGGAGTCGTGCAGAGCCATTGCTGCCCGGTTCCACCATTTTCAGCAAGGTGTTCTTCACTGCGAAGCCCACTCCGTGTTCCCTGTGTTCGTCACTGCCCTTTCCCTGCCAGTAGAACGTGTAGTCCTTCTCTCTCAGTGTGCCTGCGTCAGCCAACCCTGTTTCCTGGAGAGTGGCGATATCCACTCCCAGTCTCTTCAGCTCATTATTGACGATGGCAGTCTTCCTGGTGTCGTTGATGTCCTTGAGGTTAGCAGCGAGTCCTGTCATCATAGTGCGGACGTTCCAAGTTCCCAGTTTTAGAGTTGGTCTCTTTTGTTTTTTTGCCTTGCCTGGTGCGAAGGTTCTCAGGCTGCTGTTCGGACTTCTCCTCATCCCCATGCACCCAATGAGGAAAGCAAGCTGTGGCGGGACAACACCTTATTGGCTGGGGGCTGCCCAGCTTGAGGCGGGCGGTACCTGTCCAGTGAGATCCGATGATCCCTCCCACCGTCGGGAACAACCCCTGGCAACGCGCTGTACGCCAATTGAGCGGTGGCTTATAACCGTTAACTGTCATTCCCCGTGTTTTGTCTAAGCGAAAGGTGAAGCTGGAGTGTCCTCTCCAGTGATCCGGTGGTCTACCTTCCAGCGTTGGGCGTTGGTAGGATTCAAGCCTGGGCAGGAAGGTATGGAGGACAAGATGTTTCCCTTGCAGCATGTCCCCCCTCTCCACGTCACTGATGAATCCAAAGCAACAGCAGGGCTGCTACAGTTTGGCACCAGCGCCGTCGCAGGAGCTGCCAGAACGATGTTGAGCACAACAGAGAACTGCCTTAGGGGCTCCAACTCCGGATTTTTCCTCAGGGTTGACTCCCGAAGCCTCTCCCGTGACCGGGTGTGCCGCAAGGCAGCGGAGGTTTGAAATCAGGGTTTACCTTCCCCTAGATGGGCTACCTTCCCAGATTGACGAGCCACCATCTACCCGAAGCATCTGGTTTTAAGGCGTCAGAGATCCGCCCTCGCCCCTTCTCCTATTAGTAAAAGCAGTTCCGCCGGGCTTAGAGATTAAACCACACGGGCAGGCTAGGAGTTGGACTTAGTTGTCAGAGGCCTTTCGAGACGCACGCCATAAGGAGCATTTTATGAGCACTGGGAGCTTAACCCCAGTGCTGCTCCTGGCTATGACAACCTTGGAACCAATTGATTTCATAGTAATTCACTTTATATGTATATCATTTACACTGTAAAAAATAATTAGTGTTATTCTAATTAAAAAAGTTAGTGTTCGGGCTGCCTTAAAATTTTAAGTTGACTGAACTTGAGTTTATGTGTTTGTATTTTGTGTCTTTACCATTCATTTTTTCAAGTTCAGTCAACTTAAAATTTTAAGGCAGCCTGAACTTTTTTAAGTTGAGACAACTTTTTTTTTAAAGTGTACAGTATTCTACACACTCTGAAGAACTTAAAATAGCATTAAACCTATACGATGTGCACTAGAATTATCAAAATGAAGTATTGCAGTATTGTGATTTAAGGTTTTCCCACGTTACTGAATAATTGTGCACTTAGAAAGGCACCATGCAGTGCCTACTATTTGCATATTTGAGCAGGTAGAGCCTATATCATGAGGTTGTTTCCAGGGACCACGGTCATTATAATCCAGCCATGCATTCTTGTGCATCTTTCCTTATTTACTGCTCTAACTGCTTTTTAAACCTTTTTTTTTTTTTTTGCTAAATTCATGGGCAAATAAGTAGCAGTAATCACTGTGGAATTAGATGCTATAAGTGTGTTGAAGTCACTGGTTGAGGATAATTAGGTCACAGGCAGTACAGTAGCGAGGCAAAGGTGCAGGGGGCATCCAGAGGGGGATAACAGAAAGAAGAGAGCGACTTGTCAGGGGGGAGCAGGGAAAATTTTCAGCCAGAGCTCTTATTTGTGGGAGGCCTGATGTGAACACTGGGTGCTCTGTGTCTATAAAGGTGATGTCTACCGAGAGATGCTATCTTTACTTCATTGATACAATGGCCTCATACAGAGACAGTGGGCCAAGGCCACAGGTCTTGCACTTCACTTTTTAACTTCAGTCAGGAGGAGTGCACCACCTACAGGTAATAACAGAAATTGAGGATGTTGGTAGACTGACTAGTGTATGTGATGAAATTAGTGAAAAATAACCATAACCCAGCACATTTAGGCATGCCCCATGACACACAAGAGTGGCAGCATTGTTTCTCTAGAGAATGTTCCTTGTTTTTGTGTGTTTTCTTACTGATAAGAAGTAGAAGAGCAAACCCATCAAAACACTAGTCAGTTTATAACATTCGCCCAGTCTATCCATTTTCTTGGCTGCATTTAATGGTTGTGAGAGGGCAGAATTTTATCCCTACTATTGCTGCTTGAGAAGAATTGTTCACCTTGGACAGATCACCAGTACATCCTAGGGCCAACCCCACACATGGACAGTTGGTCTCACAAGTTAAACTAACAAACAACCATGCAGGGCACCTATAGCGTAAACCCATTCAGGCACAGGAACATTTACACAGAGATCCCCCTGTCGGCTTGCAGGCTCAAACCACTGCCACAAAAACACTTTTAACCCAAGGGGAAAAAAAGAGTATGGAGGTTCATAAAAATGTTAAACAGATGAAAATAGCATTACTGGTAATGAGCACAGGGGATTTAAAAAGAACCAAAAGGCACTTAAGGGCTGTTAAATATAACATTTAGGCTTCTTTAAAAATGAGACTAAAAACTCTTCGTAGGTTTGGATTGATGACTCCATGAGCTATTTCCTTTTGGCGTCCCTTTACTCATGATGAGACACTCTGGCTGGCAAAAGAGAAGATGAGAAGAGAGATGTGAAGAGCGTGGAACAAAGTTTTCTTTAACCAAATGGACAGATGCCAGGCGTCACCAAGAAAATAAAACATTTAGGGTGAGGAGTTTCTGTCATAAGACAAGAAAGCCACCTTTTCTTCATGCTATCTTATGCATTTCTGCCTCCTCCCTCTCACCTAGATTTTTTTCCTCCTTCCACCCACTCAGCTTTTCAGACCCACATTTCTCCCCCCTTCTCTGGGCCAACCTCTTCTTCCCCTTTCTTTTAGTTTTCAAATTCCGTCTGCTCCCCTGGCCAAATATTATTTCTTTACTTCTTTCTTTGCCTAAACCAGAAGCGAATCAATGTTGTGGTTTCTGCAGAGGTAAGAGCAACAACTACAATAAGGAGAGGTGCATATAAAACCACCTGTCATTTAAACTGTGTTACCAATTTACTGACATTGTTCCAAACAGTCTGTGAGCAATTAGCCACCTATTCTCTTAGGATCTGATAATTTTCAGGCTTCTTGCTAATGTAATAACCAAAAAAAGGTCTCTTAGACAAGTCAAAATGGCTGTGATTTTTATTTAGAAAAGAAGTCACTAAAGTGGACTATTAATAGTATTTTTAAAAGTACGCCAGTATGGTTTGTGATTCTTGTGTTTGAGCAATTATGTTGGTCACCAAGAAGGTAAAATAAGCAAAGAAAGAATTGTTCTAAGTTGGGGAAAAAAAGAACTGGTACATTACTGTTGCTCAAAACAGTTTTTGAAAACTGAAATGTGGGGAAAAGTGGACACAGCCCTGCTAAATGAGGCCTGACAGGTTCTCAGAGATGCCCAAAAAAAAAAAGAAGCCATCAGGGGAAATAAACACAAAGCTTAGAGGTATTTCACCCAACCTACTAGCAAGTGTTTTACACTTCTTATTTTTAATTCATGTGGTATATATTCTGAACAGCATTCCCTGTTAGATGATTGGTTTAATGAGAAGCAAGTCAAATCAAGGAGTGACAGCAAATGACAGCACTGTTAAATAAAATTCCTCTTATTACACATTTTCTTCTTTAAAAATGTTCTGTTAGCACTCCTTTAAAATCATGCAGTTCTTTTTTTCTGTATAAATGAGCATCTTTCCCTCAGTCTTCGCTAATAACTGACTTCCTCTGAGATGTTTCCAGATTTTACAGTTCAATTTCCAGACAAAATCCCAATCAAACAGTAGGTAAGGAAACCCCTGGCCAGGTTGAAGGATTAATGTCAGACTCCATCACTCAAACGACACTACTCACCTCTCCTCCCCATGCAGAGATCACCAACAGGCTCCCTTCTCTTTGGCTGATATCTTTGTATGTTCAGTGTTATGATCTGGTGAGCGCACTCCCCCTCCTGTCCTGTGGGAGGGTCCCCGGCTCCACAGGAAATCAATTCACCTGCGTGAGTGGACACACCTGCTGTCTCCTTGCTGCCAGCACTTAAAAGAACCAGTCTGTGAAAGCTACAGCACTGGCTCGTTGGGTATACTGCCATAACTGAATGTCTGCGGTGCATTTTTGCACTAGGAAACCTCCCCCACCAGTGGTCAAGATTGTTTTCAAGAAAATATTCACTTTAGATGTTAGAGATTTCCAAGGCTATAACTTGAAAGTGGTAAGAGAAAGATGTAGAATATGATCCAAAGTTTGAGATAGGAGTAAATTTATGCATCTAATTTGCATAATGCCACGGCAGCCATATCGAATCACATAACTTTCAGTCAAAAGTGGACTTTGGACATATTTACACATATTTACACAAAGGATGGTTTTGTTTTTTGTCACCGTTTTTTGTTTTGGGTTTTTTGTTATCTTCAAAGTATATGAACCAGAAAATCAGTACAATGTAAACAAACTAAGAAATTTGTCAGACTTACAGCTGGCCAGGTGGCTTGTTTTATCCATTTTCGTCATCCTGGTCATTATTTTGTCTTCTGTCTGTCATTTTCACTTTCTCTCCCACATCCAGAAACTCTTATGATTATTCCACCTCAATTTCCCTTTATTCCTCCACAATTTATCATATATGATGTAACCCAGTGTTAAAAACGTGGATGGAATTATAAATGTTGATACCGCTTTAAGAAGAAGGGGGACATTCATTTCACAATGGGAGTAGATAGTTTAACGTGAATTAAATTATAAATATTGATACCGCTTTTAAAAAGAAAAACACCCATTTCACAATGGGAATACATAATTTGAATATGAATATTTAAATAAATATATATTCATAAATAGGAACATTTTCTAGAAGGTTCTGATAAAGTTCCTAGCATTGTGTGTTGATATTTTAAGTAACCAATGGCTGTGCCATTGCTGGGTCACGCCACCCAATGGGTTAAGCGCTCTCTCCCTGGGTCTGGGATGACTTGCATTTTTGGCTCAGTCACGCCAGACGCCGAAAGACACAGACCAGAGAGAGCGACTGTCCTTGGTGATATGGCGATGCTAGCGTGCTGGTAGCAGCCTTTGCCTGGATAAAACCCTTGAAATTGATTGGGATCCAAAGGCTGTCGACGCCGTTGAGCGGGAACCCCATTGATGTACAAGCCACTTAGCATGGTCAGGTTCTTTTTCTTTTTTTTTTCTTCCTTTGGACTGGTTTGACCAAAGCGTGGATCTCCAGATCTGGATGGCGAGCCAAAGCCCGAACCCTAGAAACTGCTAGAGGTGACCCAACTGGTCACCTGGAACTGATACAACAAGAACTGTGTGAATATTGTAACTATATTTATTATTATTGTGACAAGTGTGTTTTTTATTGTACATATTTGTAAATAATACACATTTGTTAAAATAATATATGTAGTTCCAAGTTCCATACACCGTGTGTGTGTGTGTGTGTGTGTGTGTGTCATCTGTTGTTGCACCTCCCAGGCTCCTACGAACCCAGAGTTGGTCTGACCTGGCCCAATTATCCCTTTTCCTTCAGGTAGTAAAGTTAAGGTAAATACATTGCCATAACACACTACTACCAAAAAGGGTACTACACCTAAAGTGAGTAGGGTGAATGGGTGTTAATAAGGGTTACACACAAAAATCTGGTGAGCGCAGGTGTTAGTGGGTCCTGTCCCCCATATACCCAGTAGTATACAGTGAGTGGTATACCGGTGGTGTTATATAAAATTTGGTGGTACATATTGTGTTTACATATGACAACATGAAACCGGAGTGATTGTTCTGTCCAGTCACATGGTGCTGGGGTCGATGGCAGGTGAAAATTAACCAGCTTTGGCCACCCTCTGTTATAACAAAATGTAGATATTTACCTTCATAAGCTAAATAATCTCTTTTTAGAATCATAGTTGGCAAATTTACCTACAAATTTACAAACAAATCTACCTACGGCTACAAATAAAGTAACCTGAACCTGAAATTTGGGAGCAAATGCCTCCTCTGTGTTGCAATGGAGCACATCAACATTTGTTTACAAACTCTTCTTCTGTGGTGTCCCAGAAGTGAGGTTTTCGGGTGTTTATTTGGGAGACATCAGTCCTCCAAGAAAAGAGCAGTAAGTTATACGTGTCTGCCACCTTGCGAGGTGGAATACTTAGTACAACTGGGGATTTTTTATGGTTTATGGCCACGTCACATGACAGGCATAGAACTGCGACATAGACAGTGAGGGCGCTGTCTATGTCCATGAAACCAACACACAAGAAGGGTTAAGTAAGTAAAGTATTAATTGTTTTGGAACCCAGAGAATAATCCGTCTCTCTCTTCCTCGTTTTCAGGTTGCTGCCATCTCTGGGGTGTGTCCCCGGGGGTTTGTTGTGCACGCACCTGCTCCTTCGTCATCATCTTCACTCCAGATCGCCTACTCCACCCTCTCAGACCTCTCACCAGCAGGGGGGAGGTGGGGAAATGTAAGGGTTTTTTGTGTCAGGTTCAGCTGTATCTGTGGCAGGTGGGCGGGGAGTACCCGAACGACACGTCTAAAATTCACTTTATGACCCTCCTGCTACGAGACCGAGCCCTCAGCTGAGCTCAGTCTATTTTAGATAGTGTGGAGGGTCCTCATTACACTTTTGATAGATTTGTTAGCGAGTTTTCCCAGGCTTTCGATCGCTCAGAGAATGAGGGGAACATCATGAGTCGTGGGTTGTCACTCTGCCAGGGTAGTCAGTCAGCAGCCGATTACTCTGTGGAGTTTTGGGTTGTCGTGGCAGATTCTGGCTGGAATGATGTTTCCTTAAGAAGCGCCTTCCTCCAGGGTCTCAGTACCAACCTTTGCGATGACCTGGCGATTCATGCTGCCGAACTTATCAATCAAGCTGTTAGTTTGAATAATTGTTACCGCAAGCGCGCGAAGGAGCGGAAGACCTCCTCCGGCCTACCCGTCTCATGTACGTTCTCCCCGGCTACTGGCATAGGTGAGACCGACTTCTCCTCCAAGGCTATGGTGCTTGGCCGAGCCCGACTGACTCCGGAGGAGCACCAGCAACAGAGGAGAGCAGGTGCTTGCATGTATTGCGGCTCGCTTGAGCACAAAATATCTAATTGCCACCTTAAGCCAAAAGATGCAGCCCGTCAATAGCTGTGGGGGGTCTGACGGGTGGGAACTCTATTCATCCCCCCGGTAACTTTTCCATTCCGGCCCACATTCAGTTGCCGGGGGTGAAGAGGAGGGTTTCGGCATTAATTGATTCAGGGGCAGAGCAAAATTTCATCTCTTTGTGGCTTGTGCGGGAAATTGGCATTCCCACAACTAAACTGCCAGCTTCGCTAAACATTGTGGCACTATCTGGGAGCTGTGTGGTATCTATTACTGAGCACACAGCACCGATTCCCATCCTTCTGTCCTGGAACCACCAGGAGACCATTTCGTTCTTTATTCTCACTAGTTTGTCTTCCCCAGTGGTTCTGGGGTATCTGTGACTCCGGAAGCATAACCCCATAATCAATTGGGCACAAAATTCCATCTCTTCCTGGAGCCCTTTCTGTTTAGCATTTTGCCTCTGCCCGGCTGAGTGTTCACCGTCCCTTTCTGTCTCCTCTCCTCCGGTGGAGCCGCCGGATCTCAGCCTCGTACCCGACGTCTACCATGACCTTGGGGAGGTCTTTAGCGAGTGAAGAGCCCTTTCTTTGCCTCCTCACCGCTCTTATGACTGTGCTATCAACCTCCTCCCGGGCGCACGTTTGCCGCCCAGCCGGCTCTACAGCCTTTCTGGACCGGAGAGAGAGACGATGGAAAGTTATATAAAGGACTCTTTGAATGCCGGCCTCATTCGGCCCTCCTCAGCTCCTCTTGGGGCGGGGTTTTAATTTGTTGGAAAGAAGGATGGATCTCTGCGGCCGTGCATAGATTTCCACGAGTTAAATGCCATCACCGTCAAAGATAAATACCCTTTGCCCCTGACCAACTCAGTGTTTGAGCTCCTTCAGCGCGCGTGGGTGTTTACTAAATTGGATTTGCATAATACATATCATTTAGTCCGCATTTGCGATGGGGATGAATGGAAGACGGCATTTAAAACTCACCTGGGGCAGTTTGAATATCTGGTGATGCCCTTTGGGCTCACCAACGCCCCCGCTGTCTTCCAGCGAATGATTAATGATGTCCTACACGATATGGTTAATCAATTCGTTTTTATCTACCTTGACGATATTTTGATTTTTTTCACGCACACCAGAGGAGCACTTCATCCATGTCAGAGCTGTGTTACAGCAGCTCCTGGAAAAACAGCTCTTTGTGAAGGCTGAAAAGTGAGAGTTTTCCACCAGCTCCACTTCCTTCCTGGGCTTTATTGTTGCTGAGGGAGAGCTGAGCCAATCGGATCTGATCTGGCCAAGGTAAAGGCTGTGCTGGATTGGCCAACACCCCAGTCCCGTAAGAAGCTTCAACACTTCCTAGGATTTGCTAATTTTTACTGTCGCTTCATTAGGAATTACAGTGGGGAAGCACAGCCGCTTACGCAGCTGACCTTGGTCAAGGTGCCTTTCACCTGGTCTGAGGCAGCTGAACGGGCCTTCCTTTTATGGACCAGCCATAAAAATCTAGAATATCTTCGGTCAGCCTGCCGATTAAATGCCCAGCAGGCCCGTTCGGCCTTATTCTTTATTAGATTTAATCTTACCATCACCTATAGGCCGGGCTCTCGCAATATCAAACCTGACGCTCTCTCCCACCAGTTTTCCTCTGACCACTCAGCCCCCCCTTCCTCCCCCAACCCATTGTGCCTGAGGATCGACTGTTTGTCCCGGCTGGCCTCCGCAGCAAAGTTATCAGGTGGGGTCACACTAGCCCTTTTGCCTGTCACCCAAGAGGTTTCCCGGACTATCGATCTCATTCAGTGGGTGTTCTGGTGGCCCACGCTGTGGACGGACGTCCAGGATTATGTTAAAGCATGTCAAGTATGCACCAGAAATAAATCTGACTCCTCTCCTCCCGCCGGTCTGCTTCATCCCCTCCCGATTCCCAGCCGCCCCTGGTCTCATGTAGTCCTGGACTTCGTCACTGGACTTCCTCCTCTAATGGTAACACTGTCATCCTCACCATTGTTGACCAATTTTCTAAAGCCATTCATTTAGTGCCCCTCCCCAAACTGCCCTCCGCCAAAACTGCTAGCCTTTTCACCAGCCATGTCATACACCTCTACGGCATTCCCCTGGACATTGTGTCTGACCGGGGGCCACAATTCATATCTCAAGTGCAGAAGTCTTTTTGCCGTACCCTGGGCACCTCGGTCAGCCTGTCATCTGGATACTACGCTAAGAGCAACTGGCAGGCTGAGCGCACCAACCAATCCCTGGAAGCCACCCTCAGATGTGTGGCATCCAGCAACCCATCTACATGGAGCACTCATCTGACCTGGGTGGAGTACGCCCACAACTCTGCAGTTTCATCGGCTACGGAATTAACACCCTTCGAGGCATTGATGAGGTCGCCGTGCCATCTGTGGAGGCCCACGCCCGTCATTGTCGTCGCCTGTGGAGGGCCACCTGCGCTGCGCTCCTCCGTTCCACCAAACGGAACCGACAGTACATGGACTGCAGGCGGGTTCCAGTGCCCAGATACACAGTTGGGCAGAAGGTGTGGCTGTCGGCGGACCAGGTGCCACTAAAAACGGAATCTCGCAAGCTGTCACCTCTGTTCCTGGGACCATTTTCCATCTCCCGAATCATTAATTATGTGACAGTCCGCCTGGAGCTTCCACCAGCTCTTCGTATCCATCCGACCTTCCAAGTATCCAAGATCAAGCCCCTCTCTGCCAGTCCTCTCTGTCCTCCCCCAAGCCTTCTCCTCCCCCTTGGATCCTCGACGGTCAGACTACCTACACCGTTCAGAGAATTCTGGACGTTTACTGTCGGGGCCAGGAGCTACAGTACTTGGTCCACTGGAAGGGCTATGGACCTGAAGAAAGGTCATGGATTCCCTGGTCATACTTCCATAACAAGGGGATGGTCCAGGCCTTTCACCAAGCACACCCCAACAAGCCCGGTGGGCTGCCAGGAGGCGTCCCTTGAGGGGGTGGGGGGGGCACTGTTATGATCTAGTGAGCGTACTCCCCCTCCGGTCCTGTGGAAGGGTTCCCGGCTCTGCAGGTAATCAATTCATCTGTGTGAGTGGACTCACCTGCTGTCTCCTTGCTGCCAGCGCTTAAAAGAACCAGTCTGTGAAGGCTCCAGCACTGGCTTGTTGGGTATACTGCCATAACTGAATTAAGTAAGTAAAGTATTAATTGTTTTGGAACCCAGAGAATAATCCGTCTCTCTCTTCCTCGTTCTCAGGTTGCTGCCATCTCTGCGGTGTGTCCCCGGGGGTTTGTTGTGCACTCACCTGCTCCTTCGTCATCATCTTCACTCCAGATCGCCTACTCCACCCTCTCAGACCTCTCACCAGCCATACTCTTCCGCAGCTCCTGTTCCAAGTCATCATTGCTTTCCTGGGTTCCTCGTCAGGCTCTCTGCTCTCAATCATAAGAGTTTTTTCCCCTATGATTCATTATTACCTGCCCCCCTCCTCGTTCTAACCTGCTCTCGTCTCCCTCATTACAGGCTGGGCGCTCCTCTGGCGAGTGAAGTGATTTTTCCGCTAATTTTGCAATCACTGTTTTCAATAAAATTGTGTTTTAAACTTTGCCTCTCTGCGTTGTGTGCATTCTCTGGTGTAGCATCTTGCATGTGGGCTGATATTACCAGTAATCATGCCATTCAGTTCTGTTTGTTTGCAAAGCCTATGCATATTTTGAGGTTATCTGTGAACTCTTCTGCTGCTCCTCACTCACACAGCATGTTTGTGCATGCATATGAGAAACTACCACAGATTTCTTTGTTCTAAACCATTTAGTCCTTCCACACTGTCTTACAAGAACTCACAATGTAATTTTCAGACAGTACAACAAAGGAATTCTGAGCTATATTATACTGCAGTTGACTTCTCTTGAGTTTGAGGAAACTAGCCTTGGGCCATTTAGGTAATCCACCCCCAAACGCCTTGTACTTATTCTGCTCAGGAGAGAATTTCTCTATCTAAGCATAAATTGCAGTAGCCTGTTAGCAAAATCAATGACTCACCTTTCCTTACACATATTTTAGAGCTTTCACTTAATTCCGGCACAGGACAAACAAGCTAATACCATGCATCGATCATCTGTCTGTCTTGTCTATCCACATTTCATGAGAATCACTCCTCCTCCAAGGTAATTTCCCTGATGCCCATCAAACTCACAAACACTAATCCCCAGGTGGGCCTGCAGGTGCATCAAAGTCATGGTCAAAGTTCTGAAGCTATGTGTCATTTAATCTTTCGGTAAGCTTAAGCTACATACATATATACAGAGAGATGAAGGCTCTTGGTTTTTCATTTATGTTCTTGTTATACTACCACAGTCCATATAAACACAGGTGAGTAAACAATATTATATACATGAAAATACACAGAGAAGTGGTGGTTAAGATACAGTGGATATAAAAATAGTGGATATTTCCCTCTGGGATTAATAAAGTATAATAAAAAAAAAGTCTACACACCCCTGTTCAAATGCCAGGTTTTTGTGATGCAAAAAACGAAACCAAGATAAATCATTTCAAAACATTTTTCCACCATTAATGTGATCTATAACCTGTACAACCCAATTGAACAACAAACTGAAATCATTTGGGAGGAAAAATAAAAATGAAAAACTTACAATAACCTGGTTGCATAAATATGCACACCCTGTAATAAATGGGGATGTGGCTGTGTTCGGAATTAACCAATCACATTCACACTCATGTTAAATGGGAGTCAGCACACACATGCCACAATGTAAAGTGCCTCTGATTAACCCCAAATAAAGTTCAGTTGTTCTAGTAGGCTTTTCCTGACATTTTTGTAGTAACATCTTACAGCACAAGCCATGGTCCGCAGAGAGTGTCCAAACCATCAGAGGGATCACATTGTTGAAAGGTATCAGTCAGGAGAAGGGTACAAAAGAATTTCCAAGCCATTAAATATACCATGGAACACAATGAAGACAGTCATCATCAAGTGAAGAAAATATGGCACAACAGTGACATTACCAAGAACTGGATGTCCTTCCAAAATTAGATAGATAGATAGATAGATAGATAGATAGATAGATAGATAGATAGATAGATAGATAGATAGATAGATAGATATAGTGGTGTGAAAAAGTGTTTGCCCCCTTCCTGATTTCTCATTTTTTTGTATGTTTGTCACACTTAAATGTTTCAGATCATCAAACAAATTTAAATATTAGACAAAGATAACACAAGTAAACACAATATGCAGTTTTTAAATGAAGGTGTTTATGATTAAGGGGGAAAAAAAATCCAAACCTACATGGCCCTGTGTGAAAAAGTGATTGCTCCCTAAACCTAATAACTGGTTGGGCCACCTTTAGCAGCAGCACCTGCAATCAAGCATTTGCGATAACTGGCAATGAGTCTTTTACTGCACTGTTGAGGAATTTTGGCCCACTCATCTTTGCAGAATTGTTGTAATTCAGCTACACTTGAGGGTTTTCAAGCATGAACCACCTTTTTAAGGTCATGCCACAGCATCTTAATCGGAGTCAGGTCAGGACTTTGATTAGACCACTCCAAAGTCTTCATTTTGCTTTTCTTAAGCCATTTAGAGGTGGATTTGCTGGTGTGTTTTGGATCATCGTCCTGTTGCAGAACCCAAGTACATTTCAGCTTGTCACAAACAGATGGCCGGACATTCTCCTTCAGGATTTTTTGGGAGACAGCAGAATTCGTGGTTCCATTTATCACAGCAAGTCTCCCAGGTCCTGAAGCAGCAAAACAGCCCCAGACCATCACACTACCAACACCATATTTTACTGTTGGTATGATGTTCCTTTTCTGAAATGTTATGTTACTTTTACGCCAGATGTAATGGGACACACACCTTCCAAAAAGTTCAACTTTTGTCTCGTCAGTCCACAGAGTATTTTCTCCAAAGTCTTGGGGATCATCAAGATGTTTTCTGGCAAAACTGAGACAAGCCTTTATGTTCTTTTTGCTCAGCAGTGGTTTTGGAACTCTGCCATGCAGGGTATTTTTGCCCAGTCTCTTTCTTATGCTGGAGTCATAAACACTGACCTTAACTGAGGTGAGTGAGGCCTGCAGTTCTTTGGATGTTGTTGTGGGCTCCTTTGTGACCTCTTGGATGAGTCGTCGCTGGGCTCTTGGGGTAATTTTGGATGGCCGGCCACTCCTGGGAAGGTTCACCACTGAGCTATGTTTTTGCCATTTGTGGATAATGGCTCTCACTATGGTTTGCTGGAGTCCCAAAGCTTTAGAAATGGCTAGAAAATTGAACTCAGCTTTCAAAGATGTGATAAACCACAGTTAATTTACAGTGGGACAAAAAAGTATTTAGTCAGCCACCAATTGTGCACGTTCTCCCACTTAAAAGATGAGAGAGGTCTCCAATTTTCATCATAGGTATACCTCAACTATGAGAGACAAAATGAGAAAAAAAAATCCAGAAAATCACATTGAAGGATTTTTAATGAATTAATTGGTAATTCCTAAGTAAAATAAGTATTTGGTCACCTACAAACAAGCAAGATTTCTGGCTCTCACAGACCTGTAACTTCTTCTTTAAGAGGCTCCTCTGTCCTCCACTCGTTACCTGTATCAATGGCACCTGTTTGAACTCGTTATCAGTATAAAAGACACCTGTCCACAACCTCAAACAGTCAGACTCCAAACTCCACTATGGCCAAGACCAAAGAGCTGTCAAAGGACACCAGAAACAAAATTGTAGACCTGCACCAGGCTGGGAAGACTGAATCTGCAATAGGTAAGCAGCTTGGTGTGAAGAAATCAACTGTGGGAGCAATTATTAGAAAATGGAAGACATACAAGACCACTGATAATCTCCCTCGATCTGGGGCTCCACGCAAGATCTCACCCTGTGGGGTCAAAATTATCACGAGAACGGTGAGCAAAAATCCCAGAACCACATGGGGGGACCTAGTGAATGACCTGCAGAGAGCTGGGACCAAAGTAACAAAGGCTACATCAGAAACACACTACACCAAGGACTCAAATCCTGCAGTGCCAGATGTGTCCCCCTGCTTAAGCCTGTACATATCCAGGCCCATCTGAAGATTGCCAGAGAGCATTTGGATGATCCAGAAGAGGATTGGGAGAATGTCATATGGTTAGATGAAACCAAAATAGAACTTTTTGGTAAAAACTCAACTTGTCGTGTTTGGAGGAGAAAGAACACCATACCTACTGTGAAGCATGGGGGTGGAAACATCATACTTTGGGGCTGTTTTTCTGCAAACGGACCAGGACGACTGATCCGTGTAAAGGAAAGAATGAATGGGGCCATGTATCGTGAGATTTTGAGTGAAAACCTCCTTCCATCAGCAAGGGCATTGAAGATGAAACGTGGCTGGGTCTTTCAGCATGACAATGATCCCAAACACACCACCCGGGCAACGAAGGAGTGGCTTCGTAAGAAGCATTTCAAGGTCCTGGAGTGGCCTAGCCAGTCTCCAGATCTCAACCCCATAGAAAATCTTTGGAGGGAGTTGAAAGTCTGTGTTGCCCAGCGACAGCCCCAAAACATCACTGCTCTAGAGGAGATCTGCATGGAGGAATGGGCCAAAATACCAACAACAGTGTGTGAAAACCTTGTGACGACTTACAGAAAACGTTTGACCTCTGTCATTGCCAACAAAGGGTATATAACAAAGTATTGAGATGAACTTTTGTTACTGACCAAATACTTATTTTACCGAGGAATTTACCAATTAATTCATTAAAAATCCTTCAATGTGATTTTCTGGATTTTTTTTTCTTCTTATTTTGTCTCTCATAGTTGAGGTATACCTATGATGAAAATTGGAGACTTCTCTCATCTTTTAAGTGGGAGAACTTGCACAATTGGTGGCTGACTAAATACTTTTTTACCCCACTTATGTTTTAACAGGTGGGCAATCACTTTTTCACACAGGGCCATGTAGGTTTGGATTTTTTAACCCTTCATAATAAACACCTTCAATTAAAAACTGCATTTTGTGTTTACTTGTGTTATCTTTGTCTAATATTTAAATTTGTTTGATGATCTGAAACATTTAAGTGTGACAAACATACAAAAAAGAGAAATCAGGAAGGGGCAAACACTTTTTCACACCACTGTAGATAGATAGATAGATAGATAGATAGATAGATAGATAGCTCCAAACTGGGAAATTACAGTGTAACAGCAGCATGACACATACAACCCAACCATCAGAAATACACACAACATAATAGAAAAGGAGTTACCCACGGAAGTAAAGTAAAAATACATAGATAACTTTATATATAGCATAGGCTACTACTAGGTTAAACAGATGATGATCCTTATGAATCTGTGGATAGTACTGACTGTACAGAGAAGGATTATAAGGCACAGGAATGCTGGGATAGGCTCCAGCCCCCACCCCACCCCACGACCCGAAAAGGATTAAGCAGAAGAAGATGGATGGATGGATGGATGGATGGAGGGTGAAATACAAGGCACCAATAATTGGTACAGTATAATTATTATACTGTAAGGTATAGTAGTATTGTTATGACCAAAATTCAACAATAGAGTGAGTTATTGTACAGTAAAATGGCATGTGGCTGGAAACATTTCCTGTTCCTGACCGCTCGGCAGCGAAGCTGTAGTAGTCTGCTGGAGAAAGTGTTCTGCTGTCTGTCCAGTGTGTGGTGGAGGGGGTGATCAGGATTGTCTATGATAAATCGCAATTTGTTCAGTGTCCTCCTCTCCACTGCAGATTCAAAGGTCTCCGGCCTGAGACCAATTACAGAGCCAGCCTTCTTGATAATCTTCTCAAGTCTGTTGGCGTCACTGGCTCTGATATTGCTACCCCAACAGACAGCAGCAAAGAAGATGGCGCTGGCAGCAACGACCTGGTAGAAAAGCTCCAACATATTGTTGCACATGTTGAAGGATCACAGCTTCCTCAGAAAGTAAAATCTGCTCATCTCCATCTTCTATGCAGCATCAGTGTTAGATTTCCAGTTCAGTCCTTTGTTGATCATGACACCAGGGGGTAGTAGCCCTCCACTACCCCCACAACCTCCAAAATTTGATGAAAAGATGAGAAGAAAACTGGTCAGGAAAGCTACTAAGGCCGACAGCAACAATGAAAGAGCTGCAGGAATTTCTGGCAAGTACTGGCTGTTAAGTTCATGTGACATCAATCTCCTGTCTTCTTCATATGTCTGGGCTATGGGGTAGGGTGGCAAGACAAAGAAAAACATCCAAGCCCAGCTCCATTTTGCAAAAACACCTTTGAAATCTCCCAAACACATGCGGGAAAATATGTTATGGTTTGATGAAACCAAGGTTGAACTTTTTGGCCATAATTCCAAAAGGTATATTTGGCACAAACACAACTCTGCTCATCACCAAGAGAACACCATACCTACAGTGAAGCATGGTGCTGGCAGCATCATGCTTTTGGGCTCTTTTTCTTCAGCTGGAACTGGGGCCTTAGTCAAGGTGAAGGGAATTATGAATGGATCCAAATACCAGTCAGTGTTGGCACAAAACTTTCAGGCTTCTGCTAGAAAACTGAAGATGAAGATGAACTTCATCTTTCAGTACGACAATGACCCAAAGCACACATCCAAATCAGCAAAAGAATGTCTTCACCAGAAGAAGATTAAGGTTTTGGAATGGCCCAGCCAGAATCCAGACCTGAATCTGATCGGACATCTGGGGGTGTGATCTGAAGAGGGCTGTGCACAGGAGATGCCCTCGCAATCTGACAGATTTGGAACATTTTTGCAAAGAAGAGAGGGCAAATATTGCCATATCAAGATGTGCGATGTTGAGAGTCTCCTACCCAAAAAGACTGAGGTGCTGCAACAAAATATTAGTTTAAGGGTGTGCATATTTATGCAACCAGGTATTTGTACATTTTTTATTTCTCCCCTTAAAATATTTCAGTTTGTTTTTCAATAGGGTTGTACAAGTGATAGGTCACATTAATGGTGGAAAAAGTTTTGAAATGATTTATCGTGGTCTTATTTTTTACATCACAAAAACCTGGCATTTGAACAGGGGTGTGAAGACTTTTTATGTCCACTGTACCTTTAAAAGGTCTAACTTAAATATCTTGGTTTCTTTATATGTTTTCAAAACAACAAGGGATAGTCTTATTTTTTCAAAATTATTTCAAGTTTATTTCCATATTTATTTAAAAGATATATTTCTGTGTTAAAGGAGGCAGAACTGGTGGTGGTGGTGGTGGGGGGGTAAATCTGTGGGTTATAATTTCAAGGAGATAATCTTTCATCTGTCATTCCATGCTTCTTTTTAGCAGTGAAAACTTTCAGATTTAATGTCTATGGTGCTGCTGCCTGTCAGTGATATTTAACAGTTTTCATCAGAGCTGTATGTTTTGGTGAATGCCTTGTTTTTCTTTCTCTGTACCCTGTCCCAACACGCTGAGGAAGAATGTCTTCTCTTTTAACTCATCTATGTTTAACCATTTAGATGTGTAATTATGTGAGATGTAGGGTGTCATGGCCAGAGGCCAGTTTTACTCTGGTATTCTGGAAAGAGGAATCGCTTAAAGAAAGAGAGAGTCCAAAAGTAGGTCTAGTAGGACATGAATTTTAATATCACATAATGGAGCTGGTTGTCATGTAAACAAATGAAATATAAATGCACATGTGTACTGTATCTTCGTGTACAATCCACTCCTGGAACTGATTTTATTTTGGGCACAAACTTAATGACAGTCATATTTTATACATTAATAAGATGATGTTTCTTTGAGTATCATTTGCAAATTACACTGGTCAACACCAAATTTACTGTCTAAGTTGTTTTTTTTTAGGTGATTTGGGTCAATTTTGATGTGCTGAATCCAAAAATCACATTGGTTTTGTTCAATCAGGTCAACTTTTTGAATTATGGCCACATGTTGCTTTATACGTTTTTGTTTACATGCATGGGTATTTTTGCTTTATATGATGCAAAATTCTTTTTTATGTCTTGAAATTCTCTGAATTTTGAACAATGATGATGTAACATTCAATTTACATGTACTTAACTTTATATAAAGGTAGTAGTAGTAGATTAGTTTATTTGACAGGTAAGTACATGCACAGTACTAAGTAAGTACTAAGTAAGTATAGGTTTTTACTTGGCACTTGATCGAAAGAAATGGATGTCATTTTCGGATTCAGTGGTGCAAAATTGCCTTAAATCAGTTGAAAAAACACAGACAACTTACAAAAAAATTATTTTTGCAACCCTGTGTTATCATTGCTGTTATGTAATTGGTGGTTTGGCATTCTGTAGAGTTTCTGTTTACTACTTAGCCTTCAATAACTTATTCATTGAAGTCTTTTTGGTGTGATGGTCGCAGAATACCTCCCTTTTCGTACTTGAGATCTTGAGCTATGTTTTCTTCAAAGGTTAAAAAAAGGAAAAATAAGATTTTCAAAAATGTATGCACAATACATTATTTTCCAAATTTTCTTAAAGATACCATAGAGTTAGCTGTCCATGTTTCTTAATTCACTAAAAATTGTGTTTTTGTAAGTTTTAACCTTAAGTACATCTATTGGTAACATGATTACACTGGAAAAAATGATTTTTGACCTTGTAATTACCTTGTAATTATTACATTGTTTCTTTTTGTAAAATTTTACATAGAAATATAATTTAAATGTTTTTATTTAAAATATCAATTTTTAGTTTAATGTGTTACTTGATGTTTGATAGTAATTTTGTATACTTTTTCTTTATACAAATGTTACTTTTAAAATCAAGTAACATTTATTCAACATAAAAAAAGTAATTTACTGACCTTACAAAGGCTGTGCAATATGACCAAGACTTTATATATATATATATATATATATATATATATATATATATATATATATATATATTTTTTTTTTTTTTTTTGGACTTATTTTGTACCCGTAGGTGTCATAACTCTGGCTCTCACGAGCCAGGAAAGGAGATACGAGGGCGACCAGTGAGTTAGCGTAGTTTATTAACAAAGCACACACTACACTAAATAACGAACAGAAAAGTAAAGAGCCACGTGGGGCTAAAACACACACAGAACTAAGGGTAACATGCCACCCAGGGAGAAAGGCTAGAGAGGCGGCGAGGGAAAAATACACGCCGAGTCGCAACACTTACTTTGGGTGAAGCGCCGAGGAAACGGCGGACTGAAGCTAGTCGTAGGAGCTAACAGTCGTGGGAAACACAAGGAACGTCTTCCCATAGCGAGGTCGCAGCGACGAGTAACTCTCGGCTGCTCGCTTAAATGGGGGAGATGATTGGGAATGGGAGACAGCTGTCCCAGCGCAGCTGAACAGACAGCTGGCAATCAGCTGGGCGCTGTCAAAGAGCGGGCCATGGAAGACCCGGCACGGACTACCCCGGAGCAGGAGCGACACTGGACAACCTGAACGCAGAGAAAGAGCGTTCAGGTCGTGACAGTACTCCTCCCCCGAGCCGCGCCTCCTGGAGCGGGCTAACCCCCCCCCCCCCCCCCCCCCCTCCGAGGGAAGACCAGGGAGGGCGGTGGGGGCCAGATCTGGGAGAAAGGGAGGGACCAGACAAAGGAGGCAGGGAAGGAAAAAAAAATCTAGATACAGTATAGGGTCAGATACCATAATAATTTCAAACACAAAAGAAAACCATCACCCCCTCCTCTGCAGAGGCCAGACGGTCTGTGCAGGTGACCACAGGAGGTGGGGAGAACAACCTGCAGAAAAACAACGACATAATCATGGAGGAAAAAAAAGGTTCACAACAACTCAGGGCGAGGACAATGCAAAACTCATGTCCCGGCGACCAAAAAGACTACAAAACTCAGTAAACATAAAGTTGCAGAAGACTGCACATGTAACCCCGGCCAAAAACAGAAAGTATAAAGGGACAAACCGGGCACAAGACCTAAAAATAAAGCCTGAGGCCGCTCACTGGTATAAGGATACAAAAAAAAAAAAAACAAAAAAAAAAAACCCAACTCCTCAAACATGGATTAACGCAACACAGAAAATCAAACAGTCTGGAGGAGGATATAAATGCAGAAGAACAAACTATTCTGAATAAGGCCAGGCAATGTGAGGCGGAAGCAACTTAAAGGACAGATTAAAATAAGGATCCATACAGGGACCGTAAAACATAGAAAATTGTCTAAGGAAAAGTTCTTCGTTGAAATGACATCACAATAAGGACTCTAGCAAAGAAAGTTCCTTGATGTCCTGAATGAAACTAAATAATGGAGGGCATACAAAATACAAGGCTATATACAGTCAGACAATGTCAGGAACGACAGCAGGTGGAGCAGGCGATGAGAGCTTGTCCGGCGGGCGGCCCGAACTCCACCAGGCCAGGAACCACAACACCAGTTCGGGTGGCCTACCCGAGTCCCAGGCTAGGAGACACAGTTTCTCCGGAGGCCGACCCAGATCACCGAACCAGCCAGATGGCTTCCCAGGCGGTCGTCCCGTGACCTCAGACCACGAAGAGCTGAGGGAGAAGTCTTGGTGCAGCTTCCTCCCTGAGGGAAAAGGCAGGAGGAAACTGACCCAGGTGAGAAAAACCCTCACAGTAGTAGGGGGAGAAGAGATGGAGGCCAGGGGCAAAGTTAGCCTGCCATCTAATGGCAACAAGGGTAGGGGGAAACTGGCCCGGGTGAGAGGAACCCCAACAGCGGCAGGAGGAGAAATGATGGAGGCAAGGGACGAAGTCAGCCTGACGTCAGGCGAACACAATCCTCCAGCTCCCACACTAACCGTTACCCGGACCGGCGCAGCACCCCCGGTGGACCCCGATCGGGCCGGCGCAGCACCCCCGGTGGACCCCGATCGGGCCGGCGCAGCACCCCCGGTGGACCCCGATCGGGCCGGCGAAACACTCCCGGTGGACCCCGATCGGGCCGGCGAAACACTCCCGGTGGACTCCAGCTGGACCGGCGAAACACTCCCGGTGGACTCCAGCTGGACCGGCGAAACACTCCCGGTGGACTCCAGCTGGACCGAGACAGCACTCCCGGTGGACTCCAGCTGGACCGAGACAGCACTCCCGGTGGACTCCAGCTGGACCGAGACAGCACTCCCGGTGGCCCTGGGGAGAGGCTCAGAGGGACAAAAGAAACCGGGATCAGGATCACCGGCAGCGGCAGAGCCCGGCGGAACAGGCTCGAGCGCAGCAGATGGCTGCACCCGGCCCGCCCCCCCGAGAGACAGGCAATAATGCTCCAGAATAGAGAAGAGAAAAACAAAATAGAGCACTTGCCTGATCTCGGGTTCTACCGCCATCCAGGACTTCGATGCTCCGGGCTCAGCGTGCAGGACTCCGTCCTCCGGCTCCAACTCGACTGCGAATGGCTCCGCAGCCGGCATGATGGTTTCCACAGTCAAACGACCTCCAAATGCCGAAGACCGCGTCGACAGCCCACCTGGCGTGGAGGCAGGAGATCTGGACTCTGCTGGGCCGAACCATTCCTCCGTGGAGACCCGGGGACGCTTAATCGTTGGCGCTGGCTCCAACAGGCAGTTCAACCTTCTCCTCTGCCCATAACGTGGCTGCGGGGCTGGGGCAAAACCCTCCAGGGCCGCAGGCCGCCTCCTCCTCGCGCAGCGGTGTACACCTGGCACCGGGGCACACTCAAGGGGAAGAGACACAGAGGACGCAGGTTCATATTCAGTTTTTGCAGCGGGAGGAGAGAGCTCAGGGGACTGTGAACCCTGAACTCCTCCCCCAGGAATCAAACAAGGCAATTCACTCATAATGGGAGGAGAATGAAAGGACACTTGCCTGATTCCCGGAGGGCCGGTGGAACCCGCTACAAGGGACTCGAGTCTCTCTTCTCCCAACCGGATAGAAGTGGGGAACCCCCCGGACAGATGAGGCGGTGCTACCCGCACCGGATCGGGACCTGGAACACCTGGAGATGAATTTGCGCTTCTCCCAGCGGCCGGAGTGAATGACGAAGAGGGGGGTGAAACAGCTGAGGAGAGCTGGGGGCCCAAAGCTGACGGGACAGCGGGGAGAGCGGGCCCAGGAGCGGGAGCAGCTGATTCACTTCTTCGGCGAGACACGGGAGCAACAGCAGGCTGGGAGGCGGAATTCGTGTGGTTTCCTGGAGCGGGATCCGGACGGGACTCTCGCTGAGATGAGTGGGGAATTTGGGAGCGACGTCTTCTGAACGTGAGGTCGGGAAAACGCCGCTCCTGTGCGATGAGCGAAGCCAACAGGTCAGCGTATTCCGGATAATCGTTCAGCTCCGGGTTCTTCTCGACCAGCCTGACCGCCGCAATCACGTTCTTCATGGCTACGGGGGGAACGGCGGCAGAAGAAGCGGCTGCCACTCGATCCGCAATGCGCATCGCTGTCACTCTCATCTTCTCCGGGGGAAACCCGGTTGACGTCACTCTATCCTGGGGATCACCCCTGGGTGAGGCGAACTCCTGGACTGGATCGGCGGCAGGAGCGGGATTCCGAAGCGAGGAGCGAAGGCGTCCTGTCCTCGGCTTCCTGCCGGAGTTCTCCTCCAGCCTACGGAGCCTCTCCCAGGCCACAGAGATGTCTGCCCTCCTCGCCTTAACCTCGGGGAGAAGGAAGTAGCGAGAAAAGCAGTTAAGCATACCCTCGGCGAGCTCCAGGCGCCAGCGTATCTCGCTGGGGGCATCGTAGAGGTCCGTGGTGAACAACGTTCCGTCCACAAGGTCCAGAGTCTCCGAGAGATTGTGGCCTGGGTGCCGCATGAGTCTCTTGGAAGGAGACATGATACTGGCTCGCCCGTACCCAGAGGAAGAGAAAAAAAGGCGTCGAGTCCTTACAGCCAACTCACGGTCGCGGCCGTCTCACTATGGCTGCGACCTACTGTCATAACTCTGGCTCTCACGAGCCAGGAAAGGAGATACGAGGGCGACCAGTGAGTTAGCGTAGTTTATTAACAAAGCACACACTACACTAAATAACGAACAGAAAAGTAAAGAGCCACGTGGGGCTAAAACACACACAGAACTAAGGGTAACATACCACCCAGGGAGAAAGGCTAGAGAGGCGGCGAGGGAAAAATACACGCCGAGTCGCAACACTTACTTTGGGTGAAGCGCCGAGGAAACGGCGGACTGAAGCTAGTCGTAGGAGCTAACAGTCGTGGGAAACACAAGGAACGTCTTCCCATAGCGAGGTCGCAGCGACGAGTAACTCTCGGCTGCTCGCTTAAATGGGGGAGATGATTGGGAATGGGAGACAGCTGTCCCAGCGCAGCTGAACAGACAGCTGGCAATCAGCTGGGCGCTGTCAAAGAGCGGGCCATGGAAGACCCGGCACGGACTACCCCGGAGCAGGAGCGACACTGGACAACCTGAACGCAGAGAAAGAGCGTTCAGGTCGTGACAGTAGGTAGATTTGTTCTGCAGTCCGGTGACAAGCCACCAGCTGCCGGTCGCTGCGTGCGCAAGCGCCCCTTAACTCCCTAACCTGCATGTTTTTGGCATGTGGGAGGAAACCGGAGAAATCCCGGAGTAAACCCACGCAAACACGGGGAGAACATGCAAACTCCACACAGATCACTGTTGGCCGGGGGCAGGGATCGAACCCATGATCCCCGCGATCCCCCGGCTGAGGGTAAAACTGTGCTGCCGCGGTGCTAACCACTGCGCCACCGTGTAAGATTTTATATCACGATATAAGTAATCTTATTTGATGATAAGGATATATATCATGATATACATTTTGTGCACATTGAACCTCTTGGCCAAGACAATAGAGAAGCCGAGAAGAGGTGAAGTGTTGGCAAGTGTTATTCAACATTCTCCAGTTAAAGCATTCATGGACGATCTGACAATAAATGCGAGATCATTCCCAGAGGGGCAGTGGATTCTGGAAGATCTTTGCAAGATCATTACAGGAGCCAGGATGGAATTTAAGCCATCAAAGTCACGGAGCTTAGTGCTAAGGAAAGGATGCATCCTGGACCGGTCCCACTTCAGGATTGGAGAAGAACTTATTCCCACTATTAGCCAGAGACCCATTAAGAGCTTGGGAAAATGGTACAGAACTGAATGACAAAGAGAGTGTGAAGGAGATGCTTGGACAGGCTGAGGGGTGGCTGCAAACCTTGGACAGGAGTGGGCTCCCTGGAAGATTTAAACTGTGGGGCTACCAGTATGGTGTGCTTCCAAGACTCCTTTGGCCACTGCTCATGTACAAGGTGCCATTAACAACAGTCGAAGCCCTGGAAAGGCAGATTAACACCTTTCTTTGAAGATAGCTGTAGCTTCCAATAACATTAGTCGTTGAAAAGTTCAAGGTGGCCAAAACCTGGCAGGCGATAATGCTGCGTAACAGCAGCGACCAACTCGTGTGCCAAGCAGATAGTACCATCCGCACAGGACAGAAGTGGGTAGTAAGCAAGGCTGTGGCAGATGCAGAGGAAAGGCTATGCTACAAGGACATTGTGGGGACAGTCAACCAAGGCAGGCAGGGCCTAGGAGTCATACCCTGGGCAAGGTGGAGGGAGGCACACGCCAAAGGCTGCCGCAGCCTAGTCCAAAAAGAGCTTCAGATAATGGAGGAGGAGGGCAGACAAGCCAGAGCAGTATCCATGAATAAGGGGAGGTGGACATGTTGGACAGGTGTTCAAGTTAGGTCACTGGGGTGGAGAGATATGTGGGGCATGGAGGAGCAGCATATAAAGTTCCTCCTATGCTCCACATACGATGTCCTGCCAACACCGGTAAACCTCCACCATTGGGGGCTGGTTGAGAATCCAGGTTGTATGCTGAGTGGGAAGCCAGCAAGCCTTGAACATGTGTTGTCATCACGCCAAGCTAGTCTGGTGGATGGCAAGCTCAGATGGAGGCACAATCAGATACTGTCTGAGCTTGCCACAGGTGTGGAAGTGGAGAGGAAGAAGACCCACAATGTCACCAGGATGACAGGGCCCCGCCTGATTAGGTTTGTTAGGGCAGGGGAAACCTCTAGTGGGACACAAACAAGTGTAGGAATCCTGGCATCTGCTGTTGACTGGGACATGAGAGCTGATCTCAGGAGACAACTTAAGTTTCCATAGGAGATTACATCATCAACCCTCAGACCATACATAGTTTTATGGTCCAGAGCATCAAAACAAGTGATTCTTCTTGAACTGACTGTGCCATGGGAGGAGAGGACGGAGGAGGCCCATGAGAGGAAACTTGAGAAGTACCAACCCCTCATTTACGAGTGCCAGCAGAGGGGATGGTGGGCATGGAACTTGCCAGTGGAGGTGGGCTGCCAGGGATTTCCTGGCTAGTCACTCTGGAGTGGCCTGTCCAGACTTGGAATTAGAGGCTCCAATAGAAGAAGGCTAGTGGCTAATATCACCAAGCTACCTGAGGCAGCATCGAGATGACTGTGGCTGAAGTGCTACGAGTGCTAGAACAACCCATCGGCCATGAAGCGCACACCATAAAACAGTGGTGGTGTAACCCATGGGGCCGAAGAGGCTGCCTCAGGATGCTGAGGTCAGCTGTCAAGCCCCCTGGAGGTGTTGTGGGCTAACTGATGAAACACCAGGGAAGGAGGGTACCCATCTGGTAACCCAAAAAAAGCATCATGGGCCTATACCACAAGGCTCAGTCATTTTACTTGCAAAGCATAAGTGCTGGCCATCACCGTCTGCAGTAGAACATGGCTTGGAGCCTACCCAGTCATTGAGGTGAGAGCAATAGATTCATCATATTATAGATGTTACAACCCATTTTCTGGGCCAAGGCCAGAATTGCCTATTTTTTATCCTGGGATTTTCAAGTCCATCTCGGCCCCAACACCAAGGTGGACAAACCTAGTCATTTTCATCCTTTCTTAGGCAAGGTAGACATTCATCTGGTCTCTTTTTGCTCACAGCAAGGTAGACGTACACCTTATAGGCTGGGATTTGAACCCATGACATGATGATCCTAACATCTGCTCTACCACTGAGCCAAAGAGGAAATCCTCACTAGCTTTTGACTAGTAGTGGAGGTGTACTCTATGGTGTCAGCACCTGCACCACTGACCAATTACCCATGTTTCTATAGTTTAGATGCAATAATCACATAAAAAGGACCACCTCTTTTTTACATTTTAAATTACATACTGAAAAAAAATTAATTGCACAAATTTATCTGTCCTTAATTTTATGCACATTTTTCCCTCTTATTTCACAGTGTTGTTATAAAATTGTTTTTTAGTGTGCATTTCAGACTTGATTCTCATAAATTTGAGGTTTTTCTTCTAAATCATATCACATGAATAAAAAGTAATAAACATTAATAAGTTAAATATTTCCTGAGTCAGAGAAGAAGAGTAGCAACTTTAAAAAATGTCATTCTGAAAATGAGAAAATTACCCATTGCTGCCATCTACAGATATACAGTAAATTAGCTGTCAGTTTACTTTGGTGCAGTTATTACCTCCGCCAAGGAGGTTATGTGATCATCGGCGTTGGTTTGTCTGTCTGTTTGTTTGTCTGTTTGTTAGCAAGATAACTCAAAAACTTATGGACGTATTTTCATGAAATTTTCACAGATTGTCAGAAATGGGGTATCCTACAGATGATTTCATTTTGGTGGTGATCCGGATCACCGTCCAGAAGAAAACCGCCATTACGGAAAATGCCATTTTCGTGAATAACTACTGAACCACTAATCCTATCATTGTCAATCCAATTGCTAGTCATACGTTTTTGTGGTCAAGGAATCTGAAAACGTACACACAAACACTGTATGGGGGGAACTGTGGCCGCCATTATGGAAAATGCCATTTTCATGAATAACTACTGAACCACTAATCCTATCATTGTCAATCCAATTGCTAGTCTTATGTTTTCATGGTCAAGGAATCTGAAAACGTACACACAAACACTGTATGGGGGAACTGTGGCGCTTGGCGGAGGTCTGCGCTCTCCGAGTGCTTTTCTAGTATTTATTATAACATCATGGCTGCAAAAATATCAATAAATAAATGTGTAATTGAAACAAATAAATAAATAGAAATTTAATTATTCAAAATTATATAAATGAAGAAAGTTACATTAAGAGCCAATACATCTTAATTTATTTATTATTTATTTAGCCTGTATGCTGCTTCCATCACATACTTTTGAAGCTTTAGTAATTTTTTTCAGACAAAATTAAGAAACTTAGAAGTAATTTAAATCAAAGAAATGATGGTCTGAGACTATAGCCAACCAGCTAGCTCCGGTACTGAAACACCTGTACAACCTGAGCCTGAGTCTGGAGAGAGTACCGGTGCTGTGGAAGATGTCCTGCCTGGTTCCTGTCCCCAAGAAGTCATCTCCATCTGACCTGAATGACTGTTGACCAGTTTCCCTCACATCTCATGAGATGAAGGTCCTGGAGAGACTGATCTTAGCCCACCTGAGGCTGCCGGTGAAGACGTGGCTGGACCCTCTGCAGTCTGCATATCAGCCCCATTTAGGAGTTGAAGATGCTATCATCTGCCTGCTGCAATGAGCCCATTTGCACCTGAATGGCGGAGGAGATACTGTGAGAATCACATTCTTTGATTTCTCCAGTGCCTTTAATACCATCCAGCCACTGCTGTTGGGTGAGAAGATATGGGTGATGGGGGTTGACAGCTCTGTGATCTCCTGGATTACTGACTACCTGACAGGCAGGCTACAGCTTGTTCGGCTGGGCAGTGTCTTGTCTGACGTGGTGGTTAGTGATACAGGAGCTCCACAGGGGACTGTGCTTTCTCCTTTTCTCTTCACCTTATACACCACTGACTTTCAGTACAACATCGAGTCATGCCACCTGCAGAAATTCTCTGATGACTCAGCTGTTGTTGGGTGTATGGGGGTGGGGGTACAGGGCACTGGTAGACAGATTTGTGGAGTGGACCGAGCAAAATCACCTGAGGCTGAACGTCACCAAGACCAGAGAGATGGTGATTGACTTCAGGAAGAAGAGGACACCTTCACAGCCATTGCAGATTATGGGGGAGGATGAGGAGGTAGTGGAGGACTACAAATACCTGGGTGTCATGATCAGCAACGGACTGGACTGGAAATCTAACACTGATGCTGCGTACAAGAAGGGGATGAGCAGACTCTCTTTCCTGAGGAAGCTGAGATCCTTCAACGTGTGCAACAGGATGCTGGAGTTTTTCTACCAGGCCATTGTTGCCAGCGCCATCTTCTTTGCTGCTGTCTGTTGGGGTAGCAGTATCAGAGCCAGTGACACCAACAGACTTGACAAGATTATCAAGAGGGCTGGCTCTGTGATTGGTCTCAGGCCGGAGACTTTTGAGACTATGGTGGAGAGGAGGACACTTAACAAACTGCGATCCATCATGGACAATCCTGATCACCCCCTCCACCACACATTGGACAGACAGTGGAGCACTTTCACCAGCATGCTGCTACAGCTTCACTGTCGAATGGTTAGGTACAGGAAATCTTTCCAGCCACATGCCATTTCACTGTACAATAATTCACTCTGATGTTGAATTCTGGTCATAACTATGCTGCCATATGACACCTTACAGTCTAATTGGTACCTCACATTTCACCCTGCACCTGACAGTCCTGTATTGTATAGTGAGTATGATTCATGTATCTATATGGGTCATCATCTATTCATCTATGATGTATATAAGTTATTTAGGCAGTTTTACTTTCCATGGGTAATCCCTTTGTCTGGTGTACTGTGTGTGTTTCTGTCATTTTGGTTGTCTACTGTGTCATGCTGCTGCTATACTGTAATTTCCCAATTTGGGATCAATAAAGTACATCTATCTGTCTATCTAATGTTTACTATTAGTGACAATTTGCACGGTGGCGCAGTGGTTTAGCACTGTGGCAGCACAGTTTTACCCTCGGCCGGGGGACCGCGGGGATCATGAGATCGTGGGTTTTGCCTTTAACTGTATTTTAATCACTTTTTTCCATCTACCGTTAGCTCTCACTTCAGTTTATCAAGCCTCTTGCACCTGTGTGTGCACTCAGTGTCATCTAATCACCCTCTTTAGCCTTCTGTTCACCTGTCATTGGTGTTTTTGTTAGCTTTGGGTTAGCCACTAGCTATGGCTATGAGCTCTCCTTCCTCTCCTCCTCTGGTGTGCTCTCTCTGTCAGATGTTTAGCTACACCTCTGCCTCTTTTAGTGCTAATGGTAAATGTAATATATGTTGTCTTTTTGAGGCGCTCGAGATGAGGTTGTCTGATTTGGAATCCCAGCTCCGCTGCATTGAAACACCGTCTGCGCCAGTTAATAACGACGGACGTCCCCTAGCTGCAGCGGAGCTCCCTAGCATAAGGCGGCCTGTTAGTGGTCCTCCGGTCCTCCTGCAGCAAGGAGACTGGGTGGGTGACGGTGAGAAGGAAGCCTAGCCGCAAAGCCCCGGTTAACCACCAACCTGTTTATGTTTCTAATCGCTTTTCCCCGCTCAGCGACACACCCGCTGAGGAAAAAGCTCTGATCATTGGCGACTCTGTAGTCAGAAACGTGAACGTAGAGACTCCAGCGGCCATAGTCAAGTGCATTCCTGGGGCCAGAGCAGGCAACATTGAGTCCAATTTGAAAATGCTGGCTAAAAGTAACTGTAAATACTCCACAATTGTTAGCCACGCCGGCATCAATGACGTCCGACTCTGGCAGTCGGAAGTCACAAAACTTAACGTGGAATTGGTGTGTGACTTTGCCAAAACAATGTCTGCCTCTGCAGTATTCTCTGGGCCCCTCCCCAATCTGACCAGTGATGACATGTTTAGCCACTTGTCATCCTTCAACTGCTGGCTGTCTGTGTGGTGTCCTGCAAACAATGTGGGCTACATTGACAATTGGAACTCATTTTGGGGAAAACCTGGTCTTATTAGACGAGATGGCACCCATCCCACTTTGGATGGTGCGTCTCATTTATCTAACAATCTGGCATAATTTTTATCCAAATTTCCAAAAACTTGACAACTCAGAGTTGGGACGAGGAAGCAGAGTCGCAGTCTTCCACACCTCTCTGCAGCTCCTCTTCATCCGCCACCCCTCAACTTAGCCCCTGTCTTCCCCATCAGAGAATCACTGTCTGCTCCTTCCAAAGTAAATAAAAAATATAATGTATAAGCATCCCAAAGTGATTAAACAAAAAATTGGTAAAACTCAAATTAAACATGAAACCTCTAAATTTAATGATTTGGCCTCTGTTCCTCCTCATAATTTAAAAATTAAGTGTGGTTTGTTAAATATTAGGTCTCTAACTCCCAAGTCTCTGCTAGTCCATGATCTGTTAATTGATCATCAGATTGATTTAATTTCCCTTACATAGACTTGGTTAGGGCAAGAGGATTATGTTAGTTTGAATGAATCAACTCCCTCTGGTTATTTAAACTGTCAAAATCCCAGAAGTTCTGGTCGTGGAGGAGGAGTAGCGACAATTTACCATTCCAAATTACTAGTTAATGTAAAGCAAAAAACAGGTTATAATTCCTTCGAGGGCCTGGTCCTCAGTATTGGGCACTTTAGCAATTTTAGGCTAAACCCAATTTTATTTGCCATAGTTTATCGTCCGCCATCAACCTACTCAGAATTTTTATCTGAATTTGCCGAATTCTTAACTGATTTAGTGCTGAAATCAGATAGAATAATTACAGTAGGAGACTTTAATATACATTTTTTTTTGTACTTATTTTGTACCCGTAGATAGATTTGTTTTGCAGTTTGGTGACAAACAACCAGCTGCTGGTCGCTGCATGCGCAAGCGCCCCGTATCCCTAACCTGCATGTTTTTAGCATGTGGGAGGAAACCGGAGAAATCCCGGAGTAAACCCACGCAACACGGGGAGAACATGCAAACTCCACACAGATCACTGTTGGCCAGGGGCAGGGATTGAACCCACGATCTCATGATCCCCGCGATCCCCCGGCCGAGGGTAAAACTGTGCTGCCGCAGTGCTAACCACTGCGCCACCGTGCAGCCCATGTAGATGTAGATGTAGATAGTGATTGCCTTAATTTGGCATTTAATTCAATATTAGACGATGGGGTTTTCTCAGAAAGTAGGAAATTCTACCCATTTTCTCCACCATACGTTGGACCTTGTTCTGACATATGACATAGAAATAGAAAATCTGGTAGTGTCTCCTCATAACCCTGTACTGTCAGACCATTGTCTGTTAACCTTTTATTTTACTCTTTCTGACTATTTGGCTCCTAAAGAAAAATATTACTACAGTAGATGTCTCTCAGATGATGCTGTTACCAAATTTATGCAGATTGTTTCCTCTATGCCATGTGTCAACACAACGGAAATAAGCTATAGACAGCTTGCTCCTTCTGCAATTGATAGCATGGTAGATAGTGTTACAGCTTCTCTGCATCAGACTCTAGACATGGTGAGCCTTTAACAAAGAAAAAGTCTAAAAGAGATTTCTAACTCCTTGGTTCAACACAGAACCTCGTAGCTTAAAACAGAAGACTCATCAATTAGAAAGAAAATGGCGCTCCACTAATTTAGATGAAATCTATTTAGCTTGGAGAAATCATCTTTTAATTTATAAAAAATCTCTGAGAAGAGCTAGAACAAGTTATTATTCTGCATTAATAGAAGAGAACAAGAATAATCCCAGGTTTCTTTTCAGCACTGTAGCCAGGCTGACAAAGAGTCAGGACTCTGTCAATCCTAGCATTCCCTTAGAGCTCACTAGTCAGGACTTTATGAACTTTTTCAATAATAAAATTTCATCTATCAGAGATAAAATCAGTCAGATTCTTCCCACCGTTAACTTAAATACAGTAACTACTACAACTCCTTCAGCTGATATCTGTTTGGATCAGTTTACTTCAACTGACCTTTTAGAGTTAGACAAAATAGTTTCCTCATCCAAGCCTTCAACTTGTCTTTTAGACCCTATTCCTACCAGGTTATTTAAAGAAGTCTTCCCATTTATTGGTAGCTTTATTCTTCAAATAATCAATAATTCATTAACTTTAGGCCATGTACCGCAGGCTTTTAAAACTGCTGTAATTAAACCCTTACTCAAAAAGCCAACGCTGGATCCAGGAGTTTTAGCTAAATATAGGCCAATCTCTAATCTGCCTTTCATTTCAAAAATCTTGGAAAGAGTTGTTGCTACACAATTATTTGACCACTTGCAGGGAAATGGTCTATTTGAAGAGTTTCAATCTGGGTTTAGAATCCATCATAGTACTGAAACAGCCTTAGTGAAGGTCACTAATGACCTCCTGATCGCATCTGATAATGGACTTGTTTCTGTGCTTGTCCTTTTAGACCTTAGTGCAGCTTTTGTTACTATCGATCATAATATTCTACTTGATAGATTAGAACACTATGTTGGACTTAATGGAACTTCGTCGCAGTGGTTTAGATCGTATTTATCTCATAGGTTCCAGTTTGTTCATGCCAATAATGAGTTTTCTTTCAACTCAAAGCTCAGTCATGGAGTTCCACAGGGATCTGTGCTAGGCCCTACTCTTTTTAGTTTACATATGCTTCCGTTAGGCAATATTATTAGAAAGCACTGTATACATTTTCATTGTTATGCAGATGACACACAATTATACCTGTCAATGAAGCCTGTCTTAAGGAAATCAAAGCTTGGGTGACTTGTAATTTCCTGCTATTAAATTCAGATAAGACTGAAGTCATTCTTGTTGGTCCAAAAAACCTTAGAAATACCTTTCCAAATCAAACTTTTAGTTTGGATGCAGATACTCTTTCTCTTGATAGCTCTGTGAGGAACCTTGGAGTTATTTTTGATCAAGAGCTGTTTTTCAATTCACATATTAAATTTGTTTCTAAGACTGGCTTCTATCATTTGCGTAATATTGCCAAGATTAAGAGCATCTTGTCTCAGAGTGATGCTGAGAAACTGATCCACGCTTTTGTTAGCTCTAGATTAGATTATTGTAACTCTTTATTATCAGGTTGTCCTAAAACATCTCTAAAAAGTCTTCAGTTGATCCAAAATGCTGCAGCAAGAGTTTTAACAGGTACTAGAAAGAGAGATCATGTCTCTCCAGTTCTGGCCTCCCTTCATTGGCTTCCCATAGAGTTTAGAATTAAGTTTAAAAATTTAAAAAAGTTTAAGTTTAAAATCCTTCTCACTTTCAAAGCTCTAAACAATCAGGCCCCTTTTTATTTAAAAGAACTGATATTACCTTATTATCCTAACAGAGCACTACGCTCCCAAAATGCAGGATTACTTGTAATACCTAGAATCTCCAAAAGTACAATGGGGGGCAGAGCCTTCAGTTATCAAGCTCCTCTCTTGTGGAATCAGCTGCCAATCGGGATTCAGGAGTCAGACTTGATCTCTGTTTTTAAGAATAGGGTTAAAACCTTCCTTTTTGATATAGCCTACAATTAGGGAGGGATCATGTGTTTCTGAATCCTCCCTTAGTTATGCTGCTATTAGGTTTAGACAGCTGGGGGACCTCCAATAATTGCAGTGGGCTTCACTCCTTTCTTCAGTCTCAATGAAATATTTTTTTTTGCTGGTCATTAACATCTGTTTGTTCTCTCCCATAGATTGAGTCCCCATTGTGCTGTTTGCTCTCTACATGTCTGTTCTTTTCATCTTCTCTATCCTCTTACCCCCCAGCCAGTCACAGCAGATGACTGCCCTTCCCTGAGCCTGGTTCTGCTGGAGGTTTCTTCCTGTTAAAAGGGAGTTTTTCCTCTCCACCGTCGCCAAGCGCTTGCTCACAGGGGATCGCCTGATTGCTGGGGTCTTTCTGCAATTGTGGGGGTTTCCCCTACTGTTGAAAGTGCGATGAGATGACTGTTGTTGTGAAATGGCGCTATATAAATAAAGATGAATTAAATTGAATATAAACAATAGTTTTATATGAAATTATAGACTTTTTTATTGCATCACCCAATATATATATTGTCATGTCGCACAGCCCGAGAGCTTAGTTGGATTGTGAAAACCACATGCTGCCTCCTGCTGGATGTGTGTCCCCCTGGTGGCTCACAAAAGACATAGTGTAGAAGATTTGTTTGCCACTGAATCGAGCAATCAAATGGCAGCTATTTTGCACTATGTATTTCTTCATATGGCTTGATAGCATTTGCTTACATTGTCCTGGAGAAAATGGCTATGCATGTGCCTAATGCATTAAAGCTGTAATAATTTAGAGGTTAAGTATATTCATATATGATAATATACATAAAAATTAAGCCCCAGAAAATGAACACTGAAAATAAATATTTATTAAGGTTTTGGGGTAACAAACTAAGAAGAACTAAGTAAAATTTACTACTAAAGTATAAGCAAAGTGGTAGACGAGAGGTAGAGCATCCACCCCACAAATGGGAGATCAGGGTTTAAGTCCTGGCTGGGTCATGCCAAAGACCATATGAAAATGTAACTTCCTGCCGTCCAGCTTGGTGCTCAGCAAAAATGGAACAGAGATAAATTTAATGCCTTAAACTGCCTGAAACTGGGGAGGGTACCACAGCTGTGGAAAACATCTTGTGTGGTACCTGTACCAAAAACTTCCCACCCCAAAGACCTGAACAGCTACAGACCGGTGGCCTTGACGTCCCACTTGATGAAGACCCTGGAGAGACTGCTCCTTGCTCATCTCCGCCCCCTGGTGGAACCAGCGATGGATCCACTCCAGTTCGCCTACCAGCATGGCATTGGGGTGGAGGATGCGGTGATCTTCCTCCTTCACCGTTCTGTGTCCCACCTGGAGAAGCCCGGGAATATGGTGAGGATCATGTTCTTTGACTTCTCCAGTGCTTTCAACACCATCCAACCGATGATCCTGAAGGACAAGCTGCTGCGCGCAGGGGTGGACCAGCACCTGTCATCATGGATCCTGGACTACCTCACGAACCGGCCTCAGTTTGTGAGAACCCGGGACTGTGTTTCCGACACGATCATCAGTAGCACGGGGGCCCCCCAGGGAACGGTGCTGGCTCCCTTCCTGTTCACTCTTTATACTGCGGACTTCTCACACAACACAACACATTGCCATCTACAGAAGTTCTCTGATGACTCTGCGATCGTTGGTCTCATCTCCAACGGAGATGAAGCTGAGTACAGAGGGCTTATCCAGGACTTTGTGGACTGGTGCCATCGGAACTGCCTCCAGATCAACGCGAGGAAAACTAAGGAGCTGGTGGTGGACTGCCGCAGGCATGGGCAGCCCCTCACAGCACCAGTAAATATACAGGGAACAGACATCGAGATGGTGACATCCTATAAGTACCTGGGTATTCATCTGAACAATAAACTAGACTGGTCACACAATACTGACGCACTCTACAAGAAGGGACAGCGCAGGCTGTTCCTGCTGAGGAGACTCAGGTCTTTTGGTGTACAAGGGGCGCTGCTGAAGTCATTCTATGACACGGTGGTGGCATCAGCCATCACTTTTGGAGTGGTCTGCTGGGGCAGTGGCATTACTGCAGCCGATAGGAAGAGACTGAACAAACTGATTAAGAAAGCTAGCTCTGTCCTGGGGCAGCGCCTTGATCCGATGGAGGAGATAGGAGAGAGAAGGACGGTAGCTAAACTGTCATCTCTGCTGGAGTCCGAGTTCCACCCTATGCAGGACATACTGGATGCACTGAGGAGCTCATTTAGCAGCAGACTACATCATCCCAGGTGCACAACCGAGAGGTTTCGTAGGTCCTTCCTACCAACGGCTGTCAGACTGTACAACCTAAGCAGGGCTGCTCGCAGAGATAGCAAAAAGACGTAACAAACTAATAGTTTTTTGAATGCAAAAGATGCAATAGACTTACACAATGGTCCTCTCCGGCATACAACTAGGAACATACCGGTCGCTATGGAGGGTGAGAATATGTATGGGCACATAATCATACCATGTAGGATAACTAAATAGACGGTTATGCTGTTTCATCCCACCTAGCAACAATGCTCTGCACTGTGTGTGTTTATATATTTACATATTTATTCCATCTAGCTACAATGCTCAGCACTGGGTGTGTTTATATTTATATATCTATATATTTATTCCATCTAGCTACAATGCTCCGCACTGTGTTTTTATATATCTACATATTATTCCATCTAGCTACATTGCTCCGCACTGTGTGTGTTTATATACTTGCATATTTATTCCACCTAGCTGCAATGCTCCGTACTGTGGGTGTTTATATATTTACATATTTATTCCATCTAGCTACAATGCTCTGCACTGTGTGTTCATATATTCATATATTTATTCCATCCAGCTACAATGCTCTGCACTGTGTGTCTGTGTGTGTGTGTGTATATATATATTTTATAGTAATATGTACATATGTATATTAGCTGCTCTTGCTTGCTTGTTTTTTTTCTTGCCTTCTGATTGTTGCTCTGAGTGTTGCTATCCCTGTGCTGTTGCAATCCTGGAATTTCCCCGTTGTGGGACTAATAAAGGCTTATCTTATCTTATCTTATCTTATCTTAAACTCTCAGAAGTGAAAACGAATTGCACATTTTGTATTAACATAGTGGTATCGTGATATTTTAAAAAGTATCGAACAGCTGGTATACTTTAGTATCGATACTGTTATGTCCGGAAACCCAGAACGACCAACGGAGAGTTGAGCTGTCTTTGAACAAGAACTTTATTACAAACTGGCTGGTAATGTACAATGCAGTTGGTTGTCACTGAAAGAACGTCCTAAGAGAGAGAGCCAAGAGAGGCCTAAGATGGCTGACCCTCTCCTTTTATCCGTCTGGTGTGATGACGTCACCCTGATGGCTGCGCCACCACGCCAGCGCTTGTTAACCCTTGTAGTGCCACACTACACCCCCAAAACAAAACTAGTTAGGGCTAGCGGGTAGCATGGCTGACTGGGTTATTCTGCCACTACTCATTGCCAGCCGTGCCCCTAGCTAAACAGTCTTTCTCCCTTTGCTTTTCCATGAAGAAGGCAGCCCATCTGGAGGGGCCTTGTAGTGAGCCCATGGTGGACGTGCCCCTGGAGGCACCAGTTGCAGCAGGCCTGAGTGCCATCCCTCTGGAGCCACGGCACACTCATCAACAATGTCCTAGCCTGGATCCCACACCAGCTGGGTCAGTTCCAATGCTGCGTCTTGATCCGCAGCAGCTGCTCTCACCTTCCGCAGATGGCTGGCTTGCCATCTTGATCCATTCACCATCTGAACGGCAGCTGGTCTCAGCTGTGTGGCAATCTTCATAGGTATCGGTGGTGGTGACGATGTTAAGGCCGGCTGTGGGCCCAGCCGCTTGGTTCCTTGGACCCGAACCCAGTTCATCACTGTGAGTGGCGCTCTGTTTGGCTGCATTCGGCATTGTGGTTGTGATGTTATGACTCACGTCTGCTGTGGGGTGTCCACCAAGTTGTGGTGGTTCTGTTACATCCTGTCGGGTCATGGACTCTTCATCCTGCATCTCTGCAGTGGCTTCTGGGGGTCAGTGCCACTTGTGGATTTGGAAGACATCCAGTGACTCTACTGCTTTCTGTATGACTGCGGACTCTTCATCCAGCAGCTCAGCGGTGGCTCCCATAGACTGGTGTTGTACGTGGATTCGGAAGTAGTCCAGCCCCTTCTCCCCCTCACCTGGGAAGTCTGGTTGTGGCGATGTGTCACTATCATAGTTGTTAGGATCTACACCGGGTTGCTGTGTCCCGGGTTACTTGGTAGGCATGAGCACCCTCTCCTGCAACTCCACAGTGGTTCCTGTGGGCTCATGCTAGGCGAGGATCTGAGGTGAGTCCAGTTGCTGCTCCCCTTCCGGGCAGTGTTCTTCCTGTGCGCACGGAATGGCTGTACTCTCGTCATCGTCATCCTGTTGTGTCTCGTCCCACTCATTGTCATTGTCATTGGGGCATGTTGTGTCCCAACTATTGTAATCAGTCAAACGGAGTCTGTTACTGTCACAGATGGAGAAGCCCAGTTGGTAGAAAAGGTCACATCCAAGTATGTTGTCTCCATGCGTGGTCACTTGAAACACAAAGTCAGTGGTGACTCTTGATTCGTAGTGGACCGTTAGTGTGATGGCCCTTACGTTGCTAACTCTGTAGCCACCATACCCATACAGCGCCTTTGGGTTCTTGCCAGTCGTATGGTTGGGGAAAAACTTCTTCATCACGGCCCAATTCAACATCGAACTCACTGCAGCGGTGTCAAGCAGGTGTGACAAGTTAACGTCGTCCATCTCCACCATGCAGAATGCAAAACCTGCGCTTCCGGACCCTACCGTGTGGATGGTCATCGCGGGTGGGTGACTCTGTTTGGCCAGTGGGCTCGGCAGTGTCACTGACCGGCAGACTTTGGCGAAGTGGTTAAACTTTCCGCACTTCTTGTACTGTTGCCCCCACGCTGGTCGAAAACATGCTTTCTCTTGGTGCGTCGAGGAACCACAGCTGCTGCACGTGGAGCATTTCGTAGTGGTCCTCCGGTCCACAGTGTTTGCTTCCATCTCTTTTGCCATGTCACTGGGTTCTCCATGCTCACTGCATATGTGACCAGTGTGTGGTTTGGCTGCCGCTGCTGTTGCTGCACACCTTGCTTCAATGCTAATCTGTCGGCAGATTCTAAATGGAACGCTAGCTCGATGGTACTAGCTAGCGTCATGTCGTTTGGCGCCATTAGCGTCTTTGTCCACAGCTGCGGGTTGCTAGTGTGCTTGGCCAACAGGTCCCGCACCATTTCGTCTTCCAACAAACCAAACCTGCACATGCTAGCTAGGCGGCAAAGGTCCGTGACGAATTGTTGTGTCATCTCTCCAACTTTCTGTCGCTGTTGGCGGAACTTAATACGTCGCGCAAACACATTGTCTGGTGTGGCAAAGTAGCTAGCTAGCAGCTCTACTGCATCAGCGAACGAGTCTGTTGGTCCTAGCATGTGGAAAATGCATTGTCCTTATATGCCCAGATTGTGAATTAACAAAGCTCGCTTCCCTACCTTGTCCAGCTTGCCCAGGTACAACGCCGACACATACGTCTTGAAAGCATCGAGCCAGCATGACCAAAGAATGGGTGGCTCACTGGGGTCACTACGGAAACAGTCATAGTGGCCTCATGCACGCCTCCATGGTTTAACTCTTATCAACAAATGTTATGTCCGGAAACCCAGAATGACCAGTGAAGAGTTGAACTGTGTTTGGACGAGAACTTCTAACCGTCCGGCGTGATGACGTCACCCTGATGGCTTCGTCACCACGCCAGTGCTCGTTAACCCCTGTAGTGCCACACTATGGATACGCCCATCCTTAGCTAGCAAGCAGCAGCCGCCAGCTGCTGTTGTTCTATAAGGCTACATTCACACTGCAGGTTTTAATGTTTGATTCTGATTTTTTTGCACAAATGTGACCCATATCTGATTTTTTAATGACAGTCTGAATAGCACACATCTGATTTTTTCACGCCAGACCCAGGCCACTTTCATATGTGGTCATAATTAGAATATGCATCTGATATTTTCCAAAGCGACCTCAGGCTGAACAGTCATGTCACACTTATTTGACTTTTTCTTCATTGAAGTGAGACAGATGCTACAATTCTGCAGTGGAGGATGCAGCAAGCATGGCAGACACAGCTGATTTTTGCCCTCTTTTTAATCAATCTTCTTCCTTTTATCACTGGATTGTAATTTTGTCGGCTCCGACTGCACAACTTCAAAATTTCAGGGGGGAAGGGGGATTTAGGCCTGAAACCGTCAGACAAGCAGGCGCACAGTAACGGAACATTTACTGGATGCTGCAAATCAATTTTCTGTGTAAACAGCACACCGTGAATCCTAGCCGCTGTAATATCTAAAATGTAAAGTTAATACCGACATGACTGTGGAGTGGAATGGCCAGATACAGGGATACAAAAGCACACTCTCCAGGAGAATGGAGTCTGTGGTGGCTTGTCCTTCCTGTGCAGGACCGATGTTACACTGCGGGCATGAGCCATGCTGTTTATTAGGGCCCGAGCCACTGACAATGTCATTGGGCGAGAGCCCTATTGTAATCGCTAGGATTATTTATTATGAACCTTATTTATACATGTAATCCCATTGAGACACGGGGTCTTATTTTCAAGAGAGCTGTTTAACAGATAATAATAAATACAGAAACTACAAAATAAACACAAGGTGAGGACGTGGATTGAGTCCATGCTCAAAAGAAACACAAATCATGAATCAGATGAACATGAGACCCAACCCACACCCTGACAAGAAGTCTTTACATGACAAGTCATAGTTCACAGATATTGCGTATTGTAGCTGCACAGTCTTTTCTTCTTCACAGGTTTATCCATGTATACAAGTCACAAAACCGACCAAACAGCAAAAGGCATCACCAAAATGTTTTTTTTTTGCACTAGATACGAGTGATGCGCACTACAGGAACTGTGACTGGTTAATTGTCACCCTTGACCCCAGGGGTGACTGGGGCGTGACCAGCACAGCAATCTGCTACTTTACCTGTAATAGAGCTAGGATCTGTTGCATTAAGGTGCCATCTAGTGGTTAGTGCAGTCAATATATGGGACAATGCACATCCTGCAAGGGACAAACTTATTTAGCCCAATAAATGGGACGTCCTGGCTAAAACAGGTCGGTTGGCAACCCTAACTCCACCCTCCCTCTTATGTCAGTTAGCCATTAGCTGAGTAGCTTCTGGCCTCCTTCTAGCTTGGATGAGCAGTGCTGGTTCACCGATCTGCAGTCGTTTGTGCATCTCGCATCACCCTAGCCCCCCCTCCCCCCAACAACCTCGCCGAGATGCCACACCAAATCGCCAGCACCACGTGCAGGGCGATCTACCAATCACCACAACTCAAGGCCGCTGGCCAAGCCACAGGATCTCAAAGGGCAATGTCTTGCTCCTCGGTACTCCGCTCCTCTCCCACGGCCAGCTGGGGGATGCTCAGTCTTGAAGCGACTGCCCCATGCTGCCCACGAGAGTATGCCCGGAGGAGGACGACTCACCACAGAATCACGACGAAACCACCAGGAGATGGGCTGGAGCGACATGAGGCATGTTGTGGACTGCGAACTGGTGAACAAGGTGGTAACAGGGATGGCTCTTAGGGTGACCAAGATCTGAAGAAAATAACGATATAAGCTGCGCTCGGTTCGAGCTTCCTGTTACCAGTGTTAGCTTGGGGGCTAATAGCTCAGGGGCTAATAGGGTACCTTTAGCACTCCTTCCATCTACAGTGGTGTGAAAAAGTCTTTGCCCCCTTCCTGATTTCTCATTTTTTTGTGTTTGTCACACTTAAATGTTTCAGATCATCAAATAAATTTAAATATAAGACAAAGATAACAAAAGTAAACACAAAATGCAGTTTTTAAATGAAGATGTTTATTATTAAGGGGAAAAAAAATCCAAACCTACATGGCCCTGTGTGAAAAAGGGATTAAACCTAATAACTGGTTGGGTGACCCTAGGCAGCAACAACTGCAATCTAGCGCTTGTGATAACTGGCAGTGAGTCTTTTACAGTGCTGTGGAGGAATTTTGGCCCACTTATCTTTGCAGAACTGTTGTAATTCAACCACATTGGAGGGTTTTCAAGTATGAACTGCCTTTTGAAGGTCATGCCACAGCATCTCTATCGGATTCAAGTCAAGACTTTGACTAGGCCATTCCAAAGTCTTCATTTTGTTTTTCTTAAGCCATTCAGAGGTGGTCTTGCTGGTGTGTTTTGGATCATTGTCCTGCTGCAGAACCCAAGTGCGCTTCAGCTTGAGGTCACGAACAGATGGCCGGACATTCTCCTTCAGGATTTTTTTGGTAGACAACAGAATTTGTGGTTCCATTTACCACAGCAAGTCTTCCAGGTCCATATTTTACTGTTGATATGATGTTCTTTTTCTGAAATGCTGTGCTACTTTTATGCCGGATATAATGGGACACACACCTTCCAAAAAGTTCAACTTTTGTCTCATCAGTCCACAAAGTATTTTCCCAAAAGTCTTGGGGATTATCAAGATGTTTTCTGGCAAAACTGAGATGAGCCTTTATGTTCTTTTTGGTCAGCAGTGGTTTTCATCTTTGAATTCTGCCATGAAGCCATTTTTGCCCAGTCTCTTTCTGATGGTAGAGTCATGAACACTGAACTTAACTGAAGCAAGTGAGGCCTGCAGTTCTTTGGATGTTGTTGTGGGTTTTTTTGTGACCCGTTGGATGAGTTGTCACTCTTGGAGTAATTTTGGTCCACCAGCCACTCCTGGGAAGGTTCACCACTGTTCCATGTTTTCGCCATTTGTGGATAATGGCTCTCACTGTGGTTCACTGGAGTCCCAAAGCTTTAGAAATGGCTTTATAATCTTTTCTAGATTGATAGATCTCAATTACTTTGTTTCTCATTTGTTCCTGAATTTCTTTGGATCGCAGCATGATGTCTAGCTTTTGAGGATCTTTTGGTCTACTTCACTTTGTCAGGCAGGTCCTATTTAAGTGATTTCTTTATTGAGAACAGGTGCAGCAGTAATCAGACCTGGGTGTGGCTAGAGAAATTGAACTCAGCTTTTCAAAAATGTGATAAACCACAGTTAATTTATGTTTTAACGGGGGGGGGGGGCAATCACTTTTTTCACACAGGGCCATGTAGGTCTGGATTTTTTTTTTTTACACTGAATAATAAACACCTTCATTTAAAAACTGCATTTTGTGCTTACTTGTGTTATCTTTGTCTAATATTTAAATTTGTTTGATGATCTGAAACATTTAAGTGTGACAAACATACAAAAAAATGAGAAATCAAGAAGGGGGCAAACACTTTTTCACACCACTGTACTTAAGACAGCTAGGTGGGCCAATAATAGAGCAGTGGGCTGGTCTCAAGGATGGCTTTTTCTAGATGTGATGGATAAGTGTTCCACAGAAAAGTCAAAAACGTTTTTGGCATTTCTGGGAGAGAGAAACAAGACAAAGGCTGTGTGTTTTTTTAAGGGAATTGACTGTTTTGAAAATTTTTTGATAATTAGGTGACCAGTAGGCTCATTTCAGACAGTTAAAACCTATAAACACACCATTTTTCAGTCAATGACCCCTTTAACTGCAGTTCTTGGGGATTTAAAGAGACCTTAACTAAAATGAGCCTTTCTGAGGTGAGCTGCAAAAGATAATTCATAATAATGCTGCAATAATTACAGACAATTTTGCCAAAATATGTCACAGACATTTCATTAAGACCTGTTGGAGCTGTTAACATGTGGCAAAACTGCAGAAAATATGACCTTTAATTATATTCAGTATAAAAACTGAAATGTTTATAATTCTACCAAATAATTCAAGTATTTGTATGGGACACCCAGACGTTCACACCTAATGACAACATCAGCATTCTTATAAGTTAATGTTGTTTGTAACAAGCTCATCTAAAGTTATCATCCACCAAGGGGAAAAAAAAAGCTTTTGGTTTACTCCCACATTGTTTCAAGTTACCATTATGTATTCTCTTCTGTCCTGATTGGCAGAACCTTGGGTACCTTTATTGTAATAACAGCAGTAATGGATTAGATTTATATATGGTGCTTTACATGCCAAGTGACATCTCAAAGCGCTTACAGTGAACCCATTACTCATTCATTCCAGACAGACATTGATAGTGGTAAGCTACCTCTGTAGCCACAGCTGCCCTAGGGGCAGACTGTGGCTGCCAATACACACCAACGGCCTTTCCAACCACCACGGAACATTTAAACACATTCATGTGTTTTGCCCAGGGACACAATGGTAGGATGGCTGGGGAGAACGGGATTTGAACCACCAACCCTCTGGTTTTTGGACAACCCGCTCTACCTCCTGAGCCGCTGCCGCCCCATGTGTTCTGGTTTATTGTATTACATTTGTTTTATAGCTGCATATAGAGGACATCATCATCTCAGTGCAGGGGAAATCCACCCGTGAGTATAAGAGCGCATTCAGACGGCCACTGTTTGGTCCGGACCAAAGGACCAAACAGTGGCTTCCGCGGAAAATTTGGTTTGATTAGTGCAGTTTGAACGCGTGTTGGAACTCTGGTGTGCACCAAACAAGCGAAGTCTGATCCTGCTGAAAACGGGGAGTCTTAGTTCTCTTGCAAGCGAAGTCTGGTACGCTCCGCTTGCAGTGTGAATCCAAACGGACTATCTAGCAGACCAAAAGGCGGAAGGGCTCCTCGGAGTTTGTGTAACCATAGCAACACGTAGTCTGAGAAGAGGAAGTGGCATTTACTGTAGTACATTTTGGGTAGAAAATAACAATATAGACAACTGCTCAAATCCGAGAAATCCTTTTACCGGAGAAAGCTGAGGAGAAAAATTTAAAAAATGTCTCGTTTGCGGCAGGCAAACAACCCGGCTGAAGTGAGCGGATTTCCGTTTTTGGTCCTGGCCAATTGATGAGGCTGATTTTTGTTCTTCATCGAGATTTTTTCTTCCTTGTCAGTGATGGTTTTGGCTACAGAGCCCCAAACAAGCAGCTGTTGTAACTGCGTGACGTTGTCCAGGCAGTTTGGTCTGCTGCAGTGTGAATGCAAACTAAACCAAACAAAAGCGTGAAAATTCTTGGCATTCCCCACCCAGTCGAACCGAGAACCTGGACTATCCTGGTCTGAATGCAGCCTAAAAAAAGTAACTTGAACTTGAACTTGAACCTAAGCAGTTGTGGGGTGTTAGGTGTTATATTAAAAACATCTGTGAGTTGTGATTCTGTGTGATTCCTATCACATGACTTAGTCAAAGTGACTTATTAGTGTCACATCCTTGTTGCTTACAGAAAGGCATTTAGGTAATTCTTTATCTTTTTGGAATTGCAGATCACGCTCTGATAAATGGATGTGTTATATTTGGTCCCTTTTTAGTCTACAGAATGATATAACTTGCAGATTGGCTGCTAAATTCCTCATCATGTTCAGTCATATTTCATGCATGTAACAACAGTATAATTTAAGTTTAGCACAAGTAACTCAAATATTTGAAAGCTTATTTAACCAGTGGAGAAACAGCTCTGCTGATAAGATAGAAAAGCTGCACCCACAAAAGCTTACACTGTGCATCAGACAGATCATGCGCTTTGCTATCATTCTATTTTCACATCTGGGCCACAGCCGGAGCTGGGAGCGCTTCCTCTGTCATTATCATTACAGGCTGTAGGGAAGTTTTTCTGTGTCCTTAGTCTCTTTGGTTCTCCACTTTTGTTATACAAAACACAAACAGCTATGCAGGTGTACCAATCTATTTTATTAGTATGTATTTTGTAAGCCTTCTAAAAAAAAAAATCCTCATACGTTAACTTTGAAGAAGATTAAATATCCAGCATAAACGTGAAAAGGTGTAAGCCATCTTATTTGGCTGCACACTGATCATATCACTTGCATTATAGCCATGTCTTGTATCCTTTTTCTTAAAGAGTGAGGCCCTAAAATTGTGGAGTGGTTCAAAATGATAATGAACTACAACTACAGAGGCAGGGCACAGGTTGCCTGCTCATTTTAATTAAAAATCCTCAGTTTACCATGTTTCTGACAGCAGGAAGAAAACAGAACAGATAAAGGAAGAATGTGTTGCCACTGTTTTGTTGTGGTATAGCCTGACAATTTACCAATAAAAACTGCATTGCAATGTGCTGGAATTTGAATCTGTTTCTAATATGCTGAATCTTTCAGTATTACTATATTGAAATATTATCACGTTAAATACATCCTCAGTGTTTCTTTTAGTGTGTGTCATAATTCAGTGATATATGCATTAAATTAACTTTTAAGCACAATGTGCTGGTCTACCCCATTACATTACACTGTCACAATTACTCTAATCTCAGTATTTTCTCTATACTACTGTGCGTAGTCTTTAATCTGCATTAGTGGTTGTCATTAGTGGTAACTGCTGCCTGAGCCTGCAGTGTGAGCATCTGGTAAACATGGCAGCCCATTGAAATCAGTTGGTAAAGCCAAACAACTTTATTCACATAATAAGCAAGCTATGAAACCGTATTTTTTCTATTCACAAAAGTGAAGAAGCTTATAATCTTTATTCCACTCATTCACTAAGCCTCATGCTCTGCTCCTCCCTTTGCATCCATATCTTCCTCCCTTCCATCTGTTGTCATGGGAAATGTACGGTCGATACTGGGAAAGTTAGATGAGCTAGCGGCTATCTCCCGTTATGATAGCACATACCGGGAGTGCTCTCTCCTTTTGTTTACTGAGACGTGGCTAACTGAACTAGCAGCAGATGCTAACATTGAGCTGGAGGGTTTTCACATGATACGAGCTGACCGAACACCAGACAGTGGCAAGGCTAGGGGCGGTGGAGTGATAATGTATGTTAACAACAACTGGTGCAGACCGGGACATATCACTGTTAAACAACGACACTGCAGCAAAGACATTGAGTTGCTAGCTGTTAGCATGAGGCCTACATATCTCCCGAGAGAACACTCACACGTGATCTGCATTGTTGTTTATGCAAATCCGACGGCGAACGCTGGGACAGCACGTGACGTCATCCATTCAGTAACCAGCAGGCTGCAGACAGAACACCCAGATGCTCTTCTCCTCATCTCAGGCGATTTCAACCATGTTTCACTGTCTCCCATTCTACCCACGTTCACCCAGTATGTCACATGCCACACTAGAGACAATAAAACACTGGATTTATTCTACGCAAACACTAAGGAGGCGTACACCTCATCACAACTCCCCCCACTCGGGAGATCGGATCACAACTTGGTTCATCTCCGGCCGGTGTACAAACCCCTAGTGCACAGACAACCTCCGGCCATGCACACTGTGGAGTTATGGTCTGAGGAGACAATGGACACCCTAAAGGGCTGTTTTGAAGCCACCGCCTGGAAGCAGCTCTGCGATCCACATGGTGAGGACATCGATGGCCTCATTCACACCTTCACGGGCTACCTCAGCTTCTGTGTGGACAAATCCGTTCCCACCAAGACCATACGGCGTCACTCAAACAACAAAACCTGGATCAACCCTGAGATAAAAACACTTCTGAGAGAGAAGAAGAGGATCTTCAGGTCAGGGAACAGGGAGATGCTGAAGTCCGTACAGAGGGAGCTGAGGAGAAAGATCAGAGAAGGCAAGGACAGCTTCAGGAAGAAGATGGAGGACAAGCTGCAACAGAGCGACATCAGCGGGGTCTGGAGAAACCTCAAAACCATCTCGGGGCTCCAGAATACCTCCCCCCAGGCCACAGGGGGCAGGGAGTGGGCGAACAACCTGAATCTGTTTTTCAATAGATTTGACCAACCGCCCTCCCCCCTGACTGCACAACAACCACTGCTGCCTCTAAAGAAATCAAGTCCTGCTGCCCACTCCCCACTCCACCAACACCCCCCCCACTCCCAACACACAGCCCCCCATCCTGACCCTGACCAGGACCCAGGTGAGGACGGAGCTGAGGAAGATCAAGGCGAGGAAGGCGCCGGGACTGGACGGCATCAGCGCAAAGCTCCTCAAGTCCTGTGCAGACCAGCTGTGTGGGATTGTGACGTATATCTTCAACATGAGCCTGAAACTGGGGAGGGTACCACAGCTGTGGAAAACATCTTGTGTGGTACCTGTACCAAAAACTTCCCACCCCAAAGACCTGAACAGCTACAGACCGGTGGCCTTGACGTCCCACTTGATGAAGACCCTGGAGAGACTGCTCCTTGCTCACCTCCGCCCCCTGGTGGAACCAGCGATGGATCCACTCCAGTTCGCCTACCAGCATGGCATTGGGGTGGAGGATGCGGTGATCTTCCTCCTTCACCGTTCTCTGTCCCACCTGGAGAAGCCCGGGAATATGGTGAGGATCATGTTCTTTGACTTCTCCAGTGCTTTCAACACCATCCAACCGATGATCCTGAAGGACAAGCTGCTGCGCGCAGGGGTGGACCAGCACCTGTCATCATGGATCCTGGACTACCTCACGAACCGGCCTCAGTTTGTGAGAACCCGGGACTGTGTGTCCGACACGATCATCAGTAGCACGGGGGCCCCCCAGGGAACGGTGCTGGCTCCCTTCCTGTTCACTCTTTATACTGCGGACTTCTCACACAACACAACACACTGCCATCTACAGAAGTTCTCTGATGACTCTGCGATCGTTGGCCTCATCTCCAATGGAGATGAAGCTGAGTACAGAGGGCTTATCCAGGACTTCGTGGACTGGTGCCATCGGAACTGCCTCCAGATCAACGCGAGGAAAACTAAGGAGCTGGTGGTGGACTGCCGCAGGCATGGGCAGCCCCTCACAGTACCAGTAAATATACAGGGAACAGACATCGAGATGGTGACATCCTATAAGTACCTGGGTATTCATCTGAACAATAAACTAGACTGGTCACACAATACTGACGCACTCTACAAGAAGGGACAGCGCAGGCTGTTCCTGCTGAGGAGACTCAGGTCTTTTGGTGTACAAGGGGCGCTGCTGAAGTCATTCTATGACACGGTGGTGGCATCAGCCATCACTTTTGGAGTGGTCTGCTGGGGCAGTGGCATTACTGCAGCCGATAGGAAGAGACTGAACAAACTGATTAAGAAAGCTAGCTCTGTCCTGGGGCAGCGCCTTGATCCGATGGAGGAGATAGGAGAGAGAAGGACGGTGGCTAAACTGTCATCTCTGCTGGAGTCCGAGTTCCACCCTATGCAGGACATACTGAATGCACTGAGGAGCTCATTTAGCAGCAGACTACATCATCCCAGGTGCACAACCGAGAGGTTTCGTAGGTCCTTCCTACCAACGGCTGTCAGACTGTACAACCTAAGCAGGGCTGCTCGCAGAGATAGCAAAAAGACGTAACAAACTAATAGTTTTTTGAATGCAAAAGATGCAATAGACTTACACAATGGTCCCCTCCGGCATACAACTAGGAACATACCGGTCGCTATGGAGGGTGAGAATATGTATGGGCACATAATCATACCATGTAGGATAACTAAGTAGACGGTTATGCTGTTTCATTCCATCTAGCAACAATGCTCTGCACTGTGTGTGTTTATATATTTACATATTTATTCCATCTAGCTACAATGCTCAGCACTGGGTGTGTTTATATATTTATATATCTACATATTATTCCATCTAGCTACATTGCTCCGCACTGTGTGTGTTTATATACTTGCATATTTATTCCACCTAGCTGCAATGCTCCGTACTGTGGGTGTTTATATATTTACATATTTATTCCATCTAGCTACAATGCTCTGCACTGTGTTCATATATTCATATATTTATTCCATCCAGCTACAATGCTCTGCACTGTGTGACTGTGTGTGTGTGTATATATATATATTTTATAGTAATACGTACATATGTATATTAGCTGCTCTTGCTTGCTTGTTTTTTTCTTGCCTTCTGATTGTTGCTCTGAGTGTTGCTATCCCTGTGCTGTTGCAATCCTGGAATTTCCCCGTTGTGGGACTAATAAAGGCTTATAAAGGCTTATCTTATCTTATCTTATCTTATCCTCCCTGCCTTCCCAGACAGGCTTGTTAACATGTCTGCCGCTGTCTGAGCTGCTGCCAGCACGGAAATAATAAACAGATTATGTCTTCTAGTCCACTGAACTCCAGTCATCATGCTGTTTTACGCTGCAGATCTTTGTGGTCATCTTGTTACTCTTATTAAGAAAATGACTCTCTCCATGCTTTACTTCACACTCTACAGTTTGCACTTGGTCCCCTCACAAAACCAGAGAACTTTTTTGGGATTTATGGCAGGAAAAGTATTAAAGGGGTCACTGACTGCACTTTTTCCACATTTTAATAGCTCACACATGTCTTAATGAAGTGTTTGTGACATATTTTGCTCACATTTTCTTTAATTTTTAATTATTGAAGAATTATTATTTTTTTTAAAATTTTTTCTGGCTTTCTTGAAACACTCTGAAAGTCTGGCACTTTAAGAAACATCCTTCATCTGTTCAACTCCACCCTCCCTCTTAGGTCAGTTAGCCATTAGCTGAGTAGCTTCCAGTTTCCTTTTAGCTTGGATGAGCAGTGCTGGTTCACCGACCCATAGTCATTTGTGCATCTCGCATCACCCCAGCCCACCCCAACAACCCCGCCGAGACAGCACAACAAATCGCCAGCATCGTGCGCTGGGCAACCCACCAGTTGCTGCAACCCAAGGCCGCTGGCCGAGCCACGGAATCTCAAAGGGCAATGTCTCACTCTGTGGTACTCTGCTCCTCTCCCATGGCCAGCCGGGGGATGCCCTGTCACGAAGCGGCTCCCCCACACAGCCTGCCAGAGTATGCCCGGAAGATGGTGGGGGAGCTGGGTGAGAGCCAGCAGCTCCAGGCAGCAGCCCCAGGTCATGGCAACCGCCTGCGCAGCCCCAGGTTGCAGCAAAGGCAGTTAGTGCAACCTGGGGCTGCTGCCTGGAGCTGCTGGCTCTCACGGCCAGCTTCCCGTGACCGGCATGCTGGTGCCAGCGACCCACCATGGAACCACTGTGAAACCACCGGGAGACGGGCTGGAGCAACGCGAGGCACATTGTGCACTGCAAACCGGTGAACCAGGTGGTAACGGATGGTTATTAGGGTGACTAATATCAGAAGAAAATGGCAATATAAGCCGTGCTCGGTTCGAGCTTCCAGTTACCAGTATTAGCTTGGGGGATAATAGCTCAGGGGTTAATAGGCTACCTTTAGCGTCCCTTCCATCTATATGACAGACAGCTACAGTAGGTGGGTCAATAATAGAACAGTGGGCTGGTCTCAAGGATGGCGTTGGGTTAGTTTTTTTGATTCATTACATAGAGTGGGGCAAAAAAGTATTTAGTCAGCTACCAATTGTGCAAGTTCTCCAACTTAAAAGATGAGAGAGGTCTCCAATTTTCATCATAGGTATAAAAATCCCAGAACCACATGGGGGGACCTAGTGAATGACCTGCAGAGAGCTGGGACCAAAGTAACAAAGGCTACATCAGAAACACACTACGTCGCCAGGGACTCAAATCCTGCAGTGCCAGACGTGTCCCCCTGCTTAAGCCAGTACATGTCCAGGCCCATCTGAAGTTTGCTAGAGAGCATTTGTATGATCCAGAAGAGGATTGGGAGAATGTCATATGGTCAGATGAAACCAAAATAGAACTTTTTGCTAAAAACTCAACTTGTCGTGTTTGGAGGAGAAAGAACACCATACCTACTGTGAAGCATGGGAGTGGAAACATCATATTTTGGGGCTGTTTTTCTGCAAAGGGACCAGGACGACTGATCCATGTAAAGGAAAGAATGAATGGGGCCATGTATCGTGAGATTTTGAGTGAAAACCTCCTTCCATCAGCAAGGACATTGAAGATGAAACGTGGCTGGATCTTTCAGCATGACAATGATCCCAAACACACCACCCGGGCAACGAAGGAGTGGCTTTGTCAGAAGCATTTCAAGGTCCTGGAGTGGCCTAGCCAGTCTCCAGATCTCAACCCCATAGAAAATCTTTGGAGGGAGTTGAAAGTCCGTGTTGCCCAGTGACAGCCCCAAAACATCACTGCTCTAGAGGAGATCTGCATGGAGGAATGGGCCAAAATACCAGCAACAGTGTGTGAAAACCTGGTGAAAACTTACAGAAAACGTTTGACCTCTGTCATTGCCAACAAAGGGTATATAACAAAGTATTGAGATGAACTTTTTTTATTGACCAAATACTTATTTTACCGAGGAATTTACCAATTAATTCATTAAAAATCCTTCAATGTGATTTTCTGGATTTTTTTTTCTTATTTTGTCTCTCATAGTTGAGGTATACCTATGATGAAAATTGGAGACCTCTCTCATCTTTAAAGTGGGAGAACTTGCACAATTGGTGGCTGACTAAATACTTTTTTACCCCACTGTATAAGAGTTCCACAGAAAAGTCAAAAATGTTTCTGGTGTTTCTGGGAGAAAAAAACGAGATAAAGACTGTGTGGTTTTTTTTAAGCGAATTGACTGTTTTGAAAATTTTTTGATAATTAGGTGACCAGTAGACTCATTTCAGACAGTTAAAACCTACAAACACACCATTTTTCATTCAATGACCCCTTTAAAACCAGTTCTTAATTGTTACATAACTTGAGTCCTTTCTGAAGGTGGTACTGTAGTTATTTGTTGTCAGTATACTTGGCAAAAGCTTTTTGTCAATTTAACAGATAATAATGTTGGTTTAAGTAGTGGGGCAGTGGTAGCCTATGGTTAGGGATGTGAACTAGTGACTGGACGGTTGCTGGTGTCACAGGCCACAGTATACCCCCAGTCCCAGCCCCCGGGGTTAAAGCGGCCTAGACTAGATTATACCCCATGTATATTATGGCATAGGCCAATTCATACTCTGGGGTATGAATTGGCCTATGCTTACCCCCTAGGCCAATTTATAGCTCCCATGATATCAGCAGTGTTGAGTGATATACACAAAGGGAGGTAGATCGTAGATTCACAGGGGGTACTTTTGTTGTGTTGCAGTGTAGAATGTCAAAAGCTGTTTAAACAGTTGGTCTTCCATGGTTGTGAAAGGTCCTGCAAGCGCGTCCAAATCATGTGACTGTTTTAGGACTAGGCAGAAGCAAGACGCTGCCTTGCAGCATCGCCATTTCATCTTGTGTTGAAAGTGCAGATTGGAACCTCTCTCCTGGTTTTTAAATTGTGTTGACACGGCAAGTAAAACCAGAGTTATGATAAACATTTTCCGTCATGTTTTTCCGAATACTTTCGTCATGTTTAGTGTACGCTTGGAGCGGCAAAAAACTTTAAAAACGGAAAGTGAAACTGAATGTGTGGATTCTAGACACTATGTTTGTTTGACGTTGACAGACAACGTAAACACTGAGATATGGTTTTAATATTGTAGTAGAAAAATATTTACCTGTGCGTTAAAGTGGGATAGGCAGGCGTATCATTTATTTTTATATATACACTACCGTTCAAAAGTTTGGGGTCACCCAGTCAATTATTTTGTGTTTTCCATGAAAAGTCACACTTATCTACCACCATGAGTTGTAAAATGAATAGAAAATATAGTCAAGACATTGACAAGGTTAGAAATAATGATATGTATTTGAAATAATAATTTTTTCCAGATACTCATCCTGCTCAAAGGAAGGTCAGTTTTATAGCTTCTCTAACCAGCTAAACTGTTTTCAGCTGTGCTAACATGATTGCACAAGGGTTTTCTAATGATCCATTAGCCTTCTGACGCAATGAGCAAACACATTGTACCAATTAGAACACTGGAGTGATAGTTGCTGGAAATGGGCCTCTGTACACCTATGTAGATATTGCACCAAAAACCAGACATTTGCAGCTAGAATAGTCATTTACCACATTAGCAATGTATATTAGATATTAGAGTGTATTTCTGATTAGTTTAAAGTTATCTTCATTGAAAAAACAGTGCTTTTCTTTCAAAAATAAGGAAATTTCTAAGTGACCCCAAACTTTTGAACGGTAGTGTACGTATGTCATTTCACAAAACAGAAAAAAGTGGTCAGATCAGCTCATAATAACATAAGGTAACGTAACGTAGTGATGTCATGACGTGGTGTGTTGTAAATACATGGTGTAAATATAATCAAAACCTCTTTACACAAGAGGGGTATATTCGGCCTAGGCTCTTTTACACCCCCAGGTATAGTTTGGCCTGGGCCAGTTTATTCCCCGGGATATATGCTGGCCTGGGCCAGAGTATACCTGGGTTTAATCTGGACATGGGTTAATTTGGCCTGTTACACCGGTTCAATCCCTGGACTGGCTGGATCAGATCTGGGTGGAACAGATGAAAAAGCAGTGTTTGCCCCATACTCATTACCCCCCACTGTTGTGCCCTTGAGCAAGGCCCTTAACCCCAATTACTTCAGTCGAGCTGCTCAGTGACCACTGGTCAGTCGGTGGTTGCACTGGGCTGCTTCCATGTGGGTTGTTTCTCAATGGGTCTCCTTTGTATAAAGGTTAAAAAATAAGTTACTTATTTTAACTTAGTAACTTAGTAATACTCTAAAACCACGTTTTTGTCCAAAACTTGTTTCTCTAAAATTAGAAAACTGAAAATACTGTATTATCTACTTTGCTCAATCAAGATAAGGTAATCTTTTATTAGTCCCACAACAGGGAAATTTACAGTATTACAGCATCAAAGGAATAGTAGCACTCAGTAGCAATAATAAATAAAATATGACAAAACAGTATATACACAAAAGTTAAAAAGGTAAAACAGTTTTTACAGTTAAACAATAAGTAAAAATACTATTTACAATGATAATGAGCAAAAATAGAAATGTATGAATTTTTTTCATGTGCAAAGGTGATTTACAGCTATACTTTATTTTTATTTTTTGTATTTTGTATACTTCATTAATTCCAGAGGGAAATACAGGGCGTCCACTTGGGTGGATGAGGCAGCCACGGTATAGCGCCAATCCCTTCACCATTCATACACACATTCACACCTAGGGCCACTTTAGAGTCTCCAGTTAACCTAACTTGCATGTTTTTGGCCTGTGGGAGGAAACCGGAGAACCCGGTGTAAATCCACGCAGACACGGGGAGAACATGCAAACTCCACACAGAAGGGTCACTGATGGTCAGAGGGTGGGATTGAATCCACGATGATCAGGAGTGGAATTGATCCCGTGACCTTCTTACTGTGCTGCCACAGTGCTAACCACTGCGCCACCAAGCTGGCCAATGGTTGTAAGTCTGAAATGCCCTGTCGCTTTTAGGGTGCTTTCACACCTACAGGCTTTAGTTCATTTCAATCGAACTCGAGTTTGTTTTCTCCATTAGTGTGGTTCGTTTTGTCTGGCGAGAACACGGTAACTGTACCGAGACCACCTGAAAGAAGTGGTCTCGATTCAAACCAGTTGGTGAACTCTGGTGCGGTAATCCAGGTGAGAAAGAAACCGCACTAAAACAGGATGAACGACAAATGATAAAACATTTTATGCCATTGTACATGTGGCTGAGCATGTCACGGTTCTGGAGGATTAATGAACGCCATCTCTTGTACTGTCTTGATATGCACCTTCGCCAATTCCAATTCCAATTCATGCTATTTTCCATCCATAGCCGTGCTTCATTTTCAAACTGTACAATTTGCCGAAAGTGGTATATGCACGTAATGTAATAAATGATAAACAGGGCAATGAAACCCCCTGTAGATTATGATACGGTTTGTATTATTTTCTCACCAGAAATGCATAAACGCACAGTAGTAATCCTACTTCCTGCATTTACCTTTCTTGTTCTTGCGACAACAAAAACTCTGACCAATAAGAACAGAGAATGTTCTGACGTAAGTCTCGCAGGATTTAATAAGACACTATTTGGTCCGCTTGAATTTTTGCCTGTGTGAAAGGGAACCAAACCAAGGAGAAAATGATAGAAATTAACAAACTTACCAACTGATTCAGACCATAGTAAATTAATTTAGGTGTGAAAGCATCTATCCATCCATCCATCCACCCATCTTCTACCACTTTTCCGGAGGTCCCGGTTGCGGAGGCAGCAGCTCAAGCAGAGAAACCCAGACTTCCCTCTCCCCAGCCACCTGCATCAGCTCTTCAGAGAGGATACCAAGGCGTTTGCAGGTCAGCTGGGAAACATAGTCTCTCCAGCGTGTCCTGGGTCTGCCCCGGGGTCTCCTCCCAGTTGGACATGCCTGAAACACCTCAAGTGGGAGGCATCCAGGAGGCATCCTGATCAGATGGCCAAACCACTTCAACTGGCTCCTTTTGATGTAGAGGAGCAGCGGTTCTACTCTGAGCTTCTCACAGATGACTGAGCTCCTCGCCCTTTCTCTAAGGGTGAGTCCAGCAATCCTACAGAGACAGCTCATTTCAGCCGCTTGTATCTGCAATCTCATTCTTTTGGTCATTACCCAAAGCTCACGACCATAGGTGAGGGTAGGAACATAGAATGACCAGTAAATCGACAGCTTTGCTTTAGAGCTCAGCTCCCTCTTCACCACAACAGACCGGTACGATGTCTGCATCACTGCAGATGCTGCTCCGAAAATATATTTTCAAATGCATTTCTGTAATGTAGTGTAACATTACAGAAAGGAAAGGTTAAATAAAGTAAAACAGTTTGCAGTTATTGATGATTACATCAATTAATTCCTCCATCCGTTCATAAATTAGCCCTCAACGGACAGCAGCAGTTTAAACAGAGATGCCCAGACTTTGCTCTCCACAGCCACCAGACAAATTCTTAGGGAAATTCTGTATCCTATTTCACACAGTTATTAAAACACATTACATACAATATAGATTACTTCTTTTCTTTGCATAATTATGTTGTTTCATTTGGATTTATTCTATTAAACCCTTTTCTAAGTGACTGCTTGGGTTTGTCATGCATTTTTGCAGCTGTTTAACGGCTAAACAATGCCATCTTGTGTTAAGAAGGAATATATTTGATCATTTTTCCATTACCCTTGTGCCCTCTTTTCGTTCAATTTTTAGAGTCTCTCATACTTTTCAGCCAAACCTAATTGCACATATATGCATTTAGATTATATAATGAATGTAACAGGCTATTTTTTCTTCTTTTGCTGCAGGTGTAATTTTTCATAGTAATAGGAAGTATGCAAGAAAGGTGTTTCATTAACAGTCAAAAACACTGCCACCTATTTAAATATCAATAATCTGCAAATTAAAGTTGTATTTTTATGCTGTACAGAGAAATAAACTTGTTTTATTTTGTCTTTCTAATTTAATTAAGGCTTTCACGCTGGATATAAGATATTGAGTTTATGTTAAACTCCACCCATACTGATGGGCCCCATGTGACTCAGTGTCTGGGTGAGGCTGCTGGTGCACTTGCCTTGTTTCCGAGGGTTCAACCATCAAATAGAGCCTGGAGGCCAAGGCGTGTGAGGAGGGCGAGGTGTAGGGTCCCCTGAGCCATGGATTACCAGCAGAAACTGGCAGAAAAACTCACCATCCTCAATGAGAGAGGGAATGGGGTGCTGATACGTATGAACTACATCAAGAAGGTGAGAGAAAATAGGAAGTTTTTAGAGGCAAGCAGGCCACCAGAGACGAGAAATAAGGAACTTCTTTTTAAAACTTTTTCAGTAATTTTCTAATAAAATGGGCCCGCATACAGCCATTACACCTATAATGGTGCATATAATTAACTTATTATTACATACCAAAAAGTTAAACTTTATATTACTTCTAGCACTTTTATTACTTTGTGTGAGCAGTTTGTGGTTTAGTTTGAACTATGTAATGGGAATTGTGCATACCTTATGCATTTTACAGTCTACATTTGCAGCTACAATATAAATATAACATAAACTGTTGAACCAGTTATAGTTTATTTGCAGTGCTTTGAAATATAGAAGAAATATCCCAAGAAGTAACTTCTACACACTGTGATGACCCAGTAATATAATGCTTAATTACTCAAACTACAGTAAAAACTGAAAAGTGAGATAAATATGTTGTGCTGATTTGTTTATACTGGCTTCTCAGTGTGGGCCACAATGTCTTTAACTGCTGCTGAACCTTTTTTTGTCTGAAGAGGAAGTGCAAACAGGAAATCAGTTTATGCTGTCACTCAACTCCAAGTTTCAGTTATTCTAATCTTAAAACTGCAGATCTCAAAAAGTAAGTACCCAAAGAAAATACACTAAATAAATCAGATGATCTTAAATAATTTTAGGAATATGTGACTTTAGAGGTATTTGGAGATGCATTCAAGTATTTTGTATTATTTTGAAGTCGTTTCCATTGAAGACTTGCATGCATTTTCAATCACAATTTAGTCTGTCAGTCCATAAACTGCCCAAGAGGATGAATATAGTATTAGAATCAGAATCAGAATCAGATTTATTGCCATTGTTCATGTAGTACACAAACTAGGAATTTGTCTTGGTGCAATGCTACAACATTAAAACATGATAAGATAAAGAGATAAACTAAAAAAAAAAAATTAAAGACTAAAACCATGCAATAAGTGTAGAATAATAAATAACAATAATAATAATAATAATAATGAGTAATACTAGTCACAGCAGTTTTAAATAAATTAGCAAGTAGCAGATGATGTGCAGTCGATAATGCAACAGAAAAACAGTGATGAATGACATGAGTCTGGTTGAGCTGCTGTACATAGCGCACGAGAGTCAATAAGTCACTTAATGTTCAGCAGTCTGATGGCAGAGGGGAAAAAGCTGTTCATGTGCCGGGAGGTTTTAGTCTGAATGGACCGAAGTCTTCTACCTGAGGGGAGGGGGGCAAACAGTACGTGACCAGGGTGTGAAGGATCGGTCATGATCCGGCCTGCACGCCTCCGGGTCCTGGAGATGTACAGATCCTGGAGAGATGGGAGCTTGCAGCCAATCACCTTCTCAGCAGTGCGCACGACGCGCTGCAGCCTTAGTCTGTCCCTCGCAGTAGCTCCTGCGTACCACACGATTATGGAGGAGGTGAGGATGGACTCGATGATGGCCGTGTAGAACTGCACCAACATCTTGGTGGGTAGCTTGAGCTTCCTCAGCTGCCGCAGAAAGAACATCCTCTGCTGGGCCTTTTTGATGAGGGAGCTGATGGTTGGCTCCCACTTGAGGTCCCGGGTGATGGTGGTGCCCAAGAAGCGGAAGGAATCTGCAATGGTGATGGGAGAGCCTGTGATGGTGAGGGGGGGCAGGGGGGTTGTGACTTTCCTGAAGTCCACAATCATCTCCGCTGTCTTCAGAGCGTTCAGCTGCAGGTTGTTGTGGCTGCACCAGGACACCAGCTGGGCCACCTCTCTCCTGTAGACGGACTCATCGCCGTTGGAGATGAGCCCAATGAGGGTGGTGTCGTCCGCAAACTTGATCAGCTTGACAGACTGGTGGGTGGAGGTGCAGGAGTTGGTATAAAGGGAGAAGAGTAGGGAGGAAAGTACACAGCCCTGGGGTGATCCGATGCTGATGCTAACAGAGTCTGAGACAGTCTTTCCCAGCCGCACATGCTGCCTCCGGTCCGTCAGGAAGTCGGTGATCCACCTGCAGAGGGAGTCAGGCACGCCGAGCAGGGACAGCTTGTCCTGGAGCAGAGCGGGGCAGATGGTGTTGAATGCAGAGCTGAAGTCCACAAACAGGATCCTGGCGTAGGTTCCCGGGGAGTCCAGGTGCTGCAGGATGGAGTGGAGGGCCAGGTTGACTGCGTCGTCCACAGACCTGTTGGCTCGGTAGGCAAACTGCAGCGGGTCCAGGAGGGGAGTGGTGATGGACTTGAGGTGGGACAGGACCAGGCGCTCAAAGGACTTCATGACTACAGAGGTGAGCGCTACAGGTCTGTAGTCGTTAAGTCCAGTAATCCGTGGCTTCTTGGGGACAGGGATGATGGTGGAGGATTTGAGGCAGGTCGGCACGTGGCATTGCTTAAGGGAGGTGTTAAAAATGTCTGTGAAGACAGGAGCCAGCTCTTTCGCACAGTGTCTCAGGGTGGAGGGAGACACGCCGTCTGGACCAGGGCCCTTGCGTGGGTTCAGTCTGGAGAACTGTCTGTGCACGTCCTGCACACTGATGACAAGGGCAGGGGGGGAGGAGGAGGAGGGGGGGACCGCTTTTGATGAATTAGCGGCCAAGGAGGCAGTGGAGCTGGGTGGAGGGGGGGAGTTGGACACAGTTGACGAGGTGTCAAAACGGGCGTAATGTTGGGACAGTTTTTGACAGAGGGCTTTGTCATCCTGACCTTTAGAAGCCTGAGGCCGATAGTTGGTGATTTGCCTCAGTCCTCTCCACACAGAAGCCGAGTCATTAGCAGTGAACTGCTGCTGGAGTCTCTCAGAATACATAGATTTAGCTCTCTTCAGCTCTGTTAAAACGATATTTAACCTCCCTGTAGCAGTCCCTGTCTCCACTTTTCAACGCTGCTTCCTTCTCCTTCCTGATCTGTCTGAGCTTGGCAGTGAACCAGGGCTTATCATTAGAGTATCTCACCCTGGTGCGCGATGGAAGAATGTTCTCCTCACAGAAGTTGATGTATGAGTTCACAGTGACTGTGTACTCGTTAAGATCATGTGTGGCTCCTTTAAACATGTCCCAGTCAGTTATTTCCATGCATGTGTTCAGTTTCTCTCCAGCTTCACAGGTCAATTTCTTCCTGGTGGTCACAACAGGTTTAGTGAGCTTCAGTCTCTGTCTGTATGTGGGAATGAGGTGGACCATCACGTGATCAGATAATCCGAGCGCAGCGCGGGGAACAGCACGATATGCGTGATCTAGTGTGTTCTCACCTCTGGTTGGACATTTAATAAACTGTTTGTATCGGGGGAGCTCGTGACTCAGATTGCTCTGGTTAAAGTCGCCAACCACAATAACCAGGGAGTCCGGGAAAGTCCGCTCCGCATGTTGGATGTGATCTGCGAGCGTGCGCTGAGCCGCGCGCGCGTCCGCGTCGGGGGGGGCGTACACAGCGATCAATATGAATGAAGCAAACTCCCGCGGGGAATAAAATGGCTTGCAGTTAATGGAGAGAAATTCTAGGTCGGGAGAACAGTGCCGGGAAATCACGGTTACATCAGAGCACCAGCTGCTGTTAGTGTAAAAGCATACTCCTCCTCCTTTAGACTTACCGGAGAGCTCTGTGACGCGATCAGCACGAAACAGCTGAAATCCATCAAGGCTGATCGCGCTGTCCGGAGTAGAATCATTAAGCCAAGTCTCAGTAAAACAGAGGGCGGACGAATTAGCGAGGTCCTTAAACCGCATCAGCAGTCTCAGTTCGTCTACCTTGTTAGAGAGAGAGTTGGTATTGGTCATTAACAGTCTTGCTTCAGATCACCTTGGAGATGAAGGTGGTATAAAAAGCTGTATTAATTCAATTCAATTCAATTCAACTTTATTTATATAGTGCCATTTCACAACGACAGTCATCTCATAGCACTTTCAACTGAAGGGGGGACCCCCACAGTTGCAGAAAGACCCCAGCAATCAGGCGATCCCCTTGGCGACGGTGGAGAGGAAAAACTCCCTTTTAACAGGAAGAAACCTCCAGTAGAACCAGGCTCAGGGAGGGGCAGTCATCTGCTGCGACTGGCTGGGGGGGTGAGCGGACAGAGAAGATGAAAAGAACAGACATGTAAAGAGCAAACAGCACGATGGGGACTTAATCTATGGGAGAGAAAAAACAAAAAAAAAATATTTCATTGAGAGTGAAGAAAGGAGTGAGGCCCAGTGCGTTATTGGAGGTCCCCCAGCTGACTAAACCTATTAGCAGCATAACTAAGGGAGGGTTCAGAAACACATGATCCCTCCCTAATTGTAGGCTATATCAAAAAGGAAGGTTTTAACCCTATTCTTAAAAACAGAGATCGAGTCTGACTCCCGAATCCAGATTGGCAGCTGGTTCCAAAGGAGAGGAGCTTGATAACTGAAGGCTCTGCCTCCCATTGTACTTTTGGAGATTCTAGGTAATACAAGTAATCCTGCATTTTGGGAGCGTAGTGTTCTGTTAGGATAATACGGTAGTATCAGATCTTTTAAATAAAAAGGAGCCTGATTGTTTGGAGCTTTGTAAGTAAGAAGAAGAATTTTAAACTTAATTCTAAACTCTATGGGAAGCCAATGAAGGGAGGCCAGAACCGGAGAGATATGATCTCTCTTTCTAGTACCTGTTAAAACTCTTGCTGCAGCATTTTGGATCAGCTGAAGACTTTTTAAAGATGTTTTACGACAACCTGATAATAAAGAATTACAATAATCTAATCTCGAGCTAATAAAAGTGTGGATCAGTTTCTCAGCATCACTCTGAGACAAGATGCTCCTAATCTTGGCAATATTATGCAAATGATAGAAGGCAGTCTTAGAAACAAATTTAATATGTGAATTGAAAAACAGATCTTGATCAAAAATAATTCAAGGTTCCTCACAGAGCTATTAAGAGAAAGAGTAACCGCATCCAAACTGAAAGTTTGATTTGGAAAGGTATCTCTAAGGTTTTTTGGACCAACAAGAATGACTTCAGTCTTATCTGAATTTAATAGCAGGAAATTACAAGTCATCCAAGCTTTGATTTCCTTAAGACAGGCTTCTAACTTGGCTAATTGATTACTATCATCTGGCTTCATTGACAGGTATAATTGTGTATCATCTGCATAACAATGAAAATGTATAAAGTGCTTTCTAATAATGTTGCCTAACGGAAGTGTATATAAACTAAAAAGAGTAGGGCCTAGCACAGATCCCTGTGGAACTCCATGACTAAGCTTTGAGTTGAAAGAAAACTCATTATTGACATGAACAAACTGGAACCTATCAGATAAATAAGATGTAAACCACTGCAACAAAGTTCCATTAAGTCCAACATAGTGTTCTAATCTACCAAGTAGAATATTATGATCGATAGTATCAAAAGCTGCACTAAGGTCTAAAAGGACAAGTACAGAAACCAGCCCATTATCAGATGCGATGAGGAGGTCGTTAGTGACCTTCGCTAAGGCTGTTTCAGTACTATGATGGATTCTAAACCCAGACTGAAACTCTTCAAGTAAACCATTTCCCTGCAGGTGGTCAAATAATTGCGTAGCAACAACTCTTTCTAAGATTTTTGAAATGAAAGGGAGATTAGAGATTGGTCTATAGTTAGTTAAAGCTCCTGGATCTAGCGTTGGCTTTTTGAGTAAGGGTTTAATTACAGCCGTTTTAAAAGCCTGCGGTACATGGCCTAAAGTTAATGAAGAATTGATTATATGAAGAATAAAGCTACCAATAAGTGGGAAGACTTCTTTAAATAACCTGGTAGGAATAGGGTCTAAAAGACAAGTTGAAGGCTTGGATGAGGAAACTATTTTGTCTAACTCACAAAGGTCAATTGGAGTAAACTCATCAAGACAGACATCAGTTGAAGGCGTTGTAGTAGTTACTGTATTTAAGTTAACTGTGGGAAGAATCTGATTGATTTTATCTCTGATGGATGAAATTTTATTATTGAAAAAGTTCATGAATGCTAGGATTGCTAGGAATGCTAGGATTGACAGAGTCCTGACTCTTTGTCAACCTGGCTACAGTACTGAAAAGAAACCTGGGATTATTCTTGTTCTCTTCTATTAATGCAGAATAATAACTCATTCTAGCTTTTCTAAGAGATTTTTTATAAATTAAAAGATGATTTCTCCAAGCTAAATAGATTTCATCTAAATTAGTGGAGCACCATTTTCTTTCTAATTGACGAGTCTTCTGTTTTAAGCTACGAGTTTCTGTGTTGAACCAAGGAGTTAGAAATCTCTGATTAGACTTTTTCTTTTTTAAGGGGGCCACAAAGTCTAGAGTCTGATGCAGAGAAGCTGTAACACTATCTACCATGCTATCAATTACAGAAGGAGCAAACTCTCCATAGCTTATTTTCGTTGTGTTGACACATGGCATAGAGGAAACAATCTGCATAAATTTGGTAACAGCATCATCTGAGAGGCATCTACTGTAGTAATATTTTTCTTTAGGAGCCAAATAGTCAGAAATAGTAAAATCAAAGGTTAACAGACAATGGTCTGACAGTACAGGGTTATGAGGAGACACTACCAGATTTTCTATTTCTATGCCATATGTCAGAACAAGGTCCAACGTATGGTGGAGATAATGGGTAGAATTTCCTACTTTCTGAGAAAACCCCATCGTCTAATATTGAATTAAATGCCACATTAAGGCAGTCACTATCTACATCTACATGTATATTAAAGTCCCCTACTATAATTATTCTATCTGATTTCAGCACTAAATCAGCTAAGAAATCAGCAAATTTGGATAAATTCTGAGTAAGTTGATGGAGGACAATAAACTATGGCAAATAAAATTGGGTTTAGCCTAAAATTGCTAAAGTGCCCAATACTGAGGACCAAGCCCTCGAAGGAATTATAACGTGTTTTTTGCTTTACATTAACTAATAATTTGGAATGGTAAATTGTTGCTACTCCTTCTAGGTATTACAAGTAATCCTGGAGTTTGGGACCGTAGTGCTCTGTTAGGATAATAGGGTAGTATCAGATCTTTTAAATAAGAAGGGGCCTGATTTTATTTAGAGCTTTGTAAGTGAGAAGATTTTAAACTTAATTCTAAACTCTATGGAAATCCAATGAAGGGAGGCCAGAACCGGAGAGATATCATCTCTCTTTCTAGTACCTGTTAAAACGCTTGCTGCAGCATTTTGGATCAGCTGAAGACTTTTTAAAGATGTTTCAGGACAACCTGATAATGAAGAGTTACAATAATCTAATCTAGAGCTAACAAAAGCGTGGATCAGTTTCTCAGCATCACTCTGAGACAAGATGCTCCTAATCTTGGCAGTATTACGTAAATGATAGAAGGCAGTCTTAGAAACAAGTTTAATATCCATCCATCCATCCATCCATCTTCTTCCGCTTAATCCTTTTCGGGTCGCGGGGGGGCTGGAGCCTATCCCAGCATCTTTGGGCGAGAGGCAGGGTGCACCCTGGACAGATCGCCAGTCCATCGCAGCAATATATGAATTGAAAAACAGATTTTGATCAAAAATAACTCCAAGGTTCCTCACAGAACTATTCAGAGAAAGAGTAACCACATCCAAACTAAGTTTGATTTGGAAAAATATTTCTAAGGTTTTTTGGACCAACTAGAATGACTTCAGTTTTACCTGAATTTAATAGCAGGAAATTACAAGTCATCCAAGCTTTGATTTCCTTAAGACAGACCTCTAACTTGGCTAATTGATTAGTATCATCTGGCTTCATTGACAGGTATGATTGTGTGTCATCCGTATAACAATGAAAATGTATATAGTGCTTTCTAATAATGTTGCCTAAGGGAAGCATATATAAACTAAAAAGAGTAGGGCCTAGCAGAGATCCCTGTGGAACTCCATGACTGAGCTTTGAGTTGAAAGAAAACTCATTATTGACATGAACAAACTGGAACCTATCAGATAAATAAGATCTAAACCACCGCAACAAAGTTCCATTAAGTCCAACATGGTGTTCTAATCTATCAAGTAGAATATTATGATCGATAGTATCAAAAGCTGCACTAAGGTCTAAAAGGACAAGTATAGAAACAAATGTGATAAGGAGGTCATTAGTGACCTTCACTATGGCTGTTTCAGTACTATGATGGATTCTAAACACAGACTGAAACTCTTCAAATAAACCATTTCCCTGCAAGTGGTCAAATAATTGTGTAGCAACAATTCTTTCTAAGATTTTTGAAATGAAAGGCAGATTAGAAATTGGTCTATAGTTAGCTAAAACTCCTGGATCCAGTGTTGGCTTTTTGAATAAGGGTTTAATTACAGCAGTTTTAAAAGCCTGCAGTACATGGCCTAATGTTAATGAAGAATTGATTATTTGAAGAATAGAGCTACCAATAAATGGGAAGACTTCTTTAAATAACCTGGTAGGAATAGGGTGTAAAAGACAAGTTGAAGGCTTGGATGAGGAAATTATTTTATCTAATTCTAAAAGGTCAATTGGAGTAAACTCATTCAAACAGATATCAGTTGAAGGAGTTGTGGTAGTTACTGTATTTAAGTTAATGGTGGGAAGAATCTGATTGATTTTATCTCTGATAGATGAAATTTTATTATTAAAAAAGTTCATAAAGTCCTGACTAGTAAGCTCTAAGGGAATGCTAAGATTGACAGAGTCCTGACTCTTTGTCAGCCTGGCTACAGTGCTGAAAAGAAGCCTGGGATTATTCTTGTTCTCTTCTATTAATGCTGAATAATAACTTGTTCTAGTTTTTCTAAGAGATTTTTTTTATCGATTAAAAGATGATTTTTCCAAGCTAAATAGATTTCATCTAATTTAGTGGAGTGCCATTTTCTTTCTAATTGACAAGTCTCCTGTTTTAAGCGACGAGTTTCTGTGTTGAATCAAGGAGTTAGAACTCTCTGATTGGACTTTTTCTTTTTTAAAGGGGCCAACATGTCTAGAGTCTAATGCAGAGAAGCTGTTACACTATCTACCATGCTATCAATTACAGAAGGAGCAAACTCTCCATAGCTTATTTTCGTTGTGTTGACACATGGCATAGAGGAAACAATCTGCATAAATTTGGTAACAGCATCATCTGAGAGGCATCTACTGTAGTAATATTTTTCTTTAGGAGCCAAATAGTCAGAAATAGTAAAATCAAAGGTTAACAGACAATGGTCTGACAGTACAGGGTTATGAGGAGACACTACCAGATTTTCTATTTCTATGCCATATGTCAGAACAAGGTCCAACGTATGGTGGAGATAATGGGTAGAATTTCCTACTTTCTGAGAAAACCCCATCGTCTAATATTGAATTAAATGCCACATTAAGGCAGTCACTATCTACATCTACATGTATATTAAAGTCCCCTACTATAATTATTCTATCTGATTTCAGCACTAAATCAGCTAAGAAATCAGCAAATTTGGATAAATTCTGAGTAAGTTGATGGAGGACAATAAACTATGGCAAATAAAATTGGGTTTAGCCTAAAATTGCTAAAGTGCCCAATACTGAGGACCAAGCCCTCGAAGGAATTATAACGTGTTTTTTGCTTTACATTAACTAATAATTTGGAATGGTAAATTGTTGCTACTCCTCCTCCACGACCAGAACTTCTGGGATTTTGACAGTTTAAATAACCAGAGGGAGTTGATTCATTTAAACCAACATAATCCTCTTGCCCTAACCAAGTCTCTGTAAGGGAAATTAAATCAATCTGATGATCAATTAACAGATCATGGACTAGCAGAGACTTGGGAGTTAGAGACCTAATATTTAATAAACCACATTTAATTTTTAAATTATGAGGAGGAACAGAGGCCAAATCATTCAATTTAGAGGCTTCATGTTTAATTTGATTTTTACCAACTTTTTGTTTAATCACTTTGGGATGCTTATATATTATATTTTTATTTACTTTGGAGGGAGCAGACAATGATTCTCTGATGGGGAAGACAGGGGCTAAGTTGAGGGGTGGCGGATGAAGAGGAGCTGCAGAGAGGCGTGTAAGACTGCAACTCTGCTTCCTGGTCCCAACTCTGAGTTGTCAAGGTTTTGGAAATTTGGATAAAAAAGATGCCAGATTGTTAGATAAATGAGACGCACCATCCAAAGTGGGATGGACACTGTCTCGTCTCATAAGACCAGGTTTTCCCCAAAATGAGCTCCAATTGTCAATGTAGCCCACGTTGTTTGCAGGACACCACACAGACAGCCAGTATTACATATTGTGAATACTAGTGCAAACCAGTGCATGCCCGTAGAGGGGACGCATTGGAACAGAATTCTTGCCAGTTACAGGACAGTTGGTATAGCAACACAGCACTAAGTGGCAATCACATGTGGCGGCTTTTGTATGCAGCAAAACATAAAAATCACACAAAATATGCCCTGCCATCTGGGGCTGTTTGCCCCTGCTTGTTACTTCTTCTCCTGCCTGTCACTGTTCTGTGTTATGTTGCTTACCTGTGTCTATATACAGTATATATATACAGTATATACTGTATATATACAGTATATGTCTTGTAGGGAGCCATGTGCTCTGTCTATGTGCCGTCATATAGACATCATCTGGTAGGTCTTCTTCTTCTTCGTTCAGACCACTGAAGGGTCTCCTCCTGTCTCAGACGGCTGTGTTGTTCACAGTCATGCCTGCGGCGTACTGGTGGAACCTGAAGTGTTTCATGTTCACGGCATCCTTTCTGACGTGCAGCAGTTCTCCTCATTCTCCATCTGGTGGGTCTTCTTCTTTGTTCAGACCACTGGTTGAGGGATAGGTACATCGTAATTCCAGTTTATGGGCACGATCCTGAAAAAGTGGCTTTCGACCCTGTTCAGGAAGGCCTGTGCATGCCCGTAGAAACCAAGAAACCGGAGCACCTGGAGAAAAATCAACGCTTTGCTTGATATTTTACACATTTGTAGTGTAGACTGGCATTTGTCAAGGTTACACATTTGCCATCATGTAGGCATGGCGAGTCGTCCTGTGATGACTGAGTTCATAGGACATGCTATGATGATGAAGCAGAGATCATAGGCCGTCCTATGATGTGCTTTAAGGTCTGTCGTACCCTATGCTGGTGAAGGGTGTCCTCCTGTCTCAGACGGGTGCAATGTACTGGTGGAACCTCAGGTGTTTCATCTTCATGGCCTCTTTTCTGATGTGCAGCAGTTGCCATCATTCTATTGCTGTCCATCTGGTGGGTCTTCTTCTTCTTCTTCGTTGAGACCACTGGTTGAGGGATAGGTGCGTCGTAATTTCGGTTCATGGACAGGATCATGAAAATAGATCTGAGCAAAAAGAGTTCATAGGACATCCTATGATCTTCAGGCAGAGATCATAGGCTGTCCTATGATGTCCTATGAACGTGACACATACAGCTTTCTTGCTTTTATAGAGTGTGACATCATAAAGACACATTTGTCTATGTGTCCTGTGATGCCTGAGTTCAAAAGACACATGGTCTACAGTATATGACATCATAGAGAACGTTTGTCTATGTGTCCTATAATGCCTGAGTTCATAGGATGTCCTATGATGTTCAGGAAGAGATCATAGGCTGTCCTATGAAGCGTGACACACGCACACACACATGCACGCACACGCACGCACGCACGCACGCGCACACACACACACACACACACAGATTTCTTGCTTAAAAAGCTGTATTACTTATTGTGCATATAATTCTCCATGTCAGCATTAGTTTTCAGGGGTTTGACATCCTCTGACTGTAGTGTGACATATGCAAGATTTATAACCTGAAGTCATTCATCATCTCCTCCTCCCCTCTTCTATAGTCATGTGCAGATCCAAAGCAGCGTCCTTCCATCCTGACGGATAAAGCTATGGAACCTGCCATCAAGTACATCAACAAGAAATTCCCCAACATTGACTTCAGAGGAAACATTGTGAGTATTTGAGCAAGATTATTTCTTTTCATCTAATGTGTCTGCTGACCGGAGTGGTGGCTCAGTTGGTAGAGCATCCGCCCCACACCCGGGAGGCAGGGGTTCAAATCCCGGCTGGGTCATACCAAAGACCATATAAAAATGGTGCTTTCTGCCTTCTAGCGTGGTGCTCCGCATAATGGAATGGGGAAAGTAAAGTTACACACAGAGCTACCAGAGGACTGACCCCCCGCTGTAGCTTTCACTACTTACAGTAGCTGTGTGGCCTAGGGTCAGAGAAACGGAGATAGGCGCCGCCCATATACACCTTCAGGTGTGAAGGGATTAACTAACTAATGTGTCTGCTGTGTATTGTTTGCTTCAGAGGAGAGAATGTGGCTTCTTGACATCTAAGTGATTATTAGTGAATGTTGTTATGTCTGAGTTTGGAGTCAAGGAGAACGCCAGGAGTGGAGCTGCACACTCGTTTATTAAATACAGGGCTCCGTGCACCTAACTACACATGCGACCGCAAGCAAAGGTAAAGGTGGAAGAGACTGACCCCCTACATGCAGCAATATGAACTACAAATAACAACATCCCCACCCTCCCGCAGAAAAGACCAAAACACACACACCATTAGAACCCACCCCAATTTGGAACCTGAATCATCTGCTAAACATAACTAAACTGAAATCACAAAAGGGGCCTATGGCATTCACACAAAACAACTAAAATTAGGGAAGATGGGTAGACTGCTGCCCTATCCCCCCACATGACAAGGCGGGTTATTCTGCCGCCTATGATATATAAAAGTCTTGTTATAAACTAAAAAGAAAATTACTGCTGTGTCTCATATTTCAAACATCCGTCCATCCATCCACCTTCTTCCGCTTAATCCTTTTCGGGTTGCAGGGGGGCTGGATCCTATCCCAGCATCTTTGGGCGCGAGGCAGGGTCCACCCTGGACAGATCGCCAGTCCATTGCAGGGCCAACACAGAGAGACAGACAACCATTCACTCTCACAGTCATCATCATCATGGCATGTGGGAGGAAACCGAAGAAATCCCGGAGTAAACCCACGCAGATACGGAGAGAACATTCAAACTCCACACAGATCACTGTTGGTCAGAGGCTGGGATCGAACCTAGGATCCCCTGGCCAAGGGTGAGTTGCTGTGCTGCTGCAGTGCTAACCACTCCGCCACCGCACTGCCCTACTTAACACAGAACACCAAAATAATCCCAGAACTATAAATACAGACTAATAACATATACATATCCATAGCTCGGTGAGGATGACCCATGACACCCCCACCCCATCCCCAAGACCCGTCACCATTCTGTCCGTCCCTGGAGGTAGATCGCTTCCCGGGCCACAGCTGGTTGCCTCAATCCCGGTGCGCCTTCTCCTCCACACCTCCAGACTCTCCAATCGTCTGGGGCCATGCCCAACTGCCTTCTCCGGGGCACGCCGTAACTCATTAGGATGATACCAGGAGCCATCTGACAGCAGAAGGTAACCATCCTGCCACTTGTCCGTTACCTGCAACTGGCCCTGGCACTGCTCCATCTTCCGCTTGGCTCTCACCCGCCTGGACCTCGCCTCCGCCGGAGCCCAAACCCAGTCCGCGACTCCAAGCGGGGACCTGCTCGGCCTGTGGTCTCTCTGCCTGGCACTCGCCCTCCCGGTGCCACTTGGTCCTGCCCCGAATGCTTGTAAACCCAATATGGACCCTGCCGTTGTGGCCCCGCATTCACCGGCCCACCACGGCCGAGCTCCAGGAATACCTGGGACCGTCTTTTGGGCATCACTCGCCGCCGTAGACCCTCCCCCATGTCGCCCGGTACCCTCGTCCAGGGCGACTCGGACACTGGCACTGGGGCCCTCCCGCGGCGACCCTGAGCACGACAAGGCCTGTCCACTTTCCGGAGTGCCCAGCAGTTGTTCATCCCACACAACGTCGTCCCGAACTCTCGGAACCAGTTGGTCCCACAGTCCGCAGCCCGACCACTCTTCCCCAGCACTGCTCCTGATGGAAAACCTGAGGCCATAGAACAGGCTGCAGTCCATGGTGTCCATGCCGCATGCTGTCACAATGAACTCCACATTGGCCATCTCCGCCGACTTGTACTGAGCCATCAGTCTGATGGTACCCACCGTGACCAACCGTCCTCCTCCATAGCTGCAAAGCAGCGCTGAGTCACCTCCAATTCTGTAGTGGGGAAAACATTGCCTAACTGTAGTCCAGTTCAGCAGAGAACTCTCCGCCCTCGTGTCGATCAGCATCAGTATCGGTACTCCAGCCAACACTACTGTGCAATGTGTGCGCCCACTGGTACTCGGGGACACAGTATGGATTACCGTTGGGGCGGGAGGAGTCGAATTTCTGCGTGGGCTCTCTTGTTCTGTTGACTGGAATACTCTTGCGAAGTGGTGTAGATGGACACACCTGCCGCAGCACTTCCTTCTTGCCACACAATCCTTGTAGCGGTGCTTCGTGGACCCACAGCCCATACATCTGGGCTTCCCCGGGGCAGACCTCATCTGTACAGCGTTGGCCCCCTCCATGTCATCCTCAACGCTCCAATCACTGTCTGGGTCCACTACCTGCGTAGCCATGGGGGATCGTAAATCTCTCGGTGATAGACGCTTGCTTAGCTCCTGAGTTAGCTTGTCTGCTACTTCCAGCTGGAGCGCCAACTCGAATGGCTTGGCCAGCGTCAACTCACCCAGGAATGTGAGCAGCTTGGAGTGGACCGCAGCACAGTTGGTGTTCCACCAACTGGTCGCCGACCATTTTTTCCTCCAACGGCCCATATCGACACAGCGGCCAACTGCCTCAAGTCCGACACGAACCGCTGGATGGGTTTGCCTGCCTGTTGGTGGCGCTGTCTGAACTTAATCCTCCGGACGATGATGATGTCTGGCGCCCTGAAATGGCGCACCATTAACTCGACCACTTCTTCATAATTGTCAGTGTTACCAAGCGTGCCCAAAATTCTCTGTCCCTCCATTCCCAGGTTGTGCACAAGCAACACACGTGCCCTCAGCTTCTCCATCCTTCCCAGGTCCACCGCCACCATATACGTTTGAAAAGCTTCGTACCACCAAGGCCAAGGTACAGGCGGCTCTCCCGGGAGCTCCAAGAACGGCCAAATTGTTGTCCCACATGCTTTCATGGTTTTACTTTTCATCGTCAAAATGTTATGTCTGAGTTTGAAGTCAAGGAGAATGCCAGGAGTGGAGCTGAACGCTTGTTTATTAAATACAGGGCTCCATGCACCTAACTACACATGCAACCGCAAGCAGAGATAAAGGCGGAAGAGACCGCTCCCCTGCCTGCAGCCCTTCTTATACACACAGGGTTGGCGGAACTGGAAGATGGAGCCACCCCCCCCGTGCTACACAAATAAAAGTTCCAATGCAGAATAATATGAACTATAAATAATAACATCACAAATGTGACTTAATGTGAATATTTATGACCCTGGATCACAACCTGGAAAGATCTTTTGCTGGCTTTAACTGCTCTGAGGTTGTTTCCAAAATTAGTTTATTTGAACATAATCCATCCATCCATCCATCCATCTTCTACTGCTTAGCCGTGGATCCGGGTCACGGGGGCATCAATCCAGGCAGAGTAGCCCAGCCTTCTGCCTGGCTCACATAGCACCATGATCCCTCCTGCAGGTGGTGAGCCCACTGGAGGGTAGACCCATGTGCCTCCTTTGAGTATGCTGGGACCCTACCTGGAGACCCTGTCAGGGGCAGGTTGCCCTCAACAACGTAGCTCCTGGGATTATATGGGCACTTAAACCCCTCCACCATGATAAGGTGGTGAACAATCACTTCTCTTAAAACACACACACACACACACACACACACACACACACACACACACACACACACACATACAGAGTCTATCTCGTTTTTCTCTCCAAGAAGCTGTTTTAACTCTTCTGGGTATTTTCCTGTACGTCACGAAATGGGAAATGTCACTGAAGTGTAAATGTCACTAGCTTTAATACCTGCCTGCTGCTCTATTATTGGCCAGCCTAGCTGTCTGTCATGTAGATGAGTAAGGCGCTTAAGGGCTAACAGTAGTACTGTGAAGCTACTGTTTATATTGTTATTTTCTTTAGATTTCAGTCACCCTAATAGAGCTCACCTGGCCACCTTCCTGGCCAGCTTCCACCTGGTTCACTAATCCACAGTTGATAATACATCTCGCATCATTCTGGCTTGTTTTGTTATATTTTCGCTGTGATGCAACCACCAAGATGACTATTTGAAGCTAGCATTTTAGCCACTACTCTCATCTGGCTCACTTGTATTCACTTGGCTCATTCATGAATGTTTCTGTGCTTACTGTACTCCTGGGACCCACCATATCCCATCAACCACTGAAACCACACACCCCTGCCCACCAGTGATGGTTTATTTAATTCATTCTAAGAGTCAAATTTATGTTAGTTGGCTCTGAGCTATGATCTAGCCAGCTGGGATTAGCAATAGTGACGTAAGAGAGAGGGCGGAGTTAGAGATTTAAAGAGACATGCACTAAAACCAGCTATTCTCAGACAGGTTACAAAAGATGATAAACGATTTTGCTGTAATAATTAAATAATTAAAGAAAATTTTACCAACATATGTCACAAACATTTCTAAGACCTGTGTGAGCTGTTAAAAATGTGTAAAAAGTGCAGTCAATGACTCCTTTAAATTCCTGAAGGGGAATGATGTTTTGATGATTGCCAGCAGAGGGCAAAGTCTGCACAGAGCTAAAAGAATTTTCAGACAAATTGAAATATGAGGCACAAAATTAGTCTACTACTTCATGAAGATTTGCACTCTCTGGTTTCTTTCTAGTTAGTACTTTTCTGCCTTCAGTTTCTTCTTTGTACAAATGTTTCTTGTGCTTTTGAACTGGAGTGATGGAGCCTAATGTCTGTTCTGCTTTTAGACAGTAATGTTTTCATTGTTGTTTATTTCAGCAAAGTCTGACCAGCATTCAACGACAAAAATCTGAAGTGCTGACAGCAACTGCCTGCTACTACGACTCTTTCCTGGATGTCATTGAGTTCAGGGTGACTATTATTTCCTTCTCTCAACACTCCCTGACTCTCTCCTTAACTTGTAAAGCTTTTGAAAATCAAATTGTAGACGCATTTTGAAACAATTAGAGCGTTTTCAGACAAAACATACTTGAGTTTACTGTCTAAAGCAGACACAGTACTCAGAGCAGAACAATAGAAAACAGTGGTTATTCAAATATGAAAATTAAAATCTAGCAAAAACAGAACTGTGGTGAGCAGAGTGCTTTCTGTACTTCCTTCTTACTGGATTACATTATCTTTGTTGGTTGCCAGAATACACTTTCGTATAGAGTGCTTCATTTTGATATAAGAAAATAATAGCTGAAATTTGAATATAATGAACGGTATTTTCTGTTTTCTTTTTTTTTTAAACTTCTGGTGCATTTGCATATTTTCTGTGATAGAGTTCTGTCAGGCCAGCCAGTGCACCATCAGTATTTCTAAGATAGCAAATAACTCAATCATGATGCTGTGGAATTATGCAGTTTATGAATAATAAATAATGTGTTGTAGGCATTGCATTAGTTCACCAAGAGGAATTTATTTTTCCCAGTTTTTGTCAATTTTCTAATCTAATCCTCTGTTCCTCATTCAGGACCATGTTTATGAGTTGCTGAACACAATAGATGCCTGTCAGTGCTTCTTTGATATTGTGAGTATTTATACTGTATATGGCTTCAAATCATCATGTCCATCAATGAATTTTCATTCATCTTGTTTCTGATTCTCTTGTTTACTCCTTTATACTGCTGTTATGCCGTACCTTGTGTTGTCTTTTTATTATGCCAACTCCATCATGCATTTTATTGCATTAACGTCAGTGTATCTCTGCTATAATTTGGTGACACTAAGACAATATTCTATTTTCTTATGATTATTTCAGGCAACCAACTTTGACTTAACCAAAAACTACTTGGATCTGGTCATCACCTACACCTCTGTTATCATTATGCTGTCACGCACTGATGATAAAAAAGCCCTGGTGGGCATGTTTAATTGCGCCCATGAAATGAGCAATGGGAGCAGGTAGGAAAACGTAGAGCTTTTAAAGAATCTCTTTAAGTGGAGTTATTAAATTCATATCCAGCTTTCTGTCATATTTATTTACCTACAGAAGCTTTCTTAGTTTCACAGTTTAGTACAGTGTTTTTCAACCCTTTTTGAGTCATGGCACACATTTTACATTGAAAAAATCTCATAGCACGCAACCTACCAAAAATGTTATAAAATGACAGATTGCAGCCTATTGTGGCATATGTAATGACAATTTAGTCTTGCAGTTTGTTTATACTCAGTGTGAGACGTGGTGCACGTCAATGTAATTTTCTCCAGGTGATACATATACATGCAAATTCACACCCACGCAAGTTGGATTCTGTTCAACTCAGGCCCAAAATTTGCTTGATGCTTTATTGCGATAGCCAATCTTTTTTTTTTTTTTTGTTACTTATTTGTACCCGTAGGTAGATTTGTTTTGCAGTCTGGTGACAAGCCACCAGCTGCCGGTCGCTGCATGCGCAAGCGCTCCTTAACCTGCATGTTTTTGGCGTGTGGGAGGTAAACCGGAGAAATCCCGGAGTAAACCCACGCAAACACAGGGAGAACATGCAAACTCCACACAGATCACTGTTGGTCGGGGGCTGGGATCGAACCCACGATCCCCACGCACCCCCGGCCGAGGGTAAAATTGTGCTGCCACAGTGCTAACCACTGCGCCACCGTGCAGCCCCTATCCATCTTCTGTTGCTTACTCAGGGGTCCAGGTTGCAGGAGCTGCAGTCCAAACAGGAGCAGCCCTAACTGCTGCTCAGTTCACATACTGTAGCACCATGATCCCTATGATCCCTCCTGCAGGTGGTGAGCCCACTGGAGAGCAGACCCATGTGGCTCTTTCGGTCCACTGGGTCCTTGTTGTAACTTTTTCATAGGGATCTACTGAACTCTTGGTCTGGCTCTTCACCTAGGACCAGTTTGTCTTGGGAGACCCTACCAGGGGCATGTTGCCTTCAACTACATAGCTCCTGGGATCATTAAGGCACCCCCCCTCCAATAAATGAGTTTCAAAATGAGACCACCACTTAACAAACAGGTGGACCGGCAGACCTTGCCGACAGTTTGTATTCACTGCTTGTTTAGTGCTGAAAATAGATGACATCAAGATGCAGTTTCTGGAGGAAGTAGTGGCATTTTCCTAACTGGTGTGTCCCTTTGGATAATGTTGTGAACTCAAACATTTCCATGGTAAGGTGGCTGCAGGAGTTATGAAGATAAAACCGCCTCTCTGCAGGGTGAATTTTTCAAGAAGAAGAAAGATTGCATCAATACTGCCACCCACTGACATGGAAGAGCCACTATGGGTACCAGTGCACAACGGCAAATTATTTGCAATCTGTTGGACCAATTAAGTGACATTAAACAATATTTTGTGGCACTGCAGCACCCTGGTTGAAAATCACTGGTTTAGTGTAATAATATGAAACATTTTTGTCTTATACTGAGTCTGAATATTGTTATTTACCGTAGTTCACCCTCTGTTTGAAACAAGCAACTTTAACTCTTTCCCTGGAAAGAATTTTGTTTAAAATTTTGACATCTTGAGTCAGTTTGCTTGAATAATTGTCCTTTGAAAATATAGACAAGTGTGTATTATAAGATGTAGGTACACTTATAACCCCTTAACACAGGGGTGGAGATTGTTGCTAGATCACTGAGAGATGAAAAATTGACCAACTCTCTCAATGATCTTCCAGTGAGCTTCATGGTTGCCACACTCTCCTCAAAGCTTCGACTTAGTTCAAAACACACAAGAATCTCCCAAATATTCACACAGAAATTGCTTTTTTGAGGCTTTAGAACAGGGGTGTCCAATCATGTGCCACGGAGGGCCAAGACCCTGCAGTTTTTCTCTTCTACCCAGTCTCTTCAGCAGGTGTTTTCACTTATCAGCAATCAGTGGGAAGAAATTCAGTGAAATATGCTGTTGAAGACACTGGTTGGAGGTACAGCCTGTAAGGTCTTGGCTTTCCATGGCACATGATTGGACACACCTGCTTTAGAAGATTGTTGAGAGATCATTGAGAGATCAGGCCAATTTTTGATTTCTCAATGGTCTCCCAACAATCTCCATGCTGTGTAAAGGGGACCTTACTCATGATGAACATAGTTTCTAAAATTCTTAATGTATATTTTTTTTATCAAATATTAATAATTATAGAGTATTGTAATATTGTATGATGTCATCAAATTGTTGCCAGTTTTCTGCCTGTTCTTCTAATTTCCATAATACAATAAATCCTGCAGTGATCCCTCATACCCACGGCTTGGCCAGATGTTTGTGGAGTACGAGCATCCTTGGAAGAAGCTCACAGAGGAATTTGGCCCTCACACAAGGGTAATTTCAATTGAGCACAAAATGTATCCATTTTCAATTTAAATGAACCAATAAAATAATCAATAGCCAAAAGATAAAATATCAAAAATCCTTTAGTAAAATTTCTTGTCTTTTTACTTTCACCTCCACTATGTTTTGACACATTAGTACTGCACTGTGCTAATGCTTAACCACACTGGCTTATGGCATTACAACAAACACAAATATTACAATAATAGCCTTTCATGACCTTATAGAAATTGTTTTATTTTGATATACCCTCTCATTCTACTTTTAGTGTAGTGTTGCCATGTCTACAGGCTTTATGTCATGATGTGGTGGTGTTACTCCATGTTGTTCAGTTGTCTCTGCAGCAAATCTGTCATTAAAGAATACACAGGCTCCACATCTACCATTGCAGATAAGAGCTAACAACAGATCTGATCTGACCTTTAGGAGATTCATTTTCTGATGGAGTAATAATGTAAAACAGAATGCCTGTTGGTGGATCATTGCTGAGTTACATTAAGATCAGATGAGATAAGATAAGATAAGCCTTTATTAGTCCCACAGTGGGGAAATTCCAGGATTGCAACAGCACAGGGATAGCAACACTCAGAGCAATAATTAAGAAGATAAGAAAAATAAGAGCAGTGAATATACATATGTACACATAAATATATATACACAGTGCGGAGCATTGTAGCTAGATGGAATAAACAGCATAACCGTCTACTTAGTTATCCTACATGGTATGAATATGTACCCATACATATTGTCATCCTCCATAGCGACTGATATTGTCCTAGTTGTATACTGGAGGGGACCATTTGTGTAAGTCTGTTGCGTCCTTTGCATTCAATACTATTAGGTCGTCACGTTTTTTTGCTATCTCTGCAAGCAGCCCTGCTTAAGTTATACAGTCTGACAGCCATAGGTAGGAAGGACCTGCGAAACCTCTCGGTTGCGCACCTAGGATGATGTAGTCTACTGCTAAATGAGCTCCTCAGTGCATTCAGTATGTCCTGCATAGGGTGGGACTCGGACTCCAGCAGAGATGACAGTTTAGCCACCATCCTTCTCTCTCCTATCTCCTCCACTGGGTCAAGGCGTTGCCCCAGGACAGAGCTAGCTTTCTTGATTAGTTTGTTCAGTCTCTTCCTATTGGCTGCTGTAATGCCACTGCCCCAGCAGACCACTCCAAAAGTGATGGCTGATGCCACCACCGTGTCGTAGAATGTCTTCAGGAGCACCCCTTGTACACCAAAAGACCTGAGCCTCCTCAGTAGGAACAGCCTGTGCTGTCTCTTCTTGTAGAGTGCGTCGGTATTGTGTGACCAGTCTAGTTTATTGTTCAGATGAACACCCAGGTACTTGTAGGATGTCACCATCTCAATGTCTGTTCCCTGTATGTTTACTGGTGCTGTAAGGGGTTGTCCTTGCCTGTGACAGTCCACCACCAGCTCCTTAGTTTCCCTCGCGTTGATCTGGAGGTAGTTCCGATGGCACCAGTCCACAAAGTCCTGGATAAGTCCTCTGTACTCAGCTTCATCTCCGTTGGAGATGAGGCTGACGATCGCAGAGTCATCAGAGAACTTCTGTAGATGGCAGTGTGTTGTGTTGTGTGAGAAGTCCACAGTATAAAGGGTGAACAGGAAGGGAGCCAAAACCGTTCCCTGGGGGGCCCCCGTGCTACCGATGATCGTGTCGGACACACAATCCCGGGTTCTCACAAACTGGCCGGTTAGTGAGGTAGTCCAGGATCCATGATGACAGGTGCTGGTCCACCCCTGCGCACAGCAGCTTGTCCTTCAGGATCATCGGTTGGATGGTGTTGAAAGCACTGGAGAAGTCAAAGAACATGATCCTCACTGCATTCCCGGGCTTCTCCAGGTGGGTCAGGGAATGGTGAAGCAGGAAGATCACTGCATCCTCCACCCAATGCCATGCTGGTAGGCGAACTGGAGTGGATCCATCGCTGGTCCCACCAGAGGGCGGAGGTGAGCAAGGAGCAGTCTCACCAGGGTCTTCATCATGTGAGACATCAGGGCCACTGGTCTGTAGCTGTTCAGGTCTTTGGGGTGGGAAGTCTTTGGTACAGGTACCACACAAGATGTTTTCCACAACTGTGGTACCCTCTCCAGCTTCAGGCTTAGGTTGAAGATGTGCTCCACAATCCCACACAGCTGGTCTGCACAGGACTTGAGGAGCTTCGCGCTGATGCCGTCCGGTCCCGAGGTCTTCCTTGACTTGATCTTCCTCAGCTCCGTCCTCACCTGGGTCTTAGTGAGGGTCAGGTTGGGGGGCTGTGTGCTGGGAGTGGGGGGGGGGGGGGTGTTGGTGGAGTGGGGTGTGGAGAGCAGGTCTCGATGACTTTAGAGGCAGCAGTGGTTGTTGTGCAGTCGGGGGGGAGGGCAGTTGGTCAAACCTATTAAAAAACAGGTTCAGATTGTTCGCCCACTCCCTGCCCCCCGTGACCTGGGAGGAGGTATTCTGGAGCCCAGAGATGGTTTTAAGGTTTCTCCAGACCCCGCCGATGTCGCTCTGTTGCAGCTTGTCCTCCATCTTCTTCCTAAGAACAGTGACAACAGCCACTGTCTATAACCTTCTTATGGAAAAACAAGGACAGGACATACATTTTTTTCTCAAATTATAGTTGTATATAGTTAATTACATTAGCTAGGACTGCAACCCCAAATGTGAACAGGGGTGGAAAGAAGACATTGGGCCGTATTACAAGAATGCAATTCATAATCTGCCGTCTCATGCAGAGGGCGCATTTATGGGCGTTTTCAAGTTCATTTCCTTATTTTTTTTTTCTTTATTTCAGCAACGCACAAATGAATTTTCCACCGGGGACAAGGTGCAAAGAGGCTGTCAGCGGTATGGAAGTAGTTTTCAGGACCCGATCGCCAGAGCTTAGCTTGCAGGTTTTATTCACAAAAATAAAGAAAACACAGCACACTGGCTGGAAAAACACAACGTACGTGAAAACTCAACTCAAAGAAACAAAACAATCTGACATGACAAGACTTACAAAGCTGACAGGAGGATGCCACAACTCGCTGAAGGACGGCATCCCTTAAATACACCAGACATAATTACAAACAGGTGTGCATCATCAGGAACTAACAGAAACCAATAATAACTGACAGCTGACACATGAGGAAGACAGAGGTGACAGGAGGGGCGGGGCTGCACAGACAAACAGCAGCAGGGCAAACACAAAACATAAACAGGGGTTCAGGGACAACACGACCATGACAAATAATGATGATGATAACAAACGGAATCATATAAACTAAACTCAAGCCCAAGACTAGAATAATGAACATAACATAACTATGATGAGGAATAAGAAGAACCCCAACTGTCATGATTCAGGGCAAGAGAGGCTCAAACGCAGAGCTGCCAGAATGAACACTCACTCTCAGATGTAAAGTTTATTGTAAAAATAAAACTAACACACAACTCTAAATAAAAGTGCACAACTGAGGAAAATCGCAACACAAAACCACACACTTAAATAGACACAAAAACCGGTGCCTGCTGGAACGCACATAGCCTATGGGAGAAGAGCAGAAAGCGGTAATTAGGGACAGATTCTCCCAAAGGGGAGAATAATATTAGGAAAGCACTCTTACTCAGTGAGCAGAGGAGCTCGGCAGGGAACTCCTGCGTGGACCAGGGGAACAGAGGGAAGACAGGTGATCTAGGTGGACGTCCGGCATCTTGGTCAGGCGAGCGTGATCAGCCCCAGAGTACACACCGCAAAGGTGGCAGCAAACCTGAAGAGACAGGAGTTACAGAGGGAATGAAAAACACAGGTCAAACCAAGAGAAAAACGAGATAAAGGCTCAGACGTTTCAGGTGGCCAACCTAACGATCCAGCGATGAGTTCTCCACACGCTGGCTCTTAAATATACTGGGAAATTAGGATGCAGTAGGTGTGTAATCACGCAGGTGTAGTTGATTCTCCGGACCCAAGAAGACAGGAACAGAAGGGGAGGGGGAGCATGCTCGCCTGATCATCACAGTGCCTCCCCTCAAGGGGCGCCTCCTGGCATCCCACTGGGCTTACGCGGATGGGCTTGATGGAATGCCTGCACCATTTGCTTGTCCAGGATGTACAGTAGGACCCCAGAATCCAGGACCTCTCCTCCGGACCATACCCTTTCCAGTCGACCAGGTCCTGGCACCCACGACTTTGTCGATGGACGTCCAGGATTTTCTCCACCATATACGTGGTCTGGCTGTTGATGACCCAGGGGGGAGGTGGGAGATCCGGAGGAGGGCAGAGAGGGCTGGCAGAGAGGGGCTTAATGCGGGACACGTGGACCATTGAGTGGATCCGCCTTGAAGGTGGCAGGTCCAACCGAACAGTGACATTGTTGATGATCCGCTTGATGGCGAACGGGCCCAGATAGCAGGGAGAGAGCTTCCGTGACTATCTTGAGTGGGATCTGTTCAGTGGACAGCCAGACCTTCTGTCTTACTGTGTACTTCGGTGCCGGCGCGTGTCTGTGGTTAGCATATTGTTGATTGCGCTCTGCAGAGCGGAGGAGGGCAGCTCTTGTGGCCCTCCACAGATGGTGGCACCAACGCCCATGGGCCTACACGGATGGGACGGCGAGGCCCCTCTCCACCATGGGCAGCAGAGGTGATGTGTAGCCCATCGAGGCCTCGAACGGTGTAAGCCCAGTAGAGGAGGAGACAGCCGAGTTGTGAGAATATTCCACCCAGATCAGGTGGGAGCTCCAGGTTGGTGGGTTGCGGGATGCTACGCATGATGCTACCTTAGGGTGGCCTCCAAGGACTGATTGGCACGCTCGGCCTGACCGTTGCTTTGCGGATGGTATCCGGACGTCAGGCTGGCTGTAGCACCCAAAAAGCGGCAGAACGCCTTCCACACCTGGGATGTGAATTGTGGACCCCAGTCCGAGACAGTGTCCTTGGGTATCCCATGCAGCCGAATGACGTGCTGCATCACCAGATCGGCCGTCTCCGTGGCAGATGGTAATTTGTGGAGAGGGACCAGGTGGACGGCCTTGGGGAACCGGTCAGTGATAGTAAGGATCACAGTGTTGCCTTGGGATGGAGGGAGGCTCGTCACAAAGTCCAATGCAATGTGTGACCACGGATGACTCGGCACCGGGAGGGGATGGAGGAAGCCAGCTGGAGGGGACGAGTCCGACTTATTACCGGCGCAGGTGTGACAGGCCTTGACGAACTTCCGCATATCCCTCCCGAGTGTGGGCCACCAAAACACTCTCCTGAGCAGCTCGATTGTGCGGGAGATGCCGGGATGACAGGCGAAGAAGCTGGAATGCCCCCACTTGATCACCTCACCGCGCAACGTTGAGGGGACATCCAGCCGGCCAGGCGTACCTCCCTCCGGGATGGGTTCTGATGATTGAGCCTGCCAAACTCTCTGCTTAATCTCCCACGAGAGTGTCCCGACAAAGCAGGAGGAGGGGAGAATCATCTCCGAGGAGACACAGCAGCTGTGGAGGAAGAGGTGGAGGTGGAGGAGTCGGGAGAAAACTGGCGTGAGAGAGCGTCAGCCTTGGCATTGTGGGACCCTAGTCGGTATGAGATGGACAGATTGAACCTTGTATGTCTGTGTCTCCTTGTCTGTGAGTTCACCTGCTGCCCTGATTACCCTCCCAGCTGTTCTGTATTTCCCATTTATGAGTTACCCTATATACTGTACGCTTGTCTCTGTTCAGTGTTCTCTGAGAGGTCATCGCGTCATTCATGTGTGTCGTCCCCATGCCCTGTTCTTTGTATCTATGCCACGTGAGTTTTTGCCATGCCATGCCCTGTTTGTGCTACGTTTTCCAAGTTTAGTTTAGTATATGCCAAGTTCAGTTTAGTTAGTTTAGCTCTCAGCCCATGTGCTGCTTTATGTTTCTTTGAGTTAAGTTCTGTTAATAAATCACTGTTTGCACCTAAGCCTGCCTGCACTCTTGAGTCCTCTTCCTGCACCCTGATCTGCCAGAGGGCAGATCATGACACACACAACTCTAAATAAAAATGCACAACTGAGGAAAATCGCAACACAAAACCACACACATAAATAGACACAAAAACCGATGCACGCTGGAGTGCACGTAGCCTACGGGAGAAAAGCAGAAAGAGGTAATTAGGGACAGATTCTCCCAAAGGGGAGAAATAAATTAGGAAAGCACTCTTACTCAATGAGCAAAGGAGCCTGGCAGGGAACTCCTGCATGGACCAGGGGAACATGGGGAAGACAGTGACCTGGGTGGACGTCCAGTGTCTTCTTGTTCATGCGACCATGATCAGCCCCAAAGTACACACTGCAAAGGTGGCAGCAAACCTGAAGAGACAGGAGGACAGAGAGAGTGAAAACACAGGTCAAACCAAGAGAAAAATGAGATAAAGGCTCAGACGTTTCAGGTGGCAAACCTAATGATCCAGCGATGAGTTCTCCACACGCTGGCTCTTAAATATACTGGGAAATTAGGACGCGGCAGGTGTGTAATCATGCAGGTGTAGTTGATACTCTGGAGCCAAGAAGACAGGAACAGAAGGGAAGGGGGAGCGTGCTCGCCTGATCATCACACCAACAAAGACAAACACACAAGACTGAATAACCATAATGACAACCCAGGATAATAATGATGATAAGATAAGATAAGATAAGATAAGATAAGCCTTTATTAGTCCCACAACGGGGAAATTCCAGGATTGCAACAGCACAGGGATAGCAACACTCAGAGCAACAATCAGAAGGCAAGAAAAAACAAAACAAAAAAACAAGCAAGCAAGAGCAGCTAATATACATATGTACATATTACAATAAGATATATATATATACACACACACACACAGACACACAGTGCAGAGCATTGTAGCTGGATGGAATAAATATATGAATATATGAACACACAGTGCAGAGCATTGTAGCTAGATGGAATAAATATGTAAATATACAGTATAAACACCCACAGTACGGAGCATTGCAGCTAGGTGGAATAAATATGCAAGTATATAAACACACACAGTGCGGAGCAATGTAGCTAGATGGAATAATATGTAGATATATAAAAACACAGTGCGGAGCATTGTAGCTAGATGGAATAAATATATAGATATATAAATATAAACACACCCAGTGCTGAGCATTGTAGCTAGATGGAATAAATATGTAAATATATAAACACACACAGTGCAGAGCATTGTTGCTAGGTGGGATGAAACAGCATAACCGTCTACTTAGATATCCTACATGGTATGATTATGTGCCCATACATATTCTCACCCTCCATAGCGACCGGTATTTTCCTAGTTGTATGCCGGAGAGGACCATTGTGTAAGTCTATTGCATCTTTTGCATTCAAAAAAAAACTATTAGTTTGTTACGTCTTTTTGCTATCTCTGCGAGCAGCCCTGCTTAGGTTGTACAGTCTGACAGCCGTTGGTAGGAAGGACCTACGAAACCTCTCGGTTGTGCACCTGGGATGATGTAGTCTGCTGCTAAATGAGCTCCTCAGTGCATCCAGTATGTCCTGCATAGGGTGGAACTCGGACTCCAGCAGAGATGACAGTTTAGCCACCGTCCTTCTCTCTCCTATCTCCTCCCATCGGATCAAGGCGCTGCCCAGGACAGAGCTAGCTTTCTTAATCAGTTTGTTCAGTCTCTTCCTATCGGCTGCAGTAATGCCACTGCCCCAGCAGACCACTCCAAAAGTGATGGCTGATGCCACCACCGTGTCATAGAATGACTTCAGCAGCGCCCCTTGTACACCAAAAGACCTGAGTCTCCTCAGCAGGAACAGCCTGCGCTGTCCCTTCTTGTAGAGTGCGTCAGTATTGTGTGACCAGTCTAGTTTATTGTTCAGATGAATACCCAGGTACTTATAGGATGTCACCATCTCGATGTCTGTTCCCTGTATATTTACTGGTGCTATGAGGGGCTGCCCATGCCTGCGGCAGTACACCACCAGCTCCTTAGTTTTCCTCGCGTTGATCTGGAGGCAGTTCTGATGGCACCAGTCCACAAAGTCCTGGATAAGCCCTCTGTACTCAGCTTCATCTCCGTTGGAGATGAGACCAACGATCGCAGAGTCATCAGAGAACTTCTGTAGATGGCAATGTGTTGTGTTGTGTGAGAAGTCCGCAGTATAAAGAGTGAACAGGAAGGGAGCCAGCACCGTTCCCTGGGGGGCCCCCGTGCTACTGATGATCGTGTCGGAAACACAGTCCCGGGTTCTCACAAACTGAGGCCGGTTCGTGAGGTAGTCCAGGATCCATGATGACAGGTGCTGGTCCACCCCTGCGCGCAGCAGCTTGTCCTTCAGGATCATCGGTTTGGATGGTGTTGAAAGCACTGGAGAAGTCAAAGAACATGATCCTCACCATATTCCCGGGCTTCTCCAGGTGGGACAGAGAACGGTGAAGGAGGAAGATCACCGCATCCTCCACCCCAATGCCATGCTGGTAGGCGAACTGGAGTGGATCCATCGCTGGTTCCACCAGGGGGCGGAGATGAGCAAGGAGCAGTCTCTCCAGGGTCTTCATCAAGTGGGACGTCAAGGCCACCGGTCTGTAGCTGTTCAGGTCTTTGGGGTGGGAAGTTTTTGGTACAGGTACCACACAAGATGTTTTCCACAGCTGTGGTACCCTCCCCAGTTTCAGGCTCATGTTGAAGATATACGTCACAATCCCACACAGCTGGTCTGCACAGGACTTGAGGAGCTTTGCGCTGATGCCGTCCGGTCCCGACGCCTTCCTCGCCTTGATCTTCCTCAGCTCCGTCCTCACCTGGGTCTTGGTCAGGGTCAGGGTGGGGGGCTGTGTGTTGGGAGTGGGGGGGGGTGTCGGTGGAGTGGGGAGTGGGCAGCAGGACTTGATTTCTTAGAGGCAGCAGTGGTTGTTGTGCAGACAGGGGGGAGGGCGGTTGGTCAAATCTATTGAAAAACAGATTCAGGTTGTTTGCCCACTCCCTGCCCCCCGTGGCCTGGGGGGAGGTATTCTGGAGCCCCGAGATGGTTTTGAGGTTTCTCCAGACCCCGCTGATGTCGCTCTGTTGCAGCTTGTCCTCCATTTTCTTCCTGAAGCTTTCCTTGCCTTCTCTGATCTTTCTCCTCAGCTCCCTCTGTACGGACTTCAGCATCTCCCTGTTCCCCGACCTGAAGATCCTCTTCTTCTCTCTCAGAAGTGTTTTTATCTCAGGGTTGATCCAGGGTTTGTTGTTTTGAGTGACGCCGTATGGTCTTGGTGGGAACGGATTTGTCCACACAGAAGCTGAGGTAGCCCGTTGAAGGTGTGAATGAGGCCATCGATGTCCTCACCATGTGGATCGCAGAGCTGCTTCCAGGCAGTGGCTTCAAAACAGTCCTTTAGAGTGTCCATTGTCTCCTCAGACCATAACTCCACAGTGTGCATGGCCGGAGGTTGTCTGTGCACTAGGGGTTTGTACACCGGCCGGAGATGAACCAAGTTGTGATCCGATCTCCCAAGTGGGGGGAGTTGTGATGAGGTGTACGCCTCCTTAGTGTTTGCGTAGAATAAATCCAGTGTTTTATTGTCTCTAGTGTGGCATGTGACATACTGGGTGAAAGTGGGCAGAATGGGAGACAGTGAAACGTGATTGAAATCGCCTGAGATGAGGAGAAGAGCATCTGGGTGTTCTGTCTGCAGCCTGCTGGTTACTGAATGGATGACGTCACGCGCCATCCCAGCGTTCGCCGTCGGATTTGCATAAACAACAATGCAGATCACGTGTGAGTGTTCTCTCAGGAGATATGTAGGCCTCATGCTAACAGCTAGCAACTCAATGTCTTTGCTGCAGTGTCGTTGTTTAACAGTGATATGTCCCGGTCTGCACCAGTTGTTGTTAACATACATTATCACTCCACCGCCCCTCGCTTTGCCACTCTCTGGTGTTCGGTCAGCTCGTATCATGTGAAAACCCTCCAGCTCAATGTTAGCATCTGCTGCTAGTTCAGTTAGCCACGTCTCAGTAAACAAAAGGAGAGAGCACTCCCGGTAAGTGCTATCATAACGGGAGATAGCCGCTAGCTCATCTAACTTTCCCAGTATCGACCGTACATTTCCCATGACAACAGATGGAAGGGAGGGTCTGTACCTTATATTTTTTGTCCTCCGCCTTACTCCAGCCCGGCAGCCGCGACGCTTTCGCCTCAATTCTCTCGGTATGTCGAGTTTTTCCAGTGGGACCGGGTGGCGGTTAAATGCTAGCAGCTCTTCCCTGTTGTATCGTATCCTGCTATAAACAGTGGCTCCGTCCACCGGCTCAGGAGACATTTGGGACAATCTGTGTGTCCGTGATATAAGTGGGGTGAAAAAAAAAGTGATCAAAAGAGAGAGGAAGGGAAAAAAACTCGGAATCGAGCCGCTGTTGCAAAAGGCAGCCTACTGGTGTGGCGCCGAGAGATAAAGCACAGATAAACACAGAAAATAACAAGAATAAACTTAAAGCATGAACATGGTCCTCCACCCAGGCACAGGTTTTAACACTGTCCTAATTATTCAGAGGTGTGGTTTGGATAATCCAATCCAAAGCACTCCTGCCTGTCCCTTTAATGCACAGAGGCACATTATCTAAAGTGAACTCTGATTCTGACTACTTGTGTAAGATGGGCTTTGTGCTGGCCAAAGGGCACGCACATGAGCAAGAATACACACAATAATAACACTGCTTGGCATTAACCCTTTAACTGCCCCAGTCGCCGTATGGCGACAGGAATGGTTAAAGGGTGGTCAAGGCCCCTAGTGGTCAAGAGTGGTAAATAAATTTTGTCAATAAAAGACTGAGGGTCTCCCGAGGGTTGTGGCTCTCTGCCCCAGTCCTCCACGAGCAGGAGGAAGGAGAGCCGGTGCGGCGTCCCATCTGCCACGACCCCTGCCACAAAGCGAGCCTGCTCTTGGCGGCCTCTCCCAGGGGCTGACAGGTGGCAGTCAGGGCACTCAGTGGGGGCCAGTGGTCTGATGCACCTGCCGCTTGAGAACTATGACCATAAGTGCAGTGTTGGTGGCCTCACCCTGGCCATCACGCCCCTGGATACCCAACTCTCCTCCCTCGTTGCAAATTTCCCCATTGTGAGACTAATAAAGGATTATCTTATCTTGTTTGTCCTTGGATCAATACTGAGTGAGCATTTTTTATTACCCTGGACAGGATGTACGCGTATGTGAACAGACAAAAGATCGATCGAAGGAGATGACTGAGGGGACACAGACATTATAGATTAAATGTGGACAACATAATACTTTGTAACCTTGCATAATACTCCTCTGAACGGAAGAGAGATAGGGTAAATACTGGCTGGTGTGGGCCACCAGACCACGGGTCTGTCCAGACATGATCAGAGGCTGCACCAGGCAAGGCAGATGTGGAGGCATCTCGTGTCTCTCTGGGTAGTTACAGTGATAAGTAAAACGCGGTGCACTCCCTGTTCATTCATTCATTCATTCCCTTAAAAATAAACACATTAATGCCTAATAAGTCCATAATGAAAATGAAAATTTGGATGGAATAAAAATCTTCCCACCACTTCCATTGTGCACCGCATCCAAACCGGAACGCACACATACGATGGAATTTTAAAAAAAGACTATTAAGTGATTCAACATATTATAATTAAAATGATGAGTGATTATATGATAACAGTTACAACTCTCTCCATTGAAATAATTGAAAATCCCAATACTTGCTGTTTCTTCCTGAGCTCCTGTCAGTAGAACCTGTTCGATTTCTAAATGCACCACTGAACTAGCATTAAACAATGCCTCCTTTTTCCTGATCAAAAATACATTGTCATAAATTGCACCATAATACCGAAGCACATGAGATTGTGTGCTGCCACACCTCTTTGAAATGAGCCTCCACCTACCAGCCGGCGCACTGTCTACTGGCAATTAGATGGATTGTACATCTGACAGGGCAACAGTCGCACCTCTGGGTGGCCGGTCCACTTTGGTTCCCGCTTGGCACTCAACTCTCACCTGCGGCTCCAAGTAGCTGTTTGCATGCAACAGCGGTCACACCCCGATAAACCACTTTGACTGGCAGGCAAAACCCGGTGAGGGTAGCCGACAGGTTTGAAACCCTTGGTGAGGCAGGGCTTGTCTATCTACTGGACCTGGTGGCCTGCACGGAGGAAACCACCAGATTGGCACAACGGGCAGGAAGGCAGACCCAGCAAAGCGTTGTGGAGCGCAACTAGGGCACAGTGAGGCACGTAAGACACTGCTGGCCATCCACTGCATCCTAACCTATCTCCAGCCATCTTGACTACATCTTGCCACTGGATCCAGATAGGCTGGGACGAGAGCGTGAGGCTGATGATCCTGCGCAACTCTCCCTCATCCATCCATCCATCTATCCATCTTCTTCCGCTTAATCCTTTTTGGGTCACGGGGGGGGCTGGAGCCTATCCCAGCATCTTTGGACGAGAGGTAGGGTACACCCTGGACAGATCACCAGTCCATCGCAGGGCCAACACAGACAGACAGACAACCATTCACTCTCACAGTCATACCTAAGGACAATTTAGAATCCCCAGTTTTTTGATGCCAATTAACCTAACTTGCATGTTTTTTGGCATGTGGGAGGAAACCGGAGAAATCCCTGAGTAAACCCACGCAGACACAGGGAAAGCATGCAAACTCCACACAGATCATTGTTGGTTGGGGACTGGGATCGAACCCAGGATCTCCTGGCCAAGGGTGAGTTGCTGTGCTGCCACAGTGCTAACCACTCCGCCACCGCGCTGCCCCAACATTTAAATCAAATTCACGTGCAAGTCAAGACATCACCCCCCCCCCAATTTCCTTCTCACCCCCCCCCCCCCCCAAGTCCTGTGGCGATGGGCAAGTGACGAAGCAGCAGGTGCGGATACACTGGAAGCTGTAGCCACAATCCCACACACAGGCTGCCCAGGGCATAGGGTCGCTCTCTACTGGACCAAGGAAGCAGTGAGTTCGGCAGCCCCGTGTGTCTGAGCATTCCTCTTTAGGATTCGCTCTACTCACCTCCTTGGCCTGAGGAAGGGGCTAGAAAAGGTGCCCTAAACATAGTCTGCTTCGCTACACCCTGGCCAGCAAGCCGCAGTTGGCGGGGATCCCACCCTAGCAGTCAAAATTCTCAGAAGAAATCAACTAAGGTGACATCACTCACCACTGGCACTTGGAATGTGCGAACGCTCATGGACAGCTCCAAAGCGGACAGACCTGAGAGACGGACAGCACTTGTCACAAGAGAACTCAGCAGGTACAACATCCACATCACAGCTCTGAGTGAGACCAGATTTGCAGACGAAGGTCAGCTGACAGAAGTCAAAGCCGGCTACACCTTTTTCTGGAGCGGCCAAGGCAGCAAAGAATGCCATGAAGTAGGGTGGGTTTTGCGATCAGATCCAATCTGATCATCACGCTTACCAGCCTCCCCAAAGGAACCAATGACCGCTTCATGACCCTGCGGCTCCCTCTCCGAGGAAAACACCATGCCACATTCATCAGTGCATATGCCCCCACCATGACGAACCCAGATGAGATCAAAGACAAGTTTTACAAGGACTTAGAGACTCTCATTGAAGGCGTACCAAAGGACAAACTCATTGTTCTTGGAGACTTTAGCGCCAGAGTTGGTACAGATGACCAGACATGGGAGGGAGTCCTTGGGAGAAATGGAGTTGGAAAATGCAACAGCAACGGTCTTCTCCTGTTGAAGACGTGTGCCTCTCATGACCTTCTGATCACTAATACTGTCTACCGTTTGCCTCATCGCAACAAGACCTCCTGGATGCATCCACGCAGCAAGCAGTGGCATCTGATTGATTACATCACTGTGAGAAGGAGAGACAGGCAGGACGTTAGAATGATGAAGGCGATGTGTGGCGCAGACTGCTAGATGGCTCACAGACTCATTTTCTCAAAGCTCAACATGCACATCCAGCCCAAACAGTGTCCACAAGGGAAAAAAGCAAACAAGTGACTCAGTGTCAGCAAGCTGGAACAGCACTCTGTGCGACAAGAACCTCAGTGAGGACCTGGACAGCAAGTTTAGTCAACTCGACCTCGGGGTGTACGCAGCAGAAGAGGACTGGGCAGCTTTCAGAGACATGGTGTATGACACCTCACTCACTCTGGACCAGAACACGCACAAACACCAAGACTGGTTCGATGAAAACGATGAGGACATTCAAAAGCTACTTGACAAAAAGCGTGAAGCGCGCAGAGCGTACAAGTAAGACAGCAGATCTGCCTCTATGAAGGCAACCTTCAACTCCATCAAAGGAAAGGTGGAGGCAAAGCTCAGAGAGATGCAGGACTTCTGGCTCAGCAAAAAGGCAGATGAAATACAGCAGTACACTGACAGCAGCAACTCCAAACACTTCTACGATGACCTTAAGACCATCTATTGGCCTTAGTCTTCTGGAACATCACCACTGCTCAGTGCTGACGGTTCCACTCTTTTCACCAACAAGAACACAATCCTGGAAAGATGGACAGAACATTTCAGCAGCGTCCTGAACAGACCTTCGTCCATCAGTGCAGAAGCCATCACTCGCATGCCCCAAGTAGAGGTGAACACATCTCTGGCAGAGCCTCCAATGGAATCAGAAGTCCAAAAAGCAATCAAACTCCTTTTGAACGGCAAAACACCAGCCTCTGACTCCATCCCAGCTGAAATTTACAAGGCAGGAGGACCAATTCTAATACAGAAACTCACCGAGCTCTTTCAGACCATGTGGCAGCAGGAAGTTATCCCCCAGGAGCTCAAGGACGCCTCCATTGTCCATCTCTACTAGAGAAAAGGAAACAGGCAGTCCTGCGACAACCACCCTGGGATCTCTCTCCTCGCCATAGCTGACAAGATCCTCGCAAGAGTCCTTCTCAACCGCCTCATTCAGCACATGGAATGCAGTCACCTGCTGGAGAGCCAGTGTGGTTTCAGAGAGGGTCGTAGAACTGCTAACATGATCTTCGCCACACGCCAACTTCAGGAGAAGTGTCAAGAGCAGAACAGGGACCTCTACACAATATTTGTAGATCTGACCAAGGCTTTTGATGCGTCAGTCATGGGGGGCTGCGGAAGATCATGGCGAAGTTCGGCTGCCCAGACAAGTTCATCAGCATGGTGCGCCAGTTCCACGACGGCATGCTTGCTCAAGTACTGGACAATGGAGACTCCTCTGAAGCTTTCCCAGTCACCAACAGGATCAAGAAGGGCTGTGTACTTGCACCCACACTTTTGATGATGATGTTCACAGCCATACTGTCTGATGCCTTCTGCGACGATGAAGAAAGCGCCATCAGGATCAGGTATAGGATGGATGGCAGACTCTTCAACTTGCGGAGGCTCCAAGCCAAAACCAAGGTGGAAGGGGACTCAGTGCATGACTTCCTGCTCACAGACGACTGTGCACTCAAGACCGCTACAGAGGCCCAGATGCAGCAGAGCATGAACTGCTTCTCCACTGCTTGCAACAACTTTGGGCTCACAATCAGTACGAAGAAAACCGAGGTCCTGCACCAACCCGCACCACAGAAGACTTATGTGGATCCAGACATCACTGTCAATGAGGAGACCCTCAAGGCTGTTGACAAGTTCACGTACCTCGGCAGAACACTCTCAAAGTCTGTCAACATCGACTATGAGGTCGATTCGCGCACTGCCAAGGCAAGCTCAGCATTCGGATGGCTATGTGCAACAGTGTGGAAAGGAGAGGCATCAGGCTGACCACAAAACTGAAGGTGTTCAAGGCAGTTGTCTTGCTTTCCCTACTGTACGCCTGCGAGACCTGGACAGTCTATGAGTGCCATGCCAGAAACCTAAACCGCTTCCACCTGAACTGCCTCAGAAAGCTCCTGAAGATCACCTGGCAGGACAAAATCCCTGACACAGAGGTCCTCTCCCGAGCTGAGCTGCCTAGCATCCACACCCTGCTCAAGAGAGCCCAGATTAGGTGGGCTGGCCATCTTGTTCGTATTCCTGACTCATGCCTACCAAAGAGACTGTTCTATGGTGAACTAGCAGAGGGCAAGCGCTCACAAGGTGGTTAGAAGAAGTGCTACAAAGACACTCTTAAGGCCTCCCTGAAGAACTTTGACATCAGTCCTGACACCTGGGAGACCCTAGTGCTAGACCGACCAGACTGGCGTAACTGTACCAGCAAAGGTGTTGCCTCTTTTGAGCTGAACAGGATTGCGAAGGCCCAGAGAAAACATGAGCTTTGCAAGTGTAGAGCCACCCGTGTATCTTCTGCCTGCACAGACCACCTGTACCTGACCAGTGGCAGAGCCTTCCGTGCCCGCATCGGACTCATCAGCCACAGCTGGACACACCGCACCCAGTCCTCTACCTTGTGATGTCTTTGGCCATCGTCGAGAACGATGGATGAACAACAACAACAACAAGATGGTGGGATGGAAAGTGGAAAAAACAGACAATGCACTGACAGAAACTAACAAAAGCACTGGCATATGGCAAGAAGCGCAGCACAAAAATCCACTGTTGACCATCAAAATATGGCCCATTTGGAGATATAGGGCGGGAGGATGGGGTACAGAAACAATAACAAATGGAAGCAAAAAGCAGGATGGCATTTATAGATATACAGTATGGCTGGAAGAGGTGTGTATGTGGCATGGCCTAAATTTTTCCATCACTTAACATAAACGTGTGGGTTTTCAACACTTTGCATCGCTTGCCAGTGGGACACCTCTAACCAGTCATTCAGAATTAAGATAAGATAAGATAAGCCTTTATTAGTCCCACAATGGGGAAATTCTAGGATTGCAACAGCACAGGGACAGCAACACTCAGAGCAACAATCAGAAGACAAGAAAAAACAAGAGCAGCGAGTATACATATGTACATATAAATATATAAATATATAAACACACAGTGCGGAGCATTGTAGCTAGATGGAATAAATATATAAATATATAAACACACACAGTGCGGAGCATTGTAGCTAGGTGGAATAAATATATAAACACAGTGCGGAGCATTGTAGCTAGATGGAATAAATATATAAATATATAAACACACACAGTGCGGAGCATTGTAGCTAGATGGAATGAACAGCATAATCATCTACTTAGTTATTTTACATGGTATGATTATGCACCCATACATATTCTCACCCTCTGTAGCGACCGATATTTTCCTAGTTGTATACCGGAGGGGACCATTGTGTAAGTCTATTGCGTCTTGCATTCACTACTATTAGGTTGTCACATTTTTTTTTTCTATCTCTGCGAGCAGCCCTGCTTAGGTTATACAGTCTGACAGCCGTACGTAGGAAGGACCTGCGGAACCTCTCGGTTGTGCACCTAGGATGATGTAGTTTACTGCTAAATGAGCTCCTCAGTGCATTCAGCATGTCCTGCATAGGGTGGGACTCGGACTCCAGCAGAGATGACAGTTTAGCCACCATCCTTCTCTCTCCTATCTCCTCCACTGGGTCAAGGCGTTTCCCCAGGACAGAGCTAGCTTTCTTGATCAGTTTGTTCAGTCTCGTCCTATCGGCTGCTGTAACGCCACTGCCCCAGCAGACCACTCCAAAAGTGATGGCTGATGCCACCACAGTGTCGTAGAATGTCTTCAGCAGCGCCCCTTGTACACCACAAGACCTGAGTCTCCTCAGTAGGAACAGCCTGTGCTGTCCCTTCTTGTAGAGTGTGTCAGTATTGTGTGACCAGTCTAGTTTATTGTTCAGATGAACACCCAGGTACTTGTAGGATGTCACCGTCTCGATGTCTGTTCCCTGTATATTTACTGGTGCTGTGAGGGGATGTCCTTGCCTGCGGCAGTCCACCACCAGCTCCTTAGTTTTCCTCGCATTGATCTGGAGGTAGTTCCAATGGCACCAGCCCACGAAGTCCTGGATAAGTCCTCTGTACTCAGCTTCATCTCCGTTGGAGATGAGGCCAACGATCGCAGAGTTGTCAGAGAACTTCTGTAGATGGCAGTGTGTTGTGTTGTGTGAGAAGTCCGCAGTATAAAGGGTGAACAGGAAGGGAGCCAAAACCGTTCCCTGGGGGGCCCCCGTGCTACCGATGATCGTGTTGGACACACAGTCCCGGGTTCTCACAAACTGTGGCCGGTTAGTGAGGTAGTCCAGGATCCATGATGACAGGTGCTGGTCCACCCCTGCGCATAGCAGCTTGTCCTTCAGGATCATCGGTTGGATGGTGTTGAAAGCACTGGAGAAGTCAAAGAACATGATCCTCACCGCATTCCCGGGCTTCTCCAGGTGGGACAGAGAATGGTGAAGGAGGAAGATCACTGCATCCTCCACCCCAATGCCATGCTGGTTGGCGAACTGGAGTGGATCCATCGCTGGTCCCACCAGGGGGCGGAGGTGAGCAAGGAGCAGTCTCTCCAGGGTCTTCATCATGTGGGACGTCAGGGCCACTGGTCTGTAACTGTTCAGATCTTTGGGGTGGGAAGTCTTTGGTACAGGTACCACACAAGATGTTTTCCACAACTGTGGTACCATCTCCAGCTTCAGGCTCAGGTTGAAGATGTGCTCCACAATCCCACACAGCTGGTCTGCACAGGACTTGAGGAGCTTTGCGCTGATCCCGTCCGGTCCCGACGCCTTCCTTGCCTTCATCTTCCTGAGCTCCGTCCTCACCTGGGTCTTAGTGAGGGTCATGTTGGGGGGCTGTGTGTTGGGAGTGGGGGGGTGATGGTGGAGTGGGGTGTGGGCAGCAGGACTCGATGTCTTCAGAGGCAGCAGTGGTTGTTGTGCAGTCGGGGGGAGGGCGGTTGGTCAAACCTATTAAAAAACAGGTTCAGATTGTTTGCCCACTCCCTGCCCCCCGTGGCCTGGGGGGAGGTATTCTGGAGCCCAGAGATGGTTTTAAGGTTTCTCCAGACCCCACCGATGTTGCTCTGTTGCAGCTGTTGCAATATTTGAAAGCAAAAGCTTGGAGGGATGTGTGCTTTTTTAGGAGTTTGATGTGGTCTGGTGTACACCGTGTTCCAAATTATTATGCAAATAGGATTTTAGTGTCATAAACATTCAATTTTTTGTTTTTCAATTAAACTCATGGATGGTATTGTGTCTCAGGGCTCTTTGGATCACTGATATCAATCTCAGACACCTGTCATAACTAGTTTGCTAGGTGAGCCCAATTAAAGGAAAACTACTTAAGAAGGATGTTCCACATTATTAAGCATGCCACAGGTTTCAAGCAATATGGAAAAGAAAAAGGATCTCTCTGCTACTGAAAAGCGTCAGTGCAATGCCTTGGACAAGGTATGAAAACATTAGATATTTCACAAAAACTTAAGCGAGATTATCATACTATGAAGAAATTTGTGGCTGATTCAGAGAAGAGACAGGTTCGTGCATTTAAAGGCATAATGAATAAGGTTTCTGCCAGACAAGTTCATCAAATTAAGAGAGCAGCTGCTAAAATGCCATTACAAAGCAGCAATCAGGTATTTGAAGCTGCCAATGCCTCTGGAGTCCCACGAACCTCAAGGTGTAGGATCCTGCAGAGGCTTGCAGTTGTGCATAAACCTACTATTCAGCCATCCCTAACCAATGCTCACAAGCAGAAACAGTTGCAGTGGGCCCAGAAATACATGAAGACTAATTTTCAAACAGTCTTGTTTACTGATGAGTGCCGTGCAACCCTCGATGGTCCAGATGGATGAAGTAGTGGATGGTTGGTGGATGGCCACCATGTCCCAAGAAGGCTGCAACGTCAGCAAGAAGGTGGCAGAGTCATGTTTTGGACCGGAATCATGGGGAGAGAGCTGGTAGGCCCCTTTAGGGTCCCTGAATGTGTGAAAATAACCTCAGCAAAGTATACAGAGTTTCTGACTGACCACTTTCTTCCATGGTACATAAAGAAGAACCATGCCTTCCATAGCAAAATTATCTTCATGCATGACAATGCACCATCTCATGCTGCAAAGAATATCTCTGTGTCATTGGCTGCTATAGGCATAAAAGGAATGAAGCTCATGGTGTGGCCCCCATCCTCCCCTGACCTCAACCCTATTGAGAACCTTTGAAGCATCCTCAAGGAAATGATCTATGAGGGTGGGAGGCAGTTCACATCAAAACAGCAACTGTGGGAGGCTATTCTGTCATCTTGCAAAGAAATTCAAGCAGAAACTCTCCCAAAACTCACAAGTTCAATAGATGCAAGAATTGTGAAGGTTATATCAAAGAAGGGGTCCTATGTTAACATATAACTTGGCCTATTAAGATATTTTTGATTGAAATAGCTTTTGATTTCAGTAAATGTGTCCTCTTAATGCTGCAAATTCAACAAATGACCATTTTCAGTTCTTTACAACCAATAAAATGTTTTGAAACTATGTTGTACATAATAATTTGGAACAGTGCATTTTGAGTTTTTTTTTTATTTTTTGCAAAAAGTAGTCATGATTGGGAGGTTTGTTCAATAAAATTTGAATTATGCTCTAACAGTTGATGACTTGAAAATTATATTGACTGTCATTTGCATAGACTATTTAGGAAAATCAGAGACAAATAGCATTTGCATAATAATTTGGAGCGTGGTGTAGTTAGTAGAGAGTTTCAGTGTGAAACACCAACACAGGTGTCAGTGACAGGTTAAGTGAGTGCTAGGTTACAGGGTAGAGACGTTTTTTAAGAGTCCTAGAAAAGCTATATTTTCTGTGAGAAAAATGTTTTCTGTGGACATGCAGGCTATCACTGAACTAAAGAGCGCTCAGAGAGTGCCTATCACTGCCAGGGCCCTATCTTGCAAAGTGAAATGGAAAAAATGATCCAGAATCCAAATTCTGATCTGGATCACCTCCAAAATCTAATGTGTTTACCAGTAGTGCAAGAGCCAACTCTGGTGACAGCTTCATCAAAATCCATCCAGTAGTTTTTGCATAATCCTGCTAACACACAGACAGGCAAATATACATGGAAACATTACCTGCTTGGCAGAGGCAAAAAAAAAAAGGCTTTATATGTAATTTGTCACAAAGTTTTTCATAGTTTTTATCAGCCTGGTAAACCTTTAAGGCTTACCATTGCTCAGTATCTTTTTCTCCCTTTTGTTTTTTCTCCTTGTTTCAATTTTCTCCCTCTCTCCCTCAGTCTGTGACAGCAGCACTGCTCTCCCTAAAGATGGTGTACCCACGGAGGAACTTGCCAGCAGAACAGTGGCGGAACGCCCAGCTCCTCAGCCTGCTCAGTGCCCCAGCAACCATGCTGGATCCAGCCTGTTGTGACACTGTGAGTTCATGATTGACACACAAGAAAACAGGTGAAGAATATGAGGAAGTTTCAGAACTAATCTGTTACAGCAGCATATGCATGTTATTTAGGTTAAATATAATCAAATTTACATGCTAATTCCCTTTGTTTGATGTGTGCCTCGTGCTTCTTTTTACAATATATGAAATGGAGGCTTTTTAAACCCATCTTGGGAAGACATCAATATTTCTCATACTACATAATACTTATAATACTTACTAATTGCTAATCATTATGAAATGATGTTCATTAATAAGTGAAAATAGCTTCAGACAAGAAAAACTACAGCATTTTTTCCAAAGGTTAAATAAGAACAAAATGTACACTACCGTTCAAAAGTTTGGGGTCACTTAGAAATTTCCTTATTTTTGAAAGAAAAGCACTTTTTTCAATGAAAATAACTTTAAACTAATCAGAAATACACTCTATACATTGCTAATGTGGTAAATGACTATTCTAGCTGCAAATGTCTGGTTTTTGATGCAACATCTAGATAGGTGTATAGAGGCCCATTTCCAGCAACTATCACTCCAGTGTTCTAATGGTACAATGTGTTTGCTCATTGTGTCAGAAGGCTAATGGATGATTAGAAAACCCTTGTGCAATCATGTTAGGTCTGCAATGCTGTAATTGCTGCAAATGGAGAATTCTTTGATGAAAGCAAAGTTTGAAGGAAAAAATTATTATTTCAAATACAAATCATTATTTCTAACCTTGTCAATGTCTTGACTATATTTTCTATTCATTTTACAACTCATGGTGGTAAATAAGTGTGACTTTTCATGGAAAACACAAAATAATTGTCTGGGTGACCCCAAACTTTTGAACGGTAGTGTAAATGTGATTGAAAAAGGAAGACGTTAAAGTCTGTTATGTACATTGCTTGTTTTTTCACAAACAGCATCTGTTTTTTAATTGCATCTGATGGGGTGACACAAATATGCCTGTACTGACTTTAATTAAGCTTGCTGTTCACAACAGATGGCATGTGAATACCTGTCTAAGGAGGTGATGGAGCGCTGGATCATTAGTAAGTATTTCTTAACTGAAAAGGGAACTTTTTTCAGATTAACATTTTCTGTTAAATCTTTCATAAATGGTAATAGAGTAACAAAGCAATGCGGTCTGGAGTTATTTAGCATTGATGATTTATTTAACATCAATTCATGTTTATGTTCAGTGTTACTGTGTAAGCAACCACTAAAATAAAAAAAAAGCCATTCTTGGCATTTTTTGCTTCACTAACAAATCTACACGAGCAACTAAATATAATTGAGCTTTAAATGAAGATAAAACAGTCAAGCTATGAGTATAAATTGGGCTGTCAATTAATAGGTGAGTTTTTTTATATCAAATATGTAACTTGGATCAGTCCGCCAAGGTCTCCGCCTTTGACTGCCACCTAATCCACATAGCACCGGACTTCCATGATCCCTCCTGCAGGTGGTGAACCTACTGGAGGGCGGACCCATGTAACTCCTTCGGGCTGAGCCCGGCCGGGTCCCATGGGTGGAAACCCGGCCACCAGACGCTAGCCTTCGAGCCCCTCCCCCAGGCCTGGCTCCAGGGTGGGGCCCCGGTAACCCCATACCGGGCGGGGTACACTGAATCCTTGATATACAATTTATCATGAGAGTCTGTTGGATCGTTCTTCGTCTGGCCCTTCACCCAGGACCAGTTTGTCTTGGGAGACCCTATCAGAGGCAAATTGCCCCGGACAACATAGCTCCTGGGATCACTGGGGCACGCAAACCCCCCCACCACGATAAGGTGACGATCCATGAGGGGAATTCTTCTACTCTCGAGAATTCTTGAGGGTTCGTGGGAGTTTGCCCAACCAGTTTACATGTGTTTTGTGGACTTGGAGAAGGCATTTGACCGCGTCCCTCGTGGATTTTTGTGGGGGGTGCTTCGGGAGTATGGGGTATCGGGCTTGTTGTTACGAGCTATTCGGTCTCTGTACGACCGTTGTGAGAGTTTAGTTCGCATTGCCAACACTCGGTCGGAGTCATTCCCAGTGAGAGTTGGACTCCGCCAGGGCTGCCCTTTGTCACCGGTCCTGTTCATAATTTTTATGGACAGGATTTCTAGGCGCAGCCAGGGAATGGAGGGTGTCATGCTTGGTGACCACAGGATCTCATCTCTGTTGTTTGCAGATGATGTTGTCCTGTTGGCTTCATCCAGCAATGACCTACAGCTCTTGCTGGGACGGTTTGCCGCTGAGTGTGAAGCGGCTGGGATGAGAATCAGCACCTCCAAGTCCGAGTCCATGGTCCTCAGCCGGAAAAAGGTGGATTGTCCTCTCTGGGTTGGGGACAGGCTCCTGCCCCAAGTGGAGGAGTTTAAGTATCTTGGGGTCTTGTTCACGAGTGAGGGGAAAATGGAGCGAGAGATCGACAGACGGATTGGAGCAGCATCTGCAGTGATGCGGACGTTGTACCGGTCTGTTGTGGTGAAGAGGGAGCTTAGTTCTAAGGCAAAGCTGTCGATTTACCAGTCAATCTACGTTCCTACTCTCACTTATGGTCACGAGCTTTGGGTAATGACCGAAAGAACGAGATCGCGGATACAAGCGGCTGAAATGAGCTTTCTCCGTAGGATTGCTGGACTCACCCTCAGAGATAGGGTGAGGAGCTCAGTCATCCGGGAGAGGCTCAGAGTAGAACCGCTGCTCCTCCACATTGAAAGGAGTCAGTTGAGGTGGTATGGGCATCTGATTAGGATGCCTCCTGGACGCCTCCCATTTGAGGTGTTTCAGGCACGTCCCACTGGGAGGAGACCCCGGGGCAGACCCAGGACTCGGTGGAGAGACTATGTCTCCCAGCTAGTCTGGGAACGCCTTGGTATCCCCTCTGAAGAGCTGGAGCAGGTGGCTGGGGAGAGGAAAGTCTGGGCTTCTCTGCTTGAACTGCTGCCTCCGCGACCCGGACCTCCGGAAAAGCGGTAGAAGATGGATGGATGGATGGATATGTAACTTGTGTTTTTCTTACAAATCTTTCATTTTTTAATTTAATTTGCCAACAATTTTCTCATACATAGTATATGATTTTTATCTCTTTGATTTATGGCTTTTCTCTTGACCTTTGTTTTGTAGAATGGAGACTTTTCATGTATGTTTGTGAGATGTTTTTCTATGAATTTGTGAGTTTTATTTTTATTTGTCAAAGTCACAAGTTGTGGGCAAAAGAGACTGCTTCTCATTGTAAAGGCTTTGACATGAAAAAAACCCCTTGTAATATTGTTGTGTATAAATCACCTAGGATAGTGTTTAGACTATATCTACAGAAAGAAAAACACTTTATGTTTTAACCAAAATAAAAGGGGAAAATATCTAGTCAGAACAGGACTCCATCTCAGTATTCATGCTGTAAATACAGTATTTATTATATGGCCAACATATTAGTGGATACTGGGGTGGTGTACGGGTTAAAACAGTAGATAGTGATCCAAATCGGGTCCTCATTTTGATGCTTAAAAAAAGACTCGTGCATTTCCCATGAAAAGCAAGTATTCCTGTGGAAAACTGGTTGCCCAGTTAGTCTTTACATGCCCAAGTATAAGCTCTGTTTGAAAGTGGGACACAAAGAGGTGTACATGTAGAACGTTATCATTTACAGACAGACAGATAGCTCTGTTTCCACTACCAGGAACCAGGAACCAAATGATGGGGCCAGGAACTACTTAAGGGCAATTCCTGTATTTGGCCCCTTTCACCCGTCGTGTCTCAATATCGGGTTGGAATCCTCAGTCTCTGGAGGATTTGTTGGCGACGTAATCATCTGACAGTTTCAGCCCCAATGCAGCGTGACTCTCGGCACAAAGGGAGGAGCACCAGCAGGGACTCGCAGTCCAGCAAAGGACAGTGGTAGTGGCCAGTGTATCCGACACACCAGGAGAAGCAGCAGCCGGGACTCACATTTCCCGTTGGCCAGGCTGAGTGGGCTTGCATCTCCCATGAAGGACAGTGGTGCGGCCGCTCCGGCTGCTGCTTATGCTGCTGCGCTTGTGCACCTCGTGTTCCCCACACGTGCTGAATTATTGTTTAGACCCCACGCAATCGCGGCAGTATTATATTATAATTTTTATGTTATATTTTAATTAATTTTTCACTATTGTCTTTTTCTGGTCAGATTTGCCGCTTTTCATTTTTTTGTTCACGGAGCGCTCTGGTCGTGATAACGAGTTTTTTTTCAATCAGCACAGTCAATCCTAAACCCCTTCCATATTTCCAGAAGCCTGGGCATGTCGTACTGGAGAAGACAGAGAGATGGCTAAACTTTTTAATGTTAATAATTGCATATTTTGTCTGAACAGCTCCATACTCGGGGTTACACATCCTTGCAACCTCAGCAAGACACGTACTTAATCTAAGGTCATTCTGATGAACCGTTTGAGAGACATGCGAGGACCCCCCCACCCCACACACGCACACGTACATCTATCTATAAATTCACAAAATCTCTGTCTGTGTGTTTGTGTGTCTGTCTGTCTGTTCCATGCATATCTCTCAAACCGTTTGTCAGACTGGTCTCAGATTTTAAACGTGGTTTCCTGAGGTTATAAGAGTATGCATCCCCAAATATGGAGTCGTTCAGTCAAAATACGTAATTTTTATCAGTAAAAGTTTAGCCACCATTCTGTCTCATGCCCAGGCAGTGTGGGTGGGGTTTGGTTTCGGATTGACTCCACCACAGCACTCCATGTGCAAAAGAAGGAAGCGAAGCGCGACAGATTTGAATAGAAAAAGACAATACTTAAGATTTAATACTTAAAAAAATTATACCATAAAATTGCTGTGATTACATAGGTCTAATGGATAATTCAGCATGGAGAACACAAGGTGCCCCTGGGGAAAAGGGGGGAGGGGGTAGCAGCAGCTGAATTGCTGGCACCACGGGTAAGCTCCGTGTGCAAAACAATGAAGCGAAACGCAACAAATTTGATCAATAAAAAACAAACCGCTTACAATAGAGCCACAGCGCTCACGTTGTTATTTGCAAGTTATTTTCACTAAAGTGAAAAAAAAAGGTAATGCATGGTGTGTGCTTTTTCCCTGAGGCTGATTTATCATGGAAAACAGCTGAGCTCTGTGGTTCCAGCGATCAGCTGATTGGACCGACCGTTTTTTTTTTTTTACCAAAGGTAAAAAAAAAAAAAACATGGAGGGAAGACCCAACAACCTTTGCTCTATGACAGGGGTCACCAACGCGATGCCCGCGGGCACCATGTCGCCCGCAGGCCTGTTCTAAAAATAGCACAACTCGCAAGTGAGCTGCGTCTAAGATGTAATTTTTTCTGCCGCTATTTTTAAAATCACACTTTGCATTTATATAGATTTTAAAATGACAATGTCTTAAAAATAAAAAAAATGAAAATATGTTTATTATACGTAAAGTAAGGTGAACTCTGACCTAGTTCAAAGGTCAGTATCGTGCGCATACAAAACCTTCGCGCTTGTGGAGCGTAAGCTAGCGGGCAGTGAAGATGGTGGCGAGTGCAGTTTCCTAGCCCAAAAACATGCAAAAAAAAAAGACAAGAAATTTATCATTTCAAAGTGAGTCGGGAGGAAGAGTTCTTTTTTACTACCGTGAAAGGAAGCTGCGGGTGTTTTCAGTTGCGGGGCGACGGCGAAGCACCACTATGTGGAGCGACACTTCACTACCCACTCTTTTTTTTTTTTTTTTGGACTTATCTTAGCACTGTTGCCTTACAGCTAGAAGGTTCCTGGTTCGAATCCCCAGGCTGGCAGGGGTTGGAACTCTCTGTATGGAGTTTGCATGTTCTCCCTGTGCTGCGTGGGTTTACTCCAGGGGCTCCGGTTTCCTCCCACAATCCAAAGACATGCATGTTAGGTTAATTGGCTGTTCTAAATTGTCCCTAGATATCTGTTTCCTATAGGCCCTTAGAATAGAGGGTTAGTACTAGTGAAAGCGCTTTGAGTGGTCTTTGTGACTAGAAAAGCGCTATATAAGTGCAGGTTAGTTAGTTAGTTAGTTAGTTGTACCCGTAGGTGGATTTGTTCTGCAGTCTGGTGACAAGCCACCAGCTGCCGGTCGCTGCGTGCGCAAGCGCCCCTTAACTCCCTAACCTGCATGTTTTTGCATGAAAAACCAGAACATGCACACTCCACACAGATCACTGTTGGCCGGGGGCAGGGATCGAACCCACGATCCCCCGGCCGAGGGTAAACTGCTGCCGCGGTGCTAACCACTGCGCTACCGTGCATATAAGCACTCTCAGTGCTTGTTTAGCTTTTTCTCATGAAAGGACAGTGCTGGTTATTACTCCAGCACGATTCTTGGCAAGAACTGTATGGATATAATTCCAGTGAAGAAACACACAAAAGTGTGTTTATTAAATGTAACAGATTTTGAGCAGAATTGCAGCAGATTTGTTCAGTTAAAAATGTGATAAGATTTATTTAATATGAAAGTTGATTTTTCTTAAATGTTGCATAACTTTTTCAAACATGGTTCAACATAGTTCATGAATTAAAAGGGTTTAGTTTTTTATGGTTAAAAGGGACTGGTGAAAACTGGACATTTTTTTAATGAAATGTAGAAGTGATCATTTGAACAATTGCTGAGATTAATAAAAATAAAGTGTTGAATATTGATCTTGTCTGTTACCCACTCTAAGTTATTGATAATTATTTATTTATGTGTGCATATATATACTGTATATGTATACACAATTTGTTATTTTAGAGGAGTGTGTCAAGCTGGTGCCCTTCACATGACTCGATACCCATGAAGTAGCTCTTGGTTTCAAAAAGGTTGGTGACCCCTGCTCTATGACATATCAACCATACGCTGGATACATTTTCAGCATGGGACACATATTTTTCCAGTTTACAAAATTTTTCACTGGGTCTGAGGTGTGTGTGAAAAAAATACCTTTTGGCTAATGTTTAGAGGGTCAAAAATGCGATTGTTTAGGCGGAATAATAATAATAAATAATAATCTTCTCGCATCAATAAAAAAAGAAACGCTTACAATAGAGCGACGGCGCTCAGTCTTTGTCAGTCACGCCCTCAAGGTTCAGATCATTATTTGGCCTCAGTATCACTCCAGAGTGACGATATATGCACCGCCTCAATCTTAGCATTAAAATTTTAAAAAACCTTTTAATAACAAAATATTGCTAAAATATAAAATGATGCACTACAATGGGTCTCAAACATTTGTAAACATGTCCTGTTATAGCACTGCATGAGTTTATTGATGATACACAGAAGAAATTCAACATTACACTGAACTCATCACTGAACAGTGATATAAACTAAAATAATTATAATGATCAATCAATCAGCTTTATTTATAAAGCACTTTAAAGCATCACTCGCTACACAAAATGCTGTACAGCAAGAGAACATAAAAGCAGGGCACTAACACAAAGGGCGCTAACACAAGAACCATAGTAAAAAAAAAAAAAAAAAGTAAAATAAATAAAAATCCATTTCATTCAATAAAATCAATGTCTCATACTGGGTCGAAGGCCAGGGAGTAAAAATGTGTTTTAAGACGTGTTTTAAAAATGGACAGTGAAGGTGCTTGTCTAATGTCCAGGGGTAAATCATTCCACAACCTGGGGGCCATGATCGAAAAGGCTCTGTCCCCTCTGAGCTTGTGCCTCGCCTTTGGTACCTCCAAAAGCAGCTGTTCAGCTGACCTAAGGGACCGGGTGGGAGCGTAGGGATGCAGAAGCTCAGAGAGGTAAGGTGGAGCAAGACCATTCAAAGATTTAAAAACAAATAAAAGACTTTTAAAATGAACTCTAAAATACACGGGCAGCCAGTGGAGTGAAGCTAAGATGGGTGTGATGTGATCTCTTCCACGTGTACCTGTTAAAAGATGAGCAGCGGTGTTTTGAACCAGCTGCAGACGGGAAAGAGATGACTGGCTGACACCGGCGTAAAGTGCGTTACAGTAATCGAGCCGAGATGAAATAAAAGCATGGATTACTATTTCCAAGTGTGGTCTAGAGAGAATGGGTTTTACTTTTGCTAAATGCCTTAGATGAAAGAAGCTGGATTTTACCACAGAACGAATCTGCGTGTCTAATTTAAAATCATTGTCCATGATAAAACCAAGGTTCCTAGCTGTGGATTTAACATAAGGAGTAAGGGGGCTCAAGTATACAGGAAGGGACTCACAGGGGCGACTAGGTCCAAACTCCATCACTTCAGTCTTCTTATCATTAAAATTTAGGAAGTTTAGGGCCATCCAAGACTTTATGTCTTCAATGCATGCCAGGAGTGAGTTTACTGATGAGGCAGCTTTTTGTTTTAGAGGGACATAAATCTGACAGTCATCAGGTGACTGAATAACTCCCATTCCCCAAAGTGAAAGATACACTATTATGAATATAAGTGATAAAAGGTCACACAAATAACTGATTTAACAAACAAATAAACAAGGGATCTGAAACAGTCGCTAATATTGGATGTCCCATTTATTTTCAATGTTTAGGTATTCGTGGGTTTACTCCGGGATTTCTCCGGTTTCCTCCCACATGCCAAAAACATGCATGTTAGGTTAATTGGTTGTTCTAAATTGTCCCTAGATATTTGTTTCCTATAGGCCCTTAGAATAGAGGGTTAGTATTAATGAAAGCGCTTTGAGTGGTCTTTGTGACTTGAAAAGCGCTATATAAGTGCAGGTTAGTTAGTTAGTTAGTTAGTTAAAGTGTAACATGTGAGTGCCTACATATAGGCTACGCCTCTTTGTATTCCACTTTCAAACACAGTCTACATTTGGGCCTGGAAAGCCTGATTGGGACACCTGTTTCAGACAGGAACACTTGCGTTCTACGGGCAGTGCACTAGTTTATAGATAGATGGCCCAACTGAAAGAGTGCATTTTGTATTCAGTGTGAGGAAAGTGATAAGTTTGACATCCGGTATGTTTCGATGTCTTCAGTTCTTTAGCCTATATCATAAGTGATCCTAAATGTCCTCTTTGTAGTCGGGTTCCTGTTGTGCCACAGCAGCCTGAATGCGCACCAGGCCTCGCAGGAACTGTGGAAGATGGCCCTGCGGAGCGGCTTCTACATCACCCTCACCAGAGATGAAGTCCTCAACATACACAAAGTCTCTGAGGATCTCTTCGACAACTTCAAAGGGTATCCGACCTGCAATTTAGTGAACTCTGTAGTTGATAAGCATGACAAAAAGTTCCATTTGAAACTACAAAGTACTCAGAGGACACATACCTTGGCCCATGCTTCAGTGTTAGATCCAGATTTTTATTGGAATCACACAGCTGCATACTCAGATAAATTAAAGTGAATCTAAAAAAAAATCCTGACATATCTCACAACATAATAAAATCAAAGAAACTCCTACTTCTTCCCCTTGATCTGGATCTGCTCCAAAATCAAATGACCCATGCGTCACCCTTTCACTAAAGTGAATTGAAATCGGGTTAGTAGTTTTTCCACAATCCTCTAATAGACAAACAAAGAGAAAACATAACCCCTTTGCAGAGATATTCACTTTCTGAACATAGTAAACTCATATCATAATTTGTGTGTAAAGTCAGTAGATAATCATCATAAAACGTAAAACATAAAATATAATGTACTAAACGTAACAACTTTGCATAATAGAGATTGTCCTCTCCAATACACAACTAGGACAATAACAATTATTATTGAGGGTGGCAACAACACTGTTGATTCAAATGCGAAATATACTGTCAGGGCACATATTCATTTTCTGCAGGATAATTTAACAAACCGTAATGCTGTTTATTCCATCTAGCTGCAATGCTCCTGCACTGTGCATATAGCTGTGCACATATGTATATTCATTTACTGCTTTGGCTAACCAGTTCTTATTATCTTGTTGACTATTGCTCTGAGTGCTGCTATTCCTTTGCTGCTGTAATCCTGGATGTTCCCCATTGTGGGACTAATAAAGGCTTATCTTATCTTAAATTCATTTTTCTGCACCTTTTTTTCTGATCAGTTATGGCAAGCGAGTTGCAGATATTAAGGAATGTCGTGAGCATGCGAACGTCAATAGGTGAGATTCACAGGAGAATTTTTACATCATCGTGTTGTGTATTTACTGGTAAATGAGCTGGAAGAACTCATACATTTCTTTTTATTGCCAGTGGAGCTATGCACAGAGAGAGGAGGCAGTTTCTGAGAGGAGCGTTGAAGGAATTATTTAAAGTTCTGGATGATGAACCTGGACTCCTGGGGCCAAAGGTAGAAGCATAGTGATATGGATATAAGTGGAAATTTGAATAATTTCATCAGACCCAAAAAATTCTAGTCGCCTGACTTGTGAAAACTGACATCTTTGATCCAGCTGCCAGCCCACGCACATCTAAGAGTTTTGCATTTCATAGTAATTAACCTTCTATCTGCTGTAGCTGATGCTCTTTCATAACATTGGTCTTTAATCTGATCCCAAAGGCTATGTTTGTCTTCATGGCTCTGTCATTTTCCCGTGACGAGGTCATGTGGCTCGTCAGACACTCAGAGAATGTGCTGAAGACAAAAACGCCCGAGGACTACATTGACAAGTAGGTCATAGATACACAGAAGTAAAAGTGTGGCCTGATACTGCTGTTGGTGGCAGGGTTATAGTCAGAGCTGGGTAGTAGCTATTTACATTAACCCAAGCATGTACATGTGCTCTGGTAACTTTTTTTTCACCAACTGCAGTTTTACTGAGTAGTTTTATTCAATTATACTGTACTGTATATGTTTATTTATACAGTAATACCTCATTCTTAGGACTGCATCTTCAGCAGTTTGGTAAATTTATAATTTTACTTCATTGAAATCAGAGTTAAAATCATTCTTCTATTTTCACTTAATTGCAATAGAATGAGAAAAACTTAACTGTGATGTGAATTGTGACATGAATAAGTCATAAATTTATCACAAAAAATCAAAATATAATTTATAAAAATAAAGTCTGAAATGTGCAATAAAAAAGTCAATTTTTTTTAAAAAAAACTGTATATTTATGTGAAAGAAGTCAACAAATTTATAAGTAAATGTTTCAGATTTATGGAAAAAAATCCTTCAAATTATGCAAAAAAATGTTTAAAGTTTTAAATTTTAAAGCTGTAAGTCAGAAATGAGAAGAAATGATAAAAAAAAATGAAAATTTACAAGAAAAAAGTGTCACATTTAATATAAAAATGTTAGAAACTTCTATGGAAAAAGTGCTGCAAACTTAGGCGAAAGAAGCCGCAATTTATAAAGTAAAAGTTTGTGATTTAGGTTGAAAAAAGTTTCAAATTTATGAATCAGAAGTTTCAGTTTTGTGAAAATGGTGTTTAAATATGTACAAAGAAAAATCTGTATTTTTTTCTTAAGAGTGAGAGCAAAGGACATCATCACTCAAGTAACTTTATAAATTAAAAAAAAGTGATTTTTTTTTTACTGCAACTGCTCTGACTTATATTTGCATAATTAATATCATTAGATAATAGCTACTTTTATTTGGCTACTCAACTACCTCTGGGTACAGTATAAAAAATTAAAGTAGCACACGTTGAATTTCACCAAAGTGAACAACGGCAGTCGCGAAGTAAATGAGCGACAGCAAACACCACACCTGTTTTATTACCTGGCGTCCATCCTTTGTTTATCATTAAGAAGTTATCCACGGTAGTATGAATCATCATTTTGACTTTCTGTGTTTCTTTTCCAGTCAGATGGCCGAGCTGCTGTTTTACGTGGAGAAATTAAGAGGACTAGTAAGAAAGTACGGCAGCGTGATACAGCGCTACCATGTTCAGTACCTGGCACAGTTTGATGCCCTGGTTCTCAATGACACCATACAGGTACCCACAGATCACTGACTCATGCACTGAGTTAGTGAACTCAACAGAAAATAACACGTTCAGACACTGCCCAGCTTGTCAGCAGTACAGCATAACAGATAAATGTTGCTTTAAAAATAAATATGTACAGTATGCGTTTTTTAGTAATTATTTTATGACTTGTATAATTCAATTGATTTGGGTTGAATGATGCATTAAAAAAAAATTGTCGCCCTCGTGTTACTTCCAGCGGTGACAGGCTTGTCTCAGCGGCTGGCTCAGTGCTGAAAAAGAATAGCCGTTGTTTTTCAGGGTTTAAATTTGCAGAGTTTGTGCAACTCTTAGACCGTTAACTGTAAAAGTGGAACGGTCTCTGAAGTTCACTTGGTGCTTCCTTTAAAAATTAAGCTCTTTTTGTTTGTGCAAATAGAGCGGCACTTTATTTTGTTCGCTCTTCATCAGGTTTGAAGTTCAAATTGTCTCAAATTCAGATGAGGGTCATAAGTAGATTCAGTGATAAAAATGCTATTAAAAGTTGCTAAATTCGACTTCTTTTTCAAACTTGATACCGATACTCAAGAAAATAAGAATATTATAATACTGTTGGGATACGGGGGGGGGGCAAAAAATGATTTTTTTTTTTCAAAAAGATTAGAGCTATACAAACAATTACATAATGACAACTCAAGTTGTAGCACAGCAAGTTATAAGTAAGATTCTCTTAGGGCTGTGCAAAACTGCAGAAAGACTTTTGGTTGTCCAAGTCAGTGAAAAAAGAAAGAGAAGAAAACAACAATAAAGCATGAGAAATGGTCCTGTTGGTGTAGATGCTGCTGCAAATGAGGTGTCATACAAAATATTTAGTGTTGTTTAGTTTTGCTATGTGAGTATTCAATGTTTTCAACAACCCCAATCACTGGACTAGTGATTGGGGTTGTTGAAAACATTGATACTCACAATGACAATTTAGTCTTGTAATTCATTTATACTCACTCAATGTGAAACCTGGGCCTGTTTAGATGAACACAAAGCAGATATCCTGGCAGGAACTGAAGAAAGGCTTTAATGATTCCTCCACAGCTCCCAATCTCTCTCGTTTTCATTTTTATAGCAGTCAGGCTTGAAAGGGCCAGATTTTTTTCTCATTAAAGTTACCCTGTTTCTCACGTGTGCTCACGGAGAAATGGCCCGTGTTCTATCTTGAAATGATGGGTGTTTTGTTTGGAGAAGACGTTTACGCTTGCATGGGCCATGGCACTATTGGATAGTTTTTCCCTGCACACCAAGAAAAATGGCTTGGTGCAGTGGGATCCCCAGTAGACGTAAATCCGAAGGAAAGGTAACTTTTACTCTACTGCCTTGTCTTCACTGTCATAGCTTTCATTTGACAACCTTCACCTGGGTTAGAATTTTGTCCCGGCCCACTTCACAGTCTGAATCTTTCCTCTTCAAATATTCATCCGTCAGTGTTTACATCTAGTCACCACAGTCTAGCACATCTTAACAAGGTCATTAACCTCCATAAAAACTACGTGAAGAAGAACAGTAATAAGAAGTAGATGGTAACCATGCTGATTTATTATACTGATTATTGGAGATGCAGGCAGTGATGGAAAAAACAAACCATGATAAAAGTACATTAAAGCAGAATGTTTTTCATCAGCTATCAGCCTTCATCAGCGCTCTGTTTCTTCACTCCAGAATATGTATGTGTGTCCAGAGGAGGAGTCGGTCTATCTGAGCTCATTTGTTTCAATGCTGACCCGCTCTCTCTGTCAAACAAGGTAATCACGATGTGCATCACAATCACGTACCCGTGAACAGCAAAACACAGCAGACAACAGCAATAACAAACCTAATTGCTTCCGCAGTCGACAACAAAGAGGAATTTGATTTCAGAGGGCTCAGACTGGACTGGCTGCGACTGCAGGTTTGCTCCTTTATTATTGTCAAGGCACAAATGACACAGGGTTAAATTCCTTTGGAAGATATGAAGCTTCTTTCTTTTGTTTGTTTTAGGCCTACACACGGTGAATAAGGCCAATCTTCCGTGAAGAATACCCTGACTTGGCGAAGGTGATTGAACTTGATCCAGTTTCACACGAGGATGGTGGACAGTTGGAGGAAATGCGAAGGAAACCTCCGATCTGTCTATCCTCTGGTAGTTTCTCTCATCTTCCCCTCCTCTGATATTCTCCCCTTCTGATGTCATTCATCATTTGATTTTTTTGTTTGTTTCCACAGTTTCTGCCCCACGTGTCTTTGAGAAGATGTTTAGCCAGAGCAACGAGGAGATGGCCATGAAGCGTTACCTCATGGCCTTCCCGTCGGTCTGCTCTCACTTCAGTCACTGTGGACACCCTTTCTGCCCAGAAGAGGTCAGTGTTCAGTTGTCTGCAGGCAAAGTGTGAAATCAGGGGTCCAAGAGCACCAAAGACATGCCCGTTGATTTCATTTACATACCATGGTGCATTATGGCAGTTATATATTGAACACTGCTGGATTCCCCATTATACTGCTACATAAGATGAATCCGTTTTGCAGGAATTCTTTAGATAAGTCAGCATATAACATTTTGCTGTCTTAGTCTGCAAAAGTGAAATAATTAAGTCTGTTTCTTCTTTTTATTTGTGCATGCTTGCCTGCTTATTTGGCGGTTTATTCTTGTGTCTTCAGATAGAGGTGCTGGAGAAGAGGACGTCTGCGCCTTTGTGTCACCTTCTTGGAGCAGCTAGCCAAGCAAACCCAGCGGTGTTGTGCTAGAGATATGTGCTGAGCAGCGCAACCTCAGCGACCAGGTGAAGTCTGAGTTATTCCAGACTACGGAGGAAGATGATTATCTGTCACAGACTGATTCTGTTGTTTGTAGCAGTGTGCCCAGTAAACCTGCATACTTGCCGGTTTACTTGCCTTTGAAGATATCATCAGATTTTAGGTTTAATTTATTTTGTCTCTACTGTGCATCCATGTTGTGACTCTGTAACCCTCCAGTTGCTGCCGAAGCACTGTGCTGAAACCATCAGTGCTGCTCGCCACAGAAAGCAAAAGAAGTCAATGCCAAAAAAAGGAGAAGTCCAGAAAGAAAAGCCAGGGGCTGAGAGTCTGAGAAAAGACCGGACAGTCATGACCAAGTCAGTTTTTCTTTTGATTTCTCTGATTTGTAGCTTTACTTTGTGTTCTGCCTGACTTTTGCTTATTATGCTTAACTGAATCAGGTTTGTGGTAAGATTTCAAAATAAAATATTATTGCATTTTTGTTATTGGAAATGTGGCAATGACATTTGTCAAATAGTAGATGAACACAGATTAGACTAATGCGGTTTTAAATGATTCACTTTGCTCTATGATATAAAGGAGTTTAACTTTGTTAAAGTCCAATTAGAGTCATTCAGGGCTGTTACTATATTACACAAAAGTAAAAGTATTTTTAAAAGTAAAAATAAAGATGTCAGCCTGTTAGTAAGAACCAGTTTTACTGTTTTACTGGCAGCACATTTTATTTTGGCATTTTCATAGCTTGATCATGTATATACCCACACTTTAAGCTACAAGTTATAGCAATAATTTAGCCTCTCTCTTCTCTTCCTTATCCTAACTCAGGGGTGCCCAACCTGGGGCTCCTGGAGCATTCAGGTTTCTGTGGGAAATGTTCTAATTTTACTTCTTAATTGGTCCAAAGATTTGCAAATAATTTGTCATTGTTGTGCATGTGTGCTGTAGGCACCCTTGCACCCATGCACAACAACAGCAAATTATTTGCAAATCTTTGGACCAATTAAGAAGTGAAATGAGAAAATTTCCCACAGAAACTTGAATGTTCCAGGAGCCCCAGGTTGGACACCCCTGTTGAATGCTTTTCTGTACTTCAACATGTTTATCATGTATTGTTTCTGTAAAGTAAAGCAGTCATTGACTACACCTTTCCCACATTTTATCAGCTCACACAGGTCTCAATGAAATGCTTGTGACATATTTTGGTCAAATTTCCTTTGTTTATTTAATTATTGCAGCATAAATGTGAATCATCTTTTGTTGCACTCCTCAGAATAGCTTGTTTCAGTGCATGTCTCTTTAAATTACTTTTAACTCCGCTCTCCCTCTTACATCACTATTGCTAATCTTAGTTGCGAACTTTCATCGAGTGTGAGCCAACTAATGGAAATTTGTCCTAAAGAATGAATGAAGTAAAACATCACTGGTGGATAGGGGTATGTGGCTTTATTGGTTGATAGGATATGACCAGTCCTTGAAGTACAAGAAGCAGAAAAACATCTGCAAATGAGTGGATAAACTGCTAGCTTCAGCTAGCTGCCTTAAATCCCAGTGTGAGAAAATAAAACTTTAACTAAGCTAAAATGGCATCTAAGAATGCAATATATGGTCAAGTGTTGTTAGATGAACAAGGATTCCAGTGGGGGTGAATAAAATTTATAGAAAACAGTGATAAAAACCGGCCGAATCAACAGTTAAGATAATGCCAGGCAGCTTGTCTGTCACGTCCTCTTCACTGTGACCTCTATGCAGTTACAATGACTGACTAAAGGTGTATTCAGACCAAACGTGAATGTGCAAATTTTTCGTGTGGCACAATTACATGTTAACTCAATGTAAACACACGACTAGACATGTATTCACCATCTGAGTGAGTTGCAGACAGGCGGAGTTGCTTTTATAACTTCTGCAGCTGTGATTTACCTGCTGTGGAAATCCCCAAAACACCATCATGTTTAGATTTACATTATCTGACGGGGCCTGCCCCCAAAACTTCACCTGGATGACGGTTGTTTACACTGCTAGCCTGCTAGCCCTTGTTAGCATATCTGTGGCAAGAGTCTGACAGTCTGATTCAGCTGCAGAGCTGCAGAGAGGTCCACCTGTCTGCAGGTGAGTCGCAGTCTCATTTTCAAACTAGCTTACTCCCCAGTTGATGGCAGGATCTTAAGACTGATTTCTAGCTAGTGCTACCAAATCCCTTGGACGTGCGAATGCCCAAATTTGCATGTTGTCCACATTAACTTTACATGTATTCGTGTCGCATGTTCGTGTTTGGTCGCACCTTTTTGACCACCTCGCCATGCTAATGCTAATAGCTTGATGGAGCATCACAGTGAAAAAATAACAAAATAAGCCAGAATGGCACAAGATATATTATTCACTGTGGATTAGTGAACCAAGTGAAAACAGAGATGCATATTAGGGTGACTAAAACCTAAAGAAAATAACAATATAAGTACCACTGTTAGCTCTTAAACTAATGCCTTTGGTTCCCTGCACATCTACATGACAGACAGCTGGGCTGGCCAATAATAGAGGAGTGGGCGGGTGTCAAACCTAGTGAACTTGACCTTTTAGTGACATTCAGAAGCAAACCCAGAAGAGATAAAATGGTTTCCTGAAGAGAAAAACTATATAAAGGCTGTGTTTTTTTTTTAAGAGATGTGAATATTTTGATTTTTTTTTTGGTAATCACATGACAACAACAGACACATTTCAGAAGGTTAAAACCTTCAAAAACACAATTTTTCAGTCAATAACCCCTTTATGTCATTGTCACAGTATTTGTCCTTGGGTCTTCGGGACTAGATAATACCCTCTCTCCTTTCTTTTCTGTCTAGTGTGGACAAGCTGCATCTGATGCTGACAGAGCTCTGCTCCGCCTACGGTCTCTGCAGTGACTTTATTGTTTTTGATCACATCGTGATTCCTACAGAGTTCCTCCTTTCTCATCTGGAGATACGTCTCTCTGAGTATGCCAAGTGGGGATGGGATATAATCGTTATATTTGGATGAATAACTGTGGATATATGATGTTTTCACTGCTGTAGGAAAAAAAGAAAAAAAAAATCTCAGAGGGGACAATTGCAAAATTTCACGATCTCACTTCAGCACGCACACACGCACTTTTGGCTGCTCCCTGTTCGGGGTCGCCACGTCAGTGTTAATTTCTGACATGAGCACCCAGCTTCATTCTGAAAGGGACATAGTGTCCATGAAATATTGTCTCATATACGGTGTGCAAATGTGGCATCTTGTCACCTTGGTTTTCACCAGATTTTCATCTTGAGATGTTATTAGTGCTTCTCTGACAGAGGCTGCCTGCTTCTCCCTGACACACACAAAGCAGCCTTTGGAGTCTGTAATTGGCCACTAAGAAATAATAGTCCATTTCACAGAGCCACAAACCCCATCTTAGAATGCTGGTCAAGTCACAGGTTTATCAGGAAGCTCAAGTTCCTGTGGTGACTTTTTTTCCTTTTATTTTCACATACTGGTTTACCAAAAAAAGATGCCTGTGCTATGTACTCTTATGTTAGACATTGGTACAGTGGTTTCCTGGCTCAAATCCTAAGGCTGGCAGTGGTAGGAGCCTTTCTGTGTGAAGTTTGCATGTTCTCCCTGTGTTGTATTTACTCTGGCAGCTCCACTTCCCTGCTATAACCCAAATACATGCATAGTAGGTTCGTCTCCCTTGGTTAATTAAGTTAAGCGCAGCATAAATGCAGATCCTTTTCTCTATCCTTCAACAGTAATCTTTCAAGGTGAACAATGAGGAGATTGGAGTTCTAAACCTACTTCACTAATACCATAACTTTAAATGCTACATACTGCACCAATCTCTTCTGTATAAATAGAATATGCAAAGGCTGACCATTTATTTCATAATCAACAGCAGTAAGAACTGATTGTAGAAGATTATAGGAGTTACTGAAGATTTTCAGGTATCAAATTAGGTGCCAAGAAGTGCCTGGGTCTGTCACTCTAAGGGCCCAATTGCACTGCGAAATTCATCTTGATTTTACCACAAAGTCTGCTTGTTTTAGGTTGTGTGCTCATGGTTAGGGTTAGAGTTTCCTGTGTATGAGCATAGACATGTGTATCTGCACAAGATAGCAACACTTAAGCCAGGCTGGGCTAAAAACAATGTGGGTGCAGGATGGCTGGAGTCGTGGGGGAGATCATCGCCTTTGGCATTGCACAGACTAAGTGGCCCTAGTGAGAGTGTATCTAATCGCTGCAGAGACCTGTGAAACTCACGACTCGCTCTGCAGGCGAAAGTCCAGACTGACCGTGACTGTAAACTGCAGTACATTGCCATATTTGTTATAACATCATAACTGTTATTTCTAAACAGTGTAATTGTAATTATAGGTAATGTTTTAAAGTAGGAAAAGCTACAAATATATCCAAAAACTTACTGTTTCAGTCAGTGTTCACAAATGTAGTTAGTAAGCTGCATTTCCCATTCACTGACTTTCCAACATGCTGAGCATATTTTAAAAACATTAAAAATCTGAGGCAGGACATTGTGCAAACCGAACATTCTAACAAGCAGGAAATTGTCTTTATAATCACAACAGTAAGCCCCGGTCTTGTGTATTTAAGTGGTGCTGCATGCACTTGAAAATCTCAGCAGTGGCCCATCATGTCCCTCTGTGTCATTTTAGCTTTAACTGTTGTTTGAATGGTCTAGTGCCGAGGAAGAACAATATTGATGTGTGTATGTTATCACTGTCACTAAACATAGCACCCTTGAGGAGCAGTAGCATGCCCTCAGTGATTGGCCAGTACTAAATAAAAGCCAGGCTGAGAATGAGAGAGAACGAAGTGGTCTATTGGAAGAATACTGAAGAGACCCAGAGCAGTGAATGTGCTGACCTAACAAGAGTCGTGCCAAGCCAGCACAGCTCGTTTGGCTCATTTTTTGAGTTCCCATCTGTCCACCCTCAGCCCACTTTAGCCCAGTGACAAGTGACGTTGGTTTATCATGTTTCTCCAGAATCATCGTGAGAATGGCCAATTACAACCAGACCACCCAGGAGATAGCCCGTCCCTCTGACCTCCTGGAAGGGGTACGGGCCTACACAACCAGCCTGCACAGCCTCTCCAGCTACATCAACATAGACGTCACCCGGTTGGTGAAGAACGTCCTGCTGCAACAAACACAGCCGCTCGACTCCCATGGGGGGCAGACCATCACAACCCTCTACACAAACTGGTGTGTGATATGCAAAAACACATAACACACACACACACACACACACACACACACACACACACACACACACACACACACACACATCCATTTATTGACACCTTTAGAATCCCATAGAAGCATATTACACATTCATGTTTTCTTTCTGTACTAGGTTGTAGGTTGTTGTCGCCTCCTTTCCTTATAGCACATAATAATTGCATGAAAAAAGGTCAGCTTGAACAGAACGAGGGGTCGCTACCAATTTTTTTTAAAATGAAATTTCACTAATATGTTCAGTTGGTCAGACAGAGGCAGCCTTGCGGAGCAACAAAAATTGAAAGGTCCCATTTACTGCAATTTTTCCACATGTTGACAGTTTCCACAGCTCTTAAAGAAATGTCTGTGACATACTTTGGCCAAATTGCCTTTAATTGTTTAATTATTGTGTCATCAATGGGAATCATATTTTGCAGCTTTCCTCCAAACGGCTTGTTTCAGTGCGTGTCTCTTTAAATGCCCAACTGCAGTGAGCACCTCCTTTCCTCTTTCATCACTGTTGCTGACACACTAGCTCGGATAATGAGCCTGAGCCAACTAACTTAATTTTTTCTTAGAATGAATGAATGGCTAAGCTAATTGTGTCAGCTAGCTGCCTTTGGACTTGGTTATAGATAAAGTAAAATAAGTTCAAATAGTGTCTTAAGAGTGACGTATATGGTCAAGTGTTGGTAGATGAACAAGGATTCCAGTGGGGCTGAATTTAATTTATAGAAAAGTTTAACTAATACCAGATGACCTGTCTGTCAGTGTCTCCTTGCTGAGGTGAACTCAAATGTGGTTAGACAGACTGACTCTGACCATATACTGTATACAGTGCATCCGGAAAGTATTCAACGTGCTTCACTTTTTCCACAGTTGTTATGTTACAGCCTTATTCCAAAATGGAATAAATTCATTTTTTCCTCAAAATTCTACACACAATACACTATAATGACAACATGAAAAAAGTGGTTTTTTTTTTAGATTTTTGCAAATTTATTAAAAATAAAAAACTAAGGAATCACAGTGGTCCATCCTATTCACAGCTTTTGCCATGAAGCTCAAAACTGAGCTCAAGGTGTATCCTGTTTCCACTGATCATCCTTGAGATGTTTCTGCAGCTTAATTGGAGTCCACCTGTGGTAAATTCAGTTGATTGGACATGATTTGGAAAGGCACACACCTGTCTATATAAGGTCCCACAGTTGACAGTGTGTGTCAGAGCACAAACCAAGCATGAAGTCAAAGCAATTGTCTGTAGACCTCCAAGACAGGATTGTCTTGAGGCACAAATCTGGGGAAGGGTACAGAAGAAATTCTGTTGCTTTGAAGGTCCCAATGAGCACAGTGGCCTCCATCATCCGTAAATGGAATAAGCTCGGAACCACCAGGACTCTTCCTAGAGCTGGCCGGCCGTCTAAACTGAGTGATCAGGGAGAAGGGCCTTAGTCAGGGAGGTGACCAAGAACCCAATGGTCACTCTGTCAGAGCTCCAGTGTACCTCTGTGGAGAGAGGAAAACCTTCCAGAAGGACAACCATTCTGCAGCAATCCACCAATCAGGCCTGTGTGGTAGAGTGGCTAGACGGAAGCCACTCCTTGGTAAGAGGCACATAGACCATCCTGCGTTTCCTGAGCTTCGCCGTCATGGCTCTGCAGGAGACCAGCGAGGCCCACCTGGTGGTCTCTTCTTCGCTAAGGGGGTCACCATCATGCCCAAAGACTTCCAGCTGGCCCACCGCATCCACGGAGAGAGAGCTTAGACTTTCTGCTGCACATTCACCAACCAACCATAATGCTCTGCACTGTGTGTCTATACTGTATATATACATTTATAGTAATATGGACATATGTTTACTAGATGTTGTTTTTTCTTGCCTTCTGATTGTTGCTCTGAGTGTTGCTATCCCTGTGCTGTTGCAATCCTGGAATTTCCCCATTGTGGGACTAATAAAGGCTTATCTTATCTTATCTTATCTTATCTTATAGCAGCCCACCTGGAGTTTGCCAAAAGGCACCCGAAGGACTCTCAGACCATGAGAAACAAAATTCTCTGGTCTGATGAGACAAAGATTGAACTCTGGCGTGAATGGCAGGTGTCATGTTTGGAAGAAACCAGGCACCACTCATCACCAGGCCAATGCCAGCCCTACAGTGAAGCATGGTGGTGGCAGCATCGTGCTGTGGGGATATTTTTCAGCGGCAGGAACTGGGAGACTAGTCAGGATAGAGGGAAAGATGAATGCAGCAATGTACAGAGACATCCTGGATGAAAACCTGCTCTAGAGCGCTCTTGATCTCAGACTGGGGTGACGGTTCATCTTTCAGCAGGACAGTGACCTTAAGCACACAGCCAAGATTGTCATGATTTATTCGCCAGAGACTCAAATGCAGAGTGAAATGCACCAGAGGAACAAACAGACACAGGTGGGAACGATAAACACAATTTATTAAAAACAACAGAAATAAATGAGCACGCTGAAGGGAGCACACAGCCTGTGGATAAGGAGAAAAAGGGGAAACGATTAATGAGGGATTATTTGAGGAGGAGGAATGAAAAAGAGAGAAGATGAGAGGCTTACTACAATAAGCAGAGGGCCCGGCTGTGGAACCCAGAGTGCGGGGGTGAAGGAGCTGGTGGGGGTAGGACCAGTGGGACAAACAGGTGAGAGGAATGACGACAGGATGGAGCTTGGTAGTTGGATGACTGGGTGGAGCAGGAGTAGTCCAGCCGAGAAGGTGGAGGTGCAGGTGAGCGTGCCCCAGAGTGAACACACCACTGAGATGGCAGCAACCTGGAGAGGAAAGAAGAAGAGGGTCAACCAACAGGTAAGACGAAAACACAATTCAACTTGACACGAGTTGATGGCAGCAATACTCTTTTAAAGCTGGCAGATGAAGCAGCAGCAGGTGTGCACAATCACCCAAGTGAGCGTAATCAACTCCAGAGCCGCGAGACAGACAGGATCATCCTTTGATCATCACAAATATATCAAAGGACTGGCTTCAAGACAACTCTCTGAATGTCCTTGAGTGGCCCAGCCAGAGCCCAGACTTGAATCCAAATGAACATCTCTGGAGAGATCTGAAAATGGCTGTGCACCGATGCTTCCCATCCAACCTGATGGAGCTTGAGAGGTGCTGCAAAAAGGAATGAGTGAAACTGCCCAAAGATAGGTGTGCCAAGCTTGTGGCATCATATTCAAAAAGACTTGAGGCTGTAATTGCTGCCAAAGGTGCATCAACAAAGTATTGAGCAAAGGCTGTGAATACTTATGTACATGTGATTTCTTAGTTTATTTTTAATAAATTTGCAAAAATCTAAAAAAACAACAACTTTTTTTCATGTCATTATGGGATGTTGTGTGTAGAATTTTGAGGAAAAAAAATCAATTTTAATCCATTTTGGAATAAGGCTGTTACATAACAAAACGTGGAAAAAGTGAAGCGCTGGGAATACTTTCTGGATGCACTGTATTATATAGATATACTGTATTATTGACTGTGAATTAGTGAACCAGGTGAAACCAGTGATCTCTATTAGGGTGACTGAAGTTAAAGAAAATAACCATATAAACTGTGCTTGGTAAGTTAACTTCATAGTAGCACTGTTAGCTCTAAAGATAATACCTTGGGCTCACATTCTGGGCAGGGACTGAAGGCTGGATCTTTTTTCACCGGCGTAGGAAAAAAGATCTCAGAAGAACAAAGCGGCCTCTGCTTCATTCTGCTGAAATGTTAAAATTAGAGCTGGGAATATTAATGGGTTAACATTTTTGATTGATGTGAGCAACTAACCCATTAAAGAAATGACGCTGTAAGGTCACTCCCTAAGGTGGTGTTGGCAGTTGTTGACTGGTTGTCTCAGCAGCTGGCTCAACTTAAACAAGGAGTGTTTTATGGTACTCTGGCAGTATTATTGTTAAATATGAGGGTCATAGGTATATTTTATGAAAAAAAAAATGCTATTAAAGTTTCCTAAAAAGGCTTTCTTTTTCATTGTTACTTCATTGTAATTTTTTGCAATTAATCACAATTATAGAAAATGTGCACTCAATAAGTTAAAAATTTTAATCAAGTCCCAGCCCTAGTTAAAATATAATTATTTGTAAGGGAAGCAAGATGTTAATTTTTACTATAGTCGTAGGACCAAGAAAGCATTTTCAAAGGATAAAGCCCACTAACACACCATGTTTGAGTGAAATGAACCTTTACAAAAAGAAATTTTTGACCACCCTAATTTATGCTGTCTTTTCTCACAAATTGTGCTCCTCTTTTGTGGGTTTGTTCTCTGCACCCCAGGTTCTTGGAGAGTCTTTTGCGGCAGGCCAGCAACTCCCTCATTGTGCATTGCCCCACAATGTATTGCTTTGTCAACCAGACTACTGACAGTGAACCAAGTTTCCAGGCAGAGGAGTTCTCAGAATTTCAGGTTCTGCCACAGGAGACATTTAATCGGTTGAAAGATCTTCTCACCTAGGCAGCACAAGTAGTCATGAGAAGCAAAGGCACCATTTAAATAGGAATGTAGCTATTTTTTGTCAGTTTCTATTGCTCCTAGCATTGCAATTTGTGTGACATCTGTGAAGACTTAGCATCCATAGCATCTACAACATTTTGAGACTTGTGAGGTTGTACATGTTATACACAAATTTATGATTTTAAGCTCCTGTAATAGCTTGTCTTAGCATGTTTGTGACATTTCGCCACAGCTAATTATATCATTGGAACAATTTCTCTTGCAAAACCACAATTCTTCATTCGCCTGGTTCATGGAGGTTTTTCAGAAATTTAACGATTTCACTTTCTAAAGGATGATTCACTCTATTCTAAAGACACACACTGAGGGAAGATCATTGCTCAAGAGGATGTGGTGTTTGTACTGTAGTGGTGGTATGAAGAGTTTTTGTTTTTCATGACACATATCATGTAGTTTGCTTGACAGCGTCTGGCTAATATAGTCTTCAGTAGTGCACATCATCTCCTCCACTCTTCCCTCCCTGCCTCATAACTATTCCAGCATCACTTGCCTCCTCTTCCACCTCCACATTACCTTGCGGGAGTAATGTTCCTTTTTATTACTGACCTTGGCTCATCCGTGCACAAGCAAACATGATCATTACGCATACAATCATAGGACAGACCACTGCGCTCCAGTAAACACCCCCTCATCGTGTCGTTCTTCCCTTCTATATTTACCCCCTAGTGAGTATCCGCCTGCATCAGTGTGACTCACTGGCTTCTCCATTAACCACTTCCAATTTCAGCCAAACACGTCCTTATCCCCCATATTCATTCACATGTCAAGCTGAGTGAAAGGTCTAATAGCTCCAGTTGTTTTTGTCTCATTGATTTAGCTATACTCACAAGCCTAATTTAATTGTGTCCTTTCTTAGAGAAGGTTGTATTGAGAATCGAGCTTTGTATCTAAATCCCATAAAAACACCACGGTAAAGAAAAAAAAACCCATTCTGTTGAAGTATGCAAACATAAACCTACAATAATTTTAATCTCCTGTTGGTCTTGCTCTGATTCTTGTGGTCTTTACGTCATCCACATTGGCTTCTAAACAGAGTTACAGGCCCTGGCTGAGCTAATGGGTCCGTATGGCCTGAAGTTTCTGAGTGAGAACCTGATGTGGCACATCACCTCGCAAGTCAGTGAACTGAAGGTAAAGTAGGACACAGCTCAGTTTCCTTACCTTTTCAAGTTAAGATGCAGCGCAATGGACTGTCTTGTCTGGGGAGGCAATTTAACAGTTATTTAATATTTCATCTGGGCCAAAATTAGCACATTTTTTCCCACCAGCTTACGTTTGTTTAATGAAGTCACTGTCGAGCTTAAATACTGTTGTACTGAGTACTGCTGATGCACACGCTACGGCTTCTTCAGCCTGCAAGTTAGAGTAAGACAGGAGAATTTATACTTAGCTACATACAGCTCTAGAAAAAAATGAAGAGACAAAGAGACCTCTGTAAAATTTTCACTTTGTCTGGTTTTACTATTTTCACATGTGTTTAACTAAAATGAACAATTTTCTTTTATTGGATCTCGGCCGCACCTCGGACACCTTCCAAGTATGGATGATTTTTTTGAACATAGGGAGTTGTTCAGAACTCCTTATACAAAGATATAGAGTGATGATAATCAAGTCAGTGGCGGTAATGCACCTGTAAGCTGGTTGCCAACCGCCAATCAAATATAAAAGAAGAAGAAGAAGAAGAATTTAGTTTTATTCTCTTAACCACTGAAAACAACTCACCCAAATTCAAAGTCAAAATATTATCATTTATTTACAGAAAATGACAACTGACCGAAACAACAAAAAGGATGTTGCTTTTTGATGCACTTTTGGATCAAATAATGAAAAGAAAACAAGTTCATGTTTATTTTTTAAACACTTCAGATATCTGTATTTGTGGAATAACTGATTTTCTGTAAATCTGAACGCTGGGGAGGGTTTGTTCACCCATTCTTTAGGGTTGGGTCCAAGATTTGCATGACATTCACCTGGTATTTTACCTGGAGTTGGCAAATGTCCCAAACGTTCCCAAACAGAGGCAAAAGAGTGGCAAACCGTCGTGGCATAAACTGTCACTGACATTTGCTTACCGTCGCTAATGTTTTTCTCACTTTCACAAACATTTGCGTGAATGTTGCTAATTGACGCTGAGCTTCATTAAATTTTGCGATTGACAGAGGCAAACCATGATTTTCATGAACATTCATCAGAAAAATTGCGGAATCCAAAAATTGCAATGTTCATCAGAATTCGCAGCTCCATGAGATGCTAGCTTAAGTATTGTAAAAAAGGCGAGGGAATGACATTTTCTTCCTCAAGCGCTTTTCATTCTCTGAGGTTGTAAGGAGATGGGAATTTTGTTGTTGACCGTAGTTGTGATACTGTGCATTGTTGTGAAAAAAAAAAAAAAATCTGTTCCTGAGTCATAGCAAGTTCCAAATTTAGTTTTGAACCTATATCTTACCTAAGAATGTTCAATGTTTTATAGGGATTTCTTAAAAATAAATAGAAGTATTTTCTTATGATGTTCCTCATATTATGCATCAGTTACTATATTGCTTGTATAGCTCGAATTATATATCTACAATTCAAAGATTTTTTTTTTTTTTTTTTAATTTAAAGAGTACTATCCACCTTTGCACAAAAATGGAACCTTTCATTAAGTTTAATGAAGCACAGCTTTGGAGTTCCTTGTGCTTCTTTGAGGTTTTCAGCCCTCACATTAATGAAGAAACAATACAAGAGTTGCTGAATATTCTGACAGACATCTGTTTCACACCTACCACCATCATTACTTTCTTCCAGATTTGATCTCTTGTTTTACTTCCTTCTCTTCTGTTAGAAAATGGTGATGGAGAACATGGATGTTTTGGTGCAGATAAAGAACAACTTTGACAAGCCTGAGGAAATGGCCAATCTTAAAAAGAGGCTGACAGGTGAGAATTAGAGAGATGAACAGAAAAGAAAATAAGAGGAGGAGATGTCAGAGTTTAGAGGTTGAACAGAGTTCAACTTTTTTGTCACTTGATCTTCCTCCTCTTGTACAAAATACAAGGTGAGAGGGACAATCATGTAAACTGAGGAAGAATGGCAGCAAAATTAAGATAAAATCATGTCATTATTTTGTTAGTCATATAACTTGACCATTTTTGCACAGAAAGTTAATGCATTTAACAGAAATTTAATTAGGTGTGTAAATTATTAACACTGCTTTAAAAGGGAAATTGCGTTTTGGTGTTTATTTAGATTATAAACACCATGTAAGTACAGCTGAAAACCTCTGATGGGCTCTGTCTGCAGGTGGGGAGAATGTACTGAAGAGGATGACCATCATTGGGGTGATCCTCTCCTTCAGATCAATGGCAATGGAGTGTCTGAAAGATGTAATAACCACATTTCATTAAAATTAAACTATAAAAGAGAACAAATTTTGATATGACATGAGGAATTTTTCATTCTTCTTATCTTCAGTGCATATCTCGACCTCACTGAGTTCTCTTTCACCTGATCCCTACTCTTGCTACAAATTACAATGTCATCCATGGACAATGATGTTCGCAAACAACATTGTGATCTGCAGTGAGAGTAGGGAGCAGGTGGAAGAGAACCTGGAGAGGCGGAAGTATCCTCTGGAAAGAAGAGGAATGAAATTCAGTAGGAGTAAGACAGAATACATGTGTGTGTGAATGAAAGGGAGACAGATATAACAGTAAAGATACAAGGAGTAGAGGTAGTGAAGGTAAATAAGTTTAAATACCTGGGGTCAGCCATCTAAAATGTACAAGAGAGGTGAAGAAGAGAATGCAGACAGGGTGGGTGGGGATGGGTGTCAGGGGTGATGTGTGGCAGAAGGATAGCAGCTTGAGTGAAAGGGAGGATTTACAAGATGGTAGTGAGACCTACTATGATGTATGGTTTGGAGGCAGTGGCACTGACAAAAATACAGGAGGCAGAGCTGGAGGTGGCAGAGTTGAAGATGCTAACATTCGCATTGGGAGTGATTATGAGGGACAGGGTTAGAAATGAGTATATCAGAGGGACAGATCAGTTTGAGTGGTTTAGAGACAAAGTAAGGGAGGCAAGGCTGAGATGGTTTGGACATGTGCAGAGGAGGGACAGTGGATATACTGGACAAAGGATATTGAAGATGCAGCTGCCAGGCAGGAGGAAAAGAGGAAGACCACAAAGAAGATTCATGGATGTAGTGAAGGAGGACATGGGGAGGGTTGGTGTGAGAGAAGAGGATGCAAGGGATATGGTGAGATGGAGGCAGATGATCCGCTGCGGTGACCCCTAAAGAAAGCAATCAAAAGAAGAAGAAGTGACAGTATAATGCATGAATGGCATTTCCTGAATATCTTATAGAGCTAAAAATAAATGGAAAAAACTGCCCATTTGATATAAAGAGATATTTTCTGTTTTTGGTTATGGTCTCAATAATATTGCGCTGTAATGTAGGTCCTGCAGAAGCACTGCCCGTTCCTGATGGGGCCCATTCAGTCCCTGAGAGATTTCATCTCCCCTGAAGCTAACATCAAGGTAAAAAAAAAAAGCTCTTCAACTACATCAGCTGCATTGAGTTTGTTTGTCCTCTGAGTCCTACCATTGTGTGATTTTTGAAATCATGTCTTTATAGCACATTCACCCAACTATAGAGTCTAGTACAGTATCTTTGAGTCATCTCATTAGCGGTGATTACTATTCAAGGTCTTAAATCCAGGAAAAGGAGCTGTATTAGACACTGTTGAGCTTGAGATCTCAGGGGAAACATTTTTTGTCCTTGAGTACCAACCAAATTAAATTCCTTATCTCTCTCTGGACCAATCTGTGCGTCTGTAACTCATGAACTCGCCCTCTCTTTACTTGCGTCTGGCCTTTGAGGGAGGCATGACAAGCCATGCCACAGCTCAGGCCAGGATAACCCCAAAGACGTCAGCAGCCCCCTCCTGCTTCCGTGAGAGAGACGCTGATGGCTGCTGCAGCGTTGCTCTCTGAACCACATCAGTGGAAACATTTTGCCCAGACAGGCCAACCACGCATGGAACCATAAATGGGGTGTGATCAAAAGCTCTGTGTCAAGACCAAGACAGTCACTGCTGATTTACAGCTGCTCCTTTGAGAATATACCATCACTGACATAATGTTATTGTAGTGGTTCCCTTGTGAAAGGCACAGAGGAGCATTGAAATAATATATTTAAATGAACCTTGAATCTGAACTGAGAGCTATCCTTAATGCTTTTTCACCTCCCAGGTAACTCTGAGTGTTTTTGAGCTGGCCTCTGCTGCAGGTCTGACATGTGATATTGACCCAGCTCTTGTCGCAGCTGTTGCCAATATGCAGACAGGTAATCTAGTTATATTTCTTTCATGGCTCACTTCCGAGAAGAAGAGGGCAATCTTTCATTTGTTCAATCCTTTCTCTTAAAATCCTGCAGACAACACATCCATTGATGAGGAGCACAAGCTGTCACGTCTGTTGCTCGTCTACATTGCCGTGTCCCTGCCCACCTTGACTCTGGACCCCAACTCGTTCTACAGCCGACAGCATGGAGGTGCATAGTCTTTCCTTCATTTCAGCTGTACTAAACTTGCTTGATGGTAATTACTGTCCCGGCAGCCCTCAATTAAATACTAATCATGTGTTTTTCCAGCCATTATTTACTGAGTGCCGATAGTGTATATAGTGCCACTCCACCCTGAAACAGGAGGCCTTTTAGCATCTCCGTGTGTTATACTTTCCAGTCCGACATGGTCTGAAGCAAAGCATGATGGTTAATGAGAAACACATTTCTGCTAAGAGGCGTTTGTTTATAGATAGCCCCGGCTGACGTGCATCAATATCATTACTCTTGGCATGTGGCCCTGCTGACCCCAATCGCTTGGCTTTGAGCCTAGACTGAAACATTACGAAGGGCAAATTGCAGAGATTTCCATCAAAGCATAGGGTGGTGTTTGCCTCAGATTATTTTCTTTGTCTCAATTTTCCATTCACATATTCAAAATAAACTTGAACTAAGAACCAGAGGAAATATGCCCAGCATGCTTCCTCTTTAAGTGTTTTGGATGATTAAGAAAATTTCTCAGTTGTGCCTCAAAAATATCATCTCTGCTGTGTGAGTAAAGAACTTGTTTTGCTATTTTGTAAAGTAATTTCCCTTTTCCTTAGGTCACAACAACAACATCCACTGTTTAGCTAAAGCTATCAACCAACTGGCTGCTGCCATGTTTACCGTTCAGAACAAGAACATTGAGCAGCAGCTTAAAGAGTTTCTTCTGGTGAGTAGAAAATAGCTTTTTACAGAGAACACTCAAAAGGACCAGATAAGTGTACAAATAAACATCAATGTTGTTTACTATAATGCAGATACAGTACTAAATAACTGGCTTAGTAGCCTAGTGGTTGAGCATCTGCCCCACAGCTGGAAGGTTGTGGGTTCACGCCCCAGTTGAGTCATACCAAAGACCAGAAAAAAATGCTGCTTTCTGCCTTCTAGCTTGGTGCTCAGTATAACTGAATGGGGAAAGTAAAGTTATGGCACAGAGCAACCAGAGGACTGCTCTTTCACTCCTTACAGTAGCTGTGTGGCCTTGGGTCACAGAAATGGAGATACAATGCCTATAAAAAGTATTCACACACACCCCCCTTGGATGTTTTAACCTTTTATTGCTTTATAAAATGAAATCATGGTCGAAATGATTTGGCTTTTTTGACAAGCATTTGCAAAAAAAAAAAAGCCTCTTTCATGTCAAAGTGAAAACAGATTTTTACAAACTACTGTCAATTAATTAAAATTATATAAGGTAAAGTAAATGATTGCATAAGTATTCATCCCCTTTAAAGTGACTGACCTAATTCAACAGAGGTCCAGCTACTTGATGCCTGCAGTCTCACAATTAGTAAAATGGAGATCACCTGAGTGCAGTTGTTGTGTGTCAAGTGATTGCAATATAAAGACACCTGTGTCTGGGAGGTCAGCTCTATGGTTCATCAGTATTCCTGCTACAATTGCAACATGGAGACAAAAGAACACTCCAAGTAACTCAGAGAAAAGATCATTGAAAAGTTTAAGACAGTAGATGGCTACAAGAAGATTTCCAACTCACTGGGCACGCAACAGAGTTCAGTTAAATCCATCATTAAGAAATGGAAGCAGTATGGCACTTGTCTAAATCTGCCTAGAGCTGGTCGTACTCTCAAACTGAGTGATCGAGCAAGAGGAAGACTGGTGAGGGAGGCACCAAGACACCTACAGCCACTCTGAAGGAGTTGAGAGCTTCAGTGGTCCAGATGGGAGAGACTGCACATGCAACAACTGTTGTCCAGGTTCTTCATCGGTCCAAGCTGTATGGAGAGTGGCAAAGAGAAAGCCACTGTTGAAAAAAGCTCATATGAAATCTTGCCTGGAATTTGCCGAAAGGCATGTGGGAGACTCCAACATCAATTGGAAGAAGGTTCATTGGTCTGATGAGACTAAAATTGAGCTTTTTCAGACTAGACGCTATGTTTGGCGACCACCAAACACTGCACATCACGACAAACGCACCATCTCCACCATGAAGCATGGTGGTGGCAACGTCATGCTCTGGGGATCCTTCTCAGCAGCATGCCCTGGAAAGCTTGTAAAGGTAGACAGAACATGAATGCAGAAAAATATTGCCAAATCCTGGAGGATAATCTTGATTCAATCTGCAAGAGAACTACGACTTTGGAAAAGATTCATTTTCTAGCAAGACAACAACTCCAAGCACACAGCAAAAGCTACGCAGAAATTGTTCAAAGACAATAAGGTGAATGTTCTGGAGTGGCCAAGTCAAAGCCCAGATCTCAAATTTGTGGCTAGACTTGAAAAGAGCTGTTCATGCCCGATCCCCGAGCAACCTGACAGAGCTTGAGCTGTTTTGCAGGGAAAAATGGAGAAAAACTGCAGTGTCCAGATGTGCCAGCCTGATTGAGACATATCCACACAGACTCAGTGCTATGATTGCAGCCAAAGGTGTATCTACTAAATACTGACCTGAAGGGGGTGAATACTGATGCAATCATTTACTTTACCTTATATAATTTTAATTAATTGACAGTACTGTAGTTTGTAAAAATCTGTTTTCACTTTGACATGAAAGAAGCTTTTTTTTTTTTTTTCAAATTTTTGTCAAAAAAGCTAAGTTATTTTGACCATGATTTCATTTATAAAGCCATAAAAGGTTGAAACATCCAAGGGGGGTGAATACTTTTAATAGGCAGTGTAGGTGCCACCCCTATACATCGAATAGAAGGTTACTTAACAGTACTAAATACTTATTGCCAGAAACTGCATGGCATTTCTTAAAACGTGTAAGGGCCCCTTTACACAGATGTTGTGTGACCATTGAGAAATCAGATTGGCCCGATCTTCTAAAGCCTCAAAAAAGCAGTTTCTGTGTAAATAGGAGATTGTTGTGGGATCAAAAATTCAATTTTGAAAGATACTGAGCGACTTGGAGACATTGCTGAGGGATCATTGAGAGTTTCTTGGGTGACCAAAGAGATAAATAGGTGCATCTCAGTTCATTAGAATGTTGATTTATCATATTATAATTTAAGAAATCTCTCTGTTTGTGTGTGTGCATGTGTGTGTGTGTATTCCGTGCGTATCTCCCGAACCGTTTGTCGGACTGGCCTCAGATTTTATACGTGCTTTGCTGAGGTTATGAGTGTGTGCATCCCTGAATTTCAGCCTCCCTGGATATGTGGAAGTTTAGCAGGGGAAATCTTAATGAACGTCCATAGGCGAGCTATGAACGTTCATAGCTATGTCATAGCGACCATGCCTGCCTGATGTAGGGAGGCACCACTGAATGAGTGATGCCATAGATCAAAGGCAGCCGAGTGATGTCATAGATCAATGGCAGGCATCACTATGGTTACTATTGCCAGGCAGACACATCATCTAAGATCAAAGGCAGACATCACTGAATGAGTGGTGACATCAAAGATCAAAAGCAGGTTTCACCATGGTGACTGTTGCCATGGTAATCATGTCAATGATCAAAGGCAGCCATCACCATGTAACAGTAACTTTCTACGGGCATGCAGAAATATTTGCTTATACTTGGTTTCTACGGGCATGCACGGGTATGCACTAGTTTCACTAATTCAATTAAAAAATGAAACTTATATATTATGTAGATTCATTAGAATCTCACAGAGATTCATTAGAATATCACAGAGTAATATATTTCAAATGTTTATTTTTTTTTTAATTTGATGGTTATGGCTTACAGTTAATGAAAACCCCAAATTCAGTTTCTCAAAAAAATTAGAGTATTAATATAAAATATAATATATATTATATAAAAACTGACTTTTCATATAAATGTTGGCCGACTAAAAAGTATGTCCATGTACACATTCAACACTTGGTCGGGGTTCCTTTTGCATTAATTACTGCATTAATGTAGCATGGAATGGAGGTGATCAGCCTATGGCACTACTGAGGTGTTATGGAAGCCTGTCATGGTTCGAGCGCCGATCTCATCTGCGCTCGAGCCATGCATCATCTTTACCAAGTTTGACAGCAGTGTTTACCTTCTGGCTCCCCAAGCCTTTATTGTGACAGTGCTCAGAGGGGCTTCCTGCTGTCAAGTCTGACAGCTGTGCTGCATTTCAGCTCATCAGCAGCTCGCTATTTAAGAGGGCTCTGGGAGCAGAATAATGTGGCAGTCTTCTCACCGATTCCATGTCAACGATTCTTCCTTGCCAGATGCTGAGCGAGCGTTCCTCGGCTCAGAAGTCAATTATTCCTTCATGGTCTGACGTATTGACCGTCCCTGGGTCTTGATCGTAAGTGTGCTTCGTTTTTCGCCTTATGATCGTCTTGTATAGTGTTGTATGTTTTAGCCCACCGTGGCTCATTGTTTTATGTGTTCTTTTGTTCATTAATAAACAAGTATGCAAACTTCACCGGTGAGTTGTGGCGTCTTATGGTGGCTCACGAGGGCCACCGCATGACAGTAGACTGCCACCAAACTGAGACGCCAGTCCCGGTGAGTTTTGCTTAATTGGACGATTGTTTTTTCCCTGTCTGGGTAACTGCGTGCTGGAAGAATGCTGTCGCACAGGGGCCACGCTCGGAGTTGGGACTACGAGCTGGCGGAGGCTTTGGACTACGTAGATGAAATGCTCGTCGCTGCCTCCCTCCTCGACTTTCACAGCGATGTACGCCGGTACCTGGACCTCGCTGAGGATATCCTTAATCGCCTTCCTCGCTACTCCGACCACATTGAAGTCGTCGCAAGGAGGGATGACATCGCCGCACAACGTGAGATACTCTGTGGGCTGGAGGGAAACTCTGGCAGGAAGCCGAAGAGGAGGCTTCCTCGCTCCCCGCTTTGGGATCCCGTTCCTGTCCCCGATCCGGTCCAGGAGTTCGCGCCACCCAGGGGTCATCCCTGAACGAGCATGATGTCAGCCGGGAATCCCCCAGAGAGGCTGCAGCGAATAGCAATCTCCATCTGGGACCGAGTGGCTGCAGCTCGCTCCGCCGATCACCCCATGCCAATCATTAAGCACGTGACGGCGGCTGTCAGGCTGATTGAGAGGAACCCCGAGCTGAACGACTATCCGGAGTACGCTGACTTGCTCACCTCCGTTTCTGCTCAAGAACGGTGTTTCCCGGACTTCACCTTCCCCTCGCCATCAGCCAGAAGACGTCGGCACCACGCCCAAAGAGAACCTCAGCAAGACCCCTGTTTGAATCCGCTTTCGGCGAAACCCGTTAGTGGACCCTCGTGAGCGGCTCCTCTTCGTCCTTCCAGGGGGCCCTCTGTTACCATCCAGCTGGGAAAGGGAGGAACAACGTCCCCTGCAGCAGGCACCATCCACCCTCCAGGAAACAGGCAAGTGCAAGTTCATTCTTCTCGTCATAGTTGTGATCTGCCTTGTTGTGATCCCTTGCCTGGGGGCGGAGTTCGGGGTTCGCAGTCCCCCGAGCTCCCACCACCTGCTGTAGCCCTTATCACTAAACCTGCTGCCTCTGTGTCTCCCTCCACTGAGCGGCCCACGATGCCAGGCCTACGTCGCTGGACGAGGAGGGGGCCTGCGGTTCTGGAGAGCCTGGTTCCAGCCCCGCAGCCATGTCGTGGGCAGAGGAGAAGAGCAGACTGCAGCATGGAGCCTGCACCGATGATGAAGTGTCCCCGGGTCTCCATGTTGGAGCAGTTCGAGCCAGCGGGTTGAGGGTCCCCTGCCACCACGCCCTGCGGGTTATCGGCGTGGACGTCAGCGCCGGAGGGTCCTCAGACTGCAGACACCATCATGCCAGCTGCGGAACCCGCCGTGGCCGAGTGGGAGCCTGATGACGAACTTCTTCGTCCTGAGCCTGGATTGACGAAGTCCTGGACGGCGACAGAACCCGAGTGCAGGCAAGTGCTCGCCCTTGTTTTTCTCCTTTCTGTCTTGGAGCATTTCTGCCTGCCTCTCAGGGAGGCGAGTCAGGGGCAGCCGCCTGCTGCACCCGAGCTCGTCTCACTGGGCTCCCGTCGCTACCGGTGATTCTGATCCCGGTTCTCTTTTGTCTTCTGAGCCTTTTTCCAGAGTCACCGGTGCGGAGCCAGTCGCAGTCGCTGTGCTGGAGGTTCCAGGTTCGGGGACAGAGGTCATCACTGGTGCTGCGCCGACCCAGTCGGGGTCCAACACCGGTGCAGCCGAGACCCAATCAGGGTTCGACGCGGGTGCAGCCGAGACCCAGTGGGATCCGATGCGGTTGCAGCCGAGACCCAGTGGGGGTCCGACGCGGGTGCAGCCGAGACCCAATCGGGGTCCAATGCGGGTGCAGCCGTGAGTGCAGCATCGGTATGGGTCAAGGTCAGTGAAGGAGCTGCAGACCCTTTGCCGCCTGACATTGTGCGGGCTCGTCATCACCATCATCCCCCTCGTCGTAGTCACCAACCTAGCTCACCACCGTCGGGGGCCGTTGGGGGGCCTCTACGTTCAGCCCGGCTCTCCCACGTCGGGGAGGCCGCCGCCGGTTGTCTCCCCACGGTTCTGGTGGCTGAGGGATGCGGGTCGGCCACCCAAGGAACTGTTTCGCCGGTTCGGCGCCCTGGGTCGGCCACCCGACATACTGTGTTTGCAACTGGGTGAACTGGAGGATTCCACCCGCCGGAGGATTTGACTTTCCGGGCCTGGGACTGGGGTAGGCCGCCCGATCATGTACTGTCCCCCATAATCACCTGTTGGCCATTGGATGCAGAGAGACCACCGGAACTGTCTCCGTTGTTTTTGGACTCTGCCTGTCGTCATTCTCTTGAGTTGTGTAGGTTAAAGGTCATTCGGTGTGATAATTCTGCTCAGTGTTCTTGCCTTTGTTAGCGTGTTTTTTTTCTCTTTCTTTTCTCGCCCTGTGTGTTTTGTGCATTATGGAGTATTGTATTCTCTGTTTCCCGTGCTCTGTAATTGCCTCATTTGTGCCTGCTTTAATTATGATTCGTGTATTAGGGAGTATTGTATTTTTTTTCGGTTATCAATGTGCTCTGTTGTTGTCATGGTGTTTTGTCTGTTGCTGGTCCTCTCCCTCCAGGCCTGTTCCCCCATCCGGCCACCCTGGGGGGTGGGGGGGTGGGATGGGGGCGGGGCTTGGGTATCATTGGGCGCTCGGAGCTCGCCCTTGCGGGGAGGTACTGTCATGGTTCTAGCGCTGATCTCGTCCGCGCTCGAGCCATGCATCATCTTTACCAGGTTTGACAGCAGTGTTTACCTTCTGGCTCCCCAAGCCTTTATTGTGACAGCGCTCGGAGGGGCTTCCTGCTGTCAAGTCTGACAGCTGTGCTGCATTTCGGCTCATCAGCAGCTCACTATTTAAGAGGGCTCTGGGAGCAGAATAATGCGGCAGTCTTGTCAACGATTCCATGTCAACGATTCTTCCTTGCCAGACGTTGAGCGAGCGTTCCTCGTCAATTATTCCTTCATGGTCTGACGTATTGACCATCCCTGGGTCTTGATCGTAAGTGTGCTTTGTTTTTCGCCTTATGATCGTCTTGTATAGTGTTGTATGTTTTAGCCCACCGTGGCTCATTGTTTTGTGTGTTCTTTTGTTCATTAATAAACAACTATGCAAACTTCACTTGAGTTGTGGCATCTTATGGTGGCTCGCGAAGGCCACCGCATGACAAAGCCCAGGTTGCTTTGATAGTGGCCTTCGCCTCCGTCTACTTTGTTGCATCTGGTGTCTATCATCTTCCTCTTGACAGTACCGCATAGATTCTCTATGGGGTTTAGGTCAGGAGAGTTTGCTGGCCAGTAAAGCACTGTGATACCATGGTTATTAAATGGTAAATGGCATTCACTTATATAGCACTTTTATTTTCATCTCTAGATGACCAAAGCGCTTTACAGATTCTGCTATCCACCCATTCACACACTGATGGCGGCATAGCCGCCATACATGGCGCTGTCCTGACCCACCAGGAGCAAGGTGGGTGAAGTGTCTTGCCCAGGGACACAACGGCAAGATATCTGGGGAGAGCGGGATTCGAACCACCAACCGTCTGGTTATTAGACGACCTGCTCTACTTCCTGAGCCACTGCCGCCTTAAACCATGTAGAACCATGTTATTAAACCATGTTTTGGTACTTTTGGCAGTGTGAGCAGGTGCCAAGTCCTGCTGAAAAATGAAATCAGCATCTCCGTGAAGCTTGTCAGGACAGGAAAGCATGAAGTGCTCTAAAATTTCCTGGTTGACGATTGCGCTGACGTTGGACTTGATAAAATACAGTGGACCAACAACAGCAGATGACCGCTTTTCAAATTTTGCATTTCATTTGGAAATCAAGGTCCCAAAGTCTGGAGGAAGAGTGGAGAGGCACAGAATCCAAGTTACTTGAGGTCCAGTGTGAAGTTTCCACAGTCAGTGATGATTTGAGGAGCCATGTCATCTGCTGGTGTTGGTCCACTGTGTTTCATCAAGTCCAAAGTCAGTGCAGCCATCTACCAGGAAATTTTAGAGCACTTCATGTTTTCCTCTGCTGACAAGCTTTATGGAGATGCTAATTTCATTTTCCAGCAAGACTTGGACCCTGCCCACACCACCAAAAGTACCAAAATCTGGTTTACTGGCCAGCAAACTCTCCTGACTTAAACCCCATAGAGAATCTATGGAGTATTGTCAAGAGGAAGATGAGAAATACCAGGTCCGATAATGCAGATGAGCTGAAGGCTGCTATCAGAGCAACACGGGCTCCATAACACCTCAGTAGTGCCACCAGCTGAATGCTTCTATGCCATGCCACATTGATGCAGTAATTCATGTACATAAAAGGAGCCCCAACCAAGTATTGAGTGTGTACATGTAAATACTTTTCAGTCAGCCAGAGAAACTAAATTTTGGGTTTTCATTAGCTACAAGCCATAACTATCAAAATTAAAAGAAATAAACACTTGAAATATATCACTCCGTGTGAAATGAATCTATATAATATGAGTGTCACTTTTTGAAGTGAATTACTGAAATAAATCAACTTTTCGATGACATTTATTGAGATGTACCTGTATATATATTTGAGGTTTCTAGTGCTCTTCTACCTCCTTTATACAGGGGTGGAGATCATTGAGAAATTGTTGAAAGATGAAAAAATGGCCAGATCTCTTAAGGTGCTTTCACACCAAACACGAATGGGCGAATTTTTCACGCAGCACGATTACATTATAACTCAATGTAAACACACAAATAGACATGAATTCACCACCTGAGTGAAATGCAAACAGGTGAAGTTTCCTTTATAACTTCTACAGCTGTGTTCAACCTGCTGTGGAAATCCCCAAAATAATGTCACGCTTATTATCTCCAAATCATGCCCTCTAATGTTGATACTTTTACTCCGATGACGGCAGACTCTCAAAGCTAGCACTATCCCTCGGATGTGAACGCGCAAATGCGTGATTTCATGTGGGCTCACCTCTTTCCATTGACTTTGTACGGTATGCATTTCAACCATATTTCACTGTCCCCCATTCTGCCCACGTTCACCCAGTATGCCACATGCCACACTAGAGACAATAAAACACTGGACTTATTTTATGCAAATACTAAGGAGGCATACACCTCATCACCACTCCCCCCACTCGGGAGATCGGATCACAACTTGGTTCATCTTCTGCCGGTGTACAAACCCTTAGTACACAAACAACCTCCGGTCATGTGCACGTTCAAGTTATGGTCTGAGGAGGCAATGGATGCGCTAAAGGACTGTTTTGAAATCACTGCCTGGGAGCAGCTCTGCGATCCACATGGTGAGGACATCGATGGCCTCACTCACACCATCACGGACTACATCAGCTTCTGTGTGGACAACACCGTACCCACCAAGACCATACGGTGTTGCTCGGACAACAAACCCTGGATCAACCCTGAGATAAAAACACTTCTGAGAGAGAAGAAGAGGATCTTCAGGTCGGGGAACAGGGAGATGCTGAAGTCCGTACAGAGGGAGCTGAGGAGGAAGATCAGAGAAGGCAAGGACAGCTTCAGGAAGAAGATGGAGGACAAGCTGCAACAGAGTGACATCGGCGGGGTCTGAAGAAACCTTAAAACCATTTCTGGGCTCCAGAATACCCCCCCCCCCAGGCCACGGGGGGCAGGGAGTGGGCGAACAATCTGAACCTGTTTTTTAATAGGTTTGACCAATCGCCCCCCCCCGACTGCACAACAACCACTGCTGCCTCTAAAGTCATCGAGACCTGCTGTCCACACCCCACTCCACCAACACCCCCCCACTCCCAACACACAGCCCCCCCACCTGACCCTCACTAAGACCCAGGTGAGGACGAAGCTGAGGAAGATCAAAGTGAGGAAGGCCTCGGGACCGGACGGCATCAGCGCGAAGCTCCTCAAGTCCTGTGCAGACCAGCTGTGTGGGATTGTGGAGCATATCTTCAACCTGAGCCTGAAGCTGGAGAGGGTACCACAGTTGTGGAAAACATCTTGTGTGATACCTGTACCAAAGACTTCCCACCCCAAAGATCTGAACAGCTACAGACCAGTGGCCCTGACGTCTCACATGATGAAGACCCTGGAAGAGACTGCTTCTTGCTCACCTCCCGCCCCCTGGTGGGACCAGCGATGGATCCACTCCAGTTCGCCTACCAGCATGGCATTGGGGTGGAGGATGCAGTGATCTTCCTCCTTCACCGTTCTCTGTCCCACCTGGAGAAGCCCGGGAATGCGGTTTTGACTCAGTCCAAACGATCTCTCAAACAACCACCAAAAGTGAAGCGATCTCTCAAGGAGTGCTCAATGAACTCATCAATCTCCCAATGATTTCTCATTGGTCTTTCAATGAACTGTACTGGTCTTTCATCAAATGCTCAGCGATCCCTCACAGCCATTACTACCTGTGGGGTAAATTTGGCGTTTATGGAAAGATCGCTGAGCGATCACTGAGAGATCACTGGAAATCGATGAGATCTTTGAGCTATCTTTGACCACTCCTCGGCCACTGTGTAATGAAAGTTATGCTGCAAACAGCTTTTCCACCCCAGGTCGTAACAAGTTTTAAAGGGGTCATTGATTGAAAAATGGTGTGCTTGTAGATTTTAACTGTCTCAAATGTGTTAACTGGTCATGTAATTAGCCAAAAATTTTCCAAAAAGTACAACTCTCTGAAAAAAAAAATACTGCCCTTTATCTCGTTTTTCTCTCGGAGAACTCCCCAAATGTTTTTTTTTTTTTTTTACTCTTGTGGGTAAATTCGTATACGTCAAGTTTCGAAAAAGCCACACCCACTGCCATCCTTGAGACCCACCCTACTGTTCTGATATGGGCCTGCCTGCTGTCCATCATGTATATCGAAGTGGTGGCTAAAGGTAGCCTCATTAGTCTCTGAGCTATTAGCCCTCAAACTAACACTGTTACTAGGACACCGCTGTAAGCGTGGCTTATATTGTTATTTTCTTCAGTCATAGTCACCCCTAATAGCCATCCTGTTATCATCTGGCTAACTCCGGCCCATCTCCGAGTGGTTTTATCATGATTCCACAGCCGTTCGCCTGCCATGGCACACTGGTTGCTTTTATGGCCTGGGACCAGGGCTACTGGCCATTGTTATGCCGAGAACTCCCCCGGATTGGCTTAGTTTAGTTTAATGTTTATTTGAAAGGGGTATTACATACTAATGAACATTAATACAAATGTAAGTATGCCAGATTTAGCAATACTGCTAATTTGCATCTGTAGTCCCCCGGTGGGTCACAAAAACACACAAACAAACAATCATTGGCGGGGGAGTTATCGGCATAACACCGGTACCTGTGATTGGCCGTGGAATCATGACTAAGCCTCCGGCTATAATCAAAATGTCCCGGGACCAAATGCTGCTGGCTCTCATGCCCAGAAACCCCACCATCCTCCATGGATCCGCTCTGCTCTCAAGGGCAGTGTAGTCACTTCAGCTTTCAGCTGGCTGTGAGAGCAGAGCAAAGTCCCACAGAGCCACACTGCCCCTTGAGATCCCTTGGCTCGGTAGTCGCCTCGGGTTGTGGCAATTCGTCCAGCGTGAGTGCTAGCAATTTGTTGTGGAATCATGGCAAAATTTATTGGGAAATAGACCGGACTGACATGAGATGCACCATTGACTGTGGATCAGTGAACCAGAGTGCTGCTCAACCGAGCTGGGAGGCTATACGCTAGTTAGCTATAATGGCTAACTGACATAAGAAGGAAGGCAGAGTTGAAATGGTGACAGATGTTTCTTAAAGTGACAGGCCTTAAATCAGAGCATTTATAGAAAGCCGGAAAAAAAAACCAAAAACACGAATTCAGTTTGTTTCCTAGATTTTCAATGGGATTCAGGTCAGGTGACTGACTGGGCCATTCTAGTGGCTTCATTTTCCTTCTCTGGAGCCTGTTGAGAGTTTCTTTGGCTGTGTGTTTGGGACCATTGTCTTGCTGAAATGTCCACCCTCGTCTCATCTTCAGCATCTTGGCAGATGGCAACAGGTTCTTATCAAGGATGTCTCTGTACATTTGTCCATTCATCTTTCCTTTAGTTATATGAAGTCTGTCTGCACTATGTGCTGAAAAACACCTCCACACCACGATGCTTCCCACCTCCAAACTTCACTGTTAGTATGGTGTTTTTGGGGCTGATGTACAGTGCCATTTTTCCTCCAAACATTTGCTGTGTGTTGTGGCATCCCAAAAAGTTCAATTTTGATCTCATCTGATGAGACTATATTCTCCCAGTATTTTACTGGCTTGGCCAAATGTTGTGCAGCAAACTTTAAACAGCTTCAACATGCTTTTTCTTCAGCAATGGAGTCTTGCGAGGTGAGGGGGCCTAGAGTCCATGTCAGTTGAGTACATTACTTACGGTTTTCTTTGAAACAGCAGTACCTGCTAACTCCAGGTCTTTCTGGAGCTCTCCAGAGTGGTCTTTGGCCTTTGGATAACTCTTCTGTAATTCTTTTGACTCCTCTGTCAGAAATCTTGTGAGGAGTTTCTAGTCATGGCCGGTTTATGGTAAAATGATGTTCTTTCCACTTCCAAGTAATGGATCCAACAGTGCTCACTGGAACATTCAGCAGTTTAGAAATGTGCCTGTAACCAATGCCATCATGATATTTTGCAACAATAAGGAGCTCTTTGCTTCTACCCATCATGAGTTCTTTGTGGTGTGACAATCTGATATTCACAGACCTTTTTGAAGGCTATTGGTCCGGATTTATCCAGTTGAAATTAATTTGCACTGATGGGGGTTGGGATGGCTTCCTAAATTCTGATGGATTTCAGCTGGTTTCTTGGCTTTCTATGCCTTTTTGCACCTCTTTTTCTCCATGTGTTCAGTACTTTTTCCCTGTGCCATTCCACTTCCCATCCATCCATCCATCTTCTACCGCTTTTCCGGAGGTCCGGGTCACGGAGGCAGCAGTTCAAGCAGAGAAGCCCAGACTTCCCTCTCCCCAGCCACCTGCTCCAGCTCTTCAGAGCGGATACCAAGGCGTTCCCAGACCAGCTGGGAGACATAGTCTCTCCACCGAGTCCTGGGTCTGCCCCGGGGTCTCTTCCCAGTGGGACGTGCCCGAAACACCTCAAGTGGGAGGCGTCCAGGAGGCATCCTAATCAGATGCCCATACCACCTCAACTGACTCCTTTCAATGTGGAGGAGCAGCAGTTCTACTTTGAGCCTCTCCTGGATGACTGAGCTCCTCACCCTATCTCTGAGGGTGAGTCCAGCAATCATACGGAGAAAGCTCATTTCAGCCGCTTGTATCCGCGATCTCGTTCTTTCGGTCATTAGCCAAAGCTCGTGACCATAGGTGAGAGTAGGAACGTAGATTGACTGGTAAATCGACAGCTTTGCCTTAGAACTAAGCTCCCTCTTCACCACAACAGACCGGTACAACGTCCGCATCACTGCAGATGCTGCTCCAATCTGTCTGTCAATCTCTCGCTCCATTTTCCCCTCACTCGTGAACAAGACCCCAAGATACTTAAACTCCTCCACTTGGGGCAGGAGCCTGTCCCCAACCCAGAGAGGACAATCCACCTTTTTCCGGCTGAGGTCCATGGACTCGGACTTGGAGATGCTGATTCTCATCCCAGCCGCTTCACACTCAGCGGCAAACCATCCCAGCAAGAGCTATAGGTCATTGCTGGATGAAACCAGCAGGACAACATCATCTGCAAACAACAGAGATGAGATCCTGTGGTCACCAAGCATGACACCCTCCATTCCCTGGCTGCGCCTAGAAATCCTGTCCATAAAAATTATGAACAGGATCGGTGACAAAGGGCAGCCCTGGCAGAGTCCATCTCTCACTGGGAATGAATCCGACGGAGTGTTGCAATACGAACCAAACTCTCACAACGGTCGTACAGAGACCGAATAGCTCGCAACAACAAGCCCCAATACCCCATACTCCCGAAGCACCCCCCACAAAAAACCATGCGGGACACGGTCAAATGCCTTCTCCAAGTCCACAAAACACATGTAAACTGGTTGGGCAAACTCCCACGAACCCTCGAGAATTCTCGAGAGGGTAAAGAGCCTGGTCCGATGTGCCACGGCCAGGATGAAACCACATTGTTCCTCCTGAATCCGAGGTTTGACCAACGGCCGGACTCTCCTCTCCAGTACCTTGGTATAGACCTTGGCGGACTGATCCCATTCCACTTTATTAAATGTAATTCTTTTTGTGAACACAGTTGCCTTGATTTCTTTGTATGTATGGATTACTTGGGTTGTTACCGATATCTGGTGAAAATCTCAGGTCAATGGCTCCATCAGAAATATGTTTACTGAGAAAAATGTTGATGTGTTCAATACTTATTTTCCCCGCTGTATCAGCAGCACCCAGAAACACCACCAGTTGTTTTGGGTCCGAGCTCATCTAAAATGGTCTGATGCAAAGTGGAAAAGTGTGCTGTGGTCTGACGAGTCTACGTTGTTTTTGGAAATTGTGAAATCCAACAACAGAGACCCTGGACTGTTGAGCAACTGAAGTCGTACATCAAGCAAGAATGCAAAATAATTCTATCTTCAAAAGCTTTAATAATTAGTGTCCTCAGTTCCTAAATGCTGATTGAGTGTTGTTAAATGGAAAGGTGGTGTAATACAATGGTAAACACGCCCCTGTATTAGTTTTTTGGAACATGTTGCAAGCATCAAATTCAGATTGAGTGAATATTTGAAAAAAAAAAACAACAATAATGTTTATCAGTTTGAACATTAACTATGTTGTCTTTGTAGTGTATCCAATTGAATATAGGTTGAAAAGGATTTTTAAATCAGTGTATTCTGTTTTTATTTAGTTTTACACAACATCCCAACTTCACCGGAATTGAGGTTGTACAGTCATTCTGATAAAAAAAAAAATAATGCAAGTTAAACAATGACTGGCCATTCAACTGGAGGATATGGCGATGTTCCATGCTGACAGGGAAACAGCGAGCTCCGGTAAGAGCCGGGGGGGTGGGCTATGCATCTATGTTAACAAGAACTGGTGCGTTAATGCCACGTTAGTGTCTAAACACTGCTCTCCGTTGGCGGAGTTCCTTATTGTAAATTGTTGGCCTTATTATCTGCCTAGGGAATTCAGCAACGTGTTTGTAGTTGGTGTTTACATAGCACCGAGCGCTAACGCTAAAGCTAATGCTAAGAAGGCACTCGGGGAACTGCACAATGCAATCAGTGAAATCCAAACTTCACACCCGGACAGTTTTGTGGTGGTTGCGAGGGATTTTAACCACACCAGCCTAAAGACTGTGCTCCCCAAGTTTAAACAATGTGTAGACTTTAAGACCAGAGGAGAAAATATGTTGGACTTAGTGTACACAAACACAGATGCATATAAAGCGATACCCCGCCCCCATCTCGGCCGTTCTGATCACATATCCGTGATGCTGCTGCCTGCCTACAAACCTTTATTGAAGCGCAGCAGGCCAGCAGTGAAACAAATCAGGATTTGGCCAGAGAGTGCAACCTCTGCACTGAAAGACTGTTTTCAGCACACAGACTGGAAGGTCTTCAAAATAGCAGCCTCCCAGGAAGACAGGACAGATGTGGAGGAGTATGCTGATACGGTCACCAGCTACATCGCGAAGTGCACAGAGGATTTCACTACAGTGAAGACCATCACTATGCGGGGTAATCATAAGCCCTGGATGACTGCAGAGGTGCGCTCACTGCTCACAGCCAGAGATGCAGCCTTCAGAGCGAAGGACGGGATCGCCCTCCGCTCAGCCAGGTCTGCGCTTTCTAAGGGAATTAAGGCGGCAAAGCGCGCCTATGCGGAGAAAATCCAGAGACACCTCTGTGACACTAGGAACACCAAGCAGATGTGGCAGGGAGTTCGGACACTGACGGGCTTTAAGCCTAGGCAGGGGGTCGATGATGACGACGCTTCGCTTCCAGACAGGCTTAACGACTTCTTTGCACGTTTTGAAGCATCAAACTCGACAACCAGAGGGAGGGCTGGCCCTCCCCCACCATCGGTCGGACCAGCTTTTACCATCAACACAGCGGACACACGGAGGACCCTAACCAGAGTCAACCCACGCAAAGCTGCAGGTCCAGACAACATTCCGGGACGTGTGCTCCGAGACTGCGCGAGCGAGTTGGCGGATGTCCTGACTGACATTTATAACATCTCCCTGAGTCAGGCCATCGTTCCCAGATGCTTCAAGACCTTACGCCAGACTCCTGTACATTGATTTCAGTTCAGCATTCAACACCATTATTCCCCAGAGACTGATGGAAAAATTACTCCTTCTCGGTCTGAACACCGCCACATGTCTCTGGATCCTGGATTTCCTGACTGAGAGACCTCAGTCTGTCCGGGTTGGAAACAACATCTCCAAGTCTGTCACGCTGAGTACCGGATCCCCTCAAGGCTGTGTACTCAGTCCACTGTTGTTTACACTTCTAACACATGACTGTGTATCCAGACACGAGGGGAACCAGATTATTAAGTTTGCAGATGACACCACGGTGGTGGGACTTATCCAGAGGGATGAGGAATCAATGTACAGGGAAGAAGTGAGAGACCTGGAGGGCTGGTGCAGGGAGAACAATCTGGTGCTCAACGTGGACAAAACGAAGGAGATGATTATCGACTTCCGGCGGTCGCAGCCTGAGCACGCCCCCCTCAGCATCGGCGGCCGTTTAGTGGAGAGAGTAGAGAACATCAAGTTCCTCGGAGTGCAGATCTCGCAGGACCTGACCTGGAGCAAGAATTCCTTGGAGATCAGGAAGCGGGCTCAGCAGAGACTGCACTTCTTGATGAAACTCAAACAGGCCTCTCTCCCCATCTGCATCCTCAGGACCTTCTACAGAGGTGTGGTGGAGAGTGTTCTGACGTACTGCATTGCTACATGGTACTCCAGCTGCAGTATGTCAGACAAAAAAGCCCTGCAGAGGATAGTCAAGGGGGCTGAGAGGGTAATTGGAGTCTCCCTCCCCTCTGTCCAAGAACTTTTTGAGAACCGTTGTAGGAGCAGGGCACTAAACATTGTCAAGAACCGTTCTCACCCCCTGCATAAACACTTTGAACTTCTTCCATCTGGTAAACGATTCCGGAGCATCAGAGGCAGAACCACCAGACTGATCAACAAGCTTCCTTCCACAAGCTGTCAGGATGCTGAACAGTTGACCCGGAATCTCTCATACACACTACTGCACCTACGGACATTTTGTATATTATAGTTAGTTATTCTTCCCCCCCCCCCCCCCAAGTATGTCTCAGGGATGTGTGAATGGATGGGGGGGGTGGGGGTGGGGGCTATGTGGGAATGTGTCTTAAATCATGCTGCGTCTTATATGGATGCCGAGAGAAACGCAATTTCATCTTGCCTGCACTACAGTTGTATGTACAGCAATATGACAATAAAGTTTGATTTGATTTGATTTGACCTTTACAGCAGGTGATCTAATAAAGGCTGCTGTTTTATGTTATCAAAGGAAAAGTTTTTTGTTTTGTTTTGTTTTGGGGTTTTTTGAAAAAAAAAAAAAAAAGCTCCAGTCATTTAATTTAATTTTTTCCACAATTTGATGTTCCTCAGCTGGCTTCCTCCACTCTGCTTCAGCTGGGACAAAACGTGGAAAGAGTGGAGAATAAAAACCGAGAGTCCATCTACCTGCTCCTACACATGGTAGGCCCACATGTGTATGATATTTACTCGCTGTTAAACTTAAAGGCATGTGTTGCTTTTACTGTGTGTGAAAAACTTAGATCCTTAAAAAATGTAGCTATTTTTATTTACCTTTATCAGGTTCACATTGAGCTCAAAGCTGCACTATTTAATAGGGACCAATAAATTAAGTACTTATGCTACTTGATAAGTATTAAATGTTTCTTAGATGCATTTGTTTTTTTATCTGTTATTAAACCTTTTATTTCTAACGGTTGAATAGGGAGAAACTGCATGACTAATCAAGGTTAGAGCTTCAGCAGAGCTACACTTAAATTTTTTCTGTTGTTTCTTACTAGAACACGGTAATATGCTATTTTCTCTGAAGTAAGATTCCTAGAATTACACCACCATATCAGTAAAAAGAAACTGTACATCACTAACACATTTTTGCATGTTTTTCTTAATCATTTGAAGAGCCAAGTCAGCTTTGACCAGTCATTTATTAACACTTTTTTAAGTGGGTTTGTTAACAGTGGTATAAACATAATTATTCCTTTTTTTTTTAACATTTTCTGTACTGATCCATCTAGATTGTGGAGGAGTCTCCGTTCTTGAGCCAAGACATGTTGGAGAGCTGCTTCCCTTACGTTCTCCTCCGAAACGCCTACAGGGAGGTGTACAGATCCTTTATTATCACTCTGGGCTGAGGACATTGTTAAATACTTTTAATTTACCATCAGATCAACTACACAGAAGAGTGGTATTGTATACATTTGTGCTTTTGGGGTCTTTGATGGAACGCTATCCTCCAGTCCTCAGGCTTTCAGTCCTTTCATCACAGTTGATATTCCTTAATTTTATTAACTCTGCTCATGTTTTTGTCGTGTAAATTTGCCACTAATATAGCAATGACTACTATCAGCTGGGATTATTTTAACAAAACTGCCAGCATCACAACATTATGGGATTTATGCAAGAACATGTTAGTATTAGTATGAGTAAATCATGTGTACTTTGTAAGCTGTATTAGCAAATGAGCACACATTCACGAGAATTGAAGATTTTCATAACTGACACCCTAAAACTACCATATAAGGCCACGCTTCTGCAGCAGTTTCATTCACAAAAAAAAAGGCTTCAGAGTCAAAGAAAAAAAAAATTCTCAAGTGAAATCGAAGTTTTCCTGCTGAGATAAAAAAAAAAAAATAATTATTTATTTACTTTCAGCAGCGGAATCAAAGCCTTAGGACCTTCAAAAATGAAAGAATATGCAAGATTATAGGATATACGTAGTTTAGTGTCTGCTTGCTGCAGATGTTCCTCTTGACAGAGACTGGCATAAATTTGATTTGGACAAATAAAATATAGAGGCATTTAGTGGAAACTGAGGTTAGAATAACAGCAGACTATTTACACAAAACTCTTACAACTGGTTCGGATCACTCATAAATTTTGCTAGTACCTGTACTGAATATCAAGACACTCACAGATTGGTGAATCCCACAAATTCTTGTAAATTGATCGTATGTCACATTTACAAACAAATCTGTTAGTACTCTAACGGTTCTTGCATGAGGTCCGATATGTTTTAAATCTTTCAAAACTGCATCCAACATTATATGTTATTGTACAGATAGATGTTATCCTGGCGTTTCCATGAATAAAGATTATAAAACAATGCTTATCCTTTTGGTTGTTAATCAGCACGAGTTTATCATCTAGACCACATCTGTTCCCTACCCTTACTACAATTCCATCCTCTCTGCCCTCTTCATATTTCATGTACAATTTAAATGATGCACTCCAGTTTAAAAGAATTGAAAGTGCTCCTTGCTAATCTTTAAGTGGTGCTTCAGGGATCGCATTTTGCATCTACGACTGTCCCACCATTTCCCCTTTTACTGCTAGTTTTGCCTTCTTCCTTCTCATTCAGCCGAGGCTCTGTTTCGTAGGCACACCGGAGATGTGCATGCACACATGCGTCTGTGTGACATCTCTGTGTGTCACATTCAGGGACTCAGAATTCTCTCATGAGCGCAAGAGGTTCAATTCCCCCTGCACACAACATTTATAATGACACACAGATCAGCATTCATGAATAAACAAATTACATGTCCATGAAAACTGCGCTGTGACACTGAGAAGTGAATAAATATAGAAAGAATAAACGGTGGGGGAGAACGAGTGCATACAAAACTCACTTGGGGTCTAACATATAATGAGTCATTTACACTCATAACTGACCTTCCTTCCTTTTCTATATTTTGTGTCCTGGGAATAGCCACATATCTCTTGGGAGATTTCCTCATTCTTACTTCATCATGCTTCTAATGAAGTATCTACTAGCTGCTAACTGCAACATCCCTAATGCTTTTTTCATCCTTTATACTGTTAAAAATTTTATCGTCTTTTTTAACTTACTTGTAGTGTTGTAGTTGAGACCTCGTCAAGACTAGAGTCTCCCAAGGCCAAGTCAAGACCAAAACGGACATACACAGTGGTCTTGGTCTTGACTTGGTCTTTGTCTTGGGAGACTCTGGTCTTGGTCGGGTCTCAGCTACTGCCTGTTCGGAGAGAAGTGGCTTTATGTCCTGTATTATATTCAGTTGCACTATACATGTTTTAATGTAGTTTGGCAAGAAGTAAACATTCATTCTTTCATTTGTAAGTGGTTAAAGGCTGAAAAAAAGAAAACTACTGATTTAATGCAAATGTAAAAACCTTCAACTTGACAAACATTTTCAGCATTTTGACATTTTCTTCTGAAATGGAGCTGAATGGTAGAAACCTTGCAACACTGGATTTAAGCGCACGTCCATTAAAGACTGAGAAAATGCTAGCAGAGAGGCTTTATCTGTTACTGACATGATCAGCTGTTTTTATATCTGTTGTTTTAAGAAATATAAATCACATTTGTATTTGATTGCTAAAATAAATATTGGACTCAGAAGTACCACTGTTGTCTCCTATCTTTGTTTTAAGAATGTGGCCTCTTCCTTTGCAGTTCCACAGTGGATCCTGTCCCGGGAGCCTGAAAATGGTTCCTGGTGGAAACTCAGGTCCTGATATGAGGACTCTTTGCTGATTGTGTTGGTGACGCAGAGCCTCTGCTGTTGACTAGGGGAACACTAGGGATTGCATACACACACACACACACACACACACACACACACACCAACATAAAGTATTGCACTGTGCATGTGCACAAACAAGGGCACTGATTTTCCCTGTGTGAAAACATAGGGCGTATAATAACTACAGCAGCTTTTTGGGTTCGATTTACACACTCAGAGGCAAAAGCGCATTCTAACACGGCCCTGCTTATGGTCTTCAGTACAAGCCAGAGATCATGACACCGACATGTAAGGTGCGCAGAGCAGTTGATAGAAATCTCAGCCTTGTGACACGGACAGTCACACTGGAATGGTAAGATTACTTTTTTAAGTTTTATCCTCTTTTATTCTGTGTTTACTGAAAGCAAAAGAGATAACTGAAGGGTTTCAGTGACACTGTGGTCGTGGAAGGAAAGTGATTCTGGGTTCAATTTTAATTTTGTCTGTTATACACCAAATTGTATGTCTATTTTGGTGACATATGGGGTGCTTCAAAGATTGCATTTAACAAATTGCTAATGTACAATATTTTTTACTTTTCTGATTTAGTTAGCCTGAAAACAAGTACAACAAAAATTGCTGTAGACATAATTTCAGAGACAAAGTAGGTGTTTGGGTCAGAAGTGTGCACTTCACTTCACTGAATATTGTTTACTGAATATTGCCCAGTTCTCTGGGTCAGAATGCCTTTTTGATGCCAGAGGTCAGAGGAGAATGGTCAGACCGGCTCAAGCTGGCACAGAGGCACCGATAACTTGAATAAACACTAGTTACACTTGAACAGAAAAGCATCTCTGAAGGAACAATCAGGCAGAAATTGCCATTTTACAGTACCATTACCAAAGGCTTGCAAACAATACAAAAAGAAATTAAAGTTATTTTTATGGACGATTAAGTAGACATAATCATCACAGTGACATCTTATTGGTAATTGCATTTATATTGATGGACAGGCTGACAGACAAGATCAGGCAGGATTCTTCATGGACCATGATGTTTGCAGACAACATTGTGATCTGTAGCAAGAGTAGGGAGCAGGTGGAAGAGAACCTGGAGAAGTGGAGGTATGCACTGGAGGGATGAGGAATGAAGGTTAGTAGAAGCAAGCCAGAATACGTGAGTGTAAATGAGAGGGAGGCAGGTGTAACCGTAAAGATGCAAGTAGTAGAGGTAGTGAAGGTGGAAGAGTTTAAATACCTGGAGTCAACCATCCAAAGCAATGGACGAGTATCAGGGGTGATTTGTGACAGAAGGATAGCAGCTAGAGTGAAAGGGAAGATTTACAAGATGGTAGTGAAACCTGCTATGACGTTTGGTTTGGAGACGGTGACACTCATGAAAAAGAGGGTTAGAGAGGCAAGGCTGAGATGGTTTGGACATGTAGAGAGGAGGGATAGTGGATATATTGGACAAAGGATGTTGAAGATGGAGCTGCCAGGCAGGAGGAAAAGAGGAAAACCACAGAGTGACATGGTTTCAGACCCAAAGAGCAGCCATGACTCGAGTATATACACAATTATCTCTTTATTGTAAATAATGTGTGTGTGTGGATGCGTGTGTGTATGTATGTATCTGCTGGGGTGAGCAGAGCACCGTGCAACCTGGCAACCCTATGGACAAGCAGACAGAGGGAGAATTAGTGGCAGACCCCGGAGGGAATGTACGAGATTGCTCTGTGCTTACTGTTTGCGATGTGGAGGTGGAACTCAGGTTAAGCTCAGCGGCTACGGCCAGGAGGACAGTGCCCTCAGTCCCAATGGTGGTTAGCGTTGGTGTGTGAAGCAGTGCAGCTCAGTCCGCCGCCAGGAGGGAAAGAGGTCCGCCGCCACGGAACTCCACCTGTGCACAGGGGACTCTGAGAGGTTAGAGGAATGGACGGAGGCTTACTTGGTTGGAGGTGAAGGTGAGTCCTGGTGTCGACAACCAGGACTGGAAGAACAGATGAGGCTTGGAAGCTCAGCTTGGAGATTGGCGAGTGAAGGTCTCTGGGTAAGGAGACAGATGACTCCACGCCGATCTCAGAACTGCACAGTTTAAATAACCCAGGCTGGAATGGAGAGCAGGTGTGCGAGCAGCTGAGGATAATTGGCAGCCATGACAGTACTCCCCCCCTACGAGACGCCTCTCGGTGGTCGTTCCAGTCTACCTGGGTGCGCCTGGTGGAAGTCGTTGTTGAGCTGCTTATCCAGCATGAAGGAGGGACGCACCCAGGATCTCCACTCCGGACCGTAGCCCTCCCAGTCCACCAGGTACTGCAGTCCGTGACCCCGGCGTTGGATGTCCAGGATGGCGTTGACTTTCCAAGCCGGGTCGCTGTCGATCACCATCAGTGGTGGTGGAGACCTGGGAGGGGGACACAAAAGGCTGGAGCAGAAGGGCTTGACCTGCGAGATGTGAAAGGTTGGACAGATGCAGAGGGAGGGGGGGAGAGCTAGGCGCACAGAAACAGGGTTAATGATGCGGCTAATGGGGAAAGGCCCAATGAACTGCTGTGACATCTTTCTCCTCTCAGCCTTCAAGTTGATATGCTTTGTAGAAAGCCATACCTGTTGACCCATCTGGTAGGTGGGAGCTGGAGCCCTGTGGCAATTAACCACCGGGGAGTTGCGCTCTGCCGTGCATCGTAGTGCCGTCTGGGTCGCTCTCCAGATCCCACGGCAGCGCCTCAGATGAGCACGGATGGAAGGAACGGCGATGTCCCCCTCCTCTTCCGAGAACAGCGGGGGGTTGTAGCCCAGCGAGGCCTCGAAAGGGGACATGCCGATTGCCGAGGAGATGGTGGTGTTATGGACGTACTCAATCCAAGGAAGGTGGGAGCTCCACGATGCTGGGTTGGCGGTGGCGACACACCGCAGCGCAGCCTCCAACTCCTGGTTCGCCCGCTCACACTGCCCATTGCTCTGTGGATGATAGCCTGACGATAGACTTACTGTAGCCCCCAGGGCGTTGCAGAACGACCTTCAAACCTGAGAGACAAACTGGGGAACCCGATCGGAGACAATGTCCAGGGGGATCCCATGCAACCTCACCACGTGCTGGATGAGAAGGTCCGCCATCTCCCTCGCTGTAGGCAGCCCCTGCAGGGGGACAAAATGGGCAGCCTTGGAGAATCGGTCAACTATGGTGAGGATGACCATATGATGGTTGGAAGGTGGGAGGCCGGTGATGAAATCTAACGCCACGTGGGACCAGGGTCTGCTGGGAGTGGGAAGGGGGTGGAGCAGTCCGGCCGGTGGGGAAGAGGATGTCTTGCCGGCAGCGCACTGGGGACAGGCATGGATGTAATCCCTGACGTCTTTCTGGAGCGATGGCCACCAAAACGTCCTTTGCAGAAGGTCCACTGTGCGAGCCCTCCTGGGGTGACAGGCAAACTTGGAAGAGTGGCCCCAATGGATAACCTCCCCCCGAACGGTCGATGGAACAAGCAGTCTACCCACTGGCCCCCCGCCCGGATCCGGCACGTCCTCCTGCACCCTCAGGACTGTTTCCTTAATGCCCCAGGAGAGGGCACCCACAACACACGATGAAGGGAGGATACGGTGCTCGGTCACCTCTGCCGCCTCCGGGGCAAACTGTCTGGACAAGGCATCCGGCTTTGTATTCTTGGACCCGGGGTGGTAGGTAATGGTGAAATCAAAACGTCCACAGAACAGGGACCAGCGGGCTTGGCACGCGTTCAGACGCTTGGCCGTCCTGAGGTGCTCCAAGTTTTTATGATCAGTCCAGACGACGAATGGCTGAGAGGCCCCCTCCAGCCAATGACGCCACTCCTTCAGTGCGAGCTTGACAGCCAAGAGCTCTCTGTCACCGATGTCATAATTACGCTCAGCCGGGGATAGGCGACAGGAGAAGAACGCACAGGGCCGGATCCTGCCATCAGCTGGGGAGCGCTGGGATAAGACTTCTTCAACCCCCGAGTCCGAAGCGTCCACCTCCACCAGGCATTGGAGAGCGGGATCCACCTGCGCCAAGATGGAAGAGGATGAGAATTTATCCTTCAGATCCGCAAAGGCCGCAGCCACTTCCTCAGTCCACCGGAAGGGCACCTTAGGGGAAGTCAGACGGGTCAGGGGAAGAGTAATGATACTATAATTTTGGATGAAGCAGCGGTAGAAGTTCGCAAACCCCAAGAACTGCTGGAGCTGCTTCCTGGAAGACGGAGTGGGCCAATCTACCATCGCTTTTACCTTATCTGTGTCAAGGATGATCTCGTTGTGGGAGAATATGAATCCGAGAAAGGATGTCTTGGGGGCATGGAACTCACATTTCTCAGCCTTCACATAGAGCTTATTCTCTAACAGCCGCTGCAGTACCCACCTCACGTGCACCCGATGCTCATCCAGGGACTGTGAAAAGATGAGAATGTCATCCAAATAAACAAATACAAGTGTACCCAAAAAGTCCCTCAGCACACCATTAATCAGCCGCTGGAACATGGTGGGGGCATTGGTCAGCCCGAATGGCATGACCAGATATTCAAAATACCCGCTAGGGGTCCAGAAACCCGTCTTCCATTCGTCGCCCTCCCGGATCCGCACCAGATAGTAGGTGTTGCGGAGGTCCAACTTGGTGAACCAGGAGGCCCCCTGGAGGGAATCGAACTCTGAATTAATCAATGGGAGGGTGTATTTGTCTTTGATGGTAATATTATTCAACTCCTGAAAGTCAATACATGGCCTTAGCGAGCCGTCATTCTTGCCAACGAAGAAAAACCCCGCCCCCACCGCCGAAGATGATGGCCGGATTATGCCCGAGCTCAATGACTCCTTAATATACGTTTCCATGGCTTCCCACTCCGGAGCTGACAGGTTGTAAAGCCGGCTTGACGGCAGCAGGGCTCCAGCGCGGAGATTGATGGCACAGTCATATGGGCGGTGAGGGGGGAGTGAAAGGGCCTGGGTTTTACTGATGGCAGCCCCCAAGTCGTGATATTCGGGGGGGACTTTAGACAAATCGGGAGGTGGGGGGTGACGGGGACACCCAGGGGCACGGATGGCGAGCACGCAGCGGACTGCAAACATGCACTCAGGCAGAAAGAATTCCATGATAACACATTCCCGGAACGCCAGTTATGCGATTATGGAGACGGAGCCAGGGATAGCCGAGAATGACAGGGGAAGAAGAAACCGGCAACACGATCAATCTCAGCTCCTCCTGATGGTTGCCTGACACTATGACTGACACCGGGGCGGTCTGGTGGGAAACAATGGCCAAGGGGGCTTTAGACAGGGCAATGAATTTCAGGGGAGTCTTTAGTGATTGACAGGGGAGCCCCAGCCGGGTTACCAGTTCCCCCGAAATAAAGCTCTGCTCAGCCCCAGACTCAATCAGTGCATGTGTGGTTATTTCCCTGTGATTATGAATAAAGCAGATGGGAATAAGAAACCGAGAGAGGGGATTTGACTGAGGTGAGTCCGTGAGTCCCCCTACTGCGATGGATGGACTCCCCCCTTTTGGCCAAATGGGAAATGAAGTTACCTCATGCTCCTCGCTCCCGCAGTAGAGGCACAACCCCAGCTCACGGCGGTGCTGCTTCTCCGCTAACGGCAACTTAGACTGACCCACCACCATAGGTTCCGGGGCATCCGGGGAATCAGGGGAGGGTAGAGCCAACGGGGGGGCTGTGGGGAGCAGCGGTATTGGTTATCTGAGCGACCGGAAGTTTTACGCTCGGTCGCCCGTTCCCTCAGTCTTTTATCGAGGCTAATAGCCAGTGAAATCAACTCAGTTAGCTTAGTTGGTTTTTTTAGGCAGGATAACTTGTCCCGCAGGCTAGGACTAAGGCTCCTAATAAAGATGCTACACAGCGAGGCGTATTCCCACCCCACCTCCGTAGCCACCACCCGGAAATCGACAGCATAATCGGCCATGGATCTAGCTCCTTGCTTCAGGTTTAACAGCCAGGAGATAAGCACACTGTCCCGGTCGGAGTGGTCAAACACCTCATTAAACTCGCTGACAAACTGTGTGTAAGTCAAAGAAGCATAATCAGCCCTAGTCATAACAGCGTAAGCCCAAGCTAATGCCCGCCCTTACAACAGATTCACTACATAACCTATCAGGATATGGTCTGTGGGAAAATCCCCCGATACCCGCTGAAACACGATATCACATTGCGTAATGAACCCTCTCGCCTCCCCTAATTTACCACTAAAGCGCGTGGGAGTAGGGATGGGGGTAAGCTGGGACGGGGAGCCCTGTGTAGCTTGACAAGCTACAGAGCAGAGGAACTACTGGGAGCCGGAGGGAAGGTCTGAGGACTAGCCAGGCAGTCCAACCGGTTGGTTATGCGAGCTAACTGTGTGAGGATAGTCTGCTGTTGATAAGCTAATTGGTCAACTCGAGCTAATTGGTCAACTCGAGCCTCCAGGTTGTTAACTTTGCACGCTAGCGCGCTGTCTGCTGGGTCATTTTGGCGGAGTCGTACTGACATGGTTTCAGACCCAAAGAGCAGACACGACTCGAGTATAAACACAATTATCTCTTTATTGTAAATAATGTGTGTGTGTGGATGCGTGTGTGTATGTATATATGTATCCGCTGGGGCGAGCAGAGCACTGTGCAACCTGGCAACCCTATGGACAAATAGAAAGAGTGAGAATTAGTGGCAGACCCCAGAGGGAATGTATGAGATTGCTCTGTGCTTACTGTTTGTGATGTGGAGGTGGAACTCAGGTTAAGCTCAGCGGCTACGGCCAGGAGGACAGTGGCCACAGTCCCAATGGTGGTTAGCGTTGGTGTGTGAAGCAGTGCAGCTTGGTCTACCGCCAGGAGGGAAAGAGGTCCGCCACCACGGAACTCCACCTGTGCACCTGGGACTCTGAGAGGTTAGAGGAATGGACGAAGGCTTACTTGGTTGGAGGTGAAGGTGAGTCCTGGCGTCGACAGGCAGGACTAGAAGAACAGGTGAGGCTTGGAAGCTCATCTTGGAGATTGGCGAGTGAAGGTCTCTGGGTAAGGAGACAGATGACTCCGTGCCAATCTAAGGACCGCATGGTTTAAATAACCCAGGCTGGGATGGAGAGCAGGTGTGTGAGCAGCTGAGGATAATTGGCAGCCATGACACTGAGAAGATTCATGGATGTAGTAAAGGAGAACATGGAGAAGGTTGGTGTAAGAGAAGAGGATGCAAGGGAATGGACCAGGTGAGATGCAGGCAGATGATCTGCTGTGGTAAAGTCTTGGCAGCAAGCACCTTGCAATGAAACACAGTGTGTAACAACAACATCTGCATGTCTTGTTTCACTCTACTAACCAAGCCTTTGGTGCCTCCAACCATGGCGGCTGTTCCATCAGTACAGGGCCCAGTTCAGGATCTGAATCTTTACTCTTCAAATATTTATCCATGTTTTTCTTCTAGCCACCATAACTTCTAGCATGTCTTAACAAGGTAAAACACATGAAGAAGAATACGAATTAGATGATGGCCATTGTTATTTTATTACAATACAAAGCACAAATCTGTTAATATTGATAGCAATACTTGTGTTGTCCTGCTGTTCTCTGTCAAGGTGGCTGTTGTGAAGTTTGTTAGCTAGCAGACAGCAAGATGTACAACTGCCTCAGCATGCATCGACAGACACCGATTATACCTACTGTATAACACTGAACAGAATGGTAATTACATATAATTCTAAGCATCTAAGCTGTTTTTAGTGAGCTACAGACGAGTCCCAAAGTTGAGAGTATATGGGTCAAAAAATGTTTTGGAACCAACTCATGGTCATCACTCGTGATTTTTGGTGCATGGCTTCATTTTTCTGATATTTATTGGTCCTATTCCATTTAAAGGTACTGAGATTAATAATTCACATATACTTTTCAGCAGTCGCAATATTGTTGGTTCTCATATGTTGTCAAAGGACAAGCATAAATATAATAAAATGCAGGTTTCCATAGTAAATGGAGAAATTATTGTATTGGAATATTCGCAAGAGCAATGAAATTTAATTCTCAACATGTTTAGGTAAAATACTGCAAGACCACCGAAGGAGGCTGAGCTTAATATGGGGCTTTAATCCAAACCTGATAAAATTTATCATAGGATCACCCAAGAAACAAGAGAACAATGTGTCAGTGAAGTTTAACCTCAGTCTTCTGTTTTCTGACACAAGACCTTTAACATTTGATTCCATCATTGTAAAAACAGAAATAACAGCTCTCCCTGCACCTCAGCTTCTTCAGTTGCTCTAAATCCAGTTCCCATGGTGAGCCACGTAGTATTTAGATGTGATGTATGGTGTCACATAGTCAGATTTCTCTCTCGGAAGTGTAGAGCTAACTGGTTCAGGTCGGGGGAGATCAGAGGGTGAATGTTTAGGGAGACTAAAATGATGACAGATAAAGGAAAGGGAAAAAACTACACCCATTTAAAGCAAGAGACTGTCAGACATGTAAAGAAAAACTGCTTAAAAACCAAGTGGGTGACAATGGCTGCAGCCTGTAACTTAGATTTTTAAATTCACGTGACTATGACAGCTGTGTTTTGTGATATCCCAAGCAACTAAAACTCACAGATAAGATGGACAATCATACTGTCTGCTGCAAATGTTACTCCTTGTCACCATTACAATATGCAAAGTCATGTCAAAGAGCATGGGAGCATGAGAATCAATCTGACCCAGCAGCCCTGAGCAGGACAACCAAGCAGAGAGACGAACCGGGGCAGGGGTTTTCCCAAGCCAGCTCTCACAATGCTCTATAAATAAAAACTACTAATGGATTTAGGAACCAAAACTGCAAAAAGGGCAACTTTACCTGTTTTATCTGATCTTTTTTTTTTTTTTAATAACAAAGAGCCTTCCTTTACTGTGGGGAAACAACCTAACTATGTTGATTTTTTTTTTCTTGTGGCATTTCTTTAAATACATATAAAGTATATATTTGGACACTGACACAAGTTGTTTTTTTTAAGTTTAGCTGTTTACCAATACATTCAAGATACAGTTATGTAATAGTTTGCCCTTGATGTGCAGACTCTCAGCTTTAATTTCACATCCAAATTGCTGCTACAGTTTAGGAATTGCAACCATTTTTATTAGTGGTGCTGGACGATTAAAATTTCTAATCGCGATTAATCTTTTGGAATGTTGAGTTAATCGCTATTAAAAACGTGTTAATCGTGTCTTCCATTTAGATACAGTGTACCTTAAGTTAGTAATTTTTCAAGTTTCTCATACTGTTACAAACATGGGAGAGGACAAATATACTTGCTTTTTTTCACCTGCAGGTTTATTAAAGCTCTCAACATACCCAAAATGATAAAACAGAATATTCTCAGGAAACTCCTCAAAAGTACTACCACATGTGCAAAAAACAACAGAATGCCAGGGCTCAGTAACGTCACTGCAACACAGCTACACTCGCATAGCAAACATCCACCAGCTGAACACAAATCAGTGGACCTCGTGTGTCACAACAGACACAATTTCCCTTTTAATAGAAAAATTGTAAACATAAAAAATCTATCTTGCACATGACGTCACCAACCACTCAGCAAAAACAGGGTGTGGGAGCGAGTGGACACTACGAACACAGCTTGAGAATTTTAGACTGCTACTCACCTACCGACAGTTTGAGCCAAAACTATGAAGATGAAACAGGTGAGTGTCTGTCCTCAGCTGCTGGCAGCCGCTACACCTGTAGCACGTAGCTGTTTACTGCTAGCCAGCTTCCAAAGAAGAACAACCGACATCCAGGCGAAGTTTTGGAGGAGGCTGTGACAATTATCCAGGTGAGAGCTCTGACAGATAATGTCGTAAACTTAAACATGACAGTGCTTTGGGGATTTCCATGGTAGTGATCCAGCTTGTTTGACTTCACAATGTCTGCATGGCGTGCACAGTGTCTGCCACTACCCACAGCGGCTTCCGTAGTGCAGTTCAGGCCAAAAAGGTACTGTTTTGCTTTCTGCCGTTAACTGCGGTTAACCGCAATCACAAAATTTGTCGCCGTTAATGGGGGTGAAGCGTTAAGGGGCGTTTAACGCGATAATGCCAACACCACTAATTTTTATACAAAACTTCTTCATTTCAGGGGTTCAAAAGTAATTGGACAATTGACTTAAAAGCTATTTCATGGGCTGCATGGGCTATTCCTTCGTTATTCCATCATCAATCAAGCAGATAAAAAGTCTGGAGTTGATTACAGGTGTAGCATTTGCATTTGGAAGCTGATGCTGTGAACCCATAACATGTAGTCAAAGGAGCTCTCAGTGGAAGTGAAACAGACTTTTTCTTAGGCTGAAAAAAGAAGAAATCCATCAGAGAGAGAGCAGAAATTGTTACGTGTGGCCCTTGCGAGCCACACAATAAGAGCTGAGGGCGAGCCAGTGAGTTGCGATGATTTATTAAGGTAGGGAGCAGGGGAAAAGGAACACGGCCTCGTGGGGCCAACAAGTACAAATAATCATACAGAGGAACACTCACATATACTGCAGCACGAAGGGCAGGAGGCTAGCGCCAGGCAAAGGGGTTCCAGCCTATGGTGAGCGAAGTCGCAGCCCCGAATGATCGGAGCTGCTCCTTTTTAAACCCATTAGCAGCGCCTCAGCTGATGAGGGATAATTGGGCTCCAGCCGTCCCGTAACACTGACAGCTGGGAGCCCGCTGAGACGCTGTCAAGGAGAGGACCGGGTAAAGGAGGAATATGGTCTGAGCGCCGGATGATACAGCGTCTCATCCCATGGTGACAGAGCGTCCCCCTCACGGTCGGGCTCCGAACGACCCGAAACATCCGAGACCCCCCCCCCCCCACACACACACACCTAGGGTGGGCGGAAGGGAGGCAGGACCGGAGGGAGAGAATCAGAGAGAGAGAAAAAAAAAAGGACAAATTGACAATGAACAAATACAGAGTACCAGGGCAGAGAAAAAAAAACCCAAACACAATACTCCATACAATATAACATGAAAGAAACTCAGAGAAAGGGGGAGAAAAAAAAGACAATAAGCCAATATAGAGTATCAGGGAAAAAAAACCCAAACACAATACTCCATACAATATAACATGAAAGAAACTCAGAGAAAGGGGGAGAAAAAAAAGACAATAAGCCAATATAGAGTATCAGGGAAAAAAAAACCCCAAACACAATACTCCATACAATACAACGAGGGAGAAACCCATACAGGCAGAGGATAATTGCAGGAATTACAACCCAACATACAGGGAAGAGAGAACCCCCCCCCCCCCCCCCCCACAATACTCCACAAACTCTGTACAGACAAATACAAAATAAATCAACCCCGGGGACACCAAAACGAGAGGAAAAAAAAAAATCCCCAAGGGCGAAAAGTAGACATTACAGCCATCCCTCAAACAGGAGGGGAAACCTAAAAAAGAAAATTACGCTAAATGCGGGACAGAAATAACAATTTAGCTGTACCCACCCCCACACAAGTACAGCCGCAGACATTCAGTTCGGGGGGTCTCCCCGCACCCAGCGTCCATACCGCTAACACGGGTGAAGGGAAGAGTTCCGGTGGCCTACTCGAACCCCAGGCCAGGAAACGCAGTTCCCCGGGAGGCCGAACCAGGTTGCCGAACAAACAGTCTAACGGGTCGGGCGGCCGCACAAGCGGGCTGAATGGGCACGGCAGGCCCTCTTGCGGCCGACCCGCATCGCTCAACCACCAGGCCCGTAGGGGAAAGGGAGAAGTCCAAACGGGCCCCAGTGGAGGAGGCTTGGGAGAGAGCTGACGACGAGGTGGTCGAAGGACAGATGACAGGAGATCCGCAGCTCCCTCACCGGACCCAGACACCGCTGGAGCAGAACCCACGTCGGACCCCGATTGGGTCTCAGGCGAACCAACGTCGGACCCCGAATGGGTCTCAGGCAAACCCACGTCGGACCCCGAATGGGACTCGGACGAACCTTCGTTGGACCCCGACTGGGCCGGCGCCGCACCAGAACCGACCTCTGACGTCGAACCTGGACCCTCTAGCTCCACGAGTGATGGCAGCTCCTCGCCGGCGACCCTGGGAGAAGGCTCAGGAGAGAGAACAGAACCGGGATCAGGATCACCGGCAGCGCCAGAACCCAGCGAGATAAGCTTGGACGCAGCGGACGGCTGCACCCGGCTCATCTCCCCAAGAGACAGGCTAAAGTGCTCTAGAGTGAGGGAAAGAAAGATGAGATCGAGCACTTGCCTGATCTCGGGTTCTGACGCCGTCCAGGACTGCGAAGATCCGGGATCTAGCGTCAGGAGGTCGTCATCAGGCTCCCACTCAGCTGCGTCGGGCTCTGCAGCCGGCATGATGGACAGCGCAGCTTGTGAGTCCTCCGGCCCCGATGTCCACGCCGACAGCCCACATGGCGTGGTGGCAGGAGACCCTCGTCCCGCTAGACCGGACCGCTCCTCCATGGAGACCCAGGGACGCTTGGTCGTCGGCGCAGTCTCCACGTAACAATCCGCCATCTGCCTCTGTCCATGGCGTAGCTGCGGGACTGGAACCGGGCTGTCCAGAACCGCAGGCCCCCTCCTCATCCCACGATGTTGGCCTGGCACCGGGGACCGCTCAGCGGAGGGAGACACAGAGGATGCAGGATTAATGTTTACAGCTACAGCAGGTGGTGGGAGCTCAGGGAGCTGCGAACCCCGAACTCCACCTCCAGGAGTTTGACAGAGCAAATCATCAGATGAATGTGAAAAAAACGAGACTTGCCTGTCACCTGGAGGCTGGATGGTGCCTGCTGTCATGGACTCTGCTCCTCCCTCTCCCCACCGGACGGTGACGGAGGACCCCCTGGGAGGACGTCGGGGAGCCACTCGCGTGGATTCCGGGATGGAGTTCGCCAGGTCTGAATTCAGGATGCACACAGCAGTCGGGGAGCGCGACAGCCGAGATGAGCCGACCCCGAAGCGCTGGAGTGACAGCGGAGAGAAGTGGCTCAGGAGAAGAGGCTGAGAGATCTCCTCTCTGGAGAGGCGCAGGGAAGACAGCTGCGTGGGAGGATGAGACCTTGCGGCGACCCGGAACTGGATCCAGACGGGGTTTATGCTGAGAAGATGAGGCTGTGTGGCGACGGCTACTCACAGGGGCCGAGGCGAAGGAAAGATCCGCAAGTGGCCGCTCCTGGGCAGAGACAGAGGCGAGCAGGGCGTCGAACTCTGGGAAGTCGCGTAGGCCTGGACTCCTCTCCACCAGTCTAACGGCGGCCGCCACATGCCTCATAACGGAGGACGGGTGCACAGCGGAACGAGCAGCAGCCACTCGATCTCGGACCTTAATTGCGTCAGCTGCAGATCCTCTGGGGGAATCCCGAGTGACATCTTGCAGGACGGGGAAAGCCCTCTGGGTGGTGCGAACTCCCGGGCCGGAGTGGAGGCAGGAACGGGATTCCGAAGCGAAGGGTGACGCTTCCTCCTCTTCAGCTTCCTGCCGGGGTTTCTCTCCAACCCACGAAGCTCCTCTTGCTGCGCAGCAATAGCGTTCCTCCTGGCACAGACCTCAGGATGGGTGGTATGGCGAGGGAGACTGTCCAGGAGATTCTCAGCAAACTCTAGGTGCCAGTGTCTTTCATTGGGGTCGTCGTCCAGGGTAGCAGAGAAGAGCTTCCCGTCGACTTCCTCCAAGATGGCCGTCAGCTCTCTGCCCTGGAGCCAAATGTGACTCCGGGGAGACGGCATGTCTAAAGGGCTGACACCCAGACAGGGAAGACACAAGTCCAACGGCAACTCACGGCCGCTGGCAACTCGCCTGGCTGCGACTTACTGTTACGTGTGGCCCTCCCGAGCCACACAATAAGAGCCGAGGGCGAGCCAGTGAGTAGCGATGATTTATTAAGGTAGGGAACAGGGGAAAAGGAACACGGCCTCGTGGGGCCAATAAGTACAAATAATCATACAGAGGAACACTCGCATATACTGCAGCACGAAGGGCAGGAGGCTAGCGCCAAGCAAAGGGGTTCCAGCCTATGGTGAGCGAAGTCGCAGCCCCGAATGATCGGAGCTGCTCCTTTTTAAACCCATTAGCAGCGCCTCAGCTGATGAGGGATAATTGGGCTCCAGCTGTCCCGTAACACTGACAGCTGGGAGCCCGCTGAGACGCTGTCAAGGAGAGGACCAGGTAAAGGAGGAATATGGTCTGAGCGCCGGATAATTCGGCGTCTCATCCCATGGTGACAGAAATGTTAGGAGTGGCCAAATCAAAGAGAAAAAATGATTGCTCTGGTGAGTTCAGAACTCAAAAAGGCCTGGACATCCACAGAAGACAACAGTGGTGGATGCTCACAGGATCCTTTCCATGGTGCAGAAAACCCCCTTCACAGCATCCACTTAAGTGAAGAACACTCTCCAGGAAGTTGGTGTATCAGTATTTAAGTCTACCATAAAGAGAAAAATTCATGAGAGCAAATACACAAGGTTAATCACACAGTGCCAACCATTAAATAGCCTCAAAAATAAAAAGGCCATATTAGACTTTGCCCCCCCCAAAATATCGAAAGAACCAGTCCTGTTCCGTAACATCATTCTTTGAACAGATGAAACCAAGATTAACCTGAGCCAGAATGATGGGAAGAAGAAAGTATGGGGGAGTCTTGGAACGGCTCATGATCCACAGCACACTACATCTTCTGTAAAACATGGCGGAAGCAGTGTGATGCATGGGCATGCATGGCTTCCAATGGCACTGGGTCACGAGTGCTTATTGATGATGTGACAGAAGACAGAAGCAGCTGGATGAATTCTGAAGTGTGTAGGGATATGCTGTCTGCAGCGTTGTTTGGACAGTGCTTCACAGCACAGATGGAGAATGACCCAAAACATACTGTGAAAGCAACCCAGGAGTTTTTTAAGGCAAAGAAGAGGAATACAGTGGGGCAAAAAAGTATTTAGTCAGCCACCAATTGTGCAAGTTCTCCCACTTAAAAGATGAGAGAGGTCTCCAATTTTCATCATAGGTATACCTCAACTATGAGGGACAAAATGAGAAAAAAAAATCCAGAAAATCACACTGAAGGATTTTTAATGAATTAATTGGTAAATTCCTCAGTAAAATAAGTATTTGGTCACCTACAAACAAGCAAGATTTCTGGCTCTCACAGACCTGTAACTTCTTCTTTAAGAGGCTCCTCTGTCCTCCACTCGTTACCTGAATTAATGACACCTGTTTGAACTCATTATCAGTATAAAAGACATCTGTCCACAACCTCAAACAGTCAGACTCCAAACTCCACTATGGCCAAGACCAAAGAGCTGTCAAAGGACACCAGAAACAAAATTGTAGACCTGCACCAGGCTGGGAAGACTGAATCTGCAATAGGTAAGCAGCTTGGTGTGAAGAAATCAACTGTGGGAGCAATTATTAGAAAATGGAAGACATACAAGACCACTGATAATCTCCCTCGATCTGGGGCTCCACGCAAGATCTCACCCCGTGGGGTCAAAATTATGAGAACGGTGAACAAAAATCCCAGAACCACATGGGGGGACCTAGTGAATGACCTGCAGAGAGCTGGGACCAAAGTAACAAAGGCTACATCAGAAACACACTACGCCGCCAGGGACTCAAATCCTGCAGTGCCAGACGTGTCCCTCTGCTTAAGCCAGTACATGACCAGGCCCATCTGAAGTTTGCAAGACAGCATTTGGATGATCCAGAAGAGGATTGGGAGAATGTCATATGGTCAGATGAAACCAAAATAGAACTTTTTGGTAAAAACTCAACTTGTCGTGTTTGGAGGAGAAAGAACACCATACCTACTGTGAAGCATGGGAGTGGAAACATCATACTTTGGGGCTGTTTTTCTGCAAAGGGACCAGGACGACTGATCCGTGTAAAGGAAAGAATGACTGGGGCCATGTATCGTGAGATTTTGAGAGAAAACCTCCTTCCACCAGCAAGGGCATTGAAGATGAAACGTGGCTGGGTCTTTCAGCATGACAATGATCCCAAACACACTGCCCGGGCAACGAAGGAGTGGGTTTGTAAGAAGCATTTCAAGGACCTGGAGTGGCCTAGCCAGTCTCCAGATCTCAACCCCATAGAAAATCTTTGGAGGGAGTTGAAAGTCTGTGTTGCCCAGCGACAGCCCCAAAACATCACTGCTCTAGAGGAGATCTGCATGGAGGAATGGGCCTAAATACCAGCAACAGTGTGTGAAAACCTTGTGAAAACTTACAGAAAACGTTTGACCTCTGTCATTGCCAACAAAGGGTATATCTACTACTAACTAACTAACTAACCTGCACTTATATAGCGCTTTTCTAGTCACAAAGACCACTCAAAGCGCTTTCATTAATACTAACCCTCTATTCTAAGGGCCTATAGGAAACAGATATCTAGGGACAATTTAGAACAGCCAATTAACCTAACATGCATGTTTTTGGCATGTGGGAGGAAACCGGAGAAATCCCGGAGTAAACCCACGCAACACGGGGAGAACATGAAAAACTCCACACAGATCACTGTTGGTCGGGGGCTGGGATCGAACCCACGATCCCACGAATATATATATATATTCGTATATAACATACGAATATATAACAAAGTATTGAGATGAACTTTTGTTATTAACCAAATACTTATTTTACAGAGGAATTTACCAATTAATTCATTAAAAATCCTTCAATGTGATTTTCTGGATTTCTTTTTTCTTATTTTGTCTCTCATAGTTGAGGTATACCTATGATGAAAATTGGATACCTCTCTCATCTTTTAAGTGGGATAACTTGCACAATTGGTGGCTGACTAAATACTTTTTTACCCTACTGTATACTATATTCTATTTGAGTCAATCACCAGATCTCAACCTGATTGAGCAGGATTTCACATGCTTAAGACACGGTTGGGCTCCACATGGGCTGCACGGTGGCGCAGTGGTTTAGCACTGTGACAGCACAGTTTTACCCTCGGCCGGGGGATCGCGGGGATCATGAGATCGTGGGTTCGATCCCAGCCCCCGACCAACAGTGAGCTGTGTGGAGTTTGCATGTTCTCCCCGTGTTGCGCGGGTTTACTCCGGGATTTCTCCGGTTTCCTCCCGCACACCAAAAACATGTAGGTTTAGGGCGCTCGCGCACGCAGCGACCAGCAGCCAGTGGCTTGTCACCAGACTGCAAACCAAGTCTACCTACGGGTACAAATAAGTAACAAAAAAAAAAAAAAAAAAAAAAAAAACTTAAAGTAGAAAGACCCACAAACAAACAACAACTGAAGAGAGCTGCAGTAAAGGCCTGGCAAAGCATCACAAAGTTGGAAACCTAGCGTTTGATGTCCATGGGTTCCAGATTTCAGACAGTCATTGCCTGAAAAGGATTCTAAAGTATTAAAAATGAACATGTCATGGTTCGAGCGCCGATCCTGTCCGCACTCGAGCCATGCACTATCTTCGCCCATTTGACGGCTGTGTGCCCCTTTTGGCTCCCCGAGCCTTTATTGTGACAGCGCTCGGAGGGGTTTCCGGCTGTCAGATTTGACAGCTGAGCCGCATTTCATCTCATCAGCGGCTCTCCACTTAAGAGGGCAGCTGAGAACGGAAAGACACGGCAGTCTCGTCAAAAAACTTCCCATTGTCTGATGTATCGAGCATCCCTCGGCTCAGACATTGACTACTCGTCTTCTACGTTCGTAAGTTTACTCCATTGTGAACCTGTTCTCATTGTAGTGTGTTTTAGCCCCCCGTGGCTTATTATTTTGTGTTCCTTTTCTGTTCATTAATAAACTGTGCAAACTCACTGGTGATTTGTGGCATCTTATGATGGCTCGCGAGGGCCATCCATGACAGTAGACTGCCGCCAAACTAAGACGCCTGTCGCCGTGAGTTGCCGTGGTTTGGAGTTTTTTCCTTCGCTTGGGCTTGTGAACAGTATGTCCGCCCTCGAGCGTGGGCTCTGCCCTGAGTGGTTTGAAGAGCTCGACGGCTGTCTGGCTAAGCCCATCGTCTCATGCCCATCGTCTCATGCCCACTCCACTCCAGCGGCAGGTGACTACTTGTTCCTCGCCCAGAGGGCCTTATTGAGACCTCACCTCCTTTCCGGAAGGAAAGGAGAGGATAACATGGATTGTGGCACAGCGTGCGTTAATGATAGAGACGGCCCAGGAACCTTCTCCTTCTCCCTCGAGTACGGCGTCCCCAACGAGAGTGGAGATCCGTAGACTGGAGGGAAATCCCGGCAGGAGGCCAATGGAGAGCCATCCCCGCTCCACGTTTCGGAATTCAGCTCCTGTCGCCCGTCCAGCCCCGGCGCCATGTGTTCCTGGTCCCCTCACCTCACCATCAGCCAGTAAGCATCGTCGCCGTGTCACAACCAGGTCCCAGCAAGAATCCTGTTCGGATCCAGCTCCGGGTCGTCGGAGAAACCCACCCTCTCAGTCAGCTGCATCTCCCAGGTCACGACAGGAGGGAATCCCCACAGTCGCCTCCCCCGGGCCATCTGTCTCAGCTGTTCCGTCAGCTCCTCGTGCCCGGACCACCTCGGCTGTCGCCCCCTCCTCCTCGACGTCATCTCCGGCTGCTGTGAGTGCTGTGAGTCATGCTTCGACGAGGCCCGTCTGCAGTCCACCACGAGCGGCTCTTCCTCGTTTTCCCGAGGGACCTGCCATCACCATCCGGAGGGGAGAGAGAAGAACTCCACCCGCTGCAGCAGGCACCATCTATCCTCCGGGAAACAGGCAAGTGCAATTTCATTCTTCTCCTTATAGTTGTGATTTGCCTTGTCTGACTCCTGGGGGTGGAGTTCGGGGTTCGCAGTCCCCTGAGCTCCTACCACCTGTTGTAGCATCTGTCATTAAACGTGCTGCCTCTGTGTCTCCCTCCGCTGAGCAGTCCACGACGCCAGGCCTACGTCGCCAGACGAGGAGGGGGCCTGCGGTTCTGGAGAGCCTGGTTCCAGCCCCGCAGCCACGTCATGGGCAGAGGAGGAGAGCGGACTGCAGCGTGGAGCCTGCGCCGACGATGAAGCGTCTCCGGGTCTCCACAGATGAGCGGTCCGGTCCAGCGGGTCAAGGGTCCCCTGCCACCACGCCGTACGGGTCATCGGCGTGGACGTCAGCCCCGGAGGGTCCTCAGACTGCGGGAACCATCATGCCGGCTGCGGAACCCGCCGTAGCCGAGTGGGAGCCAGACGACGACCTTCTTCGTCCTGAGCTTGGATCATCAAAGTCCTGGATAGCGACAGAACTCGAGTGCAGGCAAGTGCTCTACTTTGTTTTCCTTCTTTCTATTGTGGAGCATTTTTGCCTGTCTCTCGGGGAGATGAGCCAGGGGCAGCCGTCCGCTGCATCCGGGCTCATCTCGCTGGGCTCTGTTACTACCGGGGATTCTGATCCCGGTTCTTTTCCTCTTCCTGAGCCTTCTCCCAGGGTCACCGGTGCGGAGCCAATCCCAGTCGCTGTGCTGGAGGTTCCAGGTTCGGGGTTGGAGGTCGTCACTGGTGCTGCGCCAACCCAATCGGGGTCCAATGCGGGTGCAGCCGAGACCCAATCGGGGTCCAACGCAGGTACAGCACCGGTATGGGTCAAGGTCGGTGAAGGAGCTGCAGACCCTCTGCCGCCTGACATTGAACTGGCTCGTCGTCATCATCATCCCCCTCATCATCATCATCGTTACCATCCCAGCTCATCGCCACCGGGGGCCGTTGGGGTTCTCTACATTCGCCCCGGCTCTCCCATGTCTTTCCCCTCGCCAGGGAGGCCGTCGCCAATTGTTTCCCCATGGTTCTGGTGGCTGAGGGATGCCGGTCAGCCGCCTGAGGAACTTTTTCACCGGTTCGGTGCCCTGGGTCGGCCACCCGATGTACTGTGCTTTCTACTGGATGATCTGGTTCGGCCGCCGGAGGTTCTGACTTTCCAGGCCTTGGACTGGGGTAGGCCGCCCGAACGTTCCTTTTCCCCCAGTTCACCAGCTGGACATTGGACGCAGGGAGACCACCGGAACACTTCCGGCTTTATTGGACTCTGCCTGCCGTCATCCCCGGGTGTTTGTTATTTTCGCTTATTAAGGTCACTCGGATGCATTGATTTTTTCCCTCTGTCGATCTGTGTATGTAGCGCTGTGTAGTGTGTTTCTTGTAAACCATACTCAGTAATTGCTTCATTTGTGCCCTGTTCAACGTTCATTTGTGCGTTATGGAGTATTGTGTTTTCTTTTGACCTTACTCTGTAATTGCCTCATTTGTTCTCTGTCTCCGTCATAGTTGTTTTTTTTTTTCCTGCTCTGTCCTAATTATCATGTGTGCGCTATGGAGTATTGTGTTTTTCTTGCTAACCGTACTCTGCAATTATCTCAGTTGTTCCCGGTCTTCGTTATGGTGTTTTTTGTTTGTTTTTTTTCTCTCTTGCTGGTTCTCGCCCTCCGGCCTTTTGTCTCCGGCCTTTTGTCCGCCCTATGACACCCAAGCCCCGGTGTAGTAGTAGTAGATTAGTTTATTTGACAGGGACAGTGCAATAAACATAGACAATTAATCAAAGGGCTTGGGTGTCCCGACACCGGGGCTTGGGTGTCATAGGGCGCTCATAGTTCGCCCTTGGGGGGGGGGGGGTACTGTCATGGTTCGAGCGCGGATCCTGTCTGCGCTCGAGCCATGCACTATCTTCGCCCATTTGACGGCTGTGTGCCCCTTTTGACTCCCCGAGCCTTTATTGTGACAGCGCTCGGAGGGGTTTCCGGCTGTCAGATTTGACAGCTGAGCCGCATTTCATCTCATCAGCGACTCTCCACTTAAGAGGGCAACTGAGAACGGAAAGACGCGGCAGTCTCGTCAAAAAACTTCCCATTGTCTGACGTATCGAGCATCCCTCGGCTCAGTCGTTGGACTACTTGTCTTCTACGTTTGTAAGTTTACTCCATTGTGAACCTGTTCTCATTGTAGTGTGTTTTAGCCCCCCGTGGCTTGTTATTTTGTGTTCCTTTTCTGTTCATTAATAAACTGTGCAAACTCACTGGCGATTTGTGGCGTCTTATGATGGCTCGCGAGGGCCATCCATAACAGAACATTTTGTTTATGGTTATGTTAATTTGTCCAATTACTGTACTTTTGAGCCCCTGAAATGAGAGTCTAAATAAAAATGGTTGTAATTCCTAAACTGTAATGTGGATGTGAATACCATCAAATTAAAGCTGAGTGTCTGCACTTTAAGCCCACATTGTTTATGTAACTGTATCTTGAATATATTTTGGCCAATAGCTAAAATAACAAAACTTGTGTCAGTGTCCAAATATATATATGGACCTAACTGTAGCATCTACTTTGAACTTATGTAACTGTTGTTTTTAATAACCCTAGTGTGTTTTAGCCTCTGAGGGAAGTACTGTATATGAATTTGAGTAAACACAGCAGTATTGTTCAGCTTTTATGGTGGCTGTTGTGAACGATCATCTCCTTACGTAGCAGTACCAATGACAGCATTTAACCTATCCTGCTGTTGTGGATGGCCTTGGAGGACAAGCTTTGTTTGTGTATTTTGGTTTGAGGGCCTCTGGTGGGGTTACAGTGAAAGACTCTCTGTGCATTTTGCTGATTTGCGGCTAGTGGAAAATTCTCATTTGGGATTTGAGTACACGGCTTGAAAGCCTGGCAGTCAACACTTCATCAGTTAGTGAGGTCAACTCTTTGACACCTCACACAACGGCTGTACACATATACACAAACACTCAGTCTTTGACAAAGCCACTCACACAGCAGCTCTAGCACGCGCACACACACACACACACACACAGAAACTGCGACACAGTTTGGGCCTGCTTAACCAATCAGAGAGAAGTGGAGTAGGTCCCCCCAGAAGTGGGTGGGAGGGCTGTTGAAACACAAGTCTTTCTCAGGACACATAAAGTTTGAGTTGGTGGTTTGCACAACTTTTCTGCACACTACTTTTCTCTTTTATTATGTATACTTTATTTAAATCTGGGGTCCATAAGAGCACAGCTTGAGTGTGAAATGGCAGAACTGGTGCGGATTCGTAGGAAAAGGCTGCAGATACCCATCTCTAGGTAAGAAACAGGGGCAGGATTGTGACAAATGATTGCTATTTATATGAATACAGCAGGGCTTTAACTTTTTTTAAACTTTACCAAATAGACAGCTTTTTGAGACCGTGCTGTATGGCTCTGCCTGAAGAGTAGCATCTTATTTTGCAGAAGTGGAAACATATGACTCAAAAAAAGCACCTTGAGGTAGATACTGATGGTTTGGCGCATTTCATATTTGCAGAGCTTAATCATTGCGAAGTAAAGAAAGGCTATGGTGTGGTAGTTTTAGTACAACAAGAGAGACTTCTCATTTTAATAAATCATGGTATGCTTTCTGACATTTCCTGCATAGCTCAAGTAGGTTCATATTGTCTTCTTTTAATTATTTACCTTTTGTTCTTATTAAAGACAAAAATAGAAAGATGTTTTTACCTTCTTTGCATGTTTCGACTGTTCACTGCAGCCTTCGTCACTGCAGCCTTTCTGACGAAGGCTGCAGTGAACAGTCAAAACATGTAAAGAAGGTAAAAACATCTCCTTTCTATTTTTGTCTTTAATAAGAACGAAAGGTAAATTTCCTGCATAGGTCTATTTTTAGTTGCATGTGTTTGCATGCAAGAGTTTTTGCAAAGTTCTGTGTTGCCAAAAGCTTTTCCTGTGGGAATGCAACATGCTGAAGGTGTTGTGTCATGTGATTTAGTTTTGGTCAACACTTCTATTAGTCAATGCAGGCAAGTAAGTTTATTTTATATAGTACATTTCATACACAAAGGCAACTCAATGTGCTGTACATACATAAAAAGAACATGCAGAGGAAATAAAACAAAAAGCTTGAACAATAGAAAGAAAAAATCAAGAGGTTAAAATATTATTAAAACATTATACAATGGAATGAATAGAATAACTAAAATATGTGTATATATTTATGTGTATAATATGGAAGTCACCCGGGTTAACAAGGTCAGGAGTTCCTGGCAGCAGAAGGCGAATTACAGAGCTGCGTAGAGGAATCTGATCAGACAGACTGCTATGATGATGATGATGATGATGATGATAACTAAAATGTATGAGGGTGCAACGCTCTTTAACCCAATTTGACACATTGTATAAACGTCACGACTGTCATTTATAAGCCTTTTGGTGATGTGAAATGTGATCTGATGTAGATTTAAAACTTCATTTATTGGGATAATTTATGCTGACCAAGCTGATGCCATGCAATACTTTACAACTGGAGCTTTTTTTTCCTGATACAAACTGCTACTATTGCACTATGCAGTGCCTTGTTTCCACAAAGCCCAACCAGAAGAAGAGATGTCATCTTTCTCTATAAACACAGTTCCACGAGTCCACTTGACAAGTAATTTCCTGTAAATGACTTGTCAGAGGTTCTCCCTCTGCAAACAGTTGAGACAAAAAAGACTGTGTTATTGCAGAAGATCGCTTGAGATTGGAAGTGAGCCGTGGCATTCAGATGCATGCTATTTTTATGACTCAACAGCTTTTGAAAGCCTTTGCCAGCGTGATAAACACTTGAAAAACTGTGAGCGTCTCATCCCCAGGAGTTGGCTCAATGGCATGGCTTTCCACAGTTTGAACACAATCATAGTGGAGACAATATAGGCGCTACACAAAATGCATTTTAAAGAAACGGTCTGTCGCACAAAATATTGTATGTGATATCAGATAAATCCCCCTTTCAATTCTTGGAAAAAGTAAAAACCCAGCATCAGTAGACTGAACATGAGAATCTTCATCAGACTATTAAAAGCATTTGGCTTCATTCTTGAGATGAGATTACATTAACACGCAGCAGGTGGGTTAACACTAGATGATGAGCCCCAAGCATTTGCTTTTCATTACGCTGCAGGAGATGAATATGATTCCAGCTCGTAATTAGATTGAAAGTTTCGAAACACAAGAATTAGCAACATATTTTCAGAGAAGACCAGGGTGTGACCAGTAATTCACATTTCAAAAATGTCATTTTTTATGGGCTGTATTTTGACAAAATATGGGTTACATAAGGCCCCGACCATGGGAAGTTTTCACTTTCATGCAAAATTTGGCTCCGATCCTCTTTCTTTGGACAACTTGGCTTTTCAGTCATTTCCAAATGACCACGTTCCAGTCATTTTGCAACATGACGGTAAAACACATCTATGATTTCACTCACATCGTAATACATCGGCAGTCTAAATGACAAATAGAAGAGAGATAGATCACATTTGATCCGAAATGAACTATCTTTTTATATATGGGTCATTCTAGAATTGGAGGACAACGTAGGATCCATAAATGGTAAAAAAAAAAGACCCTTTATTTTATACTTTTCTGTATTTAAGATCTCACAATCCGCGGAGAGAGAGCTTAGACTTTCTGCTGCACATTCACCAACCAACCATAATGCTCTGCACTGTGTGTCTATATATATATACATTTATAGTAATATGGACATATGTTTACTAGATGTTGTTTTTTCTTGCCTTCTGATTGTTGCTCTGAGTGTTGCTATCCCTGTGCTGTTGCAATCCTGGAATTTCTCCATTGTGGGACTAATAAAGGCTTATCTTATCTTATCTTATCTTACAATAATAAACTCAAGGCAACCCATGTCCCAGTCACAACAAAATACTCAAAATACAGTATAAACCAAAGCAAAGACATGGGCACAGCTCACGTCCCGATCCTGACAATTTCAGTTTAAACAGTTGAATATGGTAAGAATGAAAATAGATAGATAGATACATACTTTATTTCGAACAAAAAAGTAAAACAAAAACAAAACAAATGACAAGGGCAATAAAGTAACAGTATACAGTGTTCGAAAGGGAGAAGGAAGAAGTGAACACTTAATTCCAACTCCTCTTTTCCATAAATACAACCCATGTGAAATATATACAAATTACCACATTTAAGACCCCAAGTAAACAATTAACTATATCTTGTACATGTCAACATTAACACCCATCCATCCCAACATACATACAGTCCATACATCAAAACCAGCTCCAGACAACACAGATATACACAGTGCTGTCCCACCCACCATTCCATAGTGTCCCAGAGTGAGCATAGTGAATCGTATACATAAATACTACCCTTCTAACATACGTATATTCTTTCAGCAAATATTGTTTATACTGTACCTCTTTTTGAATTAATTTCTGTTTGTACATAGTTTCATTTCCGGCTCCAGACTGTTCCACAAATCCACCCCACAGACAGATATGCACATACTTTTCTTAGTTGTTCGTATCTTGGGTTTTGTAAAGTTTGTCTCCTCTCAAATTATAATCATTGTCTCTTTTTTAAATATTTTTTGTATATTAGTTGGGAGTTGATTATTAATTGCCCTGTACATGACTTGTGCTGTCTTAAATTTAACTAAATCGATTAACTTTATGACATGTGACTTTAAAAACAACGAATTGGTATGGTCTCTATATCCTAGATTATTTATTATCCTTATAGCTCTTTTTTGTAATGTGCATATTGACTGTAGGTTGGTCTTGTAGGTGTTTCCCCAGACTTCTACACAGTAGTTAAGGTAGAAACAGTGACTTGTACAGTAAGAACAACGATTTATAGTCCAAGATGTGTCTTGTCTTCCCCAGTATCCCTATACATTTTGCCAACTTGGCCCGGATGTGACTGATGTGAGGTTTCCAGCAGATTTTATTGTCTAGTGTCTCCCCCAGAAATTTATTTTCCTGTACTGTTTCTATTCTGGTATCATCTATCGTTACCATTATTTCATGATTTATTTTATAATTTCCAAACAACATAATCTTTGGTTTTTTTTTCAGATTTAGAGATAATTTATTTTTGTTGAACCACTGCGTTAACCTTTTCATTTCAGTTGTGACCACCTCTAAAACCTGCTGCAAATTCTCACCAGTGCAAAGGATATTTGTGTCATCCGCAAACAAAATAAATTTCAGAATTTTTGATACTTGCCATATGTCATTTATATACAAGATAAAGAGTTTGGGTCCCAAAACTGACCCCTGGGGCACACCACAAGTGATGTCCATGAAGGGTGATTTGTGCTCACCAGTTTGCACAAATTGTTGTCTGTTACTTAAATAACTTTCCACCCAACTCAGTCTGACCCCTCTTATCCCATACCTTTCCAGTTTCCTTAGTAGAATTCTGTGGTCAATGGTGTCAAAAGCTTTCTTTAAATCTATAAATACTCCTACAGCAAACTTTTTTTTTTTATCTATACAACTAGTAATTTCTTCAATAAGTTCGATCAGTGCCAAAGATGTAGATTTATCTGCTCTAAAACCATACTGGCTGTCTGTAAGGAGGTTGTGTTTTTCAATGAAATCATCCAGTCTCTTAGTGAAGATTTTTTCAAGTATTTTGAAGAATTGTGAGTAAAGAGACTGGCCTGTAATTTGTGAAACAATGATTGTCTCCTGTTTTGTATAGTGGTATTGCTTTTGCTATTTTCATTTTGTTTGGAAATTTACCAGTTTGAAATGACAGGTTACAGATGTGGGTGAGTGGCTTAACAATTCCTTCAATTACTTTTTTCACTATTGTCATGTCAATTTCATTCCAGTCTGTTGATTTTTTGTTCTTAAATTTACTCACAGTCTCGATAATTTCCTTTTCAGTAACTGCACCCAAAAAGATTGTGTTTGGATTTCTATCTTCTATTTCATTTACAGAACCACTGTTGTTTGTTTCTGGTGTCACTATTGATTTTGCTAATTCAGGACCAACGTTTACAAAAAATTTATTGAAACCACTGACCACATCCTCCATATTATTTATCAAATTGCCATTTTTAATAAAATATTCTGGATAATTAGCATTCTTAGGTCGGGGGCTGCACGGTGGCGCAGTGGTTTAGCACTGTGGCAGCACAGCTTTACCCTCGGCCGGGGGACCGCGGGGATCATGAGATCGTGGGTTCGATCCCAGCCCCCGACCAACAGTGAGCTGTGTGGAGTTTGCATGTTCTCCCCGTGTTGCGCGGGTTTACTCCGGGATTTCTCCGGTTTCCTCCCGCACACCAAAAAAAAAAAACATGTAGGTTTAGGGCGCTCGTGCACGCAGCGACCAGCAGCCGGTGGCTTGTCACCAGACTGCAAACCAAGTCTACCTACGGGTACAAATAAGTAACAAAAAAAAAAAAAAAAAAAAAATTACTAATAATCCCATTGAGTACTTGCCATATTCCTCTTGTTATTTTTATTATCCTCTAATATTCTGTTGTAGTGTTCTTTCTTACAAGTCCTAACATTATATTAGTAAGCTTATTTTTATATCTTTTATATTTGATCTTAGCCTCCACCATTCTGCACTTAATGAATTGTTTATATAATGTATTCTTCTTTTTACATGCATTTAATAACCCCTTGGTGACCCAAGGAATATTTTTGTTTTGTTGTCTGTCACTGTATTGTTTTATAGGACAGTTTTTATTGTACAATGATTGAAATACTTGTAAAAAATTATCATATGCTTTATTTATATAATTTTCATCATAAACTATCTTCCAGTCTTGTATTAATAATTCCTTTGTCAGTAAATACATAGATTCTTCAGTTCTTATTCTTTTATATTTAACATTTTTGGTATACTTTTTCTTCCTATAATCACATTGATGGACAACAAAAATCGACAGGTGGTCACTGATATCATTCAATAAAAGCCCTCTCATTGAACTTGATAAATCTTCTTCTTCTTTTAGATTTAAATGGCGGTTGGCAACCAGCTTACAGGTGCATTACACTGCCCCGTACTTCACTCTATATCATCACTATCTGGTCAGGAGCTGCAGTCCTTACGTACTTCACTCAGTAAACATCACTCCAAGCATCAAAAGTCAGAACTCTTCTCGGTTGGCAACCTTCTCCTCGTCCTCTTCACTCCACATCCCTGCATAAGGAGTTCCTATAAGGAGCTCTGAAGAATCCTCCTCCTCTTCTTCTTCTTCCCTAAACAGTGAGATTTCCATGTCTACATGATGTCGATAACACTCTATCTGGTCATTATTCTATAAGGAGTTCTTATAAGTTCTGAACAATCTTCTTCTTCTTCTTCTTCAAACAGTGAGATTTCCATGTATAACACTCTATTCTCTACCGCTCTATATCATCACTCTACATATCTTGGCCGTGGCAATTGCCACCCTCCCATATCCAATCATTTTTAAGATAAACTGATATAGTAAATATTGTGGCATCTTCTTCTTCTTTTAGATTTGATTGTCAGTTGGCAACTAGCTTACAGGTGCATTACTGCCACGTACTTTGTCTGTCCACAGGCCTACATCACTCTATATATAATTTAAGAAGTCTCTATGTGTCTGTGTGTCTTCTTTTAGACTTGATTGGCGATGCCGTCATATAGACAATAGGACTGGCTACCTATGATGTAGTGTCCTATGATGCCTGCCTTGATGTCTTTATGATGTCATATAGACCATCACTCACAATGCCTGCCGACCTATGATGCAGTGTCCTGTGATACCTGCCACAGGAGAAGACCCTTCACCACCATAGGGTATGACAGACAAGGGATGCACAGACAGACAGGAAATGTGTGGCAGTGCGCCATGCTCGTGCTGAGTCACTTGACGCCCGAAATGCCCGCAAAGTGCGCAATGCTGCACACCAGGCAAGACACAGACAAGCTGAGACCCAGGAGATGCGGAATAGTCAGCTGGCCGCCAACGCTGCACACCAGGCAAGGCACAGAGAGGCTGAGACCGAAGAGGACACACTACTTTAAACCACACCCATTCGAAGCAGTAAATCTGGACATCTCACTCAGTAAGGCAGAAAGCACTATAAATTCAAGAAATCACTGTCAGTGTGTCAGTCTGTCACCCGATTAAGAATAGGACACCCTACTTTAAACCACACCCATTCGAAGCAGTACCCATGAAGAATGGCAGTCTACACTACAAATGTGTGAAATGCCAAGCAAAGTGCTGATTTTCTCCGGGTGCTCCGGTTTCTGGGTTTCGACGGGCATGCACAGGTCTTCCTGAACAGGGTCAAAAGCCTCTTTTTGCTCAGATCTATTTGCATGATCCTGTCTATGAACTGGAATTACAACGCACCTACCCTTCAACCAGTTGTCTGAATGAAGAAGAAGAAGACCCACCAGATGGAGAGTAATACAGTGAGGAGAACTGCTACACGTCAGAAAAGATGCCATGAAGATGAAACACCTCAGGTTCCAGCAGTACACCGCAGACATGGCTGTGAACAACACAGCCGTCTCAGATAGGAGGAGACCCTTCAGCTACGGGCAGACCCTTCAGCTACGGGCATGCAGAAATACTTGCTTATACTTGGTTTCTACGGTTACGCACGGGTATGTACTAGTATATCAAAAGTCAGAATTCTTCTCGGTTGGCAACCTATTCTTTGTCTTCTTCACCCTATATCTTTGTACAAGGAGTTCTTATAAGGAGTTCTGAACAATCTTCTTCAAACAGTGAGATTTCCATGCCTACATGATGTCTCTTCTTCTTCTTTTAGATTTGATTGGCTGTTGGCAACCAGCTTACAGGTGCATTACTGCCACGTACTTCACTCTATCTGGTCAGGAGCTGTAGCCCTTCTATCATCATTGCTGTGTCCAATCGAACCTCAACTCTATCTTCAGACATCACTCTTCTTCGTCCCCTCGTACTTCACTCTGTATCATCACTTCATCTGGTCAGGAGCTATAGTTCTATCGTCATTGCTGTGTCCAATCAACCCTCAACTTTATCTTCAGACATCACTCTTCTTTGTCTCCTCGTACTTTTCCTGTCTGTGTGTCATGACCATAGGACTCTTCTTCTTCTTCTTCTCTCGGTTACTGACGGATAGCAAACAACTGAAAGGTGCACTGTACAAGAGTGTAACATTATGTCGTTTGAGCCCGACCCCTAAATTCTATGACTTAATCCTGTGTTATTTAAAAAAAAGGCAAAAGAGCCCTTCTCGTGAGTCTTATTGCCTCTCCATCTCCATCTGTTCCCAGAATTCCAGTTAAATCCCCATTCCCTACCGACCTCTCAAACTTCATTTTTCATTATCTGTCTTTCATTTCCATACTTGTGACAATGTAATAAGATGTCCTCAACATTTTACTCACTAAAAGATCATAGGATCACCTATGATGTTCCTATGATATCTACATGATGTCCTATGATGTTCCTGTGATGTCTACATGATGTCTACAGTATATGACATCATATAGACCATAGGACTCTAAAATATATCATAGGATCGCCAATGACATCAAAGATCAAAGGCAGGCATCACTCATGCTCACTTACGTTCATAGGACATCAAAGATCAAAGGCAGGCATCACTCACGATCATAGGACTCGCTATGACATCATCAAAGATCAAGTGCAGGCATCACTCACGATCATAGGACTCGCTATGACATCATCAAAGATCAAGTGCAGGCATCACTCACGATCATAAGACTTGCTATGACATTATCAAAGATCAAACGCAGACTCAAGAAAATCTGTGTCTGTGTATGATCAAAGGCAGTCATCACTCACGATCATACGACATGATCGTGACAGACACACTCAGACATTTCTTGAATTACTATGGTGTCTATATGATGTCATACAGACATCATGTAGACATCATAGGCATATCATAGGCGAATCCTATGATCTTTTAGCGAGTCCTACGGTCGTGACATCATGATGTCATAACTAGTCCGATGATCGTTTAGTGAGACCTAATTGTGACATAGTGATTCCTATCATCTTTGATGATGTCATAGCGAGTCCTATGATCATGAGTGATGCCTGAGCCTATGATGTGCCTATGATGTCTATATGCCAGTCCTATGATTGGGTGAAGGCTACCTTTGATCTTTGATGATGTCATAGCGAGTCCTATGATCTTTCAGCGAGTTAACTATGGTGTCTACATGATGTCATATAGACATCATATAGAGATCATAGACACATCATAGGCGAATCCTATGATCTTTTAGGGAGTCCTATGGTCGTGACGTGATGTCATAGCGAGTCCTATGATCTTTTAGTGAGTCCTATGATTGTGACATAGCGATTCCTATGACCTTTGATGATGTCATAGCGAGTCCTATGATCATGATGCCTGAGCCTATTATGTGCCTATGATGTCTATATGCCAGTCCTATGATTGTGAGTGAAGGCTGCTTTTGATCTTTGATGATGTCATAGCGAGTCCTATGATCTTTTAGCCGCTAAAAGAAAGTAGAACTCGAAGAGAAAAGAAAGCATAACTCGCAAATTTAGCGAGTTATACTATGGTGTCTATATGATGTCATATAGACATCATATAGAGATCATAGGCACATCATAGGCAAATCCTATGATGTTTTAGCGAGTCGTGACATCGTCACATCATGAGAGATTTTTTGAATTATATATGGAGTGATATGCTTATTTTAAATAAATGGTTTTAACAGTTACAAGGTGCATGTATTAACAACACCAAACAAAAAAAGTGAATTTATAGCTTATTTTTCTTATTTGATTCACAATTTGGTTAGCAAGGATCTGGGACAAGAGAAAAATGCTATTTTAAATAACTAGTGCATACCTGTGCATGCCTGTGCATACACGTGCATGCCCATAGAAACTCAAGTATAAGCAAGTATTTCTGCGTGCCCGTAGAAAGCAGGTGTAAGCAAGCATGTCACCACTCATTCAGTGATGCCTGCCTTTGATCTTTGATGATGTCATAGCGAGTCCTATGATCTTTGATGATGTTATAGTGAGTCCTATGATTGTGATGCCTGCCTTTGATCTTTGATGATGTCATAGTGAGTCCTATGATCGTGAGTGATGCCTGCCTTTGATCTTTGATGATGGCATAGCGAGTCCTATGATCTTTGATGTCATAGTGAGTCCTATGACCTTGAGTGATGCCTGCCTTTGATCTTTGATGACGTCATGGCGAGTCCTATGATCTTTGCGAGTCCTACGATCATGACAGACAGAGGCAAACAGACAAGACACACAGAATTTCTTGACACACTACTTTATACCAGACGCTACATAAGATGGTATAGTGAGCCAGATACCACCAAGAGGACCGGTTAATTTTTTCATGCATAAGGAATTGTTCAGAACTCATAAGAACTCCTTATACAAAGATATAGAATGATATAGAGTGGAGTGATGTTGGTGGCAGTTGCCACGGTCAAGATATATAGAGTGATGATATACTGTAGAGTGAAGTGAATAGAGTGATGTCTGAAGATAGAGTAGGTGGCGGTAATGCACCTGTAAGCTGGTTGCCAACCGCCAATCAAATCCAAAAAAAAGAAGAAGGGACAGACAGACTTGCTGCCGCACCTCGGACACAGTCCAAGGACGGATAATTTTTTTCACACATAAGGAGTTGTTCAGAACTCCTTATACAAAGATATAGAGTGATGATCATCAAGTCAGTGGCGGCAATGTGCCTGTAAGCTGGTTGCCAACCGCCAATCAAATCTAAAAGAAGAAGAAGATATAGCAAGATTTCTAATTGCTATACAAAGATATAGAGTGATGATAATCAAGTCAGTGGCGGTAATGCATCTCTGGGCTGGTTGCCAACTGCTAATCAAATCTAAAAGAAGAGGAAGAAGATATACAGTGATGATAATCAAGTCAGTGGTGGTAATGCACCTGTAATCTAGTTGCCAACCACCAATCAAATCTAAAAGAAGAAGAGTCCTATCCAAGGACGGATAATTTTTTTTTTTTTTTTTTTTTTTACACACAAGGAGTTGTTCAGAACTCCTTATAAGAACTCCTTATACAAAGATACAGAGGGATGATAATCAAGTCAGTGGCGGTAATGCACCTGTAAGCTGGTTGCCAACCGCCAATCAAATCTAAACTAGTACATACCCGTGCATACCCGTCCATGTCCGTAGAAACCAAGTATAAGCAAATATTTCTGCATGCCCTTTGCTGAAGGGTCTCCTCCTGTCTAAGACGGCTGTGTTGTTCATAGTCATGCCTGCGGCGTACTGCTGGAACTTGAGGTGTTTCATCTTCACAGCATCTTTTCTGACGTGCAGCAGTTCTCATTCTATTGCTCTCCATCTGGTGGGTCTTCTTCTTCTTCTTCGTTCAGACCACTGGTTGAGGGATAGGTGCGTTGTAATTCCAGTTCATGGACAGGATCATGCAAATAGATCTGAGCAAAAAGAGGCTTTCGACCCTGTTCAGGAAGGCCCGTGCATGCCCGTAGAAACCAAGAAGGATAGGTGCGTCGTAATTTCAGTTCATGGACAGGATCATGAAAATAGATCTGAGCAAAAAGTGGCTTTCGACCCTATTCAGGATGGCCCATGCATGCCCGTAGAAACCAAGAAACTGGAGCACTCGGAGAAAATCAGCGCTTTGCTTGGCATTTTACACATTTGTAGTGTAGACTGGCATTCTTCAAGGTTACACATTCTTAACCTTGTCAGCACCTCACTCTATAAATTCAAGAAATCTGTCACATTCATAGGACATCATACCGCCTGATGTCCTATGAATGTGACATCAGGCGGCATCGCCTATATGACGGCATCGCGAGTCCTATGATGCTCGCGATGCCGTCATATAGACAATAGGACTGGCTACCTAGGATGTAGTGTCCCATGAGGCCTGCCTTGATGTCTTTATGATGCCATATAGACCATCACTCACAATGCCTGCCGACCTATGATGTAGTGTCCTGTGATGCCTGCCACAGTTGGAGACCCTTCACCAGCATAGGGTACGACAGACAAGGGATGCACAGACAGACAGGAAACGTGTGGCAGTGCGCCATGCATGTGCTGAGTCACTTGAAGCCCGAAATACCTGCAAAGCGAGTAACGCTGCATGCCAGGCAAGGCACAGACAAGCTGAGACCCAGGAGATGTGGGAGAGTCAGCTGGCTGCCAACGCTGCACACCAGTCAAGGCACAGAGAAGCTGAGACCGAATAGGACACACTACTTTAAACCACACCCATTCGAAGCAGGAAATTGGGAAATCTCACTCAGTAAGGCAGAAGGCACTCTATAAATTCAAGAAATCTCTGTCAGTGATGCCTGCGGCATGACTGTGAACAACACAGCCATCTCAGAGAGGAGGAGACCCTTCAGCAACGGGCATGCAGAAATACTTGCTTACACTTGGTTTCTACGGGCATGGACAGGTGTACACGGGTATGTACTAGTCTTTAAAATCCACACTGCTCAGAAAGCGACGCTTTTGCTTAGTTTCTTCATCTTGAGTAAGAATACGAAGACTGCTTGATTTGGCAACTGTGCTCGCGGCAACATAGAATTGGCCATGACTGAAGAAATGTGCAGAAAACACTAACGCAGTGTAAAGACTGGCCCTGTGACTTATTCACCTTGGCAATTTTGAGCCATATGACATCATAAAGACACATTAGTGTAGGCATCGTGAGTGATGGTCTATATGACATCATAACGACATCACGCAGACATCATAGGGAGTCCTATGATGTGCTATGTCTATATGACATCATATAAACGTATCTTTCTGACGGCATTGCGAGTCCTATGATGCCTGAGATCAAAGGATCGTCATAGGACATCAAGCAGACATCATAGGCCATCCTATGATGTCCTATGATCGTGACAGACACACAGATTTCTTAAATTTATGGATAGAAGAAGCAGCATTTACCATTGAGCAACTGAAATGTTAACTTTGAACCTTTGACCTCTTGACCCCAAACCCACAGACACAGATTTCTTGTATTACTAGGATGTCTATATGATGTCATATAGACATCATGTAGACATCATAGGCACATCATATGTCATGATTAGCTGACAGCTCAAGTGCATGATGCTAGCACAAGACGGAACCACACAAGGGGGTACGTTCAATGATTTATTAAATAGAGAAAACAGCGCTTCGTTAAGGAAACAGCCACTCGCCAGATGATTCAATCTGCCTGTGGAGAGAAAAGCGAGAGCTGTCAGCGGAGAAGCAGAGAATGGAAAATGGGCGAGCCAAATTATCACTTACTCGTGACTCCGGGAGAGGACCGGCAGAACTGCAGCGGGGAATAGACGAACCAGTAGGGGAGGGGGATGAGCTTGGAGCACCTCACCAGGCGAAGTTTCATTGCTGGGAGAGGTGATGATGCGGCAGGAGAGTGCACGCAGTCCCGAAACACATCCGCACGTTGGCAGCAACCTGAAATAGAAAAATAGAGAACTGTTAGACATGTCTACATTAGCTCCAAAACGACCTGCTTGCCTGAAACAGAGCAGTATACCCAGACCAGCCAGTGTTGACTGCGTGGAGGAAGCCTCCTTAAGTACGCTGGCTGATGAGCGGGCGCAAGTGTGTCCTCTGCCTCAGGTGCAGTGATGAGTTGACGTGCGGCAGGAAGGGAGGGGCGCGCTCTCGCTGCCCATGACAGGGTCCTCCCTTCTAGGAGTGCCTCCTGGTGGTCCAGAGGGCTTCTCCGGGTGGGTTTGGTGGAAGGCCCGGAGTCCAGAACCTGCGACGACGGGGTCCAGGATCGTTCTTCCGAGCCGCTGCCCTACCAGTCCACCAGGTACTGCAATCCCCGACCCTGACGGCGAAAATCCAGAATCCAGCGGACAGTGTAGGCAGGGTGGCCGTCGATGATTCGGGGAGGAGGAGGAGACAGCTTCGGGGGGGGGAGGGGCAGAGAGGACTGACCAAGAGGGGCTTGATGTGGGACACGTGGAAGGTGGGGTTCATCCGCAGCGAAGAAGGGAGCTTCAGCTGAACCGACGCGTCATTAACAATCCAGGTGACGGGAAATGGGCCCAGAAAGCGGGGAAGCAGCTTCTTGGATTTCCCCTTCAGCGGGACCTGACTCGCCGCCAGCAAGACTTTCTGTCCCACAGCGTACTTCGGGGCTGGGACCTGCCTACAGTCAGCGGCGGCCAGGGTGTATTCCGTGGTGCGTCCCAGGGCAGCCCGGGTAGACCTCCAGATGCGTCGGCAGCAACGGGCATGGGCCGCCACGGACGGAACCGCCACCTCCCTCTCAGTCAAGGGGAGGAGGGACGGGATGTAGCCCAGGGATGCCTCGAAGGGGGTGAGTCCGGTGGCCGAGGAAACGACCGAGTTAAGAGAATACTCCACCCAGGTCAGGTGAAGCCAGATCTTCGGCTGCTACGCACCGCAGGGTGGCCTCCAGGGACTGATTGGCACATTCCGCCTGCCCGTTGCTCTGGGGATGATTCCCGGACGAGAGCCTCACTGTCGTACCCAGTGTCCGACAAAAGGCCCTCCAGACCTGGCATGTGAACTGTGGACCCCGGTCAGATACGATGTCAATGGGGATGCTGTGGACCCTGATCACGTGGTCAGTCAGCAGGACCGCCGTCTCCAAGGCTGAGGGGAGCTTTGGAAGGGCCACCAAATGCACCGCCTTGGAGAAGCGATCCACAATAGTGAGGATGACAGTCTTCCCATGGGAGGGGGGGGGGGGAGTCTGGTCACAAAGTCCACAGCGACATGAGACCAGGGATGACCCGGGGTGGGGAGGAGGTGGAGGAGACCCGAGGGGGGACAGGAGTCAGACTTTCCCCTGACACAGGTCTGGCAAGCCCTGACATACTCCCGTGTGTCCCGCCACACCTGGGCCACCAGAATGGCCGCTGGACGAAGTCCACAGTGCGGGCGATGCCCGGATGGCAGGCAAAACAGCTGGTGTGGGCCAACTGGAGAACGTCGCTGCGGAGGGGGGCCGGGACGTAGAGGTGATTCCGGGGGCATCCTACTGGCACGGGCTCCCGGGACTGGGCCTGCCGGACCCTCTGCTTGATGTCCCAAGTAAGGGCACCAAGGACGCACGAAGGTGGGATGATGGTTCGGGGGAGGGGGGGGTCTACCTCCCTGGAATCAAACTGGCGCGATAGCGCATCTGGTTTGACATTCCGGGCGCCAGGCCGGTAAAGGATGGTGAAATTAAACCGCTGGAAAAATAAGGACCAGCGAGCCTGCCTGGCGTTTAATCGGCGGGCCGACTGCAAGTATTCAAGATTCTTGTGGTCGGTCCACACGATGATGGGGTGAATGGCACCCTCCACTAATGTATCCACTCATCCAGTGCCAATTTAATGGCCAGCAGCTCTCTGTCCACAAGTCAACCAGCACCTTAACCCTCCTCTCGACACCAGGCAGCTGCATGAGGGCTGGGATAGAAAAATTACCTGGGGGAGTGTCTTTGGTCCCGCCTGCCAGACCCCCCATGGTTACTGACGGGCCATGTCTTTTGGCTGCTGGTGGCATTCGTCCTGGCTGTGGTTCAGTGAACCACAGTGCGGGCACGCGCCGGCTCTCATCATCGGTAAGGTACCGAGAGAGCTCCGTCGGCTCGGGTGAAGAAGCGGTGCCGCCAGTGTCAGTAATCACGGTGGGGCCGCGCGTGGCGCACGGACAAGAGGAGGCCTCGTGCTCCCTCGCACACTCATGGTGCCAGTTGTCCAAACCGACAGCTTGAGCCATAAGGTCGTCGAGGATCTTGGGGACAGGGTGAACCACCAGTTCGTCCCGCAGCTGTTCGTTCAACCCGTGAAGGAATGCACTGCACAGGGCAAACTCATTCCAACCCAAGTCTGCAGCAACAACTCGGACCTCCACTGAATACTCGCCCGCTGACCGGGTACCCTGGAGGAGCGTCAATAGGCGGCTCATCACATTGCCCTCGCTGTCGGACGGATCAAACGCGCATGTGAAGGCATCAACAAATTGGCTGAACGTATAGCGCCGCCCCTTGGGGTTGTCAAGCGTGGAGCATGCCCAATCAAGGGCTCGATCCCTAAGCAACAGTGTAAAAAACTGTATCTTAGCTGTATCTCCCGGGTACCCCTCTCCGACCTGCTCCAAATACATATGTACTTGGATGAGAAAGTTCTTACATCTTCCCACCTCCCCCACGTACGGGGAAGATGTGGGAATGGAGGTGGTACGCCGCACCGAGGCGTGGGGAGCAGGCTGAGGAGGCGGAGCTGGGGGAGACGACTGAGACCAAAGCTGGATCAAGTTTGACACCTGTTGCGTCAGCACAGCAAGCTGATGCTCGGTCGCTGACAAGCAATCCAGATCTGACAGCTCCTGTGCCGAGACACAGGCTGAGCTATCGTCCTGGCTGGCTTGTTCTGTCATGATTAGCTGACAGCTCAAGTGCACGATGCTAGCACAAGATGGAACCACACAAGGGGGATACGTTCAATGATTTATTAAATAGAGAAAGGAAGGAAACAGCCACTCGCCAGAAGATTCAATCTGCCAGTGGAGAAAAAAGCGAGAGCTGTCAGCGGAGAAGCAGAGAATGGAAAATGGGCGAGCCAAATTACCACTTACTCGGGACTCCGGGAGAGGACCGGCAGAACTGCAGCGGGGATTAGACGAACCAGTAGGGGAGGGGGATGAGCTTGGAGTGCCTGACCGGGTGAAGTTTCGTTGCTGGGAGAGGTGATGAGGTGGCAGGAGAGCGCACGTGGTCCCGAGACACACCCGCACGTTGGCAGCAACCTGAAATAGAAAAATAGAGAACTGTTAGATGACGTGTCTACACTAGCTCCAAAACGACCTGTTTGCCTGAAATAGGGCAGTATACCCAGAAGAGCCAGTGTTGACTGCGCGAAGGAAGCCTCCTTAAGTACGCTGGCTGATGAGCGGGCGCAGGTGTGTCCTCTGCCTCAGGTGCAGTGATGAGTTGATGAACGTGTGACAGGAGGGGAGGGGCTCGCGCTCATTGCCTGTGACATCATAGGCGAATCCTATGATCTTTTAGTGAGTTCTATGGTCGTGATATTGTTACAGAGATTTCTTGAATTATATCCACCTTATTCCTAGGCCCCATGATGCCTTGCGTGAATTATGGTAGAAACTTTTTTTTTTTTTGTTACTTATTTGTACCCGTAGGTAGACTTGGTTTGCAGTCTGGTGACAAGCCACCGGCTGCTGGTCGCTGCGTGCGCGAGCGCCCTAAACCTACATGTTTTTTTTTTTTTTTTTTGGTGTGCGGGAGGAAACCGGAGAAATCCCAGAGTAAACCCGCGCAACACGGGGAGAACATGCAAACTCCACACAGCTCACTGTTGGTCGGGGGCTGGGATCGAACCCACGATCTCATGATCCCCGCGGTCCCCCGGCCGAGGGTAAAACTGTGCTGCCACAGTGCTAAACCACTGCACCACCGTGCAGCCCGTATTTCCGGTACTAGTTTAGAACATATGGTTGTCACTGAAACAGGACACTTTTCCTTGTTAAAAAACAATGACTTCGGCATCAGAAATGTGGGAACACGGCCTCTTGCACCTCAAAACAGTAACATAATCATACCACTTCCCACGACTATCGAGGGATGGAAAGATGACCTTAAAAAGTGGCCTTGTACACAGTAGCTCCATTAGTTAGCGCCGCTGCTAAGATGCTAACAATGTAAAACAAATGACCATCCATCCATCCATCCATCCATCTTCTTCCGCTTAATCCTTTTTGGGTCGCGGGAGGGCTGGAGCCTATCCCAGCATCTTTGGGCGAGAGGCAGGGGACACCCTGGACAGATCGCCAGTCCATCGCAGGGCCAACACAGAGAGACAGACAACCATTCACTGTCACAGTCATACCTAGGGCAGCGCGGTGGAAGAGTGGTTAGCACTGCAGCAGCACAGTAACTCACCCTTGGCCGGGGGATCCTGGGTTTGATCCCAGCCCCCGACCAACAGTGATCTGTGTGGAGTTTGCATGTTCTCCCCGTGTCTGCGTGGGTTTACTCTGGGATTTCTCCGGTTTCCTCCCACATGCCAAAAACATGCAAGTTAGGTTAATTGACATCAAACTGGGGATTCCAAATTGTCCTTAGGTATGAATGTGAAAAAACGAATGACCCTTGCTGGCAAAATGAGTCACTTTGAGGACATTTTCAAAACTGATGTAACGTTATTTCCATATTCTGTATTGAAAGAGCTTCAAAATGATATTTAATTTGTAGGTGGTGTGCAAAAACTGACCCAGAAAAAGATGATTTGTTTATATTTTAGCTAGGTTGAAAACTCGCATTCAATCGGTGGGGAGTTATGTCTTCCGCAAAAACATAGGTATTTTTATAAAGTACAATTTCTAAGCTTTACAATGATACCAGACACTCATGTCGGGGTTTCCTGGGACTTTGCCGCTACCAAACAAAGAGAGAGCCATGATTTATGACTTCTTGTTGCCTGTACTCATAATGACGTGGTGCGCATTCCAACGAGCACGTCTCTCCACCGCAGTAAAGTCAGCTGCATTCTGTTAAAGTACGTTGGACATAATCAGATTTACCTTAGAACAGACGTACACCATGCTTGGATGTCGTCTGTCACCGTGTGGTGAGAAGCCTCCATTTATCCAGTCTATTGGCACAACCACGAACACCAGCAAGTGCCAGAACGATGCCAAAACATTCAAAAAATACAAAAACTAGAAGAACTGAAATTAGCTGCCACTTGAGTGGAAAGCATGTATGTGGACTATACATTAAAATGAATTCGAAAAACTTTTAAAAACGCTATTTTAAATGCCCCTGCTACTTCCTTCTTAATGACTGATTTAACACTACTGCAGCCGAAATCGGAAGTTCCGTCCATAATCGTTCCTACAGCGGCACCCCCAGGAATAAGGTGGATATAGAGTGATAATAAATATTTCAGATCTTCAATAATATTTTGGGACTATTTTTCCAGCAACTTTGTTTACAGTTTGTTTCAGTGCAAGTATAATTTACAGAATAAATGTATGATTTAGTATTTTTTGCATGAATTATTTTTAATTTTTAATGGGTGGGACAGAATGTCCTGCAATTCTGAAATGGCCCATTTAATTTTACTTATATTTTTGTGTATACAATGTAATATGAATACACTGATGCTGAACTACACAGCAAATCATTTTGTCTGTCAGTCACTGTTTGCTGTCACTTAGAGATTACCAGCAAAATCTGTTTGAATTGATTAATTATTATTATAAGGGTTCCAAGTAGCACAGCTGCAGGAATTTTCTTCCTCTTCATTAAAAGTGCAAATGTAGCAAAAACTGTAATACGTAGAAATGTGAAATTTTACAGTCTAGTCAGAAATTCTCAGAGACCCCAAATCAAGACACTGTACCCATACGTGTCACAAGTAATCAGTTTTATGTTTTTGCAAATATCTCAAGAATGGCTGGGTCTAGACTCAAAATTCATTCACCATTCTAATCTCTGAAATCTCCCACAACGTTTCTCCACTGGTCTTATGCTCTAAAAATGAAGTTTTCTGCATCATATTTTCAAAAATGTGCATGCAAAGTCAGAATAAACCCCTTAAAGGCCATTTATTCAAAATGCTTGAAATTAAACATGAGTCATCTCCAGATACTTATAATGAAAAGGTGGTAAAAATGATCAAAAATGTAAATCTGTTTTGATTCTATAGGCCTATGAAGTTGTACAGTTTCTCTTTGGCTTTTATTTTCTGATTTATCATCTGATGTAGTGATCCAAATTTGATGAAACTTCACACTCAATCACAACGGTGTTCTTCAGCAAAACAACAAATTTCATGCAATTCTGTTTATATAGGCCACAAATCTTTATGAAATGCTTATCCACCTTTGTGTCTTGTTCATGGAACATTTTGCTTTAAGAAAGTTAGACTACAGTCCAAAGCAGTTGTGTGGTGTCATAGTCAAGGTGACTGTCTGGTATGCTGGAGAGTCAGGTTCAAATCCTCCCGGGGAATTCTTATTCATCTGAAGTACAACAGGCCCCTCCCATGCATGTGAAAACCAAAGGTACAGCATACTTTAGGTTTTATATGTTGTTGCTAAACAGTACAAAATGTTGAAGACTACAGCTGCTTGGAACCTAATGATCGTCACTTGTGGCTATATTTATTATTAAACTAGTTATTTTCCTGTGTTATCTTTCAGGCTCAGGAGCATGCTAAAGCAGTTAGAAGAGAAAGATGTCGACTTTGAAGAAATCAAAAAGAATCTGGATTTTACAGCATCTTTATTAGAGGCGGTATACCTTGATGGAACGAGGTAAAATAATCACAGAGGCCAGTATGTTGAAGCTGTTGCTGTTTTCATGTCTGACCGCATTCATGGAATTATATTTTCTTAATTGAATTGCTGACGGGCAGCTTGGGGGGCGCAGTGGTTAGCACTGTGGCAACACAGCAAGAAAGTCACAGGATCAATTCCACCCCTGACCATGTGTGACCCTTGTGTTTGCATGTTCTTCCTGTGTCTGCGTGGGTTTTCTCCGGGCACTCTGGTTTCCTCCCACAGGCCAGAGACATGCACGTTAGGTTAATTTGCATCAACTGAGGATTCTAAATTGTCCTTAATGTTTTCTGGATGAACACAGTATTTTGGAGATTTTTCAATCTGGTTTCAAAGCTCTTCATAGCACAGAGACAGCCTTGTTAAGAGCTTTTAACGATATTCTCTTGGCATGTGATTCAGGTGAATATGCTGTTCTTGTGCTGCTTGATTTAACTGCTGCCTTTGACACAGTGGACCATGTTTTAATTTCCCGTTTGCAGCACCTAGTGGGCATTTGTGGCACTGCTCTCAACTGGTTTAGATCCTATCTGTCAGAGAGGACTTTTAAAGTTAGCATGTCTGGGTTTGAATCCTCTTCTGCTCCTCTGCCTTACGGGGTCCCACAGGGGTCAATTATAGGGCCCTTGCTTTTTTCTCTGTACATACTTCCACTGGGTTCCATTTTTAAAAAGCATGGTATCTCTTTCCACCTGTATGCTGATGACTGTCAGATTTATGTCCTTCTAAAACAAAAAGCTGCCTCATCAGTAAACTCACTCCTGGCATGCATTGAAGACATAAAGTCTTGGATGGCCCTAAACTTCCTCAATTTTAATGATAAGAAGACCGAAGTGATGGTGTTTGGACCTAGTCACCCCTGTGAGTCCCTTCCTGTATACTTGGGCCCCCTTACTCCTTATGTTAAATCCACAGCTAGGAACCTTGGTTTTATCATGACAATGATTTTAAATTAGACAAGCAGATTCGTTCTGTGGTAAAATCCAGCTTCTTTCATCTAAGGTGTTTAGCAAAAGTAAAACCCATTCTCTCTAGACCACACTTGGAAACAGTAATCCATGCTTTTATTTCATCTCGGCTGGATTACTGTAACGCACTTTACGCCGGTGTCAGCCAGTCATCCCTTTCTCGTCTGCAGCTGGTTCAAAACACCGCTGTTCGTCTTTTAACAGGTACATGTGGAAGAGATCACATCACACCCATCTTAACTTCACTCCACTGGCTGCCCGTGTATTTAAGAGTTCATTTTAAAATTATTTTATTTGTTTTTAAATCCTTGAATGGTCTTGCTCCACCTTACCTCTCTGAGCTTCTGCATCCCTACGCTCCCACCCGGTCCCTTAGGTCAGCTGAACAGCTGCTTTTGGAGGTACCAAAGGCGAGGCAGAAGCTCAGAGGGGACAGAGCCTTTTCGATCATGGCCCCCAGGTTATGGAATGATTTACCCCTGGACATTAGACAAGCACCTTCACTGTCCATTTTTAAAACATGTCTTAAAACACATTTTTACTCCCTGGCCTTTGACCCAGTATGAGACATTGATTTTATTGAATGAAATGGATTTTTATTTATTTTACTTTTTATTTTATTTATGAATTTTTTTATTTTTATTTTTTTTACTGTGGTTCTTGTGTTAGCACCCTTTGTGTTAGTGCCCTGCTTTTATGTTCTCTTGCTGTACAGCACTTTGTGTAGTGAGTGTTGCTTTTAAAGTGCTTTATAAATAAAGTTGATTGATTGATTGAGTATGAACGTGAGAGGGAATGGTTGTCTTTCTCTCTGTGATGGACTGGCGATTTGTTCAGGGTGTACCCTGCCTCTCACCCCCCCACCCCCACCCCCCCACCACCACCACCACCACCAGCGACCCAAAAAGGGTTAAGTGGTAGAAGATGGATGGATGGATGAATTGCTGACAATTTGTTTTGATCTACTACACTACAGAGTATCAGAATTAGATATATACAGTAAATGGGATATTGCCACGAACAATGTATGCTTTTGTAATAATAAAGGAAATGCATAACTCTCACTAACAGAACAGTTACCTGTTTGTATGTTTTTAAAGAAACAGTCTCTGAGACCTCAAACCCCCTCACTTTTTAGCAACTGACACAGCGAACAGTATTTTACATATTTAAAGTACTGCAGATGTAATGTTTCATCACATGATGCTTTGTTGTTTGCAGTGACTATATCAATATATTAATCCCACTTTTATGTTGCTATAACCAGGGCTTGACATTAACTTTTTTGCTCGCCAGCCACTGTGGCTAGTGAGTTTCCAAAGCTACTAGCCACTCAGCCTTTTCACTAGCCACAATTTTGTGGTTGGAAAATTATGTTTAGCATGATCAAATTTGACTATGGCATGCTAAAATTTACTTGAGCTAAATTTAAAACCTTTTTAAATGTAAATGACCCTTGTACATACATAAAAATAGCAAGAGAAACACTATTTAGAAACAGTATTTTACAGTAAAAAACTGTAAAACAGTAGAGAAAAATATTTGTAATGTGAGAGTGAAGTACAAGTAGATTAGGGGTGTGTCCCAATTCTCATTTGTAATTCTCCCCCTCCCCCATGAATTGGGACACCCCTTCATGGCTGCACTACATCATTAGTAATTGTTGATGGATTTAACCTAACCTATTTTCACCAGAAAAAAAAGAAGAGAAAGAAAAAGAAAGATGAGAAAAAAGTCTCATCTTAAGGAAAAAAATGTCTCAAATTTACATGAGACCTTTTCTACCAATCAGTAGAAAAGATCAGAAATTTACTAGAAAGAAATCTATAAATTCACAGAGAAAAATTTTGACCCCTGGTGGCCGGTTTTGGCCCATGGGCCATATGTTTGACATCCCTGGACCAACCCATTAAAAATATGACAACTTCTTGGTCTAAAAAATAATCACATTTAACCTCAGAGGTAGGATCTGATATGGGGGGGGGGGGCACAGGGATTAGTTACTCACCACTGGGACAACAGGGATCAGGGACAGTTCTCCTGATAATCTGATCACTGAAAGTGGGGACAGGTGTGTTCTGCCAGCTGCTGCCTGTTCGTCACTGTTTCTCCAGACTGGCTGCAAAATGGGCTCACAGTGGGTGGAGTCTGGCTCCACTCCATACTCAGTACAGGAGAAGCCTTCACCCACCACGGCATTTCTTCCCACCGGGCTGAACAGGGGCAGGACGGGAGATTGACCCGTGGAGTACACTGTCCATGGCTTCTCCAGACTCCGTCCACAGTGACAGTGGACCAATGAGCACACACTGTGTGCAGATAGTGCCCATGGGAGTTGTAGTTTCGTAGTTTCAATAGGTTCATTATTTTAAATTCCATTTGAGAAAACTGCAACCTGCCAAAGTGGCTAGTGGGAGTGGCTGTCTTGCCGGCCACTGCTGAAATCCACAGGCCATTGGCCGGTGTTAATGTCAAACCCTGGCTATAACAAATATAAAATAAGTTTGTGGGAGGTTTGCTCAGCGCAGACTGAAGCTGTCTGATTCTCTTAACTTTTAAGTTTATTATTAACCCCTTGCACTCCCTAAAAACGCCAAAAAATAATGTACCCAAAGTAAATCAAAAGCTGTTCTTCAACCCTTTGCAGCATCTTCATGGGGTTGGTCTCATTTAAAAGAAAACACTTTGAATTTTTTGGCAAAACAGTCATAATCTCTCTAAGTGCTCCTGCCACTGAGTAACAGTCATCTAAACATACTGAACTTGAAGAAAATAAATTTCGCCTGAGTGTTTTTTTGGATACAAATGCTTGCAAATAACACACAGCTTCAGATACTGGCTGGAAAATGCAACAGAAATGTAGAACCAAGTGTTATCCAGCTGAGGTCAAAATTTTGTAACAATACCACAAAAAATGAATATATTACACAGCTTTTTTCTTAGGTTGTTCCCAGGCGTTTCTGAACTGTGCCAAATTGTGCCAAATGGCACAGTTTGGAAAAATGTCTGTAACTTTTGAATGATTCAATATAGAAGCTTCATCTTGGGCTCTCATGAAAGGTGAAGGGCTGTGTGTGTGTGTGTGTGTGTGGGGGGGGGTGTTGTTTATTCATTCATGAATAAATGAATGAACAAACAAGCCCCCACACACAAAGAAGCATGCCACGTAAAAAATGTGTGGCTTTTTTTTTACAAGAAAAAATAACCTACAGTGCATTAAAAATTATACTAGAATATCTGTAATGTAGAAGATTACAACTCCCACCCCCTCCGCTACAGAAGACGGACATCGGCCATCGCTACATGACGGAAAGCGGTGACGGTGCGCCGCGGTCTACTACGCACAGTTGCACTAAAATATCTGCAATATATCTGCAATCCGCTACAGAAGAGTAGCGGTGGGGGGGGGGGGCGTTCGCAACATGACGGACCTGGTCATGTTGCGATAACGCACAGTTGTAATTTACCGATCGGTCAAAAGTTATTTGGATTACAATTTTCAGGGATAAAGAATAATTTAGCTTATAACACTTACCTGTCCACAACAGCAATGTCGCTGGCGAACTTCTCTTCCTCATTGTCAGACGAACATGACGCTGGTCCACTTGTTATGGACTCGTGGTTCTGGTCACGCAACCCGGTCACACCATAATTCCATTATTGCGGTTTTGCGCTTCCATGATTGCGGTTTTGGCAAACGATTTTTCAAAACAAATAAGAACAGTAGTAAGAAAAAAAGACTGGCGAATGCCTGTGTCACCCAGCCTTACACAAAACAGCTTTCGAACTTCTGTGCTTCAATTGGCTGGCTGTATTCGCAGCCGTTGGTAGGCGGGTCCTTCTTGCTAGATTTTCAGTCATTGGTTCTTCAAGGTTTCAGAAACCCAATTCAAGGCTCTTATTAGTCGAATGAGAGGTCAATCACATCTAAACCAATCAAAGCACTCTTTTGGCTTTCTGTTTCTGGCTGTGTCTGTAGTGGAAGAACGGAAATGCAGGTGTTTTTGTTTTTTTTCAGTGCCTCCTAGGATGCACAGTGTGCATTCTAGGACGCCCTCGTGCGCCCTAGGACGCAGAGACGTGTCCACCGGCGGTACACCGAAGTGCAACAGGTTAGGAATAATATATTTTTATTGCTGGTCACACTGTGCTGTAGGCTGTAGATGTCTCATATATCAGGGAACAGATACTATAATGGTCCAGCTAAGGAAAACTTGCGTGGGAGGTGCTTTCTGTATCATACTGGGGAACTATCAAGAAGACTTGAGTGTCTTCAGCCAGAAGCTGATGACAGGTTAAGTAGTGTGTGGATGGAAAATTGTAGGACTCCTACTTTGAACTTGCAAGGCTCAGACACTTGATTTTTTTTTTTTTTTTTAACAAAACCACCTAGTGACTGGTCAAGTAGAAAAAGATAGAATAGTGCAGGGGTGTCAAACTCTTTTTCATCATGGGCCACATCAGCTACGTATATGGAAGCTATCAAACAGCCATATTTTCCGTCAGAATAAAAGTGCTGTGTGTTATCTAATTCTGCATTTGAAATGACTCCAGGTGACATAATAATATAATTCTATATTTTTGGTATTCTTGAATTCCTGATAAAGAAATTTGAAAATATATACAATAAAAAACTATAACAACATAAAAATGTGGAAACTAAAGAATTCACAAGTCTTGAATTACAAAAAAATATATTGAAAAATACAGGAAGTTAAAAATTTATAGCCTATGTAAGTATTAAAAAAACTGAAAACTATGAAAATATGGAAACATGAATAATTAACAAGTCTTGAATTGGAGAAAATATATAAACAAAAATTGATTCAGAAAGTTCAAAATAACATGCAATTAAAAAAAAAACCCATGCATGTCATTAGATTTGCCTCTAATTCCTTAACTTGGCCTGCAGTAGTGTTTCTTGAAATGCTGACGTCATGTTTCTGCTGAAGTCTGTTTCTGATCAGAGTACAGTGTTACGTATGAATAAGGAAGGTGTCAGAGTCACATTCGTGCGGGAACCAACACCACCAACATTTTACTATAGAACACAGAACTATTTATATACAAGGGGCTGTGCCCGCCTGACGTCACACCAGGGGAAAGTACGGCAGCACACACACAAGCCACACTCACGACACCACACTTCCCCTCCACCTTACAAAAATGCAAAACCACACACACAATTGAGACCCTCCCCAATTTAGGACCCAAATCATGCACTAAGAGAACAGGGGAATAATTAACTGTAATAAAATAACCTACCACATTCACACAAAACAACTAAAATTAGGCCAAGTCTCTTAAAATACACAATCCCATAACACACCACATACATACTCTCATGCACACCAGCACTATATACATATATTTACATTAAAGCTTCTCAAGTCACACTTATGTCCATTGGCAGCCAGTGGTAGGATCGGCCCGGGGGCCCCGGGCAACCCCACAACATGTGCGCCCCTGACCGCTGTCTACCTCCGGGATCAAAAACCACCTCGTCTATGATACCGTCCCTCTGCGCCACTGACTGCCTTACTGCTCGGGCCCTGCGATGCTGTTGTCCAGCACGCCGTCCCTCCGTGCACGTCGGTCCACCCCCGAACGCTTTCAGCAACGCCGTCATGGCCCCAAACACTCTGGCCCCCTGTGACCGAACTCCAGGGGGACCTGAAACCCGCTCGTTGGCTCCGCTTGCCGACCTGGGCACCTTGCCACTGCTCCCAGCACCCTCGTCCCAGGCACTCGGCTGCGCTGTCTCCGCGCCCAGCCGTAGCTGCTCTCTCTCAGAGCTCACAGCATTGTCTTCGCCGGTGTCGTTCTCCGACCCAGGCACCTCACTGCTGCTCCCAGCACCCTCGTTCCAGGCGGTCCACTGCGCAGTCTCTGTGCCTGGTCGTAGCTGTTCTCCCTCGGGGCTCCCAGCATCAGTCCCGTCTGTGCCACTGTCCAACCCAGGCGCTTTGTCACTGCCCTCAGCACCCTCGTGCCAGGCGCTCTACTGCATCGTCTCTGCGCCTGACCGTCGCTGCTCTTCCCTGGGGCCCTCAGCCGCCATGGTCCCGCTCTCCCGCTGCCTAGCCTCCAGCTGAGGGATGACTCCTGCTGCCCGCCCTCTCTGCTGTTGTTGTACACTGTGCCGTCCAACTCATCAGCACATCGGTCCTCCACCTTCCTGCGCTTCGCGGCTGGCCCGCAGTCCTCAGTGACCGGGGCTTCCCCCTCTTGCAGTCCCAGTCCCACCTCGAAGTCTAGCTGGCAGCCTGGAGCTCTCTTTTGGCGCACAGTTAGCTTTGCTGCTGTCCTGCCCATAGATAGCGAATGGGCCATTAGCTTCCTTAGGCTAACTAGCCTCGCCTCCCTTGGTACCAAAACTACCGCCATCCACGGCTTCGTGGTGTTCATCTGCCCGGCGAAAAGTTTGGCCAGCCACTCAACAGCATCCTCATACTCCTCTGTCTCTCCCAACGTAGCGAGAATTCTTCTGCCGTCCACGCTGAGATGATGGGCCAGAAGCGCTCGTCTTCTTCTCCCATTGAGCCCACTTAGGCCCAGCACCCTGATGTAATCCTTGAACGCAGCCCGCCACTTCAGCCACAGGACCACTGGCTCTCCCACCTACTCCAGAAATGGAATTAATGGTTGAGGTAGCCCATACACTGCCATAATTATCCTCGTTGCTAAACTGTTATGTATGAATAAGGAAGGAGTCAGAGTCGTGTTCATGCGGGAACCAACAACACTAACACTTTATTCTTCTTTTAGATTTGATTGGCGGCTGGCAACCAGCTTACAGGTGCATTACCACCACATACTTCACTATATGTCATCACTCTATCTGGTCATTAGCTGTAGTCCTTCTATCATCATTGCTGTGTCCAATCGAACCTCAACTGTATCTTCAGACATCACTCTTCTTTGTCTCCTTGTATTTGACCATCATCACTCTATATCTTTGTATAAGGAGTTCTTATAAGGAGTTTGGAACAACTCCTTATGTGTGACCTGTGGAGGATCAAATAAGGGTCACCAGTGTGGAGGCACGAAATAAGTGCAGGTGGACACGGCGAACTGAAGTTTAACAGGGTGTTTTATTCATCCTCCATCACGAGAGTTCACCCCAGCGCTGTGGGAGCGTGCTGGAGCGAGCCCGGTGTCTCTAGTCAGCAAACAGACAATGTGAGTGGTCAAAAAGAGTGGTCAAAAAGAGAGTGAGAGAGCAAGCGATATGCAGTTGACTTATATACCCAGCTACAGACAATACATGCACAGCAGTAAAGCATGGACATTTGCATTAGAGTCACACATGTCAATAGCAGGATTACTGGCACCGGGATTAGACAAAGAGAGGCTGCCTATTGATATCAGTCCATACTAGGGATGGGCATAATTTACCGATTAACCGATAATTGATCATTAAGAATTTCACCGAGGAAGTTCATTTTCGTCGACAAACCGTTTTTTTTTTTAAACAATCCGAGGTTAATAGGCCTAGTGCACGGCCGTCCTCAAACAATGCAATGGCAAAATTTGGGCACCAGGGGGCAACATTACACCATCGCCGTACCCTGGCGTGCCTCAGTTGATACATGCGGGCTTCCGTAGGGCAATCGCCAAATCATGAAGCGGTTACGGCGAAGTGTTGCGTGGGACCATTTCAATTTAAAAAATGACCAGGTGTACTGCAATCACTGCAATGCAGCATACAAATATACCTCATCGACAGAGTCCATGGAACACCCTTATTACGCGAAGAAACCGCCAACAGTGGTTGCGCGCTGAGTAATGGCGGTCGTGAAGATTCTTTTTTTTTTTTCAGAAACTTTATTGAGAAGGTCATGAAGATTCGGTGTACACACGTCGAGGGAAGCTGCAGGAGGCGGCGTAGTGGCTCGACGGGAAGACTATTTCACACAAAATGGCACAAGAGAACAGCAAAAAGTTCTGCGCGGCTAGACTAAGTAACACGAGCGATAGAGCAATGAATGCGGTCTTCGTTTGTTGGGTGGCCGCTCGGCAGGGACAGAAACTGGGTAAAACGTCTCGGCCAATCAGCTTGCGGGGTGAAACGTCTCGGCCAATCAGCTTGCGAGATTCCCGAGGGGGCTCCGTGCTGATTCCTGATGTTCTAATGTAGTCTTCCTGCCTTGTTACGTACCTAAAAATGTTAATGATTAACCGATTATTAATCATTAATTCTCCCGACGATCGGTGAAGAAAATTTCACCGAATGCCCATCCCTAGTCCATACATCTCACTGTCCTGCTAATTGCTCCAGCTGAGCGCTCTGCTTGTCCCGTAGGCTGTGGGGGTCACCACAGACCAACACTTTATTCTTCTTCTTCTTCTCTCGGTTACTGGTGGATAGCAAACAACTGAAACGTGCATACCGCCACCTACTGTACAAGAGTGTGTAACATTATGCCATCTGAGCCTGACCCCTAAGTTCTATGACTTAATCCTGTGTTATTTAAAAAAGAGAAAAGAGCCCTCCTCTTGATTCTTATTGCCTCTCCATCTCCATCTGTTCCCAGAATCCCAGTTAAATCCCGTTCCCTACCGGCCTCTCAAACTTCATTTTCCATTATCTCTCTTTCATTTCCATATTTGTGACAGTGTAATAAAATGTGCTTGACATTTTCTTTTACTCCACATTCTCTACATTTGTCACTTTCGCTTTTCCCCATGGTGAATAAAGTGCCGTTTAAACCTGTGTGATCCAGTCTGACTCTTACCATAATGATGTCTTCCCTCCTTTTGGTTGTTATGAAATTCTTTATTGCAATAGATTTTTGTATTTTGTAGTACGATCTACCTTTATGATCTTCATTCCATCTTTTTTGCCATAGTTCAGTTCCTTTTTTCTTGATTACTGCTTTCCCTTCACCTTTTCCAAGAGACAATGATATAGTTATCCCTTTTCCAAGAGCACTTTTTGCTAATTTGTCTGCACAATCATTCCCTTTCAACCCTTCATGTGCAGGAACCCAACAAAACTGAACTTCTCCACCACCCCGTGTATCCTAAATAAACTGTGATATAGCTCAATCACCAAGTCTTCCCTTGTAGATTTTAGTGTCTGTATGGTTTTTAGCACTGAGTGAGTCCGTGCACACCACCACCCGGTCTGGTCTGACCTCCTCCACCCACTGCAAAGCAATAATTATTGTCACCATCTCTGCTGTAAACACGGATGTATTGTTGGAGTCTTTTTGGATGGTCACTTTAAATTCTGGGATGTATACTCCAACTCCAACAGAGCCCTCTTTATTCTTTGAACCATCAGTATAGAGCTGTAAGAAGTTACAGTAATTGTTCCTGAGGTAAATGCTTGTTTTAACACCCAACTTCACTCATATGCCAATCCTTTTTCCTCATTAGCAAACTAGCGTCTACTTCTATTCCCGGAAACAGCCAAGGGGGAACATTACTCTCTGGGCTGGTGTTAGCTACTGTATATCAATGTATCAATCAATGTATACCATACATTCTGGTCCTTCTTTCAGTTGTCCACCCAAATCCATGTCCCTGGAAATTAGAGTATTCCCAGCAGTCTTGTAGTGTTGTTTTTGAAATATTTGCTTTGTCACTTCCTTTTAGCTTGACCCAGTATGATAATGCCAGTTTATCTTTTCTCAAATCCATTGGCATTTTTTCTGTTTCTATTAAAACTGCATTGTTTAGTGTTGTTTTGAAGGCTTCAAGGAACAGGCGAAGCGCTCTATGCTGCATTCTATTTTTTCCTGAGTCGTCTTTGCCTCTGCTCCATAAGTCATGCATCTGTAGTCTATTGTCGATCGCATTAGTGCTCTGTAGATGTCAATTAATGCCTGTTTATCTGCACCCCATTCGTGTCCAGCTACAGCTTTTATGAGATTAATGACTTTTTTGCATTTTGTCTCCAAATTTTCAACATGAACTCTCCATGTGTATGCACTATCAAACCACAATCCTAGATATGTGAATTCACTGATTTTCTCTGTTGGTTGATTACCTCCGCCAGGCTGCAGGCCAGGAGGTTATGTTTTTCCCGGGGTTTGTCTGTCTGTTTGTCTGTCTGTTTGTCTGTCTGTCTGTTGGTTAGCAAGATAACTCAAAAAGTTTTGGACGGATTTCGATGAAACTTTCAGGCGTTGTTGGAAATGGTACAAGGAAGAACTGATTAAATTTTGGGGATGATCCGGATCACCATCTGGATCCAGGAATTTTTTAAAGGATTCTTTAACATTGTCAGATAGGGCCATTTTCAACATGTGTGCAGGCACAATGGAGGGCGCTGGTTGCCGTCTGACGAACACGAACTCCGCGTTCTTCAAAGTTTTAGGCACAAAAGCATGCGGAAACCAGTGGTGGGCCGGGCCCGGCAGCGTGCCTGTGTTTGCGCTACGCTGCAAAAGCTGAGACGGGCAGCTGTCCGGCGCCGGATTATTTGGCAGAAATTCCCTGGGCAGCCATAGGGGCTGCGCAAAAACAAGCTCTCTGCCGGGGAAGCTTCCAAATCCTCTTTTGGCGCGGAGTGCAACCCCAATAAAACCCACGGCAACCTGTCTACCCAATTTGCATCCGTCAGTGAACCCCTGAGTGCTGCTTTCAGTGATCTATGAAAACTCGCATAACCCATCGGCCTGTGGGTTGTACGCGGTTGTGCGATGAATTGCAACGCCTGCAGCCTGGGAGTTTGGAGATGGAGGAGATGGACACAACAGCAACACTTGAATTTATTACCTCCGCCAAGGAGGTAATGCTTTTACTGGCATTTGTCTGTTTGTCTGTCTGTTACCAACATAACTCAAAAAGTTATGAACGGATTTTGACGAAATTTTCAGGAAAGGTGTGTAATGGCACAGGGAACAGATGATTAGATTTTGGTGATGATCTGAGAGTGCATACTTCCACCAAGGGCTTTGTTTGTATTTGTGCAGCAGGATTACACAAAAACTACTGGATGGATTTGGATGAAATTTTCACCAGAGGTGGTTCTTGGCCTAGAGAGGAACCCATTACATTTTGGGGATGATCTGGGAATGCATACCTCAGCCAAGGCTGTTCTCACAGTGTGTCAGCCGCAAAACTCCAAAACTAATGCACAGACTTGGATGCAATTTTCACCACAAGTGGCGATAGGCCTACACACAAGCCCATTACATTTTGGAGGTGATCCATGAGAAACGGAAGGAGACTTGGCGGAGGTATGCACTCTATGGGTGCTTTTCTAGTTATATAATGTGAATACTGCGTTTTTTGTGAAAGTCATATAGCAGGTTTTACTGTTTGAAAATTTAAATCCCCAGTCATATGACCACTTTTCCACTTTCTCCATTGCTTTCCTGATGTTTTTGAACACAAATTTCTCATTTCTTCCCCTCGTCCATATGGCTCCATCATCTGCATATTGTGCTGTTTTGATGGATCCCTCTTGATCCTCAAACATGTCATTTATCATTATATTGAATAAAACAGGGCTTATCACACTCCCCTGAGGAACACCATTTTCTATTTCAAAGTCATTAGAAACTTCTGATCCTACTTTAACCCTAATTGTCCTGTGTGTTAAAAAATCCGTTATCCAATTATACATCCTGTGGGGAGCGTGAAATGAAGAAGCTGAATTGTTTCATAATTCAGATTTTAATGTTGTAGTCACATCCCCAACATATCTCTCAGAAACAGAAGAGACTGAACTCAGTCAGGACCCCCTTATTTATACATACAACATCAAAAGCCAAATCACACATCCTTGTCGAATCACCTTATTGATCATAACTCCCCCTCAATGTCCTTCAGTCCTCCACCTGGCCCCAGGGGGTCAGGAAGTCCTTTCAGGTCCTTACCGCCGTGTCTCCGTCTCCCTGCTGCTCTCCACAGGTGGTCCAGACCTATTGTCCTCCTCTAAGACGTGAGGTCAGTCCACATATGCAATTTTGTGCTTATACATATGTAGGCATGAATACATGAGCCACACATCCTACCTCCAATGTCCATTTTATTCAATTTCATAAGAAGACCGTCCCTCCACAGTGAGTCATAAGCCTTTTCAATATCCAGATAAACTATAACCATTACTTCTTTCATTTTGAGAGTCTTTTCAATATCATTACTTACCCTAACTAGAGCATCCACTGTGGATCTTCCTCTTCTAAAACCATTCTGATAGTCATTTATTAATCGTTTTTGCTCTAATACATATGAGAGTCTGTAAACTAACACCTTCTCCATCCATTTCCCTAAATGTGACGTTAATGCTATTGGCCTGTAGTTGCCTGGATGAGCTGGATCTTTCCCTGGCTTATTAAATGGTAAAATTACAGCCTTTTTCCACCCACTTGGGATAACCCCCTCCTTCCATATTCTGTTAAACAATTTCAGCACCAGTTGCATTGATTGCATAGGCAACTGCCGGAACATAGCATAGCTTAACTGATCATATCCTGGAGCTGTGTATCCACTATCTTGCAAAGCTTCTCTTAAGCTCTGACATTGTGAACTCGAGGTCTAACGCAGTTATGTCCTCTTTCACTTCATTTTTTAAGTTTGCATTTTCTCTGAGTTTATGCTGCCTTTGCTGTCTATGACTCTCACCAAGATGGTCTCCTCTATGCACTGCTGCAAATGCTCTACCTAGGACTTCTGCCTTTTCTTTGTCTGATACAGCCATCTTGTCCCCATCCACTAAAGCTGGAATTTTAACTGATACTGTCATGACCCGAGCGCCGATCTCGTCCGCGCTCGGGCTGTGCATCATCTTTGCCGGCCTTGACAACTGTGGATTACATTCTGGCTCCACCGGGCTCTTATTGTGACAGTGCTCGGTGGGGTTTCCGGCTGTCAAGATCAATCAGCTGTTTGGCATCACAGCTCGTTAGCTGCTGGCTTTATTAGCCGGCGCTGACAGCTGGTTGATGCTGGAGTATCGTCAATCTTTCCTGGTTCTCGTCATGTCAGGTTCGTGCTTATTCTTGTCTTGTTCATAGTTAAGGTCGTAGTGGCTGGGGTTAGCCCTACGATCCCTTGTGTTCGATAGTGTGTGTTTTGCCCTCAGTGGCTCACAGCTTTATGTCTCGTCTCGTCTTGTCTTGTTAATAAACATCTATGCAAAGCTCACCGGCGACTTTTGGAGTCTTATGGTGGCCCGCGAGGGTCACCACATGACAGATACCCTTTTTCCACTCATTTTTTTAAACATACCCCAGACATCACCTAGTTCTGTTTTCCTACCAAGGGTGGAACAAAATTCTCTCCATGTTGACCTTTTCCTGTTTTTAATAATCCTTCGAGCTACTGCCCTTTTCTTTTCATACTCTATTAAGTTTTCACTAGTCATATTCTTCCTCAGCTCTCTGAATGCTCTTTTTTGCTCTTTTACTGCAATACTACATTCGTCATTCCACCAGGGTACAACCTTCTTCCTACCCTGTGTTGTTTCTTAGGTATACTTGCTATTGCAGCATTCAGAATATGATTGGTTACCTGACTTGAACACTCTTCTATGCCACCTTCTAATGCTACCAAATGACACGACTGAACACAGTATTGCCTAAATTTTCCCCAATCTGCCTTGTCAAAACACCATCTTGTAAAACATCTTCCCTCTTGTATACAGTACATACTTCAGTTTTAATGACTGTAAGTACTGGGAAGTGATCACTTCCCATTGTTGTCATGTTCATAACTGTCCATTCACAGGTGCTCACTAAAGAATCAGATACCAGAGTCAGGTCAATACATGATAATGCGCCCCTATGCACATCCACCCTGGTACCTTCACCACTGTTTAGGCAAATTAACGATCTTTCATCTAACATCTCTTCCACAACATTGCCATTGTTATCTGTATGTGTGGTTCCCCACAAGCTATTGTGGGCATTAAAGTCTCCACACCATACCTCTTTCATATGCCCTTCCCCTGCCATAACACTGAAAATATCTGCTGTTAACTTCCTACATGGGTTGTAATAATTAATCAGCTTAATATTTCCTTGTCCATTTGGCCTACATATTTCAATAATATTACACTCTATATCCTCAGGGGAGGGAATTACCCTATATGCCAGGCCATCTTTAATGAAAGTGGCACATCCTCCTCCATTTACAGTGTTAATTTTATCCTGTCTGATTGAACTGTATCCTGGAATAACAAAATCTAAGTGAGGTTGAAGCCATGTCTCTTGTACACACACTACCTGTGGAACAACTTCTAGTTCGTAAAGATACTTCTTGAGTTCTTGTCCATTTGCTATAAGACTCCTCGAATTCCACGGTAGTATGTGTAGTACCATAATTAAGGTCTTGTTTCAGCATGTGCAGTCTTCCTAGTTTCAGCTTTCAATAAAGCATGAATCTGGTCAGCTGTGATATCTTTCACATCTAGGAAGATTTCTGCTGCTTCCACAATGGTTTTGATTCTGTCACTTTTCTTCTGTAGCTGTGCAGCAACATTCCTGTTGTGGCAGATAAAAGCTATAAAGTTTGTCCTCTTAACTATCAATGTGTCATCATCCATTTTGCATTTGTGAACACAAACATCCCTTGCAGCGGCACGATCCTGTGTTTGCGTGGGACCTGTTGATTGCTGGGCTTCCTTTTGAACTGAACTTCTTTGAGGAAGGCCTGCTGTGTTTTTGACTATTCATGCCTCTCTAACTGTCTTTAGAGCTTCGACATATGAGATTTTCTTAGTTATTCTTATTTCCTGGACTTGTCTAGCTTCCCTCTGCACAACACATCCTCCATATGCAGCACTGTGCTCACCTCCGCAGCTGCAACACTTTACTTTGGCGTCCTTGTCACATTTACCATATTCATGCTCCCCTCCACATCTAGCACATCTTAGCTTTCCCTTACATTGCTGAGCAGTGTGACCCATCCTTTGACATTTGTAGCTCCTGAGTGGCTTTGGGACGTATTCTCTGACACTGAAATACATGTATCCTATTAGGACTGATTTAGGGAGTGTTTCCTCAAACTGAATCATGACAGACTGTGTATCCTTCAGCACGCCTTCTTTTTTACTCTGTAGACTTTTCACATCCTAAACCTTTCCTCCTTGGATCTCGTTTTTCACTTCTTCCATAGATATGCACAAAGGGACACCTGATATAACTCCCCTCAAGTTAGCTGTCACGCCAGGAACATGCGCCTTCATTTGTTCTCCGTTTAGACATGCCATTGTCAGTATTTTCTGTTGCTGTTGTTTACTTGTGGCATGAATTAACAGCCAGTTATTCTTCAAGAACTTTACAAACTTAACTCTCCCAACTTCTTTCTCAATTGCTTTTGTTAGCTTAACCGGGTGATAGTGCCCCCCACCCTGATTGAACTCAGTGACAACCTTGCAGTCATTTCCTACATCCTCAAACTGCCATCCATTTTGGCCAGTTCGTGTTTTCTTCCCATTGTTACTTCCTCCCACATCACTGTCATCTGAGCCGCTTCTAAGTCTTGGTGCCCCCCCTCCCCCCAGCTGCTCTTTTCCGGCCCCCAGGCCTGGATAGTGTCCAGCCCACCTCATCTTGGTCGTACCCGTCAGAGCTAGATGCCATAATGTTACAGACAGCGTACAGTTTTTGCTATCCGCCACAAACAAACCAATCCTACCGCCAGTCGAACACAGACGTAAATGCGGTCCCAGTCTACTTCTTCTTCTCTTCGATGCCTTCCCTCAGGAGTTCTTGACCATCACTTTATTATAGGACACAGAACTATTTATATACAAGGGGCCGTGCCCACCTGACATCACACCAGGGGCGGGTACGGCAGCACACACACAAGCTACACTCACGACACCACATACACCTGTTCACCTTTAGCATAAATTACTTTAAAAATGCACCTTGTGAAAAACACTTGGAAGGTTAGACAATTTCTTCAGCCACAAAAAAGATGGCCCTTTCAGCAGCATCATTTTTTACTGAAACTTTTACAAACATATTCTGCTGAGACTGCAGTCTGCTTTTTAATTCTTGGGCCTTTTATTGCTTTTCTTGACTTTTTTTGGCTAAAGTAAGCATACCTTGCTCTGTGTTTGGTTTCAAACTGCCAACATAAATTGTATTCCTTGAGCACTGACAGTCCCTTATTGCAAATAAAACAAACGGGTTTGTGTCTTATCAGCACAAGTATGTATTTACATTCCCATCTGCCTTTAACTTGCCTTCACTCTACATCAGTTTTTCTTTTCTTGCATATTTTTTATCTGACCCCATCACTCAACTGGGAAAAAAAAGTATTTTGGTAATGGCATTGACTGATGTTGAAACACTACCCGCCATGGTGTGCTGCTGTCATTTAACCAATGACAAAACTGTAATGCATTGTGGGACCTGTAGTTTATTGTCACTGTACTCCGATGTGGCACAGAATCACATTTTTAATAAGTTATATTCTTTTTAAGCTCCTGCAGGCCACATAAAATGGCATGGTGAGCCAGATTAGTGATGTTATGCTTGACACCGCTCACGCAACACTGATTTCAGCAATATAAAGCGGAAGTGTCATGAGCAGTGCATCGAGCGCTGTTTCAGCACGCCCAGTCATGTGACCGTAGCAAGCCAGGTCTCATTATGTTGGTCACATCACGTGACTTGAGGGCTCATGGGAAGTTTGAGAGGGAATTAGTTTTTTTTTGTTTGCTTTGTATTGTTTGTTCCTGCCATCCAATTTTGAATAGACCTCGGATGGCCAAATGATCAAAAAAAAAAAAAAAAAAGATTTTTTTCCAGGTTTTCCACACATATGCAGTTCTGACAGTCAGACCAGATGGCAGTCTTTATTAGATGTTTCATAACACTGTGTCACTCATGAAGCAATTGTCTCAAAGTTGCTCATTGTTTCATAAGGCCTCAGTTTTAACATCACTAGGCCAGATTTGGCCCATGGGCCTTGAGTTTGCCACATGCAGCGTCAAGCCTGAAGCACCCAATCCTTGAGGAGCAGAGTAGATGATCTGGTGTTTCACTGCTGTACTCAGGCAGCATTAGTTCAGTGCAGTTAGCAATTAGCTCATCAACAGTTCAGTTAATATTGAGATGAGATGATCAAACAGCCAAAACAGTAAGTGCTCATCTCTCTGTTCAGTGGCTTACTGTCACTTCCATGTTGAGTTACTCATCCACTCACCTGTCCATTAGCTTTTAGCCTCAGTGCTTCTACTTGTGAATGCATGCCCACTCTATTTTTCCGTCTTCCTGCCAGTGACAGGACTTTATTATCATACAGCTGAATCAGATCTTCATCAGCCACACACAGTCAATCGTTCCCTACAATCATGACAATATTAATCTTTTTTTATTTCACACTTCACCTGAAAGCTGACCTATATTCCTAAAATAAGCAAAATAGTTTTTAAATGCTTAGATATGTTCTACTTTCTCTGATGTTCCTTCTATATGGTAAACCATTACACAACATCAAGGCTTATTCCTTTGAAGAACAAAGTCAGACTATATGGTTCTGTCGTTCAGATCTCTGTTATTTTCCCCTTATCTTTGTATTCTCTAACAACCTCTGCCTCACACAGGCAGTGTCTGGAGTCTGAAGATGACCTTCATCAACTGCAGTCAGATGGAGTGCCGTCAGAGGTCACTGATTGGCTGGCATCCACCTTCACCCAGAGGATCCGCCGCACTGTGCGACGCTCAGATGACAAGCCAAAGTTTCGCAGCATTGTACATGCAGTGCAAGCTGGGATTTTTGTTGAGAGGTACAACTGCAATCATGCTCATTTATTTCTATTTCTGGACAATGAGCAGCCATTTGAGTTGACCTTTATGAGTCAAACAGGATGTTGCCATCACAATGGAGTCATGTAGCTATCAGTCTTACTTAATGCGATAAAATGAGGAAACAATAATCTCATAAAATAAAGCCCCCCTGGAAATGACACATTCCCTTGTCAGTAATATAACTAATATTCTCATACTGTATAATGCTGTTACTATTAAAACAACAGTTTCACTACACTGTGAAACATTAACCTCATTTTCTATTTAAAACTTCCTTCCAAAGCAGATAGGGACTTGTGAGGATTTGTATAAACACTCCCTAAATCGAGCTTGCTGCACAGTGTCGACGTCTGAACTCCAGCTGAACTCATAAACACTGCATTATTACAGGATGTTCAAGAGGGCCTACACAGCAGCAATGCCAGACCAACCTGTAGCAGTCATAAACTGCCTCAAGGTAAGGCCCAGCTAATCATAAATTTCAAAGTGTTTGTTCAATTAACTGAACACCACAAAAAGAATCTTAAACACAGCTCAAGCATGCATTGGTGAAGCTGTCACTTTCCTCTCTCTGTCCTCAGGATGTTGACCGGTGGAGCTTTGACGTGTTTGCTCTGAATTTGGCCAGCTCTGATCACGTACTACAAACTCTCTTCTTCGAGCTGATTGCTAGATATGAGCTCAACAGCCGTTTTAAGGTAGATTAACATTTGTTTTCATTATGGGTCATTTCACAGTAACCTAGGCCACCAGTTTTAACTTATATATTAGCCATTACCCTTATTTTACACTGTGTATGGCTAGGTGCTTTTGTCTGTATTTTGAAAGAAAAAACACCCTTAGTTAACATCATACAGAGTTTCAGGGACGTCTGTCAGTAACTTTTGTCACTACAGTCTAAAGTGTGCAAATATTGGATAGAAATTAATGTCTCATTCTAAACTAACACTTATATTAATTATCAGTCACTACTACGAGAGGGGGCTGAAAAGTTCATAGTGGTCAATTTTGACGAAATGTGGTTGATTCCTGGTCATACAGTAATATGTGACCAAGAATTATGTCCTCCTGTATGAATTGCAGAATATGTCTTGGAAAGTTTTAGCAATCAGCAATAACTGTTGACCAAGTGTGTGCTCATGTTTTTTTTTAAATCAGTTCCACTGCTGTACATTTTCCATCTAAAATGTGCACTCGGACACATTGGGCTATATTTCATCAAGAAAATGTGCAAGTCACCATGCTTTCCTTTGATATCCAAGATACTGTCATGTTCGGGGTCGTTTACCCCGTCCATGACCTGTGGCTGTAGGTTTTGATTACTTCTTATTAATTCCAGCTAGCAGATTGAGCCTTGCTCTCCGTCAGTCCTACAGTCATGCCTTCCTCCTCTGACCAGACACTCACCAGCTGTGTGGGATCACCACATGCACACAGGCACACATGCACACATACACACACTCACACATGCACGCACACTCACACACGCATACACACATTCGTCCAATTAACTACACACCTGCTTGCCACACGGCTGTGCCCACTTGCCCTCGTTAGTATATTGTATTCTTATAGGGAGGCAGTGTGTGCAGTCAGTGTGGCAGCTTCAGTCAACCTTGGACATCCTGGCTCGCAGACTGTTGGTTTCCCTTGGACTAAACCGTGTAGTTACTCCAGGGCCTTTCCGCTCCTACATGTATGTAAGTCCTCCTTAATTATGCCTTCCTCTCAGCTCCTGCTCAGCCTGGAGCGCACTTGGCATTTCCCCTACGCCAACTAAGCTAGTAGCCGGTTGTTTCCCCATCTGTATGTGACTGTTATTTGGACATTTTGTATATTTTTTCCCTCTGTCAATAAACACGCTACATTACTGCACGTTGGGCTCATATTTATTCATATGTTTGCTGCACAATTACGCAGTGGACATGACTCTATTCTTGCATATTACATTCAACCTGGCTAACAGGTGAATCGTCAGAAATCTTCCGTCCAAACATGTCCACTCTGACACAATGGTTCTATATTTTTACATTGACTGAACTTAATTGTGTTACTCTGCAACAACAGTACTGGTTGTAGCCTTTAGTTCTCATTTTTCAATAAACAGAAGGTCTAAAGTTTTGATACAAATTGGGTTCTTTGGTATAAAATATACTTGAAATTTTGACCCCGTGAGACACAGGTGGCTTAGGTTACTGTGAAATAACCCTTATATAAAACACCATCGATACCATCCAACAACTGTATGCTAAGGCCAGCAATGCGGTACTTGTTCAGAGTTCTGTGGGGGAATGGTTTCACACCTCAGTTGGCGTACGTCAAGGCTGCCTTCTTTTGCCTATGCTCTTTAATATCTTTCTGGAGTGTATTGTGAGCGGCACCCTTGAAAATCACCGAGGCTTGGTCAGTATTGAAGGCCACTACATCACAAACCTTTGGTTTGTTGATGACATTGAAGGTCTAGCCATCGACCCAGAAGAATTTGCCAGCTTGGTGAAGAACCTGGATGAAACATCCACCAGTTTTGGAAGGGAGATCGGTGCAGAGAAGATGAAGTTGATGACAAACAGTGAGAAACAGATCACAACCATCATTAGTGTCAATGGGAAGGAATTAGAGACAGTGAGCCAGTTTAAGTATCTTAGTTCAATCATCAGTGAGGAGGGGTCAAAAACTGAGGTGATTTCATGAGCAGCACAGATAGCAATGGCCATGGCAAAATTGAAACCAATCTGGAGAGACAAGAATCAGAATCAGAATCAGAATCAGGTTTATTGCCATTGTTCATGTAGTACACAAACTAGGAATTTGTCTCGGTACAATGCTGCAACATTAAACATGATAAGATAAGAGAAATAAACTATACATGTAATAAAGTGTAGGATAAGATTAAGTGATACTGGTCAACAGTTAAAATATATATTAGCCAGCAGCAGATACTGTGGAGAACTATTGCACTGAAGACAAAGATCAGATTGTTCCAGTCACTAGCCCTGTAAATTTTTCTGCCAATACGAATCCAGGATCTTGAAATGGGAAGACTACCCTGGGCATATCCTACCCAGACCGTGTCTCAAATGAAAGGGTCCGCACTACACAACAACATCAGAGCAGAAGTAGGTTGACTAAAAACCTCCTCACAACTGTCAAGAAAAGAAAGTGGAAATCGTATGGCCATGTCACAAGATCAAGCAGCCTCTCCAAGAATATCCTTCAAGGAACCAGTCAAGGTAGTAGAAGAGGCTGGAAGAGAAAGTAGTGGCTCGACAATGTCGCTGATTGGACTGGCAAGTCTTTTGCAGAGTCCCAGGCCTTGGGGACATGACTGCACCTGGTGGAAGAGGCTGGTGGAGGGTTCTGCTGTGCAGTGCCCCAACAACCATAACCAGTAGATGGTAGAATGCCATATATAATTAGGTCAATGCTGTTTGAACAAATGATAGGTGATTAAATTAATTGTGTAAGCCCCATACATCACACCTGATTCTTAGGTTATAGTTTTGGCTGTTGATGCAAGCTATGTAAAGTTTTGGTATTCAAAGATATCTTCACTTTGCAGGTCCCCATCTCATCCTTGACCGAATTTCTATCTGCACTGGAGAGAGGATACCACAAATACAACAATCCATACCACAACCACCTTCACGCTGCTGATGTAACTCAGACACTGCACTGCCTACTCCTGCGCTCAGGACTTGTGGTAAATTCACCAGAATACTTTTATCAGCTGATATAATTTGTTTTCATTGGATATGGCAGCATTACAACTTCTCTTTCTCAATGTCTGCAATCAATAAAACATAAAAAAAAATAAAAAGGACAAGAAAACAGACAACAAAACTTCTTTTTCAAACATACTGTATCTGTGGCTCTGTTTGTTCAGCTTAACACAAACAATACATCCAGGAAAACCAGTTCACAAATATAAAGTTTATTTTAAAGGCAAGCAAAGGAGGATTTTCTGATGCAGCACCTCTAAAGCTTTAATCAACACAGACGTTTGTGCATACTGCATTTGTTTTCATTGTTATCTTGCTACGATGTTTAAAATGGATGGAATACATAACTCAGAGGATTTTAGTGTCAGCATTAAAGCATGAATAATGTTTTATTGTTTTCTTTTAGGCAGCAGGGTGTTATAGTGGCTAGTTCTGTAGCTTCACAGCAAGAGGGTCCTGTGAGCCTGTGTGGAGTTCACATGTTCTCCCTCGGGGCAGTCTCAGTCCTCCTACAGTCCAAAGACATGCATGTTTGGTCAACTGAAGCCCGTGGGTGTGAATTTGAAAGTGAATGTTTATCTGTTTATCTGAATGTTTATCAAATGGAATTTCCAATTGTGGGACTTATAAAGGCTTATCTTGTGGGGGACCCATGCTGTAGGGTTCAGTAGTTTTCCTCTCAGACTGAGAGAGCATGGAGATCAAAAGGCTGGGGGGTAAGGGGAATTGTCTGGGGAGAGTGAATCGTGAATGCAGGACCTCAGGTAGCAGGGAGGTGTGAGTTTTGGGTTATATAAGAGAGAGTGCCTGCTTCACGAGTTTTAATGTTCTGATTCTGGAAGATGTGAGAGTGAAATAAAGTTCATCTGCTCGGAAAGTTCGGTCTGGTTATTTCATCTCCACAATCTTATCTTATTTTATCTTATCTTGATGGACTGGCAATCTGTCCAGGCTATAACCCGCCTCTCACCTGAAGAAGTTGGGATATTACCCAAATTGGATAAAGTGATTAAGAAATGAGTGAATGTTTTCCTTTCACTGAAATGATTGATAGACCAGCTCCCGCTTCCCCCATTTCAGAGAATAGGTGGTTTCTGCGCAAGTCACTGCAGGTATTCTCTTCCTGTTTGTATAGTAGGTGAATGGTGACTCAGTGAACCATCAGTGTGTATTGTCAGACATGTGTTGGGCTGCTGGAATTAAGTGAAAGCAAAGTTTATAAACATCCCATCTAAATGCTGATTTTGACATTATGCATTTGTAAAACAGGCTGGAATAAAATGTTAAAATAAATAGGTCTGGAGACATGCTTGGCCAGTCCATCACCTTTACCCTCAGTTTGTTTAGCAAGGCAGTGGTTGTCTTGGAGGTGTGTTTGGGGTCGTTATCATGTTGGAATACTGCCTCGCAGCCCAGTTTCCGAAGAGAGGGGATCATGCTCTGCTTCAGTATGTCACAGTACATGTTGGCATTCATGGTTCGCTCAATGAACTGTAGCTCCCCAGTGCCAGCACCACTCATGCAGCCCCAAACCATGACACTAACACCACCATGCTTGACTGTAGGCAAGACACACTTGTCTTTGTACTCCTCACCTGATTGCTGCCACTCACGCTTGACACCATCTGAACCAGATAAGTTTATTTTGGTCTCATCAGACCACAGGACATGGCTCCAGTAATCCATGTCCTTAGTCTGCTTGTCTTCAGCAAACTGTTTACAACTTTTCTTTAAAAGGGGCTCCCTCTGGGACGACAGCTATGCAGACCAATTTGATGCAGTGTCCGGCGTATGGTCTGAGAACTGACAAGCTGACCTCCCACCCCTTCAGCCTCTGCAGCAATGCTGGCAGCACTCATACGTCTGTTTTCAAAAGACAACCTCTGGATATGACGCTGAGCATGTGCACTCAACTTCTTTGGTCGACCATGGCGAGGCCTGTTCTGAGTGGAACCTGTCCTGTTAAACCACTGTATGGTCTTGGCCACTGTGCTGCAGCTCAGTTTCAGGGTGTTGGCAATCTTCTTATAGCCTAGGCCATCTTTATGTAGAGCAACAATTCTTTTTTTCAGATCCTCAGAGAGTTCTTTGCCATGAGGTGCCATGTTGAACTTCCAGTGACCAGTATGACAGTGTGAGAGCGATAACACCAAATTTAACACACCTGCTCCCCATTCACACCTGAGACCTTGTAACACTAACAAGTCACATGACACCGGGGAGGGAAAATAGCTAATTGGGCACAATTTGGACATTTTACTTAGGGGTGTACTCACTTTTGTTGTCAGCGGTTTAGACATTAATGGCTGTGTGTTGAGTTATTTTGAGGGGACAGCAAATTTACAGTTATACAAGCTGTACACTGACTACATTTTATCAAAATGTCATATTTTCAGTGTTGTCCCATGAAAAGATATAATATTTACAAAAATGTGAGGGGTGTACTCACTTTTGTGAGATACTCTATCTCTTGAACTGTTCCTCAGACACCTCAGATTTTATGTGCTTTGCTGAGGTTACGAGAGTGTGCATCCCCGAGTATGGAGTCGCTCAGTCAAAATATGGAATTTTTATTTTAAGTTTACTACACACCCTTTTGTCTCTTCATGCTCTGGCTTCAGGAAGTGTGGGCGGAGTTCCGGATAGACTCTGTGCTGATTGGATAATACACAGCATCACAACCATGCTGATTGGGTAATACACGGTATCACAACCTGTCAGTCACCACAGCGCTTCACGAAGGTTTTATAAGTGCTTTGCTGAAGTTATGAGGGTGTGTATCCCTGAGTATGGTGTCACTCTGTCAAAATATGTAATTCTTATCAATAAAAGTTTAGCCACTGCTCTGTCTCATGCCCAGGCTTCTAGAAGTGTGGGCAGGGTTTCGGATTGACTCTGTACTGATTGGATAATACACAGCATTACGGAATCAGTAACCACAGTGCTCCGTGAGCAAAACAAGCAAGCGAAAAATGACAAATTTGACTAGAAAAAGAGAATACTTAAGATTTAATGCTTAAAAAATTATACCATAAAGTTGCTGTGATTGCATAGGTCTAATGGATAATTTGGCATGGAGAACAGGGACCCGTGGCGCCACAAATGACCAGGCTGGGCTTGGCTCCCTGCGGAGGACTGCAATCTGCTGGTTCAGCTGCTGCTTCTCCAACACCAGTGTCCGACTGGGTGCTCCACAATCATTCACAGGGAGGCACACCCAGCCTGCCCGGTCAGTGGCAGACAGCAGTCCCGACTGCTGCTTCATTGTGGAGCGGAATGGACAGATCAACTGCATATCATATGCGGACACATATGCACGCTTTGACTAAGTGACAACAAGATGCAAAAATGCCCAAATAACAAAATAAATAATTTTTATTTAAAAATTTAGAGACAAATGCCAACACTGATGCAACAGCTGCAGCCAAATGGGCCAGTCTGCTCTGTGTGTGTGTGTGTGTGTGTGTGTGTGTGTGTGTGTGTGTGTGTGTGTGTGTGTGTGTGTGAATGGTGAAGGGATTGGTACCATACTGTGGATGCCCTGAATTTCCCTCTGGGGATCAATAAAGTATACAACATACAAACACAAAATAAATAAATAAATAAATAATGTTAGTTGTTTTGTACTTATAATATTGCTAAGTATGTGGCGATAATGCACCTGTAAGCTGGTTGCCAACCGCCAATCACATCTAAAAGAAGAAGAAGAAAATATAAAAGGATGCACTACAATGGGGTCTCAAATATTTGTAAACATGTCCTGTTATAGTACTGCATGAGTTTATTGACAATAGACCATAAACTACACATATAAACTATAATGGTGACTGAACAACTCCCAGTCCCCAAAGTGCAAGATACAGTATTATGAGTATGTCATAAAAGATCACACAAATAAGTGATCTGACAAAAAAAAAATAAACAAGAGGTTCTTAAACAGTGGCTAATACTGGGTGTCCCATTCATTTTCAGTTATTCTGTAATTAATATTCACACAATCAAATTAATCTCAGTTCAGTCCCTTTCATATTTGTTAAAGTCTAACACGTGATTGCCTACATATAGGCTACACCTCTGTATTCCACTTTCAAACACAGCCTACATTTGGGCCTGGAAAGACTGATTGGTCTACCTGTTTCAGACAGGAATACTTGCTTTCTGTGGGCATGTACTAGTAGACTTAAATGCATAATAGCTCCTTAAGGGCCTTAAAAACATTTATCAGAAATACTTGATTTGAATGTATAATGCAGATTTTTTTCATCATAACACTCCATACTGTACACAGTCAGCACAATGTTATGGCTGGCTTTTGGATTTTTAAACACACTTTTGGCACGGGCTTGTATGGATATCTGAACAAGGCACCTCTTTGCTCCAAACTGAAATATCTCACCAACTGTTTGATTGATGGGGTCTACAGAGTGTGCAAATATTTATGGCTCTCACAAAATGAGTAATGACCCGAGTGACTGTCTAATTGCCTTGTTTTTTTTGTTTTTGTTTTTGTTTTTTTTTTTGAAGATGCATTTGGTTGTTATGAAATTTTGTGAAGAAATTCAAAGATTTTCCAGCTAGCACCACATCGGTCTGTGGGAATCTTGAGCTCATGTGATAGAAAGAATACATCTTCCTAGACTCTAAATGCATGTAGCCAAAACCCATCAGTGAGGAACGACTGGGCTTTCCTTTTTAAAAGTTGTTTTAAAAGTAACAACAGATAGATCAACAGGTTCTATGGACTTTTTTGCCAGTTGTCTCTTGGACACTGTGATGGACTGCTTGGATGTGATTATCCTCTCCAGCTGCGCACACACCTGTTTCTTATCACGACTGGGGCTATATAATCCACGCTGCCCTGGAATCTGTGCGGAGTTGTCTGTCTTACTCCATGAAGACCACGCACGCCCTCTTTGATTCCAGAGACCATAGCCTCAGCCTGACTGCTTCCCTGCTGTCCACCGACAACCTGCCTGCGCTTGGAAGGAAACTCTCCACCACGCAAGTAAGCCTCAGCCTTCCCTCACCATCTCCATATCAGTCCCCTGTGCACAGGTGGAGTTCTGTGGTGGTGGACCCTGTCCCACCTGGCGGTGGACTGAACCTCACCCTCTCATGAACTACACCTCCACCATCTACATGCTGCAACGGGCTCTGAGGACGCTGTCCTCCTGGCCATAGCGCCGTGCTAAAATGAGCATCGCTACATCTCTACAAACAGTAAGCTGCAGATTAACCAGCACATTCCCAGCTGTGAAGCCACTAACCATCCTGCCTCTTTTTGTCTCTAGGGTTGCCAGGTCGAACGGCGTTCTGCTCACCCCCAGCTGCAGCAAGAACACACACCCACACATTCACACACTCCACATTATTACAATAAAGATAATTGTATCTACTGTACTTTGGTCTCCGAGTCTGCTCACTAGGTCAACAAACTATGTCAGTACAACTCCGCCAAAGTGACCCAGCTGACAGCACGCTGACACGCAGAGTTAACAACCTCGAGACCCGAGTAGATCAGTTAGCTTATCAACAACAAATTATTTTGAATCAGTTAACCCGGTTAACGGACTGGTTGGATTGTTTGACTAGCCTGCAGACGTTTCCACTGGCTCCGTCGTTTCCTAGTAGCTCCTCGGCTCCCGCTAGCCACCCACCCGGGCACGGGTCTTCTCCTCGGCTAACTCCCGTCCCCACTCCCACCCGTTTTGGTGGAAAGCTTGGGGGGGTGCGGGGTTTCATTATTGCAGTGTGAGATTGTGTTTCAGTGGGTACCAGGGGATTTCCCCACAGATCACAGCCAGATAGGCTATGTTATTAATTTGTTAGAGGGGCGAGCTCTAGCTTGGGCCTACGCCATCATGGCTAGAGTGAATTATTCCAGCATGACTTATGCACAGTTTGTTAGTGAGTTCAGAGAAGTATTTGACCATTCTGACCGTGATGGTGTGCTTATCTCCTGGCTGCTTAACCTTAGGCAGGGAACTCAATCTGCGGCAGATTACGCTGTCGACTTCCGAGTAGTTGCTACAGAGGTCGGGTGGGAATATGTTTCACTGTGCAGTATTTTCATTAAGAGTCTTACCTCTAGCCTGCAGGACGAGTTGGCTTCCTTGGAGAAGCCGAGTAGGCTTTCTGAATTAATCTCCTTGGCCATCAACCTCGATAACAGGTTAAGGGAACGGGCAGTGGAACGTAGGTCCTCTGGTCATTTGGGTGTCCAATCTTGTCATTCCCCACGGCCCTCTCTATTGGTCCTGCCTTCCTCAGATTCCCCCGAAGGCCCGGAACTCACGTCAGCTGGGCAACCCAAGCTTTCTTCGGTGGAGAAACAGCGCCGCCGTGAGTTGGAGTTGTGTCTATACTGCGGGAGCGAGGAGCATGAGGTAATGTCATGTCCGGAGCGGCCAAAAGGGGGAGTCCGTGCGTCGCAGTAGGGGGACTCACGGACGCACCTTTAACTAAGCCCCTATCTAGTTTACGTCTCCCTATTCGCTTCATTCACAAACATACTGAAATAGGGACGCATGCACTGATAGATTCGGGGGCTGAGCAGAACTTCCATTTCTGGGGAACTGGCAACCCGGTTGGGTCTCCCCTGCCTATCGCTCAAGGTTCCATTGAGACTTATCGCTCTGTCCAAAGCCCCTCTCGTTACTGTATCCCAGCAAACCCTCCCAGTGGCTGTCATTATATCTGGGAACCATCGGGTGGAACTGAAGTTCTTTGTGTTGCTGGGTTCCTCCTCCCCGGTTATTCTTGGGTATCCATGGTTACAGCTTCACAATCCCTTCATTGACTGGCGCTCTGGGAGTATATTATCGTGGAGGTCGTTCTGTCTCGGTGCTTGTCTTCAATCGGCTGCTTGCTCGCCGTCACTGCTTCTGACTGTTTCCACCATCCCTTCCCCCGATCTGTCCAAGGTGCCCCAGGAGTATCACAACCTTGGCGCTGTGTTCAGCAAGACCCAGGCCCTTTCCTTTCCCCCTCACCGCCCTTATGATTGTGCCATCAACCTCCGTGCCGGAGCCCCGCTACCGTTGAGTCGTCTCTACAGCCTATCACCTCCGGAGCGGGAAGCCATGGAGGCTTATATTAAAGAATCAGGGCGGCGCGGTGGCGGAGTGGTGGGCGGTGTGGTGGCGGAGTGGTTAGCACTGCGGCAGCACAGCAACTCACCCTTGGCCGGGGGAACCTGGGTTCAATCCCAGCCCCTGACCAACAGTGATCTGTGTGGAGTTTACATGTTCTCCCCGTGTCTGCGTGGGTTTACTCCGGGATTTCTCCGGTTTCCTCCCACATGCCAAAAACATGCAAGTTAGGTTAATTGGCATCAAAACTGGGGATTCTAAATTGTCCTTAGGTATGACTGTGAGAGTGAATGGTTGTCTGTCTCTCTGTGTTGGCCCTGCGATGGACTGGCGATCTATCCAGGGTGTACCCTGCCTCTCACCCAAAGATGCTGGGATAGGCTCCAGCCCCCCCGCGACCCGAACAGGATTAAGCGGAAGAAGATGAATGAATGGCCTCCGGCATAATACGGCCATCATCCTCGGTGGTGGGGGTGTTTTTTTTTTTTTTGTGGGAAAGAAGAATGGTTTGCTAAGGCCGTGTATTGACTTCAGGGAACTGAATAACATCACTATCAAGGATAAATACACCCTGGTTCTTGTTAACTCGGCATTTGATTCCCTCCAGGGGGCCTCCTGCTTCACAAAGCTGGATCTGCCCAACGCTTACCATCTGGTTCGCATCCGGGAAGGCCATGAGTGGAAAACGGGGTTTCGGACCCCCAGCAGTCACTTTGAGTATTTGGTCGTGCCGTTTGGGCTGACCAACGCCCCCGCTGTGTTCCAGCAGTTAATCAGTGATGTGCTGAGGGATTTTCTGGGTGTGTTCATCTTTGTCTACCTTGATGACATCCTTATTTTTTCGCAGTCCCTGGATGAACACCGTGTGCATGTGAGGCGAGTGTTGCAGCGACTCCTGGATAATAAGTTATTTGTGAAAGCTGAGAAGTGCGAATTCCCCACATCTAAGATGACCTTCCTGGGTTTTATCATCTCCCATAAGATAAGATAAGATAAGATAAGATAAGATAAGCCTTTATTAGTCCCACAATGGGGAAATTCCAGGATTGCAACAGCACAGGGATAGCAACACTCAGAGCAATAATTTAGAAGATTCTTGGGGTTCGCTAACTTTTACCACTGCTTCATTAAAAATTACAGCATCACTGTTCTCCCTCTGACCCGTCGACTTCCTCCAAGGTGCCCTTCAGGTGGTCTGAGGAGGCGGCCGCAGCTTTCGCCGACCTTAAGAAGCAGTTTTCGGACTCTCCCATCCTGGTCCAGGTGGACCCTGCTCTGCAGTGCCTGGTGGAGGTGGACGCCTTGGATTCGGGGGTCAGGGCCGTTCTGTCCCAGCGTTCCCCAGCAGATGGCAAGGTGCTCCCCTGTGCGTTCTTCTCCCGATGCTTGTCTCCTGCAGAACGTAATTATGACATCGGCGACAGAGAGCTCCTAGCGATGAAGATGGCGCTGGAGGAGTGGCGCCATTGGTTGGAGGGGGCTTCCCAGCCGTTTGTGGTCTGGACGGACCACAAGAACCTGGAGTACCTTAGGACGGCCAAGTGCATGAATGCCCGCCAGGCCCGCTGGTCCCTGTTCTTTGGCCGTTTTGACTTCACCATCACGTATCGTCCCGGGTCCAAGAATACCAAACCTGATGCCCTGTCCAGGCAATTCTCCTCTGACTTCACAGAGAAGTCAGAGCACCCCATCCTTCCTCCATCGTGTGTTGTGGGCACCCTGTCGTGGGGCATCAAGGAGAAGGTCCTAAAAGCGCTGGAGGTTGAACCGGACCTGGGCGGAGAGCCAGCGGGGAAGCTGTTTGTTCCATCTGCCGTCCGAGGGGAGGTCATTCGGTGGGCTCATGCATCCAGGTTCGCATGTCACTCCGGGAGGGGGCGCACGGTAGCCCTGTTGCAGAGGACATTTTGGTGACCATCTATCCAGAGGGACGTTGAGATTATATCCGCGCCTGCCCCCAGTGTGCCATAGGCAAGACATCTTCCTCCTCTCCTGCCGGTCTGCTTCACCCCCTTCTGATCCCTGGCAGGCCGTGGTCCCATGTGGCGTTGGACTTTGTCACTGGTCTTCCTTCTTCTAACCAGCATACTGTTATCCTCTCCGTTGTGGACAGGTTCTCCAAAGCCACCCACTTCGTTCCCCTGCGAGGACTGCCTACGGCTAAGGAGATGGCTGACCTCCTAGTCCAGTACGTGGTGAGGCTACATGGAATTCCGCTGGACATCATCGCAGATCGTGGACCCCAATTCATCTCGCAGGTTTGGAGGTCCTTCTGCAACACCCTTGGGGCTACTGTAAGCCTGTCATCTGGTTACCATCCCCAGAGCAATGGGCAGTGTGAAAGGGCGAATCAGGAGCTGGAGGCTGCTTTGCGGTGTGTGGCGGCCACCAATCTGGCATCCTGGAGCACGCACCTCCTGTGGATCGAATACGTCCACAACACCACGGTCTCATCAGCGATCAGGATGTCCCTGTTCGAGGCTTCGTTGGGCTACAATCCTCCTCTATTCCCTGAAGAAGAAGGGGACATTGCCGTTCCGTCTGTACGGGCCCATTTGAGACGCTGTCGCCGCCTGTGGAGGGCTACCCGGACTGCGGTACGGCGCACAACGGAACGCAATTCTACGGTGGCCAATCGTCACAGGACTGAGGGTCCAGCTTACCAGGTGGGTCAGCAGGTATGGCTATCAACAAAAAATATTAATCTGAAGGCTGAGCGTAAGAAGACGTTGCAACGGTTTATTGGGCCGTTCATTATCACCCGCATCATCAACCCTGTCTCTGTGCATCTAGCCTTCCCCCACTCCCTTCGTATTTGCCCTACTTTCCATGTGTCTCAGGTCAAACCCTTCTATTCCAGCCCTCTGTGTCCTCCTCCCAGGTCTCCACCCCCGCCGATGGTGATCGACGGCGACCTGGTGTGGAGGGTCAATTCCATCCTGGACGTCCGCCGCTGGGGTTGCGGCCTGCAATACCTGGTGGACTGGGACAGCTACGGGCCAGAATGGAGGTCCTGGGTGCATCCCTCCTTCGTGCTGGATAAAGATCTCATTCGGGACTTCACCGGAGGCACCCAGGTATGTTGGATCGACCGCCGAGAGGCGTTTCGTAGTGGGGGAGTACTGTGATGGAATGCTTAGATGTGATTATCCTCTCCAGCTGCGCACACACCTGTTTCTCATCACGGCTGGGGCTATATAATCCACGCTGCCCTAGAATCCGTGTGGAGTTGTCTGTCTTACTCCATGAAGACCATGCAAGCCCTCTTTGATTCCAGAGACCGTAGCCTCAGCCTGACTGCTTCCCTGCTGTCCACCGACAACCTGCCTGCGCTTGGAAGGAAACTCCACCATACAAGTAAGCCTCAGCCTTCCCTCACCATCTCCATATCAGTTCCCTGTGCACAGGTGGAGTTCCGTGGCGGTGGACCCTGTCCCACCTGGCGGCGGACTGAACCTCACCCTCTCTTATCTGCTGCTCGCTAATATATTTAACTGCTGACCAGTATTACTCACTCTTATTCTACACTTTATTGCATGTATAGTTTATTTCTTTTATTTTATCATGTTTAATGTTGCAGCATTGCACCGAGACAAATTCCTAGTTTGTGTACTACATGAACAATGGCAATAAATCTGATTCTGATTCTGATTCTGATTCTGATTCTTCTCACGAACTACACCTCCACCATCTACACGCTGCAACGGGCTCTGAGGACGCTGTCCTCCTGGCCATGGCCGCCGTGCTAACCTGAGCATCGCTACATCTCTACAAACAGTAAGCTGCAGATTAACCAGCACATTCCCAGCTGTGAAGCCACTAACCATCCTGCCTCTGTTTGTCTCTAAGATTGCCAGGTCGAACAGCGTTCTGCTCACCCCCAGCTGCAGCAAGAACACATACCCACACATTCACACGCTCCACAATATTACAATAAAGATAATTGTATCTACTTTGGTCTCCGAGTCTGCTCACTGGGTCAACAAATCATGTCAGATACTTTCATTAGGCATAAAAGATAAAATTGTTCCAGGAAATGTGCCTATTAATTAGAAGCCTGTCAGGCAGAGGACCAAGGTTTGTGTCTTCTTCAGATCTTTTTGATGTTCTGGGGGTGGGTCTTGGGCCAGACTAGACTCTATTAAATATCTGGATAAAGGTGCAGAGCCAATAATTATTATTTTTTTGTTATTTTTGATAACATTGTAGGATAAGGTGTTTTTCAGTATTTTCATTGTTTTTCAGTGAATATTGTGTGGATCTGGATGAAAAAAATCAGGTATGTTTAGGATGTTGGTCTATATGATTAAGTATGGTTTGGTCTGGATCCAGTTAAAATTCAGCATCTAAAGGATAGATATATGTAGCACATTTACAGCCAGTAGTCATTTTTGATCTGCTGTATATTGATAAATAAGGCTAGAAACTTGCAACCCTAACAGGTTGCTGAGATAATAGGGACTCAAAAGTGTGTTGCTTTCACCCATCTCTAACAGTTTTTGCTTACAGCCAAAAGAATGATGTAGTTTGATGTGGATCTGGATCTGTGGGCAGAACAGACCTGTTTTTCAACATTGTAAGATATGGCTTCTTTATAGATTTTTTGCTGATATCATGAAAAATAATGGGCTGCTGATACTCTGTCAGCTGGCAATTCTAATCATATTTTAATTGGTATACAACCAGCCTTGTTGGAAGTATGCTCTCTCTGTGCTCTCTCTATGTATCCTGTAGTTATATTAGCTTTTACTGGATGATGTTGTTATTTCACTCCCAGCTTAGCCTTTTTCTTGCTTTTAAAGCTCCTCAGGCTTTGGTGTTATTTTTAATCTTTTATACTCTGCAACCTGCAGCGATAGATGGTAAATTCAGTCATGACCATCATGCTTTATGGGTAAATAAAGATATAAAGTGTCATGGACTGTCCGTGCGCTTCTCCAACAGCGCACGGAGGAGGAAAAAGGACGAGAGGATTTAACTGCAGGGTTACACCAAACACACATTTATTAACACAAAATGACACATACACAGACATGACAGCTTGGGTACGCTAAAGAGTCCATCAGGATGCCCTACACACACACCGGAGGATAAACTGGGCAAACAGCCACGGTGTAGCGGCTGTGCTGCACAGGGGAATGCTGCAGAAAGCGAGGCAGCACAGCGGTGAAAATACACACTGCAGTTTACTCACGGTGAGGGGGGCTGTCCGAAAAATCCCAGGATCCCAGCAAGCACACACAGAACACAGTCCTTCATAGACGTGGTGGTTTGATGGTGGAGAATGATCGTCTAACACACACAATGATCCAGCGGCGTCTGTCCAGCAAAGAGCTCCTTTAATACAGATGCCGCTGGTGTGACAAATAGGGAACACCTGGGCGAGCGCAGGAAAGATGATTACCGGGGTGAACAGCTGACTGTCAGAAAGAGGGGGGTGTGGCCGGACAGGCCAGAGCGGCAGCTACAGGCAGGAACAGAAACGGTGCCTGGACAAGAAAACAACAAGAAATCAAAACACAACTCCACATAATAAACCCACCGCCTGAGCCACCAGGATCGATCAGAGCCGAGCCCACAGGAAACACGGGCTCGGTTCATGACAGAGCCCCTTCTTCTAGGGGTGGATACCAGACACCCACGGTAACATCATAAGGACCCCCCACCACCACCACCACCAATTCCACAGGCAAAAAATAACACACGAACCAGGGTGGGAGGTAGGGGGAACAGGAAAGGAGGGAACACAATACCCCGCCCAGGGTCCACAATTAACCCCCCCAAGTCCATGGGCGTTGGGGCTCAGGAGGCCGCCCAGAGTCCCAGGCTCAGCAGAAGGTCCGGTGGCCTGCCGGAGAACATGGGCCACCAGACCCCGGGAGTCAATTCTTCTGGTGGCCGGCCCACGTTGCTCAGCCACCAGGACGGAGGGGGTGAAGCAGGAGGTGGCTTGTCCACCGGAAGGCTGACTGGAGGGCAACCGGACCGGGGAGAGGGAACCTCCACTGCCTCCTCAGTGGCACCCGTGGTGGGCCCTTCCGAGCCGGCTCCGCTGCACCTACGATGGACTCCAGCAGAAGCCTAACTGCACCCGCGGAGGCCCCCAACCGGGCCGGCTCCGCTGCACCCACGATGGACTTCAGCGGGAGCCTAGCTGCGCCCATGGTGACCTCCGGCTGAAGCTCAGCTGCGCCCGCGGTGGACCCCGACCGGGCCAAGGCTGCACCCTCGGTGGAACCCATGCTGGAGAGTAGCCTCCATGACGGGTCCGAGCAGGAATGCATCACCCATGCACAGCCCATGTTGGGCTAATCCTGGAGCGCAGTCCCCACGACAGTCCAAAGCCAGCCTGCTGGACCCACAGCGGCGTGGCCTGCGGAGGAGACCACACGACGACCTCAGCCCCCAGGGAAGCTGGACCTGCGACGTCTTCGGGCGGCGAGACCAACTCCATGAGGACCCCTGGAGATGGTTGTTCTTCTCCGGCGACCCTAGAAAATGGCTCAGGAGCGGGAGAAGAAACAGGGTCGTTAGGGTCGCCGGCAGCGGCGGAGCCCGGCGAGGGAAGTTCAGACGCAGCTGTGCACTGCGCCCGACTCTCCTCACCTAGAGCCAGACAAGATCTCTCTAAAACTGCCATGAGAAACACAAGAGAGAGTACTTGCCTGAGCTCGAGCTCTACCGCAGTCCTCGACTCCATCGATCCTGGCGACGAACACTCGGGCCCGGCCCCCAAGAGGTCCAGCTCAGGCTCCCAGTCCACAGCAGATGCCTCCGCAGCTGGCGAGATGGTGACAGCAGTCCTATTAACCTCCCGCTGCAGTTCCAACGCAGGGGATTCCACCGGCGTGGCTGCAGGGGGGCCTCTCCATGCTGGCTCCGGGAATGGATCATCCGAGGCCACTGGCTCCTCCGCTGTCTGATGGCCCTGACCTTGGGCCAGCAGGCCCTCAGGGGGAATGGGAGGAGACATGGAGAGGAGAAAAGGTGATTTGATATCTGCAGATGGAGGAGAGGACCCAGCGGATTGCTTAAACTGAGTCTCTCCCTCGGGAGACAGACAAGATTTAATACTATTTGGTGAAATAGAATAATAAAGTACTCGCCTGTCATCCCGGTTGTTGGTTTTGACAGCTGCAGATGATAGACAGTCATCCCTCTCCGTGTCAGTGGTGACGTAGGCCCCTCTGCAGACTGGTGGAGGAGCTGTCTCCATGGCGACGGAGATAGGAGTGGCCGGGGTGAGTTCAGCGGACCTCGGAGCTACAGGAATCGCTGCAGACAAGGAGGGCTTCTCCCGGTGTCTCCTGGGACGATGTCGATGACTGGGTGCTGGAGCTGGAGGAGCCGGGACGAGAGCGGGCATCTCACGCTGGCGGGAGGCAGAAGGAATGGAACCCCAGGAGCGCATGACTCTCGGCGCAAGCTCGGTCTTCTTAGGGGATTTCCTCACCCTTTCACCGCACCCACGCCGCAGCGCTGCCAATCGGGTAATCCTCTTCATTCCCTTGGCATGCTGAGCGAGCTGAGGGCACCGCCGGACCTCTGCCTCCGCCAGACCTACGTACCAGAGAATGTCCTCCGGGGTAGAATAAATGCTGGCCAATGCGATGAGCCCGTTGATGTCCATCAATGCCTTGCAGATCTCCCATCCCAAGCTTAAAGGATAGCGGCGGGGTGCCGAATCCATGGCCCACTCCAACACAGCTCAGTCACAAAAAATCACACAAAAAGAAGAAACGGGAAAAAAGATGTGTGGGTGTGCCTGCTAAATCCTATGGTTCGGCTGGATCATTCTGTCATGAACTCTCCGTGTGCTTCTCTAACAGCGCACGGAGGAGGAGAAAGGACAAGAGGATTTAACTGCAGGGTTACGCCAAACACACATTTATTAACACAAAATGACACATACACAGACACGACAGCTCGCGGACGCTAAAGAGTCCGTCAGGACGCCTTACACACACCGGAGGATAAACTGGGCAAACAGCCACGGCGTAGTGGCTGTGCTGCACAGGGGAATGCTGCAGAAAGCGAGGCAGCACAGCGGCAAAAATAAACACTGCAGTTTATTCACGGTGAGGGGGGCTGTCCGAAAAATCCCAGGATCCCAGCGAGCACACACAGAACACAGTCCTTCATAGACGTGGTGGTTTGACGGTGGAGAACGATCATCTAACACACACAATGATCCAGTGGCGTCTGCCCACGGGCTCGGTTCATGACAATAAAGACTTGCAGCAATATGCATATTTAGGGCTGAGCGATTAAATGAAAATTAACTGAAACTGACATTCAGACTGCTATGTATGGAAATACCTGGGTGAAGGATGAGGAAGGATGATGGTTGGCGAACACAGCTTTAATACAGGAACTATGTACAAGCAGATACACGGAATGCAGCAGCAGAGGCATCTGGCAAAGAGACCACAAGATGGCGACCTTGTCTTATATATGGACGGTGCAGTGACATGACAGGAAGTGCACGTCACTACACTATACTTCACAATAACGTGCTGGAACCTGACACCACATTCTCTCCCCCCCCTTAGAAAAGTCCAAAACCATGCACACAATTAAAACCTCACCAAATTTGAGACCCGAATCACGCACTAAAATAATGAAAACTAAGGTACTAAACTGGCCTAACACACTCTGTTACTAGTAGTGGTATGATCAGTCATCATACCACTACTAGGATCACTACCATCAGTCCAGATGGTAGTCCACCCATCTGGACTGATGGGTGGACTACCATGCAGCCCGCACGGCACAGTGGATTATTCTGCCACTGGTATCTAAATTGTCCTTAGGTATGACTGTGAGAGTGAACGGTTGTCTGTCTCTCTGTGTTGGTCTGCGATGGACTGGCGATCTGTCCAGGGTGTACCCTGCCTCTCGCCCAAAGATGCTGGGATAGGCTCCAGCTCCCCCGCGACCCGAAAAGGATTAAGCAGAAGATGGATGGACGGATGGATGGTCACAGAAATAACTTGAATCTGACAAAAGTGGTAATAAATAAAAATTCTATGAAAATTAACCAATGAAAATCAGACAATGCTTTTGAATTGTGGTTCAGCAGAATTATTTTAAAAAACAAACTCATGAAACAGGCCTGGACAAAAATGATGGTACCCTTAATATTTTGTTGCACAACCTTTTGAGGCAATCATTGCAATCAAACAATTTCTGTAACTGTCAATGAGACTTCTGCACCTCTCAGTGTCACGATGGCCCTCACGGACCATCACAAGACGCCTCAGTCACCAGTGAGTTTGCAGTGATGTTTATTCACAGAGAGGGATGGACAAGGACAGGATACATACAATGAACAGGTGACGCCTGAGCCGGGGAGCACCCGATGCGCCAGACGAGGTAATAATAAAGGTAGAGTCACACAGAGCGTACCTTAACCACGGGACCGTTAACAGGCGGGTTACAGGGGATTCCCAAGTCCGTTAACCATGATGAGCAAGAAGAACAGGAGCATAACAGGAACACAACAGAAGCACGACAGGGATTAACAGAGACTGCCGCATTGGAGGACATTTAGCACCAGCCTTTATCTCTGGCCGCTAATGACCCCAATGCGGCGCAGCTGCTCGCCATGACAGCAGCGCAGCAGCTGACTTTGACAGCAGGGAGCTCCCCCGGGCGCCTTCACAATAAGAGCCCAAGGAGCTGAAAGAAATCCTCTGCTGCCAAAGCCAGGGAAACATAATATGAGACCCGAGTGTGGGCAGAACCCACACTCGGGTTATGACAGTACCTCCCCCTCGAGGCCGAGCTCTGAGCGGCCCGAGTAACACCCAAGCCCCCCACCCCACCCCCCCTAGGGTGGGTGGATGGGGCGCTGGCAGGAGGGAGAGAGACAAACAAAGAGCAAGCAAGTGATGAGACCAACAAGGCTATAGAGGTAGGGGGAAAAAAAACATAATCCCTTAAACGTGGGTAACCGGAACAAAGTCAAAATAGGCAATATACCTATTGGCAAAAACAAATCGACATAAGGTGGAGGGAAAAGAACCACCAAACCCAGAAACAACATAGTGAGCCACAAAAACACAAATCAATCCCCCCCCCCCCGCACACCCCAACAGTCCCACAGACGAAATCAGAAACCCGGGGAGGGTGCAGTCCTGACCCGGAGGGATGGGGGCAAAAGGTTCGGGGGGTCGTCCGGCATCAAAAGGCCACAGAACAGGGAGGGGAAAAGAGGACAGTTCGGGGGGCCTACCCCAGTCCCATGCTCGGAAGCAGAGAGTTTCAGGCGGCCGGAGCAGGTCGCCGCACAGGAAGACAAAAAAGTCGGGGGGCCGGCCCAGAGAACCAAACCGGCGAGACAGTCCTTCAGGCGGCCGCCCCGCAACACCAGCCCACCAGAACCGTTGGGAAGAAGCAGCCGGCGGTCCCGCTGAAAAGGGGAGAGATGAGGGGGAACCAGGTGGAGTGTTCGGGACCCCAACGGCCCCAGGTGGAGATGGGTAGCGCTCCTCAGGGAGACGAGGAGGATGACGGTGGAGATGAGGGTGACGAGGGAAAAGAGCCTGTCCAGCATCCGGTGGCCGGGGATCTGCAGCTCCCTCACCGAATCCAGGACCTGCTGGTGCAGCACCCATGTCGGACCCCGATTGGGCCTCCGGAACTGAACCCACGGTGGACCCCGATTGGGCCTCCGGAACCGAACCCACGGTGGACCCCGATTGGGCCTCCAGAACCAAACCCGCGACGGACCCCGACTGGGTCGGCGTGGCACCAGACTCTACCTCCAACCCCGAAACCGGAACCTCTGGCACAGCAGGCAAGAGCAGCCCCTCGCCGACGACCCTGGGAGAAGACTCACAAGAGAGAGAAAACCCGGGATCAGGATCACCGGCAGCGCCAGAACCCGGCGAGATAAGCTCAGATGCAGCGGGCGGCTGCACCCGGCTCATTTCCCCTTGAGACAGGCAAAAGTGCTCTAAGAGGTGAAGAAGATAGATAAAACAGAGCACTTGCCTGAGCTCAGGTTCTGACGCCGTCCAGGACTGCGACGATCCGGGCTCAGATGTCAGGAGGTCGTCCTCAGGCTCCCACTCAGCTGCGTCGGGCTCCGCAGCTGGCATGATGGTGTGCGCAGCTAGAGAGTCCTCCGGTACCGATGTCCACGCCGATGGCCCGCACGGCGTGGTGGCAGGAGAACCTCGACTCGCTGGACCGGACCGCTCCTCCGTGGAACCCCGGGGATGCTTTCTCATCAGCGATGGCTCCACGCTGCAGTCCGCTCTCCTCCTCCGCCCACGGCATGGCTGCGGAACCGGAACCAGGCTCTCCAGAACCGCAGGCCCCCTCCTCATCCAGCGACGTTGGCCTGGCGTCGAGGACCACTCAGAGGAGGGAGACACAGAGGAAGCAGGGTTAATACTTTCATCCACAGCAGGTGGAGGGAGCTCGGGGGGCTGCATACCCCGAGCTCCACCCCCAGGAGTCAGACAAGGCAAAACAATATCTAAAGGAGAGAAATTATCATGCACTTGCCTTTCTCCTGAGGGTAAGATGGTTCCCGCTGTGGGGGACGTCGTTCCTGCCTTTCCCTGCTGGATGGCGACAGAGGGCCCTCTGGGAAGACGAGGTGAGGCCACTCCAGACGGTTCCGGGATGGGGCTCGCCGAAACGGAGTCCTTGCGACGACCCGGAACTGGATCCAGACGGGGTTCTAGCCGAGGTTGTGCGCCGGTGTGACGACGGTTCCTTGCAGGGGGAGGGGCGAAGGTGAGATCCGGAAACCGCCGTTCCTGAGCAGAAACAGCGGCAAGCAAGTCGGCAAACTCAAGAAACTCATGCAACGCTGGATTCCTCTCCACCAGTCTAACCGCCGCCACTACTTGCTTCATACACGCTGGTGGATTCCCAGCGGAGCGAGCAGCAGCCACCCGGTCCCAGATCTTGTCTGCTGTCAGCTGCAGCTTCTCTGGGGGAATCCCGAGTGACAACATGCCTGATGGGAAAAGACCTCCGGATGGTGCGAACTCCCGGGCCGGAATGGAGGCAGGAGCGGGATCCCGAAGCAAGGGGCGACGTCTCCTTCGCTTCGGCTTCCTGCCGGGATTTCCCTCCAGCCCTCGGAGTATCTCACGCTGGGCGGCGATGTCATCTCTCCTCACGCTTACCTCTGGATGATTAGCGAAGCGGGGAAGAGAATCCAGAATTTCCTCGGCTAGGTCCAGGTACCAGGGCACTTCGCTGTTGAAGTCGAGGAGGGAGGCGGCGACAAGGGCTTCGTCCACACACTCGAGGGTGTCAGCGAGGACAGCGTCTTGCCTCCGAGCACGAGACCTCCACGATGGCATGCTTCAACACGGCACCCAGACAGGTAGGAACAAACAGTCCACTACTGCAAACTGCACGGTGAATGGCGTCTCAAACAACGCCTCCTCTCCGGGCGTTTGGCGGCAGTCTACTGTCACGATGGCCCTCACAGACCATCACAAGACGCCTCAGTCACCAGTGAGTTTGCAGTGATGTTTATTCACAGAGAGGGATGGACAAGGACAGGATACATACAATGAACAGGTGACGCCTGAGCCGGGGAGCACCCGATGCGCCAGACGAGGTAATAATAAAGGTAGAGTCACACAGAGCGTACCTTAACCACGGGACCGTTAACAGGCGGGTTACAGTGGATTCCCAAGTCCGTTAACCATGATGAGCAAGAAGAACAGGAGCATAACAGGAACACAACAGAAGCATGGCAGGGATTAACAGAGACTGTTGCATTGGAGGACATTTAGCACCAGCCTTTATCTCTGGCCGCTAATGACCCCAATGCGGCGCAGCTGCTCGCCATGACAGCAGCGCAGCAGCTGACTTTGACAGCAGGGAGCTCCCCCGGGCGCCTTCACAATAAGAGCCCGAGGAGCTGAAAGGAATCCTCTGCTGCCAAAGCCAGGGAAACATAATATGAGACCCGAGTGTGGGCAGAACCGACACTCGGGTTATAACACTCAGCAGGTGTTTTTGCCCACTCCTCATGAGCAAACTGTTCCAGTTGTCTCAGGTTTGAAGGGTGCCTTGTCCAGACGGCATGTTTCAGCTCCTTCCACAGATGTTCAATAGGTTTTAGATCAGGGCTCATAGAAGGCCACTTTAGAATAGTCCAATGTTTCGCTCTTAGCCATTCTTGGGTGTTTTTAGCTGTGTGTTTTGGGTCATTATCCTGTTGCAAGACCCATGACCTGCGACTGAGACCAAGCTGTCTGACACTGGGCAACACATTTCTCTCTAGAATACCTTGATAGTCTTGAGATTTCATTGTACCCTGCACAAATTCAAGACACCCTGTGCCAGATGCAGCAAAGCAGCCCCAGAACATAACAAAACCTCCTCCATGTTTCACAGTAGGGACAGTGTTCTTTTCTTGGTATGCTTCATTTTTGCATCTGTGAACATAGAGCTGATGTGCCTTGCCAAAAAGTTCCAGTTTTGTCTCGTCTGTCCATAGGACATTCTCCCAGAAGCTTTGTGGCTTGTCAACATGCAGTTTGGCAAATTCCAGTCTGGCTTTTTTATGATTTGTTTTCAACAGTGGTGTCCTCCTTGGTCGTCTCCCATGAAGTCCACTTTGGCTCAAACAACGACGGATGGTGCGGTCTGACACTGATGTACCTTGACCTTGGAGTTTACCATGAATGTGTTTAGAGGTTGTTAAGGGCTCTTTTGTTACCATTCGTATTATCCGTCTCTTCCATTTTTCATCAAGTTTCCTCCTGCGGCCATGTCCAGGGAGGTTGGCTACAGTCCCGTGGATCTTAAATTTCTGAATATGTGCAATTGTAGTCACAGGAACATCAAGCTGCTTGGAGATGGTCTTATAGCCTTTACCTTTAACATGCTTGTGTAACGGATGCCAACTAGCACTGTTCGGCGTAGAACGTTAGTAAAACCTCCCTCCCGAAAAGCCTCATACAGTATCGGTAGCGCTGAGCTATCGGTCGGACCTTTAGCTCAGCGCGATCGTGCTGTGTCTCCCATGCTCGAACTGTGTAGTTGACTGAGAGGTCGCGGGTTCGTGTCCCGTGTGGGGCGAACTGCGCAGGATGATCTCAGTCACAATGGTGCCGTGAACCCGGGATGGGAGTGAGGTTTAAGGGGGAGAGTGTAACGGATGCCAACTAGCACTGTTCGGCGTAGAACGTTAGTAAAACCTCCCTCCCGAAAAGCCTCATACAGTATCGGTAGCGCTGAGCTATCGGTCGGACCTTTAGCTCAGCGCGATCGTGCTGTGTCTCCCATGCTCGAACTGTGTAGTTGACTGAGAGGTCGCGGGTTCGTGTCCCGTGTGGGGCGAACTGCGCAGGATGATCTCAGTCACACTTGTCTATAATTTTCTTTCTAATCTCCTGAGACAACTCTCTCCTTTGTTTCCTCTGGTTCATGTTTAGTGTGGTACACACCATGCCACCAAACAGCACAGTGACTACTTGTCACCCTTTAAATAGGCCGACTGACTGATTACAAGTTTGTAGACACCTGTGATGTTAATTAGATGACACATCTTGGTTGAACATGTCCCTATGGTCACATTATTTTCAATCTTTTCTAGGGGTACCATCATTTTTGTCCAGGCCTGTTTCATGAGTTTGTTTTTTAAAATAATTCTGTTGAACCACAATTCAAAAGCATTGTCTGATTTTCATTGGTTAATTTTCATAGAATTTTTATTTATTACCAAGTTATTTCTGTGACCATTGTGGGTTTTTCTTTCATTAACAGAGGGGTACCAACAATTTTGTCCACGTCTGTACAATATAACTTAACATACCTGGCAATCACAGGAAATACAGAAAAAACACACCTTTACTGCTTGCTCACTCCAGCTTCTATATAACAACCAAGGTACAAGACAAAAACCAGGAATTAGCCTAATCCCATGAATCCATATTCAAGATTCATGTTATGATTCCCCGTGCACTTTTACGCAGCGCACGGAGGAGAGAGACAAATCCACACGCAGGAGATGTTGTGTGTAATTTATTGTGCAAAAAAAGGCAAACAGTCCAGCAACAACAGAAAATATCAAAATGGCAAGGAGTCTCTGGGAAGCTCACGAAACGCTCCTCAGCTCGACAGTGACACTGGACCCATAGCACTGCAGGACAGCTGGACAGCGGGAGGAAGGCAGCCTGGGCACCCAAGCGCTTCCTAGACAAGACTGGAAGTGGCTGGTACAGGAATACTCAAAGGAGCTGGAGACTGAGACGTCTGTGGAGGGAATCCTAGAGCCAGCCTGCAAAAACAGAAAAAGAAGACAAGATGACATGCAGAGTGAAGCGGTGCTAAAACAGGCAGGACATCTAGTCATGCATGCATCAAACTACAGGAAAACACTGAAGAACACACAGGTCCAACAATAATCCGGCAATTCGCTCCCGTGGCTACAGGCCTAAAATAATGCCACACATAATGACGAGAGTGAACGCCGGTGTGCGTAATGAGGGGAAAACATTTGAGTGTATGCGTGCGTGAAACAATAATGACAACCAGCTGGCAAAACCTGGCTGGAGAGGGGGTTTGGCTGCGAGCTGTCAAAGAGCCGGAAGACCTCAAGGCTCCCAAGGAGGTGCCTGACAGAAAATAGGGAATCAAAACACACTCCAGACAGGGCAGCCACTGTGCCATGAAGCTGGGCTGGAAGTCCACCCAAGTTCATGACAACTCAAAGGCTTTTTTATCATGTGCACAGTTAAGAAATGCTATATGACTAGCAAAAAAAACCTTACAAACATTAACAGAAATATATTAAAATTTACACACAAGAGGTAAGTGAAAATGATATATACAATAAATTAAACAAAACAGATATATATATAGATTAAGGAATAACAAGAAGTATTGGGATTATAAAACTGACACCCAACTCTCCCTTTGGAGAACTGTGCAAAAGGGAGGAAGTGAAAGGTGCACACAGTTTTTATAATGGGTGTACCAATGAAGAAGAACTGAAGGATGGGCTCCAAGCTTAAAAAGAGTGGTAAAAACAAAAAACAAAAAAACAAACAACTTATAGCCAGGTTTAAGAAAAATAAAATAAATATAATTTTGTGTAATTATAATAGAAAGACAAGTATGACTGTTACACTCACCCCTCCCCCAGAATTACACAAAAATTATATAACAATATCAAACATGCCCAAGCCACAGATAACAAAGGCCAGAAAGAAACACAGATACATAAACTACTACATCAGCTGTTCAGCTACCTTCTGAAAAGGTTAAGAGATATGAGATCTGCTTGGCACCTAGCAAAATCTCATAATGCTCTATTGACAAAATGGGGTGCATTTTACACCACACAGCACTGGCCTTACTAAACATACTGGGCTATATGTGGGGCAGTAAAATACTATATGTTATCACCGAAAAAAAAACAAAAAATCATTCAAATGCAACAACAGCAAATAAAATCACAATAGCTGATTGAACTTTCTCAGTATCAAAGAGAGCCTCAATTTGAACCATAGATTCGATCAAACGACAAACAGGCTTAATGACTCTACCAAAGCGTGTTTTAAGTCGATGACCTGTGTCCAACTCAGCAGAAATGACAGGTTGGGTCTGAGAACAAGAATTTGATGGCTCACCAGCACCAACCAACCCACTGGGGATAGGGGGGCATGACACATATGGGGGATGCAGGTCAGCATCTTGGTCTGAGGCAGTAGGGGAACTGCTGCTGGATCCATGAAGCTATGCGGTCTTCATCATGTTTGGAAATGTAGAAGAGTGACTCTGCAAGAGAAAGAGCAGCTGTTGCAGCATTAGTATCCACAACTGATAATTCTGTCACAGGCAGATTAGGAATAGAATCGGAATCAGCCACGCTGTCAACAGGATGGGTGGAACCATCACCAAGAGTCACATCCAGTGGTAAAAAGTTGACATTAAGGAGCAGATTGCGGTGCACCACACGCTCATTCCCCTCACAATCTCTGACACGGTAGATATGGAGCGCAGGCTATGAGGCTACCACCATGTACACAACCGGCTCCCATTTCTCAGACAGGTTTTCCTTCCCTCTGACTCCCTTGTTGACCACTAGCACCTGAGATCTCCAACAGACAGAGGTAGGCCCTTGGTTCTTTTGTTGTACTGGTCAGATTGGTGCTTTTGCTCCTTGGTGATGTTTTGCTGGGCTATGAGCATGGCAGACTGCAGGTCACTAGCCAGTGACTGGACGTAGGTGTTGTAGTCACATGTTGTGTCATCATGAAGGACATTTTTGAACATTAGGTCAGCTGGCAATTTCAGGACCCTCCCAAACATCAGATAAAATGGGGCAAAGCCTGGTGTCTCATGGGCAGTGCAGTTATAGACAAAGGTCATAGTCTGAATCATCTGCGGCCATTTCTGCTTTGACTTTGGGAGAAGAGATCTCAACGTGTTGCCCAGAGATTGGTTAAATCTTTCTGTGGTCCCATTACCCATGGGGTGGTATGGTGAGGTGTGAGATTTCTTAACGCCACCCAACTGCAGGAGGTCAACCACTAGCTCATTCTCAAAATTAGCACCCTGGTCAGAGTGAATGTGCTGGGGGAAGCCATAAACACAGAATAGTTCATCCCATAGCTTCTTCGCCACTCTCTTAGCAGTCTGGTCCTGGCATTGGAATGCATGTGCTAGCTTAGTGAAGTGATCTGTGATCATAAGAACATCCACAGACTTGTTATTATTGTCCTCAGCTGACCAAAAATCAATACACACTAGCTCCAGGTGAGCGCTAGTCTTGATATTTTCTAGAGGGGCTTGGACAGCAGGCTCTGGGGTTTGGCCCTCGCCGGACACTCTCTCTCCTTGTATCGGTGCTTGGTGGCCCCGCAGCCCAAACATCTGGGCGACCCCGGGGCAGACCTAATCTTAATGGCGGTAGTGTAGTCTTCTTTATCTTCTGTGCTGTCATCGCTACCTGGGTCCTGCACCGCTGATTGTGAGTCAGACTGCCTCAACGCTGTTCTCTCACCAAGGTCCTTTGGTAGTTTATCTTCTGCTTTGTACTGTTGAGCTATCTCCACAGCTGCAGTGAGCATCAGTTCACCAGAGTGCGTGAGGAGCCTGGACCATGCTGCACAACATAGCATATGCTCCTCCAACTGATCGTGGACCATTTCTTCCTCCAAAGTCCCAAATTGGCACTCTCCAGCCAGCTGGTGCAGGTCCGCAACATAGCATTGCACTGACTCTCCCGGCCGCTGGCGTCGCTGTTGGAACTGGATCCGCCAGACGATGACCTTCTCAGGAGCGCAAAAGTAGCACACCATTAGCTCAACCACGTCCTCAAAACCATCACTCTCTACCAATGTGCTGAGAATATGTTGCCCTTCCATGGCGAGATTATGGACCAGTATTGCTCGTGCATGTAGTTTCTCCAATTCGCTGAGGTTCAATGCCACCAAGTAATTTTGGAACGCTGCAAACCACCTCTCCCAGGGAACTGGCGGCTCACCTGGGAGCTCCAAAAATGGCCAAATACTAGAAACTCCTCTCTCCATAACTTTATCCTTGTCACCAAATGTTATGTCCATAACCAGTACTTCAATGATGAGGCCGGAGGTGCAGTATAATGTAACTTTATTGTAGTAACTCACAGAACACGAAGGCACTCCTGTCAAGGCAGAGGTGCTGGTCGTAAAGAGACTGTGCCTCTTCTGGGTAGGCCTTTTATGCCCTGGGTGATGGCGGAACTGGAAAGGTGTAGCTGTCACCTATAACACACACAATCATAATAATAATAATAATCATAATTAATACATCACACAGCCCTCATAATACAACCAACAGACATTTCAAATCAAATCAAATCAAATCAAACTTTATTGTCATATTGCTGTACATATAACTATAGTGCAGGCAAGATGAAATTGCGTTTCTTTCGGCAGCCATATAAGATATATATAGAAGATATATAGAAGATATATATAGAAGCAGCATGATGTAAGACACACTCACACATATCTTCACCCCCCCACCCCCCACCCCCCATCCATTCACACATCCCTGAGACATACTTGGGAAAAACTAACTAACTATAATATACAAATAATATACATAATGTCCGTGGTGCAGTAGTGTGTATGAGAGATTCCGGGTCAACTGTTCAGCATCCTGACAGCTTGTGGAAGGAAGCTGTTGATCAGTCTGGTGGTTCTGCCTCTGATGCTCCGGAATCGTTTACCAGATGGCAGAAGTTCAAAGTGTTCATGCAGAGGGTGAGAACAGTCCTTGACAATGTTCAGTGCCCTGCACCTACAACTGTTCTGAAAAAGTTCTTGGACAGGGGGGAGGGAGACTCCAATTACCCTCTCAGCTCCCTTGACTATCCTCTGCAGGGCTTTTTTGTCTGACATACTGCAGCTGGAGTACCATGTAGCAATGCAGTACATCAGAACACTCTCCACCACACCTCTGTAGAAGGTCCCGAGGATGCAGATGGGGAGAGAGGCCTGTTTGAGTTTCCTCAAGAAGTGCAGTCTCTGCTGAGCCCGCTTCCTGATCCCCAAGGAATTCTTGCTCCAGGTCAGGTCCTGCGAGATCTGCACTCCGAGGAACTTGATGTTCTCCACTCTCTCCACTAAACGGCCGCCGATGCTGAGGGGGACGTGTTCAGGCTGTGACCGCTGGAAGTCGATAATCTCCTTCGTTTTGTCCACGTTGAGCACCAGATTGTTCTCCCTGCACCAGCCCTCCAGGTCTCTCACTTCTTCCCTGTACACTGATTCCTCATCCCTCTGAATAAGTCCCACCACCATGGTGTCGTCTGCAGACTTAATAATCTGGTTCCCCTCGTGTCTGGATACACAGTCATGTGTTAGAAGTGTAAACAACAGTGGACTGAGTACGCAGCCTTGAGGGGATCCGGTGCCCAGCGTGACAGAGTTGGAGATGTTGTTTCCAACCCGGACAGACTGAGGTCTCTCAGTCAGGAAATCCAGGATCCAGAGACATGTGGCGGTGTTCAGACCAAGAAGGAGTAATTTCTCCATCAGTCTCTGGGGAATAATGGTGTTGAATGCTGAACTGAAATCAATGTACAGGAGTCTGGCGTAGGTGTCTTTCTGGTCCAGGTGGGTGATGACAGAGTGTAGGGTGGTGACTATAGCATCCTCCGTGGAACGGTTTGAACGATATGCAAACTGGAGCGGGTCGTGTGATGCAGGGAGGCAGGCTGTAATGTGTGGTTTGACAAGCCATTCAAAACACTTCATCACAATTGGTGTCAGTGCAACAGGACGATAGTCATTCAAACAAGACACAACTGGTTTCTTTGCCACCGGTACAATGATAGAGGTCTTGAAGCATCTGGGAACAATGGCCTGACTCAGGGAGATGTTATAAATGTCAGTCAGGACATCCGCCAACTCGCTCGTGCAGTCTCGGAGTACACGTCCCGGGATGTTGTCCGGACCTGCAGCTTTACGTGGGTTGACTCTGGTTAGGGTCCTCCGTGTGTCCGCCGTGTTGATGGTAAAAGCTGGTCCGACCAATGGTGGGGGGGGCCAGCCCTCCCTCTGGTTGTCGGGTTAGATGCTTCAAAACGTGCAAAGAAGTCGTTGAGCCTGTCTGGAAGCAAAGCGTCGTCATCATCGACCCCCTGCCTAGACTTATAGCCTGTCAGTGTCCGAACTCCCTGCCACATCTGCTTGGTGTTCCTAGTGTCACAGAGGTGTCCCTGGATTTTCTCCGCATAGGCGCGCTTCGCCGCCTTAATTCCCTTTGAGAGTGCAGACCTGGCTGAGCGGAGAGTGATCCTATCCTCCACTCTGAAGGCTGCATCTCTGGCTGTAAGCAGCGTGCGCACCTCTGCAGTCATCCAGGGCTTATGGTTACCCCGCATAGTGATGGTCTTCACTGTAGTGACATCCTCTGTGCACTTCGCGATGTAGCTGGTGACCGTTTCAGCATACTCCTCCACATCTGTCTTGTCTTCCTGGGAGGCTGCTATTTTGAAAACCTCCCAGTCTGTGTGCAGAAAACAGTCTTTCAGTGCAGAGGTTGCACTCTCTGGCCAAATCCTGATTTGTTTCACTGCCGGCCTGCTGCGCTTCAATAAAGGTTTGGAGACAGGCACCAGCATCACGGATATGTGGTCAGAAAGGCCGAGGTGGGGGTGGGGTATAGCCTTATATGCATCTGTGTTTGTGTACACTAAGTCCAACATATTCTCTCCTCTGGTCTTAAAGTCTACACATTGTTTAAACTTGGGAAGCACAGTCTTTAAGCTGGTGTGGTTAAAATCCCCCGCAACCACCACAAAACTGTCCGGATGTGAAGTTTGGATTTCACTAATCGCATCGTGCAGTTCCCCGAGTGCCTTCTTAGCATTAGCGTTAGCGTTAGCGCTCGGCGCTATGTAAACACCCACTACAAACACATTGCTGAATTCCCTCGGCAAATAATATGGCAGACAATTTACAATAACGAACTCCGCCAACGGAGAGCAGTGTTTAGACACTAATGTGGCATTAACGCACCAGTTCTTGTTAACATAGATGCATAGCCCCCCCCCCCCCCCCACGGCTCTTACCAGAGCTCGCCGTTATTCTGTCAGCACGGAACATCGCCATATCTTCCAGCTGAATGGCCTCATCAGGGATGTTGTCGTGGAGCCATGTCTCCGTGAACACAAGCACACAGCAGTCTCTCCACTCTCTCCGGGTTTCTCTCAGCAGACGCAGCTCATCCAGCTTGTTGTGGAGGGAGCGGACGTTAGAGAGAAGAAGCGACGGTACAGCTGGTCTGGAGGGGTTAGCCTTTAGCCTAGCATGGATCCCGGCCCTTTTTCCACGCTCTTGCCTACGTTCACACCGTCTGCGCTTCCTCCTCTCTCGGGTAGCTTCCAGCGGGGACTCCGCCAGAATTCCATGCTGGCAGAGAATGTCCAAATCCCAACCGAGCGCCGCGATTCTTGCAGCGTGCAGTACCGTGATGTTTAATAAGGTTTTACGATTTGTGATTACAATAACGTCATCAGGTTTCCCATTTTCCCCTTTATTCATTTACACATTAAATATATATTTTTAGATGGTCAAGATCAGGCTAATATGATATTTGTGTACAGTGAGGCCTAACTTTCAACACTTTACACCGCTAACCTTCTGTTATGAAATTTTGTTAACTTCTTCTCTCGGCTGCTCCTTTTAGGGGTTGCCACAGCGGATCATCTGTCTTCATATCACCCTGTCCCTTACATCTTCCTATGTAACACCAACCCTCTCCAGGTCCTCCTTCACTACATCCATTAATCTTCTCTGTGGTCTTCCTTTTGTCCTCCTGCCTGGCAGCTCCATCTTCAACATCCGTTGTCCAATATATCCACTGTCCCTTCTCTGCACATGTCCAAACCATCTCAGCCTTGCCTCTCTTACTTTGTCTCCAAACCACCCAACCTGAGCTGTCCCTCTGATATACTCATTTCTAATCCTGTCCCTCTTAGTCCCTCCCACTGAGAATCTTAGCATCTTCAACGCTGCCACCTCCAGCTCCATCTCCTGTCTTTCTGTCAGTGCCACCGTCTCCAAACCATACATCATAGCAGGTCTCACTATCATCTTGTAAATCTTCCTTTTTACTCTAGCTGCTGTCCTTCTGTCACAAATCATCCCTGACACTCATCTCCGTCCAATCCACCCTGCCTGAATTCTCTTCTTCACCTCTCTTGTGCATTTTCCATTGCTTTGGATGACTGACCCCAGGTATTTAAACACATCTTCCTTCTCTACCTTTACCTCTACCTTGCATCTTCACCGTTGCACCTGCCTCCCTCTTATTCACACTCATATATTCTGTCTTGCTTCTACTGACTTTCATTCCTCTTCTCTCCAGAGCATACCTACACCTCTCCAGGTTCTCTTCCACCTGCTCCCTATTCTCACTACAGATCACAATGTCATCTGCAACCATCATGGTCCACGGGGACTCCTGCCTGACCTCGTCTGTCAGCCTGTCCATCACCATGGCAAACAAGAAGGGGCTCAGAGCCGATCCCTGATGTGATCCCACCCCCACCTTGAATCCATCCTTCACTCCTACAGCACACTTCACCACCATCTTGCAGCCCTCATATATGTCCTGCACCACCCTCACACACTTCCCTGCCACTCCTGATTTCCTCATACAGTACCACACTTCCTCTCTTGGCACTCTATCACATGCTTTCTCTAGATCCACAAAGACACAGTGCAGCTCCTTCTGACCTTCTCTATACTTCTCCATCAACACTCTTAAAGCAAACATTGCATCTGTAGTACTCTTTCTTGGCATGAAACCGTACTGCTGCACATTGTTTGTCACCTCTCCTCTTAACCTGGCTTCAACAACTCTTTCCCATATCTTCATAGTGTTAGGGCTGCACGGTGGCGCAGTGGTTTAGCACTGTGGCAGCACAGTTTTACCCTTGGCCGGGGGATCGCGGGGATCATGAGGTCGTGGGTTCGATCCCAGCCCCCGACCAACAGTGAGCTGTGTGGAGTTTGCATGTTCTCCCCGTGTTGCGTGGGTTTACTCCGGGATTTCTCCGGTTTCCTCCCGCATACCAAAAACATGTAGGTTTAGGGCGCTCGCGCACGCAGCGACCAGCAGCCGGTGGCTTGTCACCAGACTGCAAACCAAGTCTACCTACGGGTACAAATAAGTAACAAAAAAAAAAAAAAATAAATAAAAAAAAATAGTGTGGCTGATCAACTTTATGCCTCTATAGTTACTACAGCTCTGAGCATCACCTTTGTTCTTGAAAATTGGTACCAAAACACTTCTTCTCCACTCCTCAGACATCCTTTCACTCTCTAAGATTGTGTTAAACAATCTGAATAAAAAGCTCACTGCCATATCTCCTAAACATCTCCATACCTCCACATGTATGCCATCTGGACCAACCGCCTTTCCATTCTTCATCCATTCATCCATCTTCTTCCGCTTAATCCTTTTCGGGTCGTGGCGGGGCTGGAGCCTATCCCAGCATCTTTGGGCGAGAGGCAGGGTACACCCTGGACAGATCACCAGCCCGCTGCAGGGCCAACACAGAGAGACAGATGACCATTCACTCTCACAGTCCTTTTCAAAGCTGCCCTCACTTCTGCTTTGCCAATCCTCGGGACTTCTTTGTTCACCATCTTTCCTTCATACATCCTCCTCTCTCTCTGATTTTCTTTATTCATCAGCTCTTCAAAGTACCCCTTCCACCTTCTCAGCACACTCTCATCATTTGTTAGTACATTTCCATTTCTGTCCTTAATCAACCTAACCTGCTGTACATGCTTTCCAGCTTGGTCTCTCTGTCTAGCCAGTCGATATAAGTCCATTTCTCCTTCCTTAGTGTTTAGCTTCTCATACAACTCACTATATGCCTTTTCCCTTGTCTTTGCCACCTCTCTCTTTGCTATGCACCTAGATTCCAAATACTCCTGTCGACTTTCTTCATCTCCCTGAGTACCCCACTTTTTCTTTGCTAACCTCTTCATTTGGATACTTTCCCGTACCTCCTCATTCCACCACCAAGTCTCCTTGTCTTTCTTCCTCTGTCCACTGGATACACCGCATACCTTTTTACCCGTTTCCCTCAATACTTTCGATGTACTTTCCCAGTCATCTGGTAATTATTCCCTACCACCCATGCTGAATATTATTATATAAAACTCTCAATACTGTATATGGAAAATAAACTTAATATTTTCTTAAATTACTTCATTCTTTTCTTTGTTTATTGTCCATGAAGCACTGGCTGACAGAGCTTGAAGTGATGGCGTCCCTATTTGCTGCGGCCATCCACGACTACGAGCACACAGGAACCACAAACAACTTTCACATCCATACAAAGTAAGCTTCTTTTTCTGAAACGTTTAGTTACAATGGTGGCAAAAAACACCAGCTATATATGCACCACATCCTGTTATGAAATGGTAGAATAGTAAGCAATACCAGGAAAGGGTAGCTGTGCAGTTTTAGAAAGAGAGAGCAAGAGTACTCTAAAACAAACGTGCACTCTTTATGAAGGGAACACATTATTTTTAGATTTTCCTCATAGGGGGCCTGAAAAACGCAGTCTCCTGGCACCCATCATCATCTTTATTTTGGGAATAAAGTGCATAGAGTAAAACAACACAACTTAACAGCATCAACCTTGAAGTCATATTTCCCCTAAAATACATTGTCCTAATGTCAACACACATCTAATGTTATCTGGGGTTGCAAGACCAGTTATTGTGATTCTTTATCTTAAGATGAGTCGGTTTTTAAGTTGAATTAGACTGTATGGAAATTATTTCTGTAAAGTTTTTCACATTCATAGAAGCTCTCTGCAGCTCTTCAAAAGTACATTTATACTTAAACCTGGATGGTTCAAACACTATTTTCCCAGAATAAAACATAGTTTTGCCATTATTTAGTATCATAAAATTATCATAATCAAAACAGCTCAACAAGGTTTGAAAAATATTATCTGAAAGCTTTGGAAATGCAGGACCTGATTCTATATTTTGAGTTACTTTTGATTTCACAAATTTGAAAACAGGTTAATAATTAGCTTATTTATTTTTAATCATGGAAATTTTTTTTATTTTTATTTTAGGGAATTAATAATTTCATTTAACTTAAATCAGTGGATGTGTTTACATGCATACTAATAAACCAGTTATAATTGAATATCTGGAGTTATCTAATAATTCTAGTAGTCATGTAAACAGAATAATCAGATAAAGGCCATCATCAGGTTATGAGAAATTACATAAGCACACAGTTCATTACCCAATAATCTATTTATTCAATGAAAGTAAACATATCAAATCTGATTATTACCATTATCTGGTTATGCCCAGTTATTGGATTATGGTGAACATGTAACCAGGATCACTGTTAATATCACTGAAAATAGTTTGTTTATCATAACACTGTCTACCGTTGATGTGGACCACATTAGAAGGTGTATATTGGTAGTTTGTATATTATTTTCCTTATAGAGAGTAAAGGGTCAAATTTATACAGTGGTGTGAAAAAGTGTTTGCCCCCTTCCTGATTTCTCATTTTTTTGTGTTTGCTACACTTAAATGTTTCAGATCATCAAACAAATTTAAATATTAGACAAAGATAACACAAGTAAACACAAAATGCAGTTTTTTAAATGAAGGTGTTTATTATTAAGGGTAAAAAAAAATCCAAACCTCTACATGGCCCTGTGTGAAAAAGTGACTGCCCCCCCCCTCCATTAAAACAAATTAACTGTTTATCATATCTTTGGAAAGCTGAGTTCAATTTCTCTAGCCACACCCAGGCCTGATTACTGCCACACCTGTTCTCAATCAAGAAATCACTTAACCTCTTGCACTCTGGTGTACCGCGGGCGGGCACGTCTCTGCGTCCTAGAGCGCACTGAAAAAAAAAGCTGCATTTCCGTTCTTCCACTACAGACACAGCCGCGAACAGATTAGATGTGATTGACCTCTCATTCGACTAATAAGAGCCTTGAATTGGGTTTCTGAAACCTTGAAGAACCAATGACTGAAAACCTAGCAAGAAGGACCCGCCTACCAACGGCTGGGAATACAGCCAGCCAATTGAAGCACAGAAGTTCGAAAGCTGTTTTGTGTAAGGCTGGGTGAAGAGAGACTGACTGCTGCAGCAGATGAAAAAAGGACCCACAGGAAGAACCGCCACAGACCCAGCAGCACGGAGACCACCCACAAGTGCGACCTGTGTGACAGGGACTGCCATTCACGCATCGGCCTGTTCAGCCACAGGCGGTGCTGTCCCAGCAGAGTAGACATTTAGGATTCTCTTCCATGGTCATCATAGACTGACGGAGGCCGACAACGAAGGCTGGGTGACACACACGCGTTCGCCAGTCTTTTTTTTATTACTACTGTTATTTGTTTTGAAAAATCGTTTGCCAAAACCGCAATCATGGAAGCGCAAAACTGCAATAATGGAATTATGTTTTGACCGGGTCGCGTGACCAGAACCACGAGTCCGTAAGAAGCGGACCAGCTTCATGTTCGTCTGACAATGAGGAAGAGAAGTTCGCCAGCTACGCTGCTGTTGTGAACAGGTGTTATAAGCTAAATTATTCTTTATCCCTGAAAATTGTAATCAAAAATGACTTTTGACCGATCGGTAAATTACAGCTGTGCGTAGTAGACCGCGGCGCACGAAGTCCGAAGTCCGTGTGCCGCGGTACATGGTTCGTGCACCGCCTCCGGACCGTGAACGCCACGCCCCACCCCCACCCCCGCTACTCTTCTGTAGCGGGGGGACCGCGGGGACTGTGCGGGGTTGCAACATCACCACATGACTGTTCCGTCATGTAGCGATGGCCGATGTATGTCCTCTGTAGCGGGGGGAGGCGGTGGTGGTGGTGGGGGGGTGGCAGTTGTTATCTTCTACATTACAAATATTTTAGAATAATTTTTAGTGCACTGTAGGTTATTTTTTCTTGTAAAAAAAAAAAGCCACACATTTTTTACGTGGCATGCTTCCTTGTGTGTGGGGGCTTGTTTGTTCATTCATTCATGAATGAATGAATGAATAAACACCCCCCCCCACACACACACACACAGCCCTGAGTGTCACCTTTCATTAGAGCCCAAGATGAAGCTTCTATATTGAATCATTCAAAAGTTACAGACGTTTTTCCAAACTGTGCCATTTGGCACAATTTGGCACAGTTCAAAACCGCCTGGGAACAACCTGACAAAAAAGCTGTGTAATATATTCATTTTTTGTGGTATTGTTACAAAATTTTGACCTCAGCTGGATAACACTTGGTTCTACATTTCTATTGCATTTTCCAGCCCGGATCTGAAGCTGTGTGTTATTTGCAAGCATTTGTATCCAAAAAAACACCCAGGCGAAATTTATTTTCTTCAAGTTCAGTATGTTTAGATGACTGTTACTCAGCGGCAGGAGCACTTAGAGAGATTATGACAGTTTTGCCAAAAAATTCAAAGTGTTTTCTTTTAAATGAGACCAACCCCATGAAGATGCTGCATAGGGTTGAAGAACAGCTTTTTATTTACTTTGGGTATGTTATTTTTTGGCGTTTTTAGTGGAAATTGACCAGAGTGCAAGGGGTTAAATAGGACCTGCCTGACAAAGTGAAGTAGACCAAAAGATCCTCAAAAGCTAGACATCGTGTTGCGATCCAAAGAAATTCAGGAACAAATGAGAAACAAAGAAACTGAGCTCTATCAATCTGGAAAAGGTTATAAAGCCATTTATAAAGCTTCGGGACTCCAGCAAACCACAGTGAGCGCCATTATCCACAAATGGCAAAGACATGGAACAGTGGTGAACCTTCCAGGAGTGGCCGGCCGACCAAAATTACTCCAAGAGTGCAGCGGCGACTCATCCAAGACGTCACAAAGACCCCACAACAACATCCAGAGAACTGCAGGCCTCACTTGCCTCAGTTAAGGTCAGTGTTCATGACTCCACCATAAGAAAGAGACTGGGCAAAAATGGCCTGCATGGCAGAGTTCCAAGATGAAAATCACTGCTGAGCAAAAAAAGCATAAAGACTCATCTCAGTTTTGCCAGAAAACATCTTGATGATCCCCAAGACTTTTGGGAAAATACTCTGTGGACTGACGAGACAAACGTTGAACTTTTTGGAAGGTGTGTGCCCCATTACATCCGGCGTAAAAGTAACACAGCATTTCAGAAAAGGAACGTCATACCAGCAGTAAAATATGGTGGTGGTAGTGTGATGGTCTGGGGCTGTTCTGCTGCTTCAGGACCTGGAAGACCTGCTGTGGTAAATGGAACCATGAATTCTGCTGTCTACCAAAAAGTCCTGAAGGAGAATGTCCGGCCATCTGTTCGTGACCTCAAGCTGAAGTGCACTTGGGTTCTGCAGCAGGACAATGATTCAAAACATACCAGCAAGTCCACCTCTGAATGGCTTAAGAAAAACAAAATGAAGACTTTGGAGTGGCCTAGTCAAAGTCCTGACCTGAATCCAATTGAGACGCTGTGGCATGACTTTAAAAAGGCAGTTCATGCTCAAAAACCCTCCAATGTGGCTGAATTAGAACAATTCTGCAAAGATGAGTGGGCCAAAATTCCTCTACAGCGCTGTAAAAGACTCATTACCAGTTATCACAAACAGTTGATTGCAGTTGTTGCTGCCAAAGGTGGCCCAACCAGTTATTAGGTTTAGGGGGCAATCACTTTTTTCACACAAGGTCATGTAGGTTTGGATATTATTTAAATTTGTTTGATGATCTGAAACATTTAAGTGTGACAAACATACAAAAAAAAAAGAGAAATCAGGAAGGGGGCAAACACTTTTTCACACAAATCTCAAAATGTATGAGTAGAAAGTTGTAAATGTAAGCAGAAAAAGTTACCATAAATCACAAATTTATTTCAAATAGTTGTCAAAAAACCCCTGCAAATTTATGTGGGAAAATGTAGTAAAAATCATGCAAAAGTGGTGCAAAAAAGTCATCAGAAAAAAGTTGTAAATTTCATTTTTAAAATGTCATTTATGAGGAAAAATGTGAATTCAAAAGAGAAGAATGACAGATGAAAAAGTCTCACAAATTTGTGAGGGTGAAGTAGTTTTTACTTTTTACCTTGATACTTGAGTATAATTTCAGTCTACTCTGCCCTCTATGTCTGCTAGTTCACAACATAGAGAGTATTATATATCAGAACCTTAAACTTTAGTCTGATATTATTTAATTAATTATAAAATAATTGAAATGGCCTCTCTCCACAATTTCTACAACTGACCAAAATTACACTTTTATGGGATGCTGAAAGTTTTAAATATTTAGAGATTAGGAACACTTTTCCCCTACTTTGCAATAAAGTCACTGTTTAAATCCATTATAGCCATTATATGGCTGTTAAAAGTACAAACAGCTCCACTTTAACACATCTTACTGTGGTGTGTGAAGCCATTTTCTCAAGTGTTTTACTGTGTTTTGTTTACTGTAAAGAGGGTATCAGACTCTTAAAAAAACACTAATTGGAAAAATATTCAAAGAACACTTTGTAACCTGTTTAAACTGTCATTATGCAAACGAATTCAGGATGATGCTTGATTGAGAAATTTGTTAATTTTCCTGCTTTAGTAAGCCATTAGTAACCACATGGTGCCGTTTTTTTATTCACATATTGCACTGTCTTCGGCAATTTGAGCTTCATCATGAAGTCATAGTCATTAAATTTGTCCATGAAGGTTTTTTTTTTTTAGTCTCATTCTTGTCTGCTCCATCTAGAACAATCCTTGTGTTTTAGTGTCCCTTTCTGTTTCACTGTTTGTGTCCCAGATCAGAGTTTGCACTGATCTACAACGACCGGTCAGTCCAAGAAAGTCATCACCTCAGTGCAGCATTTCGCCTTCTGCAGGACGAACAAATGAACATTTTCATCAATTTGACACGGGAGGAGTGGATGTAAGTAAGAGGACACACTTGTTTCCATCTAGCACCATGAGATGACCTTTTGTTGTGATTAGGCGCTATATAAATAAAGTTGAATTGAACACAGCTGAATAATTTGATAATTTAGTTCAATCAGTTAGCTGTGGTAATTTGTATTGAAAGTGATCTGGCAAGATAGCAACACCATAGCATTTCCTCTGGGCTCTGTTTCAGCCGGCAGAAAGTTTCCCACCTGTGAGTCTTCTTGGACAGTCACAGGTGTCTTCATCCAGGTTTTGCTATTGACTGCTCTAAAAAAGCGGACATGCCTCATAGCGCTATGGATGGGGAGTGACTTAGGACAGAGGATGGGGACAGCTGCAGGAAGCATGTTTTTCCCCCTCACAATTTCAGGCAGTTTTTGCCTGTTTCAGCTTAAAAGTTTGAGTTTTTTGTTGATTTTTATTCATTCATTCATTCATTCATTCATTCATTCATTCATTCCCTTCTCTTCTTCTTTTGGCTGCTCCCTTTAGGGGTCGCCACTGTGGATCATCTGCCTCCATCTCACCCTATCGTTTACATCTTTCTGTGTAACACCTACCCTCTCCATGTCCTCCTTCACTACATCCATCAATCTTCTCTGCAGTCTTCCTTTTGTCCTCCTGCCTGGCAGCGCCATCTTCAACATCCTTTGTAGAATATATCCACAATTCTGCCTCTGCACATGTCCAAACCATCTCAGCCTTGCCTCTCTTACTTTGTCTCCAAACCGCTCAAACTGAGCTGTCCCTTTGAAACACTCATTTCTAATCCTGTCCCTCCTAATCACTTCCAGTAAGAATCTTAGCATCTTCAACTCTGCCACCTCCAGCACCGCCTCTTGTCTTTTTGTCAGTGCCACCATTTCCAAACCATACAGTACATCATAGCAGGTCTCACTACCATCTTGTAAATCTTTGTTTTTACTCTAGGTGCTGTCTGTAGTGTCTGAATAATGGAGAACGGAGAGTTTGCTTTGCTGATCACTGAACCCTTTATTGAACTTGACATCACAATATATATTCCCAGCCGTAGCCCTCCTGACGTCACTCACCTCCCCACCCCCGGCTGAGCTACGGCAAGCCCCGAAGTACAATTCCCATATGTAACACTCCCCCCCCCACACACACACACACAAAGCTCCAGACCCCAACCCTTTGCCATAATTCAATAAATATGAAACTCAACACGTCAGCATCATTCCTGTGTTGTTGTTTTTTTTTAAACCCATGAACAAGAACAACTATAAACAGATGAACTCCACAGGTGTCTGGGTAGACTACCAGAACACCCCGCCTAGTTGGAGCGGATTATTCTGCCGCTAGATCCAACTGGCGTCAAACATTAACAGTCCTTGTAACAAAGTCCTCCAGGTACCTAGGCCTCCGACAAATTCTAACCGGGTGTCCCGCAGGAGGGGACCCTGCACCTGGCACCGTCGGCCTAGCCTGTGGGTCCTCATCAGTCAGGACCACCCAGTCCCAGCTCTCACTGAAACATCCCGCTGTGGGTTCAGTCCTCTGTTCCGGTGGCAACCTTCTCAGTCTACTGGCATGCCACCGAGACCCGTCTTCCAGCTCAAACGTGTCCGGGCCCTGCTGCCTCGAGATCTGCCATGGCCCCGTCCACAGCGGTTGAAGCTTGTGGGTGCAGACAGGGTGTTTGATCCATACCCGGTCCGCCTCCTTCAGTCCATGATCCCTTGCCCTGTGCTTCCTGTCGAACCGCTGCTTCATCCTATGTTGCTTCCTGGCAACCCGGTTCCACACTGCTTCCGTGTCTTCCCGAGAACCCGTCGTTGTTGGTCTCAGCCGAGTCACCAGCAAACGTAACTCCTGTCCCAGCACGAGGACCGCCGGGGAACAGCCCATCGTGGTGTGGACAGATGCTCTATAGTGTAGCAACGTGCTGTGCAGAGCATCCGCAAATGCAAAATCATCCTCCAAGTGAGCTCTTAGTCCATTCTTTAATGTCTTATTGAAGCGCTCAACCCTTCCGTTAGCTTGCAGGTGATAGAACGCCGTCTAAACATATTCCACACCTCTGGTGCTCAGAAACTCTTCAAAAGCTGTGGAGATAAACTGCAGGCCATTGTCCATGGTAACTGTGCTTGGGGTCCCCCACCTAGCAAACAGGGACACCAGGAACCCCGTGACCACTTCCGTTGTGACAGTTAGTTGGAAGCACTTCTGGCCACTTTGAGAACATGTCATAGGCCATGAAAAGAAACCGGCTATTCGAAGGTGTCGCATGCAGCTCACCACAGATTTCCAGCTCGACATGCCTCCAGGGTCCATCCGGATATGGCACCGGCCGTAGGGGCGGGGTGAGGTGGTCTGCCAGTCTTGCCGCTCTCCAGGCATGGCACGCAGTGTTTCACCATGGCCTCGATGTCCTTATTGATACCCGGCCGCCAGACAGAATCCCTACTGCACTGCTTCACCTTAACCACCCCCAAGCGACCCTCGTGCAGCATTGCCAGAACACGTGCCCTTAGGGACGACAAGATCAGGGCGCAATGTCCTCTGGCCACACATACCTCATCCCAGCAGCTCAGTTCATCCTTTGCCCAGTGATAGGGTGCTAACTCTCCCACCACCCCTGCTGGCCAACCCTCTCTGATTACCGAGCATAATTTCACCAGCACTGGATCCCATTCCTACTCCTCCCTGAGCTCCTGAGGAGACACTATCTTCTGGAGCGTTCTGTGCAGCATGTGGATCAGGTCCGCCTCGGTGGGGTCATCATCACCGTCGTCCAGTAAGGAGGAATTTACTGTGGCGTGAGACAAGAGGTCCACCACGATATTATCTTTGCCCCGGGTGAACTTGGTTGTAAAGTTGTAAGCTCTCAGCCTCTCAGACCACCTGTGGATCCTCAGTGGCCTGTGCCCTGACCCCGACGTTTCCAGCAAAGTCGTGAGCGCCCGATGGTCCGTCCTTAGGGTGAAGTGGCGCCCGTAGAGGTAGATATGCCACCTCTCACATGCCCAGACGCAGGCCAATGCCTCCCTCTCACCTACGGCATATTTTTGTTCCGCCGCTAAGAGAGACCTTGACACGAACACCACCGGGCGCTCAGTACCATCCTGCACTTGGGACATGACTGCTTCCAGCGCTGAACTGAATGCATCGCAGGTCACAATGGTCGCCTGATTGGGGTCAAAATGAGCCAACGCTGGCGGAGAGGTGAGCTACTGCTTTAACTTTGCGACCGCTGCCGAGCAGGCTGGGGTCCACTCCCATGGTGCATCCTGCTTCAATAGAGCCTGGAGGGGTTTGATTGTCTCTGAATAATGAGGGATGAACCGCCCATAGAAATTGACCATGCCCAGGAACGACGAGATCTGAGCGGCCGTGGAAAGATCTGGGATGCGTAGAACCTCCTCCACGTTTGAGAGCAATGGCTGCAGCCCTCTATCAGTCAGCTGAAATCCCACAAACTCCACAGTGTCTGCTGCAAAGATACATTTCTCACTGTTCAGGGTAACCCCGTGCTCTTGAAGTGTGTCCAGGACCCTCTCCAGGCTCGCGTCGTGTTCATCCCACGATGCCCCATGCACCACAATGTCATCTAAGTATGCCATCACGCCCTTGAGACCAGCCAGCATGGTTGACATGACTTTTTGAAAACGGCTTGGTGCAGAGCTCAGGCCGAACAGCATCCGGGTATACCGGAAAACCCCCATGTGGGTCACAAATGCCGTCAGGTTCCTACTGTCCGGGTGGAGCAGTACCTGCAGGTAGCCCTGACAGAGGTCCAGCTTTGTGAACACCTGAGACCCACTGAACGTTGCTGTGAGCTCCTCCATAGTGGGGAGGGGGTATTTGTCTGGAATGACCGCCTTGTTCACCACCCTGAGATCTATGCAAAGTCTGATGCCTCCCCCCTTTTTTTTGGCCACCACCAGGTTGGAGATCTCCAGTAGCTTGGACAGCTCCGCTGAAACCTCATCCCACAGTGCGAGGGGAAGCCGTCACAGTGGCTGAATTTTTGGTGTCATGTTCTCGTCAACGAGAGGGCGATGGTGAAAAGCTCCAATATGACCCAGGCCCCTAAACAATACTGGCCAGTGGAGGTGCCAATCTGGACACACCGTCAACACCATTGAGCCCTCCGGGTCCCTTATAGAGAAACCTAGTTCCCCCAGCAGGTCAATTCCCAACAGGTCTGCCCCCTGGCGTGCCACCTGGAAGGTGAATCTGGACACCTCTTCAACCCGCATGTTACCGAGAAGTCCACTGTGCCCACCACAATCTCCATGTGTCCGTACCCGAACATCTTCACTGTCCCCCCCAATAGACTTCATGGGGAACAGCCTTCGTAGTGTAGTCAAGCACAAGATGGATCTCCAGGCCCCTGAGTCCACCATGAGGGGCACGTCAACCCTGTCAAGCTGAAGCATCTACCACTTTAATGGCCCTTTCCCTATGCGTGCTACACACACCCATTCTGGGTCACTGGGCTCTGCCATTACCAGGGCAGGAGATGAAGTGTGGGCTCTGTTACGCGCCTTTGTCTACCTCTTCTTCTTCTTCTTAGCTCGTCTTTGAGGCCTAGTTAGCATGCTAACCTCCGTTCTTGGCGGGAAACCACATGCAGCCAGCTCCTCACTAGCTGAGGCTATTAGCTTCCGCAGGGTTGTGGATTCCCTTTGCTTGACTAAGTCCGGCACACCTCCCAGCGGCAGGGTTTCCTGGGTTAGCCTTAGCACGCTTCTCAGCTACGTATTGCTGGTGCTGTGAGCTAGTGTATCCTGCACTAGCTACTTTTCAATAGGCCCAAAGGCGCACTCCTTCGCTAAGCTACGTAGCTCCATAACGAATGACTGCGTGGACTCACCCGCCTGCTGCCGAAGGTCGAAAAACTCATACCTCCTTTCGGTGACAGTGGAATGGTCACCAAAAGTACTGTCCATCAGAGCAAACCCGTCTTCCAGCGAACCGTAGTCACACAGCCCGAAGAAGATACGTTGCCCTTCGGTGCCAAGATAATGTACTAGCAGGCTCCTCTATCTCTCCTCACTGATACAACCGAGTCCGGCCGCCGCCACATATACCTCAAACATATTCCTCCAGCGAGCCCACAGTATAGTCGGTGTGCCCTGGCACTGTAGGAATGGAGGTGGCTCTCCGACACACGCGCCCATTTTCCTCGTTGCCAAATGTAGTGTCTGAATAATGGAGAATGGAGAGTTTGCTCTGCTGATCACTGAACCCTTTACTGAACTTCACATCACAATATATATCCCCAACCGTAGCCCGCCTGACATCACTCACCCCACCACCCCCGGCTGAGCTACGGCAAGCCCCGAAGTACAATTCCCATATGTAACACTGTCCTTCTGTCACAAATCATCCCTGACACTCATCTCCATCCAATCCACCCTGCCTGCACTGTCTTCTTCACCTCTCTTATGCATTTTCCATTGCTTTGGATGATTGGCCCCAAGTCTTTAAACACATCTACCTTCTCTACTGCTACCTTGCATCTTCACTGTTACACCTGCTTCCCCCTCATTTACACCCATGTATTCTGTCTTGCTTCTACAGGCTTTCTTTCCTCTTCTGTCCAGTGCATACCTCCACCTCTTCAGGTTCTCTTCCACTTGCTCCCTACTGTCACCACAGTTCACAGTGTTGTCTGCCAACATCATAGTCCACGGAGAATCCTGCCTGGCCTTGTCTGTTAGCCTGTCAAACACACATCTAATGTTATCTGGGTTGTATTATTTATTTATTTATGTATTCACATCCTCTCAAAACTTGATGGCAATCAGTAAATAATTATGATTTGAAATTTAAACTGTAAGGATTTGTATTATATTATCATGGGTGTACTTGTATTTCAAAAATGATACACAAGAATATCCCCTGTTTATCTCATGTTCTCAGGATCTGTTGTTTAAATTTTCATAAAGGGAACGACAAGTCCTTCAACTAATATATAAAGAATATATTGTGTTCCTAAACTTTTCTATCATCTTAAGAGTTAGGAAAAAGTTAGGGTCTACTTCTACACATACTGCAACTGCAACTGCCGTCATGTCACTTCACATTCTTTGTAAATTCACTAGAGGACTACTTAATGTTATATAGGTGTCATATAATCCACAAAGACAGAGCGCTTTTTGCTAATTTGTCTGCACAGTCATTCCCTTTCAACCCTTCATGTGCAGGAACCCAACAAAACTGAACTTCTCCACCACCCCTGTGTACCCTAAATAAACTGTGATATAGCTCAATCACCAAGTCTTCCCTTGTAGACTTTAGTGTGTGTATGGTTTTTAACCCTGCAAGTGAATCTGTGCACACCACCACCCGGTCCAGTCTGACCTCCTCCACCCACTGCAAAGCAATAATTATTGCCCCCATCTCTGCTGTAAACACGGATGTATTGTTGGAGAGTCTTTTTGCGATGGTCACGTTAAACTCTGGAATGTATACTCCAACTCCAACAGAGCCCTCTTTGTTCTTTGAACCATCAATATAGAGCTGTAAGAAGTTATAGTAATTGTTCCTGAGGTAAATGCTTGTTTTAACACCAACTTCATGGTGTTATGGTTTATGCCAGTCCTTTTTCCTCATTAGCAGACTAGCGTCTACTTCTATTCCTGGAAACAGCCAAGGGGGAACATTACTCACTGGACTGGTGTTAGTTATATCAAGAGTGTGCAGCCCATACATTCTGGTCCTTCTTTCAATTGTCCACCCAAACCCGTGTCTCTGGAAATTAGAGTATTCCCAGCAGTCTTGTAGTGTTGTTTTTGAAATATTCGCTTTGTCACTTCCGTTCAGCTTGACCCAGTATGATAATGTGAGTTTATCTCCTCTCAAATCCATTGGCATTTCTCCTGCTTCTATTAAAACTGCATTGTTTTGTGTTGTTTTGACAGCTCCAATGAACAGGCGAAGCGCTCGATGCTGCATTCTGTTTTTTCCAGAGTCATCTTTGCCGCTGCTCCATAAATCATGCATCCATAGTCTATTGTCGATTGCATTAGTGCTCTGTAAATGTCAATTAATGCCTGTTTATCTGCACCCCATTCATGTCCAGCTACAGCTTTTATGAGATTAATGACTTTTTTGCACTTTGTCTCCAGATTTTCAACATGAACTCTATGTGTATCCACTATCAAACCACAATCCTAGATATTTGAACTCACTGGCTTTCTCTATTGGTTGATTATATAATGTTAATGGTTCTGTACCATTTCTGCGTTTTTCTGTGAAAGTCATATAGCAGGTTTTACTGTTTGAAAATTTAAATCCCCAGTCATATGACCACTTTTCCACTTTCTCCATTGCTTTCCTGATGTTTTTGAACACAAATTTCTCATTTCTTCCCCTCGTCCATATGGCTCCATCATCTGCATATACTGTAGTGCTGTTTTGATAGATTCCTCTTTATCCTCAAACATGTCATTAATCATTATATTGAATAAAACAGGGCTTATCACACTCCCCCGAGGAACACCATTTTCTATTTCAAAGTCATTAGAAACTTCTGATCCTACTTTAACCCTAATTGTCCTGTGTGTTAAAAAAAATCCATTATCCACCAACACTCATTTTATTCAGTTTGATAAGAAGTCCATCCCTCCACAGTGAGTCATAAGCCTTTTCAATATCCAGATAAACTATAACCATTACTCCTTTCATTTTGAGAGTCTTTTCAATATCATTACTTACCCTAACTAGAGCATCCACTGTGGATCTTCCTCTTCTAAAACCATTCTGATAGTCGTTTATTAATCATTTTTGCTCTAGTACATATGAGAGTCTGTAAACCAACACCTTCTCCGTCCATTTCCCTAAATGTGACGTTAATGCTATTGGCCTGTAGTTGCCTAGATGAGCTGGATCTTTCCCTGGCTTATTAACTGGCAAAATTACAGCCTTTTTCCACCCACTTGGGATAACCCCCTCCTTCCATATTCTGTTAAACAATTTCAGCACCAGTTGCATTGATTGCATAGGCAACTGCCGGAACATAGCATAGCTTAACTGATCATATCCTGGAGCTGTGTATCCACTATCTTGCAAAGCTGTCTTAAGCTCTGACATTGTGAACTCGAGGTCTAACGCAGTCATGTCCTCTTTCACTTCATTTTTTAAGTTTGCATTTTCTCTTGAGTTTATGCTGCCTTTGCTGTCTATGACTCTCACCAAGATGGTCTCCTCTATGCACTGCTGCAAATGCTCTACCTAGGACTTCTGCCTTTTCTTTGTCTGATACAGCCATCTTGTCCCCATCCACTAAAGCTGGAATTTTAACTGATACCACTCATTTTTTTAAACATACCCCAGACATTACCTAGTTCTGTTTTCCTGCCAAGGGTGGAACAAAATTCTCTCAATGTTGACCTTTTCCTGTTTTTAATAATCCTTTGAGCTACTGCCCTTTTCCTTTTGTACTCTACAGTATTAAGTTTTCACTAGTCATATTCTTTCTCAGCTCTCTGAATGCCCTGTTTTGCTCTTTTACTGCAATACTACATTCGTCATTCCACCAGGGTGCAACCTTCTTCCTACCCTGTGTTGTTTTCTTAGGTATACTTGCTATTGCAGCATTCAGAATATGATTGGTTACCTGACTTGAACACTCTTCTATGCCACCTTCTAATGTTACCAAATGACACGACTGAACACAGTATTGCCTACATTTTCCCCAATCTGCCTTGTCAAAACATCATCTTGTAAAACATCTTCCCTCTTGCATACATACTTCAGTTTTAATGACTGTAAGTACTGGGAAGTGATCATTTCCCATTGTTGTCCTGTTCATAATCGTCCATTCACAGGTGCTCACTAAAGAATCAGATACCAGAATCAGGTCAATACATGATAATGTGCCCCTATGCACATCCACCCTGGTACCTTCACCACTGTTTAGACAAATTAACGATCTTTCATCTAACATCTCTTCCACAACATTTCCATTGTTATCTGTATGTCTGTTTCCCCACAAGCTATTGTGGGCATTCCAGGGTTTCTGGTTGGGGAACTTCCTGACCTGTGTGGTGGGTATGATGGTATTGTGGAGGAAAAAATAAGTGCAGGCGGACACGACAAGCTGAAGGTTAAAGGTGTTTTAGTCTCCATCATGAGACTCACTCAGCACTGTGAGTGAGCTCTGAGTGCGTACTGAATGCGTCTTTTAGTGAGCTTTGAGTGAGCACATTTATACCAGCAAGAGAGAATGCATGGGACATTTACATAACAGTCAAGAAAGAATGCATGTAACATTTACATAAGAGTCACACATATCAATAGCTTGATTACTGGCGCCGGAATTCCTCTCTTTGCTCCGGGGCTGTAGGACAAAAGAGAATGCAAGGCACATTTACATATTGATATCAGTCCATACATGTCATTGTTCTGTTTTCTGCTCAAGCTGAGTGCTCTGTCTGTCCAAGTAGATTGTGGTGGGTCACCCCACACCGCTCCCCCCAGAGCGCTCAGCAGGGGAACGAGACGGCGATCGGCCGGCTTTGGAAGCGAGGTGCGGGAAAAGCTCTGTGCAGGAGGAGGTGGAGGGGGGTGGGAGTAAGCAAGTGCCGGCCTGGAACGGCAAAGTTGTCCGGGCCGTGCAAAAATTGCATGTGGATCCGCGATGGTGAGGGACTTTCCCGTTAAACGTGGCGGAGATCCACAGCGGCTGTGAGAAGAAGAAAAAAAATTGTCTCTGACTCCTCTCGCGGCTCAGTCCTGCGAGGATGCGTAGCGGCTGTGAAAAAGAACAGAGGCTGAAGCTGTGTGAAGGACTTGGTGGTTTGGCTTTAGGTGCGGGCACAGCCTTAAAGCCATCGGGGACAGCAGACGGCTGAATTCCCATTGTGCACCGTGGCTGAGACCCATACAAAGTCCTGTGTGCGGGCTGCGTGTCTGCTTCAGGTGCGTGCGCAGCCCTGAAGGTTCCGAGGGTGGCGATCGGCCGTGTTTCTCGGGCATGTGCAGCGGCGGAGGACAATGTCAGTCTGTGGAGCCGGATTGTCCCTGGTGCGTGGCGTGCGCCTGGCGCTGTGACCACATAGCTGAAAGTTGCGCTGTCCTCGTAACCCCACGGTGTGCGTGCGGGGCTTCTGTGCATGGAAGGTCCGCTGTCAAGAGGTGAGTCAGGGTCAGGGAGCTTGATGGAAATCAGCGCAGTCGGCGCCGATGGTCTTCCCTGTTCAGGCTGTTTCTGTCGTTCACTCGTGTTGGGCCATGGTGCGTTCTGGTCCAAGTGCTGCATTCTCCGTCCGGCCCTGGAGGTCGCCATCATGGAGAGAGGACAAGGCGTGCGCGCTCCCGTGTGGATGCGAAGGATGTGGGCGATCCTCTGTCTCTGGGATCCACAGCGCGGTGAGAGGGAGCAGACGATCATTGTCTCTCGGCAGGTCCCAGCGTGGAGGTCCCAAATATCAGGCGAGGGTCGCACCGTGACGCTTTCTGAGGCTTTCCCGGTTGTGGATGATCTCTGGGGTGTTCGCTTGGTGGTCCATTCACGTCAGGTCACCAGTGTGGAGGAACAGAATAGTCCACAGCGCAGCAGAAGGGAGAGACAGTCCAATCATGTCGGGGTCACCAGTGTGGAGGAAAAAATAAGTGCAGGCGGACACGACAAGCTGAAGGTTAAAGGTGTTTTATTCCTCCATCACGAGACTCACTCAGCACTCTGTTTGTGCGCTGTGAGTGAGCTCTGAGTGCGTACTGAATGCGTCTTTCAGTGAGCTTTGAGTGAGCACATTTATACCAGCAAGAGAGAATGCATGGGACATTTACATAACAGTCAAGAAAGAATGCATGTAACATTTACATAAGAGTCACACATATCAATAGCTTGATTACTGGCGCCGGAATTCCTCTCTTTGCTCCGGGGCTGTAGAACAAAAGAGAATGCGAGGCACATTTACATATTGATATCAGTCCATACATGTCATTGTTCTGTTTCCTGCTCAAGCTGAGTGCTCTGTCTGTCCAAGTAGATTGTGGTGGGTCACCCCACACCATCAACGGACGTGCCGACGTACCCAGTCACATATTCAGCATATTCCTGTATGTTTACAGAAGAGTCCTCTCGGGTGGCTGCAGCTTTAAACACATCCCAGTCTGTGCAGGCAAAACAGTCTTGCAGGGTGCTCTCAGCCTCTGGAGTCCAGTGCTTAATTTGCTTAATAACAGTGTTTGTTTGTTTCAGCTTTTGTCTGTAGGCTGGCTACATAAACAGGGAGATGTGCTGTGACTGCCCTAAGTGGGGGCGGGGTGCCGCTCTGTAAGCACCACGTATATTGAAGTAAACATGATCCAATGTGCTTTTATCGTGGGTGGGAATATTCCCATGCTGGAAATATTTGGGGAGTATAGTCCATAAATTGCACTGGTTAAAGTTGCCAGCAACAATAAAAACAGCATCAGGATGCTTTGTCTCTACTGTGCTGATGACTTCATGGAGTTTGTTTAGCACTACTGTGTAACTTACAATCTTACAATCATCTTTTACCATCCTCACCTGTACATAACTGCATAACTACATAACTACATCTAACTTATTGCACATTATTTGCACATAACAGTACTTTTAACTTTCTGCACTGCTGCATATATTTGCATATGTTTGCTTAAATTGCACATACTGTTAATTACCGTATATACTGCCCTGCTGTCCTTTGCACTTCTGATTGGATGCTAAACTGTGTTTCGTTACCTTGTATTCATACATGTGTAATGACAATAAAGTTGAATCTAATCTAATCTAATCTAATCTAACTGCTTTGCAGACGGATGTAAACAGCAGCTACAAACATAGTGGTAAATTCTCTCAGTAGACAATAGGAACGGCATTTCAACAGTAAAAACTCCACATCAGGTGAACAGTGCTTGTAAACAGTCTGTACATCTCCACACCATAAGTTGTTTACAAAAACACACACTCCCCCTCCCTTCGTCTTACCAGAAGCTCTGGTTCTGTCTGCTCGATGTGTTGAGTGAGTTTGTAGTTGAATGGTGGCTTCTGGGATTCTGTCTGATAGCCAGGTCTCACAGAAAATTAGGGCACAGCACTCTCTTATCTCCCGCTGGTCATCAATTCTCAGTCTTAGTTCATCTAGCTTGTTTTCCAAAGACCAAACATTTGCCGGTAAGATACTGGGAATTGGTGGTCGACTGGTGCGGGCCTTTAGCCTAGCATGTGGCCCACCTCTCTTGCCTCTTCTCTGCTACAGTCTTCGACGCGCTCTCTTGGGGTCAGCAAGCTCACATGGGCTTGGTACTTCGAGGCCTTCCTGGGGGTGGAGCTGATTTGTTTTGGTTGTCTGATTCTAATGTGCTGAACTGGCTGTTTAACGTTGAGACTTTTGCTTTGGCAAGATTTATAGAAGAAGGATGGCAGCAGAGGCAGTCTACTCTGTATCCAACACAGATGTTTCTTTTATGGCCATCAGTGTTATCAATGTTACAGTGTTTTGTAAGCCCACATGGGTTGGGTACCATTGGTGGAGGGCATGTAAACAATCAATCAATGTATAGTATATGCAAAAAATATTGTTGCTTTATTTTAAAATGTTGGGCCATGCAACTGTATGGTCCTCAAAGCGTCACCAGTTGTCTCCGTCCCTCTCCCCCTCTTCCCTTCACCCCTACTGAAGCTTTCAGTAGTAAGCTACAATGTGTTGTATAAACGTAGAGATGAAGTAAAACACATCTACAGTTGTAACCAGACCATATTTTCTCCTTCATTTACAGTTGAAACCAGATATTTACATGTGCTACATAAAAAGACACATAACCTTTTTTTTATCACTACTGTCTGACATTAAATCAGACTAAACTTTTCCTTTTCTAGGTCAGTTAGGATCATCAAAATTATTTCTATTTCCTAAATAATTTTTATATTTGCCAAATATTTTTTATTACTTTCTTCAAAGTCAGAAGTTTACATACATTAAGATTACCATGACTTCAAACAATTTGGGAATGCCCAGATGATGATGTCATGCCTTTGGAAGCTTCTGATAGGCTAAATGACAACATATGAGTTAATTGGAGGCACACCTGTGTATTTATTTTAAGGCACACCTCAAACATGCTGCTTCCTTGTGTGACATCATGAGAAAATTAAAAGAAAATCAGCCAAGATATCAGGGAGGGAATTGTGCACCACCTTGAATACAACTTCCAGATACCTGAAGGTGCCATGTTCATCTGTTCAAATAATTATACACAACTATAAACACCATGGGGATGTCCAGCCATCATACTACTCAGGCAGGAGACGGGTTCTGTGTCCCAGAGATGAATGCGTTGTGGTGCGAAATGTGCTATATCGCCTAGCCCTAGTTCTAGGACTAGGCGATATAGCAAAAAAAAGCATCGTGATATAATTTCCCTATATTTGTCATGGTCTGAGCATTGATATTGTCTGTGCTCGGGTCATGCAGTATTTTCCTCCCGTTCTGTGTTAGTTCCTTGTGGCCTCTCCAAGCTTTTATCCTGACAGCATCTTGGAGGGGCTTCTGGCTGTCAGAGCCGAGCTCAGCGGTTACAGCTGGATTACATTCAGCTGATGACGTCCTCATCAGCTGATTAATCCTCTTGCCGTATTTAAGGGAGCAGCTTTGGTTACTCTAGGCTGCGACCTCATACTCACTACGTTGGACTTCCACAACGTTGGGCTGGAATTTCTAACCCCGATTCCAGTCTTCCTTTCTCTTCATTTCCCAGTAAGTTTAATCCTTAGGTTGTGTATATCGTCATTGTGTGTAGTGTAGTCTTTATTTGTGTCCTGCCCTTTGTAGCTCATTATTTTGTCATCTTAGTCTATTAATAAATAGGCAAACTCATTGGTTGCCTACAGCGTCTCATTAGTGGTCCGCGAGGACCACGCCATGACAATATTCCAAAATGCTCATTTCAGCCGCTTGTATCCGCAATCTCATTCTTTCGGTCATTACCCAAAGCTCATGACCATAGGTGAGGGTGGGAACATGGATTGACTGGTAAATCAACAGTTTTACTTTAGAGCTCAGCTCCCTCTTCACCACAACAGACCAGTACAATGCCCACATCACTGGAGATGCTGCTCCGATCCATCTGTCAATCTCTTCCTTCATTCTCCCCTCACTCGTGAATGAGACCCCGAGATAAACTCCTCCACTTGGGGCAGGAGCTTGTCTCCAACCCAGAGAGGACAATTCACCTTTTTCCGACTAAGGACCATGGACTCGGATTTGGAGGTGCTGATTCTCATCCCAGCCACTTCACACTCAGTAGCAAACCATCCCATTAAGACCTGTAGGTCATTGGTCTATGAAGCCAACAGGACAACATCATCCGCCAACACCAGAGATGAGATCCTGTGGTCACCAAGCATGACGCGCTCCGTTCCTTGGCTGTGCCTAGAAATCCTGTCCATAAAATTTATGAACAGGATTGGTGACAAAGGGCAGCCCTGGCAGAGTCCAATTCTCACTGGAAACGAGTTTGACTGGGTGTTGGCAATACGAACCAAACTCTTGCACTGGTCGTATAGGGACCGGATTGCTCGTAGCAACAAGCCCGATACGCCACACTCCCTCAGCACCCCCCACAAGAAACCACGAGGGATGTGGTTGAATGCTTTCTCCAAGTCCACAAAACACATGTGGACTGGTTGGGCAAACTCCACGGACGAACCCTCGAGGATTCTTGAGAGGGTAAAGATTGGGTCTGATGTGCCACGGCCAGAACGAAAACCATATTGCTCCTCCGGAGTCCAAGGTTTGATCGCAGATACAAGCCGATGCAAGACTGCTGAACTCACCCTTAGAGATAGGATGAGGAGCTCAGTCATCTTGGAGGGGCTCAGAGTAGAACTGCTGCTCCTCCACATTGATAGTAGCCAGTTGAGGTGGTTTGGGCATCTGATCAGGATGGATGTCTCCCATTTGAGGTGTTTCGGGCACATCCCACTGGGAGGAGACCCCGGGGCAGACCCAGGACACGCTGGACAGACTATGCCTCCCAGGTGGCCTGGGAACGTCTTAGTATCCTCTCTGAAGAGCTGGATCAGGTGGCCAGGGAGAGGGAAGTCTGGGCTTCTCTGCTTGAGCTGCTGCCTCCACAACCCGGACCCCTGGAAAAGCGGTAGAAGATGGATGGATGGATGGATGGACATTGCAATATGTACTGTATTTTGTGTACTGAATGTCCTTTAAAATTTGGTTTTACTTACATTTTTATTATAAATTTATATATACAGTCATGAAAAAATTAGAAACTGTGTGTGTGTTTTTTCCGCATATTTAGACATATGGATATTTAATATCAATGTTAAAAATACTGGGAGATTTACGTAATACAACTAAACAATTAAAAATGAATTAAAGACTTATTTAAAATTTTCTGTAAAATGTAATTCTAAACAAATAGTGAGGAATAAATTAAGACACTTCATCTTTTTTAGGACACCCCTACATTCATTCCCACTTACAATGGCTAAAATAAATTTTTAAAAATGCAAATAAAAACAAAAACAAGGTTAGACATAGATATGTGAACATTTCTTAATAAAGAACTGAATATTTAAAGGGTGTCCAAATTTTTTCATGACTGTATGTTCATTTCACTTATGAAAAGCTGAATAACAAAATAAAATGAAACTTATGTCAGAGAAAATTCTTCACCACAATATGTAACTGAGCAAAGTATCTTTTTTCCTTTGTTTAACAGAACTCACATTATCAAGTGATCAAGTTTATCCACATGGGCAGAAATGTTTCAGTTTACCCCACATAGTTAATACTTGGCGGTCTAATAAGTGACAGAAGTATAATTTATCGCTTATTTTTGTTTTTTTATGTGTCTACATCAGTTGTTTATTTAGTGAGCCACTCGCTCTTATTTTGAAGGGTTGCAAGATTGGATAGGAGCTCTTATTTTGAAAGTAAGTGAACAAACTTAGCAAACAAATGTGCAGAGTTCACACTTGAAATGTTTATCCCCCCCCCCCCAACTTAAGGTGAGCCTACTTTTATTCTGTTATCTTCCTTTTCATCTTTGCTTGCTGCAGTTTAAATTTCTCTGAGCATGCCGGGGGGCGGGGCAGCCACACTGAGCTAGTGAGCTTCCACTTTCAGACTTCAGCAGCGGCCAAGCTGCAGACAGACCTGTCTCACAGCAGCAGCTCATATTAATGTGATAAATATTCAAATATGCGTGATATAATCATTTATATGTATATCACGGGGAAACAAATGCACCGATACAACCTGATACATTCAGTATATCACTCAGCCCTACCCAGAACAAAAGCAAAAGATCTGTAAAAAGAGTCATTATCCACAGTGAAACGAGTCTTGTACCAGCATGGGCTGAAAGGCCGCTCCGTGAGGAAGAAGCCATTATTCCAAAAGCAAGTTCAAAAAAACAGATTACAGTTTACAAATGCACACAGGGACAAAGACCTTACTTTTTGGAGACATGTCCTAAGGTCTGATGAAACTAAAATAGAACTGTTTGGTGGCTTAAGAACAACAAAGTCAATATTTTAGAGTGGCCATCTCAAAGCCCTGATCTCAGTCCCATGAAAATTTGTGGGCAGGGCTGAAAAGACGTGTATAAGCGAGGTGGTCTACAAACCTAACTCACACCAGTTCTGTCAGGAGGAATGGGCCAGAATTCCAGCAAACTATTGTGAGAAGCTTGTGAAAGGATACCCAAAACATTTGACCCAAATCATACAGTTTAAAGGCAATGCTACCAAATAGCAAGGGAAGAGTTTGTTTGCAAAAACCGATAAACGCCACTTCCATGAAAATTTCACTCTTTACATCAAACAACTGTTAACATTACCTACTTATAGAAGTTCAAATCGTTTTGTCTCAAAAGCCGATATGTCCCATGTTATAGACGCTACAAATTCATGTTTTTTTTTCAAAAGCTGATAAATGCTGGGAGTGTTTTTTTTTTTTTTTTTACAAAAGTAGATAACGCCACACGGCAAATCAGCGCTTGGTATTTGGCTCATGTGACTCATCTTGGCTGCCTTCCCGGTCTGCTCGCTCTGACTGATTTCCCTGGCTGTGTTTGGAATTTTCACTCACTCACTCACTCCCTCCCTACTCACTATATAGCGAATTTAGATATAGTGGGTTACACAGTAAACTCAATGACCCTGTTTACATGGTCATGAGTAAACCGATTACAGTCAGCTTTCTGGAGTTACCTGATTATTGAAAGCTTCATGTAAACAGAGTAATTCGATTGCCTTTATCAGTTTATGCCAGTAATCGGTTTACTCGTGACCACGTAAACAGGGTCAAAAGCTCATTAACAGTTTATGAGAAAACAGATTACCTCTTAACTGTCCCAGGCGCCACATGGTGACGTAACCCCTAGTGGTCAAGAGTGGTAATTTTTGTCAAGAAAATACTTCAGATTTCCAAGGCTATAACTTGAAAGTTGCAAGAGATAATGGCTTACTGTTAATTAGAAAGATGTAGAATATGATCCAAAGTTTCAGATAGGAATAAATTTACGCATCTAATTTGCGTAATGTCACGGCAGCTATATAAATTACATAACTCAGTGAAAGCGGACTTTGGACATATTTACACAAAGAATGGTTGGGTTTTTCGACACTGTTTTGACACTGTTTTTTCTACCGGGGTATGTTGTTATCTTATCTTTAAAATATATGAACCACAAAATCAGTACACTGTAAAGAAACAAAAAAATTTGTCACTTACTGTTGGCGAAGGGGGGGGGGGCTGGCTGCTGGCGTGGTCGATCCGTTTTCGTCCATTGTGGTCGTTATTTTGCGTTCTGTTGATCATTTGCACTCTCTCCCACATCTACAAAGTCTTATGATTATCTCATGTCAAATTCGTTTGTACTCCGTGGCTATTTTTGGTGTATGAGGCAGTTTTATCTGGCAATACACGACGGTGACGGTGGCCATATTGGTCTTGTAAGCTCAGAGAAGGAAAAGTAAGAATAATAATAATGATTTCTTGACTTCCGGTTATGGCGGCCGCTTAGAAGGGTGTGCTCCACTCTGCTCTGCTCCTAATGATAAAAAAAGTTGGCTAAAACTCTCCCAATTGGAACAAAAACCTGCTCTAGCGTTTGGAGGCGGATATGGTAAAAACTAAGGCTGTGAAATCAGGCGGAGGAAAAACTGATTCGACGAAACAAGCCAAGTTAACAGATTTCCACGCTCGTGACGCAGCAGATAAAACACCTGTGACCATGGCTGAGGAGGGAGCTAGCGGTTGTGCGGTGACTGCCGAAGGAACGAATGCGGTCCTTGCTGCCATCAGCGCTATGAGAACAGACTTTTCGTCTAAGTTTGATGGGATTATAGCTGCGATTGAAGCTATGAGAAAAGAAATAAGTGACTGTATGGAGCGAATAACGCAGGCGGAGCTCCGGATCTCTAACGCTGAAGATGACGTCAACAGCCTGCAATTAAAGGTCCAAACATTGGAATTAAAGAATAAACGTCTGGAAGAAAACGTCTTGGACTTGGAATCCCGGTCTAGACGGAATAATTTAAGGCTTGTGGGCCTTCCGGAGGGGGCGGAGGAACAGGATGCGTGTTCCTTTTTGGAGAAGTGGATCCCAGAGGTGCTGGATAATGCGGATCTACAGTCATCAGTCGTCTTGGAAAGCGCACACCGAATAGGCCCATCGAGAGATAAGAAGACAACACCGAGGACGCTGATAATGAAGTTCCTTAACTACAGGGACAAGATGACGGTCTCCAGTGCAGCCCGCACTAAAGGAGAAATTAAATACCAGGACCAACAGGTGCGGTTCTACCCAGATTTGGCCGCAGGAATCCAACAATTAAGGAAACAGTTTGACCCCGCCCGTAAAGAGCTGCGCAGCCTTGGAATTCGTCACAGGGTGATTTATCCTGCAAGACTGCTGGTCACGTATAAAGGGAGAACCCAAGTCTTTAAGACCCCTCAGGAGGCGCAGGAACTCATTAAGCAGATCCAAGGAGAGACTGGCGAGAGCCAAGCATGAAGCAAGAACAAGATATAAAAGGTAGAATATTTAAGCAAGTGTTCAAGTATCTGATTGATTTGAAATATATAGCATGCCTACAAAATATAGATGGTATGATATATTAAAAAAAAAAAAAAAAAAAGGCTATGATGTACAAAGTTGCTATAAAATTTTGGAGTTAAATTGGAAAAACTACAGAAGAGAGTTATTGTCATGTCATTAAAAGTAGCAGAGTCAGGGTGATTGAGAGGAGGAAAGAGTGAGTGGTTTGACTGATCCTCACGGGGGAGGAGCAGATTCAGGCTATAACGGGAGACGGAATTTTTTTTTTTTTTGATTTTGGGGGGATTACCACGAATGTGGGGAGGGGGAATTTGTTTGTGTGTAGTCTGTGGGATGAATGTTCAACCATCCATGTTTTTGCTTCTCTGTATGAGCATGTTTATATTGCAAGGTAATCTCAAACTCTTTATTGATCATAGACCAAAGCGTTAAGCTTAATTTAACATCATGGAATTGCAGAGGTCTACAAAACCTAAAAAAACTTAAACAAGTTTTGAATAAAATAAAAGACAGGTTCAAAAATTGTGTTTTTACAAGAAACTCATCTAATAGAGGAGGATGTAAAAAGAATAAGGAGGAGATGGCAGGGAAGTGTATTCACCTCATCGTTTTCATCCTGAGCCAGGGGAGTTATGACTCTCATACATAAATCAGTCCCATTTCAAGTGAAAAATGTAATTGGAGATAAATTGGGAAGATATCTAATCATCCAAGGATCTTTGTTATTAGAAAATATAAATCTGGTGAACATATATGGTCCCAATATAGATGATCAAAGCTTCTTTGTTAATTTATTTCTTACTTTAGCATCACTCACAGGGCTATATATAATAGCAGGGGATTTTAACTGTACACTGAATCCCAGTATAGATAGGTCAACAGGACAGGACTGTACGCACAATGGATGTAGGATGACCATTAATCATTTTATGAAAGAATTGAGATTGCTAGATATATGGAGAGAAATGAAACCACAAGTCAAAGTCTATTCTTGTTATTCTAACACCTACAAGACATTTTCACGTATTGACTATTTTTTGATCTCTATGGAATTAAGGTCCAAGATTCAAAATTGTTTCTATGATAACATTGTGATTTCTGATCATGCACCCTGCTGTATAATATATGTAGATAAGAAATTAACAAAGGTTCCTAGTAGGTGGCAATTTCAGCATAAATGGCTTCAAGATGAGGAATTTGTTAAGTACATAGAAAAACAGATAGATGAGTTCTTTGATATCAACACTACACAAACATCAGCATGTATAAAGTGGGAAGCTTTCAAAGCTTTTATTAGGGGGCATATTATTAGTTATACAGGTTCAAAATCTAGGAAGACTCGAGAGGAGAGAGTCCAATTGGAACGTAAAATAAAAATCCTTCAAGAAAAAGTGTATGCAGGAAGTAATCCCAAATTAGAGAATGAATTACTGATTCTGAGAGCTGAATATGACAAAAAATCAGCAAATAGAGCTGCCTCGAGTCTTCTAAGATTGAAGCAAACCTTTTATGAACAAGGTGAAAAATCAGGAAAATTATTGGCATGGCAGATTAAACAATTAGAATTTAAAACACCAATTACCAGTATTATAAGTAACGGACAGGCAGTCGTAGATCCTTTAGAAATTAACAGTGCCTTTAGAGATTATTATGAAAAACTATATGATACAAAAAATGAAACTGACTTAACAAAACTAAATGGGTTTTTGGACGGATTATCTATACCATGTATTCCAAATGAAAACAGGGAGATACTGGAGTCAAAAATTAGTCAAGAAGAAGTTGGGCTAGCCATTGATAATATGAAATCAGGAAAAAGTGCGGGACCTGACGGTCTTCCAGTTGACCTCTATAAAAAATTCAAGAATAAATTAATAAAACCATTTTTGGAAATGGTTTTAGAAGCATTTCAAAATAGTAAATTACCGCCATATATAAATAATGCCTTAATTATACTGTTGCCAAAACCAGGTAAACCTTTTAATAAATGTGAAAACATGAGACCAATAAGCCTATTAAATGCAGACCTTAAGATAATCTGTAAAATTTTAGCAAGACTACTACAAGAAATATTACCAAATATAATTAACCGAGATCAGAATGGCTTTATAATGGGAAGACAAGGCTTCCATAATGTAAGAAGATTATTTAATATAATTTATTCTAATAAAGAAGCACCGGATACAGCTCTCCTATCATTGGATGCTGAAAAGGCCTTTGATAGGGTCGAATGGCCCTTTCTTTTTGAAGTTTTACAAAGGTTTGGACTTGGAAAGAATTTCATAACATGGGTTCAGATAATATACAATAATGCTACAGCAGAAATCCTAACAAATAGCAATATCTCAAAATCAATAAAAATTAATAGAGGTTGTCGACAAGGCTGCCCACTTTCGCCTTTACTGTTTACTATGGCAATTGAACCTTTGGCGATGGCAGTGCGTTTACATCCACAAATATATGGAATTAAAGTAGGACCAATAGAACATAAAATCTCCCTGTATGCTGATGACATAATTTTGTTTATGTCAAATCTTAAAAAATCAATTCCGACCTTGTTAAATATAATAAAGAACTTTGGGGAAATATCAGGATATAAAATAAATAAAAATAAATCTTCAATATTAATGCTAAATGAGACCCAGAGAAAGCACCCAGCTCCTGAGGTAAATCAATTCAATGTTGTAAATCAGTTTAAATACTTAGGAATTCAAATTGTGCCTAAGTTAGAATCAGCCGCTAGTATCAACTATGAAGCCTTAATGACAGATATTAATGAGTTGCTTCAGAGATGGATGTCACTGCCAATGTCGATGATCGGGAGAATTAATATACTTAAAAGTAATATCTTACCCAAAATACTATATTTATTTCAATACATTCCTTTACCACCACCTTCAGATCTATTCTCAAGAATTAAAAAAAAGTTAGTGGAATTTATATGGAACAATAGGAAGGCTAGATTACGTCTGTCCTTACTATATTTGCCATTTGATCGTGGAGGTCTGAAATGTCCAAACTTTATGTTGTATTACTGGTCAGCACAACTGAGGTCTATGACATATTATTTTTCATCAAATGATCTCCCTCACTGGACGGAGATGGAATCATACAATTTACCTTTACCTCTTCCCTTATTCATATACTCAGACTTGGCTAAAAAATTACAGAAACAAGTTAAAAATCCAATTGTAAAGCATATGAGCAAAATATGGTATGAAATCAAAAAATATTTAAAAGAACCGCACTTATTGTCACAATTTAGCCCAATATGGGGTAATCAATATTTTACACCAGGGAGAGCGGATGCTGTATTTAAATTATGGAATTTAAAAGGGATTCAAAAGATTCAAGACTTATATTTAGCATGTTCAGACAACATAATGTCTTTTGAAGAACTGAGGGCTAAATTTAATCTTAATAGAACACATTTTTTTAAATATCTTCAGCTTAGGAATTTCATTCGATCAAATCAAAATAATGCTCTCACCCGTCCTACCTATTCATACTTGGAAAAAATTTTGACGAAAAATAGTAAGAGAAAGGGTATTATTTCAGAGTTCTATAACTCACTGATATTATCCTCAAGTGAAAACTCACAGAAAAGAATGAATTATTGGAAAGAAGACCTACAAATTGAAATTTCAGAGGAACAATGGGAATTGGCTTGCACAGAAGCTCAAACCAAATCAATAAATGTACGTCTTAAATTGATACATTTTAAATGGTTAATGCGGATGTATGTTACACCGGTGGAGTTAAATAGATATAACAAAAACATACCAGATACGTGCACAAAATGTATGGAAAGTAAAGGAACTCTATTTCATTGTTTTTGGGAATGTAGAAAAATTAGAATGTTTTGGGAAGAGGTGAGGGTAACAATTGAAAAAATAATTTCAAAACAACTCATATTGAATCCTAAATTGTTTTTGTTGGGTCTGTATCCAGAAAAGCATAACTTTAATAAGAGTGAAAGAACATTCATAGACCTCAGTTTGCTTAACGCCAAAAAATGTATTGCACTGCTGTGGAAAAAGACTCATAGACCAGATGTGACTCAGTGGTTAAGACAGATGTTAACAAACCTTCCACTAGAAAGAATAACATACATATTGAAATCAAAGGAAAATGTGTTTGAGAATATATGGAGACCTTTCATTGATTATGTAAAGAAACTAAACATAACTACTGAAGAAGAAGGTGAATGATGTGTGTGGACCTTGTAATTTCCAAATTGGTGAATGTATAATATGTATACTTATGCAATGGATTACCTAGGCTAAACAGAGGAACATTGTTTGACTTGTTTTGTTAACGGTTGATGGTGTTTTTGGAATATTTGTTTTTTTTTGGTTTGTTTTAGTGTTGGGGTTTGATTGTTGGTGTCATGTTTGTTGAAAAAAGGTTCAATAAAAATATTGTGGAAAAAAAAAATAATGATTTCTTCTTCTTTGGTGTATTCCATGTAAGCCATGATTCCTCCAACGCGTGTCTGCCACCTTCTGAACTGGCACGATCAGTACAACGTGTCAGTACAGCTAGGGACATCAGAGGGACTTCAGTTAGTTGACAAGCGCAGTTGCTGTGCTGTGCCACTAGGGTGTGTGAAAACCGTCCAGTTAAAGTTAACGCACCTAGTTTTTTTGCCCAGTAAACCGTTTACTCAGTGCCTGTAAACACCATAAGCTGTTTATTACCTTTATCGGTTTACTCCAGTAATCAGTTTACTTGTGACCATGTAAACATCATCAATATAACAATAAAATTAACCGCTTTTGGATACTACTGGGCTTGTTTTCACGGCACGGTTAATGACGTCATCACGTGAGACAGTAAAATGTAACAGACTAACGGTGGTAAAAAAATGAATACCTGCATTTAATTTGTAGTAAATATGTATTAAATCAAATTGTTTTTGCTGAATTATTAAATATAAATACCTTAAGGTAATTTATATTGTGATGTGAAGCTCTTCTCTCACTGCTTTGTTGGCTGCGCATTCATTATACTAGTGCATACCTGTTGATGCCCGTGCATGCCTGTAGAAACCAAATATATACAGTGGGGTAAAAAAGTATTTAGTGAGCCACCAATTGTGCAAGTTCTCCCACTTGAAAGATGAGAGAGGTCTCCAATTTTCATCATAGGTATACCTCAACTATGAGAGACAAAATGAGAAAAAAAACCCAGAAAATCACATTGAAGGATTTTTAATGAATTAATTGGTAAATTCCTCGGTAAAATAAGTATTTGGTCAATAACAAACGTTCATCTCAATACTTTGTTATATACCCTTTGTTGGCAATGACAGAGGTCAGACGTTTTCTGTAAGTCTTCACAAGGTTTTCATGTACTGTTGCTGGTATTTTGGCCCATTCCTCCATGCAGATCTCCTCTAGAGCAGTGATGTTATGGGGCTGTCGCTGGGCAACACAGACTTTCAACTCCCTCCAAAGATTTTCTATGGGGTTGAGATCTGGAGACTGGCTAGGCCACTCCAGGACTTTGAAATGCTTCTTACGAAGCCACTCCTTCGTTGCCCGGGCGGTGTGTTTTTGATCATTGTCATGCTGAAAGACCCAGCCATGTTTCATCTTCAATGGCCTTGCTGGTGGAAGGAGGTTTTCACTCAAAATCTCACGATACATGGCCCCATTCATTCTTTCCTTTACACGGATCAGTTGTCCTGGTCCCTTTACAGAAAAACAGCCCCAAAGTATGATGTTTCCACTCCCATGCTTCACAGTAGGTATGGTGTTCTTTCTCCTCCAAGCACGACAAGTTGAGTTTTTACCAAAAAGTTCTATTTTGGTTTCATCTGACCATATGACATTCTCCCAATCCTCTTCTGGATCATCCAAATGCTCTCTAGCAAACTTCAGACCGGCCTGGACATATACTGGCTTAAGCAGGGGGACACGTCTGGCACTGCAGGATTTGAGTCCCTGGCGGCGTAGTGTGTTTCTGATGTAGCCTTTGTTACTTTGGTCCCAGCTCTCTGCAGGTCATTCACTAGGTCCCCCCATGTGGTTCTGGGATTTTTGCTCACCGTTCTCGTGATAATTTTGACCCCACGGGGTGAGATCTTGCGTGGAGCCCCAGATCGAGGGAGATTATCAGTGGTCTTGTATGTCTTCCATTTTCTAATAATTGCTCCCACAGTTGATTTCTTCACACCAAGCTGCTTACCTATTGCAGATTCAGTCTTCCCAGCCTGGTGCAGGTCTACAATTTTGTTTCTGGTGTCCTTTGACAGCTCTTTGGTCTTGGCCATAGTGGAGTTTGGAGTCTGACTGTTTGAGGTTGTGGACAGGTGTCTTTTATACTGATAACGAGTTCAAACAGGTGCCATTAATACAGGTAACAAGTGGAGGACAGAGGAGCCTCTTAAAGAAGTTACAGGTCTGTGAGAGCCAGAAATCTTGCTTGTTTGTAGGTGACCAAATACTTATTTTACTGAGGAACTTACCAATTAATTCATTAAAAATCCTTCAATGTGATTTTCTGGATTTTTTTTTCTCATTTTGTCTCTCATAGTTGAGGTATACCTATGATGAAAATTGGAGACCTCTCTCATCTTTTAAGTGGGAGAACTTGCACAATTGGTGGCTGACTAAATACTTTTTTGCCCCACTGTAAGCATGTATTTCTGCATGCCCATAGAAAGCAGGTGTAAGCAAGGCATGCCTGCGACGTACTGCTCGAACCTCAGGTGTTTCACCTTCACGGCATCTTTTCTGACGTGCAACACAGTCATGCTTGGGAGGTACTGCTTGAACCTCAGCTGTTTCATCTTCTCGGGATCCTTCCTGACGTGCAGCCGTTCGTAGGAACATCATAGGGTGTCCTATGATATCCTATGATCACATGACGTCCCTATGTCGGACCGCCATAGCAAGTCCTACGAACGTGAGTGATGGTCTGTATGACATCATATAGACAGCAAGGAGGCATGACTCACATAGGGACATCATAGGACATCATGATCTATATGACTTCATATAGACATCAAGGCAGGCATCACTGTATATGACATCATAAAGACATCAAGGCAGGCATGATGTCCTATGATGCAGACATCGTAGGAACATCATAGGCTGTCCTATGATGTCCTATGATCGTGACACACTGACAAACTGACAGTGATAGACAATAGGACTGGCTACCGATGATGTAGGCATGATGTCCTATGATGCCTGGTTTGATGTCTTTATGATGTCATACCCTATAATGTTCTGATGTCTGGGCATCATCAGACATCATGCCTACAGCATAGGTAGCCAGTCCTATTGTCTATATGACGGCATCGCTCGGGTGATGAGTATCTCTTCTTTGGTGAGTGATGGTCTATATGACATCATAAAGACATCAAGGCAGGCATCGTGAGTGATGGTCTATATGACATCATATAGACAGCAAGGCAGGCATGACTCACATAGGTACATCATAGGACATCATGGTCTATATGACTTCATACAGCCATCAAGGCAGGCATCACGGTATATAACATCATAAAGACATCAAGGCAGGCATGATGTCCTATGATGTCTGCATCATAGGAACTTCATAGGTTGTCCTATGATGAAGAAGTGATAGTACACTATGGGAAAGGAGTTTCTTTTTTTCCAGCCTTATTCCTTTTCTTTTTATACTGTGCACACCAATGAAGAGAGAAAGAAACACCATTTCATTTCTCCTGTATGTCCTATATGTATAGTAGTATTGACAATAAATCTTTGAATCTTGAATCTTGAATTATAGCTTTATTATAGTTATATCATACCATTTTATTGAGTAGATATGCCTAAATCGGTGTGTCAATCATACTACATTGATGCTTATAGATATTCAAGCATGTTCCAGACAAAACAGCATGGTTTTCGGGGTGTATCTGTTTTTGCAAAAAAACCCCAAAACAAAGTACTAATAAATTACCAAAAAGTAACAGTGAGTTGGTTTGATTTTTTGCGTTATTATGTCTGAGATACTCATATTTCAAGTGACCATGTCTGAGAAGCTGATTTGGAAATACTAACACCTGTAAACTTACAGATGAAAAAGTGTTTTTTTTTTCTCATTTAGAACACAACTGGACTTCTCTGTTTTTGCAAAAGAACTCTTTGTATGTAAACTTCTGATTTTGAAAAAATTTTGGTAATCCTAAGTGACCTAAAAACGAAAAGTTTTGTCTGATTTAATGTCAGACAGTGGGGAAAAAAGTTGTCTTTTTATACAGTGTATGCAAACTTCTGATTTCAGCTGTACTTGTGGTTGAATCATCTGTGTTGGCCCACAGTGCAAGGGACTGTGCTGTGTTGTGATACTGTGTCTATGAAGAACTGAACTGTATTCACAGAATTCTGTCTGCAACATACGAAAGGTTCCCCAGCTACAGGTCCCCAAGATTTAGGACAGTTCAATTCAATTCAACTTTATTTATATAGCACCATTTCACAAAAACCGTCATCTCATGGCACTTTAAATTGTAGGGGAAACCCCCACAATTGCAGAAAACCCCCTGCAATCAGGCGATCCCCTGTGAGCAAGCGCTTGGTGACGGTGGAGAGGAAAATCTCCCTTTTAACAGGAAGAAACCTCCAGCAGAATCAGGCTCAGGGAGGGGCAGTCATCTGCTGTAAATGGCTGGTGGATAGGAAGGTTTTAACCCTATTCTTAAAAACAGAGATCGAGTCTGACTCCAGAATCCAGATTGGCAGCTGGTTCCACAGGAGAGGAGCTTGATAACTGAAGGCTCTGCCTCCCATTGTACTTTTGGAGATTCTAGGTATTACAAGTAATCCTGGAGTTTGGGACCGTAGTGCTCTGTTAGGATAATAGGGTAGTATCAGATCTTTTAAATAAGAAGGGGCCTGATTTTATTTAGAGCTTTGTAAGTGAGAAGATTTTAAACTTAATTCTAAACTCTATGGAAATCCAATGAAGGGAGGCCAGAACCGGAGAGATATCATCTCTCTTTCTAGTACCTGTTAAAACGCTTGCTGCAGCATTTTGGATCAGCTGAAGACTTTTTAAAGATGTTTCAGGACAACCTGATAATGAAGAGTTACAATAATCTAATCTAGAGCTAACAAAAGCGTGGATCAGTTTCTCAGCATCACTCTGAGACAAGATGCTCCTAATCTTGGCAGTATTACGTAAATGATAGAAGGCAGTCTTAGAAACAAGTTTAATATCCATCCATCCATCCATCCATCTTCTTCCGCTTAATCCTTTTCGGGTCGCGGGGGGGCTGGAGCCTATCCCAGCATCTTTGGGCGAGAGGCAGGGTGCACCCTGGACAGATCGCCAGTCCATCGCAGCAATATATGAATTGAAAAACAGATTTTGATCAAAAATAACTCCAAGGTTCCTCACAGAACTATTCAGAGAAAGAGTAACCACATCCAAACTAAGTTTGATTTGGAAAAATATTTCTAAGGTTTTTTGGACCAACTAGAATGACTTCAGTTTTACCTGAATTTAATAGCAGGAAATTACAAGTCATCCAAGCTTTGATTTCCTTAAGACAGACCTCTAACTTGGCTAATTGATTAGTATCATCTGGCTTCATTGACAGGTATAATTGTGTGTCATCCGTATAACAATGAAAATGTATATAGTGCTTTCTAATAATGTTGCCTAAGGGAAGCATATATAAACTAAAAAGAGTAGGGCCTAGCAGAGATCCCTGTGGAACTCCATGACTGAGCTTTGAGTTGAAAGAAAACTCATTATTGACATGAACAAACTGGAACCTATCAGATAAATAAGATCTAAACCACCGCAACAAAGTTCCATTAAGTCCAACATGGTGTTCTAATCTATCAAGTAGAATATTATGATCGATAGTATCAAAAGCTGCACTAAGGTCTAAAAGGACAAGTATAGAAACAAATGTGATAAGGAGGTCATTAGTGACCTTCACTATGGCTGTTTCAGTACTATGATGGATTCTAAACACAGACTGAAACTCTTCAAATAAACCATTTCCCTGCAAGTGGTCAAATAATTGTGTAGCAACAATTCTTTCTAAGATTTTTGAAATGAAAGGCAGATTAGAAATTGGTCTATAGTTAGCTAAAACTCCTGGATCCAGTGTTGGCTTTTTGAATAAGGGTTTAATTACAGCAGTTTTAAAAGCCTGCAGTACATGGCCTAATGTTAATGAAGAATTGATTATTTGAAGAATAGAGCTACCAATAAATGGGAAGACTTCTTTAAATAACCTGGTAGGAATAGGGTGTAAAAGACAAGTTGAAGGCTTGGATGAGGAAATTATTTTATCTAATTCTAAAAGGTCAATTGGAGTAAACTCATTCAAACAGATATCAGTTGAAGGAGTTGTGGTAGTTACTGTATTTAAGTTAATGGTGGGAAGAATCTGATTGATTTTATCTCTGATAGATGAAATTTTATTATTAAAAAAGTTCATAAAGTCCTGACTAGTAAGCTCTAAGGGAATGCTAAGATTGACAGAGTCCTGACTCTTTGTCAGCCTGGCTACAGTGCTGAAAAGAAGCCTGGGATTATTCTTGTTCTCTTCTATTAATGCTGAATAATAACTTGTTCTAGTTTTTCTAAGAGATTTTTTTTATCGATTAAAAGATGATTTTTCCAAGCTAAATAGATTTCATCTAATTTAGTGGAGTGCCATTTTCTTTCTAATTGACAAGTCTCCTGTTTTAAGCGACGAGTTTCTGTGTTGAATCAAGGAGTTAGAACTCTCTGATTGGACTTTTTCTTTTTTAAAGGGGCCAACATGTCTAGAGTCTAATGCAGAGAAGCTGTTACACTATCTACCATGCTATCAATTACAGAAGGAGCAAACTCTCCATAGCTTATTTTCGTTGTGTTGACACATGGCATAGAGGAAACAATCTGCATAAATTTTGTAACAACATCATCTGAGAGGCATCTACTGTAGTAATATTTTTCTTTAGGAGCCAAATCGTCAAAAATAATAAAATCAAAGGTTAACAGACAATGGTCTGACAGTACAGGATTATGAGGAGACACTACCAGATTTTCTATTTCTATGCCATATGTCAGAACAAGGTCCAACGTGTGGTGGAGATAATGGGTAGAATTTCCTACTTTCTGAGAAAACCCCATTGAGTCTAATATTGAATTAAATGCCATATTAAGGCAATCACCATCTACATCTACATTTAAAGTCCCCTACTATAATTTTTCTATCTGATTTCAGCACTAATTCAGCTAAGAATTCAGCAAATTCAGATAAAAACTCTGAGTAGGCTGAGGGAGGACGATAAACTATGGCAAAAAAAATTTGCCATAGTTCATAGGACACACCAGTGCAAGTCTTAATTACTCATTAACGTTGTAGTCAAGACAACGTAAATAAGTGTGTGTGTTTACCACAATAATGCCTACAGTGTCCCCCTCAATATTAACTCTTCGGAAAAAAAAAAAAGTTCTGTTTGTTGCAGCAGTGAAATGAAGTGTCCACTTAAGAGTGACCAATTTAGAAATGGATATGATCTTGCTTGCATAAACAATTCTTGACAGTAATGGAGTTTAAGATGGCAGAACATCCATGTTTCTGTGTTTGAAGGCAGTCACTCCATATATCACAGGTACATGATGTGTGTGCCCTCTTCATGGAGAAACTGCAAATATCAGCAAAGGTAAACACTACAGGATGTACTATAATGTAGTCAATGTTACCGTGAGAACAAAAAAGCCATGAAATCTCAACAGGTTACAGCTTATAGTGAGTCTTCCTGCCTACCACTTTCACTCTATATTTACTCTCATCTTCCAAGGTCAACTTGATGACCGTGTGTGTGTGTGTGTGTGCATGTGTGTGCGTGCCTGCGTGCGTGTGTGTGTGTGTGTGTGTAGGGAGCTGCGATCCCTCGTTATAGAGATGGTGCTGTCCACTGACATGTCCTCCCACCTACTCCAAGTCAAAGCAATGAAGTCCTGTTTACAGCAACAAGAACGGTAATGTTAACAAACTGTTGTGCTGTTTTCACTGTAGAGGACATACTCATTAGTCCATATTGCTCGGAGCACATTCAGCCAATTAGAATATACCACATAAAGGCACAAATATCCAAATTGGTGACAGGCTGGTGGCAAGTCTCCTTTTCTGTCATGCCCAGAAGCACTAGTACATAGCAACAGGAAAAAACAAGATGTGCATTATGTTTTCTCTGGCAGAATTGAAAAGCCCAAAGCACTGTCTCTGTTACTGCACACTGCTGACATTAGCCATCCATCCAAGCCCTGGGCCCTGCACTCTCGCTGGACCAAAGCACTGATGGAGGAGTTCTTCAGACAGGTAGCTACTCTAACAAACATGGGCTATCACTCAACTGCTGGTTTTTACTCATCTCTTCTCTTGTCCAAGGTGCTATGCTTGACTTATTTTCAGTAATATGTGATCTCATGCAACAGATGGGAAAGTAGGATACTGGTTTGCTGCAATAGATTTAGAATATTTTAGAAACAAGCTGCTTCTTTAAAAAATGCAGCACTCTAATATCTATGTTGTATATAAAGGGTTTTATCCAGCAGCTGTCCAGCTTAGGCTGGCGTAAAGACTTAAATCAGCGGAAACAATGAGCTTTAATCTCTCTAAAAGTAAGAAAATCTGCTTACTGATGTCTCAGAATCTCACTAAGTAAGGCATTATATGTGGTTGCATGTGTCGCTTGTTGGCCAAGATCATGATTTGATTGTAATTTTTCTTTTTTATAATTCACTATGATTTCGAAATGTTGAAAAGTCATGTCCTGACAGCTAGGGAGTTCACATTCTGTTCCAAAGTGGTCTTGATGTGAAGAAACATCCCCAAACATGATTTAATCACCCATATTAAGCCTTACCTCCAAAACAGCAATTATCCAAATGAAGACTGCTAAAACCATAGAAATTTGAAGGTCGGACTTTGTTTTTAAGTGACAGTCAACAGGTGAAATACTCTCTTAAAGGAAGACGAATCAAAAGTCTTTAATCTGACAATGACAACTATATTAATCAGGTAATGAATGTAATAAAGTCAAGTTTCAATGACAAGTTCCTGCGCTGAAATGTTGTAAGTGTAAAGTTAAGGCTTCTTCAGAAATTTGATACCAAGTTGCAGTTTTTCAGCATGAATGTAATAAATTAGCTCCTAATGTGTTATCACTTACAACAAATATGAATCATATTAATTCTGTACATCTGCATGCTAAAGCAGTTTTGTAAATAATAATAATAATAATAATAATAATAATAATAATAATAATAATAATAATAATAATAATAATGCATCAGATTTATATATTTTATAAGACTCTCATGATAAATACTAGAACAAGGATTCAGTGTACCCTGCCCGGTATGGGGTTACCGGGGCCCCACCCTGGAGCCAGGCCTGGGGGAGGGGCTCGATGGCTAGTGTTGGGTGGCCGGGTTTCCGCCCATGGGACCCGGCCAGGCTCAGCCCGAAGGAGTTACATGGGTCCGCCCTCCAGTGGGCTCACCACCTGCAGGAGGGATCATGGGGGTCTGGTGCTATGTGGATCAGGTGGCGATCAAAGGCGGAGACCTTGGCGGTCTGATCCCAAGCTTCCTAAACTGGCTTTTGGGATGTGGAATGTCACTCTGGTGGGGAAGGAGCCTGAGCTGGTGCATGAGGTTGAGAGATACCGGCTAGATATAATCAGCCTCACCTCAACACACAGCTCCAGTTCCGGAACCAGTCTCCTGGAGAGGGGCTGGAGCTTGGCCTACTCTGGAGTTGCCCCGGGTGAGAGGCGACGAGCAGGGGTGGGTATTCTTGTATCTCCCCACCTTTCTGCCTCTATATTGGAGTTTTCCCCGGTGGACAAAAGGGTTGTTTCCCTGAGCCTTCGGGTTGGGAAACGGGTCCTGACCATCATTTGTGCCTATGCACCAAATGATGGTTCAGAGTACCCACCCTTTTTGGAGACTATGACTGGGGTGCTGGAGAGTCTCCTCTTGGAGACTTCATTGTCCTCCTGGGAGACGTCAATGTGCACGTGGGCAGTGACAGTGAAGCCTGGAAGGGGGTGATTAGGAGGAACGGCCTGCCCGATCTGAACCTGAGTGGTGTTCAGTTATTGGACTTCTGTGCTAACCACAGTTTGTCCATAATGAACACCATGTTCAAGCATAAGGGTGTCCATATGTGCACTTGGCACCAAGACACCCTAGGTCGCAGGTCGATGATCGATTTTGTTATTGTGTCATCAGACCTGCGACCGTATGTCTTGGACACTCGGGTAAAGAGAGGTGCAGAGCTGTCAACTGATCACCACCTGGTGGTGAGTTGGATCCGGTGGCAGGGGAGGAGGCCATTCAAGACCTGGTAGACCCAAACGTATAGTGAGGGTGTGCTGGGAACATCTGGCTGAGGCCTCTGTCTGGGAGGTCTTCAACTCCCACCTCCGGAAGAACTTCAACCACATTCCGAGGGAGTCTGGAGACATGGAGTCTGAATGGGCCATGTTCTCCACCTCCATTGTTGAAGCAGCTGCCCAGAGCTGTGGCTGCAAGGTCATCAGGGCATCTCATGGTGGCAACCCCCGAACGAAGTGGTGGACGCCAGTGGTAAGGGGGGCCATTACGCTGAAGAAGGAGTCCTATCAAGCTTGGTTGGCTTGTGGGACTTCCGAAGCAGCTGAGGTATACCGGCAGGCCAAGCGGAGTGCAGCTTGGGTGGTCGCTGAAGCAAAAACTCGGTTATGGGAGGAGTTCGGTGAGGCCATGGAACAAGACTTTCGATCTGCCTTGAAGAGATTCTGGCAAACTGTCCGGCGGCTCAGGAGGGGAAAGCAGCTCCCTGTCCACACTGTGTATGGTGCGGATGGGGCGCTGCTGACTTCGACTGTTAATATCATTGGGTGGTGGAAGGGATACTTCGAGGATCTCCTTAATCCCACTGATACGCCTTCCACAGAGGAAGCAGGGCTTGTGGACGAGGGGCACAACTTGCCTATCACAGGGCCTGAGGTCGCCAAGGTGGTTAAAAATCTCTTCGGTGGCCGAGCCATGGGGGTGGACGAGATTCGCCCTGAGTACCTCAAGGCCCTGGATGTTGTAGGGCTGTCATGGTTGACACCCCTCTGCAACATTGCGTGGAGGTCGGGGGTAGTGCCTTTGGCATGGCAAACTGGGGTGGTGGTTCCTCTCTTCAAAAAAAGGGGCCGGAGGGTGTGCTCCAACTTTAGAGGGATCACACTCCTCAGCCTCCCTGGGAAGGCCTATGCCAAGGTACTGGAGAGGAGAGTCCAGCCATTGGTTGAACCTCGGATTCAGGAGGAGCAATGTGGTTTTCATCCTGGCCGTGGCACATCGGACCAGCTCTTTATCCTCTCGAGAATCCTCGAGGGTTCGTGGGAGTTTGCCCAACCAGTTTACATGTGTTTTGTGGACTTGGAGAAGGCATTCAACCGCGTCTCTCGTGCTTTTTTGTGGGGGGTGCTTCAGGAGTATGGGGTATTGGGCTTGTTGTTATGAGCTATTCGGTCTCTGTATGACCGTTGTGAGAGTTTGGTTCGTATTACCAACACTCGATCAGACTCATTCCCAGTGAGAGTTGGACTCTGCCAGGGCTGCCCTTTGTCACCGATCCTGTTCCTAATTTTTATGGACAGGATTTCTAGGCGCAGCCAGGGAACGGATGGTGTCATGCTTGGTGACCACAGGATCTCATCTCTGTTGTTTGTTGATGATGTTGTCTTGCTGGCTTCATCCAGCAATGACCTACATTTCTTACTGGGATGGTTTGCTGCTGAGTGTGAAGCAGCTGGGATGAGAATCAGTACCTCCCAGTCCGAGTCCATGGTCCTCAGCCGGAAAAAGGTGGATTGTCCTCTCCGGGTTGGGAACAAGCTCCTGCCCCAAGTGGAGGAGTTTAAGTATCTTGGGGTCTTATTCAAGAGTGAGGGGAGAATGGAGCGAGAGATTGACAGACGGATCGGAGCAGCATCTGCAATGATGCGGACATTGTACCGGTCTGTTGTGGTGAAGAGGGAGCTGAGCTCTAAGGCAAAGCTGTCGATTTACCAGTCAGTCTATGTTCTTACACTCACCTATGGTCACAAGCTTTGGGTAATGACCGAAAGAATGAGATCGCAGATACAAGCGGCTGAAATTAGCTTTCTTCGTAGGATCGCTGGACTCACCCTCAGAGAAAGGGTGAGGAGCTCAGTCAACAGGGAGAGGCTCAGAGTAGAACCACTGCTCCTCCACATTGAAAGGAGCCAGTTGAGGTGGTTTAAGATAAGATAAGATAAGATAAGATAAGCCTTTATTAGTCCCACAATGGGGAAATTCCAGGATTGCAACAGCACAGGGATAGCAACACTCAGAGCAACAATCAGAAGGCAAAAGAAAAAAAAAGAAACAAGAGCAGCAAGTATACATATGTACACTACCGTTCAAAAGTTTGGGGTCACTTAGAAATTTCCTTATTTTTGAAAGAAAAGCACTTTTTTTCAACGAAGACAATTTTAAACTCATCAGAAATACACTCTATACATTGCTAATGTGGTAAATGACTATTATAGCTGCAAATGTCTGTTTTTTGGTGCAATATCTACATAGGTGTATAGAGGCCCATTTCCAGCAACTATCACTCCAGTGTTCTAATGGTACAATGTGTTTGCTCATTGCGTCAGAAGGCTAATGGATGATTAGAAAACCCTTGTACAATCATGTTAGGTCTGCAATGCTGTAATTGCTGCAAATGGAGGATTCTTTGACGAAAGCAAAGTTTGGAGGAAAAAATTATTATTTCAAATACAAATCATTATTTCTAACCTTGTCAATGTCTTGACTATATTTTCTATTCATTTTACAACTCATGGTGGTAAATAAGTGTGACTTTTCATGGAAAACACAAAATAATTGTCTGGGTGACCCCAAACTTTTGAACGGTAGTGTACATATACGTATATATATATATATATATATATAGACACACAGTGCAGAGCATTGTAGCTGGATGGAATAAATATATGAGTATATAAACACACAGTGCGGAGCATTGTTGCTAGATGGAATAAATATGTAAATATATAAACACACAGTGTGGAGCATTGTAGCTAGATGGAATAATATGTAGATATATAAACACACCCAGTGCGGAGCATTGTAGCTAGATGGAATAAATATGTAAATATATAAACACACACAGTGCAGAGCATTGTTGCTAGATGGGATGAAACAGCACAACCGTCTACTTAGTTATCCTACATGGTATGATTATGTACCCATACATATTCTCACCCTCCATAGCGACCGGTATTTTCCTAGTTGTATACCGGAGGGGACCATTGTATAAATCTATTTCGTCTTTTGCATTCAAAACTATTAGGTTGTCATGTCTTTTTGCTATCTCTGCAAGCAGCCCTGCTTAGGTTGTACAGTCTGACAGCCGTTGGTAGGAAGGACCTGCAAAACCTCTCGGTTGTGCACCTGGGATGATGTAGTCTGCTGCTAAATGAGCTCCTCAGTGCATTCAGTATGTCCTGCATAGGGTGGAACTCGGACTCCAGCAGAGATGACAGTTTAGCCACCGTCCTTCTCTCTCCTATCTCCTCCACTGGGTCAAGGCGCTGCCCCAGGACAGAGCTAGCTTTCTTGATCAGTTTGTTCAGTCTCTTCCTATCGGCTGCTGTAATGCCACTGCCCCAGCAGACCACTCCAAAAGTGATGGCTGATGCCACCACCGTGTCATAGAATGTCTTCAGCAGCGCCCCTTGTACACCACAAGACCTGAGTCTCCTCAGTAGGAACAGCCTGCGCTGTCCCTTCTTGTAGAGTGCGTCAGTATTGTGTGACCGGTCTAGTTTATTGTTCAGATGAACACCCAGGTATTTGTAGGATGTCACCATCTCGATGTCTGTTCCCTGTATATTTACTGGTGCTGTGAGGGGTTGTCCTTGCCTGCGGCAGTCCACCACCAGCTCCTTAATTTTCCTCGCGTTGATCTGGAGGCAGTTCCGATGGCACCAGTCCACGAAGTCCTGGATAAGCCCTTTGTACTCAGCTTCATCTCCACTGGAGATGAGGCCAACGATCGCAGAGTCATCAGAGAACTTCTGTAGATGGCAGTGTGTTGTGTTGTGTGAGAAGTCCGCAGTATAAAGGGTGAACAGGAAGGGAGCCAAAACCGTTCCCTGGGGAGCCCCCGTGCTACCGATGATCGTGTCGGACACGCAGTCCTGGGTTCTCACAAACCCGGGACTGGGCATCCCGGGCATCTGATCAGGATGCCTCCTGGACGCCTCCCACTTGAGGTGTTTTGGGCATGTCCCACTGGGAGGAGACCCCGGGGCAGACCCAGGACTCGCTGGAGAGACTATGCCTCCCAGCTGGTCTGGGAACGCCTTGGTATCCTCTCTGGAGAGCTGGAGCAGGTGGCTGTGGAGAGGAAAGTCTGGGCTTCTCTGCTTGAACTGCTGCCTCTGTGACCCGGACCTCCGGAAAAGCGGTAGAAGATGGATGGATGGATCAGATTTATATATCGCTTTTCATAGACACTCAAAGACGCTTTACAGTGGATACATTATTAATTCACTCCACAGACAATGGTAGTGGTAAGCTACTACTGTAGCCACAGCTGTCCTGGGGCAGACTGACGGAAACATGGCTGCCAATCTGCACCAATGGCCTCTCTGACCACTACTGAACATTTATACACATTCATGCCCAGTGAATGTAAATGACAGTTGACATTCCTTTGGATATCAGTAAAATTACTTTTTTGCCTTCAGTATCTATTTAACTTCTTGAAAAACAGTAGAAGTGTCATATCATTTGAACTTTAGCCACAGCTGCAGATTGAAGTTGTAGATTTGTAGTTTACAGTACATTTCCATATGAATGAATGAATGAATGAATGAATTTATTTCGGATAGTACAGTACAGGTTAAAAGAAACTGTATAATATAACAACAAGGTCAAATTAGACAAAGACTCCTTCTACTATACAATTCCACGTGAGTTATCCGAAATGGGTGATGGCTGAAGCCGCAGCTTATATTGCCCACCCATATTCCATCCAAGAATTCAAAAGAGAAAAAGAGAAAACAAGACAAGAGCGATTACAATTTAAAACAAAGCTAAGACAAAATGTGACTGAGAGAAGAAAAAAGCCACCGTCACCGCCACCATATAGTAGTGCATCTCAAAAAATTAAAATATTGTGAAACGTTAATTAGTTAAATCAATGTTTTTCAATGAGGGCGTGCTGGTAGGTTCAGGTTATTGTGGGAATTGTGGACCATTTTTGGACCAATTAACAAGTGAAATTAGATGATTTCCCACAGAAACCTGAACCTATCAGAGCACCCTGGTTGAAAAACACTGAGTTAAATAATTCAAGTCAAAGAAGTTCAGAGCTCATATTTTCTATATTCATGAGCGATTTGAATCCTTTTTTATTTTAAGTTTTGATGATTAGGAATTAGAATTATGGCAGTCTGTTATTATTTTTTTATGCCCTCATATTCATTGGTAATTTCGAGAAATTTACAATGTCCATCCATTCTTCTATCTTCTACTGCTTATCCGGGATAGGGTCACAGGGGCAGCAGTCCAACCAGAGCAGCTCAGACTTCTGGCTGGTTCACATGGCACAATGATCCCTCCCGCAGGTGGTGAGTCCACTGGAGGGCAGACCCATGTGCCTCCTTTGGGTCCACTGGGTCCTTGATGCAACGTTATTTCATGGGGATCTACTGAACTGCTCGTAGTTTGGCCCTTCCCCCAGGACCAATTTGTCTTGGGAAACCCTACCAGGGGCATGTTGTCCCCGACAACACAGCTCCTGGGATCATGAGGGCACACAAACCCCTCCACAACGACAAGGTGGCATTCTACGGAGGGGCAGTTTATAATGTTGAGTATGAAAATGTGTCAGATAATTCCAACAACTGAGACTTTCTAACACTCCTGCAACTGTTGGTGTCTTGTGGTGAAAATACATGGCATCACATACAAAACTATAAATTGAAGGAATCACAAGGCAATCTTCCAGACAAAGTCTTTATGTTTATATCTTATGATGTAAGAGAAAATAAAGAAATAGCTTTTGAAGGCTGGTTAAAATGGAGTGGCAGCAATATGAGGTTGAGTGGACTGCAGGCTGGTGCAGCGTTTTCTCCCACTCATGTTTTAGCCATTTTTTTTTAGGAGAATGACGAGTATTGATGTTTAACAACTTTTAAAAAGTTATTTTCAGGTGTTGTGTGGGATGCCCTCTAAGTATCTTCTGTCTATTTCTGTCTTTGTGAGGGTGATAGAGAGGCAGAGCTCGGCCTGCCCTTCTCTCCACTGTGTGATCGAAAAAGCACCCTAGTAGCTGAGTCCCAGATTGGTATGGCTTACATTTCTTGAAATAGTCTCCATTTTACATTGATTTTTTTCTTTTTAATAGGTGTCAGTTTCTTAGGTATTGTGGGCAGAGTAGCCAGACATTGTACTCAAGTAAAAATACCATTACCTTATGATATCAAATACTCAAGTGTAAGTAAGAGTCATAGAAATGAGAAAGTTTCATCTAAACAAGTTAATTAAGTAGTGAGTAATGAATTTACTATCACACATTCTTGGGGGTTTTGCACTTATCTTCTCATAATTTGTTTTCTTATAAATTAGAGATTATTTTTCCTCCAATTTTTGCAGGTTTTTTGTCAAATTTGTGTCTTTTTCAGAGAAATGTATCACTTTTTGTAAAATTGTCAGTTTAAAAAAAAATTACCATTTTTCCCCTTAAACTTGTGACTTCAGTTTTTTCATACATTTACAGCTTTCTTGTGATACATTTCTTATCTTTATGGATAGAAAATTACATATAATAAGCATAAATTTGTGATTTTCCTTGTAAATTGGGGGTCTTTTTTCTTGCCAGTTTATCTTAGTCTCAGGAAAAATTAATATAAATTAGCCACATGTGCCTTCTTGTTCAATTCAGATTATTTAAACAGTATAATTACAAATGTTTGCTGAGCCAAGATAGAAAAACATTGATTTTTATTAAACTTAGTGAGAAGAAGATTTGATAACATCACAACTGCCATTCAGTTCCATTAGTGAAAAACAGTGAAACAAAATAAAAGTGAAAATTAGTGAAATAAAAGCAATCCAAAGACTGCAACCAAATGTACTTGTGTAAAAATACATTTTTTTTTCTACAAAAATGTACTCAAGTAAGAGCATAAACCTGTTTATTTTCCCCAAATGCAACAAGACAGTCAGTATCAAAAACTGAACACTTTAATGTAACAACCTGTTTAACAACTGACTATATGTTTAAATATCATCAAACTGAAACTGCATTGCAATTTTCACATACAGCACTTTGTTCAGTCGCTAATACAAGGTAATTGTGCTTGCAGGTTTCATAGATTTCATAGTTTATCCTACGTTCTCTCTGCTGACCGACATGGCTGAAAAGATTGTTATTCCTTTGGTGGAAGAAAACCCAGGACCACCAGACCCCTGCAACAGACACAGGTAAACACACGGAGAAGAGCTGACCACTTTGATGCCTTTTGCAAGCCTTATTACTGTATTGTTTGTTTCTACATGTGTAAGATGATCTAAATAAACAACAAATCAACAATAGAGAGCAAATGTTATTGTCACCATGATAACACTGGCAAAATAAAAAGCACCACGGTGCTGTGCCTTGGTGCCTGTGGCATGGTAGCATGGGTGGCTGTAAAAAAGTGGCACTCCGACCTCTACTGGCCCGGCATAGTTATTACATTTCTTGTTTTTGCAGCTGCATTGACAGAAATGGTGAGTTAAATTTGTGTTTATTTTGAAAACAAAGCCTTATGTCGCAATTCTGCCAAATTAAAAGTTGAAAAAATATGGTGATACAATGGTATAAGCCTTTAGTTCTACTTAATTGTGACCGGGCGAGCTGAAACAGAGAGGCAGACAGACAGACACATACGACCACACAGCCACAAACAGATGCACTAACTGATTACTGTATGCCTCTGTTTCACCGAGGCATAAATATATAAGATAAAGCTACCAGAGGTCGGTAGCAACAAGGTACATACTGTAGTAGTTTTACTTTTTAGTCTTACTTAAGTACAGTTATGATGAAAATACTGTACTTACATACATTTGGTTGTAGTCTTTGAGTTTTTCTCTTATAAGTTTTGCTTTTCTTCTTTATAAAATTTGGACTTGAAAAGAAGCCCAAATCTTCTGTATAAGAAGATTTGGAAAATTGAATCATTTATATTCAGTCTTAGAGAAAAAACTCATAAACTGTTGAGAGTACAGTTACAAATTTAGAAGATAGTTTCAAATTTATAACAAAAGTTGTGAATTTGTGCGAAAAAGACGTCAACTGACAAGTACAAAAACCTTCAAATATATGAAAAAGTTGCAAATTTATTTAAAATAGATTGAATTTAATTTATTAGGAAATAAATTCATTAGAAAAAAGGCAAATGTGTGAGGAAAAAGGAAATTAATGAGAAAGGAACTGAGAGTAGGAGTTCCTGCCAGCCCCATATCAAAAAACCCCAGAGTGATGTCACCTCATTTACTGGGTGTCACTGCCTTTCCCCGTCTGACTCTGATTACAACGGTCTGAGCGAGGTTCGTGGATGGTACTGAAAATGCTGCTTCCATCCAGGTAACTGCGGTTTGGACCCTGCCATACCCTTTATGTTCTCTCCAGTTTCTCTTTATTTTTTTGGTTCGCTTCCAGATTACCTATTCAATTCTTTACTCATCAAAACCACATTCATACAAGCTTAAAATTGCAGTAATAGGGTGTGCTATTAAAGGTACATGGTTAAGGTTAAGGTATAAAGTCAACACACTGCACCACTTCCTGTCCACCATATTGCTTCATGTATTTTTTTTCATATCCACTAGCACTTACTTTTTCAAGCATGTAACTATAGGTTTGCATGGTGATCTTATGTTCGGCAGCAGGGTTATTTGTGCCCAAAGAAGCACCTAATTAGCAAGATTAATTATTTAGGAAACATACCCCAACAGCACACATCCTGTACATCGGCCCAAGGTATCAAGTTTGAATCAGGAGTACATTTTATACATGTTGTTTGCACATTGGCAAGATGCTTGCTAGATGTCAGCATTAGGTTGGAGACCTAAAATTTGAATCTTTCAGCTGCTCCCTTTCGGGTCACCACAGTGTATCGCACTTGGATCCCTGCACTATAGAAGCTCTCTTCTTGATCCTCAAAGACATAACTCCTTCTTAGTCAGCCTATGAACTTTTCAGCCCCTCCCCGTATGCATAGGTATATACTCCATCCATCCATCCATCTTCTACCGCTTTTCCGGAGGTCCGGGTCGCGGAGGCAGCAGTTCAAGCAGAGAAGCCCAGACTTCCCTCTCCCCAGCCACCTGCTCCAGCTCTTCAGAGGGGATACCAAGGCGTTCCCAGACTAGCTGGGAGACATAGTCTCTCCACCGAGTCCTGGGTCTGCCCCGGGGTCTCCTCCCAGTGGGACGTGCCTGAAACACCTCAAGTGGGAGGCGTCCAGGAGGCATCCTAATCAGATGCCCATACCACCTCAACTGACTCCTTTCAATGTGGAGGAGCAGCGGTTCTACTCTGAGCCTCTCCCGGATGACTGAGCTCCTCACCCTATCTCTGAGGGTGAGTCCAGCAATCCTACGGAGAAAGCTCATTTCAGCCGCTTGTATCCGCGATCTCGTTCTTTCGGTCATTACCCAAAGCTCGTGACCATAGGTGAGAGTAGGAACGTAGATTGACTGGTAAATCGACAGCTTTGCCTTAGAACTAAGCTCCCTCTTCACCACAACAGACCGGTACAACGTCCGCATCACTGCAGATGCTGCTCCAATCCGTCTGTCGATCTCTCGCTCCATTTTCCCCTCACTCGTGAACAAGACCCCAAGATACTTAAACTCCTCCACTTGGGGCAGGAGCCTGTCCCCAACCCGGAGAGGACAATCCACCTTTTTCCGGCTGAGGACCATGGACTCGGACTTGGAGGTGCTGATTCTCATCCCAGCCGCTTCACACTCAGCGGCAAACCGTCCCAGCAAGAGCTGTAGGTCATTGCTGGATGAAGCCAACAGGACAACATCATCTGCAAACAACAGAGATGAGATCCTGTGGTCACCAAGCATGACACCCTCCATTCCCTGGCTGCGCCTAGAAATCCTGTCCATAAAAATTATGAACAGGACCGGTGACAAAGGGCAGCCCTGGCGGAGTCCAACTCTCACTGGGAATGACTCCGACCGAGTGTTGGCAATGCGAACTAAACTCTCACAACGGTCGTACAGAGACCGAATAGCTCGTAACAACAAGCCCGATACCCCATACTCCCGAAGCACCCCCCACAAAAATCCACGAGGGACGCGGTCAAATGCCTTCTCCAAGTCCACAAAACACATGTAAACTGGTTGGGCAAACTCCCACGAACCCTCAAGAATTCTCGAGAGGGTAAAGAGCTGGTCCGATGTGCCACGGCCAGGACGAAAACCACATTGCTCCTCCTGAATCCGAGGTTCGACCAACGGCCGGACTCTCCTCTCCAATACCTTGGCATAGACCTTCCCAGGGAGGCTGAGGAGTGTGATCCCTCTAAAGTTGGAGCACACCCTCCGGTCCCCTTTTTTGAAGAGAGGAACCACCACCCCGGTTTGCCATGCCAAAGGCACTGCCCCCGACCTCCACGCAATGTTGCAGAGGCGTGTCAACCATGACAACCCAACAACATCCAGGGCCTTGAGGTACTCGGGGCGAATCTCGTCCACCCCCGGGGCCCGGCCACCAAGGAGATTTTTAACCACCTTGGCGACCTCAGCCCCTGTGATAGGCGAGTCATCCCCCTCGTCCCCAAACCCTGCTTCCTCTGTGGAAGGCGTATCAGTGGGATTGAGGAGATCCTCGAAGTATTCCTTCCACCGCCCGACGATATCCCCAGTTGAAGTCAACAGTGTCCCATCCGCACCATACACAGTGTGGACGGGGAACTGCTTTCCCCTCCTGAGCCGCCAAACAGTTTGACAGAATCTCTTTGAAGCCGACCGAAAGTCTTGTTCCATGGCCTCACCGAACTCCTCCCATACCCGGGTTTTTGCTTCAGCAACCACCCGAGCTGCACTCCGCTTGGCCTGCCGGTACACCTCAGCTGCTTCGGGAGTCCCACAAGCCAACCAAGCTTGATAGGACTCCTTCTTCAGCTTAATGGCCCCCCTCACCACTGGTGTCCACCACTTGGTTCGGGGGTTGCCACCACGAGATGCACCGACCACCTTGCGGCCGCAGCTCTGGGCTGCCGCTTCAACAACAGAGGTGGAGAACATGGCCCATTCAGACTCCATGTCTCCAGACTCCCTCGGAATGTGGTTGAAGTTCTTCCGGAGGTGGGAGTTGAAGACCTCCCGGACAGGGGCCTCAGCCAGACGCTCCCAGCACACCCTCACTATACGTTTGGGTCTACCAGGTCTGAATGGCTTCCTCCCCTGCCATCGGATCCAACTCACCACCAGGTGGTGATCAGTTGACAGCTCTGCACCTCTCTTTACTCGGGTGTCCAAGACATACGGTCGCAGGTCTGATGATACGATAACAAAATCGATCATCGACCTGCGGCCTAGGGTGTCCTGGTGCCAGGTGCACATATGGACACCCTTATGCTTGAACATGGTGTTCGTTATAGACAGACTGTGGTTAGCACAGAAGTCCAATAACTGAACACCACTCGGGTTCAGATCGGGCAGGCCGTTCCTCCCAATCACCCCCCTCCAGGTTTCACTGTCGTTGCCCACGTGCGCATTGAAGTCCCCCAGTAGGACAATGGAGTCTCCAGGAGGAGCACCCTCCAGCACCCCAGTCACAGACTCCAAAAAGGGTGGGTACTCTGAAACATCATTTGGTGCATAGGCACAAATGATGGTCAGGACCCGTTTCCCAACCCGAAGGCGCAGGGAAGCAACCCTTTCGTCCACCGGGGAAAACTCCAATATAGAGGCAGCAAGGTGGGGCGATACAAGAATACCTACCCCTGCTCGTCGCCTCTCGCCCGGGGCAACTCCAGAAAAGGCCAAGCTCCAGCCCCTCTCCAGGAGACTGGTTCCGGAACCGGAGCTGTGTGTTGAGGTGAGGCCAACTATATCTAGCCGGTATCGCTCAATCTCGTACACCAGCTCAGGCTCCTTCCCCACCAGAGAGGTGACATTCCACGTACCAAAAGCCAGTTTAGAAAGCTTGGGATCAGTCCGCCAAGGTCTCCGCCTTTGACTGCCACCTAATCCACATAGCACCGGACTTCCATGATCCCTCCTGCAGGTGGTGAACCTACTGGAGGGCGGACCCATGTAACTCCTTCGGGCTGAGCCCGGCCGGGTCCCATGGGTGGAAACCCGGCCACCAGACGCTAGCCTTCGAGCCCCTCCCCCAGGCCTGGCTCCAGGGTGGGGCCCCGGTAACCCCATACCGGGCGGGGTACACTGAATCCTTGATATACAATTTATCATGAGAGTCTGTTGGATCGTTCTTCGTCTGGCCCTTCACCCAGGACCAGTTTGTCTTGGGAGACCCTATCAGAGGCAAATTGCCCCGGACAACATAGCTCCTGGGATCACTGGGGCACGCAAACCCCCCCACCACGATAAGGTGACGATCCATGAGGGGGAGGTATATACTGTATGTACTTAATAGGACTGTATCACTTATCATCTGTTAGTGTGGTGGTCTGCATTTCATATGGTCTGTGGCATGCCTCAGCCGTGAGCCCACAAGCTTCTGGCTGTGGGGCAGATGCTCTACCACTAATCATAATTTTAGTAGTAGTGTTTCTCACCCTTGAACAGCAAAATAGTTGCAGTCTTAAAAAGTCAACCGAAATGAACAAAGGCCCTGATTAACCTTTAACTGCTGATTGTGCGATTGTGGCCCGACATATGCTTGCTATTGGCATAGCAACCTGAGAAAAGTTTCATTTTGTTTCGTTTGAAAATGATTGCCTTGACGACTTGAGATGGAGGGAGACAGTCCTTGAAGTCAGTTTCATTTACGGTATTTTTAGGTGACCTTGAAAACCTCAGCAGTCTTGGTGTGACAGCATTGTTATTTCTCACCAGTAACCTGTGGAAGGAGAGCTCCAGAGGTCTGCAGTGGAGTCTGGCTCACATCACAGCCGAGCTGGTCAGCTTCCGCTCAACCTGGACAAGACACACCGAAGACAACAAGCTAAAATGGAAGGAAGGTGGCTCCTGTGGTATGTTTTAGAATCATCTCTAATGGACAACTGTCAATATACTACAGTATGGCTTAACGTCTACTTTTAAATGCAAAAGAAAAACTAAAGTAGACTTTGAATCTACAATAAATATTTGATCTCATTCTTATCCAATTCACAGCTCCAGAGTTAGTGTTGAGAAATGCTTTCGCTTGATATTTCTGGCAAAATCTTGGAAAAATTTAACAACCTCTTCTAAAATAAAACAAAGATGTAACTGATTTGGCAGAGACAGGATCCCATTTGCTCCTTAAAAACTGTCCTGATTTGATTTGTTATCTAAGCTGAATACTGTGATCTCATGGTGAGATTAACACATGCCGATGTTTTTAACTTCACAAAATTTTCTGCTGTCTTATCATTTCCTCCAGGATTTTCAGACCCCAGTGTGACAAAAGAGCAGCGATCCAGACAAGTGCTGTCAGAAAAATCCCAGCAAGACTCCACTACAGATAAAAAATAGTAGACAGGACCTCATTTTTTAATGTTATTTTTCGTAGGAAAAAGACTGAATCATTTTTTGTAACAAGACCACAATACATTTTAATATAATGTTTGTAAAATGACTTAAGATCGTCTTCCCAAGGTAAGATGCAGTGTAATTAGAAATATCATCATGTCTTATTATAACTGTAGTTTTCTATGGTAATTTAAATACTAAGGGCACATGCTGGTCATGTTATACAGTTCATGTCATTTATTTAACTTGCCTCCTATGTATAGGAAATTTGACATTTTTAACTGTATACGAGTAATGTAACCTTGCATTAAACATTAACAAATATATCTGACCTTTTGTATATTATTGTAAGTTTTTAACCCCAAAAAAGCCAACTATTTTCCATTCATTAAAAATGATCATTACTGTAACAATCTAAATTTACCAAATGCTCCATTCCAGTCTTGTAGTAACACTTAAAATATTGACCTTTCCAGTAAATAATAGTAACATTTACAAAAACATTCAAAGCACCAACTTTCAGGGTTTTTTTTTTTTTTTTTTTAGAATCTCTGAGGAAAAAATAGTTTAAATTTGTAAACAGCAAACTTTCACTCAAGCACGCATGGAATCCACCCTAATCCACTACATGAATGTTTTTTTTTTTCAACATTCCTGTAATGTTTTAAGTGAGCCTTCTTTGACTATATGACATGCAGTTAAAAGTTGAAGTGCCCCATGAATAGCTCTGCTCAGCTGTCCTCCACTCTCCCAGAAGGAGGGGCCATAGAGTAAACAGATAATAAACACCAAGGCGCTCGGAAGAATCTTCCTTTAACCCATTTTCACATTTGAACAATAATCAGCTATTCAGTTTTTCAGTATATCACATATATCTATATTTCAGTGAATAACACAATGACTGAAGAAATAGCTTCTTTTCAGTAGAATGAGTATGATTTGATTCATATAGGCAGAGGTGTAAAGTAACTAGTTACAGCTACTCAGTTACATGTATGCAAACAGATTTTTTTGTCTAAACTGTACTTTCATGAGTAGTTTATTAACAGGATACATTTTACTCTTCAGTACACAAAAAATGAATGGTGACTTTGCATCAATTTCATTTTATTTGAATTACAATATTTATTACTTTCATGTGTTCAGATTATTTAGAAACAGGATAAATGAATTGTCAAAACAATTTATTCAGTGAAAATTAATGAAAGAGGTTTAAATATGGTATGATGTGAAACAAATTTAATTTATGTAAAATGTATGAATTTAAAGCAAAATTAAATGATTTATTACAAATGCCTGCTCCTATTTCTATGAATCCGAATTGCCTTAAATCAAAATCGCTGAAAAATTACTATGGAATTGAAAAGCATGAGGTGTTTTATTGGGGGGGGGGGGGACAGCTACTCAAATAATGTCTTACATTAGTTTTGATTTTACTGACTTGAAAACTTGAAAATTGGTTATAAATTTTCTTGTTTATACTGTAGCAACTTGTGTGATCACTGTGCATATTGAAAAAAATTACATGAAATCATTAATCGTGATTCTCTTCATCATCATCATGGTCAGAAAATTATTAAAAGACACATTGCTTTTTTCTCACTGTCTGACATTAAATCAGACTAAACTTTTCCTGTTTTAGGCCAGTTAGGATTACCAAAATTATTTCTATTTGCTAAATAATTTTTATATTTGCTAAATACTTTTTTAGAGAACATGTTGTTACTTTCTTCAGAGTCCAAATTTTGCATACATTAAAATCAGGAAGAGAATTGTGGCTCTCTACAAGTCTTTCATCCTTGGGTACAAATTCCAGATGCATGAATGTGCCACGTTCATCTGCTCAATTATAGACAAGCATAAACACCATGGGAATGTCCAGCCATCATACCACTCAGGAAGGAGATGGGTTGTGCGTTCCAGAGGTGAACGTGTTTTGCTGTGAAATGTGCATATCAACCCCAGAACAAAAGCAAAAGACCTTGTGAAGATGCTGGCTGAAGCTGGTAAACGAGTGTCATTATCCACAGTGAAACGAGTCCTGTACCACTATAGGCTGAAAGACCACACAGTGAAGAAGAAGCCGTTATTCCAAAAGCAGTGTAAAAAAGTTTGATTACAGTTTGCAAATGCACACAGGGACAAAGACCTTAAATTTTGGAGACATGTCCTGTGGTCTGATGAAACTAAAATTGAACTGTTTTGTCACGTCTCGCCGCTCATCAGCGGCGCCAGCTGTGCGCACACCTGCACCTCGTTAGCGGTGAAGGATTTAAGCCGCCTCGCCCTGGGCTTCGGCCTGAAGCCGTCTGTTCACATCGGCATCACTTGCTGCAAGGAACCCCCTTCACCAAGCAAGATACCAAGTAAAGATCTCTTACCTTTTCCTCCCAGTCTGCTCCCCTGTGCACAAGTGGATTTCCCGGCGGCGGACAACGTTCTCCAGCCATCATCTCCTCGCTGCTGCGTCAGGTGCTCCAGGTCGCTGTCTACCGGGCTACGCCCTTGCTACGCCAGCCACCTGCCCAAACCAAGGTTGTCCGGCTGAACGGCTTCCTGCCCCCGTGCCTGACGCAGACACCATCACCAACACATACACATCTCGCAGACACGCACCCATACACACTTGTTGTCAATAAAGCTATTGGATTTACCCTGAGCCTGCATGTGTGTCTCCTGAGCCGTGCATTATGTCAGTACGGCTTCAGCAGAGTGGCTCGGCAGACAGCGGGCTTGCACGCCGCCTTTCCACCCTTGAGGCTCGGGTGGATCTAATAGCCCACCAACAACAGGTGATTTTAAATCAATTAAGCATAATAGCTAACCAATTGGACCGCTTGGACCCCCAACAGCCGTTCCCCCCGGCTCGTCTGGGTGGCTTGGCTCCTGCTGCTCCAGTGGCCGTCCAGCCTGCTTCGGCTGCACCGGCACGGCTCACACCTATTCCGACCCCCGCCCGCTTTAGCGGTAAGCTCGGTGGAGCGCGGGGGTTTATCATGCAGTGTGAGTCCGTGTTTCACCGCGTGCCCGGAGACTTTCCCTCTGACCATAGCCGGATTGGCTACATAGGGAACCTCTTGGAGGGGCGAGCGCTTACCTGGGCTTACGCCGTAATGGCGAAGCCCAGTTACGCCACCCTCACCTATGGCCAGTTCGTGAGACTGTTTCTGGAAGTGTTCAATCATTCGCGTACAGAGAGCGTTCAGGTCGATCGTCTTCTCAGCCTTCAGCAGGGAAGCCGGTCGGCAGCTGACTACGCGATCGACTTCCGGGTCACTGCGGAGGAGGTTGGCTGGGGAGAACGTTCGCTCTGCGGCATCTTCCTTTGCAGTCTCAGCGCAGGTCTGAGGGATGAACTGGCTGGACGGGATATCCCGGAGACATTGGCGGAGCTAACTTCCCTTGCCATCAGCTTTGATAACAGGTTGCGCGAGCGTGCCTCGGAGCGGAAGTCTTCTTCTTCTCGCCCTCGAGGTGCCTCGTTTCGCCTGCCCCAAGCTCGCCCCCTGGCGTTGCCGTCACCGGGGTACTCTGAGGAGTCGGAGCCGATGGTGACAGGCTGGACAAAGCTCCCCCCAGCGGAGAAACAACGCCACCGTGAGTTGGGTCTCTGTATGTATTGCGGAGACAGCCAACACACGGTGGAGCTTTGTCCACAAAAGCCAAACGGGGAGGTCCGCGAGTCACTGTAGGGGGCCTTGCGGACGCTAATCGGTTAACTCCCCTCACTCAATTGATGCTGCCCATCTGATTCTGTCATAATCCCATAGGGCACCTCACTCATGCACTGGTGGACTCAGGTGCGGAGGGAAGCTTTATTTCACAGAGCCTGGTAACCCGATTGGGCATCCGTTGCCAAACCCTCAAGTCTCCTCTCGCCCTAGTCAATCTCTCCCATGTTTCCCTGGGAAAAGTAACACACCAGACCATCCCCGTCCCAGTAATTATCTCTGGAAACCATCGGGAAGAAATCTCCTTTTACGTCCTACCAAATTCAGTGTCACCCGTCATTCTTGGATACCCATGGCACCGCCTCCACAATCCTGTCCTGGACTGGAAGTCCGCCAGAGTGTCCGCCTGGAGCTCCTTCTGTATGAGCACCTGCCTTCAATCCTCTGCCTGCGCCCCATCCTCTCCTCCTACTCCCAAGGACGCCGCACCTCCGGATCTCACCCTGGTGCCCTCGGAGTTCCACGACCTGGGTATGGTTTTCAGCAAATCCAAGGCGATGTCTCTTCCTCCGCACCGTCCCTACGACTGCGCTATAAACATCCGCCAGGGGGCACCCTTACCCTCGGGACGTCTCTACAGCCTGTCTGCGCCGGAGAAGGAGGCCATGAATACTTATCTTAAGGAGTCGCTGAGTGCTGGAATTATCCGTCCCTCGTCATCACCATTAGGCGCTGGGTTTTTCTTCGTGGGCAAGAAGGACGGCTCCCTTCGTCCCTGTATTGACTACCGTGCCCTAAATGACATCACGGAGAAGGACCGCTACACCTTGCCCCTAATGGACACCGCCTTCCACTCCCTCCAGGGGGCGACTTGGTTCACTAAGCTGGATCTTCGCTGCGCATACCACCTCGTCCGGATCCGGGAGGGAGACGAGTGGAAGACAGCCTTCCGTACCCCGAACAGCCATTTCGAATACCTGGTTATGCCGTTCGGGTTGACCAACGCTCCAGCCGTCTTTCAGCGTCTTATTAATGACGTCCTCCGGGATTTCATCGGCCTGTTTGTGTTCGTCTATCTGGATGATATCCTCATCTTCTCCAGATCCAGGGTCGAGCACCGGGTCCACGTGAGGCGGGTTCTTCAGAGGCTGCTGGAGAACCGATTATATGTCAAGGCAGAGAAATGTGAATTTTACACCAAGACTACGTCCGTCCTCGGGTTCGTCATCTCTCATGACCAGGTGCTCCCGGACCCAGCGAAGGTTAAAGCGGTGGTAGAGTGGCCCACTCCTACATCAAGGAAGCAGGTACAACAGTTTATTGGGTTTGCCAATTTCTACCGCCGCTTTGTCCCGAACTTTGGAGCCATCGTCGGTCCTCTGACCCGCCTCACCTCCCCTAAGACCCCGTTCCGGTGGACTGAAGAGGCCGCAGCTGCTTTCCAGGCGCTGAAGGCGGAGTTCTCCTCCTCCCGGGTCCTCAGCCAAGTCGACCCCGCGCTGCAGTGCATCGTTGAAGTGGACGCTTCGGACACGGGGGTGGGGGCGGTGTTGTCTCAGCGGTCACCTACCGACGGGATCAAATGGCCCTGCGCCTTCTTCTCTCGGCGCTTGTCCCCGGCGGAACGTAATTATGACGTGGGGGACAGAGAGCTCCTCGCCATCAAGCTCGCGCTTCAGGAGTGGCGCCACTGGCTAGAGGGGGCTGCCCTGCCGTTCGTGGTTCTCACCGATCACAAGAACTTGGACTATTTAAGATCTGCCAAACGTCTGAATGCCCACCAGGAGCGTTGGTCCTTGTTCTTCGCCAGGTTCCGCTTTAACATCACCTTTAGGCCTGGCTCCAAGAACGGCCTACCCGACGCCCTCTCTAGGCAATTTGCCCCTGAGGCATCAGAAGACGCAGTCCACACCATCTTGCCCAGGTCGTGCATCATGGGGGCCGTCTCGTGGGACATCGAAAGCAAGATCCGGAAGGCGCAGGAATTGGAACCGGACCCTGGCGGCGGACCGGAGGGGAGGCTTTTTGTGCCGTCCACTGTCTGGGGGGAGGTCATCCACTGGCTTCACACATCTAAGCTCACCTGCCATCCTGGGTCCTCCCGGATGATCGACCTACTCCAACGATCCTTTTGGTGGCCGGGTCTGCGGAGGGACGCTGCCCGCTACGCCCGGGCCTGCCCCGTCTGCGCCACCAGCAAATCAGGTAATGCCCCCCCCCCCCCGCGGGCCTGCTCCAGCCCCTGCCCATCCCTGGCAGGCCCTGGTCGCATATCGCCCTGGACTTTGTCACCGGTCTCCCTGTCTCCAACACCTTCGACACAGTCCTGACCATCGTAGATCGTTTCTCCAAGGCCGCTCACTTCATTCCATTACGGGGGCTTCCATCTGCCTTGGAGACGGCGGACCTCCTCATCCAGCACGTGGTCAGGCTGCACGGGATTCCGGTAGACGTGGTCTCGGACCGGGGTCCCCAGTTTTCCTCAGACGTTTGGAGGTCTTTCTGCAACGCCCTGGGAGCCAAGGTAAGCCTCTCCTCCGGCCATCACCCCCAATCCAACGGGCAGTGTGAGCGGACCAATCAGGAGCTGGAGGCTGCGCTCCGCTGCGTCACTACATCCAAGCCTGCGTCCTGGAGCACACACCTCGCCTGGGTGGAATACGCCCATAACACCGCCCGCTCTTCTGCTACCGGGATGTCCCCGTTCAAGGCATCCCTAGGCTACGACCCCCCTCTGTTCCCTACGCAGGAGAGTGAATTGATTGTCCCCTCAGTTCGGGCGCACCTCAGGCGGTGCCGCTCCATTTGGTCTTCGGCACGCAGCGCACTTTTACGCACGGCGGAGCGCAACAAGTCTACGGCGGACCAGCACAGGAGACCTGCCCCTGCCTATCAGGTAGGCCAACGTGTCTACGTGTCCACTCAGGACGTCGTTCTTAAGGGTGAGAGGAGAAAATTGGCACAGCGTTTTATGGGCCCATACCCCATCACCAGGATTATCAACCCGGTGGCTGTGCGTGTAGCTATTCCCCCCTCCCTCCGCATCCATCCCACCTTCCACGTATCCAAGGTTAAACTGGCAGTCTCCGACCCCCTTTGCCCTCCCCCTGCTGCGCAGCCCGCGCCCCGGATGATTGATGGCCATCCGGCCTGGCCAGTCTCTTCCATCCTGGACTCTCGGCGCCGGGGTCGCGGGTTACAGTACCTAGTAGATTGGGAGGGCTACGGACCTGAACATAGGCAATGGGTGCCCTCTTCGTTTGTGTTGGATCCGTCCCTCATCACTGAGTTCCACCGAGCGCACCCGGAGAAACCATCGCCAGGAGGCGCTGCTAGAGGGGGGAGTACTGTCATGTCTCGCCGCTCATCAGCGGCGCCAGCTGTGCACACACCTGCACCTCGTCAGCGGCGAAGGATTTAAGCCGCCTCGCCCTGGGCTTCGGCCTGAAGCCGTCTGTTCACATCGGCATCACTTGCTGCAAGGAACCCCCTTCACCAAGCAAGATACCAAGTAAGGATCTCTTACCTTTTCCTCCCAGTCTGCTCCCCTGTGCACAGGTGGATTTCCCGGCGGCGGACAACGTTCTCCAGCCATCATCTCCTTGCTGCTGCGTCAGGTGCTCCAGGTCGCTGTCTACCGGGCTACGCCCTTGCTACGCCAGCCACCTGCCCAAACCAAGGTTGTCCGGCTGAACGGCTTCCTGCCCCCGTGCCTGACGCAGACGCCATCACCAACACATACACATCTTGCAGACATGCACCCATACACACTTGTTGTCAATAAAGCTATTGGATTTACCCTGAGCCTGCGTGTGTGTCTCCTGAGCCGTGCATTATGTCATGTTTGGCCATAATGACCATCATTACATTTGGAGGAAAAAGGGAAAACTTGCAAGCCTGAGGACACTATCCCAACTGTGAAATATGGGGGTGGCAGCACCATGTTGTGGGGGTGTTTTGCTGCATAAGGGACCATAATCCCATAGAAAATTTGTGGGCAGAACTGAAAGACATGTCAGAGTAAGGTGGCTTACAAACCTGACTCATTTACACCAGTTCTGTCAGGAGGAATGAGCCAAAATTCCAGCAAACTATTGAGAAGCTTGTGGAAGGATATCCAAAACGTTTGACCCAAGTCATGCAGTTTAAAGGCAATGCTACCAAATACCAAAGAGATGTATGTGCTGTAAACTTCTGACTTTGAAGAAAGTAATAACAAAATTCTCTAAAAAATATTTAGCAAATATAAAAAGAATTTAGCAATTATAAAAAATATTTAGCAAATATAAAAAGGATTTAGCAATTATAAAAAAATATTTAGCAAATAGGAATTTTTTTTTTTTTTTATAATCCTAACTGGCTTAAAACAGGAAAAGTGTCATGGTCCGAGCGCAGACTCTGTCCGCGCTCGGGTTGTCCAGTGTTTCTCTGTTCTCTTCCCAGGTTTACCATTTGGCCTCCGGGCTTTTATTGTGACAGCGTCTCAGCGGGGCTTCCGGCTGTCAGAGCCGAGTTCCGCAGTGACAGCTGGAATTCATTCAGCTGATGACGACCTCATCAGCTGATTAATCTGTTGGCCCTATTTAAGGGAGCAGCTCAGGCTACTCCGGGCTGCGACCTCGTCAAACATTCCCTCGTCTAACTTCCTTCAATCATTCGTCTAACTCTGGACTCCCCTTTCAGTAAGTGTGTTTCCTGAGATTCTGTATCCTGTGTCTTAGTCTTAGTTGTGTTTTTTGCCCCACGTGGCTCATTATTTTGTCATTTGTCCTTTAGTTAATAAAACATGCAAACTCATCGGCTGGCTATCGGCGTCTTATTGATGGCTCGTGAGGGCCATCGTTGACAAAAAGTTTAGCTTGATTTAATGTCAAACTGAGGAAAAAACGTTTTGTGGTAGAGTCATACAGTGTATGTAAACTTCTGGTTTCAGTTGTAAATGATTTAGATTATGTTAGATAGTATATGTGTATAGTCTGTGTTTTATTTTTCTCAAATTAAAACATTTAAGAAAAAACCCTTACATTGATGAGGGTAAAGTCATAAATTTACAAGAGTTGCAATTTTATCAATAAATAGTGGCAACTACGGAAAAAACACTGCAAATTTATACAAAAAAGTCACTGATTTATTTTGAAAAAACAAATTTATATGAAATCAGTAGTAAACTTATTGGAAAAACAAATAAAATAACAAAATGGGCAACAGTTACTCACTAATCAAGTAACTTTTCAGTAAATGCTTTCTTACTAAAGTAATTTTTTGGTGAGTATTCTTCACTTGATTAAAAAGACCAATTGGCTACACATTCATTTATGTTTGTTACATAAAGAAAAGATGACATTTCCCCTCATAATCTTGAACTACGTTTTAAAAAAGTTGAGGGAAGGGATCATTTTAATCAATATACTGTTAAATGTAAAGGGGACTGATAGTTTCTCTATAGACAAGGTTCTCTATAAACCCCAGATGTAACTTAAATTTGTTCGTTGTTACATAATGAAACTGTGACTCTTCTCGTTTATGAAAAATGGATGTTTTTTTTATGCTCTTGGCTCAGAGTACATTGAATTATTTAACACCAGAATGCCTATTTTTAGGGTACAGTCAAACTCTACTTCAGCTGAAGGAATGAGCAGTGATGCAATAAGTTAAACTTGGAAGTTTTGAGTTTTTCCACTGACATGCCACCATTTTTATTTTTACCTTATCGAAAAAAGCAGTCAAGCTGTCTGTCTGCACTCTAACTCTGGAACTGATGACACTGGGGTCGTCAGACTTTGTTCATAGGTCCGTCTTAGGACTAGCACTTGTGGTTATGTTTTTTGTGGTGAAAAGATCAAAGGTCAAAGTCATAAAAGTTCAAAATCAGTTTTAAAACACCTGTTGACATGAAACTTGGTAGACAGGTTAATATTGGGACCGTCATCCACACAAACTAAAGAACAAATGAAGCTGAAGTCACTAAACCTGGGGTCCTAACCTGTTTTTTTTGGGGGGGGGGGGCATCCATGGTATCACTACTTAGCCACAATTTCTGACTACTCAAGCCAGGAGTTTGTTCTGGATGGCAGTTCGTGCCCCCGTTACTTGGTCTGGAGCTGACTGAGAGAGTTCTACTCAGGGAATTTAGAGGAGCGTTGTGGCTGTGCTCCTCTGACTGCAATTCTACTTGTCAACTAAAATTCAAAAACTAAACCAAGAGACACAGAAAAGAATAATAGACCAATCACCAATTTAAACATTTTATTGTATCAAACAAATTTTGGATTAAAGATGTAATCATCAGTTAATTCCAAACTCCCCATACATAATTTAAAGTACACTATTACCATCAAAAACAGAACAAACAATATGACCCATAAATACACAGCAGAAGGGGGGGGGGGAAGCTTACACAGGAATGCTTTTCTGCCTTTTTTTCATTTTGGCAGAAGTGGCCATTGTGGGCAACTGAGAAATAAACATTTCATCCATGTGGCTGTCTGAGTGACAAATACTTTGATCCAGCAGTGGTGTGACTTTTCTTTCACTTTTGTTCATTTATTTCTGTCAGACATAAGTATGGTGTGGAGGTTATGGAATGATTGTCACATAATCTACACGATAATCCTGCTTCAGTGATACAACAGATTACATGAGTAGGTGACGACTTTTAGATTTTCTTGTTACATATAAAGGAGAATGCAGCATTAACAATTTGTGTCTGGTATTGTACCGTACAAATAAATCAGAGTAAATACCTTGGGCGCTGGCTAAGTGCCATGCAGGGAGCGGTAATGAGCAGGATTTAGACTCCAGACAGGCATTCTTCTGTCAAAAATTAGAGGATAATTTGCTGGCTGGAGATGGATTCTTCTTCGCTAATCCAAAATATGTAAATGTATCTGCAGAAACAATTTGTTATACCCCGCTTGTCAACTAGCACACAATCTGAGCACTGAAATCAGGTTATGAGATATTTTTTTTTAATGGAGAAGGCATACATTTGTTGATTTAATCACTCACTCCAGTTTCAGTGAATAAAAACACATTTCATGTAAATGAAACACAGCAGGAAAAATCACATTTTGGTCCTCTCTTTTTGTATTCAGAAAGGCCGTACTTCTTGTCTTTATATTTATTATAAAGGGAAAAAGAAGGTCTTCCTGGGGGGAAAAAAATGCTTCTTTTCAGGTGTGTTCATGTAAATATCCCTGTTTGACTGACATTAGCCTGAGCTTCTGATCATGTGGGGTTTGGTGGATGAATTTAGCCAATGCACTTACCACAGAAGGGCAGGTAGTTTAAGGTTAACTGAGCGACTATGTTAGTGCTTAAGCAGACACTTCCCAGTACATTTGCATGGGGACAATCAGGAGCTGATGTCACAGGTGGACCTTTCTTTGGTGAACGTTGGTTTTCAGTTCCTGTTTTTTGTTTATTAGGTTTTTGTCGAAAAGTTAGGGTTGGTTTCCTACATAAACCAACAAGAGCTGCACACAGTAACACATTACTTGGTTACAAATACGAAACTCCTGTGGATAAAAAGGTCATGACGTAATTAAAATGGGCTTTGACTGCAACTGTGAGGCGTTATCATTTTCATTGCAAATATCGCACATATTCAAAGGGGTAAATGGTTACATTTTCTCAGTGTACTCAAATAAGAACAACATTGTTCCTAACTGTAGTTTTATTGATGGATACTTTTTACTCTTAAATAAATTTATAAAGAAAAAGGTACTTTTATGCTAGAAGAAGGGAAATATGGATAGATTCTTTACAAGAAAGAAGTTGCAAACTTAAAAACAAAAAGTTGCAAATTTGCATGAAAAAATACAACTTTGTCAAACAAAGTCACAAATTTATCACAAAAAACTAAAAAAAATTATCAGAATCATGTTTCAAATGTACAAGAAGAAAGTCACAAATTTACTGAAAAGAAGTTAATTTAAGAGAAGAAATTTATGCGAAAATGAAAGCACCAAGGTGTTGATGCCTCGGCGCCAGAGCCTTGGCAGAGGTATGCATTCTCGGATCATCACCAAAATGTTATGGGTTCCTTTCTAGCCCAAGGACCACCTCTGGTGGAAAAAAAAAATAATAATCATCCAGTAGTTTTGGAGTACATGCATGTGAAGTAAAAATAATCTGCAGTTCACATGCCCGTACTGTCGGCGGCAGCCAAGAGCCACCAAACTGATTTGAACAGTTGCAATCCAAACACAGGAATAGCACGGTGGCAGACGTTTTAAATGGCTGAAGTGATGGAGGTACGTGAATACAATGACAATCAAGATGAACAGGAGCTTTTGCTGTTTAGTGGCAGAGGAAGAAAACAGACAGGCAAAAAGACGGACATTTGTTCACCCAGTATTGGTGGATTGCGCAGTACTTCCCTGTGGTGGGAGTTTCCGGGTGCATGCTCAGTTCACTGCAACCATTTGCAGGTGAGGAATGTTGGGACTTGGAATTTTTAGCAAGTTTTTAATAAGTTTTACCTTGTCCTTCCTCTGCAAAACTAAACAGCAAAACCAGTGTGAAAACAATCAATGTGATGCATAAATGGTGTAGTTGCTGAATAGTGTTTTTTTTTTCAGTAACTGCTAGTTTATAACAGTTCAGCTCCATGTGCTGTAAAAAAGTCGCACTGCCACCTCTAGTGGCCCGGCATAGTTATTACAATACCTTTTCCCCCAGCTTCATTGACGTTAAAGGTTAAATTTGTATTTATTTCAAAAACAAAGCCTTATGTCGGAATTCTGGCAAATTAAAAGTTGAGAAAATATGGCGATACAATGACAAACCTTTGGTTCCACTTAATTTTGATCAGGCGAGCTGAAACAGAGAGGTGGACAGACGGACACACACACACGCACACACACACACACACACACACACACACAAACGCGTTAACTGATTACCGTATGCCTCTCTGTTTCACCAAGGCATATTTTCCACATGTTGACAGCTTCCACAGGTCTTAATGAAATGTTTGACATATGTTGGTCAAATTTTCTTTCATTATTTAATTATTACAGCGTCATTATGAATCATCTTTTGTAGCCTTACTCAGAATGGCTCATTTCACTGCATGTCTCTTTAAATGCCCAAGAACACCAGTTAACGCTGCACTCCCTCTTAAGTCACTATTGCTAATGTAAGCTGGCTAGCTCCTTGCTCAGATAGCAAGCCCGAGCCATATAATATAAATTTGTCTAAAAGAATGAATGAAATAATGCATCACGGGTAAACAGGAATGTGTTGTTTCAATAATCGATAGCATATAACCAGTCCTTGGAGTGCAATAAGCACAGAAACATTTGTGAAGGAGTGGCTAAACTGCTAGCTTCAGCTAGCTACCTAGGGTCTCACTTAAAGAAAATTATGCTAACAATTTGATGGAGCATCATGACAAAAATATAACAAAATAAACCAGAATGACGTGAGATACTGTATATTATCAGCTGTGGACTAGTGAACCAAGTGGAAACAGAGATGTCTATTAGGGTGACTGAAAACTAAAGAGAATAACAATATAAACTGCACTTGATAGGCTAACTCCTAGTAGCGCTGAAGCAGCTCCCCGAGCATCTACGTGACAGACAGCTAAGCTGGCCAATAACAGAGCAGCGGGCAGGCGTCAAGGCTGGGTTTATGACGTTTATGACGTTTGGTAGCAAAGCTGGAAGAGTTAACGGCTGTTCAAAGAGAAAAACAATATAAAGCCTTTGTGTTTTTTAAAGAGAAGTGAGTGTTTTGATATTTTTTCAATAATCGTAAGAAATAGCTGCATTTCAGAAAGTTAAAATCTACAAAAACACCATTTTTCAGTCAATGACCCCCTTAAACTGAAAGAAAAATGTCACAAATTTAAGAGAAAAACCTCCCAACCTGTCATGAGAAAGTCATTATCACTCAAGTAACTTTTGTGTATTTTTACTTGGGTCTGGATACTCTACCCACCTCTGATGATGGTCTATCGGCAAAGTGCTTTTTCTGTCTTTTTTTCTTACTGTAGTTTTCTTCGTCCACTCAGTTAACGCTTAAACAACGAATCATCAGAAAATTGTTTAAAACCCCAAAACATGTAGTGTAAAATTACAAGTTTAAATTGTGTCTTCACCGGATCTGAGCAGCATGTTAGCAGCAGCTTCGCTCCATCTGTGTCACGCCGGAGCTGCAATTCACCCACAATCTGGAGACATTCGTAGCGTTACACAACACAGTCGTCACAAGCATGACACACAGAAAACAGACGTGAAGCATAAAAATACACTCATCTAAAAGCAAGCTGTTAACACCTGGGGTTACTACAATCGGAGCATCTGCTCTTTTAGACACGTGCGACACAAACAAGGCTGAATCCTGTTCTGAGCAGACACAGTTTAGACTGCAGAATTAACACTGTAAAGAGCTGGTTATCAAAACTGTCGCTGAATAGCTGTCCACATGTTGTCTGTTTTCTTGAAGTGTTATTTAAAAATGTATTCTATTAGTAAACGTAAAATGAATATATGTTAATGAAAAATGTAAATCAACCCAGATGTGCTGTTCATCAGTTTACTGTCCTGCGTCTGCCTCATTAGTAGAATTTAAATGAAAAATTATGGTTTTGGCTCCAGTGATATATTAGGTACGGTTACAGTTTTATTGCTTTGAGGTGTAACAATAATTGCTGATGTCATGGCACATGTTTGATGATAAAAAACTAGTAGAATATTTGTTGACTTTGAAAATTAAAGTGAAAATTAAACATGATGATGAGCATGTGGCCGAGTCAATGAAGATAAATAAATCTCCCAGTCTGCTTCACACATACAGTGGATAGTTAAGAGTTTAGTGCGGGGGGGGGGGGGGGGGGGTTATAAATAATCAAAGTTAATTAAGTAATTTCCCCTGTACACAAAATAAACGTAGAAACCTTTGTTCCTGTTTGAGGTGTTAACTAAGGCCTGACTGAACATAGATGCCCTGATGTTTCCAAAGATCTGCAGACACAATCTTCTGTCATTGTGTGGGGCTGACCGAGCAGACTGAACAGCGCCGCGTTGTTCCGACGACAGCTCTATTTCTTTTTCTCCTGGCTGCACTTCTTCATCTTCTCCTCCGCCAGCTGACTCGCACTGGATTCTCCTGTTTTTGTGTCTGCAGAATATAGACAGAGAGATGAAAAGACTGAGCGATAGTAAACAGAGAGAAGGCTGGCTGTGGGCATTTTAATTAACTCTTGTAATTATGCATTAAAAACATGTTTTACTGCACGATGATGAATGTTTTCAGTTAACTATTTACTGTTTTGACACAGGACAAATGAGCGAGGCCAGATCTGGCTGTAAAACCTAGAACGGACACTTCCCAGCCAGCATGTCCATGTGAGCCCCAACATAGAAACCCATGTGGGGCCAATAACACAGCCCAGATGAAATCGACATGGCCATACTGACTGTAAAACTGTAGTGACTGAGACAATAGTTTCTAGACAGGAAGGTATTTACTGAGGCCATGTAATATGCTGCTTTTATATACACTCACTGACCACTTCATTAGGGACACCTCGCTAGTAAAATTACTGTCGAACCTCCTTTGCCTTCTGAACTGGCTTAATTCTTCCAGACACAGACTCAACAAGGTATTGGAGACATTCCTCCAACATATTTGTCCATACTGACATGACGGCATTACACAGTTGCTGCAGATCTGTTGGCTGCAGATCCCTGTTGTTTACAGCAAATTCCGACCTTAGCATCATGATGCTGCGGCAGAAATCAAGACTTGTCAGTAAGGGATTCGCTGTTTGATAAATGCTGGGACAATACCAGTGTTCAAAATATTAACTGGGCTAATGCCTGTCAGCCAGTACCAGTTGTGTCTTTTGTTTTACCTGTGATCTAAAGGTGCAGTGTGCAGTATCAATCTAGCAGTCAAATTTCAAAATTTAACCAATGCACATTTCAGCAGTCATCAACTTTTTTTTCAAAGCATGTAGGAAAACCCACAAAAGCCAGTTATGCCATTAAAATTTGGCACGAAAACTTTATGACATTATGGTGGTCCAAAATGGCCACATGGAGATGGACCTTCTTCCTATGTATGAAAAACCTATCTGACAGAACAGAAAATGGCAAAACATTTACTTAAGCGTTAGCACATAACAATGCTGCATTAAGATAAGATAAGATAAGATAAGATAAGCCTTTATTAGTCCCACAACGGGGAAATTCCAGGATTGCAACAGCACAGGGATAGCAACACTCAGAGCAACAATCAGAAGGCAAGAAAAAAAAAAACAAGCAAGCAAGAGCAGCTAATATACATATGTACATATTACTATAAAATATATATATACACACACACACAGACACACAGTGCAGAGCATTGTAGCTGGATGGAATAAATATATGAATATATGAACACACAGTGCAGAGCATTGTAGCTAGATGGAATAAATATGTAAATATATAAACACCCACAGTACGGAGCATTGCAGCTAGGTGGAATAAATATGCAAGTATATAAACACCCACAGTACGGAGCATTGCAGCTAGGTGGAATAATATGTAGATATATAAAAACACAGTGCGGAGCATTGTAGCTAGATGGAATAATATGTAGATATATAAAAACACAGTGCGGAGCATTGTAGCTAGATGGAATAAATATGCAAGTATATAAACACACACAGTGCGGAGCAATGTAGCTAGATGGAATAATATGTAGATATATAAAAACACAGTGCAGAGCATTGTTGCTAGATGGGATGAAACAGCATAACCGTCTACTTAGTTATCCTACATGGTATGATTATGTGCCCATACATATTCTCACCCTCCATAGTGACCGGTATTTTCCTAGTTGTATGCCGGAGGGGACCATTGTGTAAGTCTATTGCATCTTTTGCATTCAAAAAACTATTAGTTTGTTACGTCTTTTTGCTATCTCTGCGAGCAGTCCTGCTAAATTTGCTCTGCGAGCAGCCCTGCTAAATTTGAAGATTCAGATTACCCCCCAACGTTTTCACACTGTAGCTTTAATGGCAAAGGAAACAAAGAGAAAAAGAGACACACATAATGAAAAACAACTAACAACAGCTAAAATGGGTCGGTTCCAGATGTGTTCTAAATTCACCAGCTGTTGCCCTGTTGCCCATTTCAGGGCAAAATCAATGCCACACAGAATAAATAAATATCTGCCACTGCCATCTGTGAATCTTATCATATTTGCAGATGTCCATCAAAGATATGAATATCAGCTAATATGATATTACACCAATATACTGGTGCATCCCTACTCATCAGACCAAGTAAAGTTTTTCCAAACTTCTATTGTCTAAATTTGTGCAAACTGTAGCCTCAGTTTCTTGTTCTCACTGTCGCTGTTAAACCACTTGATTTACTGCTGAAAACCTCCACTTTGATTTCATTAATTTAAAGAGCAGCCAGCAGGATAGAAGCCCCAGTATGTTCATACTAACAGAAATATTTCAATAAACAGGTTTAAAAATACACACTGTATGTCTGACCAAGGTGGAATGGAACTGCTAACTTCCCCCAGATCCCAGTGCTCAATTTATGGAAATTCAAATATGTTTTTTTTTTTCGTGATACTGTCAAATACAGTATGTGCTTTAAAATATGTTTTGTAGTCACGTTGTAGCAGAATTTAAACCTCTCAAAAACACAGCCTGGCCATGGCATCATAAGGAGGGAAGGACTGGTGTGGGCTTCTGCTGCTGTAGTCCATCTGTTTAAAGGTCCGATGTTTTGTGCATTCAGTGATGCTCTCCTGTACGCCCTGGCTGTAACAAGTGATCATTTGGTTACCGTTTCCTTTCTGTCAGCTCAAACCAGTCTGAACATTCTCCTCTGACCTCTGGCATCAACAATAATAATAAATATTGATAATATCTTAGGTTTAGGAAGTGACTTTCATAAGACCCAAGAACACTTTAAACAGTAAGTTTAAAAAACACAGGAAAGAAGCTGGAGAAGCAGAACTTAGCGATGTTGCACACTTTTGTAAACAAATTAAGACTGAGCAGTTTTATGAACATTTTCAGTGATGAGGCATTTTGGATATCTGTATGTAGAAGGTTTAGGGCTGGGGCTGCGACGCTGAAAACTGTCTCCAATAGTATGTATTTTTGCCCATGAACTGCTGCTCACTGGATATTTTCTCTTTATCAGACCATTCTTCATAAACCTTACTCCTGCAGCTCATGGAGCGACAAATGCTGAGGAACGTTGATGAAGGTTGCACTTTTTGGCTTTCATCAGGGTTTGCCGGGGCTCATAAAAGGTTGCCAAACAGCTTGCCAACAGTTTTTAAGGTCAGCAACAGTTTTTCTTGTCGGCAAAAAATTTTGAACATGTTCAACGTGTTCAAATTTTTTTTTGCATTTTTTAAATTTTTCATATTTTTCCACAAGCAGCTACAAAATAGTTGTAAGCGTTTGCAAACGGTTGTAACACGTGTCGCTTAGGGTAGTATCTTACAAAGCAGCGAATGCTGAGGAACATTCACGAATGCTGCCTTTTCTGGGTTTTGTCAGGGTTCGTAAAAGGTTGCAAAACACTTCCCCAACAGCACACATATGTCTGCCCTACGTCTGCCCAGCGCACAAAGTTTGCATCGGGACATTGGCTAGACGTGGGCTGTGCTTTTGGGGTTCACACACAGTTTTTAAAGTCGCCAACAGTTTTGTCGTAAAAGGTCTTAGACAGTTGCTAGTGTTCACTACTCAGCGAACCAAAATGAACTTTACAACTGTTTGCAAATGCTTACAATTGTTTTGCAATCTGTTTGTAGAAAAACGCATTCACAAAAATTTTTGAACATTTTCAAACTGAACCTGTTTAAAATTTAGAGAAAGAGAAAAAAACCAAACAAAGAAAAACAAGAAAAACTGTTGAACTGTTTGGCAACCTTTTACGAACCAACAAAACCCAAAAAGCACAATGTGACCGTTCCTCAGCATCTGCCGCTCAGTGAGATATGGGGGTAAAGTTCTTTTTGGTTCACCTAGTAGTAAACACTAACAACTGTTTAAGACCCTTTAAGACAAAACTGTTGGCGACTTTAAAAACTGTGTGCCAACTGTTTTGCAACCTTTTAGAAACCCCGACAAAACCCAAAAAGCACAGGATGTGTGAACATTGGTCAGCATTCGCCACTTCGTCAGACATTACCCCTAGAGATGGTTGTGTGTAAAACTCAGACACCATGCCACGTTCAAAGTCACTTAAATCACCTATTTTCCACATTTTGAGAATCGATTTGAACTTCTGCAGCTCGTCTTGACCACATCTGCATGCCTAAAAGCCCTGAGTTGCTGTCATGTAACTGGCTGATTTAGTATTTGTGTTAACGGGCAGTTGAACAGGTGAACCTAACAAAGCAGTCGGTGGGTATTTTCAGATAAATATACTCCCTTTTTGAACCATGCATGTTTTAGGTAGTAATCTAATAATCCTAAACTAGTAATCTAATGCATTGGCTTCACATAAGTGAATCTGTTGTCACAGTGGTTTACTAAGCCAGGTGTGGCTTACATTAAAACATTTTCACCGGAGCAAACCTCATTTCATGACTGTTAAATGAAAGGCGGCCCACATGTACAACATTTCAAATTTGATATGAGCGCTGTGCCTTTCACCAAAGGTTGTGTCATGACTTATTGAACAGTTAAATAATACATCTCCTAAAAGGGATTAAATGTAAAGTTGCATGGCTAACCGTCTCGTGCAATGTACGTCCCACCACTAAGTACGGCTTTAATGAGATGGCAAAAGGATGAAGCTTAATTCCAAGTACTTTAAACTCTGTTTGGCTGTATTTTGTCATTGCTCCAGCCTTCATCTATAAATACATAAACATAAATCTGACAACAGCTACATGCACACATTTTTTTGCACTTGGATTTAAATCTATCCATTTGAAGATTCTAAGCCATCTGTTCATGATGTATGGTGTTTACATTCACCAATGAATTTATCATTAGCAATGTGTCAACTTTAAACATTATAATTATGCCTGTTTTTCCTTCAACCCATATGGAAATTAAATAGGAGAAATCAACTTATCGCCAATATTAAATGTTACATAACCTCAGAAAATAAGCACATATCCATATACTATCGGGGGAGCTCAGTGAATTTGCCCCCCACCCCCACCCTACACAAAACTCCAGAAAAATATTCTCATCCGCTATCATTTTTGTTTGTGCTATTATGTTTTTTTAGATATGAAAGATTATTTTACAGGTCATTCTGAGGACACTTGGCCCCCAAACTTGCTCCAAATTGACCTGAAATGGTCTGATTTGTTTGTGCTTTATTTGAGCTGGTTAGTGCCATTAAAAGTTTCATTTGTACTGCCATGGATTTTTAGATATGACAAGTTTTACTTTTAGGTGATGATGTCACCAGCACTCCAACTTGCTCCAAATTGACCTGAAATGGTCTCATTTGTTTGTGCTTTGTTTGTGGTGATTTGTGTCATTAAAACTTTCATTTGCACTTTTATAGATATTCCAAGTTGAGTGACCTCAGAATGACCTATCAAATAACCTTTAATATCTAAAAAAAACATAATAGCACAAATGAAAATTACAGTGGCACAAACCATCATAAACAAAGCAAAAATGACTAAGTTTTACACGGGGTGGGATGCCAACCTCACTCAGGTGGTTGGGGCTCAGTTGGTACTGGGCCACAGAAAGCTGCAGAGAAAAAAATAAACAATTTATTCTGTTCCTCTGTAGTGACTATAATTGTGTTTTATTTGAAAAAAAAAATACTGGATGTTCTCTTCCTGAATGACTCATAGCCATTTCCTCCATAGGGCTATGGTCCCCTAGTTGCTGAGGGGGCCCATCATGCCACAGGATGAAACACAAAAGGCACAATAACAGCATTATGAAATCCAGTTAACTGACTATTGTCTATACTAAGACTGCCTATTATGATCCACCAGGGGCACATATCCCTCCGGGGGCAGCATGCTTTTTATACAGTGCAACAAAAGGGCATCCATCTCCAACATATCATGCTCACAAATGGTAGTCACAAAGATAAAAGTTACAAATATCTCAACAGAAACAGCTTTGACATATGCACAGCACTAAGGAGAACACATTTATTTTCTAATATTTACCATTTCGCATCACCCCTTGTGGCTGCATTCACGCAAAAGGCTACAATATTTTTAAGAGAATTAAAAGTAGATGTCTTCCATCCATCCATCCATCCATTTTCCACCACTCTTCCGGAGGTCCGGGTCATGGAACTCAAGCAAAGAAGCCCAGACTTCCCTCTCTCCAGCCACCTGCTCCAGCTATTCACTAACTAACTAACTAACTAACTAACTAACTAACTAACTAACCTGCACTTATATAGCGCTTTTCTAGTCACAAAGACCACTCAAAGCGCTTTAAGAGGATGCCTTGGCATTCTTAGGCCAGCTGGGAGACATAGTCTCTCCAGCATGTCCAGGATCTGCCCCGGGGTCTCCCCCAGTGGGACATGCCCGAAACACCTCAAGTGGGAGGTATCCTGGAGGCATCCTGATCAGATGCATAAACCACCTTAACAGGCTCCTTTCTTTTTTTCCCCTGTCTTGTCAAGTAGCTTGGTAAGCAGAACAGAAATCTGCTTCCGTTATTGTGCCAAATACATTTATTTTGCCAAAAGGAACTTTGCTCATATTTGATGTGCACTGTATATAAATATTATTTATAGACTCCTCTTGTAATAACTTTTAATACTTTATTTAAATTGTATTACTTATGATGGACCTGACAGGGGGAGGGGGAAGAAGACAGAAACAAACAGAGAAAACAAGCAGACTGACACAACTGAAACAAACAGAAGACAACTGGCTCCTTTCGATGTAGAGGAGCAGCGGTTCTACTCTGAGCCTCTCCCGGATGACTGAGCTCCTCACCCTATCTTAAAGGGTGAGTCCAGCAATTCTACAGAGAAATCTCATTTCAGCCGCTTGTATCCACGATCTCATTCTTTCAGTCATTACCCAAAGCTCATGACCATAGGTGAGGGTAGGAACGTAGATTGACCGGTAAATTGACAGCTTTGCTTTGAAGCTCAGCTCCCTCTTCACCATAACAGCCCGGTACAACGTCCGCATCACTGCAGATGCTGCTCCAATCCGTCTGTCAATCTCACGCTCCATTCTCCCCTCATTTGTGAATAAGTGCCCAAGATACTTAAAGTGGATGTGGTTGTGCTGCAGCAGAATGCACCACTTCTGCAGTGGGACCAGTTTAGATCTCTAGGTGTCTTCACTTGAACCAACTAAACTCCTCATACGTATGTTTAGTGAAGCACTTAAAAACTAAAAACTGCAGTGACAATGAAGCTTTATAAGGATAATCAATTTGATAGATGCACACAGCTTACAGTGTAACAAGGTCACTTCTCCTGCTTCCTCCAGACGGACTTTTGCTCCTACATTTCTAAGGGTGTTTTCACACCTGAAAGTCTGCACCAAAGTTCAGACTAAAGTTTTTATTTTGTTACATTGTATGTGTTTGGTCCTATTAGGTTTGGTTTCACACCACTCTTTATCCAAGTGGCCCAAACAACTTTACATAATGCACATAACATATCATTATCATAATGACAGTTATGTAGTTGGCACAGAAACTGCAGTTAGCAAGCATACTAGTCACCATCGGCGGTGTTTTCTGCAGCTCTGGACACACTCGTCACCTCACATTAAGTGGAAACTGGTTCAAACTTTGTCATATTAGTCGGTGAGCTGGTTTATTGAGGCTAGAATATTATCCAGGTCTTCATTAAAAATTACGTTCGTCCCTCTCATCAGCCATGATGATTTTCAGCTGGCATGGCTCCTCCAATCTTTCACTACTCTCCGTCACATCCCCTCTGAAAATATCTGGTAAGTTTCTGCATTTTTATGATATTATGACAATACTTTAATTGACTAATATTTATGGCGCTAATAGACCATATTTAAAAACAAAATCTTGCATAGGGCCCCGAAAAACCAGGGAGCAGCCCTGCCCAGACTGACTTCTTGGCTCTCATGTCTGCGCGGTCTTGACACATAATTATCTCAGTAGCAGCGGTGAAAACATTCATCATTAGATGGTTTGAGTGTTACTTTCCGATTATGAAAGTCTGCAACCCTTTTGCCACGTTAGCACGCCACCTGGGACCGTAAATTACAGTGGCTATGACAGCGCACTTGGAGCAGTATCCCCAAGGCAACGCTGTGGACCAAAGCTAGAAACCAGAGCGGAGCATCCTGAGACCACCATGGGAGCACCAGAGGCCCCCAGGAGGGAGTGGACCAGACACTGAACACACCTTGGGTGCCACTCAACCCCACCCTCCCCAGACGAGAGCATCCCCGCAGAGAAACAAGCCCAGACATTTGTTTTGTTTTACTTGTAGAAACGGCTGTCTTACATGTATGATCATCACTCCAAAAGATAAATATTCATTATCTGTTCAGGCCAGTATTGTGCTCTAAATTCTAATCTTTTGATTTTTATTTTAATCAAACTCTCCATGGAGGGCCACTTTGGTTTAGAAGCTTTTGAAAACAGGGCAAAGATACATAGAAAACTAAAAAAAAAAAAAAAAAAGAAAAGCACCACCCAGTATACTGTTAATAACCCCAGCGCAATCTAATTTTTCCACTTTAGTATGTAGGTGCTGTTGCATCCATACTAAGGCAAATAATGAACATTAAAAACATCGGTATTCTTGTTTGTAGCCACAAGCAGCTGAGAAATCTGGTCCTTAGACCAAATATCTACCCGAGCCTGCAGCTCCTCCTCCTCATTCCTCCAAGTCCGAGAGACATTTTTTTAAACTTTTCTCCTCGGTTTTCTCCAGTAAAAGTATTTCTTGGATCCATGCAGTTGTCTGTTATTTTCTACCCAAAAGGGAGGCTGAAGAACCCGGAGCATTTCAGCTGAATCAGAGTGTTGGATTTATTTTACCCACGGATTCCTGCCACGGAAACACACATGGAGTTTTCAACAGGGACAACTTTATCAGGTGAGTGCCAACTTCGTCCATCTGCATCTCACCCAGACGGTGAATTAATGTCTTTTCATGTATTTACATTGAGTTATAATGTAATCGTGCTGCGCGAAAGATTTGCCCGTTCGCGTTTGATGTGAAGGCACCTTTATGGTAAACGCCACTTTCTCTTCCCACTGTGTGTTGCTGTGGTTACACAAACGCAGAGGGGCACGTCCACCCTTTGGTCCGCTGGATCCTCCGTTTGTATTCACACGGCAAGCGAAGCGCACCAGACTATGTTTGCAAGCGAACCGAGACCCCACCCCCGTTTTCAGAGTTTGCTTGTTTGGTGCCGCACCAGAGTTCCAGGCACATTCAGACGGCGCCAAACGAACCAAACTATCCACGGAATACACACTTTGGTCCTTTAGTCTGGATCAAACAGTGGCCGTGTGAATGCACCCTAATTCTTTTGTACCTGCTTGTGCGTTGTTTTGTTGCGAAGAGGGATCTGCTATACTGGAGCAATCCTGTTTCTCCTTGGAGAGGGAGCACTCGTGACCACCGGCAGCTTCTAGGCTCTCTCTGGAGAACTCTGCAGGGGACAGAGAGACAAATAAAGGACATGACAGAGGGGAAGATAATTAAACTGAAAAACTGACACGTCATACTGGGAGAATGTATTCTTAAATGATGCCAGTGTTAGTTATACTGTCTGTCTCATCAGTCAATGTTATTTGACATTTACAGTTGCATTCATGCTGAGTGGAAAAAAAACCCTTTGAGTAAGGCCGTCCTCGGCTGGACTGGTGTTAATGGTCATTGATTTGCTTCCTTTATCCTTCCTCTTTGCCGCTTTCATCAGTGCTGAGAATTTAATCAGCAGGCCCTCTATAAACTGACCCATCCATAAAGAGTGTGTTCATTTTATAATGTCACAATGCAGCTTCTGCAGTTTTTTTTTTTCAGAAAAACCAAACATTTGAGCATTTGTGAATTAAAGCTAAAAATAGGCACTGTGGTGTGATTATTTCAGAAAGACAGTGCTGTCAACGCGTCAGCCATTAGTTCTGGCCAATTATAAAAATGTGCACAGTATGTGCTGTGCTCTGTGACCATCTGCCCACCTTCCATTACAGTGAATTATTCTGCCTGCACTCCAAAGCTGACCGCTGCTTTTGTCATCGGAGGTAGAGTCGTTGGCACAGAAAGGGGGCAGCATCAGCCAAGGTGATACCTTGACCTATTACATATTTTTCTTCAAGGAGTCAGTCGACATTTTGAAAAAGACCCTCTGTTTTCTTGTTTAGAGTTTGATCTTTAGATTGAAACCACTGTCTCCCTTTCACACCAAAATGTGAGCGTAAGTGGATTTTTTTTTTTTTAACCACAAATAAAAACCCCAATGATTTCTCAGTGACTCCTGTCCCACTGCAAACTGGTGGATCCATTGCAGGTAAACTTGCATTTCTGTTGTTTTCCTCTAGTAGTGCGTCATATTTGTCATCGTCGCAATATTGATCCCACAAACACACCAGAACTGAATCCTGTAGGGTGGCAGCTGTCACAGTTTTTAATGTCTAGTACCTTTATTTCTCTGTCACTACAAATTTAGTGCTGACTGAATCCACAAACAATATTGTGTCAACTTGTGTCATTTTTTTTGCCTTAACATTTTGTATTTTGTTTTAAATTTTCTCATAAATTTGTGACTTTTAAAACTACGTTTTCCTCCTTAATGTGAAAACAGAGCAAAACATAAATTTGAATTTTTTTCACAATAATTTTCAAGTTTTTACTCATGAAAGTTATTGGAAGCAGTTTTCTCATAAATTTGTTGCTTTTCCTTGAACCTTTGAGTAACTCAAACGGTTGAGTAAAAGTACAGGATCTGCTTCACAAATGTACTCAAGAGTAAAAAAGTATCCTACACTAAAACTACTCAGTATAGTACAATTTGTGCATGCACCTCTGTTCACAGGTCTAAATGAAGGGGGGACATGTCTCCCCCAACCGGGAAAAAAGAGAATCCCCCCATCCTCCCATATCATCACAAACCTCTTTAAATCATTTACAGAAATGAATAAAATGCATTGTAATGCTAAGGGTACATGCAAATTTTTTTTATTTTTTTGGGGGGGGGGGATTTGCAATTTTTCTTATAGATTAGTGATTTTTTTCTAATAAATTTGTTATATTTTCTTATAAATTTGCAAATTTTTCTCATTAATTTGCAACTTTTTCTTATTAATGTACAACTTTTTATGTAAATTTGCAACTTTCTCATTAATTTGCAACTTATTTCTCATTCATCTGAAGGTTTTTTTCATGTAAATTTGCAGCTTTTTTCTTGTTAGTTTGCAACTTTTTATATAAATTTGCAACTTTTTCATGTAAATTTGCAGCTTTTTTCTCATTAATTTGCAACAATTTTGGACATTTTTTCATGTATATTTGTACCTTTATTCTCTCCGCAACAATTTTGAACATTTTTCTTGTAAAATTACAACTTTTTCTTGTAAATATGTGACTTTTTTTCCTCGTAAATTTTGGAACGTTCACATGGATGCTTTTTCCATTTTTTTATTCTACGTAATAGTAATTTTTTTATGTTTGTCTAGACAATGTTGCTGTTTTATTTTATTTAAGTTATATGTATATAGATGTAGAGAGGTTTTTTAAGACTGAATACTGGGTAAATGTGTTGGCATTTCTAACAAAGCCCATGTGATGGAGAACCTTTTTTTGGCCAGTGGGAAAGGAGCTTTACTCTAAGTCAGAAGCTGGTTAGAATAATGGGTAGAATAATTCTTCATTCTCCACCTCAGATCACATCAGTTGTTACAGCTTGTTTTGTTTAGCTGCTGCAGGCTAATAAAAAGTCTTTATCATCGTAAACATTTTACTTGAAGCCATTTCTGCTGTTACATTAACCTGAGCCAGCTAGCTGCTGCTTTGATTCATTATTACAGACTAACTCAGGTGTGGCATCCCCTCATCTCTTGGCGAAAAAGCACATTGGCACATCACCCGCAATGTCAAATTGTTCCTTTAAATCTTCCCATTCCCCATCTCTTTTGTTTCTCTTTTACTCTTCCCTCTAATCCCCTCACACATTTGCATATCCCTTCAAGACATAGTCAAGCTCACTTTCTGCTTTACTTTCCCTCTGATCCTGCATCCTTTGCTTATAGTGTTTTCAATTTTTAATATTCCTCTCACTCTCTGCTCTCTTCTTTATGTATATCGCTGACCTCATTATTGCCCTCACATCCTCCCCTTACTTTACCTCTTTGCATCCCCTAATTCGCCACTTTGTTGTTGTCTTGACTGACTACACACAAAATGAAAAGCAGAAGAAGAGGAACATTTACAGAACAACTATGGGGTGTTATATCCAGGTACAATTACTGTGAATTTAACATTGAGGCAAAGAAATTAGTTTACAAATATATAGTCATGTGACAAAATTAGGACGCCCCTTTAAATATTCAGTTCTTTATGAAGAAATGTTCCCATTTCTATGTCTAATCTTATTTTTGTTTTTATTTGCACTTTTTAACATTTATTTTAGCCATTTTAAGTGGGAATGAATGTGGGGGTGTCCTAAAAAAAGATGGGGGATTACCTAATTTATTTCTCACTATTTGTTTGGAATTACATTTTACAGAAAATTTGAAAAAAAAAAGTATTTAATTCATTTCTAATTGTTTAGTTGTATTACATGAATCTCCCAGTATTTTTAACGTTGATATTAAAAATCCATATGTCCAAATATGTTAAAAAAAACACACACACAGGCTTATACAGGGTGTCCTATTTTTTTCACATGACTGTACTTAATGGAGACTAACAATGGATTTATGGTGACAAATGACATCTTCAAATCATAGATTGTACATTATCCAGACTGAGTTATACATTTTTCATCCACAGGCATGAGATGGCCTGGCTGAAAAATGATAAAAACATCTGCAGGGCTAGAAACAATGGATTTAAAAATTATATATATATATATATATATATATATATATATATATATATATATATATATATATATAAATTATATAAAATTATATATCAGCCACAAGACCAAAAAAATATATATAAATCCAGTATAGTCATACTCAGGCTGTATCTAATGAAATCAGCTGACTGAGAAACCAGCTCAAAATCTGATGGCTCAACTATGTATTGAACTGGTAATTCTAGTATAGAGCCCAGCACATGAACCAGCTCATCACTGACGGAGTAGCTCATTCCAGCCTGATGAAGTCACCCTGAGAGTGCTCAGATCTCCTGACTGTTGACCTTGACCTTAAACACATCCTACCCATTTAGGATGTGCTTAAGGTCAAGGTTAATGACCAAGGAGAAGTAACATTTTCCATGAAAGCATACATGCCCAGGTCTCTTGACCTTTGACCCTGACCTTGAGCACAACCTGGATGCAGACCCACCTGAGGATCATTGTGAGTAAATTTGGTGACCATTGGGGCAAATGCCTAGGAGGAGAAGTGATTCACGGGAAATGTGGATGGAAGAACAGAAGATGAACACCGCGTCACCACCTTAGCTTCTCTCAGCTTTGCTGGAATGAGGTAAAAATTAAAGATGGAAAACATCTGGTATATCTGGTGTACCAGGCTTGGTGGCTCTAGCTGTACTCTTTGTATAGTAATAGTGCAATTGGAATGTTAACTTTGACCTTTTGATCCCAAACCCATAGTCAGGTCAGGGTATAAATCATCCAAGATGTGTCTTTGATACAACTACTGTATCGATTTGAAAAGCCTGCATCATTTCTTTCAGTAGTTAATGCATTTACAAGATTTAGGGAAAAATGGACCTCTGACCTTGACCTCAAGGTCATGCGATCAGAGTCAAATTGCAATATGTGCATCATCAGTGTATCAAACCCTGGTACCAAGTTTAAAAACATATGGAACAAAACTGTGGGAGGAGTTGATTTCACAAGACAGTTACTGTCTATTAACTGAGGGGAAATATGACATCATATGTCAGGGGCTACAACACCTACAAAATCATCCAATCTGAGCCAAACTGCAATATGCACATCATCAGTGTACATCAAACCCTGGTAAAAACATCTGCAAGTACATACACCTTCAACAGAAAACATGAAACTGATGAATTACATATTTCCTAAGCCAGGAAAGAAGAGCAATGATAAGAATTAAATTTAAAAGTAAGTGTCTGATAATAAAAGAAGTCACACTGAATTAAAATCATAGAAATCAAAAGTAACAAAGCAGTTTTTCCTTCATAAATGTACTCAGTTAAGAGTATTCTGGAATAAAACTACAAGTACTCAAATACAAATGTGTAGAAAAAAATTACATGTGTGAAGTGTAGTCTATCTTTAGTTTTGATTATGCAGAAAAAAATCATCATGAACTTGGACAAACTTGATACAGTTTTGACTGTGTGTAACTAAACTGAAACTGCTGCGGATTTTCCAGGAGGTTGCTGTTACTGAATAAGAGCCTGCAGGCACAGAAATAAAATCCTGTTTCACAGTCTCTATACATACCCTCCATTTGGCAGCGCAGTTTCTCAAAGGCCTCAGCCGTGGCCTCGTCGTCATGTGGGAGCTCCTCTCCAGTGGGAACAGAGTCGGGGCTTGGTCGGTCGGACAGGCAGCTCTCTGAGGAACATTCATCCCCAGCTCCCTGCTGCTGCCTGTAAAGATGGTGCTCTACCAGAAACTGGAGCTCTGGGAGTCAGGAGGTTGAAAAAGGAAAGGTAAAAGCAAGAAAAAAAAGTGGTGTGAGATGAAATCAGCCAATGGGAGAAAAGAAGGCTCATAAATATCACAACGGAAAGTAGGATGAAAGAAGGGTGGAAGTGTGGGAGGAAATCCGTGATATAAAAATATTGTAGGTTAAGCATTTAAATGAACTGGTAGCAATTAATTAAACCCCTGCAGTGTGTGGAGTAAGGATAAGATTCCTTTAGTGACCATCTACAGCCTCCTTCATCCATACTTTCATTAGTTTTAATCCCCGTTTAGTGGGAAACTAAAGCATTTTATGGCTTCAGATACCACTTGTCTTTACATTTCCTTGATTTACTTTAACAAAACCTGGAGGAAATTATTTAGAACCTACAGTGGTGTGAAAAAGTGTTTGCCCCCTTCCCGATTTCTCATTTTTTTGTGTGCTTGTCACACTTAAATGTTTCAGATCATCAAACAAATTTAAATATTAGACAAAGATAACAAAAGTAAACACAAAATGCAGTTTTTAAATGAAGGTGTTTATTATTAAGGGTAAAAAAAATCCAAACCTACTGTTATATCTGTAAAATGACCAAACAGGAGGCGAGTCTTGATGCAGCTAACACTCTCAACTTTATTACAACAACCTGGGTTTATATACAGATGGGCTGTGCCAACCTCACACAACCCTAGGGGGGCGGGCACTACCACACACACTATATCACACACACACACACCACATTCTCCCCCCTTTAGAAAAATGCAAAACCACACACACAATTAAACTACCCAAATTTAGAAACCCGAATCACCTGCTAAGAACAACGAGAATAATACATTATATTAGAACAAACCTATCACATTCACACAAAACAACTCAAAATTGGACCACATCTCTTTAGAATGTACAAAATAATCCCATAATACTCATACATTCACTCACATGCATACCAGCATTCACTATATACAAAATACAAATTCACATATTTACACAAAAAAAGTTTTAAGTAACACCAATGTGTTTTGGCGGCCACCACTTTTCACATCGCCGTGGAGGCCCAGGACAGCCCCACAGCATCAGTAAGCCTTGCCGTTCCCTCCTCCCAGGGTCAAAACACCCCTCCCTGGCAAAAATGTCTCTACTTGCCATGACCTTTTTTCCCTCTCTGGGCTGGGCCTTGCTGCCGACCTGCAGGGGAACCCGACCCGGTCTCCTGACCCGGTCTCCGGTGCTCACCACATCATCTCCGGACCTCCTTCCTGTGTAGGGCCGTCCCGCCGACCTGGTCCTAATTCTCACCCCGATGATGGCATTTGGAGCGCTGCAGAACCGCGCCAATTTGTTCTGCTCCGCTCTCTTGTCCTCTAGCCTCGGCAGCTTTCCTCACGGGGACCCCGTGGTGCCGTCCGGTTCCCACACCAAGGGCAACGCGCTCACCAGCACCGGGGTCTACCCTCACTGGGTTATTGTTGCTCCACTCACTACCACCTCCCAGCTCGCCAGACCAGTTTGTGTCCCGAACCGCGCTGTCATCCATGTCTGGCTGTAGCTGCTGTCCCTCGGGGCTCTCAGTCACACTCCCGTCGGCTCCATCTCCTGACCCGGGCACATTGTCACTGCTCTCAGCCCCCTCGCTCCATGTGTCCCACTGTGTCGCCTCTGCGTCCTGCTGCTACTCACCTCCGGGGCACACACCATCACCTTTGCCGGGCTCGTTCACCGACCTGGACTCCTTACCGCTGCATCCAGTGCTCTCGGTGCTGGTGCTCTGCTGCGCTGTCACCGTGTCCTGTGGCTGCTGCTCCTCCCTGGGGCCGTCAGCCTGCCTGGTCTCGCTCACCCGTTGTTTAGCCTCCCGCTGCTTGGCTTCTAGCAGCGGGGCTAACTCTTGCTGGGCCACCTCTCCGCCGTTCTCGCACACTGCGCCATCCTACTGTCAGCGCCATGGTCCAGGGTCAAGCTGGGCTCCATGGCTGGTTCACTGTCTTCAGCGACTGGGAGCTCTTCAACCCGTGGTCCCGGTTCTGCCTCGAGGTCCAGTTTGGTGCCCTTAGCCGCATTTTTGCATGGGATTAGCCTGTCCTTTGACTTCGACTGAGCTGTTAGCATTCCCCAGCTAACTAGCTCCGTCACCCATAGCGCAACCAGCTCCTTCGCCCGCAGCTCTCTGACCCTCGTCCGCTCTGCAAAGTACGCTGCCATGTGCCCGACGGCCTCCTCGTAGCCCTCACTCATGCCCAGCAAGTCGAGGATCCTTCAGCCCTCCGTGCCGAGGTTATGGGCCAGGAGGGCCAGCCACTATCTCCTGCCAAGCCAAGGGAGACCCAGCGAGTTGAAATACTCCTCAAACTCACGTCTCCACTGCGGCCACGAAATCACCGGATCACCCGGGTTTTCCAGAAACGGCAATAGTCACTGATTTAGCCAGCACGCTCCCATTCTTCTCCTGGTCGCCAAATGTTATGTCTGTAAAATGACCAAGCAGGAGGCAAGTCTTCATGCAGCTAACACTCTCAACTTTATTACAACAACCTGGGTTTATATACAGATGGGCTGCGCCAACCTCACGCCACCCTAGGGGGGCGGGCACTACCACACACACTCATATCACACACACCACACCTACATGACACTGTGTGGAAAAAGTGATTCCCCCCCCCCCCCGTTAAAACATAAATTAACTGTGGTTTATCACATCTTTGGAAAGCTGAGTTCAATTTCTCGAGCCACACCCAGGCCTGATTACTCCCACACCTGTTCTCAATCAAGAAATCACTTAAATAGGACCTGCCTGACAAAGTGAAGTCGACCAAAAGATCCTCAGAAACTAGACATCATGCTGCGGTCCAAAGAAATTCAGGAACAAATGAGAAACAAAGTAATTGAGATCTATCAGTCAGGAAAAGGTTATAAAGTCATTTCTAAAGCTTTGGGACTCCAGCAAACCACACTGAGAGCCATTATCCACAAATGGCTAAAACATGGAACAGTGATGGACCTTCCCAGGAGTGGCCGGCCGACCAAAATTACCCCAAGAGCGCAGCGACGACTCATCCAAGAGGTCACAAAGACCCCACAACAACATCCAAAGAACTGCAGGCCTCAGTTACCTCAGTTAAGGTCAGTATTCATGACTCCACAATAAGAAACAGACTGGACAAGAATGGCCTGCATGGCAGAGTTCCAAGATGAAAACCACTGCTGAGCAAAAAGAACATAAAGGCTTGTCTCAGTTTTGCCAGAAAACATCTTGATGATCCCCAAGACTTTTGGAAAAATACTCTGCGGACTGACAAGACAAAAGTTGAACTTTTTGGAAGATGTGTGTCCCATTACATCTTGTATAAAAGTACCACAGCATTCAGAAAAGGAACCTCATAACAACAGTAAAATATGGTGGTGGTGGTGTAATGGTCTGGGGCTGTTTTGCTGCTTCAGGACCTGGAAGACTTGCTGTGGTAAATGGAACCATGAATTCTGCTGTCTCCTGAAGGAGAATGTCCGGCCATCTGTTCATGACCTCAAGCTGAAGCACACTTGGGTTCTGCAGCAGGACAATGATCCAAAACGCACCAGCAAGTCCACCTCTGAATGGCTTAAGAAAAACAAAATGAAGACTTTGGAGTGGCCTAGTCGAAATCCTGACCTGAATCCGACTGAAATGCTGTGGCATAATCTTAAAAAGGTGGTTCATTTTTGAAAACCCTCCAATGTGGCTGAATTACAACAATTCTGCAAAGATGAGTGGGCCAAAATTCCTCCACACCACTGTAAAAGACTCATTACCAGTTATCACAAACGCTTGATTGCAGTTGTTGCTGCTAAAGGTGGCCCAACCAGTTATTAGGTTTAGGGGGCAATCACTTTTTCACACAGGGCCATGAAGGTTTGGATTTTTGTTTCCCTTAATAATAAACACCTTCATTTAAAAACTGCATTTTGCGTTTACTTGTGTTATCTTTGTCTAATATTTAAATTTGTTTGATGATCTGAAACATTTATGTGTGACAAACATACAAAAAAAATGAGAAATCAAGAAGGGGACAAACACTTTTTCACACCACTGTATATTTGTAAGATTTATTTTGGTAAATGGCGTTCACTTATATAGTGCTTTTTCTCATCTGTAGATGACCAAAGTGTTACGTCTGATATGGAGCCAAGGACGAGGCCAGGTGGAGAACCGAACACATGATTACTGAAGAGGCACAGGTGCAACACACAGCCACCAGGCAGAGCATGGCAAAGAGGCCGTCCCTCCTGCCTGCAGCCCTTTTATAGTGACGGGCGGTGGCGTGACCAGGAGGCGGAGCCACCACCCCATGCCTCACATTATATGACAAATAACTACACTACACCCCCCTTCACAGAATTCCAAAACACACACACACACAATTCAGACCCACCCCAATTTAGGACCCGAGTCAAGCACTAAAATGACCTATGAAAATGGCCTAACACATTCACACCAAAACAACTAAAGCTAGGGGGACAGGTGGACTGCCGTCCCACCTCACACGGTGAAGCAGATTATTCTGCTGCTTAAATGAAATGAGAGTCAATATAAAACCAAAATACCACTGTGTCTCCTAAACTAAAATAAAACACCCAAATTAATCCCCCAAACTTCATACATAGACACAGCAAAACAGTCCAAACACATGCATCACATGCACCTATACATAACAATCAGTTTATGATACACACATAACTGATTCAAACACATGCACAGCAGGCAACCTATATACATACGGCTGGAAAAAACAAGTCCGTGGGCCCCCCTGGACCGCCCTGTCATCAGTCTGCCCCTGGAGGCAGCCAGCCTCCCGGGCCGGAGCAGGTCGCCTCAGCACCAGTGCACCTCCTCTTCATCACCACCGGCTGCTCCGCTCGTCCAGGCGCACGTCCCTCAGGCCCCTCCTGGGCATGCCGCAGCTCGTTCGGGTGCCCCCACGAACCGTCTGGCAGCTGGAGATGAGCGTCCTCCTGTCTGGCCATGACACGTGAGCGTCCCTGGTGCTCCTCTAACCATCGACCAGCCCGTACCTGCCGTGATTGCCTTTCCTCCCGAATCCAGTCCTTGATCCCCAGAGGGGTCCTGCTCGGCTTGCAGAGTCTCTGCTTGGCACGTCGTTCCACCATGCCTGACGGTCCGGCCCCAACCTCTTCTAAATTCACCACCGCTGTTGCCGTTGTGGTCCCCTGTTCACCGGTCCACTTCAGCAGAGATCCGGGAACAGGTGAAACCAGCCTCTCGACGTCGCCCATTGTCACAGGCATCCCACCGTGCCGTCCAGTACCCTCATTCAGGGCGACTTGGGCTCTGGCACAGGGACTTTCCTGTGATGACCCTGGGCGATCACACTCTCCAGGGTGCCAGGCAGTTCCTCATCCCACACTGTGCCGTCTACCACTCTCGGGATCGGTCGGTCCCACAATCCGCAGCCCGACCACTCCTCCCCAGCACCGCTTTTAATGGCGAAGCCCAGACCACAGAGCAGGTCGCAGTCCATTATGTTTTCTCCATGGGCTGTCACGGTGAATTCCAGGTCACACATCTCGGCCGATTTATACTGAGCCATCAGTCTCAGTGTTCCCACCGTGGTCAGCCGTCGTTCTCCAACCACAAAGCGGCGCCGGGTCACCCCCAATCCTGCAGTACGAGGAAAAACATCTCACAATCGTCCGAACCAACATGGAGCCCACCGCTCCCGTGCCGATCAATAAAGGCACCTCCAACCTGTCTCACTCCACCGTACAGTACGTGTGTCCACTGGTGCTTGGAGACACAGCGTGGACAACCGTGGGGGCAGGAGACTCCTCTTTGTGCCACAGACTTCCTCGCTCGGATCTGTGGCATACCCTGGTGAAATGATGCAAGTGGCCACACTTGCCGCAGTACTTCGCTCTTGCCGAACACTCTCTGGCTCTGAAATGGCACTTCACGGACCCGCAGCTCATACGCATGGGCTTCCCCGGGGCAGACCTCAAATCCACAGTGTTGGCATCTCCCACGTCTCCTTTCATGCTCCCATCGCTGTCCGGGTCCGCTACTCATGTGGTAATGGGAAACTCCGGCTGTCGACGTGACAAACGCTTGCTCAGCAGGTTATGAACCAACTCCTCCTCCAACGGTCTGAACCGACACACACTAACCTGTAGTTTCAAGCTGGCTATGAACCGATGAATATGCTTTCCCACCTGTTGGCAGTGCTGTCGAAACCCGCTCCTCCGGACGGTGACATCTTCCAGTGTGCGAAAATTGCACGTCAACAGCTCAGCCACATACTTAAAGCTGTCCAACCCGCCAAGCGCGCTCAGTATCAACTGATTTGTAATTCCCAAATTGCACACCAACAACGTGCTTACCCTCAGCCTGCCCATTCTTCCCGGGTTCAGCGCAACCGTGTAAGCCAGGAAGGCAGCGCCCCGTCTCGGCCAGGAAAAAGGTGGACTGCCCGGAAGCTCCAGAAACAGCCAAACTCCAAACCCACATGCTTCCATACCTTGTTAATCCTTTTTTCTCCTCGTCACCAAAATGTTATGTCTGATATGGAGCCAAGGACGAGGCCAGGTGTAGAACCGAACACACATTTATTGAAGAGGCACAGGTGCAACACACAGCCATCAGGCAGAGGATGGCAAAGAGGCCGCCCCTCGTGCCTGCAGCCCTTTTATAGTCACGGGCGGTGGCGTGACCGGGAGGCGGAGCCACCACCCCGTGCCTCACATTATATTATAAATAACTACACTACACAAAGCCCTTTACAGATCCTGCTATCCACCCATTCACACACCCATTCACACAGTGATGGCAGCGGAGCAGCCATGCACTAGCACTGGCCTGACCCACCAGGAGCAACTGGGGGTCCAGTGTCTTAATCAAGGACACTTTCACATGCAGACAGCAGACAGGGCGGAAATCAAATCCCTGACCCTTTGATCAGTAGTCGGCCACACTACACCTGTGCCACAACCCCCCCTCCTCCCCCACACAGCTGCCCCCAATTTTAAACCATTTACATAAAATAGATTTAGGTGCAGAGGAAACATGCTGTTATTTTCACTTTGGCTTTTTTCAAGAATATTCAGGACTACTAGACTCAATCTCACATAGAACTACTGTTTAAAAGAAAAAATGGTGGGAAAATGAGTTAAAGAGTGCTCACATGTGGCAGTCATTGGCTCACGTAAATGGATCACTCAAGATTAAAAAAAGTGAGAGAGATCACATCATATCTCCAAGGAAATTTCCACTTTTAAACTTGAAATAGTCTGAAACACATTCATCTTTTTAAAATAAGGGCTTGAATATTTGGGAAGAATATTCAAATTACCTTTTGTGCGTTTGCAATTTATAACAGCCTTAAAAATGACAGCAAAGGCATGCATTGTCAAGGCGTAAAAATACATACAAGTCATCTCAATTTTCCTTAACTTCTGTGATTGTCAAACATTTTATGGCACTTTAATAACAGTTATAACATTCAGTGTGTGAATGTGTGTGTGAATGGGTGGATAGCAGGATCTGTAAAGCGCTTTGGTCATCAAGAGATGAGAATAAAAACGTTATATAAGTGAATGCCATTTACCATTTTATAGCATTTCAGTTATTTTAATACTGGATTTCGTGGTGGTGGTGGTGGTGGGGGGGGGGGGTTGCGTGCCCCAGTGATCCCAGGAGCTATGTTGTCCGGGGCAATTTGCCTCTGATAGGGTCTCCCAAGACAAACTGGTCCTGGGTGAAGGGCCAGACTAAGAACGGTCCAACAGACTCTCATGATAAATTGTATATCAAGGATTCAGTGTACCCCGCCCGGTATGGGGTTACCGGGGCCCCACCCTGGAGCCAGGCCTCGGGGAGGGGCTCGAAGGCTAGCGTCTGGTGGCTCAGCCCGAAGGAGTTACATGGGTCCGCCCTCCAGTGGGCTCACCACCTGCAGGAGGGATCATGGGGGTCCGGTGCTATGTGGATTAGGTGGCGGTCAAAGGCGGAGACCTTGGCGTACTGATCCCAAGCTTTCTAAACTGGCTTTTGGTGTAAAAACCCTCCAGGATTTTTGACTGCAATGGGATGGAATTCCTAATTTTTAATTACACTGGATAGTTACACGGCCTTGTCTCCCTCTTTAATATCTATTCTGATACTTTGTAGAGATGCAGCTTCAACTGCAATACCAGAGTCAGTGTCTTGCACAGTGTAGCAAAGCAGTTACATCATACACCAAAACAGTAACCAAAAACATGACTTTTTCTCACGTAAACAACATTTTTGATCTAAAACAAAAAATGTCAGCCTCACAGTGGTGTCAGTAACAAGATATGTGATAGGCTCTACCTTTCATAGTAGGTGTTCCTTTTTGTCCTTTTCGCCGTTGTCGGGGGGAGTTCAACAAGGCCGCCTGAAAAACATCAGTGTGTAAGCTGGGTGAGGGGGTATAAGATAGTGAAACAGTAAAAAAGAAAAACTTTCATAGGGCGTTTATGTGTGATTACCTTGTACAACTGATTTGGGAGACGGTCTTCATCTATTTCTGTGACAAAGCAAATAATCTGTTAAGTACTGTACACAAATCCACATAATTACATCATCTACAATAGAAACACACCTGGCCCCACATCTATATTAGTCCTGGTGATGTTTTTAATAATACAGTAAACTTCCTCAGTGTGAGAGTGCCGCTGTGTGTCCAGAGTGGATATAAGGTGGCCTCCAGACAGATGGTTATCTGACCCATAAGCACTAACACTGCAGAAGTGTTTGCTCCACTTTATCAGGCATTGTGGGTGGTGTTACTTCATCATATCAGCTAAGGTACTTATAAAAACAGACTTTCTAGATAATTTGTGTTTTAAAAAAAAAAAAAAAAAGACAGTGCCGAGTCAAGGTCTTCTCTCCAGTGGACGTCTGGAAAAACTCAGCACTTCTTTGCAAACAACATGACTCTGCTGATACAAAGGCCTTAAAATGAGGGAAATGCGCAGCACACTGCATTATAGACTTGAGCTGATTTATGAAGCTAAATTATCTATGGCATATTACTTTATGTGAGTTTTGAAATGCGTATGTTAATAATAAAAAATGCTGCAACTGTAGTGAAGTGCAACAGTTTGCTTGCAACTACATCTACAATATCACATAGGTTCAGGTTCAGGTTACTTTATTTGTACCCGTAGGTAGATTTGTTTTGCAGTCAGGTGACATCCATATTTACAAACCACAATTACATTCAACATGAACACAAACACAGGCACACATGAAGCTGACTGTAAACATGATAACAGTACTCAAGGTTCCACCAATCAGGACATAAGACAAAGAGATAAGAGAAAAAAAACCCCAAAAAACAAGGAGATAAGAGAGAAAGGTCACATTAAAAAGTTAGACTAGTCAAAGAGGTTAAAAACTCAAAAGTCTAAAACCCAATAAAAGATTTAGAACTCAAATAAAAAACCTACAAAAATAAGTAAATATAAAATAAAATTAATAAATAGGTAACTAAATTATGTGCAATATATTGTTACATCTTGTTCAACACTAACAGCAGCAGGAACAAAGCTGTTTTTGTAGCAGTAGGTTTTACTTTTTGGGACAGCAAACCTCCATCTGGAGGGAAGAAGCTGAAAGTGGCAGTGCAAAGGGTGGGAGTCGTCATTTAAAATGGAGGTAGCAATCCTCTGTACCTGTCTGGTGTACAGGGATGTCAGGCTCAGCTGTGACTCACCAAGCAAACGACTGGACCATCTAACTACCTGATCCAAGGATTTCCTCTGTTTCAGTTTTATCTGACCAAACCATGACACTAAAGAAAAGGATAAAAAGCCCGATAAAACATTGTCATTATGGTTCGATCAATTTGGAAGCGTGCAAGTTTCCTTAAACAATGCAAATGTTGCTGACCCTTTTTGTACACCCTTTCACAGTTCTCTTCAAACTTTAAATTACTATCAATAATTGTCCCAAGATATTTGTAGGATTGTACACACTCAGTGGTCTGGCCTTTTAGTACAGTGACTTTGTGCCTGGGAGTTTTCCTCCTAAAGTCAATAATCATATCTTTAGTTTTTGTCGTATTCAGCTGCAGGTAGGAGTCCTCACACCAGTGAACAAAATCATCAACTACTGGGCCGTGGCCACTCTCACCATCCTGGAGGAGAATGACAACAACTGAATCATCAGCATACTTTATAATGTGTCTGTTGTCATGTCTGCTCTGACACACGTTTGTGTACAGGATGAAGAGTAGTGGTGACAACACCCCCCCCTGCGGAGAGCCAGTAGAAGAACACTTTTGGTCAGACAATGTACCATTGACCCTTACTCTCTGTGTCCTGTTGGTTAAAAAATCCAGAATCCAACCCACCAGATTATTACTCAAATCAAATTGTTGCAGGAGCCTTTCAACTAAAATATGAGGTTGGATTGTATTAAAGGCAGAAGAAAGTCCACAAATAAAAGCCTGGCGTGTGTCCCATTAAAATCCAGATGTTCAAAGAGAATGCTAAACAGAGTGACAGTGGCATCCTCCACTCCTCTGTGAGGCCTATAGGCAAACTGCAAAGGATCCAATGCATACTCAGTCTGCTTTAGGACCTCAAATCTGACCAGTTTTTCAAAAATTTTCATTAAAATTCAAGTCAAAGCAACGTCTAAAATCATTTACCGTTTTAGGACAGCTGGATTTTGGAACGGGGACAACCACAGTATCCTTCCAGATCTTAGGCATATGTTGTGTCTGTAAGGACTTACTGAAAATGTAGTGAAATACAGGATTCAATTCATGTGCACAGGACTTTACCAAGCGCCCATATATATTATCAGGGCCCTGACTTTTGTTCACTTTTACAGCACAGAACACCCTTTTAATATCCTGCACCTCAATATTAAAGTGCTGATTGTCTTTGAGTTTCTGTTTCAAATCTTGGGTTTCTGTGCTAAAATCAAAGGAGTCAAAACGACCACAAAAACAATTAAGAGCATTAGCCAGCTCTGTGTCTGAATTAAAACCATCTAAAAACACACGATTACTGCACTCTGTGCTCTGAAGGCCTGCAATAGTTTTCATACTGGCCCAGGCTGAACCAAGTTTCTTTGTTGCCATCTTGCTTTCCAACTCTGATTTATAATTCTGTTTTGCTCTTAAAATTTCAGACTTCAGCTCTTTTGTGGCAACCTGTAGCTCAGAAGCAGACCCCTGTTTAAAGGCAAGTGCTTTCCTCTGTAAGCAGGATTTAACTGATTTTGTAACCCATGGCTTGTTGTTGGGATATATTTTGACACATTTACGTAGAACGATCTGGTCTTCCACGCCTTGTCTCTTTTGAGAGCAGTTTTATATGTGGGCAGCAAATGTACACAGTTGTGATCTGAGGATCCTAAAGGAGGAAGGGAAATAGATTTATAGGACTTGGATTTACACCTGCTGCATAATTAAGCATCAGATATTTTATCACCTCTTGTGCAACAACAAAATCAGAACAGTTGCACCATGTTTGATGTCATGGACATGTCAGTGTTGTTAAGAGAAACTAGTGCATGCCTGTAGAAAGCAAGTATTCCTGTCTGAAACTGCGCAATCACGCTTTACAGGCCCAAACGTAGGCTGTGTTTGAAAGTGTAATACAGAGGTGTCACCTATATGTAGGCAATCACACATGTTCGACTTTGACAAATATGAAAGGGACCAAACTAAGATTTATTTGATTGTGTGAATATTAATTACAGAATAATTGAAAATGAATGGGACATCCAATATTAGCCACTGTTTTAGAACCGCTTGTTTATTTATTTTTTTGTCAGATCACTTATTTGTGTGATCTTTTATGAGTTATATTCATAAATGTTGTATTTTGCACTTTGGGGAATGGGAGTTGTTCAGTCACCATTATAATTTAGTTTATATGTGTAGTTTATAGTCTATCGTCAATAAAGTCATGCAGTACTATAACAGGACACATTTACAAATATTTGAGACCCATTGTAGTGCATCCTTTTATATTTTAGCAATATTATAAGTACAAAACACCGAACATTATTATTATTATAATAATAATGTTATAATATAATATAATATAATATAATATAATATAATAATGTTATAATAATACACCTCACACTCACCCACACCGACGTCCGTAATGCACTGAGTCATGTCAACGTACGTAAGGCTGCTGGCCCTGATGGCATTCCTGGGCGTGTGCTGAGGGCATGCGCTGAGCAGCTGGCAGGGGTCTTCACAGACATCTTCAATCTGTCCCTGGCCCAGGCCGTGGTACCAGCGTGCTTCAAGACCACTTCAATAGTACCAGTGCCGAAACATTCAACACCATCGTGCCTAAATGACTATCGCCCTGTGGCACTGACGCCCATAGTCATGAAGTGCTTTGAGCGACTGGTCTTGGCACAGCTCAAAAAAGGCCTGCCCCCTACACTGGACCCTCATCAGTTCGCCTATCGGAGCAACAGGAGTACAGAGGATGCGATTTCTACAGCGCTGCACTATGTACTCGCACACCTGGATGACAAGAACACCTATGCAAGAATGCTGTTTATTGACTTCAGCTCAGCATTCAACACAGTTATCCCCTCCAAGTTGCTCACTAAACTTGGGGACCTGGGAATCAGTACCTCCACCTGCAACTGGATCATGGATTTTCTGACCAACAGACCCCAGCATGTTAGGTCAGGCCCCAACCGTTCTTCCGTCATCACACTCAACACTGGTGTACCACAGGGCTGTGTGCTCAGCCCATTCCTCTACTCCCTCTACACCCATGACTGCAGGCCTATGTATGGATCCAATTCCATCATAAAGTTTGCAGATGACACCACGGTGATTGGACTCATCAGGGACAACGACGAGTCAGATTACAGGGCAGAGGTTGAGCACTTGGCTACTTGGTGCGCTGACAATAACCTGCTCCTTAACACCAGCAAAACCAAGGAGCTCATAGTGGACTACAGGAAGGAGAGGGAAGAGACACATGACCCCATCCATATCAATGGCATAGCTGTTGAACGTGTCCCCAGCTTCAAATTCCTGGGGACCCACATCTCGAAGGACCTGTCCTGGTCAGTTAACACCACCAGCCTGATCAAGAAAGCCCATCAGCGCCTCTTCTTCTTGAGGACATTGAAGAAGAACCATCTGTCAACTGACATCCCGGGCAACTTCTACCGCTGCGTGATAGAGAGCACCCTGACCAACTGTATCACAGTCTGGTATGGGAGCTGCTCTGTAGCTGACCGCAAGGCGCTGCAGCGGGTGGTGAAAACTGCCCAACGCATCACAGGGACTCCACTTCCAGCTATAGAGGACGTCTATAGGAAAAGATGTCTGCGCCGGGCACGCAGCATTCTTAGGGACTCCAACCATCCTGCTCATGGACTGTTCCAGCTTCTCCCCTCCAGAAGACGTTTCAGAAGCCTTCGGACTAGAACCAGCAGGTTTAGGAACAGTTTCTTTCCAACAGCCGTCACGTTATTGAACTTAGTTCCCCGCTGACTCTCTTACCATCTTCTTTTACCATCCTCACCTGTACATAACTGCATAACTACATAACTACATCTAACTTATTGCACATTATTTGCACATAACAGTACTCTTAACTTTCTGCACTGCTGCATATATTTGCATATATTTGCTTAAATTGCACATACTGTTAATTACCGTATATACTGCACTGCTGTCCTTTGCACTTCTGATTGGATGCTAAACTGTGTTTCGTTACATTGTATTCATACATGTGTAATGACAATAAAGTTGAATCTAATCTAATCTAATCTAATCTATTATCATTATTTTGTTGTATTTGAAACTTGTATACTTTATTGATCACCAGAGGGAAATTCAGGGCATCCAAAGTACAGCGTATGTCCCGAACTGGGTTCTGGAGGTTCTGCTGGACCCAGTCTTATGGCTCCTTCTCTGTATTGTATATTTATTTGTTGTATTTTTTATGCCTTTTTGAGTTGTCACACTGCTTCCTATTTCTCTGTTTATGTTTGTATTGGCCATGTCTCGCTTCATTTGTGATTATTATCTAGTCTGTATTTGGTTATACTTGTATTTATTTTGTGGGCTGACAGCTGTCAGGTGTTATTTCCAGGTTTGTGCTCTGAGTGACAAGATGTCAGTCCAGCCGCTTCTCCCTTACCTCTCATCATTACCACCTGATCCCAATCACTATTATGGTTTCCTCTTTTCCCGCTCAGGGGCACCCACGCCTGTGATCATTCACGTTGTTATCCGCATGTATTTAAGGACTGTCTGTTCATTGTCTCATGGCTGCACCACTGAATGTCTCCACGTATGTTCCTCCACATAATTCCACGTTCGCAGAGCGATGTCAGCTCTGGAACGCCAGTTGTAAGTCTTTCCTCATTTGTATTTTTGTATGTTGCACAGTTTTTGGACTTCTGTTCTTTTTTTGCTAATAAATATCACAAACATAATTCAGCATCTGGGTCTGATTTCCGGCCCTGGAGGGGCATTTATGACAGAATAGTGAAGCCAGATTAAGACCCAGCTGTTGCATTTGTGCATTTTTTCCTTTTTGTGCTTTTTCCTTTTTTTTCCATTCACCCGTCCGGGGGAGCTGCCATGTCTCCTGCAGATGAACCAGACCAGAGGAGGAGGAAATGGAGTCGGAATGAGCTGGAGTTTGTCTCCATGATAGAAGGCATGGCGATTGGTGCTCGAGACTGCTCATCCCGCAAGGACGAGATGCTATGTGGGGTGTAGTAGCCAACCTGCTGGAGGTCAAACCCAGTGTGCACTTCCATCCTCGGGTTATAAGACTCTCCCTTCCTCCACTCCCGCCGATGCCATCTGCCTCCTCCTCGCCTGCTCTGACAACTCCCAGAAGATGATGTTGTCCAGCTCCGGACCACCGGAGGAACGGCATCTCCTCCTCGCCAGCAGCCCCTCCTTCATCGGAGCGGAAGACTCCCACAGCAGTGCGCGCTAAGCGTCTCTTTTCTCCAGCTGATTCCCCAGTTCCTCCCCGCTACACAGCTGCTGCCTCCTGCTTCCTCCGGGCGACTCCTCCCGCTGCTGGGAGACTTAATGCATCCTCCCCGGCTCCGTCCACCTCCGTGATTAAAGGGGCAGCTCCTCCACAATCCTCAGAGGGGCCCAAGCTCACCATAGACACGGAGAGGGATGACTGTTCGTCTCCTGCTGCAGATAACATTGCACACCGAGATGACAGGCAAGTTTCATTTCATTCTATGTCACTTTATGATGAGATGCCTTGTCTGATTCCCGGTGATGAGGCTCAGGGTCTGCAGTCCCCTGAGCTCTCACCACCTGCTGCAGTAATCCATTGCTCACCAGCCCTCTCTGTGTCCTCTTCCCCGGTTCCTGAGTGTCCGCTGGCCCCGGAACAGAACCACCGGACGATGGAGGAGCCCATGGCCCTGGAGGACCCAGTTCCAGTGCCAGCGGTGAGCCAACCCCCAGCCGCCACACTGAATGAGCCACCAGCGTGGGTCACTTCGCTTGGGGGCCCCAAGACTGCTACTACCATCATTCCTGCTACGGAGGCCGCCGCAGCAGAGTCAGCGACTGAGCTGGACCTCCAGATGACTGAGCCTGAAGTAACATCATTGCCTGGATCGACGGAGTCCTGGACGGTGGAGGAGTTCGGGCTCAGGCAAGCACTCTCCTTTGTTTTTCTCTTGTCTGTCCTAGAGCAATCTTGCCTGGCTCTTGGTGAGAAGAGCTGGATGCAGCCCCCGCTGCACCTGAGCATGCCTCGCCGGGCTCCGCCGCTACCAGTGACCTGGCTCCCTCTTCTTTGTGTGTTCTGTCTGAGCTTTCTCCAAGGGTCACCGGAGATGTTTCAGCGCAGCCAGAGGTCTCCGTGGGTCCAGGGTTGCTGCCCAAGGCCATCATAGGTCCCGCAGTGGATGTCGTCCCGGGTTCCCTGTCTCAGTCCAGGACCTCCATGGGTGCAGCTTTGGCCCAGGCCGGGTCCACCGCGGGTGCAACTCCTCCTCTGCCTGAGGCTGTTGACTGGGTTCCGCCTCCTTTGTCCAGGTCTCCATGGGTGCTGCGTCCCACCCTGAAGCCTACTTGGGTACTGCGTCCCAGTGTTGGTCCACTGTGGATGTTATGCTCCAGCCCAGGGGCCACCGTGGGTGCAGCCATGGCCCAGCCCGGGTCCACCATGGGTGCAACCATGGCCCAATCCAGGTCCACCATGGGTGCAGCTCCGCTCCTGCCCGGAGCCACAAAGGGTACAGCTCCGCTCCAGCCCGGAGCCACCGTGTTTGCTGCAGAGCTCCAGCCCGGAGCCATCGCAGTTGCTGCAGAGCTCCAGCCCGGAGCCACCGCGGGTGCTGCAGAGCTCCAACCCGGAGCCACCGCGTGTGCAACTATATCTCAACCTAGGACTACCGAGGGTGCTACTGGCCAGCCCAAGGACGCCATGGTCCCCCTTCCTCCTCTGCCAGATGCTGTCATGGTTCCCCTTCCTCCTCTGCTAGACACCATCTTGGTCCCTCATCTTCCTCTTCTATCAGACGCCGTCGTGGTTCCTCCCTCTGGCCCTGCTTTCCATCTTTGGGCCTTCCCGTGGGGGAGCCGCCACTTCCTGGGTCACCCCTCCGGTTCTGGTGGCTTAAGAACTCTGGCTGGCCACCTGAAAGACTGAGCTGCTGGGTCGGGTGGTACATACTCTCCGGCAGGCCACCCAACTCATACCACCTTGCCGTCTGGCTGGCCTGGGACTTTGGCTGGCCACCTGAACTGTGTAATTCTGTGAACCAGGACTCCTAAGGGTCTAGATTTGCCCAGGTGTGGGTCCTGAGAAAAATTTTTTTTTTTGGTTTGTTTCTTGCCCTCCTTGCCTGTTCCCCCCACCACTCACCCTGGGTGGGTTATTGTTATCTTCCTTCTGGGGGGTGCAGGTGTTTTTCTTTTTGGTGTTACCCTGGGGTGTCTGGGTGTCCACCCTTTGAAAGGGGGGCTCTGTCACAAGTTGGGTTCTGGAGGTTCTGCTGGACCCAGTCTTGTGGCCCCTTCTCTGTATTGTATATTTATTTGTTGTATTTTTTATGCCTTTTTGAGTTGTCACACTGCTTCCTATTTCTCTGTTTATGTTTGTATTGGCCATGTTTTGCTTCATTTGTGATTATTATCTAGTCTGTATTTGGTTATACTTGTATTTATTTTGTGGGCTGACAGCTGTCAGGCGTTATTTCCGGGTTTGTGCTCTAAGTGACAAGATGTCAGTCCAGCCGCTTCTCCCTTACCTCTCATCATTACCACCTGATCCCAATCACTATTATGGTTTCCTCTTTTCCCGCTCAGGGGCATCCACACCTGTGATCATTCACGTTATTAGCCGCATGTATTTAAGGACTGTCTGTTCATTGTCTCATGGCTGCACTATTGAATGTCTCCACGTATGTTCCTCTGCATAATTTCACGTTCGCAGAGTGATGTCAGCTCTGGAACGCCAATTGCAAGTCTTTCCTCATTTGTATTTTTGTATGTTGCAGTTTTTGGACTTCTGTTCTTTTTTGTTAATAAATGTCACTAACATACTTCAGCATCTGGGTCTGTTTTCCTGCCCCAGAGGAGCATTTATGACAGAGTCGATCCCTTCACTAGTGTCACCCCCCCCCCCCCCCCACACACACACACACAGCAGAATGACCTATTTGGCTGCAAGTTTTGCATCAGTGTTGCCCATTTGTCTGTAAATATTTAAATAAAAATGATTTATTTTGTTATTTAGACAGTTTTGTGTCTTGCTGTTGTTTAGTCAAAGCATGGGTCTGCATGTAATATGCAGTTGATCTGGTCATTCCGCTCCACAATGAAGCAGCAGTCAGGACTTTCGTGTACCACTGACCGGGCAGGCTGAGTGTGCTTCCCCCGAATGTTTGTGGAGCGCATGGTGGGACACCGGTGTTGTCCGGTTAACAGGAGTCTTGGCTGCTGCCTTACTCGTATGCCAGTGATGTCACTGCGGCACCGCGGGTCCTCGGCAGCCCCCCCACGCACACCTTGTGTACACACACACACAGAGACAGACAGACAGACACACACACACACACACACAGATCTTGAATTTATAGATAGATGAAAGGGACTGAACTGAGATTGATTGTGTGAATATTATTTACAGAATAATTAAAAATGAATGGGACATCCAATATTAGCCACTGTTTTAAAACCGCTTGTTTATTTTTTGTCAGATCACTTATTTGTGTGATCTTTTATGAGTTATATTCCTAAATGTATTTTGCACTTTGGGGAATGAGAGTTGTTCAGTCACCATTATATTTTAGTTTATATGTGTAGTTTATCGTCAGTCGTCAATAATGTCATGCAGTACTATTACAGGACACAAATATTTGAGACCCATTGTAGTGCATCGTTTAATATTTTAGCAATAAGTACAAAACGCCAAACATTAGATTATTATTTGTTGTATTTGTATCTTGTATGCTTTGTTGATCCCCAGAGGGAAATCCAGGGCATCCATGTACAGTGCCAATCCCTTCACCAGTGTGATGCGCATGCACGCACGCATGCTCGCTCGCGCGCGCGCACACACACGCACACACACACACACACACACACACACAGCAGAATGAGCCATTTGGCTGCAAGTTTTGCATCAGTGTTTCCCATTTCTCTGTAAATATTTAAATAAAAATTATTTATTTTGTTATTTGGACATTTTTGCATGTTGTTGTGGTTTAGTCAAAGCATGCATATGTGTCCGCATGTAATATGCAGTTGATCTGGTCATTCCGCTCCACAATGAAGCAGTAGTCAGGATTTTCGTCTACCACTGACCGGGCAGGCTGAGCATGCCTCCCCCCGAACATTCGTGGAGTGCCCGGTGGGACGGGAGTCTTGGCTGCTGCTTTACACGTGTGCCAGTGATGTCATTTGCGGACCACGGGTCCCTGACAGCACCCCCCCCCCCCGTATCTCGTGTTCTCTATGCCAAATATATCCATTGGACCTATGCAATCACAGCAACTTTATGGTCTATATTTTGATTGAGCGGCTCCTTAGGTATGACTGTGAGAGTGAATGGTTGTCTGTCTCTCTGTGTTGGCCCTGCGACGGACTGGCGATCTGTCCAGGGTGTACCCTGCCTCTTGCCCAATGATGCTGGGATAGGCTCCAGCCCCCCACGACCTGAAAAGGATTAAGCGGAAGAAGATGGATGGATGGATGGATGGCTCCATACTTGTGGATGCACACCTCAGCAGCAAAGCACTTCTAAAATCTTTGTTTGCGAAGTGTTGTGGTGACTGACAGGTCGTGATGCTGTGTTATCCAATCAGCATGGTCGTGATGCCACGTATTGTCCAATCAGTATGGCCATGATGTGGCATATTCTCCAATAAGCACAGAGTCAATCCAAAACCCCACCCACACTTCTTGAAGCCAGGGGATGAACACATAGAGCGGTCATACAGTGGTGGCTAACCTTTTATTGATAAAAATTACATATTTTGACTGAGTGACTCCATATTGGGGGATGCACACCCTCATAGCTTCAGCAAAGCACGTTTAAAATCTTTGGTCACTGTGATGAACGGTTTGAGAGATATCTGAGGAACACACACACACACACACACACACACACACACACACACACACACACACAAACAGACAGTGATGTCTTGAATTTATAGATAGATAGTAGTTTTAACTGTGTTATTCTGAATCTTTAATATATTACTAATGAAATCAGAAGTTGTGCTAGTCTTTCTCCGTCTCTCATTTTGACAGTTATAAAAATTCCATCATGATCTAATATTATCTGGCATTTTAATTTTATATGATAAGACGCTGAATAGCCTGTATTTTCATTTGCATTTTCAGTTTTAATTGTGAATTTACAGGATGAGCACACAAATTATGCATTATTTATTACATAAACTGATGAACAGAGACTGTGAGTCACCTGTTCAACGCAAAAAAGATTTGTGCAACACCGGAAACGCGATGACAGCTGGGACCACTCACGGGGGAAACAACAGCCCTCCTCCACACTCCTTTGAGATGGGGAAATAGAGGAACAGCAAGTCATTGTTGTGCAGATTTCAGCCTGGGCATTCATTGCCATAAATGCTCCAAAGTAGCTGTATTTACTCAGAAAAACAGAAAGATCGTCGGGAGTCCATTGGGTTAGATTAAATAAATCCCCTTTTTATTACACTTTGATTTTTAATCAACCTGTTAAAAGAATGAGAGAATGAGCAGCAAAATAATGACATATTCATATAATGAGATCATGATGGATGCTTAATTCAGCATTGCATGCCCTGGTGTTCTGTGGGATGCATGCAGATCTTGGCATGCAGTGCAACTCCACCACAGCCTGACGGTGAGCAGCACTGCGGGGTGGCAGCTGCTCCCCAGACCCACGGGGGACCAGCCAATGGTGGAGTCCTGAGGGTGGATCAATTTATAAGACTGACTGAATAAGGATGCTCAAACAGGAGTAAAGGTGCATTTGAAATATAATAGATTTGTTGTACTTCTCACAACAGTGCTCCATCTGCCTGGGACCCCGGGCCGGTTGGAGCACTCAGCTGCTATGATAGTTTTGCATTTGGGGAGACTGTGTGCAACTGCTCACAGACAAAGACAACTGTCAAAAAGATGCTATGCACCAACATAAAAGAGAAGACAATACTAGATAATTGCTATTTAATATGTACCATTAAGTGGACAGGTGGGAATTACAGTTAAGAGCTGCAACATATAACTTCAGTCTAATCTGTTAAAACAATGTACAGCTTTCATTTTTTTCTGTCTGCTGAAAAAAAAATCTGTCAATCATGGTTAATGCAACCTTTGAGCAAACCATTATTCCTTCATTAACGTGATGTACATTAAGATACCCATTTGTTTTATGAGCAGCTGTAGCAACGTTGTTGTGATTCATTTCTTATGTGAGCTACTTAAAAAAAACTATTGCTTGTCTTTAATAGCAATACATTTTATTTATGGCCACTTTTCTGGACACTCAAGGTTACAGAGACAAATGTGAAATAAAAAGAACTGAGTGTGGCGTAACCCCCCACAACAGACTGGGACAGACACAGCGCTCGACTAGAGCAATTAACTTAACAGTGAAATGTGTGTATTAATGTCTACAGGCAGCCTCACTTCTTCTGGCTTTTTCCGGCTATGTACTGAGATGTTAATGTGCCATTCATGCATTGTATTCATGCATCCTGTTCTTATTGTGTCTCTCAAATGCAAATGCCATACTCCCTGCTGTGAATGCCTTTCATGCATTGTTTGTAACTGGTATATAAGCTGACTGAAATCCATGCTCGCCCTCTCATTCTTCAACTGCTGCTGCAGACACGCACTTTGTGTCTCTTCTCTGAGAGCCTGAGGAATCTCGCTCCAGCCTGCTCACACTATGGGCTGGAGCGGAGTTCCTGTGACGGCGGTGTGATTTAATAAACTCTACTTAAAACTCTCAGTTCGCAGTTTATTATTTCTTTGCCACTGCACTGGTGACCCGACGCTGAAAAGAACACGCTGCCAGTGAATGCCATACTGGTGACCCGGCGCTGAAAAAAACATGCTGCCAGCGAACGCAGCACCCGGCGGTGATGCTCCGATGACAAGCGGACGCAGCAGCTGCCTTCTGCTTCAGTGAACTCTCAGGACATCACCCACGACCGGGAAAGCCGCAGCAAACTCCATGGTGGGATCTGCACGCCTAGATTGGCACATCCACGCTGGACCGGCCACGCTCACAGCTCCTCCACACGAGAGCGCATGCACCTCGTCCCCTCTCCACGACGGCGACCTCCATGGCCGACGGAGAATGCAGCGCGTGGACCTGAACGCACCATGCCGAGCGAGTGACAAAGATCGTCTCCTCCCTCTCACCGCTCCAACGCATCTGCACGAGCGCGAGGGACAAAGATCGTCTACTTCCTTTCACCGCTCCAACACATTGAACAGGGATGATTACGCTCCCTGACCCTGTCTCCTCTCCAGCTGGCCCAACAACGCACGGACCCCCGGCACACGCACCGGGGAGTTACGAGGACGGCGCACCACGCACGGGACACATACGGCTCCACAGACCGCCATCATCCTTCGCCGCTGCACACAGAGCCTTCAGGGCTGCTCTCACACCTAGAGGCACGCACGCAGCATGCTCGAAGGATTTGTTAATGGTCTCAGCCACGGCACACATGGGGAATTCAGCGGTTTTGCGATTCCCGAGGACTTTAGGGCTGCGCCCGCACCTAAAGTCAACACGCCAGTCCCTCTGCTTTTATGTTTTTCTTACAGCCGTCCCTGCTTCTCTTCATGGCCACTATTAGTCCTTGCAGGACTTAATCGCGGAAGGAGCCAGTGACTAATTTTTCTTCTTGTGATCTCCGCACATTCAACGGGACAGCCCCTCGACATCGTGGATCCACAAGCAATTTTTGCGCGGCCCAGACGCTTTCACCGTCTCCGGCCGGCACTTACCACCCCCCACCCCCCTCCACCTCTGCCTGCACAGAGCTTTCACTGCTCGCTGCCAAATCCGGACTATCGAGGTCTCGGCCCCCTGCCGAGCCCTCTGAGGGGGAGCGGTGTGGCGTAACCCCCCACAACAGACTGGGACAGACACAGCGCTCGACTAGAGCAATTAACTTAACAGTGAAATGTGTGTATTAATGTCTACAGGCAGCCTCGCTTCTTCTGGCTTTTTCCAGCTATGTACTGAGATGTTAATGTGCCATTCATGCATTGTGTTCATGCATCCTGTTCTTACTGTGTCTCTCAAATGCAAATGCCATACTCCCTGCTGTGAATGCCTTTCATGCATTGTTTGTAACTGGTATATAAGCTGACTGAAATCCATGCTCGCCCTCTCATTCTTCAACTGCTGCTGCAGCCAAGCACTTTGTGTCTCTTCTCTGAGAGCCTGAGGAATCCCGCTCCAGCCTGCTCACACTATGGGCTGGAGCGGAGTTCCTGTGACGGCGATGTGATTTAATAAACTCTACTTAAAACTCTCAGTTCGCAGTTTATTATTTCTTTGCCGCCGCACTGAGGAACTTAAGTCTCCAAAAGAGTTCAGTGTTTAATAGCATTTTTGCTGTGTAGTACTAGTTAAAGAACTGGATAATTTGAACACACCAGAGTCCGTACAATACAATGTTATCATGATACTTGGGCTGCAATACAATATTATCACAATCTTGTGATACAGTGAGTACTGCAATATCTTATATTGCAATTTCTCATCTTTGACCCATATCTTGTTCAATTCCTGGCTAGACCTCAGGAGTCATTCCTTTGCTGTGCTGACCTAACCAGGCAGTGAGCATTTAGCTCCATTTAGTGGACTGAAAAGTCAATTAGTTTTTATTACTCTGGTACCTAAATAGGTAACTTGTATTTGCAACATTTATTAATAATTTACAGTGATCCCTTGCTACTTCGCGCTTCACCTTTCGCACCCTCAGTGCATCGCAGATTTTTCAAAAATATTCATCAAAAATTCAAAATTGAGAAATAATGGGCGGGCGCTAGCAGAAGGCAGGGAGACTACATTAGAATATCAGGTATCAACACGGAGAGCAGCACAACTCAAAATCCACCTCTCTGTTCGCTGTTCTCGTGTTGGCTCGGCTCGGGAATCTCGCAAGCTGATTGGCCGAGACGTTTCACCCCGCAAGCTGATTGGCCGAGACGTTTTACCCAGCTTCTCTCCCTGCCGAGCGCCCACCCAGCGAAGGAAGACCGCATTCATTGCTCTTTATCGCTCGTGTTGCTTAGTCTCGCCGCGTGGAACTTTTTACTGTCCTCTTGTGCCATTTTGTGCGAAATAGTCTTCCCGTCGAGCCACTACGCCGCCTCCTGCAGCTTCAGCTCTATCGGAAGCTGCCCTCGACGATGCTGCGCCTCTAGCACCTGACGATGAGGCGTCACCTGAGGAGCAGTAAAGCTCTCATTAATCTGTGCAGTAAATCATCTTCGTCTTGAGTTACGTATCTTGTTATAAGAATAAAAGAGTTCTAAAAACATATTTATGTACACTTTATTTACATCTACGTATGTATGTACACTTACACACACACACGTATCATATGAGAGAGAGAGTGAGAGAATGAACGTACGTATTATTTATGGGTGACGTCATTAGGGGTGACGCTACTTCGCGGTTTTTCACTTTTCGCGGTCGGTTCTGGAACCCATTAACCGCGATAAGTGAGGGATCACTGTATATATATCTATAAAAGGGATTCTGCAGTGTGAGTAAATGGTAAATGGCATTCACTTATATAGCGCTTTTTCTCATCTCTGGATGACCAAAGCGCTTTACAGATCCTGCTATCCACCCATGTATGTATGTGGCAGAAACTTTGTCTCCGTACTAACTGAGCAGCCACTTGACCGCAGGCTCTCATCTCTTGCATGGCGATGCTACAATAGCTGAAGAGTGCACCTGATAAGTTTCACTTACTGCTTCACTGAAAATTGATAATTTTCCACTCAAAAACACAATATAATGATCTGGAGATTTTGCCATCAACGTCCACTGTACCATGTCTTCCCCTGGAGGCTCTTCTCTGCAACTGCACCAAAGACTTCCAGTTCCTTAAACTGCAAGATACACTCTTATCAGTCCCTCCAGGATTTCATGGGATGGTTTTATGATTGTTGCGGCCCAAAAAGCCTGAATTCGTGGTAACTTTTTAAAAAAGTTGCGATTAAAGTTGTAATGTTTTTAGTGTTTTTTGCACTAAAAATTTGTGGGAAGAACTACAAATTTTAAAGCAGATGTTTTTTTTTCCACTTTACTGCAGTGATAGTCTATTTAACAATACAAGAAAAGCACAGGATTGTCAAAAATTTCCTATTACAGTGATTTGTAAATTAAGCAGAAACTTCTGTTATACAGAAAAACTCTTGTGCAACAGCAAATTCAGACTTTGTAACACAATATCCATTACAACAGCTAAATGGCACTGAACGCATGTTAAAGACTATAGATTTGGAAATTATTAGCAGCACCTTCATTTGAAAACTCCCTACAGTCCCCCAACCACTTGGTACTGAGCGGAGAGGAAAAAATAAATAATTTATTCTGTTAGTCTGTATTGTCTATAGGAGTCTGTGCTTTTCTGAAAAAAAATTACAGACAATATTCTCTCTCTTTCCATACCTAACTCCTACCTGTCTAGCTGCTGCACGTTGGTTTTGACACACACAGTTGTCTCTTCAGACACACATCTTTCATTTACAGTGGGACGACGGGGGGGGGGGGGATGCATTTGTCTGTCCAGACCGGAGATTCACAGCTTTAAAGCTCATAGACAAGATGTAGTAATGATTTTACCTCTAAAGATGTATAAAATGATCAAACACTGGCTGTAGTGTTAGATTGCTTATTTGTGGTTTTATGGTGTTTGTCCTCACACATGCTCCCATAACAGGGTACTTTTGGGGCAGGCGAACGTTTTTCAACACAAACTCAGCACTTCGTACACACGGTCAGGACGGAGACGTGGCGAGACGTCCACTGACAGGCTGGGAGAGACGGATGAAGGGATGGTGTTGGAAACCTCACGGATGAGTGTTTTTTTTTTTTTTTTTTTAAATCACACTCTGTTTGCTGATGTATCCCATTAATCCTCACTGTAAACATGGAAGTGAATATGGTGCAGTGACACATTTGGTTGGTTAGACTGAGTGTTTGAGTGCCAGTCAGACAAATTTGATTGGTGAAATTGGTGGAAGTTGATGAAGATTGGCCAAAATTGCGGGAAAGTTGTGGTGATTGGACAAAGTTCCAAGGTTGCGCAATAGTTGCACCGATTGGCTGATTTTGCGTGAAATGATGCGATCGCAACATCGTGAAATCCTGGAAGGACTGTCTTATTAATCTTTCATGGTGATGCCACAGTACCTGACATGGTTTCACTGACCGCTTGACCATAAAAGAGGTCAGAGGTGACCATTTTTAACCAACCTTTAAGCGCACCTGCAGCCTGTGGAGTTTAAGATCTATGGGTCTCTCTCTACAATGTGGACTGACGGGGGCACGGAAGTACTGGATACAGCTGGTGCTGCCACACCGAAACTATATTTACATTTAACTATATTCACAGTTATTTCTTTAATCTGCTCATATAACCCATATTGAGGTGTACGCTGGTGATCGAGCGTACCCTGGCCTTTTGTGTCTGCTCTGACTGGAAGCTGGATGTGTTTGTGCATTACCAAAATGGCTTTCTGCTGAGTCCAGTAACCTCTGTTCAAACTGTGTTAACAGCAGAGAACAACTTCTAATGCAATCGGTATGTACACCCACTGCCATCATGCAATTTAACAGTGTAAATAATTATTAGGATTAGTACAACTCATACAAGTCGAGTCTGTCTGCTAACTTCCTCAATATTCTTTTCTTTTCAGACTGCTTGTCCCACTTGCTTTGTAAGTGTGGGAAATATTTACAGGATACTGATAGAAAGTGTGAATTATTGTGGATTAAAAATATTTGTAAAAATGCACAGGAATTTTTTTTTTGAACATTCAGCCATCTATCACCAAAACCTTAAAATAGACCAAAAAAGAAAAAAAAACTTATCTTCCAACAAATTCATTAAAAAATAAAACTGAATCATTGTCCAGAGCTGCAGAAAAAATAAACCATTAAATATTAGAACAAAAATTTAACCAGCATCCCTGTGAACACTGCAAATTTACATGAAAAAGTAGCAGATTTATGAGGAAAAAACTGGTAAGTTTGACAAAGTTTTGAATTTGCAACAAAAAAGCTAATTGGAGAAAAAAATGCAAGCTTATGAGAGAACTTTCAACTTTAAGTTCCAAATTTACAAGAAAAAGTCAAATTTGAGAAAAAAATGTTGCACATTTATGGCAGACAAATGTAAATGGGAAAGTCAAATTTCTGAGACAAAAGCAGCAAATTTACAAGAAAAGAGTAGGAAATTTCAGAAAACAAAGTAATTTCACTAAAGTGAAACAGCAGTAAAAATGAAGGGACATACAAGAGTAAAACACTGTCATGACTGAAGAATAAAGTGATGCATTAAGTAAATGAGGTAAATAAAGGTAAATTATGCTTCCATGCTATTATCATCCCGTGGTGCATTTTACTTTGTGCAATAAAAAAACACATGAAAAATTTATACTTTTTAATGCTTTATATACCCTTGAGAATGTATGAATGCTGGAACAATAAATCTCCCTGAATACTATGCAAAAACAATGCATTACCAATGTTTGGAAACATCAGCTTTTAAAGTCATGTTGATTCATGACATTATGTAATGCACTGTCATATGTAGGGTGCTGTCTGGGAAAAGAACCAATTGTATGGAAGGCCATTCAAAATGTTGCCACAATGTGTAGTTACATTTTTGGAGAGACACGTCAGGTCAACATAAGCTATATATTCATTGCAGCCCAGCTGAACTCTGGGTGGAGCAGAGGTTGGTCAGCAGGTCCTTAATATCACTGTTGTAGTATCATCAGAACTAAAGACTGCATGTCTTATTCACCAGGTATTGCTGCTAGTTCTTCATAAAGTATCACAATACTGGTTTCTGTGAATCGATACAGAATCACCACCACAAAGTGTCACAGTATTATGCTGGATCAGTTTTTTTCCCCCACCCCTAGTTATGCTACATTTATGCACAGAGCAATTACATAAAATACAATTAGTCCTGTCAGCTGTTGTTATCACATTTTCTGCAGTTACTGTGCAATATACAAGAACTTCATGCAAAAGCAAGGAGTAAATATACCAGATCTAGTCAAGAAAGATAATTTTCATCTGCTGTCTTTGAGCAGGATGATGTAACAAACAAAAACGGCATACTGAATCAAATTAACATGAAAATAAACTCAGGAGCAAACTAAGGATACAAATAATTCAAGTTAAACAAATTTGTTGAGAAAGTCAATCAATGCACCATAATGTGTCCACAAAACTGAAGAAAGGATTTTAATGCTGCTTTGTTAATATTTCTAAAATCTGGAGAGAGTGAATTCCACACATGAATGCCATGATCAGAAGGAGAAAGCTGACTGTCCAAAAGTCATTTTCTGTAGTGGTCTACAATTACCAATCACAACCAACCGCATCTAACCAACCAAGTCTACCTGTAGACACAGCCACAAATTGTCACCAAGCACTGATGAAGTGACTGTCATGAACTGCCCCTCGGGGCATAGAGGAGAGACCCAGACACTGAACTGTGGTTAGTGATATTTATTAACAAAACCCAAAAAGTCCAAAAAGTGTACAAACACAAAAATCCAAACTAGTGCACAAATCAAAACTTACGAACAGAGAGTACAACGGTGTAGACAGGTTGAATACAGGGCTGAACGTCAGAACGGGAGTAGGATTCTGACGTGAGATTCTATTGATGACTCCAGCAATAAGGGAGAGAAACAACCGTCCTTAAATAGGGCCAGAAAGAACTGAACACAAATGATAGCAGGTGTGGATACCATAAGTGGGCAGAAGGAAACATTGATCACAGACTTGGGTCAGCTGGGAGCAATGAGTGGGGAGAAGACGGGACTAACAGTTGCCAGGGGCACCGCCCACAACGAAGCAAAAACCCGGAAGTGCCACTGACAGCTGTCAACCCGGAGAGAGAGCACAACAGTACGATATAAAGAATTAAATATCAACCAATAAGGACTGAGAAATAAATACAAACTAATACCAAATAAAAGTGTAACAAAACTATGATAAACAAGGGGATGAGAAAAATAAGAAACAATACGAGATATGCAGAAACCAAAAAGCACAAAATACAACAAATATTCAAATATTGAGAAAGGCCATGAGACTGAACATGGCGGAAACCCCCAGTGCTCAGCTCATGACAGTGATTCCATTTAAAACCAGTATAACAGAAGATCATGACATACATTCAATTCATCATAACATAAAATACATTTTGCTATTACAATGATGATATTGTAATTTTTTTCCCTTTTTAAATCAAGAATTTTCAACACTTGCTTGAAAATTATTTCAACAGGTTCTGGGTTTGCATATAACTGGTTCAGCAGCAAGTTTTAGCACTTGTGCTAAAACACTTCAGAAATGCATCTGGTTTGTCCAATGTTTTTGTGATGTCAATATCAACTAAATAAATAAATAAAATTATTTGAGAAATGCTCATGTGGTTCATAAACAATTTGGCAGACTCTATCATGAAATTATTTCATCTCAGACCCCAATAACCCTATAAAGAAAATTTGATATTGTGACAGTCTTTGTGTCTTTATTTTTCCATTTAGTGAACCAACTGTCTGCTGTTGGTTCTCTCTTTGATTCCACATGACAAAGAGTGAAAACAATATGTACTGTATTTCAAACCATGATGTTCGATATACTCTCTGGATGAAGACATGCTCAATAAAAACGTCAATATGTGAAATATGACTCTGTCCATGAAAGGACCAAAAATAGAGGAAAAAAAATAACATAGCTGAGTTGAGTACAGTGGGACCATTACTGTGATCAATACGAAGCGTGATGAACTCGCATCCAAATCTGTGTTTTACTGCCTTGAAACTTTTTCTAGGACACAACCTTGTTGCTTGGCAACCTACACATCCCTAGGCACTAGGAGGCACCGAGTGTGTGCTTGTGCACCAGAGAGCATGTGTGTATAATATCCCTACTTAAAAGTATAAGCCGGAGTGTTTAAAATGCTGGCGATGTGCTCATTTCTCTATTCCTCACTCTCTCTCTTTCTCTCTGCACCAAACCCAAACAGATGGGTGTGTGAAACATGACAGAAAGTCCAATAAATTTAATTTTGAGAAAGATTTGTTTTTTAGGCTCTGTATTTGCAGTGATGCTTGAAACAGAATAATTTTATCCCTCTGCTAAGAGTTTTAGAAGGCTTATAGAACCTTTATAGACTGTGTTCCAAAGCAGTCAAGGTGTGCCCTTCAAGTTACAGGGTCTAGTTTAGTATAGAACCAAATATATAACAGTGTAATTATTATGCCTTTGCAAAGGCAACGTAGGCATACGGTAAACACTCGATGAGTCTGTGCATCTATCTGTCTGTTACCAGCTTTTCAGCTCACCCGCTGAAAATCAAGAGGAACTAAAGGCTTGTATCATTGTATTGCCATAACTTGCCAGAATTTCTAGATAAGGTTTTGTTTTCAAAATAACACAAATTTAACTCACCTTTACTATCAATGCAGCTGTGAAAAAAGGTATTGTAATTACTATGCCAGGCCACTAGAAAAAAATGCCCCAAAAAACTGTGTCTATTACAACCTATCTAAAAATTTATATGCTATAAGTTTAGTAAATTGAGCTTGCCTGCACATGGGTGTCGCTTGTGCATTCAACTAATATGAGCAACTACTTGAGTAGCTAAGGCTAATTTAAGATATTAAATTACAAAGGTATAAATCACAGTAAAACCAGAGTGGTGACCTTGTGGTAGAGCATCTACTCTAAAGCCAGGAGGTTGTGGGTTCATGCCCCAACTAGGTCATACCAAAGACCAGATAAAAATGGTACTTTCTGCCCTCTAGTTTGATGCATAGCATAACAGAATGGTAAAACATGGAAAGTTACAAGACTCAGCCATGGGGCATGGGGACACAAGGTAATGTACTATTAGTGCCGGTCCCAGGAGGGCTGCATCAGGAAGGGCATCCAGCTTAAAATCGTTGCCAGATATAGAGGATATATAGAGTGAAGATACAGAGTGAAGTACATGGCGGTAATGCACCTGTAAGCTGGTTGCCAACCGCCAATCAAATCTAAAAGAAGAAGAAGAAGAAGAAGAAGAAGAAAATCGTTGCCAAATCAAATATGTGGATCACCACGAATAAGACTTCCATACCACGATGTGGTGGCAGATGATCCGCCGTGGCAACCCCTAAATACTGTATAGAGCAGCCGAAAAAAAGAAGACATCACAATAAAATAAACAGAGTTCTACTAATATGAAAGGTATTTTTAGGTTGTTTCAGAAATTACACCTGGATGTTATAGTTAGATATGTGCGTCAGCGATAGAAATTGAAGCTTTTTATTCTGTTTTATTCTTTATTTTAAGTGGAAGAAATGGGCTGTGGTTGAAATAATTAAATCATCAAACAGTGAACAGCAGATTAAAAAAAGCAACATGGGTGAAAAACAATTTGGGTCAAGACATAAAATACAAGGTTCACACGACTGATATCAAGATTGCTGTGTCTGTGTGTCAAGCCCATCTGTGCAGCACAATAACTGAAAAAATGACCAATAAAAAAGCCTTTCCAGCAGTGATGGCTGAATTCACTGCAAATCCCAGCTGACTATCTGACATAAAGCCAGATGAGAACAGAGAGTGTCTTCTGACTCCGTTTTACTCTGCCAAACTGCTCCAGTTATGATCTCTATTGTAAGTGGTTCCAGTTTATTGGTGCTGAGAAACACAGAGAAACCCCCTGAATACAAAGTGTACACACATTAGAAAAGGCTGTTTTATCTCTGCTTTTTGCTTATCTTTGCTAAGAGCAGAAACTGTGATACAGAAAGGCTTGTTTTCACAAAGATAAAAAAAAGGTTAATTTGTTCTTTTTTTAATCTTGCTCATGCTCCTTATTCATGTTTAAACAGTCTTCAGAAATAAAACTAGTATCTATTTACAGGAATAAAGAAAGTTAAACCTACTATTATTATTATAGAAAGGATGTTAAGAAAGGGTTATTGATTATGATATTTTTGTGCTTTCGTATAAAGGCATCAGACTGTATCTTTGAATACCTGTGGATACCTCTGTCCACTTGCACCGCAGATGGGATGTCGGTGGGTAGAGGGGGTGATGCATAAATACAGGGATACAGAAGTGCAAACCCAAGTGGTGGGAAAATGGAAAGATAGAATAACCTGCCCACTCCTGCATACCATACTTGGGTCTGTGTGTACCGATTTTGTTATACCATATCATTAAATCATATCATGTGTAGCAATTTTTGCTAAATCACACAAATGCCCAGATTTTATAGCCTTTGCACACCCACCTGAGGATCACTGTGTGTGAGTTTGGTGAGTATCTGTTCAACTGCCTAAGAGGAGTAGGAATTATCATGAAATCACATAAGTTCTCAGATTTTATGACCTTCGAGCACAACCTAGATGCAGACCAACCTGAGGGTCACTGTATGTGAATTTGGTGAGCATCCGGGCAATTGCCTAGAACAAGACTATTCAATTACAAAATCAGTTGGGCCACAATTTGAATTTGTTCAGCGATCCGTTGAGTATGACAAATTTCAAACCGACAGATCAATATGATGAAAAATATGCACTTTTTATTCATTGCACTGGTTTTAAATGTGTACTTGGCACATGACAAAGGCACATAAAAAGTGCATAAAAAATACAATAACAGTGCTGGGGCTGAGCAGAACTTGAAGTAGTAGAACTATTTTTCCTCTTGAACAACAATTAAATAAACAGAATGAAAAAAAAATTCTGTAAATAACCATTTTGGTCACATCTTACTCAGGTATAATCTCAAAGTAAATAAAAACTCAATGAGCACTGTTAGTAGCAATAACATTTGTTTCCCTTTTGAAATAAAATATGCTACATCCTGGTCATAACTGACCATGGAACATCACAAAGTGCATTTAGCTGACAACAAACTTCCCAAGAAAAGATTGATAACACTGACAAACATTGCACATCCACTATTGTGTTTTGTTTTGCTTTAAATCACCACGTATGTGAGTAGGAACCTCTTTTGACAACTACACATTCCATTACACATACATATCAGTCCAGGCAGGGTTAAACCAACTATTTCATCATCAATTTTACGCTTCAGAGTTGACAATGACATGTTTTAACCCCTTGAACTCTGTGAATTCCGCGGGCGGTCACGTCTCTGCATCTTAGTGCGTCTCAGTGAGCACTGAAAAAAAAAGCTGCATTTCCAGTCTTCCAGTACAGACACAGCCTTGTTACAACCTGAGAAAAAAAGCTGTGTAATATATTCATTTTTTGTGGAATTTTTACAAAATTTTGACCTGAGCTTGAAAACACTTGGTTCTACATTTCTGTTGTGTTTTCCAGCCCATATCTGACAGCTGTATGTTTTTTGCAAGCATTTGTATCTAAAAAAACACCCAGATGAACTTTCTTGTTACTCAGTGGCAGGAGCACTTAGAGAGATTATGACTGTTTTGCCAAAAAATTCAGAGTGTTTTCTTTTAACCCCTTGTACTCTCGTCAATTTCCCTAAAAACGCCAAAAAAATAACGTGCCCAAAGTAAATCAAAAGCTGTTCTTCAACCCTTTGCAGCATCTTCATGGGGTTGGTCTCACTTAAAAGAAAACACTTGGAATTTTTTGGCAAAACAGTCATAATCTCTCTAAGTGCTCCAGCCACTGAGTAACAGTCATCTAAACATAGTGAACTTGAAGAAAATAAATTTCGCCTGGGTGTTTTTTTGGATACAAATGCTTGCAAATAACACACAGCTTCAGATCTGGGCTGGAAAATGCAACAGAAATGTAGAACCAAGTGTTATCCAGCTGAGGTCAAAATTTTGTAACAGTACCACAAAAAATGAATATATTGCACAGCTTTGTTCTCAGGTTGTTCCCAGGCATTTTTGAACTGTGCCAAATGGCAGTTTGGAAAAACGTCTGTAACTTTTGAATGATTCAATATAGAAGCTTCATCTTGGGCTCTAATGAAAGGTGACACTCAGGGCTGTGTGTGTGGGGTTGTCCCCCTCCCCCCGCTACAGAGAACGGACATTGCCCGTTGCGCCGCGGTCACGGTGCGCCGCGGCCTACTACGCACAGCTGTAATTTACCGATCGGTCAAAAGTCATTTTTGATTACAATTTTCAGGGATAAAGAATAATTTAGCTTATAACACTTACCTGTTCACAACAGCAGCGTAGCTGGCGAACTTCTCTTCCTCATTGTCAGACGAACATGAAGCTGGTCCGCTTATTACGGACTCGTGGTTCTGGTCTCGCGACCCGGTCAAAACATAATTCCATTATTGCAGTTTTGCGCTTCCATGATTGCGGTTTTGGCGAACGATTTTTCAAAACAAATAACAGTAGTAATAAAAAAAGACTGGCGAACGCGTGTGTGTCACCCAGCCTTCGTCATCGGCCTCCGTCGGTCTATGATGACCATGGAAGAGAATCCTAAATGTCTACTCTGCTGGGACAGCACCGCCTGTGGCTGAACAGGCCAATGCGTGAATGGCAGTCCCTGTCACACAGGTCGCACTTGTGGGTGGTCTCTGTGCTGCTGGGTCTGTGGCGGTTCTTCCTGCGGGTCCTTTTTTCATCTGCTGCAGCAGTCAGTCTCTCTTCACCCAGCCTTACACAAAACAGTTTTCGAACTTCTGTGCTTCAATTGGCTCGCTGCATTCACAGCCATTGGTAGGCGGGTCCTTTTTGCTAGGTTTTCAGTCATTGGTTCTTCAAGGTTTCAGAAACCCAATTCAAGGCTCTTATTAGTCGAATGAGAGGTCAATCACATCTAATCTGTTCGCGGCTGTGTCTGTAGTGGAAGAACGGAAATGCAGCTTTTTTTTTCAGTGCGCTCTAGGACGCAGCGCCCTCGTGCGCTCTAGGACGCAGAGACATGCCCGCCCGCGGTACACCAGAGTGCAAGAGGTTAAATGAGACTAACCCCATGAAGATGCTTCAAAGGGTCGAAGAACAGCTTTTGATTTACTTTGGGCATGTTATTTTTAGGCGTTTTTAGGGAAGTTGAACAGAGCTCAACAGGTTAAGGTGCCTTCACATTAAACACGAATGGGCAAATTTTTTTGCATGGCACAATTACATTATAACTCAATGTAAACACGTGAATAGACATGAATTCACCATCTGAGTGAGTTGCAGACAGGCGAAGTTGCCTTTATAACTTCTGCAGCAGTGTTCAACCTGCTGCTGAAATCCTCAAAATAACATTATGCTTAGGTTTACATTATCCAAAGTGGGGCTCAACAGAAAAAGTTGTCCCTACCTCCAAAACTTCATAAGATGATAGGTGTTTAAGTTGCTAGCTTGCTAGCATTGTTACAACGTCCGTGGCAGGAGTCCATGGGTAAATAACAACGACATCCAATTCAGCTGAAGAGCTCCCAGTCCTTCTTTCTCCAGGTGAATGACAGGCTCATTTTCAAACTAGTTTACTCTCCAGTGTTGACACTTTTACTCTGATGACGGAAGAATCTCAAAGCTAGTGCTATCCCTCAGACACGAATGCGCGATTTTTCGTGTGCTCGCCTCTTTCCATTGACTTTGTATGCATTCGTACCGCCCCTTCACATTTGGTGTAGGCTTGGTATCTTGCCAGTTGCATCATTAGCCACAGTCATAGAGCCAACACTTCAAAACAAATGCGCTGCATCGTGGGTTGACGGTTGCTAGGCTACATGGAGTGTTGCATTTACATTCTATAGTAATTAATGGACTTCTGCAATTCTGTGAAACATGTTCGCCTTTGCTTCTCTGGCTGGACCACAGGCTGGGCCTGGGCCACTTGGAGGTTGGTTCTGGGTTGCATGTGGCCAGCGGGCCGCTAACTGAATAGGCTTGGCCTAGACGGTATAGCGATTCTTGACAGACAGACAGACACCGCTATGACACTCATTTTATTTTCACTGGAATGAGCTAAAAACCAGACTCTTCTTCAGAGAAAATCCAAGTCAGCTCCCCTCTTACAAAATATTCTATTTAACATGCCGTATCCTGTATCCTGGTGGCTGCTCCTCTCACAGCACACAGGACAGAGCAATCTGCAGCACATTAAATAATGCACAGCCCTGCCTGATGTGGGGCACACCATTACCGCACAAGCACAGCCCTTCTCATATCCCCCTCATCATATCTATTGCTCCCCATCCCCCTATCCCTTCTTTTCTGGCAAATCCTCCATTTCCCTCACACACACGCAGACAACTGCTGATTCCATATCTGGTGTGGGTTTGATGTCTGCCTTTGTCTCAGCTGTTCTGCATCGAATGTCTTTGTCTTTTTACTTCTTTCCATGTTTTCCCTTTTGGTACTGGCATTGCTGTCTTTGCATTTCTTGGTGCCCCATACAGAGAAGTGCAAATTGATTAGAAATTAAATAGAAACAGAGTTAAAAGTTTGAGGACTCCATACAGTATTAGGAGTTTTCTTGCACACAGTGATAGAGTTTGTGGTGTTGGTGTGTTGTTATTTTCTGACAAATAATGAAAGGATTAGCAAAAGAAATGTTTAGTAAGAGTTCATGAATGAAGCTCCATAGTTAGCAGGTCAGACTGCCATGGTAAATACTGATAGGCTGGTTATGTTCAGAGTTTAAATGAGGGAATATTTTTTTTTTAACAATTTAACCCATATTATTTAAACTATTAATTTCAAAGGCACAGAAATTTAGACCAAAGTTAGGTAAGAATTCATAATAATTTCACTTTGATTTACCCTATGTTATCTATCCTTTGGGTTTTGAATTCTGTTGTTAGTACTTTTATTTCTTAATATTGTGTCCTGGTTTTGTTTAGTTTTAGTTTATTCTGAAAGTATTTCCTGTTCTGTTCTTTTTTATTTACTTCAACTTGATTCTTGTTTTATTTTGAAAGCACTTCCTATTTAGTCCTCGTTTCTGATTCTCCATTTACTGCTGTTTATTTTAAGTTCATTTCTGTGGTGTACGTTTTTTGTGTGTCTGGGTTTCTTGCATGTGTTAGGATGTGTTTCCCTCTTAATTCAGTGATGCTCTCTATTCTGATTCCGATCTGCTCAGTTGCTTAATTCCTTGTTTCCTATTACCCCCCCTGGATTTCTGAATTGTGTACAAGTATAGTATAGTTTTCCCATTTCCTGCATTTGCAGTTTTGTTTTTGTCCTTGAGTCTTTTTTAGTTTAGGTTCGGTTTTCCAGCCTTTGTGCTGTGCTTTTGTTTTCAGTTTATGACTAATAAATTAACTTCACCTGTTCTTCTGGCTGCAACTGGGCCGTCTCCTTTACCTGCCCTTACACCTTTCAAGACATACCCAAAGGAAAACATGTCACCATCAACGTTATGGGAAAAAGGTCTGACTAAAGTCTTACTAATTACATTTCACTAACTTTACATTAAAGTCTAATATTAATATCTAATATAGTATCTCATTCTGACCTGATGAGCACACTCTGAGGTCACCAACAGACCTTTCACCATAATGTCACCAGTGGGCGTGACAGCTATCTGAAATTAACTGTGTTCAGCATAACACATGAAACGCATGCTAAATATTTAAACCAGCAGTTGCTGGTGCGAAATAAAAACAGATTCTGCAATTAATCATAACATTTATTGGCTCAATTTTTTTCAGAAACCCATTTAGCAACGTTATTTTCAAAATGGCTGGGGAAGTTTACTGCTGAGTCGCCATACAGCATTTTCAAGTTTGGAAGTCAGGTACCTTCTCCCTGAGGACAGGAGGCTGAAGAGGAAGTGTGAGGGGTGGGAGGTGTTGTCATGTTGATGGCTCTGGAGGTGAGACAGGTGTGGTAGATGTCTGAGAGGGAGTGCAGAGGGGCACCGATGACCTTGCTGGCAGCTTTCACTGTGCGTTGTAGAGTCTTTCGCCAGGAGGCGGTGCAGCTTCCGTACCACACAGTAATGCAGCTGGTGAGGATGCTCTCAATGGTGCCTCGGTAGAATGAGCACATGATGGGGGGTGGGACTCGTGCTCTCCTCAGTTTGCGGAGGAAATAGAGGTGAGTTTGAGCCTTCTTGGCCAGTGATGTGGTATTGTTGGACCAGGAGAGGTCCTCAGAGATGTGCATCCCAGGAATTTGGTGCTGTCCAACCTCTCCACAGCTGCCCCATCAATGATCAGAGGAACATGCTGTGTGTGTCCTGAAATCGACCACAATTGCCTTGGTTTTTCCCACGTTCAGGAAGAGATTATTGTCTTTACACCACTGGACCAGCTGGCTCACCTCATTTTTGTAGTTGGCCTCTTCATTGTTTGTGATGAGGCCCACCACCGTTGTGTCATCGGCAAATTTGATGATGTGGTTGGTGCTGTAGGCTGGTACACAGTCATGGGTCAGCAGGGTGAAGAGCAGCGGGGGTGAGTATGTACCCTTGTGGGGCCCCTGTGTTCAGTGTGATGGTCTGGGAGGTGTTGCTGCCAACCCACACATTCTGTGGCCTCCTCGTGAGAAAGTCCAGCACCCAGTTACAGAGAGAGGTTTTGAGTCCCAGGTGTCTGAGTTTTTGTATTAGGGGCCGAGGGGTGACTGTACTGAAAGCTGAACTGAAGTCCAAGAACAGCATTCACACGTAGGAGTTCTTGAGTCCAGATGGGTGAGGGCTGGATAGAGAGCAGCAGAGATGGCATCTTCTGTGAATCTGTTTGACCTGCATGCAAACTGAGATGAGTCATGGGAGGGAGGCAGGGTGGACTTGATGGTCTGCATGACTAGCCACTCAAAGAACTTCATTATGATGGTAGTCAGTGCTACTGGCCGATAATCATTGTAGCTGGATGGGACGGGCTTCTTTGGGACTGGTCTTATGGTAGCAGTTTTGAAGCACGTGGAGACAACAGCTTGACTCAGAAAGATGTTGGCCAGGACATTCATGAGCTCCTCCACACAGTCCTTCAGAATGCAACCTGGTATGTTGTCTGGAACAGCTGCCTTGTGTGGGCTGATCCTGGAGAGGGCTCTCTTCATGCTAGCCGGATCCAGACTCATGGCCTGCTCATCTGAGGGAGAAGTAGTCTTCTGTGTTGATATGCTGTTTTGTGTTTCAAAGCAGCCAAAGAAGTCATTTAGGTTGTTGAGCAGTGTGATGTCACTTGCACAGATCTGAGGTGGAGGTTTGTAGTTGACGAGAGTCTGTATGCCACGCCAGAGAGACCATGCATGTGGTGTTGCTGAAGTGTCAGGATATTTTATTGCTGTCCAGTCATTTTGCTTCCTTGATACCACGGGACAGGTTGGCCCTAGCTGTTGTTAGTCCTGTGGTGTCACTGGCCCTGAAGGCTGTGTCCTGAGCCCTCAGGAGCCTGTGAACCTCTACTGTCAGGACTGGCCCTTGCCATTTTGGTGCCCGAGGCAAGATTAGGGTATAGCGCCCTGCGCATGCATGAAGTCCCCGGATACCAGCAACAGACCAGGGAACTCACATTACCGCTCATAATATATATATATATACAGTATATATATACAGTATATATATACAGTATATATATATATATATATATATATATATATATATATATATATATATATATATATATATATATATACACAGTATATATATATATATATATATATATATATATATATATATATAGTATCTATATATTGTATATATGTATATACACACTGTATATATACAGTATATACTGTATATACTGTGTGTGTGTGTGTGTGTGTGTGTGTGTATATATATATATATATATATATATATATATATATATATATATATATATATATACTGTATATATATACTGTATATATATACGTATACTGTATATATATATATTTTATATCCATCCATCCATCTTCTTCCACTTAATCCTATTCGGTTCGTGGGGGAGCTGGAGCCTATCCCAGCATCTTTGGGCGAGAGGCAGGGGACACCCTGGACAGATCGCCAGTCCATCGCAGGGCCAACACAGAGAGACAGACAACCATTCACTCTCACAGTCATACCTAAGGACAATTTAGAATCCCCAGTTTGATGCCAATTAACCTAACTTGCATGTTTTTGGCATGTGGGAGGAAACCAGAGAAATCCCGGAGTAAACCCACGCAGACACAGGGAGAACATGCAAACTCCACACAGATCACTGTTGGTCGGAGGCTGGGATCGAACCCAGGATCCCCCGGCCAAGGGTGAGTTGCTGTGCTGCCGCAGTGCTAACCACTCCGCCACTGCGCTGCCTATATATACACTACCGTTCAAAAGTTTGGGGTCACCCAGACAATTATTTTGTGTTTTCCATGAAAAGTCACACTTATTTACCCCCATGAGTTGTAAAATGAATAGAAAATATAGTCAAGACATTGACAAGGTTAGAAATAATGATTTGTATTTCAAATAATAATTTTTTCCTTCAAACTTTGCTGTCGTCAAAGAATCCTCCATTTGCAGCAATTACAGCATTGCAGACCTAACATGATTGCACAAGGGTTTTCTAATCATCCATTAGCCTTCTGACGCAATGAGCAAACACATTGTACCATTAGAACACTGGAGTGATAGTTGCTGGAAATGGGCCTCTATACACCTATGTAGATATTGCACCAAAAACCAGACATTTGCAGCTATAATAGTCATTTACCACATTAGCAATGTATAGAGTGTATTTCTGATTAGTTTAAAGTTATCTTCATTGAAAAAAGTGCTTTTCTTTCAAAAATAAGGAAATTTCTAAGTGACCCCAAACTTCTGAACGGTAGAGTATATACACAGTATATAGTATATATATATATATTTGGCTTGGACATGTTGAGAGGATGGACCACCAACGTCTCCCTCGGCAGTTACTCTACTCACAGTTATGCGAGGGCAAATGCAATCAGGGTAGACCAAGGCTCAGATTTAAAGACACTGTAAAAAGAAACTTGAAGAAGTTGAATACAGACAGGAGTTTCTGGCAGCGGAAGCCTAAGGACAGAGCTGTATGGAGGAATCTGATCAGACCTAAATGAAACAGTCATTGTCGCCCACGACAGACTGCAATGATGATGATGATGATGATGATGATGATGATGATGATATTGTGGAGTGTGTCAAATAAGAGGCAGATTCATGGACAGACGGTTTATTACACACTTCACATCTCACAAGCACAGAACAGAATGAATGATTTCAACAAGCTCTCCTCTCCTCACTGAACTCTCTCTTCAGACGTTTCATGGCATTACTCATCACACAGCATGACATTTACATTACACTGCATTCAACCCCCTATGTCCCTAACTCCTTCCTGCTATCTCGCCAGGAACTCCCTGGGCATTGTTCTCCCATGTTTATTCACTGTCTCTTCCTGAGATGCTGCATAACCTGACTCCCTATACCCCCCCCCCCCCCCCCCCAGCATCTTAGATAGAACATCAGTCCACACGCTCTCTTGGCTTCAGTCTCCTCCCATATCTGCTGTAACTGGGGTTTACCACCTCCGTGGCGCTGCTGTGCCGGTGGGGGGGGGGGGGGCTGCTGGGAGTGTGTCTGACTGCGGGTGGGCCGTGGCGAGGGGGGGGGGACTTCGCTCTGTCCGTGTGGCTGCTCTGGTGGATCGCTTCCCTGGGGAGCTCTCCGTGGGGGTCTTCCACGCCGAGGGGCCCTAGCCAACAGCACTTGCTCGTCCGCTGCTATGAAGGCGGGTTTGAGTCTGTCTATGCCAATCTTCTCCCACCGACCTCCCAAGTCTAGCAAAAAATGTTTGTCCCCTGTTTCCAACACTCTGAACGGGCCATCATAGGGTGGGCGCAATGGTGGGCAGCGGGCGTCGTGTCTGACGAACACGAACTCCGCGTTTTTCAAAGTTTTAGGCACGAAAGCACGCGGAAAACAGTGGTGGGCCGGGCTCGGCAGCGTGCCTGTGTTTGCGCTCCGCTGCAAAAGCTGAGACGGGGAGCTGTCCGGCGTGGGATTATCTGGCAGAAATTCTCCGGGCAGCCGTAGGGGCTGCGCAAAAACAAGCTCTGCCGGGGAAGCTCCCAAATCCTCTTCTGGTGCGGAGCGCAACCCCAATAAAACCCACGGCAACCTGTCCACCCAATTTGCATCCGTCAGTGAAGCCCTGAGTGCTGCTTTCAATGATCTATGAAAACGCTCGCATAACCCATTGGCCTGTGGGTTTTACGCGGTTGTGCGATGAATTGCAGCACCCAGGCTGCGGGCCATCGCGGACCAGAGGTTGGAAACAAACTGAGGGCCCCTGTTGGACGTAATGTCCGACGGGACTGCAAAACGCGCCACCCATGCTGTTAAAAAAGCGCGTGCCACGTCCGCAGAGGTGGTTGCCGCAAGTGGGACTGCTTCTGGCCAGCGCGTGGTGTGGTCCACCACTGTCAGGAGGTGCGTGCACCCCTGCGATGGCGGGAGGGGGCCCACGAGGTCCACATGAACATGATCAAACCTCTTAGCCAGTACCCAAAACGGCTCCAAGGGAGCCTTCGTGTGTCTGTGTACCTAGGCTCGTTGGCACGCCACGCAGGCCACAGCCCACTCTTTTACTTGTTTGCCTAGGCTCGGCCACACGAACTTCTCTCCCACCATTTTGACTGATGCGTGCACTCCTGGGTGCGCCAGAGTGTGAACCGACTCAAACATGCGGCGGCGCCACGCAACCAGGACCACCGGACGCGGGCGTCCCGTGGAGACATCGCAGATTAGGGGGGGCATGCTGTCTTGCAGCACCCTGCTCTCCAGCCTTAACCCTGTTGGTCCAGACTGGAGCGCGCACACATCTGCATCGCTAATTTGCTCCGCGGCCATGGCTGCGTAATCTATCCCCACGTAGACCGGGGCCACCACGGGGCGTGAGAGGCAGTCCGCCAGCACATTCAGTTTACCCGACACATGCTGAATATCGGTAGTAAACTCTGAGATCGCGGCCAGCTGTCTCTGCTGCCGGCCCGACCATGGTTCTGAAACCTTGGCCATCGCGAACGTTAGTGGCTTGTGGTCCACGAACGCGGTGAAGCTGCGCCCTTCCAGCCAGAACTGGAAGTGGCGTATGAACAGGTGGAGGGCCAGCAACTCCCTGTCGAACGCGTTGTATTTATGTTCACTGTCGCGCAAAGTTCTGCTGAAAAAGGTGAGCGGCTGCCAAGCCCCGGCAACGCGCTGCTCCACGACAGCCCCTATAGCCACGTCTGAAGCGTCAGTGGTGAGTGCTATCTGGGCCGCCGGGTCCGGATGCGCCAGCAGTGTGGCGTTTGCCAGGGCTGCTTTAACCTCCGAGAACGTCCGCTCTCGCTCCGGGGTCCATTCGACCCCATCCGCGGGCTTCTGTCTCTTGAGCACAGAGTACAATGGTTGCATGAGCCGCGCCACGCGGGGAAGGAAACGGTTATAAAAGTTCACCATCCCAAAAAATTCTTGCAGCGCCCTGACCGTCTGAGGCCGGGGAAAATCCGCCACGGTGCGCACTTTGTCGGGCAACGGGATCGCTCCTTCCGGAGAGATGTGGTGCCCCAAAAAGTCAATCTCCATCACGCCGAGCTGGCATTTCGCCGGGTTGATTATTAACCTGTGCTCCTCCAACCTCCGGAAAACTGTCCTGAGGTGGGTTTCGTGTTCGTCTTCGGACGCACTGGCTACCAGGATATCGTCCAGGTAGACGAACATGAACGGGAGATTGCGCAGCACTGCATCCATCATGCGCTGGAACGTCTGTGCCGCGCCTTTTAACCAGAATGGCATGCGCAGGAACTCGAATAAACCAAACAGAGTTATTACCGCTGTTTTGGGTACGTCCTCCGCGCGCACTGGGACCTGGTGGTAACCGCGGACCAGGTCTATTTTGGAAAAAATGCGTGCTCTGGCGAGGTGAACAGAAAAATCCTGTATGTGGTGAATCGGGTAGCGGTCGTGTGCTGTGGCGTTGTTCAACCTGCGGAAATCACCGCACGGTAGCCACGATCCCTCAGCCTTAGGGACCATGTGTAGCGGGGATGCCCATGGGCTGTTCGAACGCCTGATGATGCCCAACCTTTACAGGTTGGTGAACTCCTTGCGCGCTATGGCCAGTTTAGCTGCGTCCAAGCGCCGAGAAAATGAAAACGGGCGCCCGGTGGTGGTGATAAAGTGCTCCACCCCGTGTTTAGCGATGGCCGCCGAAAACGTCGGGACCGTGAGTGCTGGGAACTGAGTGAGCAGTGCGTAGAACTTACCGCCTGGAGCTGTGACGTTGACTTGTGCTGTTGGCCGGGTCCCTCGAGCTATACAGGGGAGAGATTCAAAGGACAGTGCATTAACCAGGTGTCTGTTAGCAACATCCACAAGTAAACCATGTGCACACAGAAAATCAGCGCCCAGGATCGGGCAACACAGTGCTGCTATGATAAAGGTCCACTCATACGAGCGGCCATGTAGAGATAAGGCCAGTGTTCTCTCACCGAACGCCTTAATCTCCGAGCCGTTTACTGCCACAAGTCCGGGGCCGCTAGGTCCTGCCAGCCAGTCAGCGTAGGACGGCAGGATGACACTCTTCTGGGCTCCGGTGTCTATGAGGAACCGTCTCCCCGAGCGCGAGTCCGTCACGAAGAGCAGCTTGTTCTCTTCACCAGCGGTCGCAGCTGCTACCGACTGCCGGCCTTGGCGTTTCCTGAGTGCTTGAACTGGCACGGTGGCGCGCATCTGCGCGTGTTCTCTCCAAAGCGGCGGTGGTAGAAACAGAGCGTGTCTCTCTGGCGCTCATTGGCCCCTGCTGCCGCTACCGTCGGTGGCTCCTCGCCTCCTCTAGTCGTCTCACTGGGCTCCGCCGCCGCCGCGTTGACAGTGATCGCCCTGGTGGTGAGGATGATCCGGTCTGCCTCCTGGGCTAGCGCATGGTAGTCACGCGCGGCCAGCAACGGCGAATTGGCCAGAACCGCTCTCGCCTCCATTGGAAGGTTCCGGAGGAAAAGGTGGGTGTGATATCCTACCGTGTAGCAATGATCACACTTGAGTTATTTCTTTGGCTAACTCTGCCGTTTATTCTGCAACACACATAATATGACTGAACATGGATTCTGCGCGGGGTTTTCACACTCTTGTTCTAATGTGTCCCCTTAATAGTAGTGCTGAACAATACAGGTAGTTCCCCCTAGAGGCATGTGCCAGTAATGTTTTAAATTAGACTTGCAGTCTACCACATCCCTCCCCTCTAGATTAAACTACTTTTAATTACACTAGCCAATTATGCTAGACATCCTGGAACTCCCATTTAACCCTAAACAATCACAGTTACTTTTAACTTCTTAAACACATGTGCCATACACATAATTTCTTTCTCTTTTTTTTTTTTTTTTTTTTACATGTATAACACACATAACAGTCTAACTGGGGATTTGGTTTGACTACCGCATCCCAGTGAGGTTCCAGGACGCATTCTTGTCCTGTGGCTGGGGAACTCACTACTGACTAAGTATAGTCCTTCAAGTAGTCTGGAGCTTTCCTAGCTCGCTGAGATCTTCTCACGGCGGGTGAGCCAACTGCAGGTGAAGACTCAGACTGCTCCACTGTTTCGGCTGCTGCAGTGCTGCCCGTAGAATCTGCAGAGACGGTTACCTCAGGTTTCACCTGAAGTGGTGGTTCGTTGATGCTCTCCTCAGGATGGGTGTCAGACAACACCTCTGGTGCCATCGGCAGGGGAATAGAGCTCCTACCACGAACTTGGTCGATGTGTCGCCTCACCACTTGTCCATGACCTAATGTCACCTTGAATGACACAGGGCCTGTCTTTTCTGTTATTTCTCCTGGTACCCAGGCTGGTCCTGAGCCAAAGTTGCGGGTGTAGACCACGTCTCCTTCTCTCAGTATTCTCTCTCTAGCATGCATGTCATGATAACCTTTTTGTTTCTCTTGTTTATCATGCACTTTGTTTCTGAAGTCTGGATGTATTAAGTCAAATGTTGACCTCAACTTCCTTCCACACAACAGCTCAGCTGGTGACTTGCCAGTTGTAGATTGGGGTGTTATTCGATAGCTGAACAGAGCTCTCGACATTCGGGTTTCAATAGAGTCTCCTGTCATCTTTTTCATGAGTGACTTGAATGTCTGCACGGCCCTCTCGGCTAAGCCGTTAGAAGAAGGATGGTATGGCGCAGTCATGATGTGACGTATGCCATTCTTTTCAGAAAACTCTTGGAACTGTTCACTCGTAAAACATGTACCGTTATCTGATACTATAATTTCAGGTAGCCCATGTTGGCTGAAACTCTTTCTAAGACATTCAATGGTAACAGTAGAAGTAGAGCTACTCACAGAATATGCATCGATCCACTTTGAGTATGCGTCAACTATGATCAGGAACATTCTTCCCATCCATGGACCTGCGTAGTCAATGTGAATTCTTCTCCATGGTTTATCTGGAACTTCCCAGGGATGTAGTGGGGCTGCTGGAGGACTGTTCCTGTTCTCCTGGCATGCCGCACATGACTTCACAAGCGCCTCCACCTCTGCATCCATGTTGGGCCACCACATGTAACTCCTCGCCAACGCTTTCATGCGAGTGATGCCAGGGTGTGCTTGGTGTAGTTGTTGCAGTAAGGCATTCCTACCAGGTGGTGGAACAACCACGCGTCCTCCCCACAGGATACAACCTTCCTGGGTGCTGAGCTCATCCTGTCGTCGGGCATAGGGAATGAACTCAGGACTGTTCATCTTCAGCCATCCTCGCAAGATGTATTCTCGCACTCTTGCTAGAACAGGGTCTTTGTCTGTCCACTTCTTTATTTGTTGTGCGTTCACCAGGGGCACGCCGATATCTTCAAACAATAGCACTCTCTCCTCCTCCTCAGGCGTGCTGTCTCTTCCTCCATCCAAGGGTAGCCTACTCATCGCGTCAGCATTCGTATGGTCCCGTCCGGCTTTGTAAACGATGGTGTACTCATACGCTGCTAATGTAACGGCCCATCTCTGAATTCTCTGAGATGTCATCTGGGGTATGGCTCTCATTTCACTGAACAGTGAAATTAGTGGCTTGTGGTCAGTCACTATAGCGAACTGTCTCCCGTACAGGTATTTGTGGAATTTTTTTACACCAAATACTACTGCAAGGCCCTCCTTGTCTAGCTGGGAGTAGTTTTTCTCAGCTGCACTAAGAGTTCTTGAGACGAACCCTATGGGTCTCTCTGAGCCATCCTCCATACGATGAGAGAGTACAGCACCCACACCGTAGGGTGATGCGTCACACGCCAGGATGAGTTGTTTGTTTGAATCATAGTGCACTAACACACTACAGGACTGAAGTAGCGCTTTGGACTCTTCAAACGCCTTCTGCTGCTTGACCCCCCATGACCATTTTTCTTCCTTCTTAAGTAAGGTATGTAGTGGTGCCAGCAGCGTGGAGAGCTTTGGGAGGAACCTATGGTAATAGTTCAACAAGCCCAGGTAGGCTTTTAACTCAGTAACATTTTGTGGCTCAGGCGCCTCCGCAATGGCTTCCACTTTGTCTGTTAGAGGGTGTAGACCACTGGCGTTGATCTTGTGGCCTAGGAACACCACCTCTTTTCCCATGAACTCACACTTGCTTCTTTTCAACCTCAGACCGCTTTTCTCCAACCGTTGAAGCACTTCCTCCAGCGTTTTCAGATGTTCTTGTTCATTTGGTCCTGTACAAAGGATGTCATCCAAATAAATGGCAACATTCGGAATTCCACCTAGGATGCCCTCCATAGTTCTCTGGAATATAGCAGGACTGGAAGCTACTCCAAATGGTAAGCGTGTGTAGGTATATAAGCCTTTGTGTGTATTGATGGTTACATACTTTCTTGATTCTTCTTCCAGGACTACTTGTTGGTAGGCGTGACTCATGTCTAATTTCGTGAAGTGTCGGCCGCCGTTCAGCTGTGCGAAGAGGTCCTCCACTTTAGGAATTGGATACTGATCCACCCGTGATGCTCGATTGACAGTGAGTTTGTAATCTCCACATATTCTAATGGAGCCATCCGGCTTTCTCACTGGGACTATGGGCGCCGCCCATTCTGCAACCTGCACTGGCTCAATGATCTTGTCATCCAGCAGCCTCTGTAGCTCGCTTTCAACCAGTGGCTTGACTGCATAGGGTACCGGTCGGGGTTTGCAGAATCGTGGTTGGGCCTCCTTGTCCACATTAATCTTTGCAGTGACACCTTTTAGCTGTCCTAAGCCTTCTTTGAACACCTCAGCGTGTCTTTCGAGGATCTCCTCCAGCTGCAATTTGGGCTGAGATTCCACTTTATTCACCAACTGATCAATCATGGCCAGTTCTTGTAGCCAACTTCGCCCTAGTAGATTTGGTCCTTCGCTCCCAACTACTACTACAGGTAAGTCCTTTTCTTTGTTTTCGTGCTGCACCTTCACTTGTGCCATGCCTAGCACGTCTAGCTTCTCTCCTGTGTATGTTTTTAATTTTAATGAACAGGGATTTAATTCTGCTGTGTCTGTTTTCTTCCACAGTTGTGTATATTGCTGTTTACTTAATATGGTTACTCCACAGCCTGTATCAACTTCAAATGTTACTTTCATTCCATTAACATTCATGGTACGCGTGATGGGCGCTACCTTGGTCAGCTCCTCTGACGTGTTGTAAATTGTGTGAAAATCCATGTCTTCTGTATCACTTTCTCCCTCCCCTCTCAGTTGATTCGCTCGCTGTTCCTTTCCTGGGCCCTTGTTTTCATACTTTTGCCCATTAACTGTCGCTTTCAGCACCTGTGCGCTGTCCACCTTTATTCTACATGCTTTCTTAATGTGCCCTCGCTTGCCACAATTATGACACAGCTCAGTGGCAAATTTGCACTCGGCGGCATTGTGCTGGCCTTTGCAGCGATAACAACTGGGGAATTTGTGCTGAGTTTTGTCAGTCAACACTTTGTGGACACCTACTTGGGTCTTAGGCACACGAACATGCGTTGCTGTGTCCTCTGTTAGCTTCCCTTGCATCTCTCTCACATCTTTAGATGCTGTTTCCATCACTTGGCATAATTCCAAAGCCTTCGCAAAAGTGAGTTTTGTTTCAGATAAAAGTCGCCGTTGCATTCGGTCATCATTCACTCCACACACAAGTCTGTCTCTTAACATTTCTTCCAATGAGTCTTTGTAATCACAGTGCAGTGCTAATTTCCTCAATTCTGCCACATACTCTGCTATGGACTCAGTGTTCCTCCTTATGCGTGAATTAAATTTGAATCGTTGCACGATTTCACTCGGTTTGGGGCTGAAGTGCTTCTGAAGCTCCGCAGTAATCTGGTCGTACGTTTTATCTTTCGGTAATGCAGGGCTTATTAAATTTCTCAACAAGCTGTAAGTAGTTGCACCAACTCCACTCAACAGTACAGCCTTCCTTTTGTCTGGCTCCTCAATGTCATTAGCTTGGAAGAAAAAGTCCAGTATATATAAAGTTCACTATATTCTTCCCATGACTGAGTCGAGTTATCAAAAGGGGTTACCGTTCCGATTACAGCCGCCATTGCTCGTCGTGGTGGGGAAACCTCGTTTTTCCTCCTCTGAACTTGCACTCGAACTACTGGAGTCACTTGAGTTCGCCACACTTGCAATGTTCTCTGTTTCTCGCCGCTGATTTTTTTCTTTTAATCCTCGTCGCCAATTGTGTGATATCCTACCGTGTAGCAATGATCACACTTGAGTTATTTCTTTGGCTAACTCTGCCGTTTATTCTGCAACACACATAATATGACTGAACATGGATTCTGCGCGGGGTTTTCACACTCTTGTTCTAATGTGTCCCCTTAATAGTAGTGCTGAACAATACAGGTAGTTCCCCCTAGAGGCATGTGCCAGTAATGTTTTAAATTAGACTTGCAGTCTACCACAGTGGGCAAACAGAAAGTGCCCATCGTCCGTGCCCATTAACGCCAGCATCTTCTCCATCAGGTCGACGGCCAAACCATCTCCTAACTCGGTCCGCCCCAGGAGCCTCTCCGCTCTCTCACAGTCCGAGAGCGTGTAGCGCCGGGTCAGCGCAGCCCTGAGCGCCTCATATTTGCTGTGGGCTGGAGGCTGATCGAGCAAGCTCGCTACCTGCTGGGCTGTGCGGGCGTCCAGTGCTGCTACCACATGGTAGAACTTGGTGTCGTCTGCCGTTACTCCCCGGAGGGCGAACTGGGCCTCGGTGTGGTGGAACCAAGAGCACAGGTTGTGCTGCCAAAAATCCGGTAGCTTGACTGAAACCGCACACACGTTGCTGGGGGCTCCAGTCCGGGCAGTCTGTGGGATGGCTGCTGCGTCGTTGGGGTTTCCCGACTGGACTGGATCCGGGGTTCTTGCCTCGTGTTCCATAATTCGTCTGGGGTCACCAGTGTGGAGTGTGTCAAATAAGAGGCAGATTCATGGACAGACGGTTTATTACACACTTCACATCTCACAAGCACAGAACAGAATGAATGATTTCAACAAGCTCTCCTCTCCTCACTGAACTCTCTCTTCAGACGTTTCATGGCATTACTCATCACACAGCATGACATTTACATTACACTGCATTCAACCCCCTATGTCCCTAACTCCTTCCTGCTATCTCACCAGGAACTCCCTGGGCATTGTTCTCCCATGTTTATTCACTGTCTCTTCCTGAGATGCTGCATAACCTGACTCCCTATAATATATATATATATATATATCGCATAAGACCCTTTCAGTGGGGCTTGCCGCTATTATCTGAATATGGTTACACACAGGTCCAGAGTGGCCCATAGGGAGATTCTGGAGAATTCCTGATGGACGGCTTCACTTATGGGCCGGTGCGCCAGTCGGAAGGAAAATTAATTAACATGAATATCATTACAATCTGATCATCTGCGTCAGGCAGATTCAACAGGGTGCAGGACTCCAGAAGTTGTGTTCATATTTCAGTAGTTAACAAGTTAAGGAAGAAATGGATATACGAGCCTTTTTCCCAGAAAGAAAAATAGTCAGAAGGTACAGATGAGGGAAGAGGAGACAGCGGAGGAGTATGCTTTGTTGCAGCAGAGACCATGAGATCCCCGCGGCTCAGGTAAGTGACCTGACTCTCAGAGCAACTTCTAAATATTTAGCTGTCATCAAACAGTTCACACTCTCTAACGCCAACATCTCTTTTCTCATGTAGGCCTAATTTAGAAACTAATTAATTCCTCATTATAAAGATTTTTAAAGTTCTAAATTTCCACAAAAAAAAAACAGGCTACATAAATCTGTATGTTAATATGAAAATGTATAAGCAAAAGCTGCAATTTTTATGGAAAAAAGATTTTTTAAAGTTACATTAAAAAGTTCTAAAGTTAAAGAAAAATGTTTTATGGGAAAAAATCACATTACATAGAAAAAGCTGCATATTTAATATAAACATTCCTCGCAGTTATTACTTTTTTTAACTATTCTGTTGATTTTAAGCTAAAATACTGCCCCATACAGACTTTTTTTGATACATTTGGTGAAAAATGTCTTAGTATGTGTTGCTGAATGAAGAAAAAATCTTGCTTGTTCTCAGATGATTTATTATTTTTTAACAATGTGGACAGTAGTAGTGGACTCACAAATTTAGTATAAGGTAAAGCCTATAAATGTAAACTAAGTATAAATTTTCACAAATAATGGTGCAAAACTATGACAAAAGATGCTAATTTACAAGTAAAATTGCAAATTTATGAGAAAAAATTTACAAATTTGTGAGAAAAAATGATGAATGCAGGTGAGAAATAGCACATTTCCATGAAAAAAAATAAATTGACAAGAACGAAGTCACAAATTTATGGAAATATTTTAGTTTTGCTCACATGAACTTCCTATGTTCTATGCAATTAGTGAGGCTTTTCTTGTAAACATCCTTGAACATTTATAAAAAAAAATTTCTGGTAAATTTGTGACTCTTCTAATAAGTTTAGTACTTTTTCGAATAAATGTACCACTTTTTGTGATAAATTCCTCTCACCTACTTTGCACATTTTCCTCTTAGAAATGTTAGTCTGAGGAAAATCATAAAAAGGAGTCATGAAGGCACAACTTTGTGAAAAAGCTACTTGAGTACATAAATGCAGTTTGTTACTTTGCTATCCTTGCACTCTTCAATGGCATGAAGGGATGGCAGCTTAGCAAGGGGGTGATTTGGGTCTTTTGCTAACAAGGGGGATGGCATCCCCCTTCATTCCCCATCAAATTGCCTACTGCTCAGGCACCCTATCTCCCAATTACTCAGGAGGAGGTTGTTCAGTCAGACAATCAGGAGGTAAAGGATACAGCCACAAATCTATAATGCTGCAACATGCATACATGCTGCTGTCAATCTAAACAATATTATATTACAATAATATGTAACCGTATATACAGTCATGTCACTTCAGTGTTTGTAATGATATCATAGAACAAAAAAAGATGAATACAGTATTTGATTGCATTTTGTGTAATTTCCCCATATAGATTTTTTTTGTCCTGTTCATATATATGTATGTCTTGTTTACTCAAAGATAATATTTATAAGTTAAGGTACTATGTTGTTCCTTGTTCACTGTGTATTAATGAAATCTACAGGTCACAACTGATAGATGCAGTGGCCTATAGGAAACCCAGATGTTAATTAGTGTTAACATTGTGAATTAAAATGAAAACAAAGGCCTGTCAAAATTCAGTCAATGAATATAGTTGAATTAGTTTTGTGTACAGCACATTTCACATTCATAAACTCAAGGTACTAAATACTAGAGCCCAACCCTTAAAAATCTAAAATTATTAAATAAATACTAGATTAAAATTGTTTAATGAATAGCAAATAGTTTTGTTTCTGTAAAATTTTTATGCCACTGAATTGATTTTCCAGTTTGTCATTTGTTTTTCATTTTTTCATTTATTTGACTGATGGTTTACTGAGGTGAACTATTATTTAAGCTCTCGTCATCGTGATCAACGAAGACCACTTTCACCGTCACGTGTGAGTCCGCATATGGCTTATTAAGCCAATGTGGGGGCAGAAGGACCTCTTACAAACTGGGCAGAAGATGCCGGAGGAGCCATCGTGGGGAGTACTCTGGCGAGCCTTTCTTGCCATCCTCTTTTGAACGGCTGCAGCAGTTCTGTTGACTTTGGAGGTTTTTGCGCCGTTGGATACTGCTAGATGCCATGATGAGTACTCTGTGGCAAGCTGCTGCCACAAGTCAGGATTTATGCCAAAAGATTTGAGGAAAACTTTCAAGGTGTCTTTGAAGCGTTTCTTTTGACCACCTTGGGACCGCTTTCCTGCCTGCAGCTCATCATAAAAATGCCTCTTCGGAAGTCGATGGGTCCTGCATGAGAACAAGATAGCCAGCCCAGCACAGCTGGGACTGCATCAGGATGGTGTATATACTAGGAAGACCGGCTCGTGCCAGAACTTCCGTGTTTGGGATCTTGTCCTGCCACTTGATCTTGGGCACTTCCCTTAAACACGTTGTGTGAAAATGGTTAAGCTTCCTTGCATGGCGTCTGTACACAGTCCATGTTTCACATGCATACAGTAGTGTAGGCAGAACAATAGCATAACAATGAAAAGTGACTTGGATTAAAAAAAAAATGGTTTAAAGTGAGGAGGAGTTTGCATGTCACGTTGACCTCACTCTCTTGTCCAAACTCCACCTGGATCCAGCAGCAGGATGTTGTCAAGACAGCTGAAGGAAGAGACAGATGCAGTGGATGACCGTGAGTTCTTATGCCTCATCACGCTCTTCGCATTCCACAGCACGTTACAGCGATCGCCATCCAGCTTACTGAAGCATCTGATGGTTCGAAGCTTTTTGCGGGCAGTGGCTAAACCTGCTTGGAGCCGATCTAGAATGGAGAAGTAAGGTGCCTCCTTCCCTCCACTAGCCTGGGTGTACACCTTGGCAAGTGTTAGTAAATCCTCGGCCTCCCTTGGCCGGGGATATGGCCTAGGTCACTACACTCGGTAGTTCTGTTTGTCAACTCGGCAACAGTTCCGGCAATCCTTTTTTGTGAGCATGCCACCTCTGGGCTTGCCTAGCTTGCATGTGAAGTCAGCCTTCGGCGGAAAGCTTCGAACCATATTTAAGCTCTATAGTCTTATCAAAACATAACTGCAATAATTGGATTGAAATAGAACTTTTGCTCCAATTTCCTCCACTTGACCAAAAAAAAAAAAAAAGTGGGCTGGTCTTGGGCACAAAGCTCCCAGGCTGAAAACTGGTCCCACTCCGGCCCTGATTACACATGTCAGATGACTCGGCTAAATGACCCTGCAGGCAACGTGGGTCGTTTACCACCTGAACAGCGAACATTTCAATAGGAATCGCGGACAAATGAGCAGAGACAAAGAATGGAAATTAATCAGAAGACCACTGTGTCAGTTTAACTGGCAACGGATTAACTGGTGGGGGGTCAACAGATGTGCATGTGTTTCCCTATTAAAACATCTTTTTCCCATAAAAAATGGGAGAAAAATTGACATATGAGCCACTTCATAGTTGAAGAATACACAACGTTTATATCGACATTATGTGAAAAAGATGTTTCAATAGTGAAACACATGCACATCTGTTTACCCTCCCCCGTTAATGTGTCACCAGGTAAACTGAAACACCACGTAATAGCTCAAGTAGGTTCATTTTGTCTTCTTTTAATTATTTACCTTTTGTTCTTATTAAGGACAAAAATAGAAAGGAGATGTTTTGACCTTCTTTACATGTTCGACTGTTCACTGCAGCCTTTGTCACACAATCGAAACATGTAAAGAAGGAAAAAACATCTCCTTTCTATTTTTGTCTTTAGTAAGAACAAAAGGTAAATTAAAAAAAACTGAAACACCGTCTTGTCATTATTCTGACAGATTCAAAGCTGCAACAGACAAATGTTTGCACATACAAACACACACAGGAAGAGCAAGAACAAACAACCACAATAAATTTTGGTCCTACCTTTGCTGTTTTGTCATTATAAATCCTATTTGAGAGGCAACACACAGGACCCAGTTGGAGCTGTTTGTAGCTGGATCCTGAATCTACAGGATACACTGCTGAAGTGATTCAAAGTTGGTCAGCCCTCGAAGGGTCCCTATTGGCCTGGGGCTGTAAGCATTTATCTGCCTGGCCTGCGGGCACAGCGCCTCTGACTATTAGGAATTTTATTTTATTAATTTAAAAAAATTAAATTGAGGGCTTGCAGCTGTGCCCTCTCCAGCAGGGAGCGCCCTAGGCAACGGCCTATTTGGTTTATGCCTTGGGCCGGCCCTGTCTGCTGTCATCCATGGCTTCTGGTTAGCATGAACAGTGACGGTTTTGCAATGAGTGACATCATCAATGCATTTTGCTATGGATGCTACAACAACCTCAGTGTACTCCTCTATGCTTGTGTGTTCATTGTGAGTGGCTGCATGCTTGAAAGCGTCCCAGTCTGTGGTGCTAAAGAAGTCTTTGAGGGCATCAGATGCCCGCTCTGGCCACACACGTACCTGCTTTTTTGTTGGTCTGATGGCTTTCACTCTGGGTCTGTATGCAGGCCTTAGCAAGATGGTGATGTGATCAGAGAGACCCAGGTGGAGGAGGCTCTGTATGCTCTCTCGAGTTGTGTACACCAGGCCCAGCAAATTGTCTCCGCTTGTTGGAAAGTCCACATGTTGTTGTAGTTTTGGTAGGAGGGTCTTTAAACCTGCATGGTTGAAGTCTCCTGCTGTGATGAGGAATCCGTCTGGATGTGCTCTTTGAGTCTCACTTAAAGCCCGATAGAGTTCATTTAGTGCCTGACTCTTCGCGCCACCAGTGGCGATGGGCGGGACATAGACGGTGACTAGCAGGGCAGATGTAAATTACCACGGTATGTTGGTCGGCACTTGATCATCATAAACTCCACCAATGGAGAACAGTGTTTGTGCACAACAATCGCATCTCGGCATCAAGTGTCACTGATGTAAACACACACACCCCTGTTCGGGTTTTCCCTCGTTCCGTGAACACCCAATCAGCGCGGAAGCATGTTAGCCCCGCTAACTGAATAGCAGAGTCCAGGATATTGTCATTTAGCCACATTTCCATAAACATAAAAACACAGCAGTTCCACGCATCACTTTGCGTAGTTCTCTGGAGCTGTATGTGGTCTATTTTGTTGTCTAGTGAGCGTATGTTGGCCAGAATGAGGGAAGGAATCGAGAGTCTGTGTGGGTTAGTGGCTAGCGTCATTCAGATACCTCCACGCTTACTTCATTTTCACCTTCTCTCACACTGTCTACGTCGTCTTCATTTAGGATGAGATGCAGCGGTCGAGTCCAGGGGTGTGGAAGTCTGGCGAAGAAGTCCTAGGCCACGGAGTTCCTCTGTAATACTCCGGTCCAACGTGTAATGTTTGGTCAGATTCCTTATCTCCACAAGGCTGTGGCAACTGTAGCTTGTGCGCAACATCATATGTGGACATTAAACGTATGAATATACACTAAAGTGTAGTTTAAAACGACACTAAATGGCACAAACACGAAGACAGAGGGAAGGCCGCTGCGTGTCCATGTGCCGCCTAGTGGATTTAGTTAGGTTTTGTTTTTTTTTTGTGCTCCCTTCTGATTGGTGTGAAAGCTTAAATGTGGTCTTTGTGGATTTCTAGGTTTATTTCCATACTGTGAGGTTATTCCTGAACTTTAAGTTCCTGTATAGTTTTAGATTCTAGCTCCTGTTTTACTCCTGCCCCTGTGTCTTGTCAGGCCGATTCTCAATCTCCACCTTCGCAGACTCGTTGATTTTAGGTGTGTTCACAGTAAGTGGTGAAGGGCTTAAGGCTGTTCCAATCTGAAATCAGGAAGTGGCTGACTGTTCAGTGGCTGTGTCTCAATTCAGGTTCTGCATCCTCCCAAGTGTGCATTTCTAGGCCAGATACGTCACTGTTCTGTGTCGAAGGCTGTCCTTCACATGCGGCCGATAAATGCAGCCTTCGAAATCCTGAAAACGGAGGATACATAAGAGAATCCTTGTGGCCTTAACACATCCCAGCATTCAGCACATGGCTCAGCCTGACTTTTTTTTTTTTTTTTTTTTAGTTTTTTCTCGGCTCAGGCAGAAGCAGACCAAGTAAGAAACAGTTCTAAGTAAGTTTTTGCTTGAATTATGCAGTGGTTGAACATGAAAACACAAATAATGCAGAAAACAGCAACATCTGATTATTTAAGCTCATGTTACATGACATTTTTTTCTGATGTGCTGTATGCTTCGCTTAATGTATTAAACATGTTGAACTGTTATTTTTTCTGAAGTCAAACCTTTTTTTCCATTAATGTCAGTTTATTAACTGTCAGTAATATAAAAATACAGTATGACATGGTTGAAATAACTTGCTTTAAGATAACTTTTAAAGTCCCACAGAGACATCAGGAAGTTGATGTTATTTATTTGCTTATGTGGTGCTGTAAAAAAAAACCAAACAAAAAAAACCACCTACGGTTATTTTTAGAGAAAACGGAGCACTTTATGAAGCTGAGGAGGGACAGGACATCTGTAATAATTTTATTATGCTGATCTTAAAAATGTTCCATCACATCTGAAGTGATAATCAGATTTCTCAGATTTTTTCCCCCTTTTTTCAAGTTTATTTCTGAGGTCCAGGGTGGTGAACCTGCAGGAACCGAGGGTCAGCTGTGGAGAGAACGGGCTGGACTTAAGATTTATAAAACTGATATTTGACTGAAACAATCACAATAAGAGAGATTTGATGAATTTTATTAATTGTGATTTTTTAGCAGTTTACTTTGAAAAATGAAACAAGCTAAATAAAAATATTGCATGCTTACTGTTAATAGTTAGAAAAGCTGCATTTCAATAAAGTAGTTGTTTGAAAAAGATAATTTTTTGCAAGATATTTCCAAAAGAGACTTTCATAAATTTATTACACAGAGTGAAACATTTTAAACCTGATTTAGTATTGATGATAATGATTATAGTTTTTAAAATTAAATGACAAATTTAATTTTGCATCTCAGTAATTTTCTAATTTACTGAGATGCACCAGTACAACTGAGATGAAAGATGAAGATGGAGTCTGTTCTACTGCTGCTGAAAATCATTGAGGGTCATCATCCTACAGTACAGGACTGTGGTCTGCTTTAGAACATTATAATGTCAGAGCTGATACAAAGGCAGAACATCTAATTATTTAGCTACATAATGGCCATAAATGATAACAGTAAACTTTAATATTTTCTACTGGTCATGTAATTAAGAATATATTTTAGAGTTCAATCTAACTGGTATACATATTTAACGTAATGAAAATTAATTTATCTATTTTGTGGTTTTAATTTACCTTAATTTTACCTGCTGACTTTAACATGAGTTAAAGTCATATTTTATCTGGTCATGGTCCTCTTTCTGTCTGGTAAAGATTCTCAAGTAAAAGGTAAAGAAAATACAATAATGAAGATAAAAATAATGTTCTCTCTCTGTCAAAAATGTCAGCAAAAAAAAAAAAAAAACCTCAACTGACGCTGTCATGGTTGCTAGGCAACAGGGTAGTGCTTGGTCATGCAGACCTACATCCTCCAAAGACTAGAACAGTCATAAATCAGCCTTTAGATGCAGCCAACCCGACCTTTGAGTGCTCTGGCCTCCAGGGCCACGGTCTATGAGGCTGCAACACCTGAATTGAGACACAGCCACGGACTTTTTGAGGCCTTAAATAACCCCTTTCTCTAAGTCAGCATAGCATGCTGACTTAAGATAAAGGAACTATTCACAGTTCAGAGTGCCATGATGGGGTTTCTCAAGGGAAATCTCCTGATTCATCACCTGTTCATCACTGGCCACCCCTTCACTGTAATGATGGTGTTTATAAGTTTAGTTTAGTTTTGTTTTAGCCCTTGAGCAGTTTTTGGTTTTTCAAAGTGCTTTATTTTAGTGTGGTTCTCCAGTCCTCGTGTCATGGTTTTTGTTTAAACAAATACTTAAAATTCCCCTATCCACTCTGTATTTGGGTCCTAATTCCTAAGGTTCCTGACAGTGAGTGTCTTCTTATCTAATTCATTTTCACAATGAAAGCACCAAGGTGCTGATGCCTTGGTGTCTGTGACATGGCAGCATGGGGGGCTGTAAAAAAGTCACACTGCCACTTCTAGTGGGATACACGATACATATTGTGATATGTATTTTGTGTACTAAATGTCCTTCAAAATTTTGTTTTACTTACATTTTTATTAGAAATTTATGTATATTGTCATGAACCGAGCCGGGTTGTCCTTCGGGCTCGGTTCTGACCTTTTGTGGCTCTGGCTTATCTGTGTATTTGTGTATTGTGTTATCTTTTGAGTTTATTGTAGTCTCTTTGTCCATTAGGTTACTTTTCCGTACCTATAGCCACTGTTTCTGGCCAGCAGCTGTGAGGCAGCCTCCTTTGACCTACATTTGTGTGGGCGCTCTGACAGCTTGCCGGTCCGACCACGCCCCATCTCTCATGTTGGTCAGCTGGTCCCACTCCCGTTGATCACCTTTCCCACTCCTTGCTCAGGTGTACCCAATCTCCCTCTTCCAGCAATGGTGGTACTAAAGCAGCTCATTCTCAGCCCACCACTGCCGGATCATTGTATTGTCAAATGTGCTTGTACCAGTTACGGTTCACCGTGGCAGCACACGCCATTGTACACTGTGGTGTGCCCGCAATATGTCGCTCTGTGTTTGCCAGTAAGTGTACCCTGTTTGTTGTTTTTGTATGTCTGCACGATTTTTGGAACTGTTCGTCTTTCTGTTAATAAATGTGTTTGTGGTGTAACCCTTGCATGTAAATCCATTCTTTCTCCTCACTCCTCTGTGCACTGTGTAATAGTGCATGAGGAGATCCTGACAGTATACATTCATTTCACTTATGAAAAAGCTGAATAATAAAATGAAAATTTATGTCAGAGAAAATTCTTCACAATATGAATGAATGAATGAATTTATTTTCATTCATTCATTCAAAATTCTTCACAATATGTAACTGAACAAAGTGTCTTTTTTCCTTTGCTTAACAGAACTCACATTATCAAGTAACCAAGTGTATCCACATGATACAGTAATGCGTTACTTTGTAACAAATTACTGTAACGCCACTACTTTTGCAGTAACGTGCTGTGTAACAAAATTACCGTTTAATAAAAGCAACAAGGTGCTGTGCCTTGGTGCCTGTGGCATGGTACCAAGGGGGGCTGTAAAAAAGTCTGATCTCTACTGGCCCGGGATAGTTATTACAATACCTTTCTTCACAGCTGCATTGACAGAAATGGTGAGTTAAATTTGTGTTTATTTTGAAAACAAAACCTTATCTCAAAATTCTGGCAAATTAAAAGTCAAGAAAATACGGTGATACAATGATACAAGCCTTTACTTCCACTTAATTTTGACCGGGCGAGCTCTGAGCGAGCTGAAAAGCTGGTAATAGACAGGCAGACAGATACACACACACACACACACACACACACACACACACACACACACACACACACCCACACACCCACACACAGACACATTGAGTGATTACTGTATGCCTCCATTGCACCGAGGCATAAAAATTCAGTAATGCATTATAGTTACTGAAATTTGATCAGATGCATTACTTGTTACTCATTTTATTAATATGGATAGATATTTTTAGCGTAAACAAATGAATATACAAACTGACCCTACCATAGCTGAGACGAGCCGTCAGTCGACGTGACCTGTTGCAGAGAGCCAAGTCTTCACTACTGAGCGGAGGAAAAAATGAAGTTACTTTAATATAAGTCTATTTTCACAAGTTCAAATAGTGAACTTATGAAAATAGACACCTGGCTTTAGTGTAACAAACTTTCACTTAATATCAGTAAGAATAATTATATTGTATTCCGTTCCAATAAAAAGCCAGACACTAAGGATATTTGACCCAAAATTAATGGACAGAATACTACAAGAGTTAGCTCTATAAAATTCTTGGGGGTCCTCATTGATGAATTTCTCAATTTCAAATGTCACAATGACGATCTAAACAAGAAACTGGCCAAATACACTGCTCTGTTTTTTTTAAAGTGAGACATTTTCTACCCCTTTCAGCACTTCTCACTCTATATAAAACTTTATTTGAGCCTCACTTACATTACTGCAATATCATATGGGGTAAAACATTTCCAACTCACCTAAAAAAAGCTAGAAATTCTCCAAAAGAAAGTCATACGTGCCTTATCATGGTCTGAACATAATTCTCCTTCTAGTCATCTTTCCATCGTTATAATCTTTTAAGACTTCCATCCATCCATCCATCCATCTTCTACCGCTTTTCCGGAGGTCCGGGTCGCGGAGGCAGCAGTTCAAGCAGAGAAGCCCAGACTTCCCTCTCCCCAGCCACCTGCTCCAGCTCTTCAGAGGGGATACCAAGGCGTTCCCAGACCAGCTGGCAGACATAGTCTCTCCACCGAGTCCTGGGTCTGCCCCAGGGTCTCCTCCCAGTGGGACGTACCTGAAACACCTCAAGTGGGAGGCGTCCAGGAGGCATCCTAATCAGATGCCCATACCACCTCAACTGACTCCTTTCAATGTGGAGGAGCAGCGGTTCTACTCTGAGCCTCTCCCGGATGACTGAGCTCCTCACCCTATCTCTGAGGGTGAGCCCAGCAATCCTACGGAGAAAGCTCATTTCAGCCGCTTGTATCCGCGATCTCGTTCTTTCGGTCATTACCCAAAGCTCGTGACCATAGGTGAGAGTAGGAACGTAGATTGACTGGTAAATCGACAGCTTTGTCTTAGAACTAAGCTCCCTCTTCACCACAACAGACCGGTACAACGTCCACATCACTGCAGATGCTGCTCCAATCCGTCTGTCGATCTCTCGCTCCATTTTCCCCTCACTCGTGAACAAGACCCCAAGATACTTAAACTCCTCCACTTGGGGCAGGAGCCTGTCCCCAACCCGGAGAGGACAATCCACCTTTTTCCGACTGAGGACCATGGACTCGGACTTGGAGGTGCTGATTCTCATCCCAGCCGCTTCACACTCAGCGGCAAACCGTCCCAGCAAGAGCTGTAGGTCATTGCTGGATGAAGCCAACAGGACAACATCATCTGCAAACAACAGAGATGAGATCCTGTGGTCACCAAGCATGACACCCTCCATTCCCTGGCTGCGTCTAGAAATCCTGTCCATAAAAATTATGAACAGGATCGGTGACAAAGGGCAGCCCTGGCGGAGTCCAACTCTCACTGGGAATGACTCCGACCGAGTGTTGGCAATACGAACCAAACTCTCACAACGGTCGTACAGAGACCGAATAGCTCGTAACAACAAGCCCGATACCCCATACTCCCGAAGCACCCCCCACAAAAATCCACGAGGGACGCGGTCAAATGCCTTCTCCAAGTCCACAAAACACATGTAAACTGGTTGGGCAAACTCCCACGAACCCTCAAGAATTCTCGAGAGGGTAAAGAGCTGGTCCGATGTGCCACGGCCAGGACGAAAACCACATTGCTCCTCCTGAATCCGAGGTTCGACCAACGGCCGGACTCTCCTCTCCAGTACCTTGGCATAGACCTTCCCAGGGAGGCTGAGGAGTGTGATCCCTCTAAAGTTGGAGCACACCCTCCGGTCCCCTTTTTTGAAGAGAGGAACCACCACCCCGGTTTGCCATGCCAAAGGCACTGCCCCCGACCTCCACGCAATGTTGCAGAGGCGTGTCAACCATGACAACCCAACAACATCCAGGGCCTTGAGGTACTCAGGGCGAATCTCGTCCACCCCCGGGGCCCGGCCAGCAAGGAGATTTTTAACCACCTTGGCGACCTCAGCCCCTGTGATAGGCGAGTCATCCCCCTCGTCCCCAAACCCTGCTTCCTCTGTGGAAGGCGTATCAGTGGGATTGAGGAGATCCTCGAAGTATTCCTTCCACCGCCCGACGATATCCCCAGTTGAAGTCAACAGTGTCCCATCCGCACCATACACAGTGTGGACGGGGAGCTGCTTTCCCCTCCTGAGCCGCCGAACAGTTTGACAGAATCTCTTTGAAGCCGACCGAAAGTCTTGTTCCATGGCCTCACCGAACTCCTCCCATACCCGGGTTTTTGCTTCAGCAACCACCCGAGACTTTTAAGACTTGCTGAGCATAATTACTACATCATTTCATTGTAGAAATGGGCTCTCTACTAAAAGCTTTAAATAGCTTATTGGGATGACCCATTCACACTCCAAAAGAATGTTTAAAAAAAGTCTATTGTATACTGCTAATCATGCTGTTGATAACTCATATTGTAATTCATTCATGCTGTTGATAATGTGTGACGTGTGTGTGTGAATAAACTGAAACATACTTTGTTTTAGTGGAAATAGATTATTTTTCCTTTGTCGCAGTTAAGGACAAAAACATACTGGTGGGTTGCAAGCTGAAGTGCCGGTTGAGACCTACTGCAATCTTCAGAAGCGCCTGAAAACAGCAACAAAGCTCCAACAAAGCTAGTGCTAAGTAACAGCTAGATATGCTAACAACACCATGTTAGTGGATCTATTCGACGCTATCTGAACAGCCACGGCTGGATGTAAAGTGGAAATACTCTCGTCTCAACAGGCACAGCTCGATTTCAAGCACAGGTATGCATCTGGACAGTTTGTGACCCAGCAAGAATTAAACCAACTGATTGACAGATACATTGTTACAGACTGAAGACGTGATATAAACGGTGACTTTCCATCAGACAGCGAGACTGTGATCTACTGAAGTTAAAACACATTTACTTGCTACCTCAAGTGCTACTCAATCACTTTTGAAAAGAAGTAACTAGTAACTGTAATTAGTTACTATTTTTTTGTAACTTGCCAAACACTGTAAACCACATAGCAGGACTGAAAACAATCAAAATAAAAAACAGGCTAATATATGCAATGTAATAAATTCAGTTAGATTAACTGTTATATAGTTATTTATATGTTCTGTGTTCTGTTTGTGTGGCACAGGGTGGTGGCTCTGCCTTTCAGTCACGCCACCAGCCGTGAGTATAAAAGGGCTGCATGCAGGAGGGGTGGTCTCTTGGCCGTCTCTCTGCACAGCGGTTTGGCGTGGTTCGGTGCACTGTGCCCCATTAATAAACATGTATTCAGTTCAACACCTGGCCTCATCATTTGGCTCCAACCACCGACATAACATTTGGCAACGAGGACCAAAGCGGATAAAATTGAAGGTATGGAAGCGTGTGGTGCACCAATTCAGTCATTTTTGGAGCTCCCTGGTGAGCTGCCTGTTCTGTGGCCTAGGTGGTACGATGCCTTTAAGGCGTATATGGTAGCGCTGGACCTGGGAAGGATGGAGAAATTAAGGGCACGTGTGTTGCTTGTGCATAACCTGGGAATGGAGGGACAATGGATTTTGGGCATGCTTGGTGACACGGACAATTATGAAGAGGTGGTTGAGCTAATGGCACACCATTTCAGAGTGCCAGACAATGTCATTGTCCGGAGAATCAAATTTCAACAGCGCCGTCAACAGGTAGGCGAGTCCATCCAACAGTTTGTGTTAGACTTGAGGCAGCTGGCCGCCGAGTGTTGGTTTGGACTGTTGGAGGAAGAAATGGTTTGCGACCAGTTGGCGGAACATACCAACTGTGCTGCGGTCCGGTCTAAGCTGCTCACATTTCCAGGTGAAGTGACGCTGACCAAGGCCGTCGAGTTGGCTCTCCAGCTGGAGGCAGCAGATAAGCTAACTCGGGAGCTGACTGAGCGTCTATCACCGCGAGAGTTAGGATCCCCCATGGCTACACAAGTAGTGGACTCGGACAGCGATGGGAGTGTTGAGGATGATGCGGGAGGCACCAACACTGTACGGGTGAGGTCTGCCCCGGGGAAGCCCAGACGTATGGGCTGCGGCTCCATGAAGAATCGCTACAAAGCCAGAGAGTGGGCCAGTGGACACGGGGCCACATTGGCAGGGCCCGCAGCAGATTCAGAAGAGGTCGGGTCAAGACCAATTGGCAGTGGGAGGACGAGTGCCAGGCAGAGACCCTGCAAGCCCAGCAGCGCCCCGCTGGGAGTTGCGGACTGGGTTCGGGCTCAAGCGGAGGTGAGATCATGGTGAATACGGGCTAAACAGCAGATGGGAGAGCACCAGAGTCAGCTGCGGGTGGTGGCCGAGTGGAGCGACGCTTATCTCCAGCTGTCGGATGGCTTGTGGCGGCACCCGAATGAGCTACGGTGTGCCCTAGGGAAGGCAGTGAGATGTGGTGTCCAGCTGTGTGGAGGAGGAGACGCACCAAGGTTGAGGTGACCAGCTGTGGCCCGACAGTCCGGGGGCCCACGGGGTCATCTTCCCTGAGCCATGTGTATATACGTTATTTGTTCTGCATACGTTTTAGTGTTTGGTGTATATATATGTGCTTGTAGTTCTGGGGATTGTTTTGTGTAGGTTAGGAAACACGGCAGCAATTTTTTTTTTAGTTTATGAATGATCTGTTATTCAGTACAGGTGGCAGAATAATCCGCCTTGCCATGTGGGGGGTAGGACGGCAGTCTACCCGTCCCCCCTAATGTTAGTTGTTTCGTGTGAATGTGTTAGGCCTCTTTTTGTGATTTCAGTTTAGTTTGTTTAGTGGATGATTCGGGTTCAAAATTGGGGTGGGTTTTGATTGTATGTGTGTTTTGGACTTTTCTATGGGGGGGGGGTGGAATTATATAGTTATTTATATGTTCTGTGTTCTGTTTGTGTGGCACGGGGTGGTGGCTCTGCCTTTTGGTCATGCCACCACCCGTGAGTATAAAAGGGCTGCACGCAGGAGGGGCGGTCTCTTTGCACAGTGGTTTGGTGTGGTTAGGTGCACTGTGCCCTGTTAATAAATGTGTGTTCAGTTCAACACTTGGCCTCATCCTTTGGTTCCAACCACTGACATAACATTATCAAGAATAAGAACTGTCTTTTTCAGCATCAATGTTTTTCCCTCTTTATTTTCATATTCCCATTCCTTCACTTCAAAAGCGATTCATCCTACACTCCACCGCCCCACTGCAAACCCTCTGCAGTTCTTTCTAGTCTCTGATCTGCTAAACAGCAAAGATTGTTGTGGGTTTTCGACACATTTTTATTCCGAGATCAAGGATGACTGTGAGACACTCCACATGCTCAGCGTCCAATTACAAACTCAGATGAGTGCACATGCATAACGACACATGAAGCAAACAGATCACAGGCACATGCCCCTGTTTTAATCTGCTCCAATTAGAAACCTTATAGTTTTCATGACAGAGGAAGAAAGAAACAAAACAATTATCATCTTGCTGTCCTTTTAAAAGTGTTTCCCTGTATCGCCAATAACGCATCAACTCCTATTTACTCTTAAATAACAGGGAGAATACCACCCTCTGTTTTTCTCACCAGGAGAAAATTAGTCTCTCTGCCCCAAATTCCCTTTGGATTACCACTTAATTCTGCAGTGGGTTACAGTGCACAGTGTGCGCACACACACGTACAGCAGAGGCACAGGGGGAGAAGCAGGGAGTAGATGGATGACTCATAAAACAGTAAAACTCCCTGGAGTTGAGCTGCTGTATTTGATCATTAGGATAGCAGGGGAGGAAATGCACAAGGCTGTTTTTGTTGTTGAATACAGCATGGAGATTTATTTGGAGCAAAACAACAACCAGAGTAAAATCTTTGAAATTTATTGCAATTTAAGTAGTCTGATTGTTAGTAGTTGGTGAATCATTTCAGAGTGAAGACTTACTGTAGTTTTAGGTTGGAATTTCAAGTTTGGGTGTAAATTGGGTGAAATGTTAGTTGTGTTCTGGTGCGAATAATGCTATTTCTCAGAAATTACAATAATGGTGCAAACGGAGGATTTCAGCAGGTAAATACCAGTCCTGTCTTACACCAAGCACATGAAATATTACCACTTTGGTCAGGACTTCACTAGTAGTGACATGTGTCCATTCAAACATCTGATTTATGTTTCCATCACCCCTCCAACCTCCTTAGACTTTGTGGCTCTGTTAAAAGTAGGTATTGCCCTTCGGTGTCATCATTTTCTGGTGGATTTGCATAGGAGTCTGCATATGACTCTAGCACCGGCAGCTGTGACAGAGCGGTAACATACAGTATGATGTGAACAAAGCGAAAGCGAGTTGCATGATCTGTTTGATTCTACAAGAATTTCTGCTGCTTGCATGACAGTTGGTATGCAAAACCTAAAATCGTTGAAAATGTGATAGCTTAGTGCTGTCTCAAATTCAAACTCAGTTACCACTTACTCCAACTAGGCTTTTTGGATTTGGGCTGTTCAGATAGTCTGCTTGTATATGTGTGACTGTTCTCTAACAGGACACAAGAAGAGAAGGTGCTTTTAGGAGGGTTATGACCTACAGTTTCAATTTTGAAAAAGTCACATCTAGTGGTTATGAAAACAATAAAATGACGTTTTGCTAGTTGCTCGCTATTAGCCCTCAAATCCATCAGCTATTGAAGCACAAAACTTTTAGTTTGACCACCACATTTGTAGATAAAGCAAATTGCTTAAAGAAGACGACTTGTTTTGGGGTTCAGATGTATCATCAATTTTGCTGTTCTTGTGGAAAAGACATACATTTTCACAAACTGTAGCTTATTATTTGTCCTCTTACTTGTAAATATAGGTATTGTTTTTATTTGGGTCACTTTTTATAGTATCTCCAAAGTCACTTCCTGATCTGAGGGGTATTGCATAAAACCAGGATAAGGAATTAAGCCAGGATTTTCAAGTAATCCTGCCTTAATCTGTACTTGACTTGGTTGTATAAAAGTAGGATAAATTAAGACCAGTCAAGTTGCTAAGGATATTTATTCTCTGGAGCTAGCCTGGTCCAGATCAGGCTAAGAGTCTGGCTAAACTAATCCCAGTGACTAATCTGTCAGTACAGGGGTCATTCCTATGAGAAATCAGTGCTTTTTACCATTTTTAAATGGTCTACTGTAAATATGTTGCAGCATTTTAATTATCCTGCATCGAATGAAACTCAAACGTTATTTTGAGTATTTTGAAAATTATCTTGCATTAAAATAATACAGATGTAGTATTGTCATTCCTTTAAGGACACCCACTGTTCTTTTAATTGTACCAATCATTTTTATAATCATCCATGTGGTAGTCAATATTACTGACAGGACCAGCATTACACTTTTTATGAAGACAGTCATTTATATTACTGTCTGAGGTGTGATGATACACAGCCTGTATTACTGCAGTCACTGACCTCTTGAATGTCTGGTGAAGTTCCTGTGTAAGTGCATTTTATATTACTGACAACACATTATTTTTTTGGTACTATTTATTTATTTATTTATCTTAATTTCTAATCACCTATCACCTTGAAGCCAGAGAGGTAAAAAAAATGAATATATACTTTTACAGACATGGTTACAGTGTGTAATGAGATATTCAGTTACATCTCTTTCCAGTTTCTGGATCTCCAGGTCCAGCTTTCTCAGTATCTTGCATTTTATTTCCATTTCTAAATCCAGATCTAAAAACTTTCTTTCAGTCTTATTTTGGCTTCTGCCAGATCTGTGTCTTTAAGTACATTGGGTAGAGACGTTTTAATTATATCTCGAGCCTTCTTGAGTCCATCAGCAGTCTCTTCATCCGCAGATGTGCACTTGACTCTTGCAGATATGCCTTCCCCTGCCACATTCAATAGAACTTGCATTAACAGATGTGAGGGGACATCCTGTGTCTATGAGTTTAATTAGGGAACTCACAGCATCATCCTCATCTCATGGCTCATGAAGTTTAACTGTTACCAGACCCTGCAGGCAAGCAAAAGTCAGTCAGCACATATGCCACATCCTTTTTTGGACACGTTTGTTCTTATGAAGGATTGATATAATAAATATTACAACTTTTAATTCTAAAACATTGGGATAAAATTGCAACTAATCTAAATGTATAAATATTTTGAGTAACATGCACTTCTACTGGTCACATTTAAGTCAAAGTCTGCAACTGTTAATGATAAGACAGGATGAGTAACTCTGACTAGTGATTGTGATATTTCAGAGTAGCACTAGTTATATTTTAGCAGGGATGGCTCTTAACAGGAAGTTCAACGGTCTTCAATGATTAAAACAGCATCTATCTTCTTCTAACTTTATTCTCTTTTTTCTGCAGTACAAAGGGGATGGGGGGGGGGGGGTTCTCCCTGCAGCAGCGCTCACACTGATGGTGCCAACATAAAACTGCAACACAAAAACATCTCAACCAAGAAACTTTAGCACAATAACTGACCATTTAACTTGCTTTCACAATTTGCTTAAAGAGAACATGTTGACTTTTAGACATTAAACATTTCCCATCAGCCTTTGTGGGTTCCTTCTCCAGAATACTGCAATATTTCTCTCTTTTTCTTTATTAACAGCAGCCATGTTTCCATTTTTAGATGTTACAGTGGGGCAAAAAAGTATTTAGTCAGCCACCAATTGTGCAAGTTCTGCCACTTAAAAGATGAGAGAGGTCTCCAATTTTCATCATAGGTATACCTCAACTATGAGAGACAAAATGAGAAAAAAAAATCCAGAAAATCACATTGAAGGATTTTTAATGAATTAATTGGTAAATTCTTCAGTAAAATAAGTATTTGGTCACCTACAAACAAGCAAGATTTCTGGCTCTCACAGACCTGTAACTTCTTCTTTAAGAGGCTCCTCTGTCCTCCACTCATTACCTGTATTAATGGCACCTGTTTGAACTCGTTATCAGTATAAAAGACACCTGTCCACAACCTCAAACAGTCAGACTCCAAACTCCACTATGGCCAAGACCAAAGAGCTGTCAAAGGACACCAGAAACAAAATTGTAGACCTGCACCAGGCTGGGAAGACTGAATCTGCAATAGGTAAGCAGCTTGGTGTGAAGAAATCAACTGTGGGAGTAATTATTAGAAAATGGAAGACATACAAGACCACTGATAATCTCCCTCGATCTGGGGTTCCACGCAAGATCTCACCCCATGGGTCAAAATGATCACGAGAACGGTGAGCAAAAATTCCAGAACCACATGGGGGGACCTAGTGAATGACCTGCAGAGAGCTGGGACCAAAGTAACAAAGGCTACATCAGAAACACACTACGCCGCCAGGGACTCAAATCCTGCAGTGCCAGACGTGTCCCCCTGCTTAAGCCAGTACATGTCCAGGCCCGTCTGAAGTTTGCTAGAAAGCATTTGGATGATCCAGAAGAGGATTGGGAGATGTCATATGGTCAGATGAAACCAAAATAGAACTTTTTGGTAAAAACTCAACTTGTCGTGTTTGGAGGAGAAAGAACACCATACCTACTGTGAAGCATGGGAGTGGAAACATCATACTTTGGGGCTGTTTTTCTGCAAAGGGACCAGGACGACTGATCCGTGTAAAGGAAAGAATCAATGGGGCCATGTATCGTGAGATTTTGAGTGAAAACCTCCTTCCACCAGTAAGGGCATTGAAGATGAAACGTGGCTGGGTCTTTCAGTATGACAATGATCCCAAACACACCGCCTGGGCAACAAAGGAGTGGCTTCGTAAGAAGCATTTCAAGGTCCTGGAGTGGCCTAGCCAGTCTCCAGATCTCAATCCCATAGAAAATCTTTGGAGGGAGTTGAAAGTCTGTGTTGCCCAGCGACAGCCCCAAAACATCATTGCTCTAGAGGAGATCTGTATGGAGGAATGGGCCAAAATACCAGCAACAGTGTGTGAAAACCTTGTGAAAACTTACAGAAAACGTTTGACCTCTGTCATTGCCAACAAAGGGTATATAACAAAGTATTGAGATGAACTTTTGTTATTGACCAAATACTTATTTTCCACCATAATTTGCAAATAAATTCTTTAAAAATCAGACAATGTGATTTTCTGGATTTTTTTTTTCTTGTTTTGTCTCATAGTTGAGGTATACCTATGATGAAAATTGGAGACCTCTCTCATCTTTTAAGTGGGAGAACTTGCACAATTGGTGGCTGACTAAATACTTTTTTGCCCCACTGTATATGCTTCACCTCCTCACAGATTTCTATAAGAATTTGCTGTTCTGCTGGTGAGAAATATTCTGCTCATGTCTCGTCCATCTGCAGTATGATCAGTGATTCTGTGATCAATCATGTGGTCTATTTAAGTTTCCTGTGAACGTGCACTTATCCCAACTATCTACCCCTGGCTTGACATAGCTGTACCTTCTCATCCTGGCTTGACAATGGTGCAACTGAATAAGACAGGATAAGCAGGCCCAACTATGTCAAGCCACAATTTTTCACTTATCCTGGCTTTCTCAATTCTACTTTTATGCAGTACCTCTCTGGCCCGTCACTTTATTGTATCTCTCTCAGTAATTGGTTTTGCAGTGCATTTCTGTATTTGCAGTTGCTTTGACTATTTACTGCGCATTTCTCCATTTGCTATGCCTTTCTGTATTTGCAGCACATTTCTCTATTTGCAAGAGTTGTGAGTTTTTGGAGTGCCTGCGTGCTGTAATTTTTCTGCAGATAATGAACTTGGAGCGTATTTGAGCTCTCGGGCCACTAAACAAAAAAAAATTCTCCTGTTTCAATTTTTTTTTTTAAAATTCTGTATCAAATATTACAAAAACTGTATATATATATATATATATATATATATATATATATATATATATATATATATATATATATATATATATATGGTGGTGCTGAATCACTTTACCTACATCAGAAGATGCTGTTGACAGACCCCTCCTTGTCATGAACTGAGTTTGGATTTTTCCCCAAACTCAGTTTCATGACTTTCCTGTGTAATCATATTTATCTGCCATATTATTTCTTGTGAGGTTCATATTGCCTTCCGTTTTTTCTGTATTGATCATTATCTGTTGTCTGTATTTAAGTTTTGTTTGCCATCTTCCTGTTGTGTCATATTTCTGCCGTTTTTGATATGTATTGTTTAGGATGTTATTTTATTTTGTTTTTCCTATGTTCCCCTTTCACTGTTGACAGTGGTCAGGGATGTGCAGCCTCGCGTGGGCGTGCCCTGCCACCTGTCAAACTGCCAGCTACCCCACCCTCACCTGTCATTACCGTCAGCTGCTCTCCCTCATTATTATGATCAGCTGTTCCCAATTATTAGTAGTTGCTTTCGTCTCCTCTTCAGGCCAGCCCACATCTGTCTCTCCCCTTGCCATCCGTTTGATCCCTATTTAAGGGAGATTGTTTCTCATGTTCACTGTCACTGCCTCGCCTTTTCAAGGAATGCTCATCCCTGTCTCTGTCAGAGCCCAATCACGCTCTGGCGTGCCTCGTTAGTAAGTTGTCTCCTCCTTGATCGCTATTGTCTGTTCACCTTTGCTCTGATGTGTGCTGTTTTTGTTAATAAACTTCATAAACTCGCAGTCCAGCACCTGGGTTGTTTTCCTCTGTGCGCCGCGTAGAGGCGCACATGACAGTAGGCAGTGACCAGTTACCAACCCAGCTGCTGTGAGTTTGTGCTTTTTCCCCTTTTTTGAGTGTTTTCCCACTCACCTGTGTTGGAGCTGACCATGTCTGGTCTGAATGACATGGAACACTGGGTGGTGCATCTCCTGGGGGACATACGGACATGGACGCAGGCCTCCCGTTCTCTCGAGATGGTCCAAGAGGGTCGGGATGGCGCTGCCCAGGTGATGAAGGCGTTTCCCAGCCTATGGGATCGCGCAGAGGCTATCGACATCCTCCTTGCCATCTTTTCCCTTCCTACTTCACCCGACTCTTCCTCAGCTCCAGCACACACATCGCCAGCTCCACGGCGGCACCACCCTGCCCCAAACCGTCGGAGTGATGCCACCACCTTTCAGCCAGCAACTCTCCTCTCATTGAGCAACATAATCCCTGCAGCAGTCTCCTTCTCTAGTCCTCATTCACTGACTGTCACGCCAGTTTTCTCCTCCTCCTCTGCTGCTTTTTCTCCCGTCTCCGCGGTGAATTCTCCCACTGCTGAGAGCTTGGCTACGCTCTTCCCGGTTGTGCGCACCTCCGCCTCTATGGAAACGGCTCCTCCTCAATCCACTAGGGGGCCCGGATTCACCGCAGACACGGAGGGGGATGATGGTCCACCTGTTGCAATTGAGAGCATCACTCACCGGGATGACAGGCAAGTGTCATTTATGTTTTCTTCAAATTATGATAAAATGCCTTGTCTGATTCCCGGTCATGACACTCAGGGTTTGCAGTCCCCTGAATCCTCACCACCAGTTGCAGCAAATCTTTCCTCACCTATCCTCTCTGTGTCTTCCCCATCTTTTCCTGAGTATCCGCCGGTCCCAGAACTGAGCCGCCGGACGATGGAGGAGCCCGTGGCCTTGGAGGATCCTAACCCAGGGTCACCACGGAGCCGAACCCCAGCTGCCATGCTGGAAGAGCCACCAGCATGGATGATTTCATCTGGGGGCACCATGACTGCAACAACCATCATGCCTGCTGCAGAGGCCACCGCAGCAGCGTCAGCTTCTGAGCCGGACCTCCAGAGGGCTGAGCCAGAAGAACCGTTGTAGCCTGGATTGTCGGAGTCCTGGACGTCGATGGAGCAAGACCCCAGGCAACTGATCTCCTTTATTTTTCTCTTTTCTGCCCTGGAGAGATCTTGCCTGGCTCTTGGTGAGGAGAGCCGGGTGCAGCCGCCTGCTGCGCCTGAGCTCGCCTTGCCGGGCTCTGCCGCTGCCGGTGACCCTGACCCTGCATCTCTATGTGTCTTGTCTGATATTCCTCCCAGGGTCACCGGAGATGTTCCAGTACCACCAGAGGTCTCCGTGGGTCCAGGCTTGCCACTGGAGGTCAGCGTGGGTGCAGCTCCCCCCACGTAGGTTGTCGTGGGTCTCTCTCCTTCGCCCTCACCCGGGGACCCTTTAATTGATTGTCTAATGGGCCTGGTGCTCTCGCGGGTCAGCTAGTCCACTGTGGGTGTAGCATTGGCCCAGCCCGGGTCCACCGTGGATGCAGTATGGGCCCAGCCCGGGTCCACCGTGGGTGCGGCATTGGCCCAGTTTGGGTCCACTGTTGGTGCAGCGTTGGCCCAGCCCAGGTCCACCATGGGTGCAGCTGAGCTCCAGCCCGGGTCCACCACGGGTGCAGCTGAGCTCCAGCCCGAGTCCACCGCAGGTGCAGCTGAGCTCCAGCCCGGGTCCACCGCGGGTGCAGCTGAGCTCCAGCCCGGGTCCACCGCGGGTGCAGCTGAGCCCCAGCCCGGAGCCACCGCCGGCGCAGCTCAGCTCCAGCCCGGAGCCACCACGGGTACAGCTCAGCTCCAGCCTGGAGCCATCACGGGTGCAACTATGTCCCACTGAATGATGTTTTTTTTGGGGGGGGGGTTGTTTGTTTTTTGTTTGAGTTTTTTTGGGGTGGCTGAATAAATTCCACCTGAAGCAGCCTAAACGGGATGAAAATAGGCCACCGTAGTACACTGGCAACTTTATACTGGAGCGGTGTTGTTGACATGCTGAAAAATTTGCAGGCAGACTATCCACACTGCTACACTTTTTTTCCCCAACATGGCAGCAGTCTGAAATAGCCTTAAAAACAAAATATTTTTCCCATAAGATCCAGTTTCAGGTAACTCTGACCACGGAGCGGCTGCTGTCTTCCTGTGCCAAGTTTATGTATAACCATAGAAACATGTAACTTAAATCGACAGCATAACAGTGTGACATCATCACCCAGCTGACTATACAGTCGTGTGAAAAAAATAGGACACTCTGTATAAGCCTGTGTGTTTTTAAACATATTTTGAGATATGGATATTTAACGTCAATGTTAAAAATACAGTGAGAGTCACATAATACAACTAAATCGTTAAAAACGAATTAAAGACTTTTTTCAAATTTTCTGTAAAATGTAATTCGAAACAAATAGTGAAGAATAAATTAGGACACCGCCATCTTTCTTTAGGACACCCCCATATTCATTCCTACTTAAAATGCCTAAACTAAATTTTAAAAAATGCAAATAAAAACAAAAATAAGGCTAGACATAGATATGTGAACATTTCTTAATAAAGAACTGAATATTTAAAGAGGTGTCCAATTTTTTTCACATGACTGTATATTATTCATTTTTACATTGGCATCAAAATTTATACCATAACCTATCATAAACGATACACACCCCTAGTTAGAGGTATAATGTATTTTAAGGATGCTTTCTCACCTGCAGGCTTTAGTTTGTTTCAATCAAACTCGAGTTCGTTTTCTCCATTAGTGCGGTTCGTTTTGTCTGGTGAGAACATGGTAATCGCACTCAGGTGCGCACTAAACCAATTGTGCCAAGACCACCTGAAAGAGGTAGTCTCGATTCGAATCAACTGGCAAACTCTGTTGCAGTCCTACAGGTGAGAAAGGGACCACACTAAAACAGAACCAGCGGCAAACGGTAAAACATTTTATGCCACTGTACATACCTGGTGGATCTTCGAAAATATCTGTGGCTGAGCACGTCACAGTTCTGGAGGATTAATGAACGCTAACATGTTATGTTCGACATACTACCCATATCTGCATCAGTGACGTACGGTGAGGTTTGTGAGTGGTGAGGCACCCACAAACAAAAAGTCAGATTTACAAATATTTGAACCGTCACAGTTGAGAGGAACTGGACCCAATCGCTGGACATAAGTTTAACAATTTTATCAAAGAGCTGGTCACCCTGGTGCAGCTTGAGTGCTAAACAGAAATTAAATCTGTGGCTCGGAAGCAGCAACAAAAACCATGGCAAAAACAGGATAGGCAAATCAGGCAGAAGGAAGTGTGTGTATTCACACTGCAGGACACAGAACACAAGCGTGTAATCACACTGACATGACTCAAAGAACCCGAGCCGAACAAAAGTGAAACAGAACCTAAACACACAGTGGGACAATTAACACAATCCGGCACAGGTGGAAAAAAACAATAATGACAGACAGCTGACACATGAGGCAAATGAGACTGAAAGGATGGGCGGGGCTGCATACACACACACATACAGAGGGAGACACAGAACATATGCAGGGGATCAGGGGAGACATGACCATGACAAATAATGCCAGAACTGAACTCAGATCATAAATAATCATAATAATGATACTCAGAATTGAGAACAGAGTCATAAATCTAATAAACAATAACAAATACATAAAAACAAAGTAACTCAAGGTGAGGACATGGACTGAGTCCATGCTTTAAAGAAATACAAACTATGAATCAAGATAAAGACATGAGACCCAACTCACGCCCTGACATGAACACAATAGCATAAGCTTGAATGTAATTTCAATTTAATGTTTGCATGTTTTATAATCTGCTAATTGTACATTATAAAATCTGATTATATAAATAATTTATTAACAAAACAACCAGTGTTGGGAGTAACGTGTTACATGTAATGTGTTACTGTAATGCCACTACTTTTGCAGTAACGTGCTGTGTAACGAAATTTCTGTTTAAAAATTCAGTAATGCATTACAGGCTTCAACTATGCCGGATCCAGTGCCAGCAGAGAACCGACCTCCTGTTGCCACGTCGGGTGAGCCACCTGTGTGGGTCACGTTGCCGGGGGGTCCCGGGACTGCATCGACCACCATGCCTGCTGCTGGGGCCACCACAGCAGAGTTTGAGCTGGACCTCCAGAGGGCCAGGTCCAAGAAACCATCGTCTGGATCGACAGAGTCCTGGACGGTGGTGGAGCTTGAGATCAGACAAGTGCTCTCCTTTGTCTTTGTTGCATCTATTTTGGAGAGATCTTGCCTGGCTCTTGGTGGGGAGAACCAGGTGCAGTCATCGGCTGCACCTGAGCTCACCTCGCCGGGCTCCACTGCCACCGGTGACTTTGGTCCCGTTTCTCTGCCTCTCTTGCCTGAGCTTTCCCCCAGGGTCACTGAGGATAGTCCAGCTCTGCCAGAAGTCACTGTGGGTCCAGCTCCTCCTGCCGAAGTCATTGCGGGTGCTCCATCCCAGCCCGGGACCTCGGTGGGTTCTGCTCCCCCTCCAGCTGAGGTATTCGCGGGTGCTCTGTTCCTGCCTGGGACCTCCATGGGTGCTGCTCCCCCTCTGGCTGAAGTCTTCACAGGTGCTCCGTCCCAGCCTGAGACCTTCATGGGTGCTGCTCCCCCCTGGTAGAGGTCTTCAAGGGTGCTCTGTCTCAGCCGGAGGCCTCCGAGGGTGTTGCTTCCCCATCAGTCGAGGTTATCGCGGGTGCTCCATCCCAGCCCGGGCCCTCTGTGGGTGCAGCTTTGGCCCAGTCTGGGCCCTCCGTGGATGCAGCTTTGGCCCAGTCCGGGTCCACCGCGGGTGCAGCTTTGCTCCAGCCCGGAGCCACTGCTGGTGTAGCTTTGTTTCAGCCCGGAGCCACCGCTGGTGCTGCTTTGTTTCAGCCCGGAGCCACCGCTGGTGCTGCTTTGCTCCAGCCCGGAGCCACCGCTGGTGCTGCTTTGCTCCAGCCCGGAGCCATCGTGGGTGCTGCTTTGTCCCAGTCTGGGACCATCGCGGGTGTTGCTATGTCCCAGTCCGGGACAGCCGTGGGTGCTGCAGGCCAGTCCAACGCTATCGTGGTTCCCCCTCCTCTTCCAGACACCATTGCTCTGCCCGAGGCTGTCGTGGTTCCCCTTCCTCCGCCTGATGTTGCCAAGGGTCCCCCTATTCCTCCATCCTCCTCATCTCTGATTGTCCCGGTTGGGCGGCCGCCCCCTAGACCACCTTTTCTGTGCTGGTGGTTAAAGAACTCTGGCCGACCGCCTGACAGACTGTGCTGTTGGGTTAGGTGGCTCATATTCTCCGGCAGGCCACCCGACTCTAACCACCTCGCCATCTGCTAGGCCTGGGACTTCGAATGGCCAACGGAACAGTCAAGCTCCTTGGTCTAGGGGGGCCTAGGTCCCTGATTTTGTCTGGTGTGAATCCTGAGCGGAGTTTTTGTTTTTTGTTTTCTCCTAGCCTGGGTTTTGCTAGTGTGTGAGCCATGGGAGTTCTTACTGTTTTTTTCTGGTTTGTTTCAGTCCCTCCATGCCTGGGTCCCCCTTTTCCCGCCCGGGATGGGGTTCTTTTTCTTGTCTTTTGGTGGGGTGTGCTCTTAGTGTGGGTGGGCCCTTGTTTTTTCTTTTGATGTTGCCCGGGGTGTCTGGTGCCCACCCTTTTGGGGGTGGGGGGGCTCTGTCACAATCTGAGCACAGGGGATTTCACCATGTTCTGTCTCTTTGCCTTTTTGTTTTTCCTTATTTGTATAAATTGTATTTTGGAGTTCTTGGACAGTGATGTTATTTCTAGTTTGTTTTCATGTATTTGGTATTGTATGATTTATTTTCCTGTTTACATTCAGTGCAGTTTTGCCATTTACATGTTTTGGGTTTATTTGTCCTTATTTGTTTCCACTTTCTTTTCTTTCTCTCTCAGGAGTTGCAATCGTCAGGAGCATTTCCAGGCTTTTCCCTGGTTGTGGGCGGTGGGTGCTCCTGTCACACTGTCAGCTCCATCTCCCCTCCTCATGACTCACAGCTGATTGTCATTTTCTCCCCAGCCCGCTCATGTGATTCACACCGGTTACTTCTTGTGTTGTTTCTAATCCTATTTAAGGGCTGTTATTTTCATTTCTGGTTCTAGCACTGTTTTGGATTTTGTGTTTTGTTGTTTTCAATAAATCTCACAAACTGCAGTCCAGTGTGTGGGTCTCTCCTCTCTGCCCCAAGGGGCGATTTATGACAGCTCATGACAAAATCCATACAAAGGTAAAATAAACATGGACAGCTTTATGCAGTGTTGCCAACTCTCACTCCAAAATGAGGAAATTACTGGCAATATTATGTTGATTTTTTTTAGATTTTTCCCACAATAAGAGCTCTCAAGGCAGGATAAACCAGACTGAACATGTTCTAAAAGCTCTGTCTGAAACAGTTTGTTTTCAGCCTGATATTAATAAGCCCGTAATGTGAGTTTATGTAAGTTTATTCATTTATAAAAGGGGCAGTGTATATTAATTAACATAAGACATGTAAATATACAGCATACAAGATTATAGCTGAAGCTAGTTTCCATCTTGTGTCGGCTGGCCAGCCAGTGCCAGCCACATAGAACAGATAACACAATACAACAACAATAAATAATACAACAATGCTAACGCAATGACACAATACAACAATAATAAAAATAGCAGGACAGCAGTCCATTAATCCATTTAATGTAATTCATTAATTAAATTATCTTGCTATGTGTGCAAGATGATTTAAGCATGCATTTAAAAGTAACATGAAAGTTACTTTTCCAAGTAACAAGTCACTTTAATCATGCAGTAATTGGTAAAGTAACTCAGTTACTTTTGAAAAGAAGTAACTAGTAACTGTAATTGGTTACTTGCCCAACACTGAAAACAATTAAGGCATTTTACTGACTTGTCTCTTGATAGAAGGTGCAATGAACTTAAGCTCAGTTCTGCAATGCATGTCTAGAGTTTTTATTGTGAAGGGAAGAAGCAGAAATAGTAGTACACTCTAATTGCTTTTGTTTTGCAGAAAGGTGGTTAAAGTTCTGCTGACTAAGTCCATGCCTCCATGTTTTCATTTCATTTAACTCTCCTGAATATAAACAAAGTGCAAAGACCCTTGGCTACAAAAATAAAATGTATCAAATTATTTTACAGACAAATTTTGGGGGCCTAAAATTGATTACAGACTACTGGTTTCAGGCCACATTTGCTGTGTGCACCCAGTGGCTCCACAATTCAATACAAATTCAAGTAAATAAAATAAGTATGCATGGTCTTACCTTTACTTGTAAATGAAATCCATCCACCTATCCCTCTGGACAAAAATCTCAATGACTTTGTTGTAAAAGTCCTCCTTGTCTTCTTTTAGTTTTAAAAGTCTCTCTGTCTCAATCAAGATTACTGCCAGTTTTGATTGAAAGGCCAATTTTGAGAATTTTTTTAATTTAGCTATAAAATCTTCCATTTTCAGTCTGTATAAAATAGAAGCAAAAACGGAGTCCTCGGTACACTTGACTTTCTGATTTTATCTTTAGCTAATTTGGCGTTTAGCCTCAGCGTAGAAGACCAACAAGTACAAACCCCTACAGTGCTCAAGCATCCCCTCCCCCGTTTGAGCAGCGGTACTGTGCAGCGTCTGACCGTGATTTTTAACTAAAGCTTTATGTCAGATTAAGAAGACTAAATATGTTATACACACACATTAAGTACAACAATGCTAACACGATGACACAATACAACAATAATAAAAGTAGCAGAAGGACAGCAATCCATTAATCTATTTAATGTAATCCATTAATTAAATTATGCATAGACTATGGAAAAGGAGGACACACAATAAAAGCGCTTACAAACATTACATTTTTGACATACACAGAGCTGTCACCAGGAACACGCATCTTGCATGAGCTCTAACCGGGCTGTGAAGGATTGCACAATCCTTTTAAGGCTGCGATTGTTGCTGCTTCACCTGGCTCCCTCTCTTGTATTTGAACAGGAAATGCACAGATTTGGCAATTTTAAATATAAATATTGCTGAAATGATTGAAATCATTCAGAAATTACATTTAGACTTAAAAGACAAATTTGTGGTATAATAATAATAATTTATAATTCTTTATTTTTTTCATGATAAAGCCTCACCTGCCTCACGTCACTGCTCTCTATGAGGATTTGACTGTTTTTTTACACTGTTAAATGCATTGAAATGTGATGACACATTTGAGAGGGTTGGGAAAAAAGGGACCTTGGTATGTTTTTGTGTCCGAGTGTGTCATTTTGCCTTACCAGGTGATGACTGATCGCTGGATGCCACTAAAGTTGCAGGTGTGGGTCTACGTCTTCTGATCTGAAAGAGTAAAACAGTTTTATTCTAAAGTGAGACTTTACTTACATGCAAGCAAGAGAAGAAGATGTTTTTTTTCAGTCTAGGAACCGTGTCAAAGTCTTTAAACAGCCATGCTTTTTGATTTTAAGCGTTTTAAAATACACTAGTCAAAAAACAGCAGCAAAAATAATGTTCTATTGCATAATTGCTCATATGCTGTTTCATGTCACCAGGATGGGCAGGGTGATAGATGGGAATTTGCCATGGCTTTGCTTTTAACTGTAAAAATCAAAATGATAACATACGGACTACTAGTTAAACAGAGTGACTCAAGGTCAGCACAGCCTCCCTTTTCTTCGTCATGATGCTCTTAGATCTGAACTTGCCCCGTGTGATCCATATTTTGGGTTTGGTAGGTGGACACTTCGAAGAGCAGAGCTTGACAAAGGCAATGCTGAATCCTGCAGTGCCAACCAATGAGAGCAGCAGGGCAGCCTGCCACCCCCTACTTGCTTTTTGGCTTCTGTCAACTAGAGTGTGACAGCTATGGACCATTTGGAGACAATATATAAAAGGACGTTTTTTTAATGAGCTGCTCAGTTGTTGGCACAGTTAAAGCCCGTTATAAACTGTGTCCATGCATGTAAAAACTAAAGCTGCAGTAGAAAAAAAACACAAAACCAAAAATGAGAACATTTTTTTTGAAGTGTAACGTATTACAAAGATTTCTGCGAGAAAAGTCCAAGTCTGAGTTAGTTGCTGCTATGACTTAATCATAGAGACAGCAAAAGAGAGAGACTGGAAATGAAACCCTGAGGATGAGATAAAGCCTCCCAATTCTCTGAAAATGCAACCAACAAATGCAAAACAAAACCTATTTAAGAAATGTGGCTAAAACACCTCGTGATGACAATACCATTGATAGTTATGAGGACATAGGGTATTATGATTTAATCACTTCGTATTTAAATATAAAGGAGTGACTCCTTATTTTTGCCTTGTTGGAATGGTGGCAGTCTGGCAGACATCCACTTTTATTTCCAGAAAAAGTGTCATGAAATTCATGTATCATCCCAGAGCTGATGCATAGTTGCAGAGTCAGTGCGGACAACATGGTGATGTAGTTGTCAAAAGGAATCAGTGCTGCAGTTTCCTCACTTAGGCCTTGGTGTCAAAAGAATTAAGCAGAAAAGCACCGTGATTAATTTCTACCAAGGCGTCAAGGTCAGCTGATTACATTTAAGCATTAGTTCGCCAAAAATTTAAAAGGGTGCGTTATAGTAATTTAAACAGGCAGTCTGTTTTTCCACAAGCACACAGATGCATAGGATTCATATACATCTGCACTGCCAAACAAGGCTAACAAGGTTGCTGACTAATGCCGAAAATCACGTCAGCCGCAGCCCTCCATGTATCTTTTATAAATGCTGCCGGTGCATTTAGAAAGTGGAGCAAACTCAGCCTGCAAGATCATCTTTTCTCCTACAATTTCATAGATCTGAGTCAATGTTAAAAGGAAAACAAAGAACAGAGCTGTTTTTTTTTTTAATGCAGTTAACAAAAATGATTGAATTGAATTCCTGACTACACTTCCACTGGGCTGCTGGTCAGTTTTTCTGTCTATCCCAGGGGTCGATACTGTAATCTCTATGATCAAAGAGCAATACTGTAAAATTTTCTAGCCCCAATGATTTGCACGAAGCCAAAGAACATTTTTCAGTCTTAAAATGAAAACGAAGCAACTGAGCTATATAAACTGGAACATCAACATCAGTGATAGAAGACTTAGGCTTTATCTTTTTCTTCTGACAAATTTGTGACTTTATTTTAACATCATAAACATCTTCTACTGCTTATCCGCAGTTCTGGGTCATGGGAACAACAGTCCTAGCAGAGATGCCTTGACTCCCACACAATTCAAACGGCACCTATGATCACCATGATTCTTCCTGCAGGTGTGTAGCCTATTGGGGAGTGGATCCATGTGGCTTACCTGGGCAGAAACCCTGTTACCAAGTTCTTGCCATTAAGCTTCTCCACTCGACCTGGCTGCAGGGTGGGGCCCTGGTTACCCCACACCAGGCGGGCTGCACTGGATCACTGTTGTTGATTCTTTCATGGGGATCCACTGGACCAGTGATCCCCAACCATGTGCCAGGTGGCCCAAGACCCTGCAGCTTTTACAGTGGATATAAAAAGTCTACACATCCCTGTTGAAATGCCAGGGTTTTGTGATGTAAAAAAATGAGACCAAGATAAATCATCTTAAATCTTTTTCCACCATTAATGTGACCAATAACCTGTACAATCCAACCGAAAAACAAACTGAAATCTTTTAAGGGGAAAATTAAAACATAAAGAACTTACAATAACTTGCCTGCATAAATATGCACACCCTTAAACTAATACTTTGTTGCAGCACCTTTGGCTTTTATTACAGCACTCAGTCTCTTTGTGTAGGAGTCTATCAGCGTGGCACATATTGATGTGGCAATATTTGCCCACTCTTCTTTGCAAAAATGCTCCAAATCTGTCAGATTGCGAGGGCATCTCCTGTGCACAGCCCTCTTCAGATCACCCCACAGATGTTCGATTGGATTCAGGTCTGGACTCTGGCTGGGTCATGCCAAAACCTTAATCTTCCTCTCGTGAAGCCATTCTTTTGTTGATTTGGATGTGTGCTTAAGGTCATTGTCGTGCTGAAAGATGAAGTTCCTCTTCATCTTCAGCTTTCTAGCAAAAGCCTGAAAGTTTTGTGCCAGCACTGAATGGTATTTGGAACTGTTCATAATTCCCTCCACTTTGACTAAAGCCCCAGTTCCAGCTGAAGAAAAAGAGTCCCAAAGCATGATGCTGGTGCCACCATGCTTGACCGGTTTGAGCACACATTCCCCTGAAACCCCCCCCCCCTCAAAAAAAAAAAAGGTGCATGAGGTCAGGAGGCAACTGAGAGCAGTGAAACCCCACAGAGCTGCTGGTCCAGATGGCATCCCAGGACCAGTGGTCAAGCACGCACAGACCAGCTGGCAGGGATCCTCATCAAGCTGTTCAACCTCTCCCTGACGCACGCCACCGTCCCCTCCTGCCTCAAGGCCTCCACCATCATCCCCATCCCCAAAAAGTTTGCAACTGACAGCCTGATCGACTACAGACCCATAGCACTCACATCTGTAATCATGAAGTGCTTTGAGCGACTAGTGTCCCAACCATCAGGGACCGTCTTCCCCTCTCCTTCAACCCCCACCAGTTTGCCTAAACCGGTCTACAGAAGACGCCATCGCCACCACTCTCCACAGAACACTGAGCCACCTGGAGAACCCAAGGAGCTACGTGAGGATGCTCTTTGTGGACTACAGCTCAGCTTTCAACACCATCATCCCAGACATCCTGATCAACAAACTGCACCTTCTCCAGATCCCACCCCCCCACCTGCTCCTGGATAAAAAACTTCCTCACCAACTGCCCACAAACAGTCAGACTTGGCACCCACCACTCCTCCACACTGTCTCTTAGCACTGGCACCCCCCAGGGCTGTGTGCTAAGCCCTCTACTGTACATCATCATGAAATACGTGAATGACATCACCTTGGTTGGGCTCATCACCAATGACAATGAGAAGGCATATAGGGCAGAGGCAGAAAATCTGCTGCTGTTGTGCCAAGCAAACAACCTGAAACTGAATGTCCAAAAAAACCAAAGAACTCATACTGGACTTCAGGAAGAACAGACAGGATCTCCCCCCACCCCCATAAATGACTGTGTGGAAAACATCCCCGCCTTCAGGTTCCTGGGCACCCACATCTCCTCTGACCTCTCCTGAACTGTCAACACCAAGGCCCTGGTAAAGACAGCCCAGTAGCGGCTGCACTTCCTCCGTGTCCTGAGGGAGAACAACCTGGACCAGAAGCTGCTGCTGGCCTTCTATCGCTGCTCAGTGGAGAGCGTGCTCACCTACTGTCTAGATGTGTGGTATGCCAGCTCCACGGCCGAGAACAGGAAGGCTGTGCAGAGGGTCATCAACTCCGCCCAAAAAATTATCGACGGCCCTTTGCCCTCCCTGGAAGACATCTCCAGATCCTCCTGTCTCAGAAGGATCAAGGCCAACACAGGAGACCCCTCACATCCCACCCACCACCTGTTCGACCTACTTCCCTCTGGACGGCGGTTGAGATCGATCAGGACCCACACCTCCAGACTTCCCCTGGGTCATCCAAACTGTAAACAGTCAGAGGTCCCACCCCCTCCCTCCGAACGCTCACATGCTCAGAACTGAGGACCTTTTAGTTATCACAATAACTCACTTGTCTTTGCACTCCGCACTTTCATGTTCATTGACCCATCCGTGATGGGCCATTTTACTCAACTGTGTGTCTGCACTCTTATGTACATAGTTCCACCTGTGCAGCCACTACCAGACCTGTGTATATTTCCATAATCCTGGGCCATTTTTATTTTCATTTATTTTTATTTTACTTTTATTTCAGTCATGTGTTTAATCGTGTGTTCTGTAACCGTGTTTTATCTAATCCTTCTCTCCTACTTTATTGTGCAGTAGCCTGGTGGAGCACCCACAATTTCATTGTACTGTATACTGTACAATGACAATAAAGCCTATTCTATTCTATTTGGTTTTGGATCTGCAGGTTGCAGAACCTTTGCTGTGGCTGCAAACCAATAACCCCTCTAAGTGCATGCACACACAATACACACAAACCTTGACACAGCCTGATAAATTACTTACTGGTGTGCTGCATGGCTTGAGATCTAAACTGATTAGCTTTGTAGTATAATGACATGAAATACAGATGTAACTACAGAAATAATGTGCAATAATAAATCATGAGAAAAGTCAATATCTGAGCTACACTGCCAAATGAAGTATTCAGATTTGAAGAGGCTTCATTACATTCAGTATTAAGAGATGTCTCACTGCTTTTTGTCCTCTTTCACTTGCAAGCAGTGAGATGTCAGTGTTTCAGACAAAACTGCTGACCTCATATCCTGAGGCACATGTCAGCTATTCGACGTTAGCTCCTTACGACACTGCAGCCTTTGCTTTAAGCATCAGAGTTTTTTCTCCCTATCCAGTCTAAAGGTAATTGATATCACAGTCTAGGACTGATAAAACAAAAGTTGACTTTGCAAGAGATTATGTCACGGCAAAGTATAACCTCCAGTTCAAGTACCAGGCTTAGCGAATAAATGGGATCGATCACCTTTAAGTTGGACCAGTTTCTTCTTTCTAGATTTCGACTGCTGGAGCAAAACAACTCCTGCACCTCCAGCCACCAGTCTGTCAAGCTGATCAAGTTTGCGGACGACACCACCCTCATCGGGCTTATCTCCAACGGTGACGAGTCCGTCTACAGGAGAGAGGTGGCCCAGCTGGCGTCCTGGTGCAGCCACAACAACCTGCAGCTGAACGCTCTGAAGACAGTGGAGATAATCGTGGACTTCAGAAAAGTCACAGCCCCTCTGCCCCCCCTTACCCTCACAGACTCTACCATCACCACTGCGGATTCCTTCCGCTTCCTGGGCACCACCATCACCCGGGACCTCAAGTGGGAGCCGACCATCAGCTCCCTCATCAAAAAGGCCCAGCAGAGGATGTTCTTCCTGCGGCAGCTGAGGAAGCTCAAGCTACCCACCAAGATGTTGGTGCAGTTCTACACGGCCATCATCGAGTCCATCCTCACCACCTCCATCACCGTGTGGTACGCAGGAGCCACTGCCAGGGACAGACTAAGACTGCAGCGCGTTGTGCGCGCTGCTGAGAAGGTGATCGGCTGCAAGCTCCCATCCCTCCAGGACCTGTACATCTCCAGGACCTGGAGGCGTGCAGGTCGGATCATAGCCGACCCTTCACACCCTGGACACGCACTGTTTGCCCCCCTCCCCTTAGGCAGAAGACTTCGGTCCATTCAGACTAAAACCTCCCGCTACATGAACAGCTTCTTCCCCTCTGCCATAAGACTGCTGAACACTAAGTGACTTATTAGACTCTCGTGCACTACGTACGGCAACTCAACCGGACTCATGACAATTATCACTGTTTTCTTTTTGCATTACTGACTGCACTATGTGGAACTCCACAATATCTGCTGCTTGTTAATATATTTAAAAATTGCATAGATTAGTATTACTTATTCATATTCTACCTTTTATTGCATGCATAGTTTTTTATTTTTATCTTTAGTGCTACTCCATGTTTAATGTTGCAGCATTGCACCGAGACAAATTCCTAGTTTGTGTACTACATGAACAATGGCAATAAATCTCATTCTGATTCTGATTCTGACTACTGACATCAAGCAGATTTTAGTTGAACCGATCTGTATTGAAAACCCACAAGTATGATACAACATATTGCCCATACAATTGGTTATTACTGATTAACATTTGCAAAGGCAGCAAGAAATACAGTACAGTGTGAAAATAAAAAGTACATCAATAGCCCAAATAAAATGGAAAAGAATAAAATGCCCCGGGGTCTTATTTCAGTCCCTTACTTGTGTGCACCCTTTTTGCTTATAGTGTTTCAGGTCAAAGCTTCCCAACAAACGCAGGAGAGCAAATAAGTGATTAGTTGTCCTACCAATCTGGGGTTAATAAAGTTCACAATCCATCCAAGGCAGTTCAAGATCTTTCATCCTCAATACTCAGCACAATGGATGCATGGCTCGCCATCCTGGGATGAATTCCTCTACCTTCAGCGCTTCATTGAACCCCCCCCCCCAAAAAAAAAAAACAAACAAAAAAAACAAAACAAAACCTGACCTGACCTGCATAAGCAGCAGGTGAATAGTCAATATCATCATTTTCACTGAAAGCATTCACACTAATGTTGTCAATCTCATGTCTGATACATTGCACTTGTTTACACATAAAACACCAAAAAGCATTTTCTTACCAAGAGCGATGAGATTCAAAGCTCTCCACAATCTTCAGAATGGCAGCTGTATAATGCCACCAAGGAACTACAGCCAAAAAAATTTCTGTGTGTAGGGTTTCCACAACTTAAAGTAAGGGTTTGTGCACAAAACAAACAAAAAAACATCACCTCAGATTCAGAAGATACTGAAATTTTTAGAGGCACCACAAAAACATAACATACTGTACCACGTTTGAGTCGGCGGGACAGCTCAGCACGCTTTGTACGCTTTTCCACAAGCCCCAACACGGTTTAACAGCCGCGATTCTCAGTCCCGCTCCAGGGCAGGGTACAGCAGTGCTGAGCTGTGCCGTGTTGTGACATTAACAGACTGGTCGCCGCTGATTGGTCAGGTCATAACCAGCGCTGATTGGTCAGGTTGTAACCGCCCCTCTCCTCATCCTCATCTACCAAAGCTTCACGACCTTCTCAATAAAGTTTTTGGAAAAAAAAAAGACTCTTCACGACCGCCTTTACTCAGCACGCAACCACTGTTGGCGGTTCCTTTTCAGTGTATTGCTGTGCTATTTTCATTTATTCTCTATCAAAAATGGCTTCGCGTAATAAGGGTGTTCCATGGACCAATAAGGAGCTGCAGTGTCTGCTAACTGCATTGTCAGACGAACGTATTCAGCGCGAGTTAGACGGAGCCGCCCGGAATGAAAAAATATACTGGGAGGTCTCGACATCGGAGTCCTTTAACGGTGAGTTTTAATTTTTTTTTATTGTGCGTTTTTTCGCAAATATATTCGGTAAGACGCTGAGTTTATTTATGCAATAAAAAAGCTGTTCATTTGTGGATGGATCGCTGCTTTATTGCAGCACACTGCGGACTAAAGCGTTTATTGTAATTATTCATGTGAACAATAAGCTGAAATAAGCTTATGTATTCTTGTTAAAAACTATTGTCTTTTCTGTATATATTGCACTTTCGTGCTGTATTTTATTGTGTGCATTTTCCTTGTAGAATCATCCCACGCGTCCGCCGCGACAGCCCGCACGGATTATTCAACCGAGCTTTCCTGAACCAGAGCTGGCAGAGACGGCTTCATTCTACCGAGCCTCAGCACTCAGTGGTCGGCGTGTATAAAATGTCGATTAACCTTCATGTTGTGTTGCTAAGTTTTTTTTTATTTTGATATTTTGTATATAATAAAATGGAATTGTTGTGGAAAGTGTGGTTTGTCTGTTATAACACTGAATTATAAAACAGTATAATTACATAGAAATTCCATTGCCTAGTCTGATCAAAATGATGCTGAGGGTCAACCATTGTAAAGGTAAGATAATTTTTAACTAGACCAAAAAAGAAATCTTTTTGTAAGCTTTCTGTTCTTTTTATTGAAATATCATAAAAAATTAGCACCAAGTCAAAGGTACAAGTATATGTAAATTGAATGTTCTATCGGCATTCCAAATTCAGAGATTTACAATACTTTAGAAGGAGTGTAGCATCATCTAAACGGAAAATAATAATACTGTTGTTCCAAACGTTGACCTGAAGGTGAAAAACATGAATTTTTTTAATTCAGTACATCCAAAATGCCCTAGGATGTGGTGTTGGACAGTGTGCCACCGTCTCATTATTTAATAAGAAATAAAAACAAGTTTCAGCTCATTATTTCTAGGTCATTTGGCAGTTAATTCAAAACAAAAGTGACTTGTGTTGTTGCAGCTTAATTATGAGATAAAATTAATTGTGAGATAAAACCACAGAGCGAGCAAGGCAATAATCCTTGGATCCTCCATTTTTTGTCTCGTGTAAATAAGGACTCAGTCCGGTGCGTAACATCATGGGAGTGTGGCCCCGCCTCGCTGAGAATCTGCTGCTGCCTCGCTTCTAAAACCTCCTAACACAAACCATCACAGCACAAGCACAACACCGTGCTAATGGAGACAGAAGCATTCCGAGCCGTACTGAAGTGAATCGAGCCGTACCGAGGTGTGCTGGGCTAGTGGAAAACAGGCATAGCTTAACCATTAGCATTAGCATTAGCAATCATGTTGGAAAAGATACACCATAGAGCAGAAAAACACGAACTCATGATTCATAGAAAGTCAGAACTGTTTTTTCAACTCTGAGAATGTTGTCTTCCATCTCTAAATGAAGGGTTTTGGAGTAAAATATCTATTTATCATGGAGGAGGAAAACCTTTAACCTGCCTCAAGCTCAGCCTCCCGTTTTCTGTGACCATTTCACTGCACACTTGGAAAACACAGCACTTCCTCTAACAACTCTCTTTTATACAAAATACTATCAAAGTTTTCTTCTAATTACAAGTTAACTATTTATCTGAATAACAACAATGAGATGAATAATAAAATTAATATTTTCAAAAACATTTAAACATATTTTCTTCTTATAATCATATCACAAACCAGGCAAGCTAATGATAAAAAACAAATGAATGCATACATCACTGAAGAGATGCATGAAAGGATTTTTCTCTCTCCTTTTTTTAATAGCCAACTATACTGACAGGGTTACACAAGCCATAAGGGTCAGTTGCGCAAATAAACTGAATGAGATAGTCATTCAGTTTAAATTTGTTTTCTTACTTTCTTTCATTTCTGTTTTAAAATGTGATGAAGAGTTGCTCGTTCTCATTCTGGTTTGGAGTTAAGTGCTAATTGCATTACACTTCATGCACTGAACTTTCCCAAAATTGTACGTGTGGTGTATGTATTTGAGGCACTTTATTGTGAAGTGCAGTGTGGTGATGTGCACTTCCTGTCACGTCACTACACTGCCCTATATAGTGGGCAGCCGCCATGTTACGGCCTCTTTATGCCAGATGCCCACGCTAGGTGCCATGCCATGTACTGCTGCCTTTTATGTTAAATAAAGCTGTGTTCACCAACCTTCATCTTGCCTCATTCATCACCCTGGTATTTCCATACGTAACATTTGGTGACTGACGATTAACGTATGGAGGCATGCATTACACCACTCCGTCCCTCCCTCGAGCTCCCGGGCAAACCATCGTTTCCATGGCTGCATTGGTTAGAGACCTATCAAACATATATTACGGCATTGGACTTCGGGAAGCTCGATATGGTGAGGGCGCAGGCGCTTCTTGTCCACAACCTGGGTATTGAAGTCCTACGGAGGCTTGGCCCGTCGGACTCATAGTGGAGCTGCTAGCTAAATGTTTCTCCATCCCAGACAGTGAGACTGTTCGGAGAATTCGCTTTCACCGGAGCTGCCAGCGTGTAGGTGAGCCTATCAGTCAGTATGTCATTGACTTGAAGCAGCTAGCTAGTGAGTGTCATTTTGGACCGCTTGAAGATGAGATGGTATGCAACCAACTAACAGAGCACACGTGCAACGCTGAGTTGCGTGCTAGGCTATTAGTGGCACCTAATGACTTGGCGTTAGCTGAAGCAGTTGAGTTAGCTCTCCGGTTTGAAGCCGTTGATAAGCTGGCTGTGGACTAAATTGGTGCCAGCCACAGAAGCTGCCAGAGCCACCCGTCTCAGCTAATGTTGCGGATCCTGATAGCAAGGATAGCTTGGACCAAGATTATTGGGAAATCAATGATGCCAGCTGAAGGTCTGCCCCGGGAAACTCCCATTGAAGGGGTTGTGGGTCCGTGATGCACCGCCATAAAGCGAAGAAATGCCCGGCAAGAGGAAAACGTTGTAGTAGATGTGGACGCTTGAATCACTACGCCAGGGTGTGCTGCTTGTTTTACCCGGGTAACCCAAGGGAGAAATCACCCCGCCCACCCCCAACAGGCACTGGGAGCGAACGGTATGAGGAGCTAACGAACACCCTCGCTTTCAAGTCGGCTAGTTCTCACCCATTGTTGGTATTCATGCTGATGAGTGACACCATGCTAGCCCCAGATGCCTCCGGTACTTGGCCACAGTTGGGCTGGGGGTCTGCATCTACAACGTTTATAGAAGAGGACCGGGCCAGACCGACAAGCATGGAGTTACTGCATGCTCAGCAGCAGCACATCGGGCCAAGTAAAATTCCACTTCGGGTTATGGACTTGGTTCAGGTTCGGGGTGATGAACGTCCACAGCGAAGATGGGCCAATTGACAGCCAGCAAAACATCAAGCGCGTCTGCAGATAGTGGCGTGCTTCCGGCTGTCTGACGGCTCAATGAGGCATGCCAACCAGCTGTGGCGTGTCCAGGAGGATGCTCCAGGTGGCGAGGCTGGACGGGAGTCGGTGATGGCGGTGTGGGATCCGGACTCCATTGTCCAGAAGATCAGCCATCGCTCCAGGGGCCTGTTGCCTCCAGGGGTGCACCTGCTGAGGAGCTGCCCTTGGCACCCCATGCTGGTTCCATCTTTCTCACCCAAGTGACTGCGCAGTAGCACTTTATTTATAGTTTTGAATTTTTTTTTTTTTGATTTTGTATACTTTATTGATCTCCAGAGGGGAAATTGAGGGCATCCACCTGGATGGATGAAGCAGCCACAGTACGGCGCTATCCCTTTACCATTCACACACACATTCACACCTAGGGCCACTTTAGAGTCTCCAATTAACCTAACCTGCATGTTTTTGGCTTGTGGAACGAAACCGGAGAACTCCCGTAGTAAACCCACGCAGACGCGGGGAGAACATGCAAACTCCACACAGATAATTGTTGGTCAGGGTCTAGGAACGAACCAGGGATCCCATGGCCAAAGGTGAGTTGCTGTGCTGCCGCAGTGCTAACCACTCGATCACCGCGCCGCTCATCTTGTGTGTTCTTATGTGCATGTGTATTACTGTTTTAGTTTAAGAGCACGGCAGGTATTTTTAGTTTCAGTAAAGGACATTTTTAGTTTATTTGGTGGCAGAATAATCCACTATGCCATGCGGGCTGTGTGGCAGTCCACCCACCAGTCCTATTTTTGGTTGTTTTTTTATGAATGTGTTAGGCCATTTAAGTGCATTAGTTCTCGTTATTTTAGAGCGTGATTCGGGTTCCAAATTGAGGTAGTTTCAATTGTGTGTGTGCTTTTGGACTTTCTAAGGGGGGAGGAAATGTGGTGTATGTATTTGGGGTACTTTATTGTGAAGTGCAGAGTGGTGACATGCACTTCCTGTCCATTCTGTACTCTGCTCATTGGAGACTTCAGAGGAACCACGGGAAACTTGCTGGCTGGTATGGGAAACCCTCAATAGGTAAAAGAAAAGCACGAGGAGCCAGCCCACTGCCAACAGATACTGTTGCGGTTTGCTGTTAACATGCACTGTCATAATATTTGGAAGAGGATGTGGTGATTGGTGGTGTTAGGAGGTGTGGCCAAGCTTCAGCTTTGGTTTGGTTTGAGAACAGAGCTTATTGTGACATCCAGGAGTTGGAGAAAAATCCTGACTGCTCCTTTAACCAAGAAGCAATGCCCTCATCTTTGAGACAGTACATATACTCATATTCAGAGGTGAGGAATGCCTTCCAGCTGTCCTGGGAACACTTTGCCATCCTCCCAGAAGAGCTGCAACAGAGGGAAGTCTGGGCTTCTCTGCTTGAACTGCTGCCTCTGTGACCCAGACCTCCAGAAAAGCGGTAGAAGATGGATGGATGGATGGATGGATGGAATTTACAATCTGTTTTTATATTTTATATATTTACTATAGAACTTTTTGTTGAACAGAGCACAGAGACTGAACTAAACCCACATTCTTGAAATGGCACAGTGTCATGAGCAACCTCTGACAGGCAGGAATAAACTCTCACTGCAGGCTGAACTTCGGTTATGACTTGGTTTAATCACCAAAAACACAAAATAAAAGCAGCAGGAGGGCTGAAACATAAAGTGAGCCGTGGAAGGCTAAAACACACTTACATACAATAACTATGAGCTTGGAGTAGAAGTCAGAGGGTAAACCAAGGTATGACGTCACATCAGAACACACACTCAGACAGACATAAATAGGGTAACTGATAATCGACAGAAATAAGACAGCTGGGACACAATCAGGGTCAAACAGTAACACGTGAGGGAAAGTGGCTATGAGCACTGGAAACATGGGGGACGGGGAACGATAGGTAAACAAGTACAGGGGGTACACACAAGACTTACAGAGAAAACCAAGGGAGGACACAGAACAATAACAACTGGGACAACAGGGACGACATGACAGACATAGACCGGGGAGCACAATAACAATCACAGAGGACCCAGGGGAGACACAGAAGGCAAAAATACAGACAATAATCATAATTAATCACAGAGAGACTGAAAAATAAGCATAAAGTGTGGTCCTAAGACCATGCCCAAATCATGACAGGGCCCCTTCCTCAAAGGCTTCCAGACACCCTCCAAACAAAACAAAGAACACCCCAATCGGGCGGGAGGAGGGGGATATAAGCACAGCGGGACAAAACTAGAAATGTTCATCGGGTGGTCGGACAAAGTCCCTGCACCACCAACTAATGGGCATGGTACATCAGGTGGCCTACCAGAGTCTATGGGCCACCAGACAGAGGAACATGGTGCGTTGGGTGGCCGGCCAAAGTCCATGGGCCACCAGACAGATGAGCATGGTGCATCAGGTGACAGCTGGAGGCGTGTATCTCAGAGACAGCTGGAGCTGTGGCATGCACCTTAAAGACAGCTGGAGCTGTGGTGGGCACCTCGGAGACAGCTGAAGCTGTGGCGTGCACCTTGGAGACAGCTGGAGATGAAACATGCAACACCATCCCTGATGCAGGCACCTCGGACGGGGAAGGGGAAACACAGGTAGGTGTCATGTCCATACCACAATAACCAGCAGAAGAGCTCGTCGGGGTGAGCTCAGAAGCAGACGGTACCTGCAACTGGGTCTCCCCACTAAGAGCAAGACAAGTCCTCTCTAATACTGATGTTATAAAAACAAAGAAAAGGACTTGGCTTAAATCCTGCTCTTTTGCTGGCAAGGACCCAGGTGTGGAAGCAGCAGCTGGTGAAACCCCGGGAGAGATGGCTGCTGCTGGTGGAATATCAGACGAGATGACAGACAAGGAAAATGATGTTTCAGCTGCTGTGGGAGCCGGTGATGCAGTGAGCTTCGAGGCTGGAGTAGAGCAAGGAGGTGTAGGTGATGGAGCACAACATGAAGAGAGAGGCGCCAAAACTAGGGGATGCTTCCTTGTCAGCTCAGGCTTTGGTGCAGACGGTGAGCTCTCCTCCAGACCGTGGAGTGACTGTGGGGCTGGAGAGGCTGGTGTGGGAGCTGGGGAAAGGTAGAATGGAGCTGGGGATGCTGGAGGCTCTGCTGGGGGAGTAGCAGCAGAATGCTGAGAAGAACGATGTCTCCTGGAGCCTCCCTTCCAACCTGGGCCACCATATGCCCAGCAGATCCCACTGTATTCCACAGGCTCGGTGGGATTGGCAGCCGGTGGTAGATCGGGGATGACTGGCTGCGGTGAGGAGAAGATGATGGGTAGTGGTGGCAGTCGTGGGAGAACGAGTTCCAGTACCCTGGGGTGGAAGCGCAAGCACGGCCTGGGTTCCAACAGGTTGGTGACTCCCCCCAACAATCCATCTCATCTTCCCGGGAGAAGCAGCCCTGAGCTGTGGCCGCTAAGTCCTCTATTGCCTAAATGAGTTGCAGCTCCTCCCGACTTCACCTCTTTCTCCTCTTGCCAGTCTCACCCGCAGAGTCCATGTATGGTGGTGTCATTCTGTCATGGGCAACCTCTGGCAGGCAGGAATAAATGGACTTTCACTACAGGCTGAACTTCAGTCACAACTTGATTTAATCACCAAAAACACAAAATAAAAGCAGCACGAGGGCTGAAATATAAAGTGAGCCGTGGAAGGCTAAAACATACTGTACTTAGTGTACATACACTTACTACGAGCTTGGAACAGAAGTCAGAGGGTAAACCAAGGTATAACGCTACACCAGAACACACACTCAGACAGACATAACTAGGGTAACTCATAATCAACAGACGTAAGACAGCTTGGAAACAATCAGGGTCAAACAGTAACACATGTGAGGGAAAGTGGCTATGAGCCACATGAGGGACAGGGAACAATAGGTAAACAAGTACAGGGGATACACACAAGACTTACACAGAAGACCAAGGGAGGACACAGAACAATAACAACTGGGACGACACGACAGACAAGGGCCGGGGAGCATACTAACAATCACAGATGACCCAGGGGAAACACAGAAGACAAAATACAGACAATAATCATAAATAACAGAGAGACCAAAAAATAAACATAACGCGTGGACATGGTCCTAAGACCATGCCCAGATCATGGCACAATGTCCCGTGGATCTTATTTTAACCAAGGGGTGCTGTGTGTAGCAGAGGTGTGTTTCATGGCATGCAGGACTATCAGGCAGGCCCGAGAACTGCCAGGACTGGTCTTGAAGAAATCAGTGAGATAAGTACAATTTCCCCACTACCAGCCTGCAGTAAAGGGTGACTTTTCATTTCTAACATACCTCATAGATGACCAAAATCTAATTAATGAATATGGACAGTATTCAATCAAACTAGCGGACATGGCAGAAGAATATAAAATATATGGCTTCAAGTGAGGCCCAGCAGAGTGTAGCTGAATAAGAGAGTACTACCATAAAATACCCTCCGCCCCCTTCAAAAAAATTTAAAGTACGTCTATAGACATAAGTGTAACTGTTTATTTTACTGATAAAATTCAAATATTATGTTTTAGCACAATGTCTGAAAGTTCTAAAACTGCCAATCCTGATCCAAGATGAAAATGCATAATGACATACAACCTCCCTCTACACAATGTCACACTGCTATTTACATAATTATATGGTGATTTACCTCCAAAGTGCTTTTTAAATAACAACAATTTTAAAGTTTTGATGATTTATTGTCCCTGCTGAAGTTACAGCTTAGTCTTAATTGATTTATCCAGTATATTAACTTCCCACTTAAACTCCCGGGAAGCACTGTGGGCTACGATTTTGAAATCTGCTATAGAAGTGTATCCTGCAAATCTTTTCCTTATAATTTAGCTGGGTGGTGTGCAAGTGTGTGTGTGTGTGTGTGTGTGTGAGAAAATCTACCCGCTCCACATTAAAGCATGTTGAGCCATGGCTGTGTAGAAGTGATTATACCCGGAGTCATTGTTATTCTTCTCACCCGGCAGCGGAGCAAACTCCCTCATACAAATACCAACCGCTCACTGGATGGGCTCACAGCCTAAAGACCACCATGTCTGCCTTTCAACCCACGGTCCGTGTAAAATGCAGCTCTGTCACTTCTCACAACAACGAACAAAAACGGCCTTGAAAAAAAAAACTGATGGGTGGGCAGGAAAAGCCATGCCTGCCTCATATTCTTGTTTTCTGGGCCTCTGTTGACAAAACACCAATGGTGGGTAAATATAGGTCAGGCCAAGAGGCAGGAGACAGCAAAGTCAGGGGGATTTTGTCCTGACACCCCAAGTTGTTTACTTTTTAATTGGTTAGACCCAAAAGATCCTCTGCTGGTGGGAAAATAGCACACAACATAAAATGCTTTTTGTACCCAAAGCTGCAAAAAATGTTACTATTTACTAGTAAAGTGGAACCTCTAGCAATAGTTGAAAAATGTCAAACATGGACTTCAATTGCTAGGATGGTGTTGTGTAAAAATAAATGAAGTTTCTAAGATCCCAAACAGAGCTGCACTGTTGTCTGTCACAGACTTCTCTTAGAATATACAGTACAAGACAAAAAGTAGATAAATATCAAGCTGCTAAAACAGAACTCTTTTGATACACTTTTTCAAAAAACATATCATCATCATCATCATCATCATCATCATCATCATCATCATCATCATCATAGCAGTCTGTCAGGGGCAACAATGACTGTTTCATTTAGGTCTGATCAGATTCCTCCAAGCAGCTCTGTCCTCCGCCCTCCGCTGCCAGGAAGTCCGGGCCTTGTTAACCCAGGCGACGTCCGAGCTGGTATCACTAAAGGGCACAACATCAGCTTAGTAGAGCCATCTGGGCCCTGTGCATATACAAGTTGCTACGTATGGTGCTGCTATTTTGTTATACATGGAAGCAAGCAGAGAGAAGTAACTATTCAAACTTCCATATTTAAAAAACTGTTTTTGTAAAATTTCGATCTACGGCGCTGCTTGTTTCCATGCTTGTCTGAACCATAGCAACAGTGTAAATACCAACTGAGGTAGATACAATGAAAAAAAAATTATTTTGAATTAAAATAGTATCATTAAAAGTGGTTCCACAAAATAAAGTTATGTTTTGCCAACATAATAAAATCATGTGCACGTTTCATGATCTGCACATATAACATTGACATGATTTTGTTTTGTTTTGGCAACATCATAAAATCATGTGCATGTCTCATGATCTGCATATGTTACCTTCACATGATTCTGTTGTTTTGGCAACATAATAAAGCCAACTTTATTGTCATTCAATCCATACAGAAGAACAAAATTATGTTTCTCTTATCTACAATGTCAATCACATCTAGAATCACAGACGTCGCTGCCATGCAAGGCACTGCCACAAATTTCCCTCCCCCATTCCATTATTGCTGAGCACCAAGCTAGACAGCAGGAAGTTCCACTTTTATAAGATCTTTGGTATGACTTGGCTGGGATTTGAACTCAGGCCTCCTAAGTGTGGGGCACTACCAACTACACCACCGCTCCTAAACTCATGTGCAAACAAAATCATGTCAATGTTACATATACATACAGTGGGGCAAAAAGGTATTTAGTCAGCCACCAATTGTGCAAGTTCTCCCACTTAAAAGATGAAAGAGGTCTCCAATTTTCATCATAGGTATACCTCAACTATGAGAGACAAAATGAGAAAAAAAAAATCCAGAAAATCACATTGAAGGATTTTTAATGAATTAATTGGTAAATTCCTCAGTAAAATAAGTATTTGGTCACCTACAAACAAGCAAGATTTCTGGCTCTCATAGACCTGTAACAACTTCTTTAAGAGGCTCCTCTGTCCTCCACTCGTTACCTGTATTAATGGCACCTGTTTGAACTCATTATCAGTATAAAAGACACCTGTCCACAACCTCAAACAGTCAGACTCCAAACTTCACTATGGCCAAGACCAAAGAGCTGTCAAAGGACACCAGAAACAAAATTGTAGACCTGCACCAGGCTGGGAAGACTGAATCTGCAATAGGTAAGCAGCTTGGTGTGAAGAAATCAACTGTGGGAGCAATTATTAGAAAATGGAAGACATACAAGACCACTGATAATCTCCCTCGATCTGGGGCTCCACGCAAGATCTCACCCCGTGAGGTCAAAATGATCATGAGAACGGTGAGCAAAAATTCCAGAACCACATGCGGGACCTAGTGAATGACCTGCAGAGAGCTGGGACCAAAGTAACAAAGGCTACATCAGTAACTCAAATCCTGCAGTGCCAGACGTGTCCCCCTGCTTAAGCCAGTACATGTCCAGGCCCGTCTGAAGTTTGCTAGAGAGCATTTGGATGATCCAGAAGAGGATTGGGAGAATGTCATGTGGTCAGATGAAACCAAAATAGAACTTTTTGGTAAAAACTCAACTTGTCGTGTTTGGAGGAGAAAGAACACCATACCTACTGTGAAGCATGGGTGTGAAAACATTATACTTTGGGGCTGTTTTTCTGCAAAGGGACCAGGACGACTGATCCGTGTAAAGGAAAGAATGAATGGGGCCATGTATCGTGAGATTTTGAGTGAAAACCTCCTTCCATCAGCAAGGGCATTGAAGATGAAACGTGGCTGGGTCTTTCAGCATGACAATGATCCCAAACACACCGCCCGGGCAACGAAGGAGTGGCTTCGTAAGAAGCATTTCAAGGTCCTGGAATGGCCTAGCCAGTCTCCAGATCTCACCCCCACAGAAAATCTTTGGAGGGAGTTGAAAGTCCATGTTGCCCAGCAACAGCCCCAAACATCACTGCTCTAGAGGAGATCTGCATGGAGGAATGGGCCAAAATACCAGTAACAGTGTGTGAAAACCTTGTGAAGACTTACAGAAAACGTTTGACCTCTGTCATTGCCAACAAAGGGTATATAACAAAGTATTGAGATGAACTTTTGTTATTGACCAAATACTTATTTTACCGAGGAATTTACCAATTAATTCATTAAAAATCCTTCAATGTGATTTTCTGGATTTTTTTTTCTCATTTTGTCTCTCATAGTTGAGGTATACCTATGATGAAAATTGGAGACCTCTCTCATCTTTTAAGTGGGAGAACTTGCACAATTGGTGGCTGACTAAATACTTTTTTGCCCCACTGTATGTAACATTGACATGATTTTGTTTGTTTTGGTCTTGTGCATGTTTCATGATATGTTGATATGTTACCTTCACATGATTTTGTTGTTTTGGCAACATAATAAAATCATGTTTCATGATCTGCATATGTAACATTGACACAATTTTGTTTGCACATGATTTTAGGAGTCATGGTATAGTGGTGGCCTAGTTGGTAGAGCATCTGTCCCCTCGCCTGGGTTCAAATCCTGGTCATGACAAGATCTGTGGCAGTGCCTTGCATGGCAGTGACTCCTCTGATTCTAGATGCACATTATTTTATTATGTTGGCAAAACATAACTTTATTTTGGTTTTTTTTCAATGATTTTACTATTTTAGTTCAAAAGAATTTTTTTTTTCAGTGCACAGGACCCAGACGGGTCTACTAAGCTGACCTCGTTGTGTCTGTTCTTTATTTTTTATATATATAATTACATTTTGATTAGGCACAACATGGCAGCCTTATAGAGCTAACCTTAGTCAGTCACAGGGAAATTTCAATATACTGACTTAACTCACTGTTCTTTCATGAAAAAAATAAAAATTCAAACAGGCTCAGTAGCTATCTGAGTTCTGCAAGTCTGTCATAGTTGTGAAAAGTGGAGAAAAAAAGTGGGAACCTGGCACTCTTTGAAGAAACTTCCTCTCCCCAGGCCGAGATAAGGACACAAAAAATAAATGAGCTCAAAGCCCGGTATTATAGCCACTTTTCCACTAGAACCTACTCAGTTCGACTTGCCCTGATTCTACTCAGCCTGACACAGTTTCAGTCGTTTTCCATTACAACCAAGTACCACCTCAAGGTGGGTGGGTTCATTTCAGAAAGGCGGCCCGTTATTCCATTATGCTGTCCCCATGCTGATGTTTTGCTGTCAGAAGCAAATACTTATTACAGTAAGAGCAAAATAAAAACAAAGCACGGAGTTAGTGTTGATGGCTAGTTAACACATTTTCTGCATACAGGAGACAATGGCGATATCCTTGTTTGTTCAAAGTGAGCTTGCCATCAAAGGGGTAAATAATGCAAAAACATGCTTAAAATCTCAAAACGCTCACCATCTTCCCCGTGAGCAGCCATCAGCTCGGAGACCTCCTGGTATTTCATTTTGGGTCGCTCCACCAGCGACGGGGCTGAAAAGTTCATAGTGGTCAAATTTGACCAAATGTCATTTATTTTTCAAGTGCAGGGATCCAAGCGCTGCAACACCAATGGAAGAGGTGTGTGGACCAAAGGGGAGACTGCTGAAAAATAACCACATTTGGTCAAATTTGACCACTATATGAACTTTTCAGCCCCGTAACTCCCTCTGGATTCTCTAGTCAGCCACCAGCATAGAAGAGTCCCCACTTCGTCGTTGGACTACATTGTTGATTTGCGTGTAGCCATTTATCTCGTTGATTATCACAGAAATAATAAAAACTCTGGGCGAATTTACAAATGGCGGTTTTGAATCTTGTGAAGACGTCGGTCTCATCCACTGATGTTATGCCTTGGCCAAACAGTGGCCTCCAATCTGTTGCTGTCACATTTTCAGCTTGACTCAGCATGGTTGGAACCTCACAGGAGTAGGTGCCAAAATAGTACCTAGTACCAGGTACTAGGCACTAATGGAAAACCCTACAAACCGAGTAGAGTTGAGGCGAGTAGAGCAGTGTAGGTGCTAGTGGAAAAGGGCCAAAAGTGAGATCTACACACATCGTCTCACCTCACAGCGCAACAACAAGCAGATACAGTATCTCACAAAAGTGAGTACGGCCCTCACATTTTTGTAAATATTTTATTATATCTTTTCATGGGACAACACTGAAGATACGACACTTTGATACAATGTAAAGTAGTCAGTGTACAGCTTGTATAACAGTGTAAATTTGCTGTCCCCTCAAAATAACTCAACACACAGCCGTTAATGTTTAAACCCGATTAGCCATTTTCCCACCCCGGTGTCATGTGACTCGTTAGTGTTACAAGGTCTCAGGTGTGAATGGGGAGCAGGTGTGTTAACTTTCGTGTTATCATGCTCACACTTTCTCATACTGGTCGCTGGAAATTCAACATGGCACCTCATGGCAAAGAACTCTCTGAGGATCTGAAAAAAAGAATTGTTGCTCTACATAAAGATGGCCTAGGCTAGAAGAAGATTGCCAACACCCTGAAACTGAGCTGCAGCACGGTGGCCAAGACCGTGCAGCGGTTTAACAGGACAGGTTCCACTCAGAACAGGTCTCGCCATGGTCGACCAAAGAAGTTTAGTGCACGTGCTCAGCGTCATATCCAGAGGTTGTCTTTTGAAAATAGACGTATGAGTGCTGCCAGCATTGCTGCAGAGGATGAAGGGGTGGGGGTTCAGCCTGTCAGTGCTCAGACCATATGCCGCACACTGCATCAAATTGGTCTGCATGGCTGTCGTCCCAGAAGGAAGCCCATTTTAAAGATGATGCACAAGAAAGGCCACAAACAGTTTGCTTAAGACAAGCAGACTAAGGACATGGATTACTGGAACCATGTCCTGCGGTCTGGTGAGACCAAGATAAACTTATTAGATTCAGATGGTGTGGCGTGTGTGGTAGCAACCAGGTGAGAAGTACAAAGACAAATGTGTCTTGCCTACAGTCAAGCATGGTAGTGGGAGTGTCGTGGTTTGGGGCTGCATGAGTGCTGCCGGCACTGGTGAGCTACAGTTCATTGTAGCTCACCAGTTCATTCCATCTAGCTACAATGCTCTGCACTGGGTGTGTTTATATTTATATATCTATATATTTATTCCATCTAGCTACAATGCTCCGCACTGTGTTTTTATATATCTACATATTATTCCATCTAGCTACATTGCTCCGCACTGTGTGTGTTTATATACTTGCATATTTATTCCACCTAGCTGCAATGCTCCGTACTGTGGGTGTTTATATATTTACATATTTATTCCATCTAGCTACAATGCTCTGCACTGTGTGTTCATATATTCATATATTTATTCCATCCAGCTACAATGCTCTGCACTGTGTGTCTGTGTGTGTGTGTGTGTATATATATATTTTATAGTAATATGTACATATGTATATTAGCTGCTCTTGCTTGCTTGTTGTTTTTTTTTTGTTTTTTTTTTCTTGCCTTCTGATTGTTGCTCTGAGTGTTGCTATCCCTGTGCTGTTGCAATCCTGGAATTTCCCCGTTGTGGGACTAATAAAGGCTTATCTTATCTTATCTTATCTTATTGAGGGAACCATGAATGTACTGTCACATGTCACATGTCACATGTCACATGTACTGTGACATATTGAAGCAAAAACTGGGCCACAGGGCAGTATTCCAACATGATAACGACCCCAAACATACCTCCAAGACAACCACTGCCTTGCTAAAGAAACTGAGGGTAAAGGTGATGGACTGGCCAAGCATGTCTCCAGACCTAAACCCTATTGAGCATCTGTGGGGCGTCCTCAAATGGAAGGTGGAGGAGCGCAAAGTCTCTAACATCCACCAGCTCCGTGATGTTGTCATAGAGGAGTGGAAGAGGATTCCAGTGGCAACCTGTGAAGCTCTAGTGAACTTGACACTTTGGGCACAATTTTGGACATTTTCACTTAGGGGTGTACTCACTTTTGTTGCCAGCGGTTTAGACATTAATGGCTGCGTGTTGAGTTATTTTGAGGGGACAGCAAATTTGCATTGTTATACAAGCTGTACACTGACTATTTTACATTGTATCCAAGTGTCATATCTTCAGTGTTGTCCCATGAAAAGATATAATAAAATATTTCAAAAAATGTGAGGGGTGTACTCACTTTTTTGAGATAAGAGTATTCACTGAGAATACAGTGGATTTTTGGAAAACATAAAAAGCCCTTTAAGTGGAGAAATAATTGGTACATGTGGACATAAAGGGATGTTCTTACAATTCAAATTTTAAGATGAAGGTCATGCGGCCCTTTGTTTTCCTTTGCATGTTTTTTTTTAAATAATCTAATCTTTACCAAAATACCTTGGACAGAAAAAAACAGTGTTCAGTGTCAGATATTTCTTTATACATTAAGTATGTAATGCCAAAAAACTTGTTACAGCAAAAATACACATTTAATTCTCTGTTCAATTAAAACCAGTACTAAAGTTCTGATCACTTAAGTCTGCTATGAAGCAAGGATCGATACTTGATGGGATTTAATGGTTCAGACCTCATGGAGATGGACTGACTTATTGAACCTTTTGTCATTTTAGTTGAATACCCCCTGTGTTAAAACAATGTCACCATGAGGTTTTATAGGTGTTTTCTCTGGGGAAGGATATATGGCATTTTGATTGTTGTTTGTATTTCACTTTAATACATTTAAACTTTATCAGGACGTGGTGTTGTCATGGTGTGTCACCGTGCTAAGGCCTTTTATTTATTCCTGAGTATTTGCCATATTTTTTCCAGTGTTATGTGTTTATCTTTATGTGTGTGTGATTAAGATGTGTTCTGAGTTGTCAGTTGTTTTGTTATGCATTCATGTCCTCATTGTAATTATTGTTATTATTATTGTGGCGTTTGTGCCTAGTGTTTATATTTTGTTTTCTTTGTGATATGAGCTTTCCACCTTGTCTTCCAGACACTCCCACCTTGTGATCGTCTTGTTTCAGTTCACGGGGCATCACAGCTGTGAGCTGTCAAATGATTAGGTCACCTTCCCTGCTCATGTGATCCACACTTGCTATCATTTGTGTTCTTTTGTTTCTGGCTCTACTTAAGAATGGTTATTTCTCTCCCTTACTGCTGGAGTCAAGAGTCTTACATCAGAACCCTACTCCCGTTCTGACATTTATTCCTGTGTTCAACCTGTCTACACTGTTGTCTTCTCAATTTGTAAGTTTTGCTTTGCGCACAAGTTTGGATTTTTGTGTTTGTGTACTGTTTGGACTTTTTGTGTTGTTTTCAATAAATATCACAAACTACAGTTCAGCGTTTGGGACTCTCCTCTCTGCCCCAAGGGGCATTCATGACAGTTGACTCCAGCCAGTAGGAGACTCAGCTGCTGTAGTTTGTGTTTCTTTGTTTTTTGTTTTCACTCACCTGTTGTTTCGGAGCTCTCATCATGTCCCCAGCACACCGGCCTTCAGCCATTAAAGGGAGATTGGCAGCTGGATCCATGAACGTGGAAGAGGAGTGTGCCGCTGACTTCATCCAGGGCTTCGTGGATGAAGCCCTCGCCTCCCGTAGCCCTAAGGCGATCTGGGAGAGTATGTATGCAGTGGTTGGGATTGTGGAGGCACACCCTGGGTTGAGGAAGTACCCTCAGTACTCGGAGCTGCTGTCCATGGTCTCCTCACTCTAGCAGTCTTGTTCCGGGCTAACGATGAGGCCGCGTCAAGCGGGACTGAAGCGGACGTGGAACCACTCTGCAGCAGACTTCATCCATCTTCCTCAGTTTGCCCGCTCCTGCTCCTGCTTCTCCTGCCCTGAAACACTGCTTCCCTGGGTCAGCCTCCGCCCGTCCTCTGGTCGCGGCAGTACCGGACTCCCCAGGAGAGACCCGCCTCCTGTATCCCGCTGCTGCCAAGAGAAATCCAGCCGGATGAACGCCTCCACCTCCTTGTCAGCAGCCCCTCCTTCGCTGGGGCCGAAAACTCCTGCAGCAATTCCCTTATCCAGTTTTTCTTTTCTGGCTGTCCCGTCAGCCTAATCCTCTGCTGGTGCTCCCTCTCCCTCCTCCTTGGTGATTCCTCCTGCTGCTGAAGGACTGGTCGCCTCTTTCCTAGATTTGCCCATCACCACAACTGCAGGAGCGGCTCCTCTACATTCCTCTGAGGGACCCATGACAACTGTAGCCACGGAGAGGGCAGATTCTACACCAGCTGCAGCAGAAATCATTGTGCCCCGGGAACCCAGGCAAGTGGTTTTCCTTCCTCATTCACCAACACATAAATTATCTTGCCTGATTCCCGGTGTTGAGGCTCAGCCTACGCAGTCCTCTGAGCTCTCACCACTTGCTGCAGCTAAAGACTTTTCACCTGCTCTCTCCGTGTCTCCTCCTATTCCCCCGGAGTGTCCGCCGGTCCCAGAGGCTAACCACCGGACGATGGAGGAGCCTGTGGTCCTGGAGGACCTGGTTCCAGCCCCGCAGCCACAGTCTGGATGGAGGGAGAGTGCTGTCACCGAGCTGAAGCCTACGCCGACAACTGAGCATCCCTGGGCTTCAGCTGAGCAGGATCCAGTGCCAGCAGGAAGCCAACCTCCTGTGTCTACGTTGGGCGAGCCACCAGTATGGGCCACTTTGCTGGGGGGTCTCGGGACTGCACCCACCATCATGCCTACTGTAGGGGATGTTGCAGCAGAGTCAGAGCCAGACCTCCAGGGTGCCGGGCCCGAGATATTCTCGTCTAGATTGACGGAGTCCTGGATGGTGGTGGAGCTTGAGCTCAGGCAAGTGCTCTCCTTTGTCTTCACTGTTTCTATTTTAGAGAGATCTTGTCTGGCTCTTGGGGGGAAGGGCCAAGTGCAGCCATCAGCTGCACCTGCGCTCACCTCGCCGGGCTCCACTGCCGCCGGTGACCCTGACCCTGTGTCTCTGTTCCCCTTGTCTGAGCCTTTCCCCAGGGTCACCAAGGTTTGTCCAGCTTCGCCAGAGGTCTCCGTGGGTTCAGTCTTGCCACCGGAGATTCTCGTGGGTCCAGCTCCTCCTGATGAGTTCATCGCGGGTGCTCCATCCCAGCCCAGGGCCTCCATGGGTGCTGCTCCCCCTCCGGCTGAGGTCTTCACGGGTGTTCTGTCCCAGTCCGGGACCTCCGTGGGTGCAGCTCCTCCTCAGGTTGAGGTCTTCGCGGGTGCTCCATCCCAGCCCGAGGCCTCCGAGGGTGCTGCTTCCCCATCAGCTGAGGTCATCACGGGTGCTCCGTCCCAGCCCGGACCTCTGTAGGTGCAGCTCCACCTCAGTCCGAGTTTCCGTGGGTGCTATGTCCCAGTCGGGGACCATCGTGAGTGCTGTGCCCTAGCCTTAATCCAATGTGGGTGCTGCGCTTCAGCTTGGGTCCACCGTGGGCATTACGCTCCAGCCGGGGGGCCATCGTTCGTGCAGCTATGGCCCAGTCCAGGTCCATCGTGGGTGCAGCTCAGGCCCAGTCCGGGACCGCCGCGGGTGCAGCTTTGCTCTAGCCCGAAGCCACCGCGGGTGCTGCTGTGTCCCGGTCTGGGACCACCGAGGGTGCTGCAGGTCAATCCAGGGGTGTCGGGGCTCCTTCTCCACTTCCTGACGCCGTCGTGGTCCCCTCTCCTCTGCCAGATGCCGTAGTGGTTCCTTCTCCTCTGCTAGATGCTGTCATGGTCCCCTCTCCTTTGCTCGAGGCCATCGCGGTTCCCTCTCCTCTGCCTGAGGCCATTGTGGTTCCCTCTCCTCTGCCCGAGGTTGTCGTGGTTCCCATTCTTCCATCCTCCTCATCGCCGGTTGTCCCTGTTGGATAGCCACTCCCTGGACCACCTTTTCTGTTTAGGTGGTTAAAGAACTCTGGCAGACCACCTGACAGACTGTGCCGCTGGGTTGGGTGGCCCACATTCTCCAGTAGGCCACCCAACTCCTTCCATCTCACCGTCTGCCAGGTCTGGGACTTTAGCCGACTACCTGAACTGTCTAGCTCTCTAGTCCAGGGGGCCTAAGTTCCTAGGTTCTGCTTGGGTGTGGGGCCTGAGTGGGGTTTTGGTTTTTTTGGGGTCCCTCGTAGCCTGGTTCCCCCACCGCCCTCCTGGGTTGGGTCTTTGTGTTTCTCCTGTTGTGGGGATGGGGGGGGGGGGTGTTCCTTTTTCTTTGATGTGACCTTGGGGTGTCTGGAGTCCACCCCTTGGGGTGGTGGTGGGGCTCTGTCACGAGGCTGAGCGCGGTGTGTCACCGTGCTAAGGCCTTTTATTTATTCCTGAGTATTTGCCATATTTTTTCCAGTGTTATGTGTTTATCTTTATGTGTGTGATTAGGATGTGTTCTAAGTTGTCACTTATTTTGTTATGCATTCATGTCCTCATTGTGGTTATTGTTATTATTATTGGGGCGTTTGTTCCTAGTGTTTATATTTTGTTTTCTTTGTGATATGAGCTCTCCACCTCGTCTTCCAGACACTCCCACCTTGTGATCATCTTGTTTCAGTTCACGGGGCATCACAGCTGTGAGCTGTCAAATAATTAGGTCACCTTCCCCACTCATTGGATCCACACCTGCTATCATTTGTGTTCTTTTGTTTCTGGCTCTACTTAAGAATGGTTATTTCTCTCCATTATTGCTGGAGTCAAGAGTCTCAAATCAGAACCCTACTCCTGTTCTGACATGTATTCCTGTGTTCAACCTGTCTACACCGTTGTCTTCTCAGTTCGTAAGTTTTGCTTTGTGCACAAATTTGGATTTTTGTATTTGCGCACTGTTTGGACTGTTTGTGTCGTTTTCAATAAATATCACAAACTACAGTTCAGCGTTTGGCTCTCTCCTCTCTGCCCCGAGGGGCATTCATGACACCATGTCCTCACCCTGAGTTGTAACATTATTTCTTGTCTCCAGGGCATGGGTCCCAGCCCTCATCCTCATTTTAAGTTGTATTTTGGGATTTTCTGTAGTTCACCTTATTTTTATTATTATCCTGGATTATTATTATTATTATTATTATTATTATTATTATTATTATTATTATTATTATTATTATTATTATTATTATTATTTATTCGGACTTGCATATTAGAAGAAGAAGAAGAAGAAGGAAAAAAGAGGCTTTACTGACATTGTACAGTAAGTAGTACAGTACAACAAAATTGTGGGTATTCCACCAGGCTACTGCGCAGTAGAGTAAGGCAGAAGGATTAGATAAGACACAGTTACAAAGCACACGATTAAACACACGACTGAAATAAAACTAGAAATAAAATAAAAATAAAAATGGCCCAGGATTATGGAAATATACGCAGGTATGGTAGTGGCTACGTGCGTGGAACTATGTACAAGAATGCAGAGTGCATACACACAACTGAACACACAACTGAGTAAAATGGCCCAAGGATTATGGAAAATATACACAGTAGTGGTTTCACGGATGGGTATAATATAATATTCATTTCTCTGTTGGTCTTTCCTCTTAGTCTAGATAGATAGATAGATAGATAGTTTATTTCGAACACAAAAATATAACAAATACAAGCAAATGGCAAATGCAATAAAGTAACATTATACACTGTTCGAAAGGGAGAAGGAAGAAGTGAACACTTATTAATTCCATCTCCTCTTTTCCATAGATACACCCATGTGAATTTTATACAAATTACCACCTTTAAGACCCCAAGTAAACAATTTACTGTATTTTTTACAAATCAACATTAACACCCATCCATTCTAACATACAATGATGTCCATACAGCAAAACCAGCCTCAAACAACACAGATATACACAGTGCTGTCCTACCCACCATTCCATAGTGTCCCATAATATCCTAGAGTGAACATAATGAATCGTACATATAACTACTACCCTTCTAACATATACCATTTCAGCAAATGATGCTTATACCTCTTTTTGAATTGATTTCTGTTTGTACATAGTTTCAGTTCCGGCTCTAGACTGTTCCACAAATCCACCCCACAGACAGATATGCACATACTTTTCTTGGTAGTACGTATCTTGGGTTTTGTAAAGTTTAAGTCTCCCCTCAAATTATGATCATTGTCTCTTTTTTTAAATATTTTTTGTATATTAGTTGGTAGTTGATTATTAATTGCCCTGTACATTACTTGTGCTGTCTTAAATTTAACTAAATCGATGAACTTTATGACATGTGACTTTAAGAACAACGAATTGGTATGGTCTCTATATCCTGCATTGTTTATTATCCTTATAGCTCTTTTTTGTAATGTGCATATTGACTGTAGGTTGGTTTTGTAGGTGTTTCCCCAGACTTCTACACAGTAGTTAAGATAAGGTAAAAACAGTGAATTGTACAATAAGACCAATGATTTATAGTCCAAGAAGTGTCTTGTCTTCCCCAGTATGCCTATACATTTTGCTAATTTGGCCCGGATGTGACTGATGTGAGGTTTCCAGCAGATTTTATTGTCAAGCGTCACCCCCAGGAACTTATTTTCCTGTACTGTTTCTATTCTGGTATCATCTATCGTTACCATTATTTCATGATTTATTTTATAATTTCCAAACAACATAATCTTTGTTTTTTTTAGATTTAGAGATAATTTATTTTTGTTGAACCACTGCGTTAATTTTTTCATTTCAGTTGTGACCACCTCTAAAACCTGCTGCAAATTCTCACCAGTGCAGAGTATATTTGTGTCATCCGCAAACAAAATAAATTTCAGAATTTTTGATACTTGGCATATGTCATTTATATATAAAATAAAGAGTTTGGGTCCCAAAACTGACCCCTGGGGCACACCACAAGTGATGTCCATGAAGGGTGATTTGTGCTCTCCAATTTGTACAAATTGTTGTCTGTTACTTAAATAACTTTCCACCCAACTCAGTCCAACCCCTCTTATCCCATACCTTTCCAGTTTTCTTAGTAGTATTCTGTGGTCAGTGGTGTCAAAAGCTTTCTTTAAATCTATGAATACTCCTACAGCAACATTTTTTTTTATCTATACAACTAGTAATTTCTTCTATAAGTTCGATCAGTGCCAAAGATGTAGATTTATCTGCTCTAAAACCATACTGGCTATCTGTAAGGAGGTTGTGTTTTTCAGTGAAATCATCCAGTCTCTTAGTGAAGATTTTTTCAAGTATTTTGGAGAATAGTGAGAGTAAAGAGACTGGCCTGTAATTTGTGAAGCGATGACTGTCTCCTGTTTTGTATAGAGGTATTACTTTTGCTATTTTCATTTTGTCTGGAAATGTACCAGTTTGAAATGACAGGTTACAGATGTGGGTGAGTGGCTTAACAATTCCCTCAATTACTCAATTAGTCTACTAGCATTTTTATTATTTATCGTTATTGCCATGATCTTGTCTCTCCTCTGATCCTCTATTCATGTCTGTCGTGCATCCTCTGTTGGTGATCATCTGTGCAGCCCCACCTGTCCTTTTTTCAGTAACCATGCCCTGCTGTCTCCGTTTGCCCTTGATTGTGTCCACCTGTTCTTGTTATGTTGATTACCTGTGTCTATATATGAAGAGTTCCTTTGCAAAAACAGATAAGTCCAATTGTTTTAATAATGAGAAAAACAACTTTTCATCTGTTGGTTTATATGTGTTAGTATTTCCAATTCAGCTTCTAAGACATGGTCACTTGAAATATGTGTATCTCAGACATAATAAAGCAGAAAATTGAGCATCAACTCATTGTTATTTTTTGGCAATTTATGAGTACTTTTTTCCGCAAAAACATTAAGTCCACAGCACATACTTTTGTAAAAACAGACATGTCCTGAAAACCATGCTAGTTTGTCTGGTGAACGCATCACTGGTTCATCTCCTTCATCAAAATTATCCATATTTGACATAAAATGCAACAAAATTGTAAAAAAAAAAAATGACAGGGAAATCACGCAAAGCAAGCAGGGAAATCAGTCAAAGTGAGCAGACCAGGGAGGCAACCATGATGAGTCATCTGACCCAAATACCAAGTGCTGATTTGCCTGTGTGGAGTTATCTGGTTTTGTAAAAACAGGGTCCTGGCGTTTATCTGCCTTTGAAAAAAAGCATGAACTTCGTAGTGTATTTAACATAGGACATATCAGATTTTCAGGAAAAAACAATTTGAACTTCTAGAAGTAGGTAATGTGAACAGTTTGATGTACAGAGGGAAATTTTCTTTGAAGTGGCCTTTATCGGTTTTTGCCAACGAACTCTTCATATATATGTCAGCATCAATCTGTGCTCCTTATGGGTGTTGTAGTCATGTAAGGGATAAGGGCCTATACTTATATAACGCTTTTCTAGTCTCAAAGACCACTCAAAGCGCTTCACTAATACTAACCCTCTATTCTAAGGGCCTATAAGATAAGATAAGATAAGATAAGCCTTTATTAGTCCCACAATGGGGAAATTACAGGATTGCAACAGCACAGGGATAGCAACACTCAGAGCAACAATCAGTAGGCAAGAGAAAAACAAGAGCAGCGAGTATACATATTTACATATAAATATAAACATATATATATATATAGACACACAGTGCGGAGCATATAGGAGACAGATGTCTAGGGACAATTTAGAACAACCAATTAACCTAACATGCATGTCTTTGGATTGTGGGAGGAAACCAGAGCCCCCAGAGGAAACCCACGCAGTACAGGGAGAACATGCAAACTCCACACAGAAAGGTTCCTACCCCTGCCAGCCTGGGGATTTGAACCTGGAACAAATCCCCAGGCTGGAACCTGGGGATTTCAGCCTGGAATGGAACCTGGAATGTCTGCGTGATCAAAACGCTTCTTGTTCCCGCCAAGCCTTATATCCCGCCTGGTTTTGTGAGTTTTTGTTACAGCTTCTGAGCTGTTGATTACTTTGTGTTTTTTCCTTTGAGCTGTGGCAGTTTAGTAAGCTCTTTAATAACACATCGCCAACTTTGAGTACTGCATTTGGGTCCAGTTCCTCAAACCATGACAGTAGGATACCCATCCAAATGGACTCAGTGTACTTGAAGTTTTGCCAGATCGGCCTCGACGAGGACAAAGCATGGGTGGCTTCTAACATGGAGACCACTATCGAGTATGTCTGCACTTCCCACATGCCGGACGAAGCCCTCCTCTTCCTTGGATGCGCCGAAGAGATGAGTGAGGTGTTTCCATTCCTGCGACGATTCCCTCAGCTTGTCCAACTGCATGAGCAGAGTGACAACATGCAAATCATATTTCGGGGACTGATGGAGTCGTTCCCAGCGGTGGGAGAGAAGCTGATGGAGGAGGGACCCCACCCATTCGGGGGAAGATGTGGTTGTCAATGCCGCCGTAAGACACAGCGGCCCGGCTTCTTATCCCTGGCGGGGGCACACCAGACCTCTGTTTCCTTCTCCTTCAGTCCACTGCCAGCTCAACACCATCGGGCAGACTCACCTTGTCAGACGAGTTCCTGCAGCTCCTGGGAGGACTCGCCTGACGCGTCGGCGGCAGCAGAGCAGGAATACAGGCAAGTAACCGTTACCTTTTTAACATTAATGAATGAAGAGACTTGTCTGATTCTCCGTGGGGAGACTCAACCGCGGCTGCCTGCCACTGCTGCCAATTCCATCCTGGCTCCTGACTTAGAAAGTTCAAGACCGTAACAGGAGACCCCTCACATCCCGCCCACCACCTGTTTGACCTGCCTTCTCCTAATCTTTCGGCCGACAGTTCAGATCAATCAGGTCCCACACCTCCAGACTGACAAACAGTTTCTTCCCATGGGTCATCCGAACTGCAAACAGTCAGAGGCCCCACCCCCCCTCCCTCCAAACGCTCACATGCACACAACTGAGGACCTATTCAATTATCATAATAACACAGCCATCTTTGCAATCTGCACTTTCATGTATATTGACCCATCCGTGAAACCACTACTATGTATATTTTCCATAATCCTTGGGCCATTTTACTCAATTTTTTGTTCAATTGTGTGTTCTGCACTCTGCACTCTTGTGTACATAGTTCCATTCGTGAAGCCACTACCATGCTTGTGTATATTTCCATAATCATGGGCTATTTTTATTTCAGTCATGTGTTTAATCATGTGTTCTGTAACCATGTTTTATCTAATCCTTCTCTCTTACTTTATTGTGCAGTAGCCTAGTGGAGCACCCACAATTTCGTTGTACTGTATAACTGTACAATGACAATAAAGCCTATTCTGTGGCTGTAAAGATTTATAAGCAGCAAACTGAGGGTTTTAAGTAGGTTTATTAAATCATACCACCATCATAGGAACTCGCTCCAGCCCTTGTGCAGGCGGGCTGGAGCGGGTCCTCAGGCTCTCAGCAGCAGTAGTCAGAAGCAGTTGTAAGAGTGAGAGAGTGAGTTACAGAGCAATGCAGCTTTTATATCCAACTACAGACAATACATGAAAGGCATGGGACATTTACATCACAGTAAGAGCAGGAAGCATGAACACAATGCATGAATGGCACATTAACATTCAATTCAATTCAATTCAATTCAATTCAACTTTATTTATATAGCGCCATTTCACAACAACAGTCATCTCATAGCACTATCAACTGTAGGGGGGAACCCCCACAGTTGCAGAAAGACCCCAGCAATCAGGTGATCCCCTGTGAGCAAGCACTTGGCGACGGTGGAGAGGAAAAACTCCCTTTTAACAGGAAGAAACCTCCAGCAGAACCAGGCTCAGGGAGGGGCAGTCATCTGCTGCGACTGGCTGGGGGGTGAGGGGACAGAGAAGATGAAAAGAACAGACATGTAGAAAGCAAACAGCACAATGGAGACTCAATCTATGGGAGAGAACAAACAAATGTTAATGACCAGCAAAAAAAAAAAATTCATAGAGAGTGAGGAAAGGAGTGAGGCCCAGTGCATTACTGGAGGTCCCCCGGCTGACTAAACCTATAAGCAGCATAACTAAGGGAGGGTTCAGAAACACATGATCCCTCCCTAATTGTAGGCTATATCAAAAAGGTAGGTTTTAACCCTAATCTTAAAAACAGAGATCGAGTCTGACTCCCGAATCCAGATTGGCAGCTGATTCCACAGGAGAGGAGCTTGATAACTGAAGGCTCTGCCTCCCATTGTACTTTTGGAGATTCTAGGTATTACAAGTAGTCCTGCATTTTGGGAGCGTAGTGCTCTGTTAGGATAATACGGTAGTATCAGATCTTTTAAATAAAGAGGAGCCTGATTGTTTAGAGCTTTGTAAGTAAGAAGAAGGATTTTAAACTTAATTCTAAACTCTATGGGAAGCCAATGAAGGGAGGCCAGAACCGGAGAGATATGATCTCTCTTTCTAGTACCTGTTAAAACTCTTGCTGCAGCATTTTGGATCAGCTGAAGACTTTTTAAAGATGTTTTAGGACAACCTGATAATAAAGAATTACAATAATCTAATCTCGAGCTAACAAAAGCGTGGATCAGTTTCTCAGCATCACTCTGAGACAAGATGCTCCTAATCTTGGCAATATTACGCAAATGATAGAAGGCAGTCTTAGAAACAAATTTAATATGTGAATTGAAGGACAAATCCTGATCAAAAATAACTCCAAGGTTCCTCACAGAGCTATTAAGAGAAAGAGTAACTGCATCCAAACTGAAAGTTTGATTTGGAAAGGAATTTCTAAGGTTTTTTGGACCAACAAGAATGACTTCAGTCTTATCTGAATTTAATAGCAGGAAATTACAAGTCATCCAAGCTTTGATTTCCTTAAGACAGGCTTCTAACTTGGCTAATTGATTACTATCATCTGGCTTCATTGACAGGTATAATTGTGTGTCATCTGCATAACAATGAAAATGTATACAGTGCTTTCTAATAATGTTGCCTAACGGAAGCATATATAAACTAAAAAGAGTAGGGCCAAGCACAGATCCCTGTGGAACTCCATGACTAAGCTTTGAGTTGAAAGAAAACTCATTATTTACATGAACAAACTGGAACCTATCAGATAAATAAGATCTAAACCACTGCAACGAAGTTCCATTAAGTCCAACATAGTGTTCTAATCTATCAAGTAGAATATTATGATCGATAGTATCAAAAGCTGCACTAAGGTCTAAAAGGACAAGTACAGAAACTAGTCCATTATCAGATGCAATGAGGAGGTCATTAGTGACCTTCGCTAAGGCTGTTTCAGTGCTATGATGGATTCTAAACCCAGATTGAAATTCTTCAAGTAAACCATTTCCCTGCAGGTGGTCGAATAATTGCGTAGCAACAACTCTTTCTAAGATTTTTGAAATGAAAGGGAGATTAGAGATTGGTCTATAGTTAGCTAAAGCTCCTGGATCTAGCGTTGGCTTTTTGAGTAAGGGTTTAATTACAGCTGTTTTAAAAGCCTGCGGTACATGGCCTAAAGTTAATGAAGAATTGATTAAATGAAGAATAAAGCTACCAATAAGTGGGAAGACTTCTTTAAATAACCTAGTAGGAATAGGGTCTAAAAGACAAGTTGAAGGTTTGGATGAGGAAACTATTTTGTCTAACTCACAAAGGTCGATTGGAGTAAACTCATCAAGACAGACATCAAAAGAAGGAGTTGTAGTAGTTACAGTATTTAAGTTAACTGTGGGAAGAATATGATTGATTTTATCTCTGATAGATGAAATTTTATTATTGAAAAAGTTCATAAAGTCCTGACTAGTAAGCTCTAAGGGAATGCTAGGATTGACAGAGTCCTGACTCTTTGTCAACCTGGCTACAGTACTGAAAAGAAACCTGGGATTATTCTTGTTCTCTTCTATTAATGCAGAGTAATAACTTGTTCTAGCTTTTCTAAGAGATTTTTTATAAATTAAAAGATGATTTCTCCAAGCTAAATAGATTTCATCTAAATTAGTAGAGCGCCATTTTCTTTCTAATTGACGAGTCTTCTGTTTTAAGCTACGAGTTTCTGTGTTGAACCAAGGAGTTAGAAATCTCTGATTAGACTTTTTCTTTTTTAAGGGGGCCACCAAGTCTAGAGCCTGATGCAGAGAAGCTGAAACACTATCCACCATGTTATCAATTACAGAAGGAGCAAGCTGTCTATAGCTTATTTCCGTTGTGTTGACACATGGCATAGAGGAAACAATCTGCATAAATTTGGAAACAGCATCATCTGAGAGGCATCTACTGTAATAATATTTTTCTTTAGGAGCCAAATAGTCAGAAATGGTAAAATCAAAGGTTAACAGACAATGGTCTGACAGTACAGGGTTATGAGGAGACACTACAAGATTTTCTATTTCTATGCCATATGTCAGAACAAGGTCCAATGTATGGTGGCGGTAATGAGTAGAATTTCCTACTTTCTGAGAAAACCCAATCGAGTCTAATATTGAATTAAATGCCACATTAAGGCAGTCACTATCTACATCCACATGTATATTAAAGTCCCCTACTATAATTATTCTATCAGATTTCAGCACTAAATCAGCTAAGAAATCAGCAAATTCGGATAAAAATTCTGAGTAGGTTGATGGGGGACGATAAACTATGGCAAATAAAATTGGGTTTAACCTAAAATTGCTAAAGTGCCCAATACTGAGGACCAGGCCCTCAAAGGAATTATAACATGTTTTTTGCTTTACATTAACTAGTAATTTGGAATGGTAAATTGTTGCTACTCCTCCTCCATGACCAGAACTTCTGGGATTTTGACAGTTTAAATAACCAGAGGGAGTTGATTCATTTAAACCGACATAATCCTCTTGCCCTAACCAAGTCTCTGTAAGGGAAATTAAATCAATCTGATGATCAATTAACAGATCATGGACTAACAGAGACTTGGGAGTTAGAGACCTAATATTTAGTAAACCACATTTAATTTTTAAATTATGAGGAGGAACAGAGGCCAAATCATTCAATTTAGAGGCTTTATGTTTAATTTGAGTTTTACCAATGTTTTGCTTTATCACTTTGGGGTGCTTATGCATGATATTTTTATTTACTTTGGAGGGAGCAGACAACGATTCTCTGATGGGGAAGACAGGGGCTAAGCTGAGGGGTGGCGGATGAAGAGGAGCTGCAGAGAGGCGTGTAAGACTGCGACTCTGCTTCCTGGTCCCAACTCTGAGTAGTCATGGTTTTGGAAATTTGGATAAAAAAGATGCCAGATTGTTAGATAAATGAGAAGCACCATCCAAAGTGGGATGAATGCTGTCTCGTCTCATAAGACCAGGTTTTCCCCAAAAAGAGCTCCAATTGTCAATGTAGCCCACGTCATTTTTAGGACACCACACAGACAGCCAGCGGTTCAAGGATGACGAGCGACTAAACATGTCATCACTGGTCAGATTGGGGAGGGGCACAGAGAATACTACAGTGGCAGACATCGTTTTTGCAAAGTCACACACCGATTCTACATCAAGTTTGGTGACTTCCGACTGCCGGAGACGGATGTCATTAATGCCGGCGTGAATAACAATTGTGGAGTATTTACAGTTACTTTTAGCCAGCATTTTCAGATTTGACTCGATGTCGCCTGCTCTGGCCCCAGGAATGCATTTGACTATGACCGCTGGAGTCTCTAGGTTCACGTTTCTGACTACAGAGTCGCCAATGATCAGAGTTTTTTCCTCAGCGGGTGTGTCGCTGAGCGGGGAAAAACGATTAGAAACGTGAACAGGTTGGTGGTGAACCGGGGCTTTGCGACTAGGCTTCCTTCTCACCGCCACCCACCCAGTCTCCTCGCTGCTGAGGAGAGCCGGGGAACCGCTGACAGGGGGGCCTAAGCTAGCTAGCTCCGCTGCAGCTAATGGGCGTCCGTCGAGATTAACTGGCGCAGACGGTGTTTCAATGCAGCGGAGCCGGGATTCCAAATCAGACAACCTCGCCTCGAGCGCCTCAAAAAGACAACATTTATTACATTTACCGTTATCGCTAAAAGAGGCAGAGGTGTAGCTAAACATCTGACAGAGAGAGCACACCAGAGGAGAGGAAAGAGAGCTAGTAGCCATAGCTAATAGCTGGAGAGCAACCACACAGGCAGACAGCAAAACAGGAAGTGACGATACGTTACGTTACCACAAGGAAGTGACATCACAGTACTGAGCAGGAAAAAGCTAGACGAAGCAAGGCTGCCTGTTGACATTAATACACACATTTCACTGTAATGTTAATCGCTCCAGATGCGCGCTCTGATTGTCCCAGTCTGTTGTGGGGGTTATCCACAATTCTATTCTATTCGATTAATTTCTATCCACCCATCCTCACCTGCATCTCCCCCCTCGAATTCTGTTTATTTTGAGAGACTGGCTATACTGGGAGGGAACCTACTTGTCTGGGATGAGCCGGCTGCTCCAGAGGCCCCTCAAACTGCAGCTGCCTCCAGGAAGGGGTTCCAAGCAGCTGTAACCCCCAGACCAGATTCTCCTCTGGTTGCTGTTTCAGTGTCTGGGCTGCATGAGAAACATCCGGTACCAGCTCCACAGTGCTCCCAAACTCCAGTACCAGCTCCACATCGCTCTGCAGCTCCAGTACCAGCTCCATGGTGCTCCCCAGCTCCAGCACCAGCTCTGCGGGTCATCTTGCCTGCAGCCGTTCCAGAGGCCGCTGTTCCAACAGCTCATTCAGAGTCCGCTGCACCTGTTGTTCACCCTGAAGTCATCACTCCGGCAGCAGGAGACCAGGAGTTAAGGCAAGTAGCTTTTAATTTATTTTCAACCATCATTTTTTGCCTTGCTCCTGGTGAGGGGACCCAAGCGCAGACTCCACCAGCTGCTGAGTCCTCCCCACCAGCCTCTGCTGCTTATGACTGTGGTGTCACCTCACTGACCTTGTGTTCTCCTCCCTTGACTGAGGTGGCCATGTTGAGGATGGAGCTGCAGGAGGACCATGCTCCACCTCAGCCACCCATCGTTCCAGAGGTCTGGGGACCTTCACCTGTTGTTTCAGAGGTCGGGGACCTCCATTTGTTGTTCCAGTGGCCGGCCCATCTTTTTTAGGACTCCCCCACATTCATTCCCACTTAAAATGGTTAAAATAAATGGTTAAAAAAAATGCAAATAAAAACAAGGTTAGACATAGATATGTGAACATTTCTTAATAAAGAAGTGAATATTTAATGGGGTATCCTAATTTTTTCACATAACTGTATATGTCAGTGTCAATCTGTGTTCCTTATGGGTGTTGTAGTCATGTCTGTGTGACCAACATGCTTCTCATTCCTGCCAAGCCGTGTATCCTGCCTAGTTTTCTGAGTTTTTGTTACAGCTTCCGAGCTGTTGATTACTTTGTCTTTTTTTTACATTGAGCTGAGCCAGTTTGGCCATCTCTTTAATAAAACATTGCCAACTTTAAGTACTGCATTTGGGTCCAGTTCCTCAAATCGTGACAAACTTTACTTGAGATGAATTAGCAACAGTCCCAAGCTTTGTGACTGCAAATGCTTCCAATTGTAAAACCTGAACAAAGTATGACATTTCATTCTGAGGTCGTGGCAGTAAAAACATCTTTGGAAAATGCAAAGGTGAGACGTCGCCAATGAAACTAACTCTGATTTACCCTGGAGCCATTCTGTAATCTCAGTACAATCAGAGTTCATCTGTGGCCTTTGATAAAAGTGGTCACAGATGAAACTGATAATACAGAAGGGAAAAAGGTTAAAATAATACATTTCTTAAAAGATGGTGATCCTTTATGCTATTCAGTAAAATCCACATATAATATTAGTTCAGGCCAGTTAATAGAAGAAAGATAGAAGAGTTTGTGCTAAACTAAAATCGGGAGTCTACTGATAACTTCTGAGTTTCTTCAACTGTGGTCTTATTTGGCCCTCAGTAAAAATAAATGCTGTCACAAAATTTTGACATTTTATATCACCATTTTCTTCGGCTTTCCTTTCAGTTTCTTTCTGTCCTCCTTTTTCATCCTTGCCAGTGCTCCTTATCATCTTCCTTCTTATCTTCTCCTATCACACAAATGTAGATGGGAACACTGGATTTGATACATAAACTATAATTAATCCACTGGAACACATCTAAGAAAACTTTGATTCTCGACAATAATTACAAAGGGTCACTCCAGCAATCCATGATTAGAGGGAGCGATGAGAACATCAGCGATACAGCACAATATCATTTCTAAAATGGTTAATATGCCAGCCATCGTTTTCACATTCAAGGGTTTTTCTTATGGAAAATTGCCTTCAAAAGGCAATACTGGAATCCCATTTAACTAAACTTAATGTTCTCAATCAAGAACAAAGAGTGCCTTATTCATCAGTATAGGGAATATGAGAAAATAGATTGCTTCAGTCTTGAATTGCCAGTAGTTAAAGAAATTACTTCAGTATGCCATGATTCATCACCTCAACCAGAGAGTAATTGAACTTGGTTGCTATGCAAGAAGCTCTAATTGAAATGAAAAAGGACATAGTTTTAATTCTTGTTAAGAATCACTGGCATAATTTTCAACAATTTAAAAATCCTTAATGATGTACTTACAAATGTGTTATATACAATAATGATGAGCATAACAGTCAGTCTTGATAACAGCCTTCAGTGAGGTCACGTGATGGTTGCTGGGTTTGTGCACTATAACATGGAGACGACATATAATTTTGGTGTTGATTGCTGTATATGTTTTACTTATGGTTTGGAATTTATTTCTGCATATAGTTTTTGAGTCCAGAACAAATTTGTTTACAGGGACTGTAACTTATTTTTACTTTAAAATAGCTTTATTATGATAAGAATAACTTATCAGGTAGTTGATTAATTAAAGGTGAACTAAACTGTATTTTCATGTAAACGGCTTAAAAAATAATAATACATCAACAAAATGTGTAGAAAGGTGCAGAATTAGTCTCTGTATTCTTATATATATATATATATATATATATATATATATATATATATATATATAGAGAGAGAGAGAGAGAGAGAGAGAGAGAGATGAAAAAATACTTAAAAAAAAATCTTTACAGGTCCAAAATAATCATATCTAAGCAGTTGGATGATGACACTCTGGTGGTCGATAACATAGCTATAATACAGTATAAACACTAGATAGGACATTGCTAACATTTTTATACCAGACGTAGGCATCATATTATGCAGGTAATTATAATGGTTGACAGCACCTGCAACATTGTGAAAATATGATACACAAACAACTATATTAATTGTAATCATATGTAAATGGAACGTGACTAGCCCGGCAGCTATCCATGTCCTATCTAGTGTTGATATATATCTATGGCTATGAATTGCCCTTCGGGGCAGAAAGGTGAGACCCACGCGCTGAACTTTGAGTTTGGGAGATTTATTGAAAAAACAACAAACACAAAGTCTACACAGTGCTCTAATGGAAAATGCAAACAAACGGGTAAACTTACCAGTATAGCACACCACAGCAGGAACAGGGCTCTGGTGGAGACGAAGAGAAACTTCTCCAACAAGACAGCAACAAGGAGAAATTAAAATATTACCCTAAAATAAGATCCAAAACAATTTACATAAGCAGTGACAGGTGTGGGTCACATGAGCGGGCAGGTGAAAACAATGATGCATAACTTGACCAGCTGGGGGCAATGAGAGAAGAGGCTGAAGCTGACAGCTGACAGGAGTGATGCCCACATGAAGCACAAGACCAAGAAATGCCCTTGACAGCTGTCAGCCCAACAGTAAAGAACTAAAGAATAAAATATCAACAAGTGCAGACTAAAATATAAATGCAAATAAATACAAAATAAGAACGTAACAAAACTAAAACAAACAGGAAAATAGCAAACAGTCCAAGAATTACAAAAACCCAAAAAAGCACAAAATACAACAAATATGTAAATAAAAGGAAAAAGCCATGGGACAGAGCCTGGAGGAAACCTCCAGAGCTCAGCTCATGACAGAGCCCCCCTCTCAAGAGGTGGATACCAGACAACCCAGGGTAACATCAAAAAGAAAAAGAAAAAAACCCTCCCCCCCCCAATAGGAGCACAACAATAACTCAGGGGGAACAGGCTAGGAGGGAACGAAACAAAACCCTGCTCTCAGGACCCACACCAGAGAAAACCCTCAACTCCCCTAAGCCCCCTGGACCGAGGAGCTGGATAGTTCAGGCGGGTGACAAGAGTCCCAGAACCGCCACATGGCACGATGGAACGAGATGGGTGGCCTCCCAGAGAACGTGGGCCACACAACTCTGCGGCACAGACTGTCAGGTGGTCTGCCAGAGTTTTTCAACCACCTGCACAGCAGAGGTGGTCCAGCAGGCAGTTGCCCGACCGGAAGGACAAATAGTGGGCACAATGGAGGAGTCGGGGGAACCAAGACAATGTCAGGTGGAGGAGAGGGAACCATGATGGCCTCGGGCAGAGGAAAGGGAACCATGACGGCGTCTGGCAGAGGAGGAGGAACAATGACGGCATCTGGCAGAGGAGGGGGGACCACAATGGTGTCAGGCAGACCTGTAGTACCCTCGGTGGCCCTGGACTGGGACATTGCAGCACCCACGGTGGCTCCGGGATGAAGCGGAGGTAGACCCGCAGAGGGCCCAGACTGGGCCATAGCTGCACCCACAGTGGCCCCCGAGCTGAAGCATAACGCCCATGACGGGCCCACACTGGACCGCAGCCCCCAAGTTGGTTTTAGGCTAGAGCGCAGCCCCCATGACAGTCCCCGACTAGGACACAGCACCCACGGAGACCCGGACTGAAGAGGAGCAGCACCCATGGAGGTCCCGGGCTGGGACGGAGCACCCGCAACAACCTCAGCCAATGGAGAAGCAGCACCCTTGGGGGTCCGGGGCTGGGACGGAGCACCCGCGATGACCTCCTCTGGAGGGGGAGTAGCACCCACGGAGGTCCCGGGCTGGGACGGAGTACCTCCGACGACCTCAGCGGGAGGAGCTGGACCTATGGGGATCTTGGGTGGCAAGCCGGAACCCACGGAGTCAGCTGGCTGAGCTGGACAATCCTCGGTGACCCTGGGGTAAAGCTCAGGCAAGAGTGGCAGAGAAATGGGGACAGGGTCACCGGTAGAAGTGGAGTCCGGGAGGCAAGCTCAGGTGCAGCTGATGGCTGCACTTGGCTCTCTCTACCAAGAGCCCGACAAGAGCTCTCCAAAACTGAGACAATGAAAACAAAGGAGAGCACTTGCCTGAGCTCAAGCTCCACTGCCGTCCAGGACTCCGTCGATCCAGGCGACGATGTTTCGGGTCCGGTCCTCTGGTGGTCCAGCTCAAACTCTGCTGTGGCGGCCCCAGCAGCAGGCATGATGGTCGATGCAGTCCCGGGACCCCCCAGTGATGTCACCCACGCAGGTGGCTCACCCAGCGTGGTGACAGGAGGTTGATTTCCCACTGGCACTGGATCCCACTCAGCTGAGGCCCGGGGACACTTCATCGTTGGCGCAGACGTCTGCTCGGTTCCAGCGCTCTCCTTCCATCCAGATGGTGGCTGCGGGGCTGGGACTAGGTCCTCCAGGACCACAGGCTCCTCCATTGTCCAGCGGCTCAACCCTGTAGTTGGTAAACACTCTGGGAGAGTAGGAGGAGACACAGAGAGGGCAGGTGAGAAATTAGTGGCTGCAGCAGATGGTGAGGGATCAGGGGACTGCAAACCCTGAGGCTCACTACCGGGAATCAAGCAAGGCATATCATCATAAAATGAGGGAGAATGAAATGACACTTGCCCGTCTTCCCAGGGCTCAATGTTTCCTGCTGCAGCAGGTGTAGCGTCATCCCTCTCTGTGACTACGGTGGATATGGGTCCCTCAGAGAATCGTGGAGGAGCCGCCCCTGTGGACATGGAGATAGGCAGAGCCAGAGGAAAAACAGACGACCTCTCTCGGCAGCGGAAGAGAGCGCCGAGGAGAAGCAGGAGACAGCAGCTGCAGAGAGGGAAGAGGCTGACGATACAGCCGGAGAACAAAAACACTGACAATGCACTGCTGAGGGAGGCTTCTGTCTCGGCAAAGGGGAGATTGCTGCCTGACAGGCGGGAGTGTTCTTCCGGTGGTCCGGAACGGGATGATGGTGTCGTCATGGAGCTGATGGAGCGGGAGCAGGAATGGGTGAATTGGAGGGTGAGCTGGGCGTCTGCCGTGGACCGCGCTTTGGCGTCATGCTCGGACTTGCTGGAGGCAGCCCCCATCTCTGCCCAGGGAAGGATTGCTGGAAGACGGAAAGCGTAGCCAACAAGTCCGCAAACTGGGCATGCTTCCACAACCCCAGATGCGCCCCAACAATGGCAGTCACTGAATCCACTTTTTCCCAGATCTTCTTTGGGCTGCGGGAGGTGAGGGCTTCATCCACGAATCTCTGGATAAATTTGGCAGCCCATTCCTCCTCCACATTCAGGGATCCCACTGCCAACCTCCCCTTGATTGTTGGAAGCTGACGTACTGGTGCAATGATGAGCTCCACAAAAAATAGGTGAGTGAAAAAAACAAAAATCAGCAAACTCACAGCAGCTGGGTCTCTACTGGCCGCTGTCTTCTGTCATAAATTGCCCTTCGGGGCAGAAAGATGAGACCCACGTGCTGAACTTTGAGTTTGGGAGATTTATTGAAAAAACAGCAAACATAAAGTCTACACAGTGCTCTAATGGAAAATGCAAACAAACGGGTAAACTTACCAGTATAACACACCACAGCAGGAACAGGGCTCTGGTGGAGACGAAGAGAAGCTTCTCCAACAAGACAGCAGCGAGGAGAAATGAAAATACTACCCTAAAATAAAATCCAAAACAATTTACATAAGTAGTGACAGGTGTGGGTCACATGAGCGGGCAGGCGAAAACAATGATGCATAATTGGACCAGCTGGGGGCAATAAAAGGAGAGGCTGAAGCTGACAGGGGTGACGCCCACACGAAGCATAAAACCCGGAAACATCCTTTACAGTTGTCAACCCAACAGTAAAGAACTAAAGAATAAAATATCAACAAGTGCAGACTAAAATATAAATGCAAATAAATACAAAATAAGAACGTAACAAAACTAAAACAAACAGGAAAATAGCAACTATTATTGATATTAATAATGTATTATTATATTTGAGAAGTATCATACCTTTCATATGCCATGTTTAATGTTTATATTGTAGCCACACATGTGACTTACTGAATGCCTTACATAATGCCTCACATCTTAGATAAGAACAAAGGCAGAGTTTCCTTGGAGATAACAGGAAGCTGTGAAAGTGTAATCTTTGGTATGCAAGAGACTGCCTGGAGGATCCTTTGGGGGCCAAAGACTGTGACGGGGATGCTAAAGGATTAAAGAGGAAATGCATTGTTACTTTTGATTTTAATGCAATGTGACTTGTGAGCTGTGGGGAGACCTGGGTATATAAGGGACGAGTTTTTTCTGAGATGTTCTCTTTTCTACTTTGCTCATGTTGGAGATGTGTAATAAACTGCCTTGAGACAAAACTTGCCTCTTCAATTACACACTCCACACTAGTGACCCAAGACGTAGCATGCAGCAAGAAGAGAATTCCCCGGGGCCAGCCTCGTTGGGAGCCCCCAGCCAAGCGTACGCCGTTACAGTCCAGCTACCGGACTTTTGGCAGCACAACCCGCGCTCCTGGTTCCACTTGGTTGAGGCACAGTTTGCCCTCCGGGGAATATCGGTAGATGACACGAAATTCTACCATGTGATTGCAAAGCTCGATAACCACATGACGCAGCATGTGGAGAGCCTTCTGGAGCAGCCACCAGCCAGCGACAAATACGACACGTTGAAGGCTGCACTCATCCAGCACTACACTCTCTTGGTTGAGGAGAGAGCAGAGACTCCTGGCGCTGACCGAGTTGGGAGATGGCACGCCCATTGACCTGATGGAGAAGATGCTGAGGTTGAAAGGCTCGGACGATGACCACTTCATCTTTACCCAGCTCTTCCTCAGGACCCTGCCATCAGTGACGAGAGCAGCCCTGGCCAGTTCGCCGTTGTTGGCCCAGCGGGACTACCGTGTGCTGGCCTGGGAGGCGCATCGGATTGTCAACGCCAGCAGAGTGCGCGCGGCCACGGCGGCAGCGACGGAGCTCGGCGCGACGGCCGGAGATGGCGGGGAGCCAAGGACAGCGGTAGCAGAGCCATCGACGACGGCAGCGGCGGGGGCCAAGGAACGCGGAGGAGACACCCTTTGTTTCTACCACCGCTGTTTTGCAGAGAAGGCACGCAAATGTATACCACCGTGCCAGTTCAAGCGCTTGGGAAAACGCCAAGACCGGGGGTCAGTAGTAACTGCGACCCTCGGGGAGGAGAACAAGCTGCTCTACTTGACGGACGCACGCTCGGGGAGGCATTTCCTCATAGACACAGGCGCCCAGTTGAGTTTCATCACGCCTTCCTACGCCGACCGGCTGGCAGGTTCCAGCGGTCCCGAGATGGCAGCAGCGAACGGCTCGGAGATTAAGACCTTTGGTGAGAGGACTCTGCTTCTGTCTCTACACGGCCGTACATTTGAGTGGACTTTTGTCATAGCAACATTGAATTTCAATATATTGGGGGCTGATTTTTTGTGCTCACATGGTTTGTTGGTTGATGTCGCTAACAGGCGCCTGGTTAATGCACTTTCTTTTGACTCTATTCCCTGTACAGCTCGAGTGGCCCCGCCAACAGCACAAGCCAACGTCACAGCGGCAAGCGGTAAGTTCCACACACTGCTCACTCAGTTCCCAGCACTCACGGTTCCCACATTTTCGGCAGCCGTCGCTAAACACGGGGTGGAACATTTTATTACCACCACCGGGCCGCCCGTTTTTGCAAAACCTCGGCGCTTGGACACAGCTAAACTGGCCATAGCGCGCGAGGAGTTCACCAACCTGAAGAGGTTGGGCATCATCAGGCGTTCGAACAGCCCATGGGCTTCCCCGCTACACATGGTCCCGAAAGCTGACGGCTCATGGCGACCTTGCGGGGATTTCCGCAGGTTGAACAACGCCACGGCGCATGACCGCTATCCAATCCCCCATATCCAAGATTTTTCCGTTCATTTGGCAGGGGCGCGCATTTTTTTTAAAATAGACTTGGTCCACGGTTACCACCAAGTCCCAGTGCGCGCTGAGGACATACCCAAAACAGCGGTAATAACTCCATTTGGCCTATTCGAGTTTTTGCGCATGCCATTCGGGCTTAAAGGGGCTGCACAGATGTTCCAACGCATGATGGACGCGGTGCTGTGCAATCTCCCTTTCGTGTTCGTCTACTTGGACGATATCTTGGTAGCCAGCGCGTCCGAAGACGAACACGAAAACCACCTTGCGGCAGTTTTCCGGAGGTTGGGAGAGCACGGGTTAATAATCAACCCAGCGAAGTGTCAGTTCGGGGTGACGCAGATCGATTTTTTAGGACACTGCGTTTCCCCCGAAGGAGCGGTTCCGCTGCCTGACAAAGTGCGCGCGGTAGCAGTGTTCCCCCGGCCACAGACGGTCAGGGCGTTACAGGAGTTTTTGGGAATGGTGAATTTTTATAACCGTTTCCTCCCCCGCGCAGCGCAGCTCATGCAACCGCTGTATGCCGCGCTCAAAAAACAGAAACCCGCGAATAAGATCGAGTGGTCCCCGGAGCGGGAGCGAGCGTTCTCGGAGGTCAAAGCAGCCCTGGCAAACGCTGCGTTGTTGGCACATCCAGACCCAACAGCCCGCATAGCGCTCACCACTGATGCGTCAGAGGTGGCCATAGGGGCGGTCGTGGAGTAGCAGGTAGCCGGGGCTTGGCAGCCGCTCGCCTTTTTCAGCAGGACCTTGCGCGATAGTGAACGTAAATACAGCGCGTTTGACAGGGAGTTGCTGGCTCTCCATTTGGTCATTCGCCACTTCCAGTTCTGGCTAGAAGGGCGCTGTTTCACCACGTTCGTTGACCACAAGCCACTAACATTCGCGATGGCCAAAGTTTCTGAACCGTGGTCGGGCCGGCAACAGAGGCAGCTAGCTGCAATCTCAGAGTTTACTACCGATATTCAGCATGTGTCGAGTAAACTGAATGTAGTGGCAGACTGCCTCTCGTGCGTCGTGGCTGCCCCCGTCCGCGTGGGGATAGATTACACAGCCATGGCCACGGAGCAGGTTAGTGACGCGGATGTGCGCGCGTTCAAGTCTGGACCAACAGGGTTAAGGCTGGAGAGCAGGGTGCTGCAAGACGGTATTCCCCCCCTAATCTGTGATGTCTCCACGGGGCGACCGCATCCCGTGGTACCGTGTTTTTGACTCGATTCATTCTTTGGCGCACCCGGGGGTGCGCGCGTTGGTCAAAATGGTAGCAGAAAAATTTGTGTGGCCAGGCCTCCGCAAACAAGTGAAAGAGTGGGCGGCAGCCTGAATGGCGTGCCAACGAGCCAAGGTATACAAACACACGAGGGCTCCCTTGGAGCCATTTCACATTCCGGCTAAGAGGTTTGACCACGTTCGCGTGGACCTCGTGGGTCCCCTCCCGCCATCACAGGGGTGCACGTACCTTCTGACAATGGTGGACCACACCACGCGCTGGCCGGAGGTGGTTCCTTTGGCATCAACCACAGCCGAGGAGGTGGCGCGCGCGTTTGTAACAGCATGGGTGGCGCGTTTTGGAGTCCCGTCGGACTCGTCCGTCCCGGCCCGGCCCTCAATTTGTTTCTGAACTTTGGTCAGCAATGGCCCGCAGCCTGGGTGTCACAATTCACCGCACAACCGTGTACAATCCTCAGGCTAACGGGTTATGCGAACGTTTTCATAGGTCATTGAAAGCGGCTCTCAGGACATCACTGACGGATGCAAATTGGGTAGACAAGCTACCGTGGGTCTTATTAGGGTTGCGTTCTGCGCCTAAAGAAGACTTAGAAGCTTCCCCAGCTGAACTCGTTTTCACACAGCCACTTCGGCTGCCCAGGGAGTTTCTCCCGGATAATCCTGCGCCAGGCAGCTCCCCGTCTCAGCTGTTGCAGCGTAGCACTGACGCAGGCACGCTGCCGGGCCCCGTTCATCACAGTTTTCCGCGCGTTTTTGTGCCTAAAACTTTGAAAAACGCGGAGTTTGTTTTTGTCAGACATGACGTGCATCGCCCCCCACTGTGACCACCTTATGACGGGCCGTTCAGAGTGTTGGAAACAGGGGACAAGCATTTTTTGCTAGATTTGGGGGGTAGGAGGGAAAAGGCTGGCATAAACAGACTCAAACCCGCTTTTGTGGTGGAGGACAAGCAAGTGCTGTTGGCAAGGGCCCCTCGGCGCGGAAGACCACCACGGGGTGCTTCCCAGAGTAATATTTCCCCAGAGCACCCGCAGGGACTGACAAAAGGTTTTCACCCCCAGACAGCAGCTCCCCAGCATGACGGCGCCGCTGAGGCGGTGAATCCTGGTTACAGCAGATACGGGAGGAGACTGAAGCCCAAGCAGCATGTGGATTGATGTGTAATGATGCTATCACAGCATGCAGACTGTAATTATTTTGTTCGATCTAAAATGTTTGGAGGGGGTGGTGTAGCCACACATGTGACTTACTGAATGCCTTACATAATGCTTCACATCTTAGATAAGAACAAAGGCAGAGTTTCCTTGGAGATAACAGGAAGCTGTGAAAGTGTAATCTTTGGTATGCAAGAGACTGCCTGGAGGATCCTTTGGGGGCCAAAGACTGTGAGGGGGATGCTAAAGGATTAAAGAGGAAATGCATTGTTACTTTTGATTTTAATGCAATGTGACTTGTGAGCTGTGGGGAGACCTGGGTATATAAGGGACAAGCTTTTTCTGAGATGTTCTCTTTTCTACTTTGCTCATGTTGGAGATGTGTAATAAACTGCCTTGAGACAAAACTTGCCTCGTCAATTACACACTCCACAATATGTGCATTCCATATATGATGAGTTTATATATTCTTGGCCTGGTTCTGTGAGCAATTTCAGTGATCTAAGCCAATGATCTAAGCCATTTATTATAATCTCTTTGACATAACCTGTTTTGGGTCACAGGAATGCACAGGAACTCCTCAGCCTGTAGAGATCAGTGGTAGATGGACATTCTGTTAGTTTTATGGATCTCATGTCTTCATTACCCATGTCTCCAGACTTATCCTCATCCTCTCTCTCCTTTCTCCTACCTATATATATATATATCAGACTTAGAAGAATGGATCCTTTAGAGATTCTAGGTGTGTCTGAATGTCATGCCTTGTAACCTCTCCCCCAAGGTGGCCAATGGGGTGATTGCTTATATTTTTTGTAATAAATGTACATAAATTCAACTTTCTGCCTGATTATTTGACTTTGAATAATTTAAGCTCAAAATTATTCTAACAGTAAATAAATACAAAATAAGAATGTAACAAAACTAAAACAAACAGAAAATAGCAAACAGTCCAAGAATTACAAAACCCCAAAAAGCACAAAATACAACAAATATGTAAATATAAGGAAAAAGCTATGAGACAGAGCCTGGCAGAAGCCTCCAGAGCTCGGCTCATGACAATGGCCAGTAAGGATGTCACAGCCATTAGCATAACTGGGTTGATGCTAGGTGCCTCTGCCAAGCAGTTGGGGCATGAATAAGTGTGACACCTACTGGCCAGGAGGTCAGAATGTTGTCTCTGTCACCTGTAAGTGAAATCAGCAATTCTAATTACATTCAAACAAGGAAAGAAGCAGACTTGTTCAATGTGGCACAGTTTAAAGCCAAGAGTAAGACATCAATAAAGGTAGCAAGAGAAATACTCTTTGCCGACGACAGTGCTCTAGTTGCACACAGCGTAGAAGATATGCAATCTTTAGTGGAGAAATTTGCAAGAGCAGCTAGCCAATTCAGCCTCCAAATCAACATCAAGAAGACAGAGTGCCTTCATCAACCACCAAAGTTCCAATTATCAACATCACTACCAGAAGAGATCAGCATTGCTACAGAGCCACTAGTCAAGTGCAAGACTTTCAAGTACCTAGGGAGTACTGTTTCAGAGAATGAGTCTGTGGAACAATCGACATGTGTCTATCCGTGTGAAATGAAAAGTGTACAGAGTGACAGTACTGGCTACTCTATTATACGGTGCTGAAACTTGGACTGTCTACAGAGTGCAGGTGAAGAAACTACACACGTACATGATGAGACACTTTTGAGCCATCATGAACATCTCACGGAAAGACAAGATAACCAACATAGAAGTGTTGAAACGAGCTGGTTTACCATCAATGGAGGACATGATAATACAGATGAACCTGAGATGGCTCGGACATGTTGAGAGGATGGACCGCCAGCATCTCCCTTGGCAGTTACTCTACTCACAGTTATGCGAGGGCAAACGCAATCAGGGTAGACCAAGGCTCAGATTTAGAGACACTGTAAAAAGAAACTTGAAGAAGTTGGACATAGACAGAAGTTCCTGGCAGCGGAAGGCTAAGAACAGAGCTGTGTGGAGGAATCTGATCAGACCTAAATGAAACAGTCATTGTCGGCAATGACAGACTGCTATGATGATGATGATGAATTAGTTTATAAAAACTCTATTAGTGTATAATAGTAATGTAAGCTTACTGGCTAGGTATACTCTGCATGGCCACCCTAAATTAAGTGGCCTCAATTTCTCGGTTTAAAAAAAAATATTGAAAATCTTCAACTACATACACAAGTAAAATAACTCTCATAGTGGAAGCCTTTCCAATTAAACCTATCTCAGTTTTGTGGTAGGCAATTTATGTAGGAGTTAAGGACACCACTAGCTCAACAAGGCGTGGAAAATTCATGAGGATTAACTACGCCACCTGATGTGGTAAACTGTCAATTGTAAGCAATGAATTGCTTTATATAGGGATAAATATTCAGGTGAAATTGCTGCATGCACACAACCTTGGCAAATCTCCCACACATATAACTGCATTTATTATGACTGGTAATTGGAAGTGATAGTGATCTCTTCAAGGAAAAAAACACAACACTCTATGCCTTTAAAGAAAGACTGAGTTTATCTACAGTATATGGGAAAAAAGATTCTTTTTTAAGCCAGTCTTGTTCAGTTATCGTGCAAGAGCTATGCATAATGTTAAAATGATAATAATTTACAAAAGCCCTTCTTGGAAAATGGGATTCCTGAGGCAATACAGGAAGGCCATGTAATTGTTATTTTCCAACTGAAGGACAAAAATGGCCTGACACATTAGTGTAGCACATATGCGGGAATTGTCCCAGCCCAGAAGGACTGTAATAAAAGATCATTACTGATATATTTCCTGATTCATATTCAAGGAATTTATTCATCACCAATTCATTCATCAATAAATGCAGCTTCTCCAGCTAGAACACCTCTCATTCCTCTATTTGGAAAAAAATATCCTTGTGTTCACATTACAAGTGCATAAATCAATGATACAGGTCAGATTCACCCAGATGTGCTGATTTTATTTGCTTTACATCAAATGCTGCAACCATTTCCCACATGGATACATTATATTGCCATTGCCACTGTCATATTAGGGCCCTAGCCAGCAATTTTAATTTAGAATGATAAAATGAGATTGAAAACAACTCCGCAATAATCAAAATTATATCTTTGACAGCTTTATGACTGACAGCCCCTTTTAAAGCAGGGTATTTCTGACTTCTGCTTTCTGCATAACAGCATAGCCAATAAGTCAGTATGTTCACCTCATATATAAAGTATATAGTCTATTATGGTCTATCCATCTAACCATATTATTGCACATTAAGGATAAGAAATCCAGGATAAAAACACATGAAAGTCAATCAAAAAGCTAAATACACATTACAAACTTATGGATTTAGATGGGAGCACATTAACTTCAAAATTACTTCACACGGAAGCACATAAAGCAGATGGGAACAGCTAAATGATGACATCATGGTTGGTACGTGGCAGGTTACCATGGTTACCACCCTGACACAAAAACATGGCTACTGAAATGACAGGTGATTGGGAGTTTGATCCCATCACGGCACCTAACTCTTCAAAAGTTCCTCTTGACAACACAGACTTTTTCCTATATTTAAAATTTCATTTTTCTTTTAATTTAGGTGCTCCATCATATGATCCTGTCAACATTTTATTACACAGAAAGTTACATTATATAACATCATGCTAAGTACAACAATGGATCGCGACCTTATTGTGGTGGAGGGGTTTGTGCGCCCTCTGTTGTTGGGGGCAGGTTGTCCCCTGGTAGGGTCTCCCAAGGCAAATTGGACCTGGGTGAAGGGCCAGACCACGAATGGTTCAGTGGATCCCCATAAAAATGTTACAAGGATCAAGTGTATACAACGAGCCACATGGGTCCCTCCTCCATTGGGCTCACCTCTGGCAGGAGGAATCATGGGGATCATGGGATGATGTGAACCGGTCAGCACACTGCTGCCCCCACGACCCAGACCCTGAACTAAATGGTCGAGGATGGATGGATGGATTACAAATGGTTAAAAAGTTGTTTTCAAGGGCATTAAATTCATCACCCAATGCCACTGAGACTGCTTCTTAACTTCAGATACTAGGGAATGACTCCTGAAACAAAGTAGACATGGTTTGCTGGTCATAAAAAATGTGAGGCTGTTGCAAAAAGTGTCTAAATTTTTTGTTGTTTTTAACTGTCAGCTGGGGGTAACTCACCAGAGTGAAAAGAGAAGGTACAGTATTACAGTCAAAAGAAAAATAGCCTCTCTCTCTCTCTCTCTCTCTCTCTCTCTCTCTCTCTCTCTCTCTCTCTCTCTCTCTTTCTCTCTCTCTCTCTCTGTTTATTACCTTGCTAATGCACCTACGGGTTTGATTAATGTGTTCAATCTTTTCAAGCATGTAAACTTTTTGATTTATGGTCCTGCTTTGACGAACTTCAAAGATAAATTTTAAAGGCCCTGCGTACATTGTCTGTGGTTTGCGTCCTTGCTCACAGTTAGAGCATCTTCCTTTGCCATCTCTCATTTCAAAGAACCAAGGAGAGTTTAAATGACCATAAACCAACACAAGCTAGAAACATCTCAGGGTTGGCAAGTCAGGGTGTGGCTGCAAACAGAATTTAAAAGGAGGATCATTTATGGTGAGGTAAGCTTGACAGTTTCAAAATGTGTCTACATCCACCCATCCATCCACCTTCTACTGCTTCTCCGGAGGTCCGGGTCACAGAGGCAGCAGTTTAAGCAGAGAAACGCAGACTTCCCTCTCTCCAGCCACCTGCTCCAGCTCTTCAGAGAGGATACCAAGGTGTTCCCAGACCAGCTGGAAGACACAGTCTCTCCAGTGAGTCCTGGGTCTCCTCCCAGAGGGACGTGCCCGAAACACCTCAAGTGGGAGACGTCCAGGAGGCATCCTGATCAGATGCCCATACCACCTCAACTGGCTCCTTTCAATGTGGAGGAGCAGCGGTTCTACTCTGAGCCTCTCCCGGATGACTGAGCTCCTCACCCTATCTCTGAGGGTGAGTCCAGCAATCCTATGAAGAAAGCTCATTTCAGCCATTTGTATCTGCGATCTTGTTCTTTCGGTTCTTTCCTACCCTTACCTAGGCGGTGGCGCAGGTGTAGTGTGACCGACTACTGATCGGAGGGTCATGGGTTCGATGTCTGCTGTCTGCTTGTCGAAGTGCCTTGAGCAAGACATTGAACACTCAGTTGCTCCTGGTTAGCGCCTGTGTGTATGGCAGCTCTGTTGCCATCAGTGTGTGAATGGGTGGATTGCAGGATCTGTATAGCGCTTTGGTCATCCTAGATGAGAAGAAAAGCGCTATGTAAGTGAACGCCATTTACCATTTTACCTATGTTCATGAGCTTTGGGTAATGTGTCTACATGTACAATGAAAAGTTGACAATGGCTACTATAGGCACCGTTTTGTAATTTATAATGGTGTGTGTATTCGGATTATGTGATCAACAAATCCACACAAGAAAACATTAAGGAGAGGCCAGAAGATGCCCATCAGTAGCACAATCCCATTTTCAGTTTACAGCAATTAAAACAGTTTGGACACTCAACTCTTGACAGGAGCACAAATGAGTGGTGGTACAAAACTGCCAAAACTACACCATAAATAGCAAATAAACAAAACAGTTTGTTTTGAACAAAACAGTTAATAGTTTTCCCTATTAGCCATTTATTCTCATCAAGAAAAGTTTAGTTCATTCCAACAAAAATATCTATCCTCTGAGGGGAAAGTTTAAAAATTGAAATTCTTCCCTCTGGTCAGAGGTTTGGGAGAAGTGTAATAGATATAAATCCTGTTTTATTCCATGTGCTATAAAATCACAGGCAATTTATAACTTCATTCTTAAATAGTCTTTGATGGTTTTATGGTAATTTGATTGTCACCATATTGTATATTTAATCAGTCAGTGTACATATTTTGCTGCAGCCCAGCTGTTGTGAGACTATACAGATTTGAATTGAACTGAACTGAACTAACACACGTCTTTGGACTGTAAAAGGAAATGTGTACACAGAGACAACATGCAAACACCACACATAAAAGCCTCACTTGACCAGGAAAATTGAAACCACTTTTCCACCATTACAACACTAGGTCATAACAGTGATGGAGGAAAAGCTATAATGACTGCAGTATTTACACCTTTCAGTGAAGGTCTTAGGAATCAGGTACATTCCGTTTGTACTCCTCATGAAAGGTTGAAGTGTCAGAGACAGGGCTGTTTATTGTGTATATAAGAGGACGAGCGTGAGTTTTTTGTTGTGGTGTTGTGAGAGGTGCCTCTGATTGACATGCAGTTCTCCACAGAGGCTGATTCACCAGCCCGGGAGGTGTCAGGTTGCAGGGATTACTGAACCATGGGTGAAGCCCCCTGGTACGATATTCATAAGGGTGCTCGGAAACACGAGTGCATATTCGCTTTGTGCATTTTCTTTTTCCTTATGTGTAACTGATTAGCTGTCTGCACTGGTCATCTCTGTCTCACACAGACACACACACACAAATATATTACCACACACTTGAGAGTGAGCAGTCCATACAGGCTCAGCAGACGCTCGTGGAGGCCTTAGAATAAATTGAAAGTGCATCCTAAAAGGGGTAAAGTCCCAATGGCAACCAGCCAAGCTTTTGGCCATGCTTATTGAAGCTGTGAGCTATGAACTCTCTGGAGTCCTTGCTAAAAATCTAAACTGAATTTTATTGGTATACAACTGAAAGGAGATCTGTCGGCTGGTGAGAAAAGGTAGATAAACATCAAGCTGGAGGTGTTTAAGGTCTTATATTGAATGGAACCTCAAGTAAATAAATACAGACAGTGGCTATCAAACCCCCCCCCCCCCCGAGACCCTGGCACAAACACGACAGGCACGGACCTGAGCAAACTGAATTGTATTTTCTGTCTTTCAGACTTACATGAAAAGAGAAGATAAAGGCAGAGTGCAGGGAAGAGATACAGTTTTAACATGCACAGCAGGAGGAGTTTTGCCAATCTGACATGGGCACAAATGTAAAGATATAGTATAGTAATGTTAAAACCACCATCTACCCTAATAATTATACTAATCACCAATTGTGAAATTTTCAGCCAATACTGATACCAGTGTTGAAATAATGCTTTTCCATCTTAACTGCCAGGGAGACAAAGGACTACACATTATATAAAACGAAACTGCTTGCACAGTATTTGAGTACTGCTAGCTTTTGCTGGACTAGCAGCACATTCTTGGCAGATAAAAGTATTATCAGTGGCAAGGACAAGCCAAGACAAACTGACTCCAGTATCTGTTGCAGTGGCTGACCAGATGATAGGTTTGTTTATCTCAGCTCTTTGTGTAGTGCATGTCACAATGCACCGACTGGCACATGTCCACCACAGACCTTGCGACAGATGTGTTTATCTGCCAGGATGTCCAGTCTCACCCCGTGTAACTGGGAGTGGTCCACCACAGACCTGTGGCAGATATTGTTTTTAGTTCTGCCAGGATGCCCTGTTTCACCCTTCATGTCCTCAGAAGGGTAGGGATGCCGGTTGAGTTGCCGACGGCCCAACCCATGAGACAGGTAGTACCGGTTTTCATGGTTATCCGGTAGCAAGCAAGCCAATGCCTGATCAGACAAAGAAAAAAAAAAAGGGGGGGGGATGTAAGTCTCAGTTAAAAGCTGTCAATTTCTGACCAAAAACAGTGGAATTTTATGGGTAAGAAGCTGCAACTTTAGCAAAAAGACAAAAAAGGTGTAAATTTCCAACTGTTTACAACCTAAAACACTGCAAATATAAGATTTGAGTAAAATGCTGCAAGTTTAAGCTTTTTTTTAAAAAAAACTGCAAATTCAAGAGTAAGAAAAGTTCTAAATTCATGAGGAAAAAGCTGCAAAATTATGAATAAAAAAACTGCAAATTTTCAAGTCAGAAGCTGCACATTTCTGAGTAAAATGGCTCTAACTCTGGAGGAAAATCCTACAAATTTATGAGAAAAATCCTCACATTTACAAAAAAATGTTTCTAATTTACATGAAAAAGGATGTGATAAATTGGCATGTGTTGGCCATTTTTTTAAATGACAGCCGTGAGGAGGAACTAAACGGTGGTGTTCAGAGGTGTTAAATCCTGCAGATCTGCACTAATCAGCAGGGAACAGGAGAAGAAGAGGAATAGGTGATCCACAGCAGCAGAAATAATCCAGTTATATAAAATACTGTAAATGAATTGAAAATAGTTTGGTCTTGGATTTTTTCCAAATTTGCACCTCAAATCTATGATTGTTTCAGAGTAAAATCAATGCCACACAACTAGGACACCACTAGAAAATTAATGGCCAGTGTTGATATTTTTTATGCCTTGTTGCAACGGAGGTGTACGGTCACTCAGTGTGTCTGTGTGTGTGTGTGTGTGTGGTTGGTGGATCTGTCTGTTTGTTACCAGCTTTTCAGGTCACCTGGTCAAAATTAAATGCAACTAAAGGCTTGTATCATTGTATCGCCATATTTTCTCGACTTTTATTTTGCCTGAATTTCCAGATAAGGCTTTGTTTTCAAAATAAACATAAATTTAACCGATCTTTACCATCAATGCAGTTGTGAAAAAAGGTATTGTAATAACTATGCCGGGCAACTAGAGGCGGCAGTGCAACATTTTTACAGCACAACACAGCATGTTTTTTGCAGTACGGGGAGGAGAACTGTTATAAAATAGCGGTTTCTGAAAAAAAAAAACATGTATTCAGCAGCTACACCATTTATTCATCACATCGCTTGTTTTCACACTGGTTTTGCTGTTTAGTTTTGCAGAGAAAGAACGAGGTAAAACTCGTTAAATCCTCACCCACAAATGGTCACAGTGAACTGCACATGCTCCCTGTAGAGAGAAGTACTGAGCAATCTGCCAATACTGGGTGAACAAATGTCCATTGTTTTGCCTGTCTGTTTTCTTCCTCTGCCACTAAACAGCAAAAGCTCCTGTTTGTCTTGATTGTCATTGTATTCACGTACCTCCATCACTTCTGCCATTTAAAACATCTTCCACCGTGCTTGTCATGAATCGCCCCTTGGGGCAAAGAGGAGAGAGAACCAGGCACTGAACTGCTAGTTGTGAAATTTATTAATGAACAAAAATTCCAAACTGTGCACAAACACAAAAAATCCAAAATAGTATACAAAGCAAACTTACAAACGACAAAGAGAACACAGGATACACACGGATAGTAAATGCCAGAACAGGGACAGGGTTCTGACACAAACGGTACTGTAAGACTCCAGCAATAAAGGGGAGAAATCATAATCCTTAAATAGAGTTAGAGACAATTGAACACAAATGATGGCAGGTGTGGATACCATGAGTGGGCAGGAGGTGACAATGATTATTACAGAAATCAGCTGGGAGTAGTGAGAGGGAGAAGACAGGACTGACAGCTGACAGGGGCACCACCCACAATAGAGCAAAAAATCCAGAAATGCCACTGACAGCTGCAGCCTCGGAGAAGGAAAGAGAGAGAAAAAACACAAGAAGATACGAATATAATAAAAACAAGTAAATCCAAATGTGTAACTAACAAACCAACAATGAATGCAAAGAGGAGAATAAATCATACTAAAAAGCAATACAGAATGTGTGAAATTCAACCAAAGGTAAAATAACAGGAATGAGAACTCAAAAATACAATCCAATACAAATATTGAAAAAAGACAAAGAGACAGAGCATGGCGGAACCCCCCCGTGCTCAGATCATGACAGTGCTCTTCTTTTGTGTTTGGATTGCAGCTGTTCAAACCTTGGTGGCTCTTGGTTGTCGACAACAGTACAGGCATGTGAACTGCAGATTATTTTCACTGCACATGTGTGTACTCCAAAACTACTGGATGGATTTCAATACAAAAAATTTTTAACAGAGGCAGTCCTTGGACTAGAGAGGAACCCATAACATTTTGGTGATAATCTGAGAATGCATACCTCCACCAAGGCTCTGGCACCAAGGCATCAGCACCTTGGTACCTTCATGTTTTGTCACATTTTTTCCAATGTCCGATTTTTTTTTTTCATATGGGGACTGCTTGGTTCCATTAATTTAACCTGTTAAATAGTTTTCTCTAAACTTCAGCTGACTTTTTTACATCTTAATACTAATGCCAGTAATATAAAAACACCATGACATGTGTATTTTTTATATATATATATAGCACTCCAGTCTGTAAGTTTTTCTTGTTTGGCATTTTTTGTATGTTCTGCACTATTTTTGGACTTTTATGTTCTTTTTGTTAATAAATGTCACAAACACAATTCAGCGCGTGGGTCTCTCTCTCTGCCCTGTAGGGGGCAAACATGACAGTTTGCAAAAACCGATAAACACCACTTCCAAGAAAATTTCCCTCTGTACAACAAACAGCTGTTCACATTAGGACAAGCAGCAACAGAGCGACATCAGTGGGGTCTGGAGAAACCTCAAAACCATCTCTGGGCTCCAGAATACCTCCCCCCCAGGCCACGGGGGGCAGGGAGTGGGCGAACAACCTGAATCTGTTTTTCAATAGGTTTGACCAACCGCCCTCCCCCCGTCTGCACAACAACCACTGCTGCCTCTAAAGAAATCAAGTCCTGCTGCCCACTCCCCACTCCACCAACACCCCCCCACTCCCAACACACAGCCCCCCATCCTGACCCTGACCAGGACCCAGGTGAGGACGGAGCTGAGGAAGATCAAGGCGAGGAAGGCGTCGGGACCGGACGGCATCAGCGCAAAGCTCCTCAAGTCCTGTGCAGACCAGTTGTGTGGGATTGTGACGTATATCTTCAACCTGAGCCTGAAACTGGGGAGGGTACCACAGCTGTGGAAAACATCTTGTGTGGTACCTATACCAAAAACTTCCCACCCCAAAGACCTGAACAGCTACAGACCGGTGGCCTTGACGTCCCACTTGATGAAGACCCTGGAGAGACTGCTCCTTGCTCACCTCCGCCCCATGGTGGAACCAGCGATGGATCCACTCCAGTTCGCCTACCAGCATGGCATTGGGGTGGAGGATGCGGTGATCTTCCTCCTTCACCGTTCTCTGTCCCACCTGGAGAAGCCTGGGAATATGGTGAGGATCATGTTCTTTGACTTCTCCAGTGCTTTCAACACCATCCAACCGATGATCCTGAAGGACAAGCTGCTGCGTGCAGGGGTGGACCAGCACCTGTCATCATGGATCCTGGACTACCTCACGAACCGACCTCAGTTTGTGAGAATCTGGGACTGTGTGTCCGACACGATCATCAGTAGCACGGGGGCCCCCCAGGGAACGGTGCTGGCTCCCTTCCTGTTCACTCTTTATACTGCGGACTTCTCACACAACACAACACACTGCCATCTACAGAAGTTCTCTGATGACTCTGCGATCGTTGGCCTCATCTCCAATGGAGATGAAGCTGAGTACAGAGGGCTTATCCAGGACTTTGTGGACTGGTGCCATCGGAACTGCCTCCAGATCAACGCGAGAAAAACTAAGGAGCTGGTGGTGGACTGCCGCAGGCAAGGACAACCCCTCACAGCACCAGTAAATATACAGGGAACAGACATCAAGATGGTGACAGCCTATAAGTACCTGGGTGTTCATCTGAACAATAAACTAGACTGGTCACACAATACTGATGCACTCTACAAGAAGGGACAGAACAGGCTGTTCCTGCTGAGGAGACTCAGGTCTTTTGGTGTACAAGGTGCGCTGCTGAAGACATTCTATGACACGGTGGTGGCATCAGCCATCACTTTTGGAGTGGTCTGCTGGGGCAGTGGCATTACTGCAGCCGATAGGAAGAGACTGAACAAACTGATCAAGAAAGCTAGCTCTGTCCTGGGGCAGCGCCTTGATCCGGTGGAGGAGATAGGAGAGAGAAGGACGGTGGCTAAACTGTCATCTCTGCTGGAGTCCGAGTTCCACCCTATGCAGGACATACTGAATGCACTGAGGAGCTCATTTAGCAGCAGACTACATCATCCCAGGTGCACAACCGAGAGGTTTCGCAGGTCCTTCCTACCAACGGCTGTCAGACTGTACAACCTAAGCAGGGCTGCTCGCAGAGATAGCAAAAAGACGTAACAAACTAATAGTTTTTTGAATACAAAAGATGCAATAGACTTACACAATGGTCCCCTCCGGCATACAACTAGGAAAATACCGGTCGCTATGGAGAGTGAGAATATGTATGGGCACATAATCATACCATGTAGGATAACTAAGTAGATGGTTGTGCTGTTTCATCCCATCTAGCAGCAATGCTCTGCACTGTGTGTTTATATATTTACATATTATTCCATCTAGCTACATTGCTCCGCACTGTGTTTACATATTCATATATTTATTCCATCTAGCTACAATGCTCTGCACTGTGTGTCTGTGTGTGTGTATATATATATATTTTATAGTAATATGTACATATGTATATTAGCTGCTCTTGCTTGCTTGTTTTTTTTGTTTTTTGTTTTTTTTTTCTTGCCTTCTGATTGTTGCTCTGAGTGTTGCTATCCCTGTGCTGTTGCAATCCTGGAATTTCCCCGTTGTGGGACTAATAAAGGCTTATCTTATCTTATCTTATTACCTACTTATAGAAGTTCAAATTGTTTTTTCTAAAAATCTGCTGTATCCGCTGTTATATACATTACGAAGTTCATGTTTTTCTTCAAAAGCCGATAAATGCTGGGACCCTGTTTTTACAAAAGCAGATACGGCTACATACGGCAAATCAGCGGTTGGTATTTGGGTGACGTGACTCAATGATGCAGCGAGGATCAGCCATTCACGTGTCTAGATGCTGAGACCAGCCAATCATGTGTCTATCCGCTTCAGCAGCGTTCTGCAGATACCCCTATTTGGGTCTGTTTGCTTTGCGTGATTTCCTGCCAATTTTTTTTTTTACAGTTTTGTTGCATTTTATGTCAAATATGGATAATTTTGATGATGCAGATGAACCAGTGATGTGTTCACCAGACAAACTAGCATGGTTTTCGGGACATGTCTGTTTTTGCAAAAGTATGTGTTATGGACTTATCTGTTTTTGAGGTCATAAATTGCCAAAAAATAACAATGAGATGAAGTTCAATTTTTGGCTTTATTATGTCTAAGATACTCATATTTCAAGTGACCATGTCTTAGAAGCTGAATTGGAAATACTAACACCTATAAACCAACAGATGAACAAGTGTTTTTTTCTCATTTTGAACACAACTGGACTTATCTGTTTTTGCAAAGGAACTCTTCATATTCATTACATATAAGTCTGAAATATTCCAAACCATTCTGATTTAATATTCATAATTATGCTTTTATTTCTGGAAATTGTGATATGTTTACCTGCTATTGCACAGCATCGTGTATACATGCATTCAATTAATAAAATCTGTTACTCCAGCATTTTTCTTTGTGATCCTAATTTTATTCTTGTGCTTCTGTATTATTATGCCTCAGTACAAAGGAAACGTAGGCATACGGTAATCACTCCATGTGTCTGTGTATATATGTCTGTTAGCAGCTTTTCAGCTCACCCACTCAAAATCAACAGGAACTAAAGGCTTGTATCATTGTATCGCCATATTTTCTCGACTTTTATTTTGCCTGAATTTCCAGATAAGGCTTTGTTTTCAAAATAAACATAAATTTAACCAATCTTTACCATCAATGCAGCTGTGAAAAAAGGTATTGTAATAACTATGTTGGGCAATTACAAATGGCAGTGTGACTTTTTTACAGCCCCTCCCCCCATGCTACCATGCCACGAGCACCGAGGAATCGGCACCTTTGTGGTTTCATATTTGCAGGTAGCCGATGTCAGTCAATAAGATGAATACAGTATCTGTCATCTCCGCTGCGTAAATGCGCAGCGAACAATTGAATTAGTTCGAGCCCAAAATGCAGGTGAAGAGGACATGTTCATTAACAGAATGGGGTAACACAAAATACAAGAAATGTTCAGCGGAAAAACACAGTCTGGCACATAAAGCCCTGGAAGTCCAAGCTCAGTTGGCTGAAGGAGGAACCCCACGCACTCCCAGGGCAGAACTGGGCAGCGGACAGGGAAGGGCAAATAATAACATAGAGGAAGACTTACATAGGGCGTCGGAGCTCAGCGGGCTCTGGGAAAAACAACACCAGAGTGGTCCAAAGGGAAAAGGGAAACCAACAGCTCCAGGACCTCATCATAAACTAGTGTAGCCTAAGACTGGTAGACAACTCACTGATACTGTGTAGTGCTGACTTACGCCACGACAATGAATGCCCCCACTGTCACCCAATAAATACCAGACAGACTAATGAGTGACAAGTGGACGCAGGTGTGCGGCGGGAGTCTGTGTATGAGTGCGTGTCAGCATATGTGAGTGGGAATGAATATGTGTGTGTGTGTGTGTGTGCAAGCATGAAGCGTGTGGTTGAGTGCGTGCATGCATGTGTGTAAATGTGTGTGAGAATAACAAATGATGACACATAGCCGGTGAGTGTCTGGCAAGGAGAGAGAGAAAGGGGCATGGCTGTAGACTGGCAAGGAGTCTCAGGACTCTAACAACCTGCCAGCTGGGACCAATAAACAATAAATTAGGAAGCTACAGCCACGAATCATGGGCGGGGCTGAACATCAGCCCCGCACATGACAGTATCAGCTGATTCTGGTATGTCATCCAATATACTGTATCTGTGCATCCCAATAACACAGAGTTACAAAAATTATTTTTTTGAAAGTTGTCTGTGTTTTTTCAACTGATTTAAGACAATTTTGCACTGCTAAATCCGAAAATGACATCCGTTTCTCTCGATCAGGTGCTAAGTAAAAACCTGTACTTACTTGGTACTGTGCAAGTACTTACCTTTATACAGTATAAAGGCAAGTACATGTAAATTGAATGTTTCGTCATCATTGTTCAAAATTCAGAGAATTTCAAGACATAAAAAAGAATTTTGCATCATATAAAGCGAAAATACCCATACATGTAAACAAAAACGTATAAAACAACATGCGGCCAGAATTCAAAAAGTTGACCTGATTGAGCAAAACTTATGTGATTTTTGGATTTACCACATCAAAATTGTCCTTAATCAGCTAAAAAAAACTTAGACAATAAATTCGGTGTTGACCAGTGTAATTAATAGCAAAATCTGTGAGAAATTATGTTTTATGACAAACCAAATCCAACTCATTCTCACTCATAGGCCCTCACATATGTCTGGTCAAAGCTCAAAGCCGACATATCTTTAATATCTTTTTAATGTGTAGAGAATTCCAATAATAACAGGACTCGAGAAAACCCTATCAAAGGGAAAAAGTTATTTAAAAAAATGACAAACTTGTTGACAGTGACACACATCTTTTCAGTGTATTTTTAACAATACAGAGATTTTTCTCATTTGTCTTGTATATACTACATATTTTATGGGTTCAAACTAAATCTGCAGCAAAGAAGGTAAAACTAAAAGCAAAAGCATACCGAGAGTGCATACCGCCATCAAGGATGTGTGTCCCCCAGATTAAAATGTGATTAATAAATCTGCTGTTAAACCCTCGTGCCTGTGCTGCTGATGCATTTAGGCTCGGGCTCATATCTGATGTTGAGCAAAAGATGAACAGCTAGCTTCCTCATTAAATCATGTGGCATTATAGAACATCCAGTGATGAGACACCATGTTGCTTTCCATCATGTGTACCACACACCCTTTGAAAGTCATAGAAATCAGATTGTATTTATGTGGTGCTTGTGCAACTTACTGGCTAACTTCCTGTAGCCAGTAGGCAACACTGTAGCTATGAGTTGATGCTGACATGCAAATGTGCACAGGCCAGGAATGAGAGAAACTTCCAGTTACTGTGAATGACTGACATTTTATAGAAAGTCATTGGAATTAGCATGACAATTTGTAAAATACGGCATCATCATAATTGTAAGCATGTTCTGACCAAATCTGAAGTGATTGTTTTGGACTGACATAGAACGTTACACATTCTGTGGTCAGTAGATGTGTTAAGAAGGGGACTGTTATCAAACAAGTGAATTTTTGATGCACACTGTATTTTGTGTGTGAGTATAACAACTTCCTGTTACATGGGAGTTAACTTAACCAATGGATTGTTCTCAGTTGGTGATGACAGAATATTGATGTGCTGATGTGTTTAGCAGGAGATTTTCATCAGATGTGAAGATGAGTGTGGACTGGGTCTTGGATGTTTTGACTTATTAACAAAAATCTTTAACCAGACCATCAATGACGGAGTAGCTCTTTCTGGTCTGATGAAATCACCCTGAGAGTGCTCAGATCTCCTGACCGTTGACCTTGACTTTGAGTACAGTATAGATGCAGACCCATCTAGGATGTGCTTAATCTGTTGAACTCCGGGATTCCGCGGGCGGTCACGTCTCTGCGTCACAGTGCGTCTCAGTGCGCACTGAAAAAAAAAAAGCTGCATTTCCGTTCTTCCAGTACAGACACAGCCACGAACAGAAAGCCAAAGGAGTGTTTGATTGGTTTAGATTTGATTGACCTCTCATTCGACTAATAAGAGCCTTGAATTGGGTTTCTGAAACCTTGAAGAACCAATGACTGAAAACCTAGCAAGAAGGACCTACCTACCAACGACCGCGAATGCAACGAGCCAATTGAAGCAGAGAAGTTCGACAATTGCAACGCGTGCGTCCCCTTGCGTAAAATCTTTTTTGCCTAAGCTGCTGGGTGACTCACATTGAGACCTGTGTGTAACGGTAGTGTTAGCCACTCTCAGCCATTAGCCAGTCTTTTTTTATTACTACTGTTCTTATTTGTTTTGAAAAATGGTTCGTAAAAAACGCAATCATGGAAGCGGAGATGGTTTGACCGGGTCGGGTGACCAGAACCACGAGTCCATAACAACCGGATCAGCTTCATGTTCGTCTGACAATGAGGAACAGATGTTCACCAACGACACTGCTGTTGTGGACAGGTAAGTGTTATAAGCTAAATTATTCTTTATTAATGAAAATAATGGGCTGCACAGTGGCGCAGTGGTTAGCACTGTGGCAGCACAGTTTTACCCTCGGCCGGGGGATCGCGGGGACTGTGAGACCATGGGTTCGATCCCTGCCCCCGGCCAACAGTGATCTGTGTGGAGTTTGCATGTTCTCCCCGTGTTTGCGTGGGTTTACTCCGGGATTTCTCCGGTTTCCTCCCACATGCCAAAAACATGCAGGTTAGGGAGTTAAGGGGAGCTTGCGCACGCAGCGACTGGCAGCTGGTGGTTTGTCAGCAGTCTGCAAAACAAATCTACCTACGGGTACAAAACAAGTAATAAAAAAAAAAAAAGTAATAAAAATGACTTTTGACCGATCGGTAATTACAACGGTCCGTCATGGCCACAAGTTTTTATGAGCGCAGAGCTCCTCTGTAGTGGGGGGGGGGGGAGTTGTTATCCTCTACATTGCAGATATTTTAGTATAATTTTTATTGCACTGTAGGTTATTTTTTCTTGTAAAAAAAAAAAAGGCCACACATTTTTTACGTGGCATGTTTCTTTGTGTGGGGGGGGGCTTGTTTGTTCATTCATTCATTCATGACTGAACAAACAACCCCCCCCCCCACACACACACAGCCCTGAGTGTCACCTTTCATTAGAGCCCAAGATGAAGCTTCTATGTTGAAGCATTCAAAAGTTATAGACGTTTTTCCAAACTGTGACATTTGGCACAGTTTGGCACAGTTCAAAAACGCCTGGGAACAACCTGAGAAAAAAGCTGTGTAATATATTCATTTTTTGTGGTATTGTTACAAAATTTTGACCTCAGCTTGATAACACTTGGTTCTACATTTCTGTTGCATTTTCCAGCCAGTATCTGACAGCTGTGTGTTATTTGCAAGCATTTGTATCTAAAAAAAAACACCCAGGCGAACTTTATTTTCTTGAAATTCAGTATGTTTAGATGACTGTTACTCAGTGGCAGGAGCATTAGAGAGATTATGACTGTTTTGCCAAAAAAATTCAGAATGTTTTCTTTTAAATGAGACCAACCCCATGAAGATGCTGCAAAGGGTTGAAGAACAGCTTTTGATTTACTTTGGGTATGTTATTTTTAGGCATTTTTAGGGAAATTGACCAGAGTTCAACAGGTTAAGGTCAAGGTTAATTGCCTAAGAGGAATAAATATTTCTACAAATTCATAAATGCTCAGATCTGCTGACCTTTGACAATAACCTTCACCTTGAGCTCATCCTGGATGAAGACAACCTGAGCATCATTGTGTGCGAGTTTGGTGACCATCGGGGAAAGCCTAGGAGGAGTAGGGATTCCCATGAAATGTGGATGGACAGACATACAACGGAGTCCACATCGCTGTATTAACTGCTTTCAGCTTTGCAGGAATGAGCTAAAAAAAAAAAAAAAAAAAAGCTATCACAAAACGTGAAAAAGAGATCCAGAATTGGCAGAGAACTTGCACCATAATCTGATGGGTTCATCATTGGCCCAAGGGTCACCTCTCATGAAAATTTCATTGAAATCCATCCAGCAGTTTTTGCATAATTCTTCTAACACTCAAGCAGACAAACAAACAGCAACACTCACATTACCTTGATGGTGGAATTAATGAGCTACATTACAAAAGAATTACAAAAGACAGTGAGGTCCCAGACACTTAAGCTCTCATCTTTGCTTGTTTTCTAGTTGACGGTCATGTGATTGTTCTGCCCACCTTCTCATCTGGGTTCTCACATAGACTTTTTATGTTTATGCTGTTTTTTCCTCACATAAGAGTTGTTATACTGAACTTGAATTCAAATGTTAAAAGAAGGTAATGAATTAGGAATATCAATATGATGCAAAATCTGATTTCAGCAAATTAAATGTCAGTTTCTTAAAAATCTAATTGATTTAGAATGTATTTGTAGCTCGATATTCCTATTTTTGCAGCAGTTAGAATTGTAGCTATGAAAGACTTCACAGTGCAACCAGATCAAAATACTAATTGGAAGAACTAGGCATTTTAAAGAAGATAGAAATGACTTTCTACCCACTTATGAAAAGCAGGGGCTAACCAGAGTAAATTAGAATAATGAAACAATTCCCTGCTGTGGTTCAGGGAGATGGAAAAAAAAATAAAAAAAAAAATAACTAGATTTGAAATTAAAATCTCTGGAACTCTGTTGGATGGATGATCACCTTCCTTCCAAAGATAATCATTCATTTAGTGATTTGATAACAGTGCTGAAGGAACTTCTGTAACACATCAGTGTTCCAGGATCTTCCACAGGGAGTCAGTTGGTGATTCTCAAGATGACAGAACAAATTTTCTTACTAAGCACCTATTCTGTGACCCTCATCTTGCAAGGGAACAGTGATTTTCATTCCATTGGTCATGCTAGTTTTTTTTTTTGTTGTTCTTAATCACTGTAAACCATCAAAAAAGGAAAAATTGTGTGTTCATAAGAATGGAGACTGATTTACTTAACATCACATAGTTTTATCAAGTCACAGCAAGAAACTCCAGGTTTTCACCAACTGGCTAGTTCTGTGACTCCATAGAGACAAATATACGGTAATGTACAGTATTCTAAAAATGGCTATGAAGTGGACACTTCGTGGGAAAAGGAAATGAGGAACGCCAAAAACAACTTGGCAAAGGACGGTGGAGGCTGAACTCAAAGAACTGGACCTCACATTGGCAGAGGCACAACACTGTCAGTGCCTCATGTTCCGCAGGAAACCAAGAGACATTGTAGTAGTAGTACAGGATGCCACTGAAGGTGTATACACATCAACACATGCAGCTGTTCCACATACAGCCCCCTTATATCTAAGTTCCACAATTACAGGAGCAGTAGTGGTCTAATGGTAAAGGATGTGGACTGGTGACCGGAGGGGTGTCGGTTCAATCCCTGGACTGACAGGATCAGACCTGGGTGGAACAGATCACATAGCAGTGTTTGCGCCACCCTCCTTAACCCCACTTTGGTGTCTCTGAGCAAGGCCGCTAACCCCAACTGCTTCAGTGGAGTTGTTCAGTGGCCACAGGTCAGTCTGTGGTTGTACTGGACAGCTTCCAGGTGTGAGTGCGGAACTGTGTGAAAGTGAACAGAGCATCCTTAAAAAGAGAGGTTGCCTCTCAGTGGACCTTCCCTGTATAGATAAGGGTTAAACAAAATAAAACATAATGTCAAAGTTTCTTTCAAATAGAAAAATATCATCATAACCAAACATAAATGCACTTAAAATAGAAACTTTGCATTCCCACATAATACACCACACATTAGGCAACATCCACTTTTCCTCTGAGATTCACATTGAAGAAAAAGGAGGAGCAGCAGAAAAAAGAGAGAGGGGAAGAGGAAGAGAGTCACGGAGTGAAGTCATACTTCTAAATTCCTGCCAGCCTAAGTTGTAGTTCATTCATTATGAATGGCCTGTCCTGTTCATGTTATATTTATAAAAATGAGAAAATGGGACACCTCTCTTCACTATATTCCCCATAGGAACACAGATTGCACCTACAGCTTTTCTCCCCATAGGTTAAAATGGGGGAAAACTTGATCTTCTGTCATAAAGTCATGCTGACATTGAAAACTGCAGGACTCTCCCGCATTTAGCGAATACTTATCTGTCTGTCTAAATAAGCATACCTAAACTAAATTAAAAGCTGTTTTTGAACCATTTGTAGTATTGCAGTCAAGACCAGATAAGACCAGAGTGTAGCGAGACCAAGATTTTAAGGCAGGGGTGTCAAACTCATTTTATTTCATAGGCCACATACAGCCTGATTTAATCTCAAGTGGGCCAGACCAGTAAAATAGTAAAATAATAACCTAAATAATGATAACTCTCTTTGTTTTAGTGCAAAGAAGCACAAGTACATTATCAAATGTTTGCTTATGAACCATTCTTTTACAAAACATTGTGAACAACCTGAATATTTTAAAGAAAAACAAGTGCACTTTCAACAATATTATGCCTCAGTTAGTCATTTCCGTACAGTATGTGCATTATAGCTTACACATCACAGTGGATCTACAAAGGGAGGTTGTGGGCCCCTTATCTAGAGCAATTTTTGGGGCCCTCCTACATATTATTTATGGGAGTATGATATGCAAGATGGCCATGGTTACATGCACGGTAATAAACTGTTTATAATCGGATTTCTGGAATTATCAGATTATTAAAGTAGTCATGTAAAAACAATAATCAGATAAAAGGCAATCATTGTGTTATGAGAAATTACATTAACACATGCAGTTTATTGTCCAATAATCCATTTATTCAGTGCATGTAAACGTGTCAAATCAGATTATTCCTAGTTATTGGATTACTGTGGCCATGTAGCCGGGGTCACTGATGGATCAGCTTGACCTTCAAGGTCCTAAATTACTAAGGTAGTGGCTATGGCTATGGAACCATACCCATAGAATTGTTGTTATTTTTTTTATTTTATTTTGTATACTTTATTAATCCCAGAGGGAAATTCAGGGCATCCACGTGGATGGATGAAAGAGCTATGGTATGGCGCCAATCACTTCACCATTCACACACACATTCACACCTAAGGCCACTTTACAGTCTCCAATTAACCTAACATGCATGTTTTTGGCCTGTGGGAGGAAACCAGAGTACTCGGGGTAAACCCACACAGGCACGGGGAGAACATGCAAACTCCACACAGAAGGGTCACTGATGGTCAGGGGGTGGGATTGAACCCATGACCTTCTTGCTGCCACAGTGCTAATCACTGTGCCACCAAACTGTTACAAATACAGCTCGAATCTGATTGGCCAGTACGTTCTATTAATGTGTATCTTAAAAGCAGCAGGCTACAGGTACTAAAATCTGAGACATTTATTTGTTTGAAAATTTTAATCAGTATATTTTTTTATTACCTTTTTAACCTTACCCACTCCCAAATCCTAAAGCTAACCTCTTAATTTTAAGTCTAAATTTCATCTCATAGTAAAATGGTTTGGACAAGGTGCTGATAGCAGGATGCAAACCAGCAACCTTCTGATCACAGGTCCAACATACTATACCTAAGCCACAGCAGCAGTTGGCTTGGAGCTGATCTGAAAACGTTTTGTCGGATTGTCAACTCTTCCGTACCAATAGACATTTCATATAAGATAAGATAAGATAAGTTAAGATAAGCCTTTATTAGTCCCACAATGGCGAAATTCCAGGATTGCAACAGCACAGGGATAGCAACACTCAGAGCAATAATTTAGAAGATAAGAAAATAAGAGCAGTGAATATACATATGTACACATAAATATATAAATATGTATATACACAGTGCGGAGCATTGTAGCTAGATGGAATAAATGGCATAACCGTCTATTTAGTTACCCCACATAGTATGAATATCTGCCCATACATATTGTCACCCTGCATAGCGACTGATATTGTCCTAGTTGTATACTGGAGGGGACCATTTTGTGCAAGTCTGTTGCGTCTTTTGCATTCAATACTATTAGGTCGTCACATTTTTTTGCTATCTCTGCGAGCAGCCCTGCTTAGGTTATACAGTCTGACAGTCGTAGGTAGGAAGGACCTGTGAAACCTCTTGGTCGCGCACCTAGGATGATGTAGCCTACTGCTAAATGAGCTCCTCAGTGCATTCAGTATGTAAAAGGCAACACTAGCAACACAGCATCACAAAGCAGTATCAGTTACTCAAAATGTTTCACTGTAAAATTCATAACAATTGTACTGTCTAAGCTTTATAAAAGCAAAAAAGGAACATCCAAACTGGAAAGATTTAAAATTCTGACAAAACAACACTGGGGAGCTTAGTGGAAAAAAACTGCTGTATATGCAGCAGGCAAAACAATACAAACAGCTGTGGAAGGAGAATATAGAAGCCATTGTCTTGAAACGTACTCACCATTTTCAAGTTTGCAATTGAAATGGCACATGGAGAAAAAAATGTTTCTGCCATTTGTAGGAACGTTCTGATATCAGCGTCCCTATTGTGGCAGCTCTCCAGTCCTTTTCTGGCCCAGTATCCTCAGTGTGTATGCATCTTTAACACCTACAACGGGTGTTTTACAATTTCGATGATGTGGCTGGAAAAGTTATGCCCTCTGCGACTGACGGATTTTTAGACAGTGGCTCCGACTGTGTGTCCCGTGTTAGCATTTGTAATGGTAACGGTTTGACAAACATCGTGTTATGACTGTAAAGGTGACACTGTCCGGCTGCATCGCAACTTTAAAAAATCCTGTCAATTTAGGGGTCTTTGTTAAAACATCATTCTCACGTTCGTGTTTTTCTTTTTTCTCTTTTGGGCACCGCTATCGTACTTCCTAATGTCTGTCATTACGATTCATTCATTTATCCGTCCACGGATTCACTACCGGTCCACGTCCAACGTTAATCAGGTCAAATGTCAACTCTTAACCAATTAAATTAAACAGGCGGGACAGATGTACACCACAACAAATAAAAAGTTGATACACCAAAACAAACCCTCAAATAAATGTTGGGCACAGCAGAATTTGCAAGACAAAATAAATAAATAAATAAATAAATAAAAAAAATAGCAAGACAAAAAAAAAGAATTTCTTTCAGGGCCCTATACAAGCTGGGGCCTTGGGTGCGTGCCCCGGTACGCCCTTGCCATAATCTGGGGCAGGCCACAGGTATCTGGAAACTCAAAAATATGGTATTTCACTTTTGGGTAAAAACAACTTGTCAAAATCTAGAAATTATTTAAAATTGACAGCCATTTCCACATATGTCATCTATCCTAACCACCTGACCACCATGCTGTATATACCATACTAAAGAGGGAGCTATTAGTTAAGAAAGTTAAGTTACCCCCTGACTTGTAAATGAATAAAATTTATCCATAAAAATCCACAAAAGCTGTGTGCAACAGGGCATGAACATTGCTGCTCTCTGCTGTTTAATTCTGAGTTTCAGTGTTGTGTCTGTTACTCTTTATAAAACAGGGCGAACCCAAGTGTACAAATTAGCAATAGCACTTAGTTTATTTAAAATTAGCAACCTATGGTTTTTCACACTTTGCAAATTCATCACCTGGTCTGGTTTGGGTCAGTTCTGGCCCACAGACCATATGTTTGTCACCCCTGCTTTAAGGGGTCCATACTAGGTCAAGACCAAGACCAAGCCAGGCAGAAACCAAGTCAAGACCACTGTACTGTATGTAGGTCTTGACTTGGTCTTGACCGCTTATCTTGGTTTTGGTCTTGGTGTGGGTCATGTCTAGTTTTGTCTTGGTGTTGGGAGACGTGGCTCACTTGGTAGAGCATCCGCCCCACACCTGAGAGGCCTGGGTTCAAATCCCGGCTGGGTCATGCTGAAGACCATATAAAAAGTGAACTTGGTGCTCAGCAGTAAATGGAACGGAGGAGGGAAATTTGTGGGGGCGCCTTGCATGGCAGCGATCCCTCTTCATCTAGATGTGATTAACACTGTAGATAAGAGAAACATAATTTTGTTCTACTGTACATGATGGACTGAATGACAATAAAGTTGGTTTCACCTTTACTCTGGTCTTGACTACAATGAGTCCAAACATAGTTTTTGGCCTCTTTTGAAAGGCATCACTCTATTTTCCCCTTGGAAGTCAGAATCATTGAAAGTAGTATCAGCATTGAGCAATAAGATTATGAAAAAGCTGTTACAGTTTTACTGTATTTCCTTACTTTACCCCTGTGACTGTAAGGGTGAAGGCATTGACTTATCTTATAGGTGGTGTTAAAAAATCTTTATTTCTCCTAGTAAAACCACATGCCTTCTGTCATTTTGCCAATGCTGACAGAATATGTGCTATCATTCAGAGAATAATACCACCACCAGCCCTGGGGACGCATTAATACACTGCAACAGCCCATCTTCACACTGCTGAGATACAACGTCTCCACCAACCCACCACAGCATGTCTGTGGGTGGAAAAATCAATCCTGGAGCCATCATTCTCACATCAGCATTCAAGGAAAACAGCTAATAAAGTGTCCGGGAGTCATAAGAGTGAATATGTGGCTTCTGAAGAGGAATCATAAAGTAGTTAAGTTGTTCTGCTGACTTCCCGTCTGCTTTAAAGGGTTAAATGAAGGTGCGATTTTTGCAGGGCTACATGTATAAACAATGATTTTTATCTTGTTTTATTTCACTGATGTCACACTGATGCAGATCCCAGCCAGTGAAGGTGAAACGCCTGACTCCTTCCTCCCCCCTACCTGCTCAGCAGCCTCCGGGTCCAGGTGGGTGTCCAACAGAGGGACAGTGAACTGGATCTTCCTGGGGCTCCCAGTCTCCATGGTGGCGGCAGCCGTCAGTCAGAGAGGAGGAAGAAGAAGAAGGATGAGGAAGGAGAATCCGTATGAAGGGAGGAGGAGGCTGAAAAGCTCAGTGAAGGTGTCTGTGGAATAAGTGAGCTCCAGCTTAGAACGACAAGCTGATTATTTATATAAGGCTTCTATTTTTTGCCCTTTGACATTATCATTTAACAGACTTTTCCCTAGCTGCCTTGTCTTTTAGCTCCCTGTTATGGCTTCTGCAGATGTTTTCCCCTCTATCTTGAGCACCTGCTCCTTTCTCTCCCAGCTCCCTTCTCTCCCCTCTCAGGCTCTCAGCGCTCAAGCAAGGGCATTCAGAGCTGGAAACTCCTCTCCTTCAGTGGCATTGGCTGGAACCAGCTAAGTCCAACCCTCTCTTCACGTTTCCCTCTGTTTTCTATTGGCTGTCTCAGCTCAGGGTTGGACTGCACCAGCCCCCAGCACAGAGGATGAAGAGGGAGGATGACAAAGATGCTCTCTCTCTCTCTCTGTCTCTCTGTCTCTCTCTCTCACTCTCTCTCTCTCTCTGGAAGGTGAGATGCCTGTTTTGGCCTTTTCTCAAAAAGTATTTTTACAATCATCATCCTCCACAGGCTCAGAAACACAAGCTGACACTATCACACTTACACAATTCTGCATCCGCTATTTTTGACTGTTTATTCAAAAAGGGACTCCATAGTACAGATAAATTGGTAACACTTTTTAACACAGCCCGTGATGAAATCACAGCGTACTCTCTGTGTTGCTTTCAGTAAAAGCAGTGGTGTAAAACAGTGTCAGTAAGGTGTAATATCAGGGTAATAAGCTCTTTTTTTAAAAACCAAAAGTATTTGTTTCTTTGTTAATCCTAGAGGGAAATTCAAGGGCACCCACCTGGATGAGGCAGTCATGGTGTACGCCAGTCCTAAGAGTCTCCAATTAACCTAAGTTGTTAACATGTTTTTGGAATCTGTGTGGAAACCAGAGCACTGGGAGTAAACCCACAAATCATCGGGAGAACATGCAAATTCCACAGAGACAGGCCCTGCTGGCTGGTGGATTTCAAGCCATGACCTTCTTACTGTGAGGTGATAGTGCTACCCACTACACCACCATGCTGTCCTTTCCCTGTAAGTACATATATTTATCAAATAAGTACCTAGTATTTACCACGTAGGTACTCTGTAACTGCCATTTAAGAACCTTTTAATTTCTATGCTTCAGACAAGTTTAACTGTTCATACTAAAGTGTTACCCAGGATTTACACTGACTCTGGATGCAGTATGTTGCAGATGCAGTGCAGCTGGAGCCTTGTGTCTGTCCCTACCAAATCCGTTTGTGTTTTGCAGCGGCATGGATGAGAACAGAGTTTGAAATACAAGATCACGCAAAATCTCGAGAAAGACCCGAGAGTGACCGAGATGAACTGATTGTGATCACATGATGACAACGAGGAAGTGTGATGTAGCGGCAGCTCCCCACCAGGATTTTTGGGCTCTAAATAAAACTAAGTATCCCATTAATTTTAATTCTATGAAGCGTTTGTATGCTAAGTCAAGTTTATACCTTTTCTGATACAGTGGTGGAGGAGTAGACCTCAGAAAATATCAGACGATCCTCAAGTCATCTTTAATGAACAAGCAGCTATTAAATACCTTGAGATACCGCGGGATTTCCTTACGGATTGGATCCGGCATCTGTCAAAAATAGACTTGGTGTGTTTCATTAGCGAACCAAATTTGATGAGTCAGATTCGCTCTGCAGTGGTACGGACCAGGTGGGGATTAGAAAATTGACAAGAATGGGAATGATATGCTGGGGAGGCCGAATCACAGCTGTAATGTACTGCATCCGTAGTCAGTGTAAATCCAGGGTAAGTACTCTAACTAACTAACTAACCTACACTTATATAGCGCTTTTCTAGTCACAAAGACCACTCAAAGCGCTTTCACTAGTACTAACCCTCTATTCTAAGGGCCTATAGGAGACAGATATCTAGGGACAATTTAGAACAGCCAATTAACCTAACATGCATGTCTTTGGATTGTGGGAGGAAACCGGAGCCCCCGGAGTAAACCCACGCAGCACAGGGAGAACATGCAAACTCCACACAGAAAGGTTCCAACCCCTGCCAGCCTGGGGATTCGAACCAGGAACCTTCTAGCTGTAAGGCAACAGTGCTAACCACTGCACCACCGTGCCGCCCAATACTCCACAATTATCCAGTACTTGAGTTGTAATTTTATAACTACCCCAAAATTACCTGGTACTTACAGGGTTCCAGGCTGTACTACAGGTACCAGGTAATTTTGGGTAATTACTAATGAGCAAGATACCTGGAGATACATAAGCAAAATACCTGTATAACAAAACCCACAATATGTAAGTACCGCGTAATTACTAGTGAGCAAAATACTAACAGAACACAGTCTGGAACATGGAGCACTGAGTAATTTCAGGGTAATTATAAAATTAGAACCCAAGAAGTACTGGGAAATTTTGGAGTACCGGTGGGGGGCGGGGGGACTGAAAAGTTCATAGTGGTCAAATTTGACCAAATGTGGTTTATTTTTCAACATAGTCTCCCCTTTGGTTCACACACTTCTTCCATCGATGTTGCAGTGCTTGGATCTCTGCGATTGAAAAATAAACCACATTTGGTCAAATTTGACTCACTGTGAACTTTTCAGTCTATGAACTTTTCAGACCCCCCTCCCATATTCACACTTAAGATTAGTGTGAACAGTTATTCTTGTCTCAAGCATGGAAACTACAAGGTTATTAATAGAGATGGGCTGATCAATATTTACTATTGGTATTGGGTTCTATCCAGGCAAAATGACTCGATCATATCTGGAAGCAGTAAATAAATAAAAACACATCCTTTAAAGCATAAATCAACAAATGCCTATTAAAATGGCCCATCATTCTGTAAACATCTCTCACTCCCTCCACTCTTTCTGGGTCCTGTGATACAACCTCCAGTCTGTGAGCAGAGACTGCATGTCAAAGATGTGACATGGTTTATGACCCAGTGATGAAACACAGACTCCAAACAGATACAGTTAGGTTTATTCAGCCTGTAAGTGGATGTTGGTGTGTGTAAATGTAGGCAGGAACTGCAGGGAACAGAGCTGGACACCGCACAGCCAGGCAACCCTAGGAACACACAGAGAGGGATAGTTAAGAGAGGGCCACTGCTGGAGGTAGACAGTTATGCTAAGGCTTACTGTGAGAGAAGATGGTGTGGGTTCCAGGTTCAGCACAACAGCTACTGCCAGGAGGACAGTGTCTTCTGCTGGGAGTGCAGCTCCTGCTGGTGAGTGTCTAGGCTAGGGAGTGGAGGTGTCGTGGAGGAGAGGTAGGAATCCGCCGCCAAAGAGGAGAGAGGAGAATCCGCCGCCACGGGACTCCACCTGTGCACAGGGGACTAGAAGACAAGGTGAGTGGATTGAATGGGCTTACGTGAGCAGCCGGAGTGATTCCCAGATGACGGTGGAGGCAGGCTTGGGTCAAAGACAACGACAGGCTGTGGTAGAGTGTAGAGAATGGCAGATGAAGCTCGTCTGTAGTGCAGTGAGACATCGCCGCACTGCAGGCTTTGGCAGCACGGTAGAAATAGGACAGGGTGTAATGGAGAGCAGTTGTGCGCGCAGCTGGAGATAATGAGCAGAGCAGACCACGACAAGATGTTAGCTGTAATGTTAGATGTAATTACTATAGAGAAGATCTTTGTAGGTTTGCGCCCAGTGGGGCTAAATTTTGTCTTCTGGAGGATAAAAACTCTCTGAAATAACCTATCTATGAATACACAAAATCTCTGTCTGTCTGTCTGTTCTATGCATATCTCTTGAACCTTTCATCAGACTGGCCTCAGATTTTATACGTGCTTTGTTGAGGTTACGAGGGTGTGCATCCCTGAGAATGGAGTCGCTCAGTTAAAATATGCAATTTTTATCAATAAAAGTTTAGTCACTGCTCTGTCTCTTCTGTCGTGTTTGCCCTTTTCAGGGCATGAGTGAGGCACCAAATGCTGACAGTGAGTTTGCTTATTTATTAACAGAAAGTCACAAAATAATGAGCCACGGGGGCAAAACACATACAGTACACTAAATGTGAAACACAAAGAAAGAGTACAAACACCTACGTAAGAGAATAGCAAGGGCGAAACCTGACACTGTAGAATAAACACTTACATATGATTGTAGCGAGGGCGAAACCTGACGCTGTAGCGAGACTGGAGCCGGATGTAGGGATTCCAGTCTAAGGTTGACGAGATCGCAGCAAAGACTAAGTCTAGCTGGCGATCTTAAATAGGGAACAGAAACTAAAACTACAAATAGGTGTGGAGTAACATAATTACAAAGTGCACACAGCCGCGACAGGTCGTGAGCAGATTTGACAGCAGGACGTCCTGCCACGGCGCTGTCAAAATAAAAGCACAGACATAATAATGAAAACGTAATTAAGTACACACATGGAAAAAAGGGAAATAAACAGGAGACCCGAGCATGGTACGGAACCGAACTCGGGATCATGACATCTTCATGCCCTTCAGTGTGTGTGGGGTTTTGGATTGACTCTGTGCTGATTGGATAATACATGTATGTGGCATCACGACCAATCAGTCAACACAGCGCTTAGTTTAATTTAGTTTACTGGTTTATTTGTCAGGGACCATGTACAGAAAAAAAAAAATTAAACACAAGGTAAAGATGGTTTGAACCAGATTATGGTGTTCTCGCTAATTTCCATCTGTAGTCCCTGAGGCAGGCAGGAAGATATTAAAAGAAAAACAGCACATATAGAAAGTAATTCAGGTCGAGTTTCAGAAAGTGTTGACCTTGAAACAAGCAGGGAGTAAGTTTAAAAGGTAAAAAGATTAGAGAAACAGCACACATAAAAACAATTTAAGAGTACAATTTCAAATCCTATTTAAGGGAGAGAGTCAATGCTTTGCAAACAAAAAAAGGAAGTGAAAAGCAACAAATTTGAGAAGAAAGAGAAAATAGTGAAAATGTAATGCTTTAAAAATTATACTATGGACTTCCGGGAAGAGGGCGGAGAGGCATAACGCTTAACTAGAGAGCTCTCCCTAGTCGGGTTAAAAATCTTTGCTAAATGGCCAACTCGACATACTAAATAGGTCAATAAACCTAGGGATGAAAGCACGAAGAAGCCAGGCACATGGAAAAAAGCAAGGTAAAACTAAAGAATCCCTCTTCAACAACACTGGAGAAATCGCTGAGTACGAGGCCAACAAAAACGAGGAGACTTCAACAGAGAAAATGGAGGACGCCAGCCTCGATATTATGAACACTGGCTTCGCCAATATCAGTAAGGATATAAAAGACCTCAAGCGACAACTCCAACAGGATTTAACGACTCTTAAGGAAAAACTGAAAAAAGAGGTGAAGGAGGAAATTATGGGTCTCCAAAAAGAAATAGACTGCAAGCTAGCAGAAAACATGGAGGAGCTGCGCACTCAACAGGTGTGTACGGCAGAAACCCAAGCTCGAATATCAGAGGTGGAAGACTAGAAGACCGAGGCAAGCGAGCTGCTACAGACCCTGATGGCACAGACACAGAGGATGCAGGAAAAAATAACCGACCTGGAGAGCAGATCCAGGTGGAGCAATATACGCATCTTCGGGATACCGGCGGGCACTGAAGGCAACTCGATGGCAAAATTCATAGAACAATTCTTAAAAAAGAGCTTGAGTTGCCCGATGAAACAGACCTGCAGATCCAATGTGTGCACAGAGCCTTGGCACAGAAACCGAACTCAAACTCTGCACCCAGGTCAGTTGTGGTAAACTTCTTAAAATATGACATAAAGGAAAGAATTCTGACACAAACATGGAAAAAAAAGATATGAGTTGGCGACAAACAGATATTCTTTGATCATGACTACCCAACAGAAATTGTGCAGCAGTGAAAGAAATATGCCAACATTAAAAAAATGCTGAAAGAGAATGAAATTAGATTTCAAACACCATTAACGAAGATGAGAATTCATTGGGATGATAGCGTGAAAACCTACAACACGGCCAGGGAGGCAGCATGGGACATGAAGGAGCGAGGCTTTGTGGTGAGCGCACCCGAGGAAGCGGCTAAAGCAGGGGCGGCACAGCGTGCACCGAGACAGCCGGAGTGGAGGCCAGTGAGCGGCAGAGGATGGGAGACAGACGTGGTGCACCGAGCCCAGGAAAAACTGCAAGGCTTTCAATGGAAAGCTTAGATTATAACAAAGATTAAGAAGGGCATAGAATAAATGAAGGCCAAGAAGACAAGTAAAAGAGAAGTAAATAAACGACTGGGAGAGGTTAAAGTGATTTTTGTTGGACATTTCTAGACTAATGTTTATTACTTGGATAGTAACTACAGGTCTAGGGAGGGCCCCTCACCCGGTGAGGACATTCCCTCCACCCTCCAACAGGGACCAATGGGCAGAAGAAAGACTCAAAGTTCGGAGGTCGAGGTTCTTTAATGTGTTTTTGTTTATATATATGTTAATTTTGATGTTAAAGGGGTTAGGAGCACAAGTTAAAAAAATGGAAAAACATGAATATGGTTAAAAATCTTAAGATAATGACATTAAACGTGAATGGTCTGAACTCACCTGTTAAAAGGGAACGAATAATAAGAAAATTCAAGAAGGAAAAAGACGAAATTATATTTATGCAAGAGACACATTTGAACAAGACAGAACATGAGAAATTAAAGAGATTTGACTGTAAGAACTCCTATCACAGTTCATTTAAAGGAGGAACTAAAAGGGGGGTTATGATACTAATTTCAAATAAAATACAATTTGACTATGAACAAGAAATCCAGGATAAAGAAGGCAGATACGCAATAGTAAAGGGAAGAATAGATGGTATGCAGATCACATTAGTAAACATTTATGCCCCACCAGAAAGTGACAAGGGATTTTTTTCAACATCTGTTTGACCTAATAGCAACACACAGTGAAGGAGTCCTAATTTGTGGAGGAGACTTAAATGCTGTCATGGATCATGAAGTTGATACAACATGTATTAAGAAGACAAAAAAAAAACATGTAACAAAGTTCATAAGAACCTCACTGGCAGAAATGGGTATGGTAGACATATGGAGGGACCTGCACCCACTCGAAAAAGAGTATACACATTATTCAGTAGTCCATAAAGTACACTCTAGAATAGATTACTTCCTTATGAATGAAGGTGACAGACACAGGGTGAGAAAATGTCAGACTGGAGGGGCAGAAATATCATATCATAATCCTATATACATGGAAATATATTTAAACAAAAGAGAACTACAAACAACATGGAAACTTAATGTGGGATTATTAAATGATGAGAAAATGAAAGAAAGAATAAAGTTAAACATAAATAAGTATACTGAGGAGAATGATAATGGAGAAGTGGACCCAACAATACTATGGGACACACTAAAAGCCGTGTTAAGGGGTAAATTAATTGTTGAATCAGGAAAAGCAAAAAAGTCTAAACTAGAATCATACAAACAAAGATGTGAAAGATTGAGGGAATTAGAACGTAAACATCAAAACACAAATGATCCAAAAATATATCAAGAAATTAAGGAAGAAAAAATAAAGATAAAAGAAATACTAATAGATAAAATTGAAAAGAAAAGTAGATTTTTAAAACAAAATTATTATGAAACGGGGCCAAGGCCACAAAACTGTTGGCAAAATGGTTAAGAAAACAACAAACTGAATAATGTATATAAAATCAGGGACCCCATCACAAACAAATCAACAGTTATCCCAGAAAACATCGAAGAAATATTCCATAAATTTTATCAAGAACTATACTCGCAACCCGAAGAGACAAATGTTAAGGATATAAAAACTTTCTATACACATTGGACTTGCCATCAATAGGAAATCAACAAAATGAAAAGCTAACAGCAGAAATAACAACACAAGAGATTAAAGATGCAATTAAGTCACTAAAAAATGGTAAATCACCAGGTAGTGAGGGATACCCATCTGAGTTCTATAAACTGTTTATAGAAGAGCTCACGCCACAGCTCCTAAAGTCATTTAATTGGATATTAAACAACAACAAAATCCCTCCATCATGGAATGAAGCCATTATTTCAGTTATCTTAAAGCCAGGAAAAGATAGGGAACAATGTGGAAATTATAGGCCAATCTCTTTATTAAATGTGGATTATAAAATATATACAACAATTATCTGTAAACGAATAAAGACATTCTTGACAGAATTGATAGAGGATGATCAAACTGGTTTTATAGAGGGAAGCCAAATACATGATAATATCAGGAGAACAATACACATAATTAATCAAATAAATAAAGGGGAAAAAAGGTGGTCAATCTTAAACATTGATCTGAATTCAAAAATTGAGACAGTCAAAATCAGCATACAACCTAGACTGCTTTACCTCTTCCAAGCTCTACCAACAGAGATTCCTGGTGCTCAGTTCTCAAAGTGGGACAGGATAATATCAAGATTTGTTTGGGGAGGTAAAAAGCCAAGAGTGAAATATAAAACTCTCCAGTTACCAAAAGAGAAAGGCGGCATGGGTCTACCGAGTCTAAAGGAATATTACTACTCAGCACAAATAAGATACTGTATATTATATGTTGGTGTGATGGAGGATATGAGGCAAAATGGAAAGAAATGGAAAGGGAAGTTGAGGGACTCCCAGTGCAAAGCATAATGGGAGATAAAGATACGTATAAGCAAATTAAACAAATAGACCCAATCACTAAATTTACTTTGGAAATGTGGTATAAAATAGTACAAAAGTATAATATAAAAGAGGACATAAAACTATTGAAATGGGTAGCATTTGACAGTCAGTTTGAACCAGCAAAGCAAGACAGGGGATGCAAAAATCTGGTGAACAAGGGAATCACAGCATGGGGCATTATGGGAAGAAAAGATTTCGAGAGTTTTGCAAACATGAGAAGAAAATTTAAACTAGAAAAATCTGAATTCTTCAGATATCTGCAGATGAGAGATTATTATATGAGAAGGATTAGGCATAACCCCCAGACAGATGTGAGTGAGATTATACAATTCATTTTAAGCTCGTATGCAGGAAATAAAATAAGAATTATTTCAAAGCTATATCAGAAACTTATGGCAAACAAACATTCAAGTAACTATATAAAAGAGAAATGGGAGAAAGAGCTAAATTTAAACATAACAAAAGAAAACTGGCAAGAAATATGGAAAACACAGCACACATCAACAAGTTCAAGGACATAGAGGGAATTTGGATGGAAAACCCTGATTTGCTATTTCATTACACCACAGATCCAAAGAAAATATACAAATACCAAATCTATGTGCTGGAGAGGCTGTGGGGCTCAAAATGCAGACCACTCACATTTGTTTTGGAAATGCAGCAAAATCTCATCATTCTGGAAATCTATTCATGTGACAATACAGAGGATATTAGGATATAATATACCATTGAACTGTAACTTGATGTATTTATGTAGATCTTAAAACCCCTTGATGCCTGAATTTATTTCCAACTGTGAACTTTTTTAAAAAAAAATTTTTTTAAATTTTTTTCATAATTGAAAATCGTTGTTTTTTTGTTTTTTGTTTCTTTTTTTTGGATTGATGCGAATTTGCGACAATAGGCGTCAAGGGGTTAAAAGGGACAATGTAATACGGGCTGAGGACAGATATCTAGTTAAAATCGTGCTGACTGCATGTAAAAAAACAATCACAAAAAAATGGCAATCAGAAGTTCTTCCTGACCAAGAACAATGGACAGATATTGTTGAGAATACACAGTACATACTGTACGTCTAATGGAAAAACTAACATATCGACAGAGAATGCAAGAAGGACAATATGAAAAAAAATGGTGGAAATGGACACACTACAAAGCGCAACAACGAGACAGAAATTGAAAGAATAACCAAAGACACTGGAAAAAAAACAGAAGAATTTAGAGATGGAAACTAAAAACTTGATGCTCCTACATTTGTTCCCCCCCTTTATTTTTCTTTGACTGTATGTTTAGTTCCTTTTTTAAATATATAGAGACTGTGTTCTGAATGTAATCTGATGAAAAATGAATAAAAAACAAAGTTACAAAAAAAAAATTACTATAATGTTACTGTGATTGTGTAAGTCTAAAGGGTAATTTGGGGAATGCCAGCGGGGACCCAGGGTCTGCCTAAAGAACACCAGTGTTTGAGACGCAGCGGACCGAACACGGCCCTTCGCAAGGAAACAAGCCCAACCCGCCCTGCCAGCGGTAGACGGGAGTTCCTTTGCAGGACCATGACTCACTGTCACCGATGGCGCTCCTCTCGGTGTGTTCACACAGCTATCTAAAAATTAAAAGTTAATTATAATACCACCATGATTGTGCAGCAGAATGCCCAGATCAGCAACTGCATATCATATGCGGCCACATGCACGGTTTGACTAAACGACACTGTCACCAAACTAGACACAAAAATGCTCAAATAACGAAATAAATAATTTTTTATTTAAATATTTACTGACAAATGGGCAACACTGATGCAACTGTTGCAGCCAAACAGGTCATTCTGCTGTGTATAATATCGGTGTTTTGTACTTTTAATATTCTTCTTCTTCGTCATAGCAGTCTGTCGGGGGCAACAATGACTGTTTCATGTAGGTCTGATCAGATTCCTCCACGCAGCTCTGTCCCTCGCCCTCCGCTGCCAGGAACTCCTGACCTTGTTAACCTGAGCGACGTCCGAGCCGGTAAAATATAAAAGGATGCACCAGAATGGATCTCAAATATTTGTAAACATGTCCTGTTATAGTACTGCATGAGTTTATTGATGATAGACTATAAATTGGGCTGCACGGTGGCGCAGTGGTTGAGCACTGTGGCAGCACAGTTTTACCCTCGGCCGGGGGATTGCGGGGATCGTGAGATCGTGGGTTCGATCCCAGCCCCCGACCAACAGTGAGCTGTGTGGAGTTTGCATGTTCTCCCCGTGTTGCGTGGGTTTACTCCGGGATTTCTCCGGTTTCCTCCTGCATACCAAAAACATGTAGGTTTAGGGCGCTTGCGCAAGCAGCGACCGGCAGCCGGTGGCTTGTCACCAGACTGCAAACCAAATCTACCTACGGGTACAAATAAGTAACAAAAAAAAAAAAAAAAAAAAAAAAACTACACATATAAACTAAAACAATTGTAATGATGATTGAACAACTCCCATTCCCCAAAGTGCAAGATACACCTATGAATCATCATCATCATAGCAGTCTGTTGGGGGCGACAATGACCATTTCCTTTAGGTCTTATCAGATTCCTCCACGCAGCTCCATCCTTCACCCTCCGCTGCCAGGAACTCCTGACCCTGCCAACCCGGGTGATGTCTGAGCCGGTATGAGTTGCCATCTGACCGACCATTTCATGAAACCGCTTGCAAAGCACTTGAGTACCGGTAGCTTTTGCTGGACTAGTGGCACATTCTTGGCAGACAGAGGTATTATCAGTGGCAAGGACAGGCCAAGACAAACTGACTCCAGTACCTGTTGCAGTTACTGACCAGATGATAAGTTTGTTTATCTCTGCTCTTTGTGTAGTGCATGTCACGATGCATCGACTGGCAAAAGTCCACCACAGACCTTGCAACAGATGTGCTTATCTGCCAGGATGTCCAATCTCACCCCGTGTAACTGGGAATTGTTCACCACAGACCTGCGACAGATATTGTTTTTAGTTCTACCAGGATGCTCAGTTTCACCCTCCAAGCCCTTGGAAGGGCGGGGTTGCCAGTTGAGTCACCGACGGCCCGACCCATGAGACACGTAGTACCAATTTTCATGGTTATCCGGCAGCAAGCAAACCAGTGCAACACCTATGAATGTAAGTCATAAAAGATCACAGAAATATTTGATCTGAAAAAAATAAACAAGCGGTTCTTAAACAGTTGCTAATATGGGATGTCCCATTCATTTTCAATAATTCTGTAATCAATATTCACACAATCAAACAAATCTTAGTGCTGTTCAGTCCCTTATATATTTGTCAAAGTCTAACGTGTGAGCGCCTACATATAGGCTACACCTCTTTGTATTCCACTTTCAAACACAGCCTACATTTGAGCCTGTAAAGCCTAATTGGGCTACCTGTTTTCAGACAAGAATACTTGCTTTCTACGGGCATGCACTAGTAGTAATAATTAAAAAAAAAACCCATCAAAGTACTTAAAAAAAAAAAAACAGGACTCACTCCTTTCTAATACTGTTTCACACCAGTACTTTCAGTGAACGCACACAGAAAGTACACTCTAATTTCATAATAGCCTACTTCATGACAGTATTATAAGGTGTTACTGTCAAATCAAAATAACTGCCAGGATTTCAATATACAGTATATATTATATATATTTTTATTAATAGATTAATTATGTATGGTTCATGCACACACTTTACACCTGGACATGTGGCAAAAATATGATTTTCTTTAACAAGAAGTGGAAAGAAAATTGTGGGCCAATAACAGTTCAGGTTCAGGTTCAGGTTGCTTTATTTGTACCCGTAGGTAGATTTGTTTTGCAGTCTGGTGACATCCATATTTACAAGCCACAATTACATTCAACATAAACACAAACACAGGCACACATGAAGCTGACTATAAACATGATAAAAATACTCAAGGCTCCGTCAATCAGGGTATAAAGACAAAGAGATGAGAGAAAAACCAGAGGTAAGAGAGAAGGGTCATATTAAAAAGTTAAAAACTAGTCAAAGAGGTTAAAAACTCAACAGTCTAAAACTCAATAAAATATTTAGAACCCAAATAAAATCCTACAAAAATAAGTAAATATAAAATGTAGTTAATAAATAGGTACCTAAATTATGTGCAATATATTGTTGCAACTTGTTCAACTCTTTGACAGCAGCAGGAACAAAGCTGTTTTTGTAGCGCTGGGTTTTACTTTTTGGGACAGCAAACCTCCGTCTTGAGGGAAGAAGCTGAGCAGTGCAAAGGGTGGGAGTCATCATTTAAAATGGAGGTAGCCATCCTCTGTACTTGTCTGGTGTACAGGGATGTCAGGCTCAGCTGTGACTCACCAAGCAAACGACTGGACCATCTAACTACCTGATCCAAGGATTTCCTCTGTTTCAGTTTTGTCTGACCAAACCATGACACTAAAGAAAAGGATAAAACAGATTCAATAAAAGCCCGATAAAACACTGTCATTATGGTTCGGTCAGTTTGGAAGCGTGCAAGTTTCCTCAAGCAATGCAAATGTTGCTGACCCTTTTTGCACACCCTTTCACAGTTCTCTTCAAAGTTTAAATTACTATCAATAATCGTCCCAAGATATTTGTAGGACTGTACGGGCTGCACGGTGGCGCAGTGGTTAGCACTGCGGCAGCACAGTTTACCCTTGGCCGGGGGATTGTGGGGATCGTGGGATCGTGGGTTCGATCCCAGCCCCCGACCAACAGTGATCTGTGTGGAGTTTGCATGTTCTCCCCGTGTTGCGTGGGTTTATTCCGGGATTTCTCCGGTTTCCTCCCACATGCCAAAAACATGCATGTTAGGTTAATTGGCTGTTCTAAATTGTCCCTAGATATCTGTTTCCTATAGGCCCTTAGAATAGAGGGTTAGTATTAATGAAAGCGCTTTGAGTGGTCTTTGTGACTAGAAAAGCGCTATATAAGTGCAGGTTAGTTAGTTAGTTAGTTAGACTGTACACACTCGGTGGTCTGGCCTTTCAGTACGGTGACTTTGTGCCTGGGAGTTTTCCTCCTAAAGTCAATAATCGTATCTTTAGTTTTTGTCGTATTCAGCTGCAGGTAGGAATCCTCACACCAGTGAACAAAATCATCAACTAATGGGCCGTGGCCACTCTCACCATCCTGGAGGAGACTGACAATAACTGAATCATCAGCATACTTTATAATGTGTCTGTTGTCATGTCTGCTCCGACACATGTTTGTGTACAGGATGAAGAGTAGTGGTGACAACACACACCCCTGAGAAGAGCCAGTAGAAGAGCACTTTAGGTCAGACAATGCACCATTGACCCTTACTCTCTGTGTCCTGTTGGTTAAGAAATCCAGAATCCAACCCACCAGATTATTGTTCAAATCAAATTGTTGCAGGAGCCTTTCAACTAAAATATGAGGTTGGATTGTATTAAAGGCGGAGGAGAAGTCCACAAATAAAAGCCTGGCGTGTGTCCCATTAAAATCCAGATGTTTAAAAAGCATGTTAAACAGAGTGACAGTGGCGTCCTCCACTCCTCTGTGAGGCCTATAGGAAAACTGCAGAGGATCCAACGCATGCTCAGTCTGCTTTAGGACCTCACATCTGACAGTTTTTCAAAAATTTTCATTAAAATTGAAGTCAAAGCAACTGGTCTAAAGTCATTTACCGTTTTAGGACAGCTGGATTTTGGAACGGAAACAACCACGGCTTCTTTCCAGATCTTAGGCACATGTTGTGTTTGTAAGGACTTATTGAAAATGTAATGAAATACAGGACTCAATTCATGTGCACAGGACTTTACCAAGCGCCCACATATATTATCAGGGCCCTGACTTTTGTTCACTTTTACAGCGCAGAACTCCCTTTTAATATCCTGCACCTCAATATTAAAGTGCTGATTGTCTTTGAGTTTCTGTTTCAAATCTTAGGTTTCAGTGCTAAAATCAAAGGAGTCAAAACGACCATAAAAACAATTAAGAGCATTAGCCAGCTCTGTGTCTGAATTAAAACCATCTAAAAACACACGATTACTGCACTCTGTGCTCTGAAGGCCTGCAATAGTTTTCATACAGGCCCAGGCTGAACCAAGTTTCTTTGTTGCCATCTTACTTTCCAATTCTGATTTATAATTCTGTTTTGCTCTTAAAATTTCGGACTTCAGCTCTTTTGTGGCAACCTGTAGCTCAGAAACAGACCCCTGTTTAAAGGCAAGTGCTTTCCTCTGTAAGCAGGATTTAACTGATTTTGTAACCCATGGCTTGTTGTTGGGGTATATTTTGACACGTTTATGTGGAACGATCGTATTTTTACAGAAAGCCATGTATGAGCATGTGACGTCCACCAAAGAGTCCAAATCATCCCCACAGGACAGTGTGAACATCTTCCAGTCCGTACAGTTAAAGCACTCCTGGAGGCAGTGCACTGAATAATATATAAACATACGCCGCCGCCCCTGACGTTTTCCCATTACCTCTTCCTGCCGATCCGAGCGGAGTGGGGCTCCAAAGCCATCAATCCACAGGTCCGCGTCCCGGTCATGCGCAGTAAGCCAAGTCTCGGTGTAAGCCATGACACAGCAGTTCTTAAAGTCCTTCTGGTAGCGTACATTCCCTTGAATTTCATCCGCCTTGTTCCTCAGAGATTGTACGTTCCCCAAAATCATAGAAGGAAGAGGAATGTTACCAAAATGACGTTTCCTCAGGCGTAATTTCACGCCTCCACGCTTTCCGCGACTCCTTCTCTTGTCTCTCTTTCCCCCGCTGTGTCCACGAACGTCTCTCAAAATAAAATCCGGCAGTTGCGGCTTAGACTCAATCACAGACGCTGCATCATCCGTGTTTAAATGCAGTAACATATCCCTGGAATATTGTATTCTCCCCGGCATGATCACGATCGCGCTCACCTCAGAGACACAGACCGGGTATGAAAGAAACAGCAGTGCAAAAATGGGGAGGAAATCCATATTGATGGAACCAGGGAGCTCTTCGCCATACAGTCCACAAACATTCCAGGCCAGAAACGACACAGAGAATTTCGTTAAAAACACATTATAGTGCGTAAAAACAGAAACACAGACGACGGACTTTTTCACCAGCTGCCGGTCGCTGCGTGCGCATGCGCCCTAACAGTTTTCATGTAAAAATTTTATTTGGTGTACACTAGCAAGTGGTAAAAATTGATATATTGATATGTCCTGTTCATGGTCTAGAGGGGGTCAATGCTGTGATCACGAGACGTCTCGAGACAATTTGCACAATAATCCAAACGACCCCCCTCATGGATCGTCACCTTATCGTGGTGGGGGGGTTTGCGTGCCCCAGTGATCCCAGGAGCTATGTTGTCCGGGGCAATTTGCCTCTGATAGGGTCTCCCAAGACAAACTGGTCCTGGGTGAAGGGCCAGACTAAGAACGATCCAACAGACTCTCATGATAAATTGTATATCAAGGATTCAGTGTACCCCGCCCGGTATGGGGTTACCGGGGCCCCACCCTGGAGCCAGGCCTGGGGGAGGGGCTCGAAGGCTAGCGTCTGGTGGCCAGGTTTCCACCCATGGGACCCGGCCGGGCTCAGCCCGAAGGAGTTACATGGGTCCGCCCTCCAGTAGGTTCACCACCTGCAGGAGGGATCATGGAAGTCCGGTGCTATGTGGATTAGGTAGCAGTCAAAGGCGGAGACCTTGGCGGACTGATCCCAAGCTTTCTAAACTGGCTTTTGGTACGTGGAATGTCACCTCTCTGGTGGGGAAGGAGCCTGAGCTGGTGTACGAGATTGAGCGATACCGGCTAGATATAGTGGGCCTCACCTCAACACACAGCTCCGGTTCCGGAACCAGTCTCCTGGAGAGGGGCTGGAGCTTGGCCTTTTCTGGAGTTGCCCCGGGCGAGAGGCGACGAGCAGGGGTAGGTATTCTTGTATCGCCCCACCTTGCTGCCTCTATATTGGAGTTTTCCCCGGTGGACGAAAGGGTTGCTTCCCTGCGCCTTCGGGTTGGGAAACGGGTCCTGACCATCATTTGTGCCTATGCACCAAATGATGTTTCAGAGTACCCACCCTTTTTGGAGTCTGTGACTGGGGTGCTGGAGGGTGCTCCTCCTGGAGACTCCATTGTCCTACTGGGGGACTTCAATGCGCACGTGGGCAACGACAGTGAAACCTGGAGGGGGGTGATTGGGAGGAACGGCCTGCCCGATCTGAACCCGAGTGGTGTTCAGTTATTGGACTTCTGTGCTAACCACAGTCTGTCCATAACGAACACCATGTTCAAGCATAAGGGTGTCCATATGTGCACCTGGCACCAGGACACCCTAGGCCGCAGGTCGATGATCGATTTTGTTATCGTATCATCAGACCTGCGACCGTATGTCTTGGACACCCGAGTAAAGAGAGGTGCAGAGCTGTCAACTGATCACCACCTGGTGGTGAGTTGGATCCGATGGCAGGGGAGGAAGCCATTCAGACCTGGTAGACCCAAACGTATAGTGAGGGTGTGCTGGGAGCGTCTGGCTGAGGCCCCTGTCCGGGAGGTCTTCAACTCCCACCTCCGGAAGAACTTCAACCACATTCCGAGGGAGTCTGGAGACATGGAGTCTGAATGGGCCATGTTCTCCACCTCTGTTGTTGAAGCGGCGGCCCAGAGCTGCGGCCGCAAGGTGGTCGGTGCATCTCGTGGTGGCAACCCCCGAACCAAGTGGTGGACACCAGTGGTGAGGGGGGCCATTAAGCTGAAGAAGGAGTCCTATCAAGCTTGGTTGGCTTGTGGGACTCCCGAAGCAGCTGAGGTGTACCGGCAGGCCAAGCGGAGTGCAGCTCGGGTGGTTGCTGAAGCAAAAACCCGGGTATGGGAGGAGTTCGGTGAGGCCATGGAACAAGACTTTCGGTCGGCTTCAAAGAGATTCTGGCAAACTGTTCGGCGGCTCAGGAGGGGAAAGCAGCTCCCCGTCCACACTGTGTATGGTGCGGATGGGACACTGTTGACTTCAACTGGGGATATCGTCGGGCGGTGGAAGGAATACTTCGAGGATCTCCTCAATCCCACTGATACGCCTTCCACAGAGGAAGCAGGGTTTGGGGACAAGGGGGATGACTCGCCTATCACAGGGGCTGAGGTCGCCAAGGTGGTTAAAAATCTCCTTGGTGGCCGGGCCCCGGGGGTGGACGAGATTCGCCCCGAGTACCTCAAGGCCCTGGATGTTGTTGGGCTGTCATGGTTGACACGCCTCTGCAACATTGCGTGGAGGTCGGGGGCAGTGCCTTTGGCATGGCAAACCGGGGTGGTGGTTCCTCTCTTCAAAAAAGGGGACCGGAGGGTGTGCTCCAACTTTAGAGGGATCACACTCCTCAGCCTCCCTGGGAAGGTCTATGCCAAGGTACTGGAGAGGAGAGTCCGGCCGTTGGTCGAACCTCGGATTCAGGAGGAGCAATGTGGTTTTCGTCCTGGCCGTGGCACATCGGACCAGCTCTTTACCCTCTCGAGAATTCTTGAGGGTTCGTGGGAGTTTGCCCAACCAGTTTACATGTGTTTTGTGGACTTGGAGAAGGCATTTGACCGCGTCCCTCGTGGATTTTTGTGGGGGGTGCTTCGGGAGTATGGGGTATCGGGCTTGTTGTTACGAGCTATTCGGTCTCTGTACGACCGTTGTGAGAGTTTAGTTCGTATTGCCAACACTCGGTCGGAGTCATTCCCAGTGAGAGTTGGACTCCGCCAGGGCTGCCCTTTGTCACCGGTCCTGTTCATAATTTTTATGGACAGGATTTCTAGGCGCAGCCAGGGAATGGAGGGTGTCATACTTGGTGACCACAGGATCTCATCTCTGTTGTTTGCAGATGATGTTGTCCTGTTGGCTTCATCCAGCAATGACCTACAGCTCTTGCTGGGACGGTTTGCCGCTGAGTGTGAAGCGGCTGGGATGAGAATCAGCACCTCCAAGTCCGAGTCCATGGTCCTCAGCCGGAAAAAGGTGGATTGTCCTCTCCGGGTTGGGGACAGGCTCCTGCCCCAAGTGGAGGAGTTTAAGTATCTTGGGGTCTTGTTCACGAGTGAGGGGAAAATGGAGCGAGAGATCGACAGACGGATTGGAGCAGCATCTGCAGTGATGCGGACGTTGTACCGGTCTGTTGTGGTGAAGAGGGAGCTTAGTTCTAAGGCAAAGCTGTCGATTTACCAGTCAATCTACGTTCCTACTCTCACCTATGGTCACGAGCTTTGGGTAATGACCGAAAGAACGAGATCGCGGATACAAGCGGCTGAAATGAGCTTTCTCCGTAGGATTGCTGGACTCACCCTCAGAGATAGGGTGAGGAGCTCAGTCATCCGGGAGAGGCTCAGAGTAGAACCGCTGCTCCTCCACATTGAAAGGAGTCAGTTGAGGTGGTATGGGCATCTGATTAGGATGCCTCCTGGACGTCTCCCACTTGAGGTGTTTCAGGCACGTCCCACTGGGAGGAGACCCCGGGGCAGACCCAGGACTCGGTGGAGAGACTATGTCTCCCAGCTAGTCTGGGAACGCCTTGGTATCCCCTCTGAAGAGCTGGAGCAGGTGGCTGGGGAGAGGGAAGTCTGGGCTTCTCTGCTTGAACTGCTGCCTCCGCGACCCGGACCTCCGGAAAAGCGGTAGAAGATGGATGGATGGATGGAATCCAAACGACGACTGCTGTCAACCGAGCTTAAAAACAAACCTTTCCACAGGTAGTTTTATTTTTTTTTGTAATTAATTCATTAACTAATTGTCTGTGTCTATCTTTCTTTTTTTTCGTACAGAGCTGGAGGAACTAGAGAGTTATATTGACGAGTTCTACTACCGTTGCTGTGTCATGGAGCAGGCCAGTGTGTGTTCCGCCGCTGCTTCTCAGTCTAAACAACCGAGACCCTCAGATTCGCCAAAAATAACGCCCGAGAAATTACAGCAGGGAACCAAGGTTAGTGACATCCTTTTCTCCATTGAGAATAAACTTACCAGCATGGATGGTAGACTGGCGCTGGTTGAGTTCCTTCATCAAGAGTTCCAGAATTTGCGGGAGAGCTTAGAGTTTAGTCAAACACAGCTCGTCTCTCTTGTAGAGGAAAATAACAGCCTGAAAAAGTCAGTAAACACACTAACCACGCGGCTTGGCATTGCTGAAGGAGAAAACCAGAAAATGAAGGAAACAGTTCTCAGTTTGCAGTCACGCAGCATGAGAGATAACCTTGTTTTTTTCTGGAATTGTTGAAAAAAATAATTAAAATCCAGAACAGCTGGTCCGTGAATTTATCTCATCACAACTAAAACTATCCCCCGAAGTCACAAATTCAATTACCTTCCTCCGTGTCCGCCGAATTGGGCAAAAAAATTCCCAGAATAAACGTCCCAAACCTATTGTTGCCAAATTTGAGCATTTTAAGTAAAAAAATTTTGGTACAGAGGCAGGGCAGGCAGCTTAAAAACACCAATTATGGTCTGAATGATCAATTTCCACAGTGTATCTTGAAAAGGAGAAGGAAGCTTTTTCCCATTAGGAAACAAAACATCCAAGAAGGTAAACGAGCTATTGTTTCTGTGGATAGACTGTATATACAGTAGATGGCAAGCTATTTATGGATGAAACTATAATGCCCTGGTTATTGTAGAGCCTATTTTGTTTTTTGTTGAGTTATTTTTATTTATTTATTTATTTTTTAGCTACAGGTGGAAAAAGAGTGCAATTGTGCGCAGGTCTCTTACTAGATCTCAGTTTAATTTGTTAACATTTGTCAAAATGTTTATTTCTTTGTTGTTGAGGTTGATGTTTGTTTGTTGAAGTTTTTTTGGTTTTTTTTTTTGAAGTTTTAAGGTCATTGTTGTATATTATCTGCATTTTGTCACCACTTACTAACCTTTATGTCTGTTTTTACTCATACTTCTGGTTTATAGGAAATAACTAGAAATACATGCACCCCATTTGCTTGCAATTGCAGGCAAATGCCACAGAGACATCATGCATACACACCCAATTATATATACGTAGGTGTATACTTTATGTTGTGTTGGGTTCTTTTATAAATAAAGACTGCTGCTTTGGGTGAACACGGAGCCTCCTTTATTGACTGGCTGGAACACATTAACACACGAACTCCGCCATATTATTATCCGTCATGCTGTACTCCTGACAACATCCGGTCTGTGTCGCCCCCTAGTGGCTCCACATATGTAATCCTTAGATTACACCACATCCCCCTTACTGAAGCCAAGTTGACCCCTTTTAGCTGAAAACACAAAATATAACATTTCTTTTTATTTTTTCTCTTCAACCCTGTTTTCACAAATATTAACATGCAACTCTACAGATCCAGTCTCTTTGGTTTTATCACTTCTCTACCAGACCTGGTTCTAACAACACCTGGTGTTTCCTGTGCATTGGGCTCAGAAACAGTTTCTGTAGGAGTGTCTTTTCCATTTGACTGGGTCCGTTGTGGTTCCATCTCAGTCTCTGGTATCGACATAGGCACAAGATGAGTGCGATTCCTCCTGATTGTCCCTTGTGGTCCACTAATGACATAGGACCGTGGAGTTTTGTGGACAGATGTCACTGTGCCCTGTGCTTTTGCATCTGTAATCCAAACAGAGTTTCCGGGTAACAGTTTATCCAAATCTCTCGTTCTGTGTCTTTTGTTGAAACATTCTGTTTGCCTCATCCGTCTCTCCTTTTCCACGTGACGAATTTGTTGCAGATTCGGCACGTATGGCTGCAAGGCCTCTGGAAGCATTGGCAGGGTGGTACGAAGTCTACGCCCCATGAGAAGCTGTGCTGGGCTGTAGCCATTTGCCAACGCTGTGGTTCTGTAGGCTAACAGTGCTCGGTATGGATCACTGGCTTTCTTAATTAGGTTTTTGACTGTTCTGACAGCTCTTTCTGCCTCACCGTTACTTTGGGGGTACCTGGGACTACTGGTCACGTGCTCAAAACAGTACTCCTTTGCAAAGTCTTCCATTTCCTGACTTGCGAACTGCGGGCCGTTATCCGTGATCAGTATCTCCGGTATTCCGCGACGTGCAAACATTGATTTTAAATGCACAATGACATTGGCAGAGCGAGTTGGGCTGAGCTGGGCAATCTCTATATACCTAGAGAAGTAGTCCACTAATAACAGGTAGTTTTTGTCTTGTAGCATGAACAAATCAGCTCCCAACTTCTGCCATGGCCTTTCTGGTAAATCTGTGGGCATTAAAGGCTCTCTCACATTAACTCTTTCCTGTATGCACTGTCTACATTTGAGTACAACTTCACTGATCTGGTTGCTTAAACCTGGCCACCATACAGCCTGACGGGCGCGCTCTCTGCATTTAACCACCCCCTGGTGGCCCTCATGTATCTTATCCAAAACTGCATTTCTCATGTTAGTAGGGATAACTAACCTCGTGCCTCTCAGTAGTAGTCCGTTATGCACACTCAAAATGGCTCTCTCAGACCAGTAGTGCTTCACCGCTCCCTGTAGCTGGTTACGATCCGGCCAGCCTTCTGTGCAGTATTTCATGACTTGTGAACAAACGCTGTCGGACTGCAGTTGCTCTTGGAGATCTGCAAGATATTTGCTGCTTGTAGGGAGTCCCTCTAGCACAGAGTCAACATAAATGTTAGTGTCCTCCATAAGATCTGTGTCTGTGTGAGTAACACTGTGAGCGGTAAGCGTGAGAGCGTGTCGGCAGTGGTGAGACTTTTGCCCGGGATGTGCTTTATAGTGTATGAGTACCTCATTAGGCGCATACGAAATCTCTGTATACGCGGTGGAAGCGCATCCAAAGCTTGTCCTTCCAGTAGACTCACTAGTGGCTTATGATCAGTTTCTAGTTCAAAGTGCAGACCCAGGATAAAGTCATTGAATCTTTCACAGGCCCACGTGAGAGCCAGCGCTTCTTTTTCCAGCTGTGCGTAGCGCTGCTCTGTAGGTGTCAATGATCGGGAAGCGTAAGCAACTGGTGACCACACGTCTCTCTCCTTCTGTAGCATGACTGCCCCCAATCCGTATGAACAGGCATCTGCAGATATTTTCTGTGGTTTGTTTGGGTCATAGAGCTGCAATACAGGAGCAGAGGACAGTTCTTGTTTGAGATTACAAAACGCATTTTGTTGTTCATGCCCCCAGTACCACATGTTCTTTGTTGAAAGCAAGTCTCTCAATGGTTTGTCCTTTTCGGAAAGGTTCGGAATGAACTTCCCCAGCTGGTTCACCATTCCGAGAAAGCTCCTGAGCTCATTCACGTTGCTTGGCTCTTTCATGTCCTGAACAGCTTGGGTTTTGTCTGGGTCTGGCCTCATTCCTTCTGCTGAAACAATAAACCCAAGAAATTTGACCTCTCTTTTGCCAAACTCACATTTTGACATATTCAACGTAACGCCTGCTTTCTCCGCACGCTTCAAGACAGCGTGCAGTCTTGCGTCGTGCTGCTCCTTGGTGGATCCCCAGACCAGGATATCGTCCATGTGACAGACGACTCCGTCAAGACCCGCTGTAACCTCTGTTACCATCATGTTTTGGAAATGTTCAGGAGCACTGGAAATACCAAATGGCAAACGATTGAAGTGGTATCTGCCAAATGGCGTAATGAATGTGGTGAGAAAGGCCGACTCTTTAGACAGTGGTATTTGCCAAAATCCCATATTTGCATCAAGCTTTGAAAAATACTGAGCACCTGTGAGCATGCCTAGCGTTTGGTCCACAGACGGGAGGATGTATCTTTCGCGACACACTGACTCGTTTAAAGGTGTCATGTCCACACAGATACGCACCTTTTCTTTGTCCTTTTTGGGAGCTACAACCATGCCACAGCACCAATCTGTTGGCTGCTCCACGCGACTGATGACTCCCAACTTTTCCATCCTCTCGAGCTCCTCTTTCACTTTACCCATGAGCGGCAGTGGCACACGCCTTGGCACCTTGAGCGAAAGGGCTTAGCATCAGGTTTCAGTTTAATTGTGTATGGCTTTTGGACAAGCCCAAGTCCATCGCATAACTTGGGGTACGCTTTTCTCACTGTCTCTTGGTCTATAGTGTCAATTCTGGCAATTAGTTTCAGTCTCACGGAAGCTGTTCTACTCAATAGTGCCATGCGCAGATTTTTGACAATATAGATTTTCTCAGTAGCGCTCTTGTCACCGTATGTAATAGTCTCTGTCATAGACCCTAACACAGTTAGTGCAGTTCCACCCGGTCCGTAGAGTGGTTTTTGTGCCTTTTCCAACTGTTCATTTTTCTTCTTGAAGATTTCAAATGTTTGGTCAGAAACCGCTGTGACGTCCGCTCCGGAATCTAACTTAAAAGTCACTTTATTTCCTCTCACATTTATGTCTGCCAGCCACGGATCCTCTCCTAGATCCACTTCACCCAGAAAAAGTCTGTCTGCATTGTCAGTGACCTCATTCACAGTTGGGTTGGACCTACAGACTCTAATATAGTGTCCACGTTTTTTACAGTTATGGCATTCCGCGTTTTTAGCTGGGCACCGTACTGCTGCATGTGCTGGTGCTTTGCCACACTTGGAACAAACTTTACTGTCTTGTTTTGTCTGCTGAGGCCTTGAGGACTTAATCTGTTTTTGTTCCTTGATTATGAACTTGTTTGGCTTGGCTTTTCTGATGTGTACCGCATCCACGGCTGTTCTGATAATGCTAGTTTCACCTCTTAGGTCAGTTTGTTGTCATTTTATTTCTTCAGATTGTCTTGCCATTGTTATAGCTTTAGCTGTCATATCCGGCTCTAGGGAGCCGGGCAATCAGAGCCAGGGACAAGCCAGTGAGTCGTGATATTTTATTCAGGGTAAAGGGGAAGGGATGAGGAGAGCACAGATACTCATGCAGACGTACACTCACAGGTTGCACAGCGCAGAGGTAAGCAGCTCGTACCGGACGTGGGGGTAACAAGACGTACATACTCACAGCGGGATACAAACACAGGAATGCTGCAAGAGGAGTATAAGCTGACACCAGACGAAGGGGCTTCAGCTTAGCAATGTGTTTATGTCGCAGCCCCGAGTCATCGAGGCTGCTCCTATTTATCCTCATTGGCAGCGCCCCAGCTGATGAAGACTAATTGGCCCCAGCCGTCCATAATGCTGCCAGCTGGGGGCCAGCTGAGACGCTGCTCAATGGGAAGCAGGGATGAGGGAAAACATGGGCTGAGTGCCGAGACGGCATCTCAACCCATGGTGACAGAGCCCCTCCCTCAAGGTTGGGCTCCTGAACGACCAGGAACATCCCAGCCCCCCCCCCCCCCCCCACCTAGGGTGGGAGGAAGGGAGGCGGACCGGAGGGGAAGAAGCCAAGGGAAGGACAACACCAATGGGGCAATGTAGGGTAGCGGGAAAGAAAAACCCAAATACAATACTGACAAAACAGAATAATTAACCCAGGTACAGATGGGGAGAAGAACTGGGTCAGCACGCCGGTTACATACTACCGAGAGAGTACCAACCATGCGTGACCCAGAGCAAGGAAAAAAAAACCACCAAAAAGGTACAGGGCAAAAAATGCTGAGTATGGTTAAATAAAGGGGAACCTATACACAGCGCTAATTTAAGTACATACACACAGTCACCGAGAAAAGTGAGGGTGACTGGAACAAATGACAATTATAGAGCATGGTGTTACGGAAAACAAGGCACATGACTATAATGAACCAACAGGACAAAAAAGAAATACTGAGTGCAGGCAAAGAAAAACCCACACACACGAATATATAAATACCCAGTCACCTAAAGAAATGAAAGTGACTGGAATAAATGGATAACTGCAGAGCATGGTGTTACGGAAAACAAAACATAACTCTACAATACAAAAAACGAGGCTAAAAACATGGCACAAAAAGTAAAATGCTGAGCATGAGCGATGGAAAACACAGCACTATAAAAACGAATCCACCAACAGGACAAAACATTACACCCGAGTGACCTTAATAACAAAAGAAAAAGTGACACCCGAGGTGAATGGCAGGCAGAGTCCAAAAATGGCCGAGATGGCTCCGGAGATCTCCCCGCCCATTGTCCAGCTGGCGAACCAGGGAAAGAGAAGTGTTCGGACGGCGAACTCTGGACCCAGATCCCAGGAATCCAGTCCACCGGCAGCCGAACCAGGCTGCCCAGAGGGAAACAGACCAGTGGGGGAACCAGATCACCGAACCGAAAGTTCTGTGGGTCGGGTCGTCGACCCGCATCACTCAACCACCAGGACCGTTGAGACGGGCGAAGGATCAGAGCGGATCCCGGTGGAAGAGGCTCTGGGGAGAGCCGATGACGAGGGCGGCGAGCGTCAGGCCGCAGGAAAACGGCCACCTCCTCACCGGACCTGGACAATACTGGGGCAGCACCCACATCGGACCCCGATCGGGCCTCAGGCGAACCCACGTTGGACCCCGACTGGGTCTCGGGCGAACCCACGTTGAATACTGCACCAGAACCGACCTCCAACGTTGAACCCGGACCCTCCAGCACCACGAGGAACAGCAACTCCTTGCCGGTGACCCTGGAAGAAGGCTCAGAAGAGAAAACAGAACCGGGATCAGGATCACCGGCAGCGCCAGAACCCGGCGAGACGAGTTCAGACGCAGCGGACGGCTGCACCCGGCTCGTCTCCCCTGGAGATAGGCTGAAGTGCTCGGGGATAAAAAGAGAGAAAAGAAAGGAGAGCACTCGCCTGATCTCGGGTTCTGACGCCGTCCAGGACTGCGAAGATCCAGGATCCGTCGTCAGGAGGTCGTTGTCAGGCTCCCATCTAGCCGCGTCGGGCCCCGCAGCCAGCATGATGGTCAGCGCAGCTTGAGATCCCTCCAGCTCAGGTAACCCCGCCGACGATCCACTCGGCGTGAAGCCAGAAGAATCTCGTCCCGCCGGACCGAACCGCTCCTCCGTGGAGACCCGGGGACGCTCAGTCGTCGGCGTAGACTCCACGCAGCAGTCAGTCCCCCTCCTCCGTCCGCAATGTAGCTGCGGAACCACAGGCCCTCTCCATATCCCACCACGTTGACCCGGAGCCGGGGACCGCTCGGCGGAGAGAGACACAGAGGATGCGGGATTAGGCATACAGGTTACAGCAGGTGGGGAGAGTTCAGGGAGCTGCGAACCCTGAACTTCTCCTCCAGGGATGTGACAGAGCAAATCATTAAGCAGGTGTGAAAAAACAATGACTTGCCTGCCCCCTGGAGGTTGAGTATCGCCTGCTGTAGTGGATTCTGCTTCTTCCTCTCCCCGCCCGGCGATAACGGAGGACCCCCCGGGAATTCGTCTGAGAGTCGCTCGCGTTGTCTCCAGCAGAGAGCTCACCAGGCTGGGATTCCAGGCACACACAGCGGTCAGGAAGCGCGTCGAGGAGGAGGGGGAAACAGCCGGGGTGAGCCAGCCCGAATGTCCAGGAATGACAGCGGGGGAACGAGGCTCAGGGGACGAGGCTGTAGAATCTCCACACTGACGAGGCGAAGGGATGACAGCTGCGTGGGAGGAACGGTCCTGACGATGACCCAGAACTGGATCCGGACGAGGTTCGTGCAGAGGTGACTCGGCGATGTGATGACGACTACTCCCAGGGGACGAAGCGAGGGGGAAACCCAGGATTCGCCGCTCCAGATCGGAGATCGAGACGAGGAAGGTGTCGAGCACGGGAAAGCTTCGTAGCCCTGAAGTCCTCACCATCAATCTCACTGCCGCCGCCACATGCCTGAAGGTGGTGACAGGAAACACAGTAGAGCTCGCGACAGCCACTCGACCCCGGACATAACTGCTGTCAGCTGCGGCTCCTTGAAGGGAATCCCGAGTGACGTGGCGCAGGTCGGGGGAAGTCCTCTGGTTGGCGCGAACTCCCGGACTGGAATGGCGGCAGGAACGGGACTCCGAAGCGGGGAAAGACGTCGCCCCCTTCGACTCCCTGCCGGGATTTCCATCCACCCCGTGGAGCTTCTCTCGCTGTGTACCTGCAGCATCTATCCTGGCACTGTCCTCCAGATGGTACAGAGAGTGAGGGTGACAGTCCAGGAGTTCCTCAGCACGGCCCGGATGCCAGCGTCTCGCGTTGGAGGCGTCGTGCAGGGTGAAGAACGTCCCGTCGACAGCCTCCGAGATGGACCTCAGCTCGTCGCCCTGGCGCCGGAAGTGACTCCTGGGAAACGGCATGCTAGCAGCGCTGACACCCGGACAGAAAGGTACATTTCCACAGCGACTCACGGCCGCCGGCAACTCTTCTGGCTGCGACATACTGTCATATCCGGCTCTAGGGAGCCGGGCAATCAGAGCCAGGGACAAGCCAGTGAGTCGTGATATTTTATTCAGGGTAAAGGGGAAGGGATGAGGAGAGCACAGATACTCATGCAGACGTACACTCACAGGTTGCACAGCGCAGAGGTAAGCAGCTCGTACCGGACGTGGGGGTAACAAGACGTACATACTCACAGCGGGATACAAACACAGGAATGCTGCAAGAGGAGTATAAGCTGACACCAGACGAAGGGGCTTCAGCTTAGCAATGTGTTTATGTCGCAGCCCCGAGTCATCGAGGCTGCTCCTATTTATCCTCATTGGCAGCGCCCCAGCTGATGAAGACTAATTGGCCCCAGCCGTCCATAATGCTGCCAGCTGGGGGCCAGCTGAGACGCTGCTCAATGGGAAGCAGGGATGAGGGAAAACATGGGCTGAGTGCCGAGACGGCATCTCAACCCATGGTGACATTAGCTAGGGTAAGATCTTTGTCAAGCTGCATTCTTTCTGACAGCGACGAATCTTTCAGACCCACTACAAGCCTGTCTCTCAAGAGGTCATCATGAAGTGCACCGTACTCACAGTTTTCTGCCAGTGCATAGAGTGCTGTTATGAACGAGTCTACTGGTTCTGCCGGCTGTTGCACTCGCTTGTTGAATTTTGCTCGTTCATAAATCACGTTCTTTCTGGGAACGAAATGTCTATCAAAAGCTGTTTTAACGGCCTCGTACTGCTGGCGCTGCACACTCGTTAGCTCGAGCCCTCTTAGCACATCGTCAGCCTCATCTCCCATGCAATAAACTAGCGTATTAACTTGGTTCGCCTCAGATGAGTTATTCAGGTTACTTGCCAGTCTAAAATGCTCAAAACGTCTTATCCACTTTTCCCACTCTTGGGGCTTCGCAAAGTCGAAGGGCTCCGGTGGTTTAATGGTGAAGGTTGCCGCTGGAGTAGCCGCCGTCATTACTGGATCAATTGGCGCAGCTGCAGCTCTTTGAACTTCATCTGGCATAGCCGCTAGCCGGTTGCAAAGCTGACTTTTCTCACCTCAAAGCGCACCAACTTCTGACACCATGTTGTGTTGGGTTCTTTTATAGATAAAGACTGCTGCTTTGGGTGAACACGGAGCCTCCTTTATTGACTGGCTGGAACACATTAACACACGAACTCCGCCATATTATTATCCGTCATGCTGTACTCCTGACAACATCCGGTCTGTGTCGCCCCCTAGTGGCTCCACATATGTAATCCTTAGATTACACCACACTTTACACACAACATATATATACAGTACATACAGTATATATGCATACATTACAGACATATAATCACATAGACACATTTAGTTAGTATTTAGTACAAACCCAGTTAGTGAAAACATGTCTACATTTAAGTTTGTCACATGGAACATACGTGGAATTGGAACCAGGGAGAAGAAGCTAAAAGTTTTTAATCGACTGAACGATCTACAGGCAGACTTTGTTTTATTGCAGGAGACACATGTCTCTAAGTCGTCTGTAGATGCGCTCAGCTCCCCGGAATTCCCCCACATGTACTCAGCCAGCTTTAATTCTAAACAAAGGGGGGTAGCTATACTGGTAAAGAGTAGAATACACTTTGTTGTGAATAATACCATAATAGATCCGGAAGGTAGATTTATAATACTAAAAATCTCAGTCCAAAATTTGGATCTGTGTATTGCAAGCGTTTATGGCCCAAATGTTGATGACCCATCCTATTTTCACCCTTTTTTCACTTCTTTTTCTGAGCACTTGGACACCACACTTATAATAGGAGGGGACTTCAACCTGGTATTAAACCCTGCAATCGACAGGCTCAGTACATTGGGGAGTTACCGAAAATGGCAGGCTACTGACACTCTCAAACAGTACATAAATGATTTTGGTCTTTGCGATGAATGGCGTTCTCTTCACCCAACTCTTCGGGAAAACACTTTTTTTTCATCAGTTCATAGTTCACATTCGCGTCTAGATTTCTTTTTAGCCAGTAACTCTATTGTGAGGAACATCACAGACGCTGAAATATGTTCAAATCAAGCTATTAGCGATCACCATCCAGTATCTCTTACATTAGTAAATAGGAAAGCTACAAGGGAAACTAGGAGCTGGAAATTTAATATATCACTACTGAAAGACAAAGACTTTATTAACTATTTTAATAAAGAGTGGGAATCATATCTGGAATATAATGATGTGCCAGGAATATCCCCTGGTGTTCTTTGGGAAGCAGCAAAAGTGGTCATGCGAGGTAAAATAATCTCTTACTGTTCATATAAGAATAAAAAAGAAAAAGCACTGGTACTGGACTTGGAAGAGAAAATTAAATCACTGGAGACAACCTGTGCCATTTCCCCACAGGAACAGATACTTAACGATCTGAGAAAATTAAAGCTGGAATTAAAAGAAATTACAAACAAAAGAGCACAGTTTTTAATACAAAGACTGCGTCTTGAGAACTTTGAACACAGTAATAAATCGGGGCGATATCTTGGGAACCAGCTTAGATTGAATAAAGAAAAAACAACTATCCACTCTATCAAGGATATGACTGGAAATATTACCCATGAGCCTGAAGAAATAAATAACTCCTTCAGAAAGTTTTATGAAAACCTCTACTCATCTCAGGTTAACCCATCTGACTCACAGATAAATAAATTTTTGGACAATATTATTTTACCACAATTAAATAATGAACAGATTGCAGCTCTGGATGCACCTCTTCAGGTGTCTGAACTCCAGGAGGTACTTAAGCACATCCCAAACAACAAAGCCCCAGGACCAGATGGTTTTCCAGTAGAATTTTATAAAGAATTTTGGTCTGTGTTGGCACCTACTTTTTTTAAAATGGTGAACCAAATTAAAGAAGATAACGTAATTCCTCCGAATATGAATTTGGCTAGTATTATCCTGCTCCTTAAACCTGGAAAAGAACCTACGCTTCCATCCAGCTACCGTCCCATCTCACTTATGAATGTCGATCTTAAAATAATTTGCAAAGCTCTCGCCAAAAGACTGGAAAGGATAGTTCCGTTTATTATACACCCAGATCAAACAGGTTTCATCAAGTGTAGGCACTCGGCTGATAATACACCCATGTGGTATATATGACTCTTATATCCCATATCTACATATGTTAGAACAAGTGGAAATGTTTTGTGACAGCATATGTAAGGAGCTTCACACCTAGAAAGGACAGAGCATCCCCCACGCCGGGTTAAAGACAATGGACCTCCCAAGACGCGGCAGTGGAGATGGACTCGACACCTTTACCCCTAAAGCGAGAGGGGGAGTTCCCATCACCTCCCAAGACAGGGAGAGGGGATGGCAGGACAATGGGGGTTAAGATAACGGGGAGATGTTACCTTTTTCAATGAGTGGCTCTTACGTCAGCTTTTTCAATGAGTGGTCCTATGTGTGCTTGTATTTAACCAGTGAGCGAAGCAGAGATCTGTCTCTTGCCTTCTGCCAAGCTCTACACCTGATGAGATTTGATAGAGGAGCTATTCATTAAAAACCCTGTTTTTAATACAAAGCCGCCTCGTTATTTCAGCTCCACTACACACAGGCTATTTAATTTAATAGACCTACTGCAAGATCAATACTGTAGAAACTATTCAATTCAATTCAACTTTATTTATATAGCGCCATTTCACAACAACAGTCATCTCATACTGTTGAGATGACAAACTACAATCTTGTCCCTGGATGCAGAGAAAGCCTTTGACCATGTTAACTGGAAATTTCTTTTTATGGTGTTAAACAAGTTCAGGTTTGGTTCATCTTTCATAAAGTGGATTAAAACACTATATAGGTGTCCAGCTGCGTCTGTCCGAACAAATGATCAGACTTCCCAAAGCTTTAATCTCCAGAGATGTACTAGGCAGGGGTGTCCACAATCTCCCTCACTTTTTACCATCTTTATTGAACCATTAGCAGTAGCCATACGACAAAATGTTGATATCAGAGGTATTCAAACTGGAGAAAAGGAAACACAAGATAAGTCTTTACGCTGATGATGTATTGATTTTCCTTGAAAACTCAAAGATCTCTTCTTCAGACAGTGACGCTCATTGATAAATTTTCAACATTATCAGACTACTCTATTAACTGGGTAAAATCAATAGTTTTACCTATAAATTGCAATTTCTCAAATACAGCTACTATTCCAATACAATCAGGAAATGTTAAATATTTAGGAATAGGTATTTCCCCAGGCTCTCAGAGTTATTGTGACTAAATCATATTCCCCTTTTAAAAACAATACAAGACAACCTTACGCGCTGGAGGACACTACCTTTATCATTAATGGGAAGAGTCGCAACCGTTAAAATGATGGTCCTTCCTAAAATCAATTACTTGTTCTCAATGATCCCTACCCAACCATCAATGTCCTGGTTTAAGTCTCTAGACTCAAATATAAGTAAATTTTTATGGAAGGATAATCCATCACGGATTAGTTTGAAAACCCTCCAAAAAGCGAAAGAGTGCGGAGGCTTAGATTTACCAATTTTTTTTAATTACTTTTTAGCCAATAGACTGCAGTTTGTTTTAAAATGGACAAAATCAACCCCACTAGGAAACCCATGGTTAGATGCTGAACAGGCTCTCTGTGGGTCGCTAAATATCTCTGACTTACCTTTTATAAGTCCCTGTATTAAATGCCATGACTGTTTTAAAAGTATTAATATCAGCTCCTCTCTGATGGCTTGGTGGAAATTTTTCAAAATAACAGGGCCTTCACTTGTCCCGTGTAAACTCACGCGCGTTTGGAATAATCCTGATATCCTGCAACAAAAGAGGACATTAAAATTTCCACTATGGCAAGAGAAGGGAATAAATAACTTAGAACATCTTATTCAAGGTGGAAATTTTATCCAATTTCAGGATCTAGTGTCACAATACGAAATCAGTGATAAAAAGTATTTTGAATATCAACAGCTTAAATCCATAATAAAAGCAAGATTTAATCTTAATCAGACAGATTTAGAAGTACCAGTTAAGGTGGCAGAGTTTCTAAATCTCTGTTCCCCAAAATTGATATCGGAAATACATGGACTCTTATCAAAGTTGGATGAGTCCGTATCTCTTTCAATATCAAAATGGGAGACAGACTTATTGATTAATAAGGAGGAAAGTTTCTGGACACAAATATGTTTAAACACTTAAGATGACTAAAAACTCTAACTTACAACTTATACAGTATAAAGTTCTACATAGAATTCATTACACAGGACAAAGGATGTTCAAAATGGGCCTGAGTCACACAAATATTTGCTCTCACTGCACTAACAACGTCCCGGATAGTTATATGCATGCTATGTGGTCCTGTGCACCGGTTCAAAAGTTCTGGCAGAAGACATGTGAAGACCTGTCGGCATGACTTGGGTATAGTGTCCCACCCTCACCCACACTTTGCATATTAGGTGATCTAAGTGAAATAAACATAGATGCAAGGATGTCACACATGGTTCTCACTGCGTTATGCATCGCAAAGAAAACTATCCTCATGAATTGGAAATCAAGAAATAACTTATGCATGACTTATTATAATAACTTACTATTAGATTATATTAGCCTGGAGAGAATGCCAGCCTCCTCAAATAATCAATTGGCGGAATTCAATTCTTTCTGGTCCCCGCTTATTAATTCTATAATCTGAGAGGTGGCGGGCGGTGGCTTGCTCTCCTTGGCACCTCTGGCGGTTGGCTGCACCCCGACCGCGGGTGTCCGGGGGGGCCTGTTCCGGGGTGGCCGTCTGTCTGGCCCTGGGGGGGGGGGGCTGCGGAGTGGGCCGGGGGGGTTGGACCGTGGCCCCGGCTGGCTGGCCTCGCCCCTCGGAGGGGTCTGGGTCTGGCCCTGGGCCCCTGGTGCTGGGGGGGGTTCTCCCCCCCCCGGGCCGGGGTTGGGTGTGCGCCGGTGGTGGGGGTTGTCCCCAGTGCATCCTTGCACGGCGGGGTCGTGTTTTCCCTGGGGCTCTGGTGGCACCCTGGGGTTGGTGCCTGCATCCTGGGTCGCCCTCCCCACTGGGGCCTGCAGGTGTGGGTGTGCATGCGTGTGTGAGAGTGGGTGTGAGTGTGGACTTGTGTATGAGTGGATGCGGAAGTGGGTGTGTGTTGAGTGGGCAGGTGGAGCTGTGTGTGGGTGTAGGTGGGTATGTGTGATGGTGGGTGGAGGTACATGTGTGTTATGGAAGCGGTTACTTGTGGGTAGATGTCTGGGGGGTGGAGGATGTGTGTATGGGTAGGAGAACTTTGTTGGGTGGCAGGGGTTGGGCAGTCCATCTAGTGGCATGGGGGCTGGCGTTTTGGGGCCTGCTTGTCCTGGCCGCCCTGCTGTTGTGTTGCGGGGTGAGGCGCTTTGTCGCATCGCCCCTGGCGTCATTGGCGGCGGGTGTGTGTTGGTGCTTGGAGGTGGTTGGGGGGTCATTGGCGCAGGTTGATGGCCGTGTTTCCATCGGGTTGCTCCGGGGTGGCTGTGGTTGCAGGATGGCCTGCAGCTGTTGGTGTGCATCTGGGGTGGGTGGTCGTGGGCCTGCGTGGGTGCTCGGGGGTGTCGCCTGACGTGTTGGGTGCCGTGTGGGTCTGGCCCATTGTTCACTATTGTGACTGTTGTTGTCTATATTTGTGTGTGTAAGATGAGTGGAAATATGTTTGGCTGCTCCATCATGTTAGCGGTGCTGGGAGCGCCGGGGCGTGATACTGGTGGGTCCTGGGCTGCTTCTACTGGTGGCCCTCGCCCTGGGCTGGGATTTGGGGGCAGTGGGTGGCCTCATGAACCAGTCTGCAAGCTGGCTTCTGGGGGTGACGGCCTCGCTTTTAGACCGCCTACCTCCCAGTCTTATTTCCTGCCCTCCGCCTCCCCCTGACTCTGGGTGGAATATACATCTTTTTTGTTACATTTAGGGCTTTGGGACGGGTGTGTGCCGCACTGTGTCAGTGAAGGGGACACCTTTGCTGCGTGGTGGGGCTGCACTCACCTCAATTTTAATTGCATTTTAGACACTGAGGGCTTAGGGGGATGGGGCCTGCTGCCCATTGCAGTGGCTAGCGATGCTCCAATCACTATTCCCCCAATTTTAATTGCACTTTGGTAGTCCACACATTTACACACAATTATATCATATAACCGACACCCACCCACCATGTTCTGTGCAGGGGGAGGGGGTGGGGGTCTTCCCCCACCCCTGTTGCCCTGCTGTTGCTGGGGGCATGGGGGCCTGGTGGGGAGCCTGAGCCCTATCATGTTGTCAAAAGCCCTGGGTGCTACTGAATATATAGATACAACCAAGGAAGTGAGAGGGGGACTGAATATGAGTCCTAGTGAGAGCGAGGGGGTGATGAATAGAGGTGGTAATGGTGGGTCGGTTTTGTGCGGCGCTTTGCATGCTGGGTGGCATTTTGGGGCGCCTGCGATGGTCTGCTGGTTGTTCGCTCAGATGGGCGCCGGGGGTGGGGGTCTGCTTCTGTAGCCTGCGCCGGTGGTCTCCCTGGTCACTGCGGGCACTGGTGCGTGTTCCTTATGAAACAATGGTGAATGAGGGGTGAATTTGAATGGGTACAGGAGTGAGAGAAAATGGGTCGGTCTGGGTGAGTGAGAGGGGTATAGGAGCATGTGGGTGTGAAGGTGTGGGGAGGGGTGTGTCTGCAAGTCGGGAGGTGCTGGATTAAGGGGGGTAGTGCCTCTCGGCAACGTGGGCTCCCTGGGTGGGAGGACTTCTTTGGATGTGGGGGTCCCCGGGGTGTGTGACAGAGGCGCTGGGGGGGTGGGCCCGCTGTGGGGGTGCCTGGGGGGGCTCGCGCTGGGGGGGCGTGGGCCGGTCTCTGCCCCTTGGGGTGGGGTCGCTGGCCTCCTGATGCCTGGGGCCCAGGGGCGAACATTGCCCCCCCTGGGGGGTGGGGGTTGGGCGGGTCCGGGGATGTGGGCTCACCGCGCCGGCCCCCAAGCAGCCTGGCTTCCCTTGATCGTCCCTCCGGGGGCGGATGCCTGGCTTTCCTGGAGCTTGCTGACCTTGGGGCTGGGGGTTGGTGGCGCTGCCTTGCCTGCTTGGGGTTCCCGGGGGGGGGGGGGCTGCTCGTATGTTTCCTGACAAACCGCTTACATGCACACATTTATTTTGCGCGTTCTCATATATATGCACACAGACATACATGCACAAGTGTCTCTCCTTTAACAGGTGCGGAAACCAGACTCGTGTTGAGACATCTTCGGTGGAAGAAGCAGTTTGTCTTTTGTTTGTTTTAGTTGTTGGTTTGTTTGTTTGTTTTTTGTCTGTTCCCCTCCCTTTTCTTTTCCCCCTTCACACACTTCCTTTCCCTCTTCCCCATCCTGTTGGGTCTTCCATGGGTAAAACACTTAAAATAAAGTATTAAAAGTTATTACAGGAGGAGTTTACAACAATATACAATACACAGTTAGGTACTGTATAAGCTCCTCTTGACAAAGTAAATCTGTTTTGGCACAATAAGGGTGACAGATCCCTGTTCTGCTTGCCTAGCTGCCTGAGAGGACAAGGGGGGAAAAAATTAATATATCATATAGAGCAACCTAACAGTTATTAATACACTTGAACAAAATATTTACAGTGGTTGCAGTGTTTTTTCTATTATGTGATACAGTTGTAATCTTGAGTCATATTCTGTGCCATGTCTATCTTTTGTCTCACATGCAAAATTATTTTCTGTCTCCAGGCAAATTGGGCATCGGATGTCTGAGAAGCAATCCTGGACCGTTGTCAGGATGTGTGTTCCTTTGATTGCTCCTTTGTTCAAATCTGACCAAGCTTTTCTGGTCTGCCTGGTGGTCAGCTCCGTCTTTATTGATCGTTTCTTGGCCTGAATGGTCCTGCATCACACTTCTGCTGGGCTCTGATACCTGACACCAAAAGGAGCATATGGTGTATCACGTGAACAGCACATTTAAGGGCAAAATGAATTTCAGCTACAGTGACATTTAGCTTTGCACCAACATCATTACAAATGTTATGATTTAATAATGCCAAAGAAATATTCCTTTCACTGCCACTGTAGTCTCAGTCTGTTAAGCTCTATGTTTTACCAAATAATTACAATTGGAAAATGAGGGATACAGAGCTTTTAGCACCATATGTTTTTTGTTTTTTTTTCAGTATATACTATTGAGCCAGATGGGTTACAGAAGGTGAAGTGGAACAAAAGACCCCAGTTGGAAATAAACCAGCTCTATGACACACCATTTTCATTTTTAACCCAATAATCAGTTTTTGTTTGGAATAAATCTTTAATTTCTGGAGTAAATGCTATAGACTTGTGTTATGATGTGTCTTCCCCAACAAGCTAAACTATTAGACCTTAAAAAGTGTCAAACTATGAATAAATAAAAACAAAATAAGATTTTTCCCTCCATTTCATGCTGTGTTAAAACTATGGATAAATTGTTTGTGTAGCTGGGAAAGAGCGAAAGCAATAATAATAATAATAATAATAATAATAATAATAATAATAACGGGCTCCCAGTTTAATTAGAACTTTTCTGAGAAAATCTCTTTCTCATCCAAGCAGAAAACTGTTATTCTATGTGTGAGTGTGAGAGACAGCTGAGAACTGGTTTCATATTCTTAGCCTGAGTTGAGGGAAAAGACAGAATTACTTATCCCAATCCCCTAATATTACATGGTGATACCATAATAGGGATATTACAGGATGTAAAGAAGAAACTGAGGAAGGAAAACCATTTAAATCAGTGATTTTCAACCAGGGTGTTGTGAGAGAATGCTGCAGAAATTGTCTCATTTCACTTACTGTAATTGTTCAAAAAAATTGCAAATAATACGCATAATGTGCATTGGTCACCACTCCTGTAGGCACCTTCAGAGTTGTGTTAGAAAGGGCAAAGAAAGGGTGTGTGTGTGTGTGTGTGTGTGTGTGTGTGTGTGTGTGTGTGTGTGTGTGTGTGTGTGCACGCGCTCGTGTGTTGTGCGTCAGTGCCTGTAGTGGCTCTCCTGTGTCAGTGGACGGCAGTATGAAAGCAAAAATGTCTTTCTTCTTTTTCACTTTTTTCACCGCCATGGTGACTAGATGAAAAACAGCAATGGATAAATATTTGAAGAGGAAAGATTCAGACTCTGAAGTGGACCCTGGCCAAAATTCCAACCCCGGTGAAAAGCCGAGAAGTTGTCAAAAGAAAGCTAAGATGGTGAGACAAGGCAGTGCAGTGAGTCTTCATTTGGATTTACTCTACCAAGCGCACCAACTCCATAATGCTTGGTGTGTGGAGAAAAGCCATCCAACCGTGCCATGGTCCCAAACAAGCTTAAATGTCATCTCCAAACGAAACACATCAAAATAAGAACAGACTATTTTGAAGAAACAAGTAACTTTAACAAGAATAAAACACAAAAACATCTGCTTTTCTTCAGTTCCTGCCAGGACATCAGCTTTGTGTTCATATAAACAGGCCTGAGTTTTACAGTGAATGAGTGTAAATTACAAGACTGAATTGTCAATCCATAATCTGTAATGGGCTTGAGCGTCATTTTGTAACATTCTTCATTGGTGGGTGCCGTGAGGCTTTTTCAATGTAAAAAGAGCTCCTTGACTCAATAAAGGTTGGAAAACACTGATTTAAATAAACTACAAATGATTCTACCTGTTTTTTATTATTATTTTGAGCATATGAACATATTAGTTAGACAATGATTTGCAGTCTAACATCATAGAGAGAATTGTATACTGAGACAACAAAACGGAGTGTCTTACAGCACAACTGTGCAGTCTGTCCTTGAAGCTGACCTTGCAGTTTTCACCCCCCCAGCAAGACCAATCACTCACCCTGTAGCCATTTAAGCTGGTTGTGTGTAACAAATTGTGCTGTGTCATGGTCATGGCCACTAATAGCTGAGATCTCCTTTTTCACTCTTCAAGATGGCTGTCTTCCAAGATGATGGCCATAAGGGAAAGTGGGCAACGGGGTCAAGATAAAGTCAGTAAGGCATGGCTCAGAAGAGGTTTTTGCTATTTTTTTAAATTTGTTTTGCTTTTCAATTGTGCAAACTGACTTCAGAGTCAATCTTTATACCTCCTGTATCTCATTCCATTTATTTTTTATATTTCCCTTTGCCTGTCTGTTTCTGCTACAATCACAGCTCACACAGACAAATTGCCAGAACCCCCCTGCAGATTCATGAAATTCAAATGAGTCCTCCCCCCCCCCTTTAACTCAGCTGTGCTGATCAGAGATTACAGCTGTGTGGACAACTGCACCTGCTCTGTCTTTGTCCTGTCTTCTTGCCTCAGTCGTTCCCATCTTCTTTAATTTAATTCCCATCTTCTTTAACCATATTCTTATTGTCATCACTGCAAGAAAGATGCAATCAAGTACAGGTCATATATGTTCACTCATGTCTTAAACTGATTTCTGACAAGACAAAGAGAACATGAAGCATTTTTTTATTGTGTCATTTCTAAAGAATTTTCAAATTAGAAAGTACTAGTCAAGGATTTACTTTGTTATGATTTAAGGTGCTTTCAGACCAAATGCAAATTTTTGGTGTGGTGCACTTACATGTAAAATCAATGTGAAGACATGAATAAATATAAATTCGCTTTTGCGTGGGTTGCAGAGGGGCAGGGTTGCCTTCATAACTTTTTGCAGCTGCTTTCTACCTGCTGTGGAAATGCCAAAAACAGAGTCATGTTTAGGATTAGAGCGTTAACCGGCAGGGCACACAGCTGGGAAAATGTCACTGTCTCCTCCAGAAACTGCACATGGATAATGACTGTTTACAGTGTTGCCCTGCTAGCCCTTGTTAGCACATCAGAAGCAGGAGTAGTGGAGAATAAACTACAGACAGCTGCAGAGCTCAGAGTCCATCTGTCTGCAGGTAAGTGGCAGTCTCACTTTTTAAACTAGTTTACTCTCCAGTGTTGATTACTCCAGTGGCAAAATCTCAAGGCTGATTAACTATCACGACAGACTCACTCTGGTGCAAAGTTGCGTCTATTAATCGCACCAAATGAAAATTTTTTGCTTTGCATTTGGTCAGGAGGCACCTTAAGTATGAACTAACAATTAGTAGGAAAACGGCTGAAAAATATTTCAATGAAAAGTGAAGCTAACAGAGAACTGGCAATAACTGTAATTATCCACCATTGGCTATCTGCTAGATCTCCCTTCACCTTTAAATTTAAACTCAGATCAGTGTTTTTCAACCGGGGCTCCCCAGAGGGTTCAGGGTTCAGGGTTCCAGTGGAAATTGTCTAATTTCACTCCTTATTTGGTCCAAAAAATTGCAAATAACATGTGCTTGCTGTGCACTCATGCACCCATGCATGGGTTTGCAATTTTTTTTTTTTCAATTTTATGGCCCAACCAAGAAGTGAAATTAAACAATTTTCCCTGGAACCCAGAATGTTCCGGGCAACCCTGGCTGGGAAAAAAAAAATGGTTCATGTTGTCAAGTGGTCAAGTGCTTGCTCACAGGGGGATCGCCTGATTGCTGGGGTCTTTCTGCAACTGTGGGGGTCCCCCCTTCAGTTGATAGTGCTATGAGATGACTGTTGTTGTGAAATAGCGCTATATAAATAAAGTTGAATTGAATTGAATTGTCTCTTTTTCTTTTAGGCTACTCGGTGAATAGAAATCCCTTTTTAATAATACTGTATCTAACTATTAAATAAGTAACTGGAGTGGTAGCCTAGGGGTAGAACATCAACTCCAAAACTGGGAGGTTGTGGGTTCACACCCCAGCCAGGTCATACCAAAGACCATATTTTTAAAAGGTTACCCAGCCACGGGGGCACCACAAGCCAGTGTACTGCTAGTGCCGGTCTCAAGCCGAGTAAATGAGGACGCTGTTTCAGGAAAGACATCTGTTGTCAAGTCAAATATGCGGATTGTGACGAATGAACAGATGATCTGCTGTGGCAACCACTGAAGGAGGGAGGAACCGAAAGAAGTAAGACTTGAATAAGTATTTGTAGCACATGCACAAGTTAAAGAGGATCTGTTAACCAGGCTAGTTGATGTTTGCTTAAAAGTTTGTGTTCCATTTTTTTTAAACTAGAAACTTCAAAATGGGCTAGATTAATATGTGCAGTATACAGTAGTTAAATCTGCCTCAGATATTATAACTTTTGTTGTTGTTTATTTTATTTTTTTACTATAACATTCTTCAAACCTATTTTACAAGTGCACAAAGACCAACTCAGAGATTATTTAAAATGTTCCAGTCTTTCCTTCAAAATACAGTATGTCTCTATAAACACCGATTTTCTTGTGAGAGTAGCATAGGTGCCTCGGCGTGTCCACAGTCATAGAAAGAGGATAGCTGTTGTAAGTTGAGCAGCCAGCAGCCTCTGTATTCGGAAATGGAGGAAGCAGGAGCTTCTGCATTGATCATATCTATGAAAGATGACACTGGCAGAATATTATTTCATATTCTGTCCCCTCACTCTCCAAACAGTCATGATAGATCCCTTAGTGCTTGCTCTCAGGGAATAGCCGACCGTTAGGGTTTCTCTTTACTGTTCATTGTGTGATTCGTGCCTTTTATGTGTTGAGCGCCTTGAGATGACTTTTTGTTGTGATAAGATGCTAAAGATGTATAATAGAAAATAATGGATTAAAATGAAGAAAGCATTATTCAAATTTACTTACCTCTGTAGCCCTTGGGAGTCATGTGTCCAGGATATGCTGCACATTGTTGCTAAGCAATGAGGAAAGCAAATGCGCATACTTCAAGACCAAATAAGATAACCCTGCTTTTAAATGTTTTTATCTGGTGATCTCCACTGTATACCCATTCTGTAGTGATCTTATGTATGTGACATAGCACAAAATATTTTTCTTATATCCTTCCTTTCATGGCTTTTTAAAAAAAATCTAAAGCATCTATTTTAAGAACATTACAATAAAAATATAGTCAGTGAATAGTCTACAACAACTTTATTCTTGATTTTTGTCTACTGAGTTAATATAGATGAATAGGGGCTAAGTCTTATTAGAAGACATGATTGTAATTGGCTGTGGACAGTCTTGATGTGTAGAGTAATTGCATGTTTCCGTGTTTTAATTAGTGTGCAAGCTTACTGCATGCTGCTTCCCCAGGTGGCCTGTAAATCTCCACACAGAGAAGCAGCCACCGCAAGTCTGCAGAGAATAGCAAGTCTTCATTATGCATTAAACAGATGCTGGCAAGATGAAATGATTCACATTCTTCATTTGTGAAATTGCACTAGACTGTTAGCAACTAAATATCCTGTTTATAGTTTTATAAACAATTTTCATTCTGTAGTTTTGTGGGTTTCATTGAATTTGCACCCCTTTAATGCCAGAGCGATTGAAATCACATTGCTGTGTGTTGTTGAGCAGAAGTGCATTAGTGCTAAGTATTGTATGCATAAACTGAATATTTGTGCTTGTGTTATGAGAGACCGTCCTCCAACAGAAAACAACAACAGAAGATATTTTTACCATTAGTTCTTCTTCTTTTGGCTGCTCCCTATTAGGGATTGCCACAGTGGGTTATGGGTCCACAGATCTGATTTGGCAAGGAGTTTATGCTGAATGCCCTTCCTGACGCAGCTCCCCATTTATCTGGGCTTGGGACCGGCACTAAGAGTACACTGGCTTGTGGTCTCGTCAGTAGCTGAGTAACCAACTTTCCTTCCCCCATTCTATTACACTGAGCACCAAGCTAGAAGGTGGAAAGTACCATTTTTTATGGTCTTTGGTATGACCCAGCTGGGACTTAAAACTTTAACCTCTTGGCTTTGGGACCCCACTGTATTACAGCCTTTAGGGTGGATTCACACTATAACGTTTGGACCAAGTTTTACAGACGTTTTGGCAAACGTCTGGCTCTGCTGGCAAAAGTTGGTAAAAGTTAATGGTGGTGTTTGTTGGCAAACGCTGGCAAAAGTTGTGTTCTTTGAAAATTTTCAGCATGCTGAAAATTTGCCCACATTTGGTAGTAAACATTGGTGAAAGCTGTGCTCAGTTTGTAAAAGTTCCTGAGCGCTGGGCTAAGTTACGCACGGTTTACCTAAGTCAGCTTAATTAAGTTAAGCTCCATTGACAAACGGTGACTGAAATGCTGGTGGATGCAAATGGTTTTATATACAGTATATATATATATATATATATATATATATATATATATATATATATATATATATATATAATCTCTCAAAAAGTGGCAGCCCAAAAGAAAAAACAATCTCTTCATGGTGAAATTTACTGTTCTTAAGTTTTGCTGATATGGGGTCAAAAAGTAAACGACATTTAATGAGAGTTTATATTATTTTAATGGAAAGAGTTGTAACAGTCAAAATATAATCACCCCTCATTTTATTTATATGATGAAACACTAAATAGTTTTTTTTTTTTAATTCCATCCACATTCACATTTTAATTGCGGATTTATTGTTGGAGTCTGTAGATAGGCATTATTACCTCCACCAAGGAGGTAGTGTTTTTACCGGGGTTTGTCTGTCTGTCTGTCTGTCTGTCTGTCTGTTACCAACATAACTCAAAAAGTTATGAACGCATTTTGACGAAATTTTCAGGAAAGGTGAATGAACAGGGAAAAATGATATGCAGAAGTAACTACATAGGAATATAAAACAAAACTCAGTACTGAAACATATGCCCAAGGGAGATGTGTTCACTCCAAAAGCAGGTCCAGAATGGCAGCAAGCCTCCACAAACACTGAGCTGTATATGAGCGTTGCCTGACGCTGATGTCAGCTGACCTGCACTGAATATTCATTTGTTGAAGTTAACCTAAGCTGGCAAGAGCTGCACATACACTAGCCTAAGTTGGCAAAACTTTGCCAACGTTGAATGCAATGCTGGAAAATGCTAGTGTGTAAAAGTTGGTGTGTGCAGGATTTAAAGAAAAAAGATCTGCTCACAAACATAAGTTCATTGATGTTTAGAGTAATTTCTCTGATTTTTCAAAACATCTGTAAAAGTCGGTCCAAACGCTATAGTGTGAACCCAGCTTAGTTATGTTTTGGAAAAAGAAACCTCTAGTGGTTCTGAAAATTACCACATGCAGTTAGAGGTGTAATGTGTTTAAACATTACACTAACAACCACCCAAAATGTATAATGTGTTTTGTGTTTTGAACTCTCTTTTTTCTTTCTTTAACAAATAAAAATCAATCAATCAATCAATCAATAATATATAAATTAAATGAATCACAAAATCAGGAGGAAAAATGAACACAGACTGGAGTGAATAAGCTATCAAGTGGGTCTAAACTCCCGCCTCCTGCATGGGAGAGCACTATTAAGTGCCACCCACCTTCCCCCACCTTCCTACATGTGAGTAGTTGATTGATTTTGAAACTGTGAATCATGGTGATTCGTGTTGAAATGAGTTGAAGTAGAGTGACGTCACTGTAATCAAAATGGTCACACCAAGCTGTACTGGGAGAGTTGTATAAAAAAACAAATTGCGATAACGTTTCAGCTGGGGGGCTTGTTGGTTCTGCAGGAATGTGTTTTCATTTAAAATCCTCTGTGTTCACATAATTTTTAATCAGTTTTCACTAACCACAATGACCACACAAGCACATGCATTTAATGTTTCCATGTTAAAATTTCTTTATTTGACAAATGATGTAAAGAATCACACCTCTGGTCCTTTATCACTCAAGGCCTGCTCAGAAAAGAACTTATATGCACCAGGCAACATGCTTCGTAAATGCTAGAAACTTCTATATTTCTCTAAATGAACACCATCTGTCCAATCAAGTTTAATGGGCTGGAGCAACTTTTGACTTTTTCTATTTGCCCACTGTTTGACCTTGTACTGAAACAACACTGCATGGATCTGCCTGTCACATTATTTCTTGCCAAATCTTTGGGGCACAGCCATACTCCAGATCTGACCAGGGGCAGCCTCCCAGTCACGGGATTGCATCTGATCCTCCAGCACTACCTGTCCTCTGGAACTGCGGCCAAACCTGTAACAGGAACAGGAGGAAGGAAATAAATATGATAGCTAGCTTAAATCAATAAAGGGTTTATGATCTGTAAATGATTATTTTGCATTTGCTTACTTTTCCTTTTAAGGATCACCTCCAACAACCACACAAACCATGATTTCATGAGTTGTTAACAAAGATGAATGCAAGTCAGAATCAGAAACATTACTGAGTCATCTCCATAACTTTTAGACATGGCCATCTCAAGTACATGATGTTCAGAGTTTTTGTGTCAGATTTTGTGTCAGAATATTAGACAGGGAAAGTAGGTAAAAATGGATGCTTTCCCCACTTGATCTCCATGAAAAACATTACATCAAAGACCCAGTGTACTGAAAGGAGGCACATGGGTCTGCCCTTCAGTGGGCTCACCACTCTGCAGGAGGGATCATGGGGATCATGGTGCTATGTGAATCGGGTGGAAGTCTGGGCTACTCTGCCTGGACTGATACCCCCGCAACCCCGATAAGTGGCAGAAGATGGGTGGATGGATGAGCTTTCCCTACTTTTGTCTCTTTTCAATACAAATAATAAATCTTGAGTATTTATACAAGTGCGTATGCAGACATCACGCTGCTCTTTTTTTCTATCCTCACATCAGCAGTATCAAAATAGAGAGGATAACTTTAATATGGTCTGTTCCCACTTTATTTAAGGGCACCTAGTCTTGTTTGCTGTGGTGATGGACAGGCTGACAGACAAGTTCAAACATGAGTCTCCATGGACTATGATGTTTATAAATGACATTGTGATCTGTAGTGAGAGTAGGGAGCAGGTGGAAGAGAACTTACAGAGGTGGAGGTATGCTCTGGAGAGAAGAGGAATAAAAATCAGTGGAAGCAAGACAGAATAAATGAGCGCGAATGAGAGGGAGGCAGGTGCAACGGTGAAGATGCAAGATAGAGGTAGTGGATGTCACGAGGCTGAGCGTGATGTCCTACCGGGGGTTTTTCTTTTTGTTACCCTGGGGTATCTGATATCCACCCCTTGGGAAGGGGGGACTCTGTCATGAGGCTGAGTGCGGTGTTCACCGTGCTCATGCTCTTATTTCTGATTATTTTCTGCACTTTTCCAGTGTTGTGTTTACCTTTCTGTTTGTTGGTTTAGGATGCGTTCTTAGTTGTCAGTTGTTCTGTTTGTGTATTCAAGTTCTTATTATTATTCTGTCAGTTCCTTAGGCGTGTCTTCCCATTTAGTTCTTAGTGTTGATATATGTTTGTTTGACACGAGTTCCCCACCTTTTCCTTCAGACACTCCCACCTTGTTATTATCTCTTATGTGTAGCTCCATATTTCCTGTCTAGTAATTAGGTCAACCTGCCCGCTCATGTGATCCACACCTGTTGGCACCTGTCATGATTGATTACTTGCTTTATTTAAGAGTGCCCTTCTCATCTACTCTTTGTCAGAGCCTCATCAAGAATCTGCTCACTCCCACCAGAACCCTTTTCCTTTTCTGGTGCATTTCCAAGTATTTATCTCGCCTGCAACCTGTTGTAAGTTTATTTTTGTGCACTTTATGGACTTTGTTTCCTTTGATAAATATCACAAACTGCAGTTCAGTGACTGGGTCTGTCCTCTCTGCCCCAAAGGGGTGAATAATGACAGATTGCTTGAAATGAATATTGAGAAGATGTAAAATGGCTTGTTTCAGATACTGGATGAATGACAAAGTAGATTAAAAAAAAAAAAAAACAAGAATGTAAAGAATGAACTGTGACGATGCAAAATGACTCTAGAAACCAATAGTTATAAAACCATAAGTCAGTGTGTTACAATGTCGTTTTTATCCAGTGCTAAAAATTCCCACAGGGAACATTGAAATGGTACAAATTTAGAGATTATTGATTTTCTGTGTCTGCACATTCTTATGCATGTTTGATGAATAGAAGCTGTGTGGAAAACCACTGACCTCTGCGGCTGATGGAGGACAGATTCCCTTGGTTCTCTCTGGGATTGGAACAGCAGAGCTCTTAACAGCGAGGTCAGCAGACGATCATCGGCGCTGTCATCTCTGTTTTCACTGTCCTGGAACACGCCAGCACACAGACACATTTACATCCACACATGGAAGGAAACTCAGCTAAGATACTGCCTGTATGTTTCATGTCACTAAAAGATAAACTCGTCTTGTCCTTTATCTTTTTGTAGCTCTGACTTGGTGTTGGCCTCAGAATATGTAACAGTGCATTTCACAGTGTTGTGTAAAGAGGAGAGCTGAGGCCATTTCAAATCTGAACGGACTGCGTGAATTATCCTGTTTCAATTGATAAAAGGTTCAAACCCATTTACATATAGATTTCTGTGCAAGCATTGGTAGTTGTCAGAGCAGCAGCCCGTATTTAAACCACAGAGAGAAAACAATGAGCGTTTCTAAAACAGATTAGAAGTTGAAATGTCAAAATACTTTTAAGACTAGACATTCAATTTAAATTCCATCTTGTACGTAGAAAAAAAAGTCATCAACTGGAATCAGACAAATTGCAATTCTGTTCAATGAGTGCTTTGTCTCTCACCAGCCCCAGCAGGTGGTCAGCCATGATTTCCTCTGAGCTGGCAGGCAGGACTTCATTTTTGTCCAGACCTCCCTGGATGCGAAGAGCGTGACTGACGCCAGTCATCGCTAGCAGGAGAGCCAGAAGAGTCACCGCTGCAGCTGCATCCATGGCCTCAAGCTTGAAGAGCAGATCTGATATGTTGGCTTTCCTTTAAACTTTTAACTCTTGGAACGTGGGGTTTGTCCTGGTCTGGATCGAGTTCTTGTTGCTCTGTGTCCTGCCTAATTTCAGTGGTGGTAACATCCTCACTACGGCTTATATACACCTCATGGTCACTGGCTGAAAACCCCATGAGAACAGAGCACTGATTCTACTAAACAAAAGAAAACAGGGGACTGGATGGAGGAGGAAGAAACTCTCAATATGGGACTTACTTAGGTCCATTTAGGAGGATCAGGGCTTTAGTGATGACTGTGTACTGCAGAGCATTATTATGTGGCCCTTAGGGTGCTACAACAAAACACTCCCAGTTATTAAATAGATAAACCTGTGCCATCAGACTCCAATCCACCAGTCCCTGTTGGCCAGTAGTTAGCACAGCATGCAACTGCTGCAGCAACTTTTGTGATTAAAAGGGATTTTAAAAAGCAGAAATGCAAACCAGAGAATAAGTACATAGGAAGTGCAAAACATTCTGGTTCTCAAATGAAAATGAACCAATAACAATCATATTTATTCAAGACTGAAAAACAAAAAATACCCAGCAAGTCTTATGAACAATATGTGGTTGTGAAAATTAGTTATAACTTGTGTAAACCAGACCCTTACCTTTGCCAACCCTAGCCATGTTCCTAATCTTAACCACCTAAAAATTCATATTTCATGCTTTCTTCTTCTTCTTCTTCTTCTTCTTCTTCTTCTTCTTCTTCTTCTTCTTCTTCTTCTTCTTCTTCTTCTAGCCCTGTGGTACAGTGCCATTAAGTGATTGACCAAATGCACAGGTTGCACCTAATATCTGACGGTGATCAAGTGAACCACCCTTAAAACTAATCATCAGGACCATTAGAAAAACTGTGTTGTAATCATTCAAACTGTATCCAAAGGATTATTGACTTCAATGTAAAGCAGACATCAGGTCAATAATAACACTACACCTCATCAAATCCTTTGCTTACACAGAGATTTTTTTTCTCATGCTGATGAAGGGGTTTGTTGTAATGAAGAGCGTCATCTATTAAATGTCAGCTTTCTTGGTTTTGTTAAATTTAGACAAAGCCAGCTTCCTGGACATTGTCAGTATGTGTGAGTGCATGTGCAGTAATTAGTCACTCCTACAATACTGGATAAAGAGTCAATAGATTTGGCTCATCAAACTGCCTAATGGATGACAATCCGCTTAAACACATCAACAGACAGCCACTATTTAACTGTCATGGCAACCAAGATGGCATCTGAGGGATTCGGACAGGAATTAGTTTCCGTTACTTTAATAAGATCAGAAGCTGCTGGATTATAGAAAAACCTATTTCTGTCAGTCTAACAGGAAATATAAAAGGCAACATGTAAGCTTTGGCATTACTGCTTTACACTGAAATTGTTCCTCATTGCTCACTGTAGTCTAAGATATAAATATACCGTCTATATACAAAGGTCAGTGATCTATTGACCAGCCTTGTATTGTTTCCCCTCTGTTTTTGGTTTAAGATAAACAAAGTATGAAGTGCTGGTCATGATACAGTATAATGCTACCAAGTATTGGACTCCAGATCTGGTATCAGTGAACACTTAAACTGAAGCACTCATGCTCAGTTTCAACTGAGCGGTGTGGTATAACCCTGGGTACTGGTAACTGTGACCCATGTTATGTGTCCACTGGTCTGATTTTTAACAGAAGTGTGAGAATGAGACATAATGAGGTGAAGTGACAGAAAATGATTGACATAGTGAAAATTCAGTAATCAAAGAACCCTGTCCCTTTGGTTCTGCTACCAAGAACACAAAGTCTCCATGCAGCCGTGTGTGGATTTTCACTGGAATTCAGGTACTGGACAATATGGTGGATTGCGAGTTGTCTGATCATTTTAAAGCAAACCGGTGAAAGGTGTTTCTAACACCATCTGAAGTGAGAGATAGTAGGTGCAGTTAATGAATCAGTTGTTTTTTGACATCAACCACTGCTGTTTTAAACCTTCGGCATGACATCGCTGCAGCCTGGTTGCCGGACCTCATTTGCATAAAGATATAAAATTCAACTTTATACAAATGAGGGGTATGGAAACTCCACACACCGCAGCCTGAATTGCACAGCACCACAGCACAGTGCTTTGCACTGCGTTTTACATACAGTGCATCCGGAAAGTATTCAGTGTTTCATTTTTTCCACATTTTGTTATGTTACAGCCTTATTCCAAAAGCGATTAAATTCATTTTTTCCCCTCAAAATTCTACATACAATACCCCATAATAACAACGTGAAAAAAGGTTTTTTTCTAGATTTTTGCAAATTTATTAAAAATAAAAAACTAAGAAATAACATATACTTAAGTATTCACAGCCTTTGCTCAATATTTTGATGCACCTTTGGCAGCAATTACAGCTTCAAGTTCCTCAGTTCCTAGTTCCGAGGAACTTGAAGCTGTAATCGCTGTGTTATTCAAGCCACTCCTCATACTGACTAGGTGGTGGTCCTAGGGGACTTCAACGTTCGTGTGGGAGTGTCATGGACCACCTGGGAGAATGTTATTGGCCACCATGGTGTTGGAAAGGAGAATTCCGACGGCACCTTGCGCCTATCCTTGTGCGCCCAGCATCAATTATCTATTACCAACATGTTCTTCCAACAGGCGAACAAACTGAAATCCACATGGATGCACCCGCATTCAGGCCATTGGCATCAGATTGACTTTGTCATTACATGACAGCGGGACATCAAGGATGTGCACCTTACTAGAGCAATGAGGGGAATGACATGTCTCTCAGACCACCGGTTGTTGCGGTCGAGAGTCGCGTTCTCCTTTAAGCCCCCACGGCGTAGGGTCAGGAAGACACCTATGAAGAAGCTCAATGTGGCCAAGCTCGGCTCACTGGATTCCAGGACCCAACTGAAGCAGCAACTTGTCACGAAACTTACTGACTTTGATTATGCCCTTTTTGAGACCGTTGACAACCATTGGACGTTACTTTGTGATAATATCTATGAAGCGGCGGGGGAAGTGCTCGGCTTCATCAAATGCAAGTATCGGGATTGGTTCGATGAAAATGATGTAGCAGCCATCCAATTGTTGGACTGTCTTCACCGTGCCCATCTTGAGTATGTGAATGATAAGAGCTCGATTGCAAAGAAGGACACCTACCACCATGTCCGGCAGACAGTGCAGTTTTCGCTTCGTAATATGATGGACCAGTGGTGGATTGCTAGAGCTGAGGACCTTCAGGAAGCTGCTGACAAGAATGACGTGAAAGCGTTCTACGATGGCCTGAAGGCGGTCTACGGTCCAACATCACAGGGCAGTACGCCAATGTACTCTTCGGATGGTCAGACGCTCATAAGGGAGCCGGCTCTCACCCTGGAGTGTTGGGTAGAACACTTTAATGGTGTCCTGAATTGCCAATCTGTGATCATTGATGAAGCCATCGCACAGTTTCCTCAGAGAACTATCATGGAGGAGCTGAATGTCCCACCAACGGTTACTGAGATTAAAGATGCCATCAAAAAGACATCTAGCAGTAAGGCAGCTGGTGGAGATGGTATCCTGCCGGAGATCTATAAGTGTGGCGGTAACATCATTGTTGCCCATTTCGCCCAGTTATTTGCCACCATATGGGAGCAGGAGGTGGTTCCACAAGACTCCAAGGATGCAATGATTGTTCACTTGTACAAGCATAAGGGAAACCGCCACTGCTGTGATAACCACAGAGAAATATCGCTCCTCGCCATCGCTGGTAAGATCCTAGCACGTGTGATCATAAACCACCTCAATCACTTTGTTGTCGACAACATCATTCCTGAGAGTCAGTGCGGCTTTCAAGCAGGATGAGGCACCATTGACATGATGTTTGCAGCCAGGCAAATACAAGAGAAGTGCCGAGAACAAAATTGTGATTTGTTCATAGTGTTCGTAGCCCTGACTAAGGCCTTCAACTCTGTTGAGAGAGAGGGCCTGTGGAAGCTGCTCGCCAGGCTTGGGTTCCCTCCTAAGATCGTCAATGTCATCCGCTCATTCCACGATGGCATGGTCGGGCGGGTGGTTGAGAGTGGTTTAATCTCCGATCCATCCCCTATCATCAATGGCACTAAGCAGGGGTGTGTTATGGCCTTGATGCTCTTTAGTATCGTCTTCGCTGCAATGCTCCTTGATGCCTTCAAGGACTGCGACAGGAGTGTAAGGATCCGGTTTTGCACTGACAACAATGTATTCAACTTGCAACGTTTAAAGGCTAAAACAAAGACGTCATGCATGATGCTACGAGATCTTCTCTATGCCGATGACTGTGCACTCATCGCTCACTCTCTTGAAGACGCACAGTCACAGTTCATCGTTGACCAGTTTGCTAGAGCAACGAATCGTTATGGACTCACTATAAGTATCAAGAAGACAGAGGTTTTACATCAACCTCGTCCTGGAACGCTCCCAATAAATCCTGTTATTACCATCGGTGGAGAACCCCTCAAGGCAGTTGACAAGTTCTGCTACCTAGGGGGCACCAACTCGCAGAACACTAAGATTGATGATGAAGTTACCCACCGCATCAGCAAGGCTAGCGTATCCTATGGATGCCTACAGCATCATCTATGGCTGAAGCCTGGCATTCGTCTAAGCACCAAGATCAAGGTCTATTGCATCGTTGTTCTATCTACTTTTCTCTATGGGTGCAAGTTGTGGACAACCTATCGCCCCCATGTGAAGAAACTTGAACAGTTTCACATGCAGTGTTTAAGGAAGCTGTGTGGAGTCACGTGGCGAGACAAAGTTGCCAATACAGAAGTCCTCCGCCGCAGGCCAAGAATTGTCCCCTTTGGCGAAAGGTCTGCCATGAAGGTGTTGACCTCTTCGAGAGAGAGAGAACTGACCGTTTGGATGACCGTTTGGATGCCCGCCATAAAGCACGTCATGGTGCTGCCCAGCAACAGAGACGTCTACAGCAGTCAGTGTCATCCACCCACCCAATTATGTACATCTGTCCCAATTGCGATATGCCATGTGCTTCACGCATCGGTCTCATCAGTCATCGCCGTCACAAGCACCCCCTTACAATTTAATGCAGCCAGAAGGCGGGAGATCCTTCATTGGCGACGGCTCAATCCATCACAGCTTCAAATCTTTTTCAATATAATGCCACAAGCTTGGCCCACCTATCTTTGGGCAGTTTTGTCCATTCAGCACCTCTCAAGCTCCATCAGGTTGGATGGGAAGCGTTGGTGCACAGCCATTTTCAGATCTCTCCATCCATCCATCCATCCATCTTCTACCCCGGGGTCTTCTCCCAGAGGGACGTGCCTGAAACACCTCAAGAGGGAGGCGTCCAGGAGGTATCCTGATCAGATGTCCATACCACCTCAACTGGCTCCTTTCAATGTGGAGGAGCAGCGGTTCTACTCTGAGCCTCTCTCTCTCTCCACCTGGTCAGGCATAACCAACTCAACCCCTCCTCTTCTCACGACCCACTTCATCCTGCTGGTTCATCTCTCCCCGCTGGGGGTTTCTGTTGGTTCACCTGTTCGGCTCAAGTAAGCGGTAATCTAGTTTTTGTCATGCGCTGGCCCTCACGAGCCAGCATAAGACGCACAGAGTCACCAGTGAGTTTACAGTGAGTTTTTATTACGGTGAAAAGTAAACAACACAAGATGCAGGGGCAATGACACATAAGTCCATACACATCCGGAGGTGTAAGGCTAGACAGCTCTCTTACGGGTCCTTAAGAGGAGACGGTCATACACAGGCAAAGGTTGTTTAAGTAATTGGCTACACAGGCTGCTGAAGCAAAGACACACAAAGGTCTACTTTCACCGGGAGGGGTAAGGCTAATAGCTCACTTACTGGTGCCGGAGAAGTGACGGTCAACCACAAGCAGACAAGGTAGATGATAGTCCAAGTCATCCGTAGCTCAGACGTATAACGACTGACACTGCTGCGTCATACCGTCGCCAGTGCTGGGCTTAAATGGCGAAACACTAACGATGGTAATGACACTCAGCTGGCCGACCGTTGACAGGCGGAAACCCCACCGAGCACTTTCACAATAAGAGCCCGGTGAGGCCAGAATACAGCCCGCAGCTGTCAAGGCCGACAGCGAGACATAACTTTAGCCCGAGCGCGATCAGAACCGGTGCTCGGGTCATAACAGTTTTCCCACAGCCTAGTCTCCATTCCCCGCTAACAGCTCTCGTCTCTGTCTCCACAGGCCACTTCCTCTGGCGAGTGACGTTTTCTGTAGCTGTTCTCCCGTTCGTTTTGAGATTTAATAAAACTTGTAAACGTGTTTCTGTGTTTGGAGTGTTCTTTAGTTGTTGCATTCTGTATGTGGGCTGTCTTACTATAAATCATGACACTCACATGTGTGTTCCTTGTGCTTGTCCTTGTCGTAGTCCTCCTGATACGGTTGTTGTGCAGCTCAGTTACTATTTTAAAAGGTAACTGACAAATCAATAAACACTGACATTAAGGATAAAGGGACACCGCCCACCATAACGTGCACTGAAGATAAAGCTTGTGTAGTCTAGTTTAACTATTGTGATATATATAATTGTGACCACTTCATGCAGCATGAATCTGTCTGTGATCTATGAAAAGAGTCATAAGAACATGTCCACTTCTCCATGTAACTGGTCTGATGTGTTCAGTCACTCAGGCCCCGATGACTCTTAAACTGGACAATATTATGTTGGAGTAAATGTACTTGGAAAAGACCCCTTAGAGAGCGCAGGCGTGGTCTACTATTCATCTTAATCCTAATTGTGCAACAATAATACTATAGTCAAAAACACACACCAAAATATGTAGAACAGGTAGGACAAATAAAACAAATTTCTCCTGCTCTGGACCATCCTCTGCAGTCATAATTCCAGCGTCAATGGCGCCAGGGCAGAACAACACCTTTGAACTAAATGAAAGAAGGGTGGCTCTGTGGGTATAGGGTCTACTCACACCTGCCCTCTAACTGAGAGGTGTCTGCGCCCCTGTATGACTGACTGACCAAGCTATCATGATGTATCTGGATTGAGTCAGAAAGTCAGGGCGTTGAAAGAGGGACCTGGAATACAAACCATATGATGCAGTCTGAGCAACAAATATATCAGCTGAATTTAAACATTGGAGTGTTGTCCAAAAGGTTGCACTTGCATTATTTCCTTGGACAGGGGTTGGAAAGAATATTCTTAGCACTGAGTTTTGACCAAGATACTGAGAATGAACCCGATGTCTTCACTGCCTGGCTACAATCCTTCTTTGGATGGTGGGCAGGAGTGATAAAAAACATAATATTATTCCTTATGATTAGAATTGCCATCTTTATGTGTGTAAGATGCTGCTGCATTCCCTGTTGTAGAGGCCTTATTGAAAAAGCAGTACATGCTGCTGGTGCACATCAGTATTTCATATTAGCTCAGCAGGAGGAGAGCGACAAGGATTCAAGTGATGAGGATAGTCAGGTTTAATATCATGTCTACCAGTGTCTCTGCAAGAAAAAATATTGGTATTGACAATATGCCTATAATGACTAAAGCGTGATGTAACAGTTGAAAATTGTGTAAACTTCCACTACATTTATTGGAAGTTTTTTAAAGTTTTTATTTTTGATATTGAAATTGTAATACTGAATGTTTGTGAATGATAACTCATTTTTATGATTGTCAAAGGTAGTAGAAACGAGGTGAGAATTTTTCCTGTATAAATGCTTAAAGAATGAAGACTGAAAAGAAATTGCATTTCAATGATTACTCATGAAAATATACGTATACTGCTTATAGGTTTTTCACCCATCACACATGAGAATAACATCAGGTGTCTGATACCTGTTTATTATAGTTACTGACCATAAAATGTGCCCTTCAGAGGTAAAGTGGGCTATCCCACAAAACCATTATTTTGAGAAAATGAGCTCTAAAGTTTATGTGATTTAAATATATTTTCATATTTAAGTCACACCTTGAAGGTAATTATAAGGGGTAACTTTTTAATGATATAGGCACACTGATTTTTTGAGAATATTTCAACTTTAGAGCTCATTTTCTCAAAATAATGGTTTTGTGGGATAGCCCACTTTACCTCTGAAGGGCACAAATGGAGTCAAGAGAGGAAAATTGTTATAATAAATAAATAGTGAAGATTAGTTAATTAGGTATTACACAAAGTGTTTGCATACACATCTCTTAGATCCACACACACATACACAGACATGCAAAGTCAAACCCACACATACACTACCATTCAAAAGTTTGGGGTCACTTAGAAATTTCCTTATTTTTGAAAGAAAAGCACTTTTTTTCAATGAAGATAACTTTAAACTAATTAGAAATACACTCTATACATTGCTAATGTGGTAAATGACTATTCTAGCTGCAAATGTCTGGTTTTTGGTGCAATATCTACATAGGTGTATAGAGGCCCATTTCCAGCAACTATCACTCCAGTGTTCTAATGGTACAGTGTGTTTGCTCATTGCGTCAGAAGGCTAATGGATGATTAGAAAACCCTTGTGCAATCATGTTAGGTCTGCAATGCTGTAATTGCTGCAAATGGAAGATTCTTTGACGAAAGCAAAGCTTGAAGGAAAAAACTATTATTTCAAATACAAATCATTATTTCTAACCTTGTCAATGTCTTGACTATATTTTCTATTCATTTTACAACTCATGGTGGTAAATAAAAGTGTGACTTTTCATGGAAAACACAAAATTGTCTGAGGTGACCCCAAACTTTTGAACGGTAGTGTATACACCATTCGCACATAATACACACATACTAAATGCACATGCACACACACATAATGGCTTCACAGGAAAGTCTTTGTTCTTGTTTCCATATATGGGCATGTGTAAGACTGAAGAGAAAACATGGACGCTGAGAGGAAGTCATACTGTAAAGCCATAAAGGCAGGAACAGGAGAGAGAAGACATCTGGAGAGGATGGAAGTCATAAAAAGAGCTCACCTGGGACTTCCGGGAAGATGGCGGAGAGACATAACACTTAAACAAAGAGCTCTCCCTAGCCGGATTAAAAATCATCGGTAAATGGCCAACTCGACATAAACGAATCAATAAACTAAGGGATGAAAACACGAAGGAACCGGGCACAAGGACAAAAACAGGGTAAAATTGAAGAATTCCTCTCCAACAACGCAGGAAAAACCGCTGTACGCAAAGCCCAAAAAAGCAAGATGTCTACAGCAGAGAAAATGGAGGACACCAGACTCGACAACATGAACGCTGGCATCGCCAGTTTGGGTGAAGAGTTAAGAGAATTCAAGCGACAGCTACAACAGGATTTAGCGGCTCTTAAGGAGGAACTGAAAAAAGAAATTAAGGAGGAAATCATGGACCTCCGAAGAGAAATGGAGCGTAAATTAACGGAAAACATGGAGGAGCTGCGCTCCCAGCGGGCGTGTATGACAGAAGCGCAGACCCGAATTTCGGAACTAGAAGATTGGAAAAGCGAGGCAAACAAACAACTACAGACCCTGACGACGCAAACGCAGAGGATGCAGGAGAAAATAAACGACTTGGAGAGCAGATCCCGACGAAGCAATATGCGCATCTTTGGAATTCCGGAGGGCATTGAAGGCAACTCGATGACAAAATTCATGGATCAGTTCTTAAAAAAAGAACTGGAAATACCCGGAGAAACGGATCTGCAGATTCAACGGGCGCACAGAACCCGAAAACAAACTCTCCACCCAGGTCAGTTGTGGTAAACTTTGTGAAATATGACATAAAGGAAAGAATCCTGACGCAAGCATGGAAAAAAAAGATACGAATCGGCGACAAACAGGTATTTTTTGACCATGACTACCCGACAGAAATCGTGCAGCAGCAGAAGAAATATGCCAATATTAAAAAAACGCTGAAAGAGAAAAAAATTAGATTCCAAACGCCGCTAACGAAAATGAGGATTCATTGGGAGGAAGGCACAAGAACCTACAACACGGCCGAAGAGGCAGCGCGGGATATGATGGAGCGGGGCCTTGAGGTGAGCGTGCCGAAGGAGACGGCTGGAGCAGCGGCGGCCCTGAACGCACCACGACAGACGGAGTGGAGACGAGTGAACGGCGGAAGAAGGGGGAGAGACGTGGAGCAGCGGGCCCAGGACAAGCTACAAGGCTTTCAACTGAAAGCCTAGATCATAACAAAGATTAAGAAAGGCACAGAAGAAATGAAGGCCAAGAAGACAAGGTAAAAGAGAAACAGACGGCTAGGAGAGGTTTAAGTGATATTTGTTGGACATTTCTAGACTTATGACTATTTCTTTGATAGTAATTAGAAGTCTAGGGAGGGCCCTTCACTCTGTGAAGACAAACCCCCCACCCACCAACAGGGACCAGTGGGCAGAAGAAAGGCCCAAAGTACGGAGGCCGAGATTTTTTAATGTGTTTTTATATAAATATGTGTTATTTTTGTTGTTAAAGGGGCTAGGAGCACAAGTTAAAAAAATGGAAAAACATGAATATGGGTAAAAATCTTATGATAATGACACTAAACGTGAATGGTCTGAACTCACCTGTTAAAAGGGAAAGAATAATAAGAAAATTCAAGAAGGAAAAAGCTGAAATTATATTTATGCAAGAGACACATTTGAGCAAGACAGAACATGTGAAACTAAAGAGATTTGGCTATAAGAACTCCTACTACAGTTCATTTAAGGGAGGAGCAAAAAGGGGGGTTATGATACTAATCTCAAATAAAATACAATTTGAAAGTGAACAGGAAATCCAGGATAAAGAAGGCAGGTATGTAATAATAAAGGGAAGAATAGATGGTATGCAGATTACATTAGTGAACATCTATGCCCCACCAGAAAGTGACAAGGGTTTTTTTCAACATCTGTTTGATCTCATAGCAACACACAGTGAAGGAGTCCTAATTTGTGGAGGAGACTTAAATGCTGTCATGGATCATGAAGTTGACACAACAAGTGTTAAGAAGACAAAAAAACATGTAACAAAGTTCATAAGAACCTCACTGGCAGAAATGGGTATGGTAGACATATGGAAGGACCTACACCCACTCGAAAAAGACTATACACATTATTCAGCAGTCCATAAAGTACACTCTAGAATAGATTACTTCCTTATGAATGAAGGTGACAGACACAGGGTGAGAAATTGTTGGATTGGAGGGGCAGAAATATCAGATCATAATCCTATATACATGGAAATATATTTAAACAATAGAAAACGACAAACAACATGGAAACTTAACGTAGGACTGTTAAATGATGAGAAAATGAAAGAAAGAAAAAAAATAAACATAAACGAATATATCCAGGAGAATGACAATGAAGAAGTGGACCCAACAATACTATGGGACGCACTAAAAGCCGTGTTAAGGGGTAAATTAATTGTTGAAACAGGAAAAGCAAATAAGACTAAACTGGAAGCGTATGAACAAAGATGTGAGAGACTGAGGGAATTAGAACGTAAACATCAAAGCACAAATGATCCAAAAATATATCAAGAAATTAAAGAAGAAAAAACAAAGATAAAAGAAACACAAATGGATGAAATTGAAAGGAAAAATAGATATCTAAAGCAAAAATATTATGAAACGGGGCCAAAAGCCACAAAACTGCTGGCAAAACGGTTAAGAAAACAACAAACAATGAATAATGTATACAAGATTAAAGACCCCACCACAAATAAAACCACAGTTAACCCAGAAAACATCGAAGAAATTTTCCATAATTTCTACCAAGAACTATACTCGCAACCTGAAGAAACAAATACTAAAGATATCAAAAAATTTCTAGACACATTGGACTTGCCATCAATAGGAAATCAACAAAATGAAAAACTAACAGCAGAAATAACAACACAAGAGATCAGAGATGTGACTTAAAAACGGTAAATCACCAGGTAGTGATGGATACTCCTCTGAGTTTTATAAACTGTTTATAGAAGAACTCACGCCACAACTCCTAAAGTCATTTAATTGGACGCTGAACAACAACAAAATACCTCCATCATGGAACGAAGCAATCATTTCAGTTATTTTAAAACCAGGGAAAGATAAAGAACAATGCGGAAACTATAGACCAATCTCTTTATTAAATGTAGATTATAAAATATACACAACAATTATATGTAAACGAATAAAGACATTCTTGACGGAATTGATAGAAGATGATCAAACTGGTTTCATAGAGGGACGCCAAACACATGACAATATCAGGAGAACAATACATATAATTAACCAAATACATAAAGAAAAGAAAAGCGCAGTAATAATGAGTTTAGACGCAGAAAAAGCATTTGACAGGGTTAACTGGAAATTCCTATATAGTGTACTGGAGCGCTTTCGATTTAACGAAAAATCAGTACAATGCATAAGGACGCTATATCAAGAACCTGTGGCAAGAATCAAGATAAACGGTAGCTTAACAGACAAAGTAAATATACAAAGATCAACTAGGCAGGGATGCTGCTTATCGCCCACCTTGTTTGCTCTGTTCATAGAACCATTGGCTCAAGCGATACGACAAAATAAGAAATTAAAAGGTGTAACAATAAAGGGGGCGGAACACAAGATTGGGCTATTTGCAGACGATATTATAGTTTACCTTGAACAACCAGATAAATCAATAATGGAAATGATGAACTTGATAGAAAATTTTGGAAAATTATCAGGATACAAGATAAACATAACAAAAACACAAATACTGACATTCCACTATAACCCTCTAAACCAGATAACTGATAAGATCAAACTAAACTGGAACCAAAAAGAAATAAAATACCTTGGAGTGAACATACCTAAAGACCTAAGCAAAATATATAAAGCAAACTATGATAGGTTGGAACAAGAAATAAAAAAAGATATTGATAGATGGTCAATCTTAAATATGGATCTGAATTCAAAAATTGAGACAGTCAAAATCAGCATACAACCTAGATTACTTTACCTCTTCCAGGCTATACCAACAGAGATTCCAGATGCCCAATTCTCAAAGTGGGACAGGATGATATCGAGATTTGTTTGGGGAGGTAAAAAACCAAGAGTGAAATATAAAACCCTCCAATTACCAAAAGAGAAAGGAGGCATGGGCCTACCGAGTCTAAAGGAATATTACTACTCAGCACAAATAAGATATATCATATGTTGGTGCGACGAGGGATATGAGGCAAAATGGAAAGAAATGGAAAAGGAAATTGAGGGACTCCCAGTACAAAGCATAATAGGGGATAAAGATGCATATAAGCAAATCAAACAAATAGACCCAATCACTAAATTTACTTTAGAACTGTGGTATAAAATAGTACAAAAATATAATATAAGGGAAGACATAAAACTATTGAAATGGGTAGCATTTGACAGTCAGTTTGAACCGGCAAAACAAGATAGGGGATACAAAAATCTGGTGAACAAGGGAATCACAGCATGGGGCAATATCGGAAAAAAAGATCTCGGGAGCTTTGTAAATATCAGGAGAAAATTTAAATTAGAAAGATCGGAATTTTTCAGATATCTGCAGATGAGAGATTACTATATGAAGAAGATTAGGCATAACCTCCAAACAGATGTGAACGAGATTATACAACTTATTTTAAGCTCATATGCAGGAAATAAAATAAGAATTATTTCAAAACTATATCAGAAACTTATGACAAACAATCATACAAGTAACTATATAAAGGAGAAATGGGAGAAAGAGCTCAATTTAAACATAACAGAAGAAAGCTGGCAGGAAATATGGAAAACACAACACACATCAACAAATTCAAGGGCATGGAGGGAATTTGGATGGAAAAACCTGATTCGCTTTTTCATTACACCACAGATTCAAGGAAAATATACAAATACCCAATCTTTATGCTGGAGGGGATGTGGGGCTCAAAATGCAGACCACTCACATATGTTTTGGAAATGCTACAAAATATCATCATTTTGGAAATCTATGCATGTGACAATACAGAGGATATTAGGATATAATATACCAATGAACTGTAACCTGATGTACTTATGTGATCTTAAAAAAGACAATGTTATACAGGCTGAGGACAGATATCTAGTTAAAATCTTGTTGATTGCATGTAAAAAAACTATCACAAAAAAATGGCGATCAGAAGTTCTTCCTGACCAAGAACAATGGACAGACATTGTTGAGGACATACGTATGATGGAAAAACTAACATATCGACGAAGAATGCAAGAAGGAATATGGGAGAAAAAATGGCGGAAATGGACACACTACAAAGTGCAACAACGAGGCAGAAATTGAAAGAATAACCAAAGACACTGAAAAAACCAGAAGAATTAAGAGATGGAAACTAAAAACTTGATGCTCCAACATTTGTCCCCCCCCCCCTTTTATTTAAATTTTTTTTTTATTTATTTTTTATTTTTTATTTTTTATTTTTATTTTTTTCTTTTTCCCTACCCTAACCCCTTTGTGTTTTAAATGTAGAATGTGATCTGAATGCATTATATATGATGAAAAATGAATAAAAATCTAAGTTACAAAAAGAGCTCACCTACTTTGAAACAATGGATATATATTGTTAGTCCAGAGAATTAATTTTACACTATGCTGACTAGTCTCCCTGTTCCTGCTGCTGAAAACCATCCCCATAGTGTGATGCTGCCACCACCATTGGCATGATTATGAGCGGTGCCTGGTTTCCTCCAAACATGACGCCTGGCATTCACGCCAAAGAGTTCAATATTTGTCTCATCAGACCAGAGAATTTTGTTTCTCATGGTCTGACAGTCCTTCAGGTGCCTTTTAGCAAACTGCCACGGGCTGCCATGTGCCTTTTACTAAGGAATGGCTTCCGTCTGGCCACTCTACCATACAGGCCTGATTGGTGGATTGCTGCAGAGATGGTTGTCCTTCTGCAAGGTTCTCCTATCTCCACAGAGGAGCACTGGAGCTCTGACAGAGTGACCATCGGGTTCTTGGTCACCTCCCTGACTAAGGCCCTTCTCCTCCGATAGCTCAGTTTAGACAGCCGGACAGCTCTGGGAAGAGCTCTGGTGGTTCCGAACTTCTTCCATTTACAGATGATTGAGGCCACTGTGCTCAATGGGACCTTCAAAACAGCAGAAATGTTTCTGTACGCTTCCCCAGATTTGAGCCTCCAGACAATCCTGTCTCAGAGGTCTACAGACAATTCCTTTGACTTCATGCTTGGTTTGTGCTCTGACATGCACTGCCATATAGACAGATGTGTGCCTTTCCAAATCATGTCCAATCAACTGAATTTACCACAGGTGGACTCCAGTTAAGCTGTAGAAACATCTCAAGGATGATCAGTGGAAACGGGATGCACCTGAGCTCAATTTTGAGCTTCATGGCAAAGGCTGTGAATACTTATGTACATGTGATTTCTTAGTTTTTTATTTTTAATAAATTTGCAAAAAACTAAAAAAAAAAATCACATTGTCATTATGGGGTATTGTATGCAGAATTTTGAGGGAAAAAATGAATTTAATCCCTTTTGGAATAAAGCTGTAACAAGGGGCAAAATCCCATTTCACTATTGGGGGGGACAATATATAGGAAAAGCTGAGAATTTAGTTTTTGAGGGGGACATAAAAAAATGCCATTTTTGCTATGTTGTCTGATACTTTCTCAAATGTCTTATAATGATATTAGATAATTATCTCCATCTATCCATCCATCCATCCATCTTCTTCCGCTTAATCCTTTTCGGGTCGCGGGGGGGCTGGAGCCTATCCCAGCGTCTTTGGGCGAGAGGCAAGGTACACCCTGGACAGATCGCCAGTCCATCGCAGGGCCATCACAGAGAGACAGACAACCATTCACTCTCACAGTCATACCTAAGGACAATTTAGAATCCCCAGTTTGATGCCAGTTAACCCATTGTTCCTTATTAGTCCACATCCTACCTGTCTACAGGTTTTTATATGATCAACCAGCAATACCAAAAGTTGTATTGGGTGGTCGATGTCAATTACACCATATATGATCTAACAAAATGTCTTTGCTCACCATGAACACTGGTCTGATCCCCACCACAGCAGCTTTACAAGAATTTAAAGCTCAAAATAAGTTTTAAAACTAGAGAAAATAACTTAATGAATAACTAAATTGCATCAAACTATTCTTCAAAAATATATATTTATTAGCAAGAAACAACTAAACAAAATCTCAATATGTCTTAAAACTAGGGCTGTCAAACAACAACATTTTTTAATCTGATTAATCATAGTGATAATGTGGATTAATTTACAGGAATCATGATTAATACCCATCCATTATTATCTCCGCCAAGGAGGTTATGTTTTTACCGTGGTTTGTCTGTTTGTCTGTCTGTCTGTCTGTCTGTCTGTTACCAACATAACTGAAAAAGTTATTAACGGATTTTGACCAAATTTTCAGGAAAGGTGTGTAATGGCACGGGGAACAGATGATTAGATTTTGGTGATGATCTGAGAGTGCATACTTCCACCAAGGGCTTTGTTTGTGTTTGTCCAGCAGGATTACACAAAAACTACTGGATAGATTGGGATGAAATTTTCACCAGAGGTAGTTCTTGGGCTAGACAGGAACCCATTAAATTTTGGTGATGATCTGAGAATGCATGCCTCAGCCAAGGCTCTTATCTTCTCACAGTGTGTTAGCAACAATACTCCAAAAGTTAAGAACGGATTTTGAAGAAATTTTCAGGAAAGGTGTGTAATGGCATGGGGAACAGATGATTAGATTTTGGTGATGATCTGAGAGTGCATACCTCCACCAAGGGCTTTGCTTTTATTTGTGGAGCAGGATTACACAAAAACTACTGGATAGATTTGGATGAAATTTTCACCAGAGGTGGTTCTTGGGCTAGAGAGGAACCCATTATATTTTGGTGATGATCTGAGAATGCATACCTCAGCCAAGGCTCTTATCTTCTCACAGTGTGTTAGCAACAATACTCCAAAACTGATGGACAGACTTTGATGCAATTTTCACCACAAGTGGCTATAGGCCTACACACAAACCCTTTACATTTTGGAGTTGATCCATGAGAAATGGAAGGAGCCTTGGCGGAGGTATGCACTCTATGAGTGCTTTTCTAGTTACTTATGTTTCTTTTTGTGGAGGCAAAAAGACTCATGACTGAAGAAATGAACAAATACAGACAAAAATGCATCAGTTGAGTTTATGTAAAACATGCCGGTGTTATGCCGAGAATTGCTCGCTTGCCGAGAATTGCACCCCATCATTGCAAGCAGGTGTTTAGTGTAAGTCAAGTCAATACAACTATATACTTTGAAAAAATGATTACCCTTTTTACCGACAATGTATAAATGCAAAATCTTGACTGAAGATTGTAAAACGTGGAGTTGGATCACTATGATTTCTAATCCTCTTTGAAACACTAAAACGTTTGGAAAATAAACATAATTTAAAGATAATTTACAAGCGGTAATAACAATTTTTACTTCTAAAAATGTGTAATGGGTACTTCTAAAAATGCACAAATGGTTACAAGCCTGGCTGTTGCATTATATTTTATAGTTTGGTTGATGGAATGCAATTCTTGGCAATTGAGCAATTCTTGGATAACACCAGCAGACTTTGGACAAATGAGATGAAATATCACTTTTCATGTCCAATATGTGACTGTTGAAAACACAGACTGATAAATAACTTATTAACCGTTCACTCATTAAGCTTTCAATGCACTTCCTTGCCGCTCTCTGCCTCTCTGTCAGTGTGTGTGTAAGAAGTAGTGTTGTCAGATGGGAAATGTTGAGGTGTCGTACCAGCGGCTTAAAATTATTAGATTTTGAGGAAAATTATCGTACACACCCCGTTTTCATTCTGACATAGGGCTGTCTGCACTTACGTCACCGATGGTGTGAACTTAGCCCTAGTGGCAGAGCAAGGTATAAACAAACGTTCTCAATATATTTCAATGGAAATGTTAATTAAATTTAAACAAAGAAAATGATGAAATGGTGCACAATTGGCTCGTGTAGCCATCACCATCTTATGAAAGATGGTGATGGCTACACGAGCTTACCAAAGGAGAATATTGTGGACTAATGTCTGCCGAAGGAGAATGCATTTTCATAACAGGATGCGGAGGCTGAGGGATGATATGACCCACATCTCCATCTGTTCTGACCACTTTATAACAGGTATGTCCATTTACCAAAAGTATAGAGTCTTATCATTAAAAGGCATTTGCCTACACGTAAAGTTAATGTGAACATGCGAAAAACACCCATATTTGCATCCGAGGGGGTTAACAGCTAAAATAGCATTAGCATAGAAACACGTTGGCTTGGTAGGAATATTCATTCCAATTTGAGCCGCTAATCAACCTCAAAGTAAACGTATCGACACTGCAATTAAACTTGTTAAAAATGAGACTGACACTCACCTGCTGGCAAATGGACTGAAACTCTGTAGAGCTGAAACAAAGTGTGGGAATTAACAGGGGGAACGAGTGTGGAGTGTGTGTGTGTGTGTCTGTGTGTTTCCCATACGGCAGACGGGAGCTGTTTTTCCTGTGAGCTCCAGTGGCTAAATTTTGCAAACCTAAACATGATGACTTTTTGGGGATTTCCACAGCAGATGCAGTTTATTTTCTCTCAGTGTTTCGCCAATGTACAGCCAAACTGGCACATTTAGTCATTGTTATAATTGTAGGGAACCCACGCTGGGATAATCATCTCAGACTGGAAGCAGAGATGAGGCAAATAGTCCCTCTGCCGGTAGAGCGTGGGGGATTAAACAGATGAGGACAATAGGTATTGTGATGGGAGAAGTTATGGTGGTGCAGCAGGAAGGAGTTGCTGCTGGGACAAGAGGGGGATGATGTGTTGAATGTATTGTGATGCAAGATCTCAGGCAACAGGGGGAAGGAGCGGAGTGATATAAAAGGAGAGACCCTGGTGTATGAAGATACTGCTTTTTCTGTGTATGAATGAAGTGAGAGAGTGAATAAAGTTCGTCTGCCGTGCAAGTCTAGTTTCTTTATTTGCACTCTCCACACCGGTGACCCTTGACGAATTATGAAACATGAGGCAAAAACCCCGGAGTAGGCCCGGACGGGAAGCCCCAGCAATGCGGCAAGCATCCCAGAGACGGCCTGGACGGAAAGCCCCAGCAACGCGTGCGCTGTTTCGTTCAAACTACCGGACTTTTGGCTGCACGACCCCGCAGTCTTGGTTCCTCCACACCGAGGCTCAGTTTGCCCTCCGGGGAATAACGGCAGATGACACCAGTTATTACTATGTGGTCGCAGCGCTGGACGCTCGCACGACTCAGCAAGTAGCGAGCCTGCTCCAACAGCCTCCAATAAATACGAGACTCTCAAAGCCACGCTGACCCGGCGCTACACACTCTCGGACTGTGAGAGAACAGAGAGGCTCCTGAGGCGCTCTGAGTTAGGAGATGGGTTGGCGGTTGAACTGATGGAGAAGATGTTGATGGGCACGGACGACGGGCATTTTCTGTTTGCCCACCTTTTCCTCCGGAACCTCCCAACAGAGGCAAGAGCGGTCCTGGCCAACTCGCCGTTGCTGGCCGCACGTGACTACCGTGTGCTTGCCCAGGAGGCAGATCGGATCATCCTCACCACCAGAGCCCTCACAGTGAATGCGGCAACATTGGAACCCAGCGAGACGACCAGCGGAGGCCAGGGGGCCAGGAAGTGCCAGAGAGACACGCTCTGCTCCTACCACCGCCGTTTTGGAGAGAACGCACGCTGATGTGTGCCACCGTGCCAATTCAAGCATTCGGGAAACGCCAAGGCCGGCAGTCAGTAGCAGCTGCGACCGCCGGTGAAGAAAACAAGCTGCTCTACGTGATGGACTCGCGCACGGGGAGACGGTTCCTCGTAGAGTCCAGCTCCCAAAAGAGCCTCATCCTGCCGTCCTATGCTGACTGGCTAGCGGGAGCTAGCGGCCCCGAGCTGATGGCCACAAACGCCTAGGACATTAGGACTTTTGGTGAGAGGACACTGACTTTATCCCTACACGGCTGTATGTACGAGTGGACATTCGTCATAGCGGCATGCAGTTTCCCAATCTTGGGCGCTGATTTTCTGTGTACACATGGGCTGCTAGTCAATGTTGCTAACAGACGCCTGATCAATGCAATGTCTTTTGATTCTCTCCCCTGTACAGTTCGAGGGGCCGGGCCAACAACTCTAGCCAACGTCACAGCTCCAGGTGGTAAGTTTCACACACTGCTCACTCAGTTCCCAGCACTCACGGTCTCGATGTTTTCGGCGGCCATCACTAAACACGGGGTGGAACACTTTATCACCACCACCGGGCCGCCCGTTTTCGCATGACCTCGGTGCCTGGACGCAGCTAAACTGGCCATAGCGCACGAGGAGTTTGCCAACTTGGAAAGGTTGGGCATCATCAGGCGCTCAAACGGCCCATGGGCATCCCCACTACACATGGTCCCTAAAGCTGAGGGATTGTTGAATCATCATTGTCACATCCAGGTGAGCGCATGCCCCCTTGTTATTCTGAGAACTACTCGCTTGCCGAGAATTGCATCCCATCGTCGCGGACATGCGGGAATGCGCGGGACTGTGTGCTAGAACGCGTGTGACCTTGTGCGACAATGCGCATCTAAGGGAGAGACGCTGTAATACCACAAACTCTAAAATATAACCCTACAGCCAGGCTTGTAACAAGCTGTACATTTTTAGAAGTAAAAATTATTACCTCTGATAAATGGGCTTTAAATTATGTTTATTCACCAGACAATTTAGTGTTTCAAAGGGGGTTAGAAATCACAGTGATCAAACTCCAAGTCTACATAATAACAGAATAAAATGATTATCGTGATTTTTTTTCCAGATTCTTTGAGACTCTTGGATTCTTTAGTGCATCCACATGTTTCAAGTTTGAGGGTCAGTTTATTATGAATTTATCAAACTGGTGCAAACTTTCTTGTGAGCATAATTTATTTACATATTATTATTATTATTATTATTATTATTATTATTATTATTATTATTATTACATATGCATTATTTTTTGATCATTTATTTTCAGTTAATGTTGTAATGATGTTCTACTTACAATTACGATGATGACAGAAATTCTTTCTCTTGTATTGTTCATTGCTGAGTTAGCTTTCCAATAAAATGTGTTAATTCCAGCTGGTGTCTGAGTGTGTATTTATTCAACTACATGAACTTCTTTGTAAGGGGGATTCGTCTTGATGTGTGTGTGTGTGTGTGTGTTGGACGAGACTTTAAATTTATTATAATATTTTTCTCATTATCAGCCACTTAGGTTTGTAAAACTTCTGGCATATTATTATTACCTGTCATCTTAATTTTCATGTAAGATGCCCAGTAGCCCATCCATCCATCCATTTTCTACTGCTTTTCAGGAGGTCCGGGTCACGGAGGCAGCAGTTCAAGCAGAGAAGCCCAGATTTCCCTCTTCCCAGCCACCTGCTCCAGCTCTTCAGAGAGGATACCAAGGCTTTCCCAGACCAGCTGGGAGACATAGTCTCTCCAGCGAGTCCTGGGTCTGCCCGGGGTCTCCTCCCAGAGGGACGTGCCCGAAACACCTCAAGCGGGAGGCGTCCAGGAGGCATCCTGATCAGATGCCCATACCACCTCAACTGGCTCCTTTCAATGTGGAAGAGCAGCAGTTCTACTCTGAGCCTCTCTCAGATGACTGAGCTCCTCACCGCATCTATGAGGGTGAGTCCAGCGATCCTACGGAGAAAGCTCATTTCAGCTGCTTGTATCCGCGATCTTGTTCTTTCGGTAATTACCCAAAGCTTGTGACCATAGGTGAGGGTAGGAACATAGATTGACTGGTAAATCAACAGCTTTGCCTTAGAGCTTAGCTCCCTCTTCACCACAACAGACCGGTACAATGTCCGCATCACTGCAGATGCTGCTCCAATCCGTTTGTCAATCTCTCGCTTCATTCTCCCCTCACTCATGAATAAGACCCCTAGATACTTAAACTCCTCCACTTGGGGCAGGAGTCTGTCCCCAACCCGGAAAGGACAATCCACCTTTTTCCGGCTGAGGACCATGGACTCGGACTTGGAGGTGCTGATTCTCATCCCAGCCACTTCACACTCAGCGGCAAACCGTCCCAGCAAGATCTGTAGGTCATTGCTCGATGAAGTCAACAGGACAACATCATCTGCAAACAACAGAGATGAGATCCTGTGATCACCAAGCATGACACCCTCCGTTCCCTGGCTGCGCCTAGAAATCCTGTTCATAAGAATTATGAACAGGATCGGTGACAAAGGGCAGCCTTGGCGGAGTCCAACTCTCACTGGGAATGAGTCCAATTGAGTGTTGGCAATATGAACCAAACTCTCACAACAGTCATACAGAGACCGAATAGCTCGTAACAACAAGCCCGATACCCCATACTCCAGAAGCACCCCCCACAAAAAAGCACGAGGGACACGGTCGAATGCCTTCTCCAAGTCCACAAAACACATGTAAACTGGTTGGGCAAACTCTCACAAACCCTCGAGGATTCTCGAGAGGGTAAAGAGCTGGTCCGATGTGCCACGGCCAGGACAAAAACCACATTGCTCCTCCTGAATCCGAGGTTCGACCAACGGCCGGACTCTCCTCTCCAGTACCTTGGCATAGGCCTTCCCAGGGAGACTGAGCAGTGTGATCCCTCTAATGTTGAAGCACACCCTCCGGTCCCCTTTTTTGAAGAGAGGAACCACCACCCCAGTTTGCCATGCCAAAGCCACTGCCCCCAACCGCCACGCAATGTTGCAGAGGCGTGTCAACCATGACAGCCCAACAACATCTAGGGCCTTGAGGTACTCAGGGCGAATTTCGTTCACCCCCGGGGCCCAGCCACCAAAGAGATTTTTAACCACCTTGGCAACCTCAGCCCCTGTGATAGACGAGTCATCCCCCTCGTCCACAAACCCTGCTTCCTCTGTGGAAGGCGTATCAGTGGGATTGAGAAGTATTCCTTCCACCACCCGACGATATCCCCAGTCGAAGTCAGCAGCGCCCTATCTGCACCATGCACAGTGTGGACAGGGTGCTGCTTCCCCCTCCTGAGCCACCAGACAGTTTGCCAGAATCTCTTCGAGGCCAACCGAAAGTCTTGTTCCACGGTCTCACCAAACTCCTCCTATACCCGAGTTTTTGCTTCAGCAACCACCTGAGCTGCACTCCGCTTGGCCTGCAAGTACACCTCAGCTGCTTCGGGAGTCCCACAAGCCAACCAATCTTGATAGGACTCCTTCTTCAGCTTAATGGCCCGCCTCACCACTGGTGTCCACCACTTGGTTCAGGGGATGCCACCAGGAGATGCCCCGACAACCTTGCGGCTGCAGCTCTGGGCCGCTGCTTCAACAATGGAGATGGAGAACATGGCCTGTTCAGACTCCATGTCTCCAGACTCCCTCAGAATGTGGCTGAAGTTCTTCCGGAGGTGGGAGTTGAAGACCTCTCGGACAGGGGCCTCAGCCAGACGTTCCCAGCACACCCTCACTATACGTTTGGTTCTACCAGGTCTGAATGGTATCCTCCCCTGCCATCGGATCCAACTCACCACCAGGTGGTGATCAGTTGACAGCTCTGCACCTCTCTTTATCCGACTGTCCATGACATACAGTTGCAGGACTGATGACACGATAACAAAATTGATCATCGACCTGCAACCTAGGGTGTCCTGGTGCCAAGTGGACATATGGACATCCTTATGCTTGAACATGGTGTTCGTTATGGACAAACTGTGGTTAGCACAGAAGTCCAATAACTGAACACCACTCGGGTTCAGATCGGGCAGGCCATTTCTCCCAATCACCACCTTCCAGGTTTCACTGTCATTGCCCACGTGCGCATTGAAGTCCCCCAGTAGGAAAAAGGAGTCTCCAAGAGGAGCACTCTCCAGCACCCCAGTTAGAGACTCCAAAAAGGGTGGGTACTCTGAACCATCATTTGGTGCATAGGCACAAATGATCGTCAGGACTCATTTCTCAACCTGAAGGCGCAGGGAAACAACCCTTTCGTCCACCGGGAAAAACTCCAATATAGAGGCAGCAAGGTGAGGGGATACAAGAATACCCACCCCTGCTCATCGCCTCTCACCCAGGGCAACTCCAGAGTAGGCGAAGCTCCAGCCCCTGTCCAGGAGACTGGTTCCGGAACCAGAGCTGTGTGCTGAGGTGAGGCCGACTATATCTAGCTGGTATCTCCTGTCTGTGTACAGCTGCACACAGTCTCCGTTCTGCTACATCTGCAAAATGTCAAAAATGTCATCAGTTCAATTAATATATAAACTAGAAAAGCACTCGGAGAGCGCAGACCTCCGCCAAGCGCCACAGTTTCCCCCATACAGTGTTTGTGTGTACGTTTTCAGATTCCTTGACCATGAAAACATATTAGTAGGAATTGGATTCATAATGATAGGATTAGTGGTTCAGTAGTTATTCACGGAAATGACATTTTCCGTAATGGCGGCCACAGTTCCACCCATACAGTGTTTGTGTGTACGTTTTCAGATTCCTTGACCATGTAAACATATGACTAGCAATTGGATTGACAATGATCTGATTAGTGGTTCAGTAGTTATTCTGGAAAATGGCATTTTCCATAATGGCGGCCACAGTTCCTCCCATACAGTGTTTGTGTGTACGTTTTCAGGTTCCTTGACCATGAAAACATATGAGTAGCAATTGGATTGACAATGATCCGATTAGTGGTTCAGTAGTTATTCTGGAAAATGGCATTTTCCATAATGGCAGCCACAGTTCCCCCCATACAGTGTTTGTGTGTACGTTCTGCAATTGTGGGGGGTTCCCCTACAGTTGAAAGTGCTATGAGATGACTGTTGTTGTGAAATGGTGCTATATAAATAAAGTTGAATTGAATTGAATTGAATTGAAAGTGAAGAGTGCAAAGACAGGTGAGTTATTGTGATAATTAAAAGGTCCTCAGTTCTGTGTATGTGAGAGTTCGGATGGAAGGGGGTGGGGCCTCTGACTGTTGGCAGTTTGGATGACCCGGGGAAGAAACTGTCTGTCAGTCTGGAGATGTGGGACCTGATCGATCTGAACCGTCGTACAGAGGGAAGCAGGTCAAACAGGTGGTGGGCGGGATGTGAAAGGTCTCCTGTGATGGCTTTGGTCCTTCTGAGACAGGAGGCTCTGGAGATGTCTTCCAGGGAGGGCAGAGGGCTGTCAATAATTTTTTGGGCGGTGTTGATGACCCTCTGCACAGCCTTCCTATTCTTGGCCATGGAGCCAGCGTGCCACACACCTAGACAGTAGGTGAGCACGCTCTCCACTGAGCAGCGATAGAAGGCCAGCAGCAGCTTCTGGTCCAGGTTATGCTTCCTCGGAACATGGAGGAATTGCAGCCGCTGTTGGGCTTTCTTCACCAGGGCCTTGGTGTTGACAGTCCAGGAAAGGTCAGAGGAGAAGTGGGTGCCCAGGAACCTGAAGGTGGGGACGTTTTCCACGCAGTCGCCATTTTTGAAGCGGAAGGGGTGGTCCTGTCTGTTCTTCCTTAAGTCCAGTATGAGTTCTTTGGTTTTTTGGACATTCAGTTTCAGGTTGTTTGCTTGGCACCACAGCAGTAGATTCTCTGCCTCTGCCCTGTGTGCCTTCTCATCGTTGTCAGTGATGAGCCCAACCAAGGTGGTGTCATCCGTGTATTTCACGATGACAGTGGTTGGGTGGGTTGGAATACAGTCAAAGGTGTACAGGGAGTACAGCAGAGGGCTTAGCACGCAGCCTTGGGGGGAGCCAATGCTGAGGGACAGTGTGGAGGAGTCGTGAGGGCCAAGTCTGACTGTTTGTGGGTGATTGGTGAGAAAGTTCTTTATCCAGGATATAATGGGCAAAAATATCCGATTTCTGTTTTGCTCGCTCAAAAATGGTGCAAATTGCTTCATTACAATTAAATAGAAGTCCAGGTAAGTGTGATGTACTGTAGTGGGATAGACAAAGTACCTGTATCATACTAGTCATTCCTAGGATGTACTTAAGTTATACTTACATCACACTTATGTCATACATGATGTCATACTTATGTCATACTTAAATAAGAAGGACCTGTACTGACATAGCACTTTTCTAGTCACAAAGACCACTCAAATCACTTAACTAGCTACACCAACCCTCTATTCTAAGGGCCAATCAGAGACGGATGCGTATGGACAATTAGCCCCTTTTCCACTAGTACCCACTCAGCCCTACTCTACTCGACTCTACTTGCTTAGAGTCACCTGTTAACCTAACCTGCATGTCTTTGAATTGTGGGCTTAAACTGGAGCCCTCGGAGTAAAGCTACGCAGCACAGGGAGAACATGCAAACTCCATACAGAAAGGTTCCCACCCTTGTCAACCTGGAACCTTCTAGCTGTGAGGCAACAGTGCAAATCACTTCACCACTGTGCTGTCCGGTAAATAATTACGTGGTACTTAAACTGGACTAATGTACGTACTTTTATGTTGTGCTTATGCTATATTTATGCTGTCCTTATGTCATAATTATGTTGTACTTTTGCCATACTTACATCACTCAGACATAATTAGCAAGATCTGTACACGATGCATGCATAGTTTCAAGCACTTTAAGTGAATGGCCTTTGAGGAGTTTTACTTTCATTTTCACATTTTTCGTTCATTTCAGCGAAGCTGAAAAGAGCTAATGCGATGACGCAGCATCCATCTGTCCATCCGTCCGTCTGTCCACATTTTAGGGGAAATGCTGCTACTCCTATTGCCCTGATGCTCACCAAACTCACTCACAATGATCCTCAGGTGAGCCTGCATCCAGGTTGAGGTCAAGGTCAGTGTCAAAGGTCAGGAGATCTGGGCATTTATTGCTTTCACAAAAAATGGTACTCCCCTAGACCACTGACTTTGATGTAGACCCATCTAGGAAGACAGGAGATCCCAGCACTCTAGGGGTGAATGAGCTACTCCATTATTTGACAGTCTGGTTGAAAATATGTTGCAGAAAATTCATTCTTGGTTTTGGGTCTCTTGGACAATTTCTGACCTTTAAAGTTACGTGTTTTCTTGCAGTTTTTAATGCCCATTTACTTTTATTTGAGAAAAATGAAGAAGAGATGAAGAACAACAACATTTCCCACAGCTGCTCTGCTTGGAGCCCTGATGATAATGTTTTTGTACAATGTGGTCCCAACTGTTGCCACCAAAAACACTCAGTTGAGGTTTCATATGGGACCTTGTTAATAAAATGGGTGCCATGAAGGTAGCAATGTTTATTTTATAGTTGCAGTGTACTTAGTTAAACATTTGTTTAAGCTTCATGTATGGGAATGCCAGTTCTGTCATTTGTTTTGTCATATTCATAAATCTTATCATCAAATATTATCTAAATATACTTTTAGGTAAATGTTACTTTCAAATCTATACATACAGTATAACACTTGTTACTTTAGCTACCCTTAAGACATGTTCAGACCAAACGTGAAAGTGCACATTTTTCATGTGGCGTGATTACATGTAAACTCAAAGCAGTAGATGCAAAGAGACGAGAAATTGTATCCGAGCAGTTTGCAGAAGGGTGGAACTGCTTTCATAACTTCTGCAGCTGCTTTCTACCTGCTGTAGAAATCGAAAAAACACTGTCATGTTTAGGCTTACAACATTATCTGGTGGGGTACACAGCTGGGGAAGTGTCATTGCCTCATCCACAAACTGCACCTGGCTTGGATGAAGGTTGTTTACACTGCTAGTCTGCTACCACATCAGTAGCAGGTGAATAAAGTCCCAATGCTTCATCTCAGCTGCAGAGCTCAACTCCATCTGTCTGCAGGTGAGGGGCAGTCTCATTTTCAAACAAATTTAATTTCCAGAGTTGGTACTTTTACTCCAGTGACGGCAGAATCTCAAGACTGATTAGCTATCATGACTAACTCCCTCAGACGCAAATGAATGAATTCATGTGTTTTTCCACTAACTTGATATGTAATCACACCATGTGAAAAATTTGCTTTACATTTGGTCTGAATGCACCTTTAGAGCAAATGAGAAGTAAAGCCATCTTTAGGTATTTTTAGCCTTCACCAATACCCTTGTAACTATAAAATATAAACACATAGTATGTTGATGTAGATTTATGGAACCACTAGGAGCTAGGTTATTATTTGTCATGAATGCCCTTTTGGGGCAGAAATACGAGACCCAGGCACTGGACTGTGAGCTTGTGATATTTATTACAAAAAACAACTAACATAAAGTTCAACAAAGTACTCTAAACACAAAATGCAAACGAGAGAGAGAACACTTACAAGATTTACGCCACCATGACAGCGTCTGGCAGCGGAGAGGGAACCACAACGCCCTTGGATTGGCCAGCAGAACCCCCGGTGGCTTGGGACGGGAGCAACGCTGCACCCTCGGTGGCCTCAGCCAGAGGGGAAGCAGCACCCACGGAGGTCCCGGGCTGGGACGGAGCATCTGCGACGACCTCAGTGGGGGAAGCTTAACCTAAGGCGATCTCAGGCGATGAACCTGGACCCACGGAGACATCTGGCATGGTTGGCACATCCTCAGTGACCAAGGGGGAGAGCTCAGACAATACAGACAAAGAAACAGGGTCAGGGTCACCGGCAGCGGCAGCGTGGAGCCTGGCGAGGCGAGCTCAGGTGCAGCTGATGGCTGCACCTGGCTTTCCTTACCAAGAGCCAGACAAGACTTCTCCAAAACAGATACAAGGAAAACAAGCTCCACCGCCGTCCAGGACTCCATCGATCCAAGTGAAGGTGTCTCGGGCCCGGTCCTCTGGAGGTCCGGGTCTGACTGTGCTGCAGAGGCTCCTGCAGCAGGCATGGTGGTTAATGCAGTCCTAATCTCCTCCAGTGAGGTCACCTACACAGGTGGTTCATCCGGTGTGGATTCTGGAGGTGATTTTCCTGTTGGCGCTGGGTCCTGAGAAGCTGAAGCCAGGGGACGCTCTCTTGGTGGCACAGGCTTCGGGTCGGAGGTGGTGCTCTCCACGGTCCACGGCTGTGGGGCCGGGACTTGGTCCTCCGGACCCACAGGCTCCTCCATTGCCCAGTGGCTCAACTCTGGGGCTGGCGGGCACTTGGGGAAAACCGGAGGAGACACGGAGAGGGCAGGTGAGAAATTAATATCTGCAGCAGGTGGTGAGGACTCAGGGGACTGCAATTTCTGAGCCTCACTACCAGGAATCAGACAAGGCATATCATCATAAACTGAAGAGAAATGAAATGACGCTTGCCTGTTTCGATGTTGACTGCTGCAGATGGTGTTGGGTCAACCCTCTCCATGACTTTGGTTGAGGAGACCCTCCCAGGAGAACGTTGTGGGGCCACCCCTGCCGTATCAGCGATGGGTGGAGCCGATGAGGGAGAAAATGCAGGAGAAGATGGCGAGGTAAAGCAGGAAACAGCAGCTGCAGAAAAACAAAGAGCTGATGGAACAACTGGAGAGGAAAAACATGGAGGATGCACTGCTGTGGGAGTCTTCTGCCTCGGCAAAGGGAAAGTGGCTGGCTGAGAGGCGGGAGTGTTCTTCCGGCGTTTTCTCCCGGAACGGCGGTGAGGAGCGGGAGGCAGAAGGACTGGTTCAAGGTGGTGAGGCTCTGGAGTCAGGGGACGTGCAATCATCGGCTCAAACTCTGGTTCCCTCAGTGAAATTCCCTGTAATTTCTGAGCCAAATCAGGGAGGAGCCAGGGTTTGACTTCCAGGAGAAGGCTGGTTTCTGCCAGTAATTTCTGCCTGCGCTCTTCCAGTTGCTCGGCTAAGGGAGTGGGCCAAGGCTTGGGAGGAGGAGGCAGAGCTGCTGCCGGAGAGCGGTGAGAGGCTGGCAGCTTTCTGGTGCACGAGTGTTTGCTCTTTGTTGGCACAGGCGGTGGCACCGAAGTGTTTTCTCAGGCTCACAGTTTGTTGATGGAGGGAGGAATGTGGAGAGAAGTAGATCTGTGAGCTCTGGGTGATCCCACAGGTTGGGGCATGCCTCCAGCACCTGTGCAGTGGTCTCCATACACTCTCCAGCTGCCTCGGGGTGCAGGAGGCTTGTGCCTGTCGCAGGATATTTTCCAGTATGCACACTGAGCCCTGCTCCATTTCACTCAGTCCTAAAGTGAACACCTTCGGAGTGACAGACATGGTAAGCCCAGGGAAAAAAGGAGAAAACCAAACAGGGAAAAAAGCCAACAAACTATTGCCACCGCTGAAAAAACGGAAAAATCAACAAATTCACAGCAGCTGGGTCTGAAATGGCAGTTGTCTACTGTCATGAATGCCCTTTCGGGGCAGAAATATGAAACCCAGGCGCTGGACTGTGAGCTTGTGATATTTATTACAAAAAACAACTAACATAAAGTTCAATAAAGTGCTCTAAACACAAAATGCAAACGAGAGAGAGAACACTTACAAGATTTACGCACCAGAGTGAAGCAGGGCTCTGGTGGAGACGAGATGAGGTAATCACCATTAGACAGCCACAATGAGAAAATGAAATGCAGTACTTAAAGGCGTCGGCCGGACGAAATTTCAATATCGCTAAATCATATCTTAAATTTGTGTGTGAGACGAGCTAATTTGAACCGCACATGTTTTGGTGTCAACAAATGTTGCATAAGGTGACAATGCGCTATTGAAGTATGATTTCCTTGAGAGCTGTCTGTCTGCCAAGCGATCAGCGGCTAAAATGGCCACTGGCTGTGTGACGTCAGGTCAGGGAGCGACCTGAGTAGGAGGAGGAGCACGCTGAGGAGCACGCGGTGAGTGTTTATGAATTTCCCCTGCCTGGGAAAATCAGAACCGCATGGGTGAATTTCGTTCAGAAAACGCGAAAAAATTGGAATTATGTCGCAAAATCACCCAACATGTGCATTAGACATTTTGTTGACAGCGATTTTGAGAATAAGATGCAATTTGAAATGAAATTAGCAAAAACATTGCTGATAAAAAAATCGGCTGTTCCAACTATATATCCGTTCATTTCAAAGTCCCACTCTCAGACAAGTGTCAGTGACAGTGGCGTGAAAAGCAAGGGTGATCTACCGATGCGATCTGCTGTCAGAAAGAGAAGTAAACAGGGTAATTTTTCTTTTTTAAATATTCACTGCCAATATTTACTAAAATTATTTACAAGCAATGAATTTCATTGCCTTAACAACTTATCAAATATTAGAATTTTAGGGTATTCATACTAATCAAATATGAAATATTCAGTGCTGTATAGGGAGGTGGTTGTGCCTGTTTGCTCAAGTTATATTTCTATATATGTAATCCAATTTGACACCTCTGGAATGAAATTATGTTGATCTACTGTTTTTGCAGATGTTATCCACTGTCACTCAGCCTTCAAATACTGTGGATTTTTTTTTTTAATTTCATTATTCAGCAATTGTCCTCATTGCAGTCATCCATGTGAGGTAACAAGTCACACTAAAGGCTCTCTGTTGGTGATCAAACAACATTGTCCACATTGTGTTGAGGATCGATCCTGGCACAGCCAGCAGATGATCAGGGACATCCCAGCTGGTAACATACAGCTTTCATACGCCATTCTCTTCACTGGGGCGTCATATGTCAAGGTCCTCAGAGTTCTAAATGCAGCCGGTATCGTTGGAATTTCCACGACCACTTACAAGGAGCTTTCGATTTCTAATTTTTATTAAATTAATTTTATTTCAGAATATGTGGATGATCTGATGAATACTCTTTTCGACAAAACCTTGGTTGATCCAACCCACTTATTGGAGCAGTGGTACTCTGTACAAGCCAGAGTTCCCGCAACATTGAGTGCCAAATTTCAGCGTCCCATCAAAGCTGATGCTGTTGAGCAACATGTATCTAGATTTTCAAAATCAAACGTAAAAGTAGAATAAATTTCCAATTAGCAATGAAAGTTCAGCTTTCAATTGTTAGGGAAGCAACATATTTTGCTAAGACAAAAAAATATAAGCCTAAGATTTTTAGAGAAATGTGCTTTTAAAAATTGCACACGAATTTTACACCATAAAATGGTAGAAAAATTACTCTAATGTATATGAGATCCGACTTTGATGAATGCTGAAATATTAGAATTATAAAATTGACATGCACATTAATAAACTCAATATATGATTTTAAAAAACTTTATTTAAATAACATTGATCACAAATCTAATCTTGGTAGGCAAAATCCCTTGTAGTGATCAGATGGGAATGTTTCTCTGATGAGGCTCACAGCACAGGCAGGCAACATAACCCTCACTTCTTCACCTTCAATACCTCCTGGCAGCACCGAGATTCAGTTGATGTTGGCATAATGTTGCATTTCTCACAAGTGCACCTGTTAAAAAAAATGGTATAATCAGATGCTTATAATAAACTAATGGCTCGTGGGAGTGCTATATAAATTGGTCTATGAAGTTTGATTAGAAAATATTTAAAACATGTAAAAAATTTTGACCAGAAAGAGAAGTTATAGGAAAACAATAATGAATCACAGTAATCATGATCCATGATGGATCATGTTGATCCATCAATCTCCTAAGAGAATTATGTAGCTTTTGAGACTAGGATTAACATGATGATGATTAACAACATCTCCTAACAAGCTCGTAAAGTACACATCCCTCACATACATTATCCTTTTATTTCCAATGATAATGTTTCTAAATGTTTCTAATGTTTATAAGTCGCCAAGTAAGGCAGCGAGGGAAAAATTGGCAGTTTTATTTTGATAATTAAGTGTGTGACCATGCATATCGCCTAAAAAAAAAATTTCAAAGCATATTTTACCAATATAAATCGGCGAGCCTCTCGTTCTTGCCTCTCGTTCTTGCCTTTCGTCCTCTCGTTCTGCTCCGGTCGCTGTTTCGTCCGCGTCTTCCGCCGCACCCACGGGCTCGAACAAATACGGCTGAATAACCCCATCAGCACCACCCAAAACTACTTCATCATCAGATTCGTCAGTTTCAATATCATCACTTATATTGTGGTCGTCATACTCGATAAAATAATCGCTGTCCGAATCACTCTGCTGTCGTTCAGCCATTTCTGCAGGCAGGTGATCAGCCATTTCCTGCAGCCATTTCCTGTTTCTCCCTGACCTGACGTCACTGCTGCACGCCCCTATCGAGAGATGGCGGTACTGCAGCATCACTAAGTGAAATATGGGCTATTAACAAATAAAGTCATTTATGGAGTCTGGTGACACATTTTAAATCACGGGAATGGCCAGAATGGAATATTTTCATACAATCAGTTTATTGGTTCAATAAAAAAATGTCACCGTCCGAGGACTTTAAATAGGAACAGAATGGATGACACAAATGATAACAGGTGTGGGTTCATGGGCAAAAGGGAACAATAATTGGTGATTGGAATCAGCTGAAAGAGATGAGGGGGGAGTGGCTGAGCTTGACAGCTGACAGGGCGGCACCCACACAGCACACAGAACCAGAAATGCAGCCTGACAGTTGTCAGCCCAGAGAAAGACACCATAGAAAAAAATATAAAGGATAACATAATCAACCGCAGACTAATAAATGATTACAAATGAGACTAATCATGGCTGTGACAAAACTGAAACATCAACAGAAAATAGGAAGCAGAAAAACAACTCAAAAGGCATGAAAATACAACAAATATAAATAAATACAAAGAAAAGCTAGGAGACTGAGTCTGGAAGAAAATTCCAGAGCTCAGCTCTTGACATTATTATTATTTTACTTCAAGTTGTCTGCGTTTGCCTTCTAGGGCCAGGGCCATACCATGGCCCTGAGGCACTAGGAATGTTTTTTTTTTTTTATTTGATTGAGAGGACATTCTTCAAGATGTGTGCTGTTACCAGAAGTGCTGTCTTTTGGATTTCCTGTAGGATGATGCTGCCTGGGATTTCATCAATTTGTTTCTCAATGCCTTTTTATATCATTCCAAGGGCACCTACAACAACGGGGATTACCTTGGTTCTCATATGTCACATTTGAGCAATTTCTATCTTTAAGTCTCTGTATTTGGATAGTTTTTCTGATACTTTGGTGGAGGTGTTTCTATTAGATGGTATAGCCACATCAATTAGGGCGCATGTGTTCCCCCGTTTATCCTTGATGGCAATATCTGGACGATTTGCTGTTATTGTTCTGTCAGTCTGGATGGGCATGTCATAGAGAATAGTTAAATGTCCTTTTGCTTCAACTACTATTTTTGGGTTGTGTTCATACCACTAATCTACAGTGTCTATTCCATATTCCTGCAGATATTCCAGTGCAGGAGGGTTGCAACCTTGTTATACCTTTGGATATGCTCTGTCTTTGCAAGTTCCGGGCAGCCTGAAATGATGTGATCTGTGGTTTCTCGAGAACTATTGCATAGATGACAGTGTGGGTCTGTCCCATCTTTTATAATGTGATACTGGTATACTCTGGTGGGGAGGGCTTGGTCTTGTGCCACTACAATCAGTCCCTCTGTTTCTGATTTGAGTCCACTTGATTTGAGCCGCTGGTTTGTCAACTTCATGTTAACATCAGCCTCCCTAATTCACAGGGGATACATTCCATGCATTGCTTTCTCTTCCCATCTTTTTTGCAATTGTTGCTGGCCTTGGCATTTTGCGCTTTTTTTGAATCTCTTTGTATGTAAAACTGCCGCTTCTTCAGCTTTAGGGGGGCATCTCTTGAAGAGATAACTCCTGTTTGTATTTTTCAGCTTCTCTGGAGATAAAGCTTTTTTGTTTTGTCATGTTGTTGGGCTAAGTGAACTAATCGATCATTGCTTGATGCTAAATATCATCTAACCCAACAGTGGTAGTCTTATTGGTTAGTTCCAGTTGGATAAGACCTTGCCCACTTTCTGGTTTTGGAAGATACAATCGATCAATATCGGCTTTTGGGTGGTGCATTTTTTTCTAGTGTGAGAAGCTTTCTGGTTTTAGTATCTAACTTTCTGATCTTTGACAATTTCCATTTGATAACATTGAAGCTGTATGTGACAACTGGCAGGGCCAAAGTATTTGTGGCTTTTACCCAGTTGGAAGAGTTGAGTTCACTGTTTAATACCAATCTGATTATTCTGTAGTATTCTTTTCATATCTTTTCTTTCATTGTTGCATGTTGAATGCCATCTCCTTCATTTACACCTAAATATTTGTACATTCCTTCTTGTTCAAGTTCTTTAATGATGGTGGAGGTGTCTAGGTCTAGATTTCTGGAGTTTTTTAGTCGACCTCTTTGGAAGGCTGCTTTTGCACATTTATCAAGGCCAAACTCCATTCTGATGTCATCGCTGAAAATTTTTACAATGGTGAGGAGACCTGTCTGTTGGTCGTCATTTTTTTGCAAAAGTTTTCAGGTCATCCATATAAAACAAATGGTTCAATTTGCCATACACAGTTTTGTACCCATATGTACTTTCATTTAACAATGAGCTAAGAAGTGTAAGTGCAATACAGAAGAGTAGGGGTGATGAAGAATCTCCCTGGAAAATCCCACATTTGATTTTAACTGGTGCAGATGTCATAGAGCCTCTGGTACGTTAAAGGTGCAAGGTGGTTTTCCAAGATTTCATACTTTCAGAGATGAACCAAGTGGTAGTTGAGCATACTTTGTATATTTCAAGAGTCCTCTTTATCCATGAGTGGGGGACACTATCAAATGTTTTTTTTTATAAACAATCCATGCTGTTGAAAGGTTCTTTTTCTTAGATTTGGCATCTTCAATCACCATCCTATTGATGAGCAGTTGGTCTTTACAACCATAGCTTCCACACCTGTAGCCTTTTTGTTCACCTGGCAATATGTTCTTCTGTTCAAGGAAATTATACATTCTCTCCGCCAAGATAGATGTCAGGATCTTAAACATTATTGGCAGGCAAGTGATGGGACAGTAGTTTTTTTGGATCCTTAGTGTCTTCCTACTTGGGGATTAAGTAGGTTACACTTACAGTTAGCCATGCAGGGAAGTTGTGTGGATTTTTCACAACATCATTGAATCCCTTGCCAGGATCTTCATGAATAACATATAAGTTCTTTATTCAAAAGTTGGTGACTCAAGGGTTGTTAAAAAATGAAAGGACACTTGCCTTAACTCCCAGAGCTTGGTGGTGGCTGCCGTCAGGCCTGGCGACATCTTCCCGGGGGCTGTGGAGGCCGTCAGGTATGGTGGGCGGAGCACCTGAGTCGGGAAGTACGCTGCTGTCCGCTCAGGCTTGGTCTGGGCTGGGAACGCTCTCTCCGGTGGTGGAAGCAACTCCGGAAGGAGCCACAGCTTGTAGTCAACGAGGAGCTCCGCTACCGCTCCTCCAGCTCCTCCATGCTGAGTCCGGCAGGAGACGTGAAGGCTGCATACCCTATGCAGCCAGCCTCTGGACTCGAGCCGACCGAGGGAGGCGGGACTGCAGCTAGGTAGCGGCCCTGAGCTTGGGGCTTCTGTTCCCAGGAGCGTTTCTTCCACAGCACAGGTTCAGGTGGCGGAGAGGCTCTCCCCAGCCCGCGAAGCCGGTGTTGAATGTGAAAAACAGAGGTGAGGAGGTCTGTGAGTTCTGGGACACTCCACAGGCTGGGGAACCCCTCAATAACCTGTGCTGCACAGTCCCATACCTGGAGCTCCTCCTCGAGAGTGTGGGTGAGGCAAACGTCTGAAATGATAGCCAGCAACTCCTCTGCTGTCCAACACTCCTCCTCGTCAAGCCCAACCCAACTAAAGTCCTGCAACGCTGCCATGCCAGCAGGGGAAAAACGCACACTAAAGAAAATATGGGAGGGAAACAAAATAAAACTCACAGTCTGCTGGTGTCCGTCTGGCAGCGGGGTTCTGTCATAAACCAGCCCTTCCCAAGGGTAAACAGGACGCCGAATGCAGACCATGAGTTTTCAGTTTTATTAACAAAGAAACACAAAATGCAGAACACAAACCAATGAAAAACACAATGCTAACACTGGAGCCTAAAAATGCAAAATAACCAAGGACGTGGACAGAGACAGATACATAATAACTAGACTAGACAGTAACCCGAGCAAGAACAGATGAACAAAGATTTAACCTGGCTTGAGGTCCTCGGGTTACTGAACTGACCAGAGTTGTCTTCGCTGCTGCACCAGGGAATTGGTGCCCACGGCTTAAATAGGCCACCCCTGATAACAAACACCTGCGGGGTCCTGAGTGGCAATTATTGCTGGCAGCCGTGACAGAGCGCGAACAGAGTTTGACAGCAGGAAGTGACGCAGGAGCTGTCACCGCACCAGCAACAATCAAAACAAAACCCAAAGAAGGAAATACAGACTAATAAACAGAAAACAAATACAGTCAACCAGAAAAATAAATCTAATGAAGCGAAACAAAATAAATCTAATAACTAAGCACGGCCCCCGCCCGTTCACGGGATCATGACATTGATGGCTAAAGTTGCTATTACTACTACTACGACTACTACTACGACTATTATTATTACCTCCGCCAAGGAGGTAATGTTTTTACCGGGGTTTGTCTGTCTGTCTGTCTGTCTATCTGTTACCAACATAACTCAAAAAGTTATGAACAATTTTGATGAAATTTTCAGGAAAGGTGTGTAATGGCACAGGGAACAGATGATTAGATTTTGGTGATGATCTAAGAATGCATACCTCAGCCAAGGCTTTTATCTTCTCACAGTGTGTTAGCAACAATACTCAAAAAGTTATGAATGGATTTTGATGAAATTTTCAGGAAAGGTGTGTAGTGGCATGGGGAACAGATGATTAGATTTTGGTGATGATCTGAGAGTGCATACCTCCACCAAGGGCTTGGTTTGTATTTGTGCAGCAGGATTACACAAAAACTACTGGATGGATTTGGATGAAATTTTCACCAGAGGTGGTTCTTGGGCTAGGGAGGAACCCATTATAATTTGGTGATGATGTAAGAATGCATACCTCAGCCAAGGCTCTTATCTTCTCACAGTGTGTTAGCAACAATACTCCAAAACTGATGGACAGACTTTGATGCCATTTTCACCACAAGTGGCTATAGGCCTACACACAAACCCATTACATTTTGGAGGTGATCCATGACAAACGGAAGGAGCCTTGGCGGAGGTATGCGCTCTATGAGTGCTTTTCTAGATATTATTACTATTATTATTATTGTTATTATTACTATTATTATTATTATGATTACAATAATAATAATAATAATAATAATAATAATAATAATAACAGGTGTTTGTTATCGGGGCGGCCTATTTAAGCCGTGGGCACCAATTCCCTGGTGCAGCAGCATTGACAACTCTGGTCAGTCCAGTAACCCGAGGACCTCAAGCCAAGTTAAGTCTTTGTTCATCTGTTCTTGTTCGGGTTACTGCCTAGTCTAGTTATTATTTATCTATCTCTGTCCACGTCCTTGGTTATTTTGCATTTTTAGGCTCCAGCGTTAGCATTGTGTTTTTCATTGGTTTGTGTTCTGCATTTTGTGTTTCTTTGTTAATAAAACTGAAAACTCATGGTCTGCATTTGGCATCTTGTTTACCCTTGGGGAGGGCTGGTTTATGACAGAACCCCGCTGCCAGACGGACACCAGCAGACTGTGAGTTTTATTTTGTTTCCCTCCCATATTTGCCTGCCTGGTTCCTGTCCCCAAGAAGTCATCTCCATCGGATCTGAATGACTACCGACCAGTTGCCCTCACATCTCATGTGATGAAGGTCCTGGAGAGACTGGTCTTAGCCCACCTGAGGTCACAGGTGGAGACGTGGCTGGACCCTCTGCAGTTTGCATATCAGCCCCATTTAGGAGTTGAAGATGCTGTCATCTACCTGCTGCAACGAGCCCATCAGCACCTGGATGGTGGAGGAGATACTGTGAGAATCACTTTTTTTGATTTCTCCAGTGCCTTTAACACCATCCAGCCACTGCTGCTGGGCGAGAAGCTGCGGGGGATGGGGGTTGACAGTTCTGTGATCTCCTGGATTACCGACTACCTGACAGGCAGACCACAGTTTGTCAGGCTGGGCAGTGTCTTGTCTGGAGTGGTGGCTAGTGATACGGGAGCGCCACAGGGGACTGTGCTCTCTCCTTTTTTTCTTTTTACCTTATACACCACGGACTTTCAGTACAACACTGAGTCATGTCACCTGCAAAAATTCTCTGATGACTCAGCTGTTGTGGGGTGTATAAGAGGAGGAGAGGAGGGGGAGTACAGGGCACTGGTAGACAGATTTGTGGAGTGGACGGAACAGAATCACCTGAGGTTGAATGTCAACAAGACCAGGGAGATGGTGATTGACTTCAGGAAGAGGAAGGCTCCTTCTCAGCCACTGCAGATTAGGGGGGAGGATGTGGGAGTGGTTGAAGACTACAAATATCTGGGTGTCAGGATCAGCAGCGGGTTGGACTGGAGATCCAACACCAATGCTGCGCACAAGAAGGGGATGAGCAGACTCTATTTCCTGAGAAAACTGAGATCCTTCAATGTGTGCAGCAGGATGCTGGAGCTTTTCTACCAGACTGTTGTCGCCAGCGCCATCTTCTTTGCTGCGGTCTGTTGGGGTAGCAGTATCAGGGCCAGAGATACCAACAGACTTGACAAGATTATCAAGAGGGCTGGCTCTGTAATTGGTCTCAGACCGGAGACCTTTGAGACAGTGGTGGAGAGGAGAACACTAAATAAACTGCGATCCATCATGAACAATCCTGATCACCCCCTCCACCACACACTAGATAGGCAGCAAAGCACTTTCTCCAGTAGACTACTACAGCTTCGTTGTCGAACGGTCAGGTACAGGAAATCTTTCTTGCCACATGCAATTTCACTGTACAATAACTCACTATGATGTTGTATTCTGGTCATAGCTATGCTGCCACACTGCACCTTATAGACTAACTGGCACCTCACATTTCACTCTGCTCCTGATAGTCCTTCTTTGTGCAATGGGATGATTCCTGTGTTTATACGGGTCATCATCATATATTACGCTATGATGTAAATAGGTTCTATAGTTGTGTTAGTTTCTTTTTTACTTTCCATGGGTAATCCCTTTGTCTGTCGTGTGTGTTTCTGTTGTTTGGCTGTCAACTGTCATGCTGCTGTTACACTGTAATTTCCCAGTTTGGGATCAATAAAGTACATCTATCTATCTATCTATCTATCTATCTATCTATCTATCTATCTATATTTTCTTTAGTGTGCATTTTTTTCCCTGCTGGCATGGCAGCGTTGCAGGACTTTAGTCGGGTTGGGCTTGACGAGGAGGAGTGTTGGACAGCAGAGGAGTTGCTGGCTATCATTTCAGACATTTGCCTCACCCACACTCTCGAGGAGGAGCTCCAGGTATGGGACTGCGCGGCACAGGTTATTGAGGGGTTCCCCAGCCTGTGGAGTGTCCCAGAACTCACAGACCTCCTCACCTCTTTTTTTCACATTCAACACCGGCTTTGTGGGCTGGGAGAGCCCCTCCGCCACCTGAACCTGTGCTGTGGAAGAAACGCTCCTGGGAACAGAAGCCCCAAGCTCAGGGCCGCTACCTAGCTGCAGTCCCGCCTCCCTCGGTCGGATCGAGTCCAGAGGCTGGCTGCATAGGGTATGCAGCCTTCACGTCTCCTGCAGGACTCAGCATGGAGGAGCTGGAGGAGCGGTAGCGGGTGATTGCTGCTGAAATGGAGCTCCTCATCAACTTCAAGCCGTGGCTCCTTCCGGAGTTGCTGCCACCACCGGAGAGAGCATTCCCAGCCCAGACCGAGTCTGAGCGGACAGCAGCGTATTTCCTGACTCAGGTGCTCCGCCCACCATACCTGATGGCCTCCACAGCCCCTGGGAAGATGTCGCCAGGCCTGACAGCAGCCACCACCACGCTCCGGGAGTTAAGGCAAGTGTCCTTTCATTTTTTAACAACCCTTGAGTCACCAACTTTTGGATAAAGAACCTATATGTTATTCATGAAGATCTTGGCAAGGGATTCAATGATGTTGTGAAAAATCCACACAACTGCCCTGCATGGCTAACTGAAAGTGTAACCTACATAATCCCCAAGTAGGAAGACACTAAGGATCCAAAAAACTACTGTCCCATCACTTGCCTGCCAATAATGTTTAAGATCCTGATGTCTATCTTAGAGGAGAGAATGAATAATTTCCTTGAACACAAGAACATATTGCCAGGTGAACAAAAAGGCTGCAGGTGTGGAAGCTATGGTTGTAAAGACCAACTGCTCATCAATAGGATGGTGATTGAAGATGCCAAATCTAAGAAAAATAATTTTTTAACAGCATGGATTGATTATAAAAAAGCATTTAATAGTGTCCCCCACTCATGGATAAAGAGGACTCTTGAAATATACAAAGTATTCCCAACTACCACCTGGTTCATTTCTGAAAGTATGAAATCTTGGAAAACCACCTTGCACCTTCAACGTACCAGAAGCTCTGTGTCATCTGCACCAGTTAAAATCAAATGTGGGATTTTCTTCTGAGCTCATTGTTAAATGAAAGTACATATGGGTACAAAACTGTGTATGGCAAATTGAACCATTTGTTTTATATGGATGACCTGAAAACTTTTGCAAAAAAATGACGACCAACAGACAGGTCTCCTCACCATTGTAAAAATTTTCAGCGATGACATCAGAATGGAGTTTGGCCTTGATAAATGTGCAAAAGCAGCCTTCCAAAGAGGTCGACTAAAAAACTCCAGAAATCTAGACCTAGACACCTCCACCATCATTAAAGAACTTGAACAAGAAGGAATGTACAAATATTTAGGTGTAAATGAAGGAGATGGCATTCAACATGCAACAATGAAAGAAAAGATATGAAAAGAATACTACAGAATAATCAGATTGGTATTAAACAGTGAACTCAACTCTTCCAACTGGGTAAAAGCCACAAATACTTTGGCCCTGCCAGTGGTCACATACAGCTTCAATTGTTCAATCACATACAGCTTCAACTGTTGGGTTAGATGCCTATTTAGCATCAAGCAATAATCGATTAGTTCACTTAGCCCAACAACATGAAAAAACGAAAAGCTTTACTCTACCTCAAGAGAAGCTGAAAAATACAAACAGGAGTTATCTGTTCAAGAGATGCCCCCTAAAGCTGATGAAGCGACAGTTTTACATACAAAGAGATTCAAAAAAAGCGCAAAATGTCAAGACCAGCAACAATTGCAAAAAAGATGGGAAGAGAAAGCAATGCATGGAATGTATGCCCTGTGAATTAGGGAGGCTGATGTTAACATGAAGTTGACAAACCAGTGGCTCAAATCAAGTGGACTCAAATCAGAAACAGAGGGACTGATTGTAGTGGCACAAGACCAAGCCCTTCCCACCAGAGTATACCAGCATCACATTATAAAAGATGGGACAGACCCACACTGTCGTCTATGCAATAGTTCTCGAGAAACCACAGATCACATCATTTCAGGCTGCCCAGAACTTGCAAAGACAGAGCATATCCAAAGGTATAACAAGGTTGCAACCCTCCTACACTGGAATATCTGCAGGAATATGGAATAAACACTGTAGATTAGTGGTATGAACACAACCCAAAAATAGTCGTTGAAGCAAAAGAAGGACATTTAACTATTCTCTATGACATGCCCATCCAGACTGACAGAACAATAACAGCAAATCGTCCAGATATTGTCATCAAGGACAAGCAGGAGAACACATGCACCCTAATTGATGTGGCTATACCATCTAATAGAAACACCTCCATCACAGTATCAGAAAAACTGTCCAAATACAGAGACTTAAAGATAGAAATTGCTCAAATGTGACATATGAGAACCAAGGTAATCCCTGCTGTTGTAGGTGCCCTTGGAATGATACAAAAAGGCACTGAGAAACAAATTGATGAAATTCCAGGCAACATCATCCTACAGGAAATCCAAAAGACAGCACTTCTGGTAACAGCACACATCTTGAAGAATGTCATCTCAATCAAGTAAAAAAAAACCTATTCCTAATATTACTATTATCCATCCTTCCATCTTCTTCCGCTTAATCCTTTTCGGGTCACGGGGGGGCTGGAGCCTATCCCAGCATCTTTTGGGCGAGAGGCAGGGTACACCCTGGACAGATCGCCAGCCCATCGCAGGGCCAACACAGAGAGACAGACAACCATTCATTCTCACAGTCATACCTAAGGACAATTGCCAGTTAAGATAAGTTAAGATAAGATAAGATAAGCCTTTATTAGTCCCACAATGGGGAAATTCCAGGATTGCAACAGCACAGTTATAGTAACACTCAGAGCAATAATTTAGAAGATAAGAGAATAAGAGCAGTGAATATACATACATATGTACACATAAATATATAAATATATATACACAGTGCGGAGCATTGTAGCTAGATGGAATAAACAGCATAACCGTCTATTTAGTTACCCCACATAGTATGAATATGTACCCATACATATTGTCACCCTCCTTAGCGATTGATATTGTCCTAGTTGTATACTAGAGGGGACCATTTTGTGTAAGTCTGTTGCGTCTTTTGCATTCAATACTATTAGGTCGTCACGTTTTTTTTGCTATCTCTGCGAGCAGCCCTGCTTAGGTTATAAAGTCTGACAGCTGTAGGTAGGAAGGACCTGCGAAACCTCTTGGTCGCGCACCTAGGATGATGTAGTCTACTGCTAAATGAGCTCCTCAGTGCATTCAGCATGTCCTGCATAGGGTGGGACTCGGACTCCAGCAGAGATGACAGTTTAGCCATTATTTAATAAATAAATATAGTTTAGCCATCATCCTTCTCTCTCCTATCTCCTCCACTGGGTCAGGGCGCTGCCCCAGGACAGAGCTAGCTTTCTTGATCAGTTTGTTCAGTCTCTTCCTATCGGCTGCTGTGATGCCACTGCCCCAGCAGACCATTCCAAAAGTGATGGCTGATGCCACCACCAAATTGTAGAATGTCTTCAGGAGCACCCCTTGTACACCAAAAGACCTGAACCTCCTCAGTAGGAACAGCCTGCGCTGTCCCTTCTTGTAGAGTGCGTCGGTATTGTGTGATCAGTCTAGTTTATTATTCAAATGAACACCCAGGCACTTGTAGGACGTCACCATCTCAATGTCTGTTCCCTGGATGTTTACTGGTGCTGTGTGGGGTTGTCCTTGCCTGCGGCAGTCCACCACCAGCTCTTTGGGGTTTTTTTGCGTTGATCTGGAGGCAGTTCTGATGGCACCAGGCCACGAAGTCCTGGATAAGTCCTCTGTACTCAGCTTCATCTCTGTTGGAGATGAGGACGACGATCGCAGAGTCTTCAGAGAACTTCTGTAGATGGCAGTGTGTTGTGTTGTGTGAGAAGTCCGCAGTATAAAGGGTGAACAGGAAGGGAGCCAAAACCGTTCCCTGGGGGGCCCCCGTGCTGCAGATGATTGTGTCGGACACACAATCCTGGGTTCTCACAAACTATGGCCAGTTTGTGAGGTAGTCCAGGATCCATGGTGACAGGTGCTGGTCCACCCCTGCGCGCAGCAGCTTGTCCCTCAGGATCACCGGTTGGATAGTGTTGAAAGCACTGGAGTTAGTCAAAGAACATGATCCTCACCGCGTTCCCGGGCTTCTCCAGGCGGGACAGGGAACGGTGAAGAAGGAAGATCACCGCATCCTCCACCCCAATGCCATGCTGGTAGGCGAACTGGAGTAGATCCATAGCTGGTCCCACCAGGGGGCAGAGGTGAGCAAGGAGCAGTCTCTCCAGGGTCTTCATCAGGTGAGACATCAGGGCCACACTAGTCTGTAGTTGTTCAGGTCTCTGGGGTGGGAAGTCTTTGGTACGGGTACCACACAAGATGTTTTCCACAACTGTGGTACCCTCCCCAGCTTCACGCTCAGGTTGAAGATGTGCTCCACAATCCCACACAGCTGGTCTGTGCAGGAATTGAGGAGCTTCGCGCTGATGCCATCCGGTCCCGAGGCCTTCCTCGCCTTGATCTTCCTCAGCTCCGTCCTCACCTGGGTAACTTAACCTAACTTGCATGTTTTTGGCATGTGGGAGGAAACCGGAGAAATCCCGGTGTAAACCCATGCAGACACGGGGAGAACATGCAAACATCACACAGATCACTGTTGGTCAGGGGCTGGGATCGAACCCAGGATCCCCCGGCCAAGGGTGAGTTGCATCATGCGCAGTGTGGGCAACACGGTGGTGGAATGGTTAGCACTGCGGCAGCACAGCAACTCAACAATATTATTATTATTATTATTGCTATTATTATTACTAGTGCATACCCGTGCATGCCTGTAGAAACCAAGTATTAGCAAGTATTTCTGCATGCCCCTAGAAAGCAAGTGTAAGCAAGCATTTCTGTATGCCGGTAGAAAGTTACTGGTACCATGGCAACAGTAACCATGGTGATGCCTGCCTTTAATCTTTGACATTGTTACCATGGTGACAGTAACTATGGTGAAATCTGCCTTTGATCTTTGATGTCACCACTCGTTCAGTGATGCCTGCCTTTGATCTTTGATGATGTGTCTGCCTGGCAACAGTAATCATAGTGATGCCTACCTTTGATCTATGACATCACAGTAGCCATGGTGATGCCTGCCTTTGATGTCTCCTTGGCAACAGTAACCACGTTGATGCCTGCCATTGATCTATGACAATCACTCGGCTGCCTTTGATCTATGGCATCACTCATTCGGTCATGCCTCCTTACACCAGGCAGGCATGGTCACTATGACATCATAGATGCACAGATGTGTGTCTATGATGTCATAGCTATGTTATAGCTATGAACGTCCATAGCTTGCCTATGGACATTCAGTAAAGATTTCCCCTGCTAAACTTCCACATATCCGGGGAGACTGAAATTCTGGGATGCACACACCTGTAACCTCAGCAAAGTACATATAAAATCTTCCAAATATCTTAAAAGTATTATTATTATTATTATTATTATTAATAATATTGCCTATGTTCCTTTTGGATGATAGCCATGATGACTGGCATTTTGACAAGATTTCAGTTTGTGGTTTTCTATACACACTACATGAAGTGTGTCTTAAAAAAATTGTCTCCATTTTCTTTTTTATTGACAGGACAATAATCTTCATATTTTCTTCTAGATCCTTGAATGAAAGAGTTCAGGGATCCTTGGAAATTATCTGATTTTACTTCTTAATTGGTCCAATAATTTAAAATTATTGTTATTACAGTTGTTGTGCATGGGTGCCTGCAATGGCACTTCTATGTCAGTAGGAGGTAGTATAAACACAACAATAACAGCTACGGTCTTCTTCTTTATGGGTTTTATGGAGGTTAAAGACCTTGCTAAGACCTCTAGAGGTTGCGATGACTAGATGAAAGTCGCCATGGTTGGACACACCAAAGGCCTTGTTAGCGGAGTGAAAGAGAGACACCCAGATGTTGTGGTTACGCTCCGTTTTTTTTTTTATTGTGAGGTGCTCATTGCCAACACTTTAACCAGCAGACCTAGCTCCTGTGTGTACCAGCAGACCTAGCTCCTTTTGACTCATGAGAGGTGCAATGATGCAAAGCTGCTTGTAAGTGATGAGTGATGTGTAAGGCTGGCATACAGATATAATTCAGAATCTGAATGAACTGAAGATGCAAATGCAAGGCAATGATGAAAACCTGCTCACAAGCACAAACAAAAGAAGTGTATTCCATTCAAAGGTACACCTCTGGAATCCCCCCCCCTTAAAAAAAAAAAGGAAAGTGCCAACCTTGACATGTTCCTTCCAGGATATCAGTTTCATCTACTTTGTGTATGACATGTTGTTTTTCAGACTTTAGCTTGTTCCCGATCATTTCTGTGTTGAAGCAAATTTTATAAAAACATAACAGTTTTCTGATGGATTAATTGTTTTCTTTTATTTTATGTACAATATTAAAACAGGGCAGCCAACCAAAAAAATAAATAAAACTCAGGAGTCATGACCAAAAAAAGGCAGGGACATCAGCACATCATCAGGATTTTCATGCAGGTATTATATGATTGTCCAGCAATGCCAATCATCATTTCAACTTCTTCACATTTTCCAAATTAAGACCAATTGAAACTCGTCTGCTTCGGACATACTTTGCTCCTCTAGAAACCCTGTCCTTTCCCTTCAACTGTTTTGTCCGACATCTGTTTTGTCCGACAGATGTCTGAGCAGCACAGAGTGATCTAATTTGCAGTAGCCTTGTGTATGTAACCAGTAGCTCACCATCTGCCACTTTTTACAATAAGGCACTTGTACGCAAGAGGAAACGTCATTTCTGAAAATGATGCACTGTCAGAGTGGCACGAGTGTCGGAGATTAGCAGGAACATTGTGACAAGCAGGTTAACACGGTCCAACCTAACAGCCTGAAATGACAGAATTCATACAAAGACCAGATGCCTCCTGCTGAAAAATCTTTACAGCATCTGAGCACGAAACCTGGTGGTGTCGCATGAAAACCTGATGTTTTGAATATGATTAATTCAGTCATACAGTAGCAGTAAATCTTTAATTGTGACTACAGCAAGCCTTCATACATAACTATATACTGTACACTGAGCACATGCTATGCCATCATAAGACAGTTGCCGCTCAGAAATTTTAATTCAGGTAATGGGAAGAACATGTTTTAAAAGTATTGCTTTGTTTCTCTGACACAGTGCTGTGGCCGTACGGTATCATAGGCTGTCTTCTTTTTTTTTTTTTGATTATTTATTCATCTTCACTCACACAAATGAAATGCAAATGATGGACAGTAATTAAACTGGCATAATTACATGAAAACATATTCACACAAACTTAAAAGGCTTCATTCCCCTTCTTGAATAAAACAGTTGGTTTATTTGAGCATTCCAGAAAATAACACATTCCCTGCTAGGGCCCCTTTACACAGACAGAGATCATTGGGTGACCACTGAGAGATTAAAAGCTGACCCGATCTCTTAGCAATCTCCTAAAGCCTCAAAAAAGCTGTTTTTGTGTCAGTGTTTAGGAGATCACTGTATAATTTTCATGGCAATCAATAGAAATCTTTGAAAGATCCTTGAGAGAAAAGGAGAGATCACTGAGGGATCATTGTTTATTGGGTGACCAAACAAGAGTGTGTGTATATTTTTTGAGAGGTTTCTAGTGCTCTTCTACCTCTTTTATCTCTCAGTGATCACCAAGATCTGTCAATGATCTCTCAGTGATCTTCCTGTGATCTCCACAGTCGCCACAGTTGAGAGATCATTTTGACTCAGTCTAAAACAATTCTCAATGAACACCAAAAGAAAGCGATCTCTCAACAAACTGTCAATGAACGCTCAACAAGCTCGTTGATCTCCCAATGATCTCTCAGCAATCTTTCAATGAACTCTATTGGTCTTTCACTGAACAGTCAGTCATCTCCCAGCCATCTCTATTTTCAGGGTGGAAAAATTTAGCATTCATTGAAAGATTGCTGAAAGATCATTGGGAGGTTGATGAGATTGTTGAGTGTCAAGGCTAGCTTAAGGAGGATCTCTCAGCAATCTTTCAATGAATCCCAAATTTTTCCACCCTGGAAAATGGCTGAGAGATCAGTAAGGGATCACATAACATTTGATGAATGGCCAATAGAGTTCACTGAAACATCACTGAGAGTTCGTTGGGATATCATTGGGAGATCGATGAGACCATTGGGCACTCGTTGAGAGATCACCTCTCTTTGGTGATTGAGAGATTGTTTTAGAATCAGTCAAAATTTTGTGGATCACGGAGATCCCTGAAGATCACTGAGAGATCTTTGTGATTGCTGAGAGATCAGTGTAACATCTTTTTTAGATCTGGCCATTTTGTCATCACTCAGTGATCTCTCAGTGATCTTCACCCCTGTGTGGAGTATTACATACTTACATTCTTCCAGTGCTTTTACCTGTTTTGAATGAAGCAAAATTCTCGAACATTTATACAAAAAAATACCTTTTTTTTTCTTTTTTGCCCATATAAGTTGTCGGTCATACAGTAGTTAAGGCAAAAATCTTTGTCACGGGCAGTGGCTTCTTTATTAAAAATGTCCAGCATGTCTGTGTGCATCTAATATGACTGCATGTTTGTGCATTCATGCGTGTGTCCTTTGTTCTGCTAGACAGTGAAGCGTCAACGCTCCTTGTGTACACAGTGAAATATATTTAGCAGCTGAATCAGTTTATTTAATAAGATGCACAATGCAGACAGCCCTTTCAAGCCCAGCCAGAACAGATCCCACCACAGTCACCCACATGTAAATACTGACAAAGAACTATGTGCACACGATTGTGTTATCTCAGTCTCTGTGCACCATTTTAGTCAGTTAATCCCACTACAAAGACAGAAGAAGCTCCACACATGGTGATTCTAGTCATCTCACGTCAGTCACTGCTTCAGAGAGGACTGTGAGGTCCCGTCAATCCAGTGTGTCGCCCATTCTTTTTTATGGACACATCCTGACTTCTCGGTCTGGAACTGTGGCCGGTCCTCACGAGGGATCTTCACTGCGTGGTACTTTGGCAGTTTGTCTTTGTAGTGGGCGCGTCGGAAGAATCCACACTGATGGAACAGGAGAGATATTTGGAGGAGAGAGAGAACAGGAAGAAAAAAATCAATCACGGCGTGTACAAGAATGTGTCTGCGTTCATCAGTCTGTCACGGAGTCCATGTTTTATTATCAGATATCAGGCCTTATAAGAGAGAGATTAAACTGAATCTGTTCCACCACAGTCTCAAACCAATTAAGGCAACTTTTTAGTAAGAAGAAGACATCCACTCAAATAACACATTCCCATGCTCTGCTTTTCTAAGTCAGCATTACTCTTATGGGTCTGTGATTAACACAGTGAAACGCTATTCAGACAGTTCACACTTTTGGAAAATCACCTCATCCTTCAGACAGGTCCAGTCTGGCACCTGGGGAAGCCGAATGTCAGACACAGATGTTTCAGGACTGAGAAATGATTTCAGACTGGTGCCAGAGTGGACACGGACACAGGACACAGCAAATCCACAAAGGAAAACAGCAGCTGGATGGTGTTCAGTAGACGCTGAATAAAAGCTTTACACTGATGTCTACAGCCATGTCTCTGACTGACTGATCCAACAACAAGGATGCATGAGAAGAGTAACTAAAGTCATTTCAGATAAAGAAACCCTGACCTTTCATACAGCGTGTGAAAAGGCTGAAACTCTAAAAGTATTTGCTAAATCCTGCTGCTGCTTAAAAAAAAACAAAAAAAACAATTATAGCCCACTCCAGAAGCTGAGTGGTCAGGGCAGGAGCAGACGCAAGTGTCAACAACTGAGAGTCCACGTGTCATGTCCTGATTAAAGCTGCAGTACAGCAGCGTGTGGTTTGCTCTAATTATGTTAATGCACACACTTGTTCTCTGCATCAACAAGTCAGAAGTGAAGCTGCACTTTTAAATGAGCGGGAATAGAAATCTCTTGATTAATGAGAGAAAAAACGTATAAACGAGTCAGTATAACGAGGGTCAAAACTTCTGATACATTAAAGGTCTCATTCGCTGAAAAATTGTGTTTTTGTAGGTCCTAACTTTCTGAAATGCATCTATTGGTCCATGATGACTGAAAAAAACATCAAAATGCCTGTTTCACTTAAAAAACATGTCTTTATATCATTTTTGTGTCTGATTGGTTATTTTCACTCTTCCAGGTCTTTTCCTCTACTTCAGTAATAGGTAAGCCCAGCCAAGGTCTTAGCTTCACAGCTAACAGTGCTACTAGGGAGTTGGCTTACCAAGCGTGGTTTATATAGTTATTTTCTTGCTCTAACTTGACAGGGAATGAGGCTACGGCCACCAAACTTGGTACCTACGTTGACCTTGGGGCTAGCACCTTTGGCTATACTTTTGGGGTCAAAAGGTCAAACATCAAGGTCAAAGGGTCATAAAAAGTTCAAAATCCATTTTTGGCCGATAGTGACTTATACTGTATGCGTATGTGTAGTGGTGTGCATACGGCTAAAAAAGTTGTGGGTCTGCATCTTGGTTGAGTGCATTATAGTTTATGCATTGCTTTTTTGTTGCTTATTTTAAGTAAAATTATCTGCCAACTCAGCAAGATAATTTTGTTTAAAAATGCTTAAAACAAGTGAAAGGTGACTCAAAGTAAGTCAATTTTTCTTACAGAAAAATATGCTAAAGATAAGTTAAAAATGGAGTAGATCTTGGCCAAAGGGCCAGTCACCCTTGTTATAGATACTGCTGTGATAATATTACCTCATCATATTGCAATGAACACCACCAGCCCCAGAGCAGGTTGGGGAAACAAAGCGATTGTGTCAGAGGATTTTTACCACTTGGAAGGAGAGAAGGAGGGGAGAGCAGGCCAGAGGTGGGGGAGGGGTATGTCTTTTCTACATTATAGCTCAGATGCCTGCTTCTCCGCCTCCGAGGGCTGGACCCCCAAATGGGCTTGGTAGTACTCCGTCTCATAGTGTGGGCGCCGCTCACTGCGCTTGAAGAACCCACACTGGGGCGACAGATCAACACAGAGTGTAGGAAAGACAGAGAGAGAGAGAGAGAGAGAGAGAGAGAGAGAGATTTAACAGAAAAGGGGTTTAGAGACAGACAGTTCCCAGATGGAAATAAGGGCAGGAGACAAAACAAAAGAGAAGGGGATAGGAGGACAAAGACAAGAACAGAAGAGGAAAGGGATGAGTTGGAAGGAGTAAAATGATTGTAGGACAGATCAAAGTGAAGTAGGGAAATAGCTGGACTGCCATGAAGATGGAGGAGAAATGACTATTGACAGGACAGGTTTCAGCTGCAAATTTAGAAAACGTCTGACTATTGGCTGTCACCTGCTGTGGAAATTTAAAGCAACTCTTTCATCAATTTCAGTTTACTCTGCTGCATTCTAATAATGTCATACAAATACTATATAAATACTATATTTGCATTTTATATATTATTTTCTAAAAAACAAGCTCTCTCTAAAATCATTTAAAGGTCCCATATTATAGAAAATGGCATTCTCATGGGGGTTAAACATAGGATAAATATTATTATACATATTATTTAGTTCAGCTCTTAAAGACACGAGTGGACTGCACTTCCTGGTTGTATGACATCACAAACCAACAAGCCCTGCCTGAACAAAACAAACAGACAAGACGGACAACATGGGATCTCTGCAAAAGTGAAGTGCATAAACCTTTAATGCCCTCCACTACTGTGTGCAGCATTTTGCCAAAATGAAAAATAAAAATGCTCTTTTTTTCCAAAAGGTGGTTTCTCTCCTCATACATAGTTTTTATCCTGCTAAAATAAGTTAAAGTGTTTCTTTTTCAGATCACCTCAGTTGTAATGAGTCATTTGGTACTTGGATGAGGATGGTCATGACTTTTCAGGATTAAGGGAGCTGCTGCACAGATGGTGCTGAGCGGCTGTATAGGCCGGAACGTGACATCACAGCTCTACTACTATGCCAACAGTGGCTACGAATGACATCAAAAGTGTGATATGGCAGCACCCCAAACCCAGGAAGTACAGTCCACTTTTTGAGCAAGCGTCGTCCATCTTTATATGCAGTCTGTGAAACAAACCCTGACAGTGTCCTTACTTGTGATTGGCTTACTCAAAAAAACCTTCACCCAATCAGATTAATGCAGATGGATGTGATCAACTGGTCAATCTTGAGATGCTTACCGGTCGATTGCAAATCAGTGCGGACCCAAACGCGCCTGTGCCCACAAACTTTGCGGTGCTGTATACAAATCCAGTGCACTGACTACAAGCAAATAGTGCAATTCGTCCAACCAACCGTCATGCTTGAATGAGCAGTCAGGCTGAGGTAGGGGTTACTTTCAGTCATAAAGCCAAGAGCATTTTTTATCTCATTTAAGAGCACAATCTCCATAAAAAGTTGTTTTATTCACTCAGTTTCTCCTATGGCATGAACAGCTCGCTGACCTGGATCCACAAATAAAGGTGGGGCCATGTCCCCAAACCTGGAAAAAACTGCCCCTCCCCCACCAAATCATCACAGTCCCCTCCACATCATACTACACAACTGAACAAAATGCATTTGAAGCACCAATGCTAAGCATAAATGCATTTTTCCTTAACATTTTCCGCTTTCCTCATAAATTTGTAACTTTTTCTCATTAATTTACTGCACTTATTTGTGAATTTACAACTTTGTCCTGTAAATTAATTACTTTTTGCATCTTAAAGTTGAAACTTTTTCTTGTAAATTTTTTGACTTTTTTGACCAGTAGATCTTGTGATGTTGGAAACTCTCTAAGTAGATCTGAAGTGTAAAAAGGATGGGCAGCCCTGGATTAATGGCTCATTGATATGAAAAAGTGACACAATTAGACAGAAATTGGAGAAACTGTAAAGCAACATAGAAATATGTTTTGGTACCAAAAAAAAGTACAAATACACGTCCTTGAAGATGTAAAAACTTGAAAATCCACAATATGAGGACCTTTAAATGTACTGTGTATTAGCATAGGATGATTTAGAGCGTCTATATCTAAGTATAGTTTTGATAACATATTAAAGTATCTTAATAATTAATCCACTAACACAAATATTACTGTACATGAGCACAATATGATTAAAATACAGATGCAACACTAGGACAAAGAACACATACAGTATATAGAAAAATGAAAAGTAAATCAACTGTGTATGTGTGAATTCATTCTTAGTACACCGAAGCAAACAGAAAAGAGGGACTTATTGATTAAATAATATGTAGATATTTTATTTTTCTTCATATAACAAAAAAGAATATCAGCATTATTAAAGAGCACTTATTCTAATTTAACTAGAAAAGTTTAAGCAAGAGAATACCCAGAAAAAGAAAAAGTGTACGCAGTATATATGTTCAGTAAAATGTGTTTTACCTTCCACAGCAGGCAGACCAGTAGAGTCAGCAGCAGGATGCCTGCCAGGATGGCTATGAGGATGATCCACCAGGGGATCCAGTACTGATCAGCAAGACCAGGCTCCGGATAAATCATCACTGGAACCTGGAGAGGAAGAGCAGAACGTGGACATTAGAAACATTAAATCAGGTCGATTTACAACAGATAGTTCACTGCCCGTATGCCTACTTAGAGGATATTTTCCACCACTGTGCTATCTAACGCTGAACATCCATGTTTCTGTGTGATAAACTTTAGAGGAAATAATGCATGCTATTTACCACAGCAGCAGCATCCTTCAGGACCAGGTGTTTGATGCTGGACTTCACAGTGATGTTGGCTCTGACCAGCAGCTCCAGAGCGCTGACGGCTGGGAACTCCTGACAGGCAGAAAAGACCAACAAAAGGCAAGAGTTGGCATTCATTATTTTAAAAGAAAGGAAAACAATTTTTTTTCATGTCAGTCCAGTGATAACATTTTTGACTGGATACCTGTTATGTCGAAGACAGATTTTTAAAAAAAAAATTTTATTTGTTTTTAAAGCAGAAAATGGTTTAGCACATTCATATTGCTTCTTAAGTTATGCTCCAAACTGTTCTCTAAGGTCTCTAAATTCTGCTTTGTATCACTTATGGAAGTGCAAAAATTATGATGGAGCAGTTTTTTGGAGTTTGACACCAAAATTTGAAACTGACTTCCCCTACGATTAAGATAAGATAAGATAAGATAAGATAAGATAAGATAAGATAAGATAAGATAAGCCTTTATTAGTCCCACAACGGGGAAATTCCAGGATTGCAACAGCACAGGGATAGCAACACTCAGAGCAACAATCAGAAGGCAAGAAAAAAAACAAGCAAGCAAGAGCAGCTAATATACATATGTACATATTACTATAATATATATATACACACACACATACAGACACACAGTACAGAGCATTGCAGCTAGGTGGAATAAATATGTAAGTATATAAACACACACAGTGCGGAGCAATGTAGCTAGATGGAATAATATGTAGATATATAAAAACACAGTGCGGAGCATTGTAGCTAGATGGAATAAATATATAGATATATAAATATAAACACACCCAGTGCTGAGCATTGTAGCTAGATAGAATAAATATGTAAATATATAAACACACACAGTGCAGAGCATTGTTGCTAGATGGGATGAAACAGCATAACCATCTACTTAGTTATCCTACATGGTATGATTATGTGCCCATACATATTCTCACCCTCCATAGCGACCGGTATTTTCCTAGTTGTATGCCGGAGGGGACCATTGTGTAAGTCTATTGCATCTTTTGCATTCAAAAAACTATTAGTTTGTTACGTCTTTTTGCTATCTCTGCGAGCAGCCCTGCTTAGGTTGTACAGTCTGACAGCCGTTGGTAGGAAGGACCTACGAAACCTCTCGGTTGTGCACCTGGGATGATGTAGTCTGCTGCTAAATGAGCTCCTCAGTGCATTCAGTATGTCCTGCATAGGGTGGAACTCGGACTCCAGCAGAGATGACAGTTTAGCCACCGTCCTTCTCTCTCCTATCTCCTCCATCGGATCAAGGCGCTGCCCCAGGACAGAGCTAGCTTTCTTGATCAGTTTGTTCAGTCTAGATTAGACAAGCAACCTCTGTGTATAGTTTTAAGAATCAGTTAAAACCTGTTTTTATGATCTTGTTTTATCTAGGTTAAGAATGACTGTGGGATTATTTGCATGAGCTTCATTTTATTTGAATTACTACATTCATTTCTTTATACTCAGGTTGTTTAGAGACAGGATAAATGTATTAATCATCAAACAATTTTATTTAATCAGTTAAAATTTTATGAAATATGGTATGGTTTAATTATGGTAGGATGTGAAACAAGCCAGATTAATTATAGCGTATTAATTTAAAATAAATTTGTTTGATTTATTAAAAAAATGCATAAATGAGTTACTATGAACTACCTTAGCTGTATTTGGGAGATTGTATAATTGTTAATTATTATTTTTATGCAATTCATTTATAATTTACTGACAGATGGGCATCATATCACCTTCATCAGTATGTTGTAGTGAAAACTTTTAAATCCAAATGAGTGAAAAACTGCTGTGTTATTAATTAAAATTAAATGCTGAAAAAGTCTAAATTGTTTTTTGAGTGTAGTCTCCACTAAATAATTACATACTTATTTTTTTTTCCACAATATCTTTATTGAACCTTTTTTTTTTTAACAAACATGATACAAACAATCAAACACTAACACTAAAGTACTACAAAAAAAAAAAAAATGCACTAAAAACACCAACAACCACCAACAAAATCAAGTCTTCAACAATGCTCCTCTGTTTAGTCTAGACAATCCAATACATAAGTATACATATTATGTTCACCAGTTTGGAATTTACAAGGTCCACACACATCATTCACCTTCTTCTTCAAGAGTTATGTTTAAATTTTTTACATAATCAATAAAAGGTCTCCATATATTCTCAAACACAATTTCCTTTGATTTCAGTATATATGTTATTCTTTCTAATGGAAGGTTTGTTAACATCTGTCTTAACCACTGAGTCACATCTGGTCTATGAGTCTTTTTCCATAATAGTGCAATACATTTTTTGGCATTAAGCAAACTGAGGTCTATGAATGTTCTTTCACTTTTATTAAAATTATGCTTTTCTGGACTTCCGGTTATGGCTGCCACGTAGGACGGACGTGTCTCGCTCTGCTCTGCTCCTGGAAAAAAAAAATCGGCAAATAACTCTCTCATTTGGGACAGAACGTATCCCAGCATTTGGGCGAGGATATGTCGGCGAAGCCTAAGGCTGGAAAACCAGGAAAAGGAAAAAGCGAGCCGCCGAAACAGTCCAAATTAACGGACTTTCAGGTCTGTGACGCAGCAAACAAAACTCCATATATGGCGGAGGAGGCTGGCAACGCTGCGATTTCTGCGGGGAATGGCGCAGATGCGCTGATGGCAGCCATGAGTTCAATGAGAGCGGACTTTTCCTCTAGATTTGATGGGATTATGACAGCGTTGGAAGGAATAAGAAAGGAATTGGGTGACTGTGTAGAACGAACGGCGCAGATGGAGCTCCGTCTCGCTAGTGCTGAAGATGACGTCACCCGTCTTCAATTAAAGGTGCGCACTTTGGAAAAAAAAAATAAATCTCTGGAAGATAATATTTTGGATTTGGAATCTCGGTCGAGACAGAATAATTTGAGGCTGGTGGGTCTTCCAGAGGAATCAGAAGGTCGGGACGTATGTTCCTTTCTGGAAAAGTGGATTCCGGAGGTGCTGGGCAGCGAGGAGTTGCAATCAGCAGTGGTTCTGGAAAAAGCACATCGTATTGGCCCACGGAGAGATAAGGGACCGCCGAGGACCTTAATTATGAAGTTTCTTAGCAACAGAGACAGGATGAAGATCTTCAACGCTGCACGTGCTAAAGGAGAGATTAAATACCAGGACCAGCAGGTGCGGTTCTACCCAGATTTGGCCACAGGAATCCAGCAATTGAGGAAGCAGTTTGATCCCGTACGTAAGGAGCTGCGCAACCTTGGGATTCGTCATGGTGTAATCTATCCTGCGAGACTGCTGACCACGTATGAGGGCAGAACCCACATCTTCAAGACCCCAGAGGAGGCGCAGGAGTTCATCAAGAAGATCAAAGAAGAAGAAGAGACTGGTGGGAGCTAAGCATGAACAAAATATAAGGTAGAATAATTAAGCATTTGCACAGGCATCTGACTGACTTGAAGTAAATAGTAAGTTTACAAAATATAGATTGTATTATATATTAAAAAAACAAAACAAAAACAAAACAAACAAACAAACAAAAAAACTATGATGTACAAAGTTGTTAAAAATTTTGGAGTTAAGTTGGAAAACTACAGAGGAGAGTTAATGTTACGTCATTAAAAGCAGTAGAGTTAGGGTGATTGGGAGGATGAAGAAGGAGTGGCTTAGGCTGTTCCCCGTGGGTGTGGAACGGTCGATGGCTATATCGGGAGACAGAATTTTTCTTTTGATTTTGGGGGGTTTGCCACAAGTGTGGGAAGGGGAAATTTGTTTGTGTGTAGTTTGTAGGATGAATGTTCAACCACTCATGTTTTTGCTTCTCTGTATGAGCATGTTTACACTGCAAGGTAATCCCAAACTCTCTATTGATCATGGACCAAAGTGTTAATCTTAATTTAACTTCATGGAATTGCAGAGGTCTACAAAATTTAAAAAAAACTTAAACAAGTTATGAATAAAATAAAGGACATGGGTTCAAGAATTGTGTTTTTACAAGAAACTCATCTGATAGAGGAGGATGTTAAAAGAATTAGGAGTAGATGGCAGGGAAGTGTATTCACCTCTTCATTTTCATCCCGAGCCAGGGGAGTTATGACTCTCATACATAAATCAGTTCCTTTTCAAGTGAAAAATGTAATTGGAGACAAATTTGGAAGATATGTAATCATTCAAGGTTCTTTGCTATTAGAAAATATAAATCTTGTGAACTTATATGGTCCCAATATAGATGATCAGAAGTTCTTTGCTAATTTATTTCTCATCTTATCATCACTTACAGGGCAACATATAATAGCAGGGGATTTTAATTGTACATTGAATCCAGGTGTGGATAGATCAACAGGACTGGATTGTACGCACATTGGATGTAGGATGACTATTAATCATTTTATGAAAGAATTGAGATTGTTAGATATATGGAGAGAAATGAAACCACAAGTTAAAGCCTATTCTTGTTATTCCAGTACCTACAAGACATTCTCACGTATTGATTATTTTTTGATTTCCACAGAATTAAGGTCCAAGATTCAAAACTGCTTTTATGATAACATCGTGATCTCTGATCATGCACCCTGTTGTCTAATATATGTAGATAAAAAACTGACAAAGGAATCAGGTAGATGGCAATTTCAGCATAAATGGCTTCAGGATGAGGAATTTGTCAAGTATATAGAAAAACAGATAGACGAGTTCTTTGACATCAATACTACACAAACATCAGCATGTGTAAAGTGGGAGGCTTTCAAAGCTTTTATTAGGGGACATATTATTAGTTATACAGGATCAAAATCTAAGAAGACTCGAGAGGAGAGAGCTAAATTGGAACATAAAATAAAAAATCTTCAGGAAAAAGTGTATGCAGGAAGTGACCCAAGGTTGGAGAATGAATTACTGATTTTGAGAGCTGAATACGACAAAAAATCAGCGAATAGAGCTGCCTCAAGTCTTCTAAGATTGAAGCAATCTTTTTATGAACAAGGTGAAAAATCAGGAAAATTATTAGCATGGCAGATTAAACAATTGGAAATTAAAACACCAATTACCAGTATTATAAGTAAAGGACAGGTAGTTATAGATCCTTTAGAAATTAATAGAGCCTTTAGAGATTACTATGAAAAATTATATGATACCAAAAATGAACCTGATTTAACAAAACTAAATGGGTTTTTGAACGAACTATCTATACCGTGTATTCCAAATGAAAACAGGGAGATATTGGAGTCTAAAATTAGTCAAGAAGAAGTTGGGCTAGCCATTGATAATATGAAATCAGGAAAAAGTGCAGGACCAGATGGTCTTCCAGTTGACCTTTATAAAAAATTTAAGAATAAATTAATAAAACCTTTTTTGGAAATGGTTTTAGAAGCATTTCAAAATAATAATTTACCATCATACATAAATAATGCCTTAATTATACTGCTGCCAAAACCAGGTAAGCCCTCTAATAAATGTGAAAATATGAGACCAATAAGCCTATTAAACGCCGACCTTAAGATAATCTGTAAAATTTTAGCAAGACGAATACAAGAAATTTTACCAAATATTATTAATCGAGATCAGAATGGCTTTATAAAGGGTAGACAAGGCTTCCATAATGTAAGAAGACTATTTAATATTATTTATTTTAATAAAGAAGCACCGGATACAGCTCTCCTATCATTGGACGCCGAAAAGGCCTTTGATAGAGTTGAATGGCCCTTTCTTTTTGAAGTCCTACAAAGGTTTGGACTTGGAAATAATTTCATAAAATGGGTTCAAATAATATACAATAATGCTACAGCAGAAATCCTAACAAATAACAATATTTCAAAACCAATAAAAATCAATAGAGGATGTCGACAAGGCTGTCCACTTTCACCTTTACTGTTTACTATGGCAATTGAACCTTTAGCGATAGCGATACGTTTACATTCACAAATATATGGAATTAAAGTTGGACCAACAGAACATAAAATCTCCCTGTACGCCGATGATATAATTTTGTTTATGTCGAATCTAAAAAAATCAATTCCAACCTTGTTGAATTTAATAAAGAATTTTGGGGAAATATCAGGATATAAAATAAATAAAACTAAATCTTCAATATTAATGCTAAATGAGACCCAGAGAAATTACCCAGCCCCTGAGGTAAATCAATTCAATGTTGTAAATCAGTTTAAATATTTAGGAATCCAAATTATGCCTAAGCTAGAATCAGTCGCCAGTGTCAACTATGAAGCCTTAATGTCAGATATCAGTGAGTTAACTCAGAGATGGATGTCACTACCAATGTCGATGATCGGGAGAATCAATATACTTAAAAGTAATATTTTACCTAAAATACTTTATTTATTTCAATACATTCCCTTACCACCACCTTTAGATCTATTCTCAAGAATAAAAAAAAAGTTAGTGGAATTTATATGGAACAACAGGAGGGCTAGATTACGTTTGTCTTTATTATATTTACCATTTGATCGTGGAGGTCTGAAATGTCCAAATTTTATGTTGTATTATTGGTCGGCACAACTGAGGTCTATGACATATTATTTTTCATCAAATGATCTCCCTCACTGGACTGAAATGGAATCATACAATTTACCTTTACCTCTTCCCATATTCATATACTCAGATTCGGCAAAAAAATTACAAAAACAAGTTAAAAATCCATTTGTAAAGCATATGATCAAAATATGGTGTGAAGCTAAAAACTATTTAAAAGAACCACAGTTATTGTCACAATTTAGTCCAATATGGGGTAATCAATATTTTAAACCAGGGAGAGCGGACGCTGTATTTAAAGTATGGAATTTAAAAGGGATACAAAAGATTCAGGATTTATATTTGCCATGTGCAGACAACATAATGTCTTTTGAAGAGCTGAGGATCAAATTTAATCTCAATAGAACACATTTTTTTAAATATCTTCAACTTAGAAACTTTATTCGATCAAATCAAAATAAAGCTCTCACTCGACCTATTTATTCATCCTTGGAAAAAATGATGATGAAAGATAGTAAAAGAAAGGGTATTATTTCAGAGTTTTATAACTCATTGACACTATCTTCAAGTGAAAATTCACTGAAAAGATTAAACTACTGGAAAGAAGATCTGCAAATTGAAATTTCAGAGGAACAATGGGAATTGGCTTGTACAGAAGCTCAAACCAAATCAATAAATGCACGCCTTAAATTGATACATTTCAAATGGTTAATGCGGATGTATGTTACACCGGAGGAGTTAAATAGATATAACAAAAATATACCAGATACATGCACAAAATGCATGGAAAGTAAAGGAACCCTATTTCATTGTTTATGGGAATGTAGATTAATAAGAATGTTTTGGGAAGAGGTGAGGGTAACAATTGAAAAAATAATCTCAAAACAAATCATATTGAATCCTAAACTGTTTTTGTTGGGTCTGTACCCAGAAAAGCATAATTTTAATAAAAGTGAAAGAACATTCATAGACCTCAGTTTGCTTAATGCCAAAAAATGTATTGCACTATTATGGAAAAAGACTCATAGACCAGATGTGACTCAGTGGTTAAGACAGATGTTAACAAACCTTCCATTAGAAAGAATAACATATATACTGAAATCAAAGGAAATTGTGTTTGAGAATATATGGAGACCTTTTATTGATTATGTAAAAAATTTAAACATAACTCTTGAAGAAGAAGGTGAATGATGTGTGTGGACCTTGTAAATTCCAAACTGGTGAACATAATATGTATACTTATGTATTGGATTGTCTAGACTAAACAGAGGAGCATTGTTGAAGATTTGATTTTGTTGGTGGTTGTTGGTGTTTTTAGTGCATTTTTTTTTTTTTTGTAGTACTTTAGTGTTAGTGTTTGATTGTTTGTATCATGTTTGTTAAAAAAAAAAAAAAGGTTCAATAAAGATATTGTGGAAAAAAAAAAATATGCTTTTCTGGGTACAGACCCAACAAAAACAGTTTAGGATTCAATATGATTTGTTTTGAGATTATTTTTTCAATTGTTACCCTCACCTCTTCCCAAAACATTCTTATTAATCTACATTCCCATAAACAATGAAGTAGGGTTCCTTTACTTTCCATGCATTTTGTGCATGTATCTGGTATATTTTTGTTATATCTATTTAACTCCTCCGGTGTAACATACATCCGCATTAACCATTTGAAATGTATCAATTTAAGGCGTGCATTTATTGATTTGGTTTGAGCTACATACTTATTTTACTTCACTATAATATGTCTTATAGAAGAAGAAGCCAACTTTATTGTCATTCAGTTCATACAGCCAATCATGTACAGTAGAACAAAATTACATTTCTCCTATCTACAATGTTAATCACATGTAGAATCAGAGGGGTCACTGCCATGCAAGGCGCCACCACTAACAACTTCTCCTTCCCTCGTTCTATTATGCTGAGCACCGAGCTAGAAGGCGGGAGGTACCATTTTTATATGGTCTTTGGTATGACCCGGCCGGGACTTGACCCCATGACCTCCTGATTGTGGGGCGGATGCTCTACCGACTTTTACTTTTCTTCATTTACAATCACATATTTAATGTGGATTTGTATTGCTTTTAATGCATATTTTTCATCATTACTCTTACTGTTATTTCATTTTTTCATGTAAAGCACTTTAACCTCTTGCACTCTGGTGTACCGCGGGTGGGCACGTCTCTGCGTCCTAGAGCGCACGAGGGCGCTGCGTCCTAGAGCGCACTGAAAAAAAAAGCTGCATTTCCGTTCTTCCACTACAGACACAGCCGCGAACAGAAAGCCAAAGGAGTGCTTTGATTGGTTTAGGTGTGATTGACCTCTCATTCGACTAATAAGAGCCTTGAATTGGGTTTCTGAAACCTTGAAGAACCAATGACTGAAAACCTAGCAAGAAGGACCCGCCTACCAACGGCTGGGAATACAGCCAGCCAATTGAAGCACAGAAGTTGAAAAGCTGTTTTGTGTAAGGCTGGGTGAAGAGAGACTGACTGCTGCAGCAGATGAAAAAAGGACCTGCAGGAAGAACCGCCACAGACCCAGCAGCATGGAGACCACCCACAAGTGCGACCTGTGTGACAGGGACTGCCATTTGCGCATCGGCCTGTTCAGCCACAGGCGGTGCTGTCCCAGCAGAGTAGACATTTAGGATTCTCTTCCATGGTCATCATAGACCGTCCACATGCTGTTGTGGACAGGTAAGTGTTATAAGCTAAATTATTCTTTATCCCTGAAAACTGTATTCAAAAATGACTTTTGACCGATCGGTAAATTACAACTGTGCGGCGCACGAAGTCCGTGCGCCACGGTACACGGTTCGTGCGCCGCGTCCGGACCGTGAACGCCCCCCCCCCCCACTACTCTCCTGTAGCGAGGGGGGGGGGGCCACGGAGACCGCGGGGACTGTGCGCCGCGGTCGCCACATCGCCACATGACTGTTCCATCATGTAGCGATGGCCGATGTCAGTCCTCTGTAGCGGGGGGTGTGGGGGTGGGAGTTGTTATCTTCTACATTACAAATATTTTAGAATAATTTTTAGTGCACTGTAGGTTATTTTTTCTTGTAAAAAAAAGCCACACATTTTTTACGTGGCATGCTTCTTTGTGTGTGGGGGCTTGTTTGTTCATTCATGAATGAATGAATGAATAAACACCCCCACACACACACACACACAGCCCTGAGTGTCACCTTTCATTAGAGCCCAAGATGAAGCTTCTATATTGAATCATTCAAAAGTTACAGACGTTTTTCCAAACTGTGCCATTTGGCACAATTTGGCACAGTTCAAAAACGCCTGGGAACAACCTGAGAACAAAGCTGTGTAATATATTCATTTTTTGTGGTATTGTTACAAAATTTTGACCTCAGCTGGATAACACTTGGTTCTACATTTCTGTTGCATTTTCCAGCCCAGATCTGAAGCTGTGTGTTATTTGCAAGCATTTGTATCCAAAAAAACACCCAGGCCAAATTTATTTTCTTCAAGTTCAGTATGTTTAGATGACTGTTACTCAGTGGCCGGAGCACTTAGAAAGATTATGACTGTTTTGCCAAAAAATTCAAAGTGTTTTCTTTTAAATGAGACCAACCCCATGAAGATGCTGCAAAGGGTTGAAGAACAGCTTTTGATTTACTTTGGGTACGTTATTTTTTTGGCGTTTTTAGGGAAATTGACCAGAGTGCAAGGGGTTAAGCTGTATACAATTATATAAAAGGCATTAAAGAAATAAAGTTGTTTTTATGATTACTACTACTATTACATTTTTGCTTACATTAATTGCCCTAATTTATTTAGTCAAACTATGTATTATGACTTTCATTTCAAAATAAAGGCCATGCCATGTTATATGTTAAGTTAATTCCCTTCCACAGCATGTGGGAGATGGTGCCTATCTCCGTTTCACTGACTCTAGGCCACACAGCTACTGTAAGTAGTGAAAGCTACAGTGGGGGGGGGGCAGTCCTCTGGTAGCTCTGTGTGTTAACTTTCCTTTCCCCATTCTATTATACTGAGCACCAAGCTAAAAGGCGGAAAGTAGCATTTTTATATGGCCTTTGGCATGACGCGGCTGGGATTTGGACCCACGAACTCCCGGTTGTGGGGCAGATGCTCTATCAACTAGGCGACCACTCCAGTATGCCATGTTATATACAGAATAGTATTTAGAACCAAGGTTATTAAAACAATTAAAAAAAAAGTGATAAAAACAGACCCAGGGTCCTAAATTTAATGATATGGGTAAATGATTTTCAAGCTTATTTATGGTTGAGTGAATGCATTAATTATGCATTAGTTAACCACCATCTGTCAGGGCATGGTTGGACCAATGTCCTCGACTTATGTGACAGTTTATATTCCTTGTCTCCAGGACATGATCTCCAGTCCACATCCTCCCTTTAAGTTTAGTTTTGTATGATTCTTTTAGTTTCACCATGGTCTGTCTTGTGTTTATCTCTTATTCCTTGTCCTTGGTTGTCACTACTATTATTATGGTTATCATTATTATTCTGATTACACCTTGTACCTTTATTCTTGTCATTATCTGTAGTTTTGGGTTTGAATTGAAGTGTGTGTTTATTTTCCACCTTGGTTTGGCCCTCCAAAGTATATCAATATCTTCAAGGTGTTCTATTCAAACACTAAACGTGGTTCACATAGGTGACGATCTGACCGACTAATTCGAGGTGAAGTGCGGAACTGGTCAAGGTTATATCCAAGCACCACCGATCTTTATTATCGTACTTAACTGGGTCATGGAGCAGGCCATTCCAGCAAAATCTCTCACGAGTGGCTTCCTGCTCATAAAGCGGAAGAGCTCCAGGTACCCTGCCGTTTTCATCACTGACCTGGATTATGCAGACAACATTGCCACCACTGATAGCTCAGCCCTGGGCCTCCAAGAGTCCACCTCCCTGATATCCCATGCCGGCAGGAAAGCAGGACTAAAGATCAGTGCAGGCAAGACTGTCACGCCGCGCCATTCATCAGCGGCGCCACCTGCTCACGCACCTGACAATCATCAGCGGCGAGGGATAAAGGCCGTCTCGCCCGGAGGCTCGGCCTGAAGCCGTCAGACTTCGTCCCTCACCGTTGTGAGCATACTTCCCTTCAGCGTCACCATTTTGGTAAGAAGATCGCTTACCTCTTTTCTTCAGTCTTCTCCCCTGTGCACAGGTGGATTCCCCAGCGGCGGACATCTCCACTCCATCGCCCAATCCTCGCTGCTGTACGGAGCTCTCCAGTTGGCTGTCTTCCGGGCTTCGCCCCCTTGTTGTGCCAGCTGTCCTGACCCACCAAGTAAGTCCTTCTCTCGCCATAAATCCCTCCTGTGTTGGTGTATGCCCGTCACCCTCTCCCTGTGCTCTCTCCATAGGGTTGCTCGGCTGTACGGTCACCTGCCTCTGTGCCTGGAGCAGACACCATCACCAACACATTTACATCCCGCAGACACGCACTCATTCACTCCTGCTGTTAATAAACTCTTTGAACTACTCTAAGCCTGTGTGTGTGCGTCTCCTGAGCCGTGCGTTATGTCAGTACGGCTTCAGCAGAGCGGCTCGGCAGACGGCGGGCTCGCACACCGGTTTTCCACTCTCGAGGCTAGAGTGGATCAAATAGCTTATCAACAACAGGTGATCTTTAATCAATTATTGAATTTAACTAACCGGTTGGGCCGCTTGGATCCTCAACAGCCGTTCCCCCCGGCTCGTCAGGGTGGCGCGGCTCCTGCTGTTCCAGCGGCCGTCCAGCCGGCTCCGGTGGCACCGGTTCGGCTCACACCGATTCCGACCCCCGCCCGCTTTAGCGGTAAGCTCGGCGGAGCGCGGGGGTTCATTATGCAGTGTGAGTCCGTGTTCCACCGTGTGCCCGGAGATTTTCCCTCGGATCACAGTCGGATTGGTTACATAGGGAATCTTCTGGAGGGGCGTGCGTTAACTTGGACCTACGCCGTAATGGCGAGGCCCAGTTATGCCACCCTCACCTATGACCAGTTCGTGAGGCGCTTTCTGGAGGTCTTTGACCATTCTCAAACCGAGACGGTCCAGGTCGATCGGCTCCTCGCTCTCCAGCAGGGAGGCCGGTCGGCAGCGGACTACTCGGTCGACTTCCGGGTAGCGGCGGAGGAATTGGGCTGGGAGGAACGCTCCCTCTGTGGCCTGTTCCTCCGCAGCCTCAATAGTGATCTGAGGGATGAACTGGCTGGACGGGATATCCCTGGGACGCTAGCGGAGCTGACATCCTTAGCGATAAGTTTGGATAACAGGCTGCGCGAGCGCTCCTCGGGGCGGAAGTCTTCTTCTTCTCGCCCTCGTGGAGTCTCGCCGCACCTGTTCCAAGCTCGCCCCCTGGCGGCGCCGCCAGCATTGTGCCCCGAGGAGTCGGAGCCGATGGTGACGGGCTGGACCAAGCTTTCCCCTGCGGAGAAACAACGCCGCCGTGAGTTGGGCCTCTGCATGTATTGCGGAGGTGACCAACACACTGTGGAGCGTTGCCCGCGGAAAGCCAGTCGGCGGGGTCCGCGAATCGCTGTAGGGAGCCTCGCGGATCCCAACCGGTTAGACTCTCTCACTCAATTAAAGCTGCCAATCCGTTTTTGCTACAATCCCACTGGGCACCTCACCCACGCACTGGTGGATTCGGGCGCAGAGGGCAGCTTCATTTCACAAGGCCTGGCAACCCGATTGGGCATCTGCTGTCAGGCATTAAAACACCCCATCTCCCTGGTCCATCTCTCCCGTGCCTCCCTTGGGAGAGTTTCTCACCAAACCATGCCTGTCCCAGTCATCATCTCAGGGAACCACCGGGAGGAGATGGTATTTTACGTCCTGCCCAACTCTGTGTCGCCCGTCATCCTGGGGTATCCCTGGCTACGCCTCCACAACCCTGTCCTGGACTGGAGGTCCGGTGGGGTATCGGCATGGAGTACCTTCTGTATGGGCACCTGCCTTCAGTCCGCTGCCTGCTCCCCATCCGCGGCTCCCCCTGTGGCGGATACAGCACCTCCGGACCTGTCACTGGTGCCTCCAGAATTTCACGACCTGGGTATGGTATTTAGCAAATCGAAAGCTATGTCTCTTCCCCCGCATCGACCATATGACTGTGCCATCAACCTCCGCCAGGGGGCTCCCCTGCCATCTGGTCGGCTCTACAGCCTGTCGGCGCCGGAGAAGGAGACCATGAATACATACCTGAAGGAATCTCTGAGCGCTGGGATTATTCGCCCATCGTCGTCACCCGTGGGGGCAGGGTTTTTCTTTGTCGGGAAAAAGGACGGATCCCTCCGCCCCTGCATAGACTACCGAGCGCTGAATGACATCACTGAGAGGGACCGTTACACCCTGCCCCTCATGGACACTGCCTTTCACTCCCTCCAGGGGGCGACCTGGTTTACCAAGCTGGATTTACGCAGCGCTTACCACCTCGTCCGGATCCGGGAGGGAGATGAATGGAAGACAGCCTTCCGTACCCCGAACGGCCACTTTGAGTATCTCGTCATGCCGTTCGGGCTGACCAACGCTCCTGCCGTCTTTCAGCGCCTCATTAATGACGTCCTCCGGGATTTCATCGGCCTTTTTGTGTTCGTCTACCTGGATGACATCCTTATCTTCTCCAGGTCCAGGGACGAGCACCAGGTCCATGTGAGGCGGGTCCTCCAAAGACTGCTGGAGAATCGTCTGTACGTGAAGGCTGAGAAATGCGAATTCTACGCTAGGACCACATCCTTCCTGGGATTCATCATCGCTCAAGATCAGGTGCTCCCAGACCCAGAGAAGGTGAAGGCGGTGGTGGAGTGGCCTACTCCCGCATCCCGGAAGCAGGTGCAACAGTTTGTTGGCTTCGCCAATTTTTACCGCCGCTTTGTCCCAAATTTCAGCTCGATCGTCGGACCGCTGACCCGCCTCACGTCCCCGAAGGTCCCGTTCCGGTGGACTGAAGAGGTCGCTGCTGCCTTTAGGGCGCTGAAGGCGGAGTTCTCCTCCTCCCGGGTCCTTCGCCAGGTCGACCCCGCGCTGCAGTGCATTGTGGAGGTGGACGCATCGGACACGGGAGTGGGAGCAGTGTTATCCCAGCGGTCACCTGACGATGGCGCCAAACGGCCGTGCGCCTTCTTCTCCCGGCGCCTGTCCCCGGCGGAGAGGAACTACGATGTGGGGGACAGAGAGCTCCTGGCCATTAAACTCGCCTTACAGGAGTGGCGCCACTGGCTAGAGGGGGCGGACCTGCCGTTTGTGGTCCTGACGGACCACAAGAACTTAGAGTATTTACGATCTGCCAAGCGCCTGAATGCCCGCCAGGCGCGCTGGTCTTTGTTCTTCGCCAGGTTCCGCTTCTCGATCACCTTCAGGCCGGGCTCCAAAAACGGCCTGCCTGACGCCCTCTCTAGGCAGTTCACCCCCGTGGAGGCTGAGGAGACGCCCCACACTATCCTGCCCAGGTCGTGCGTCCTCGGTGCCATCTCTTGGGACATTGAAGACAAGATCCGGAAGGCGCAGGAGGTGGAACCTGATCCTGGCGGCGGACCGGAGGGAAGACTGTTCGTCCCATCTGCGGTCCGAGGAGAGGTCATCCACTGGCTCCACACCTCCCGGCTCACCTGTCATCCCGGCACCTCTCGGATGATCAGCCTCCTCCAACGGTCCTTTTGGTGGCCAGGCCTGCGGAGGGATGCAGCCCGCTACGCCCGGGCTTGCCCAATCTGTGCCACCAGCAAGTCGGGAAATGCCCCCCCAGCGGGTCTGCTCCAGCCTCTGCCCGTCCCCGGCAGGCCCTGGTCGCACATCGCACTGGACTTCGTCACCGGACTCCCCGTTTCCAACTCCTTTGACACCGTCCTGACCATTGTGGACCGTTTCTCCAAGGCTGCGCACTTCATTCCCCTGCGAGGTCTCCCTACTGCCCTGGAGACGGCGGGCCTCCTCGTCCAACACGTGGTCAGGCTGCACGGGATTCCGGTGGACGTGGTCTCGGACCGGGGTCCCCAATTTTCATCCGAGGTTTGGAGATCCTTTTGTAACGCCATCGGAGCCAAGGTGAGCCTCTCCTCCGGCCATCACCCCCAGTCTAACGGGCAGTGTGAGAGGACCAATCAGGAGCTGGAGGCTGTGCTCCGCTGTGTTACTAGATCCAAGCCGACGTCCTGGAGCAACCATCTCGCCTGGGTGGAGTATGCCCACAACACCGCCCGCTCTTCTGCAACGGGGATGTCCCCCTTCAAGGCGTCCCTGGGTTACGACCCCCCGCTGTTTCCAGCGCAGGAGAACGAGGTGACTGTCCCCTCTGTTAGGGCGCACCTTAGGCAGTTCCGCTCCACCTGGGCTGCCGCGCGTCATGCGCTTTTACGCACGGCGGAGCGCAACAGGACCGTGGCGGACCGGCACAGAAGACCTGCCCCGGCGTACAGAGTTGGGCAACTCGTGTATGTGTCTACCCAGGACGTCACATTAAAAGGCGAGAGGAGGAAGCTGGCACAGCGATTCATGGGTCCCTTTCCCATCACCCGGATCATCAACCCGGTGGCTGTGCGCGTGGCTATTCCCCCCTCCCTCCGCATCCATTCCACTTTCCATGTGTCGAAGGTGAAACTGGCAGTCACTGACCCCCTTTGCCCTCCTCCTGCAGCGCAACCCGCGCCCCGGATGATTGGTGGCCATCCGGCCTGGTCCGTCTCCTCCATCCTGGACTCCCGGCGCCGAGGTCGTGGGTTGCAATACCTGGTGGACTGGGAGGGCTATGGGCCCGAGCATCGACAATGGGTGCCCCCGTCGTTTGTGTTGGACCCATCGCTCATCGCGGACTTCCACCGAGCGCACCCGGATAAGCCATCGCCAGGAGGCGCTGCTAGAGGGGGGAGTACTGTCATGCCGCTGATTGGTGGCCATCCGGCCTGGTCCGTCTCCTCCATCCTGGACTCCCGGCGCCGAGGTCGTGGGTTGCAATACCTGGTGGACTGGGAGGGCTATGGGCCCGAGCATCGACAATGGGTGCCCCCGTCGTTTGTGTTGGACCCATCGCTCATCGCGGACTTCCACCGAGCGCACCCGGATAAGCCATCGCCAGGAGGCGCTGCTAGAGGGGGGAGTACTGTCACGCCGCGCCATTCATCAGCGGCGCCACCTGCTCACGCACCTGACAATCATCAGCGGCGAGGGATAAAGGCCGTCTCGCCCGGAGGCTCGGCCTGAAGCCGTCAGACTTCGTCCCTCACCGTTGTGAGCATACTTCCCTTCAGCGTCACCATTTTGGTAAGAAGATCGCTTACCTCTTTTCTTCAGTCTTCTCCCCTGTGCACAGGTGGATTCCCCAGCGGCGGACATCTCCACTCCATCGCCCAATCCTCGCTGCTGTACGGAGCTCTCCAGGTGGCTGTCTTCCGGGCTTCGCCCCCTTGTTGTGCCAGCTGTCCTGACCCACCAAGTAAGTCCTTCTCTCGCCATAAATCCCTCCTGTGTTGGTGTATGCCCGTCACCCTCTCCCTGTGCTCTCTCCATAGGGTTGCTCGGCTGTACGGTCACCTGCCTCTGTGCCTGGAGCAGACACCATCACCAACACATTTACATCCCGCAGACACGCACTCATTCACTCCTGCTGTTAATAAACTCTTTGAACTACTCTAAGCCTGTGTGTGTGCGTCTCCTGAGCCGTGCGTTATGTCAAAGACCAAAACTATGTTTATTGGGCAATTCAACAATCAGTGCCCGTACCATTTTTTGGAAATGTTAGACATTGTGCATGAAGGAGAAGTTCAAGAGCAAGTGAACTTTTTTCAATACCTTGGTTCTACCATCTCCAGCGATGGCTGTCTTGACAGAGAGATGAATATTAGAATTGGTGTAGCGTACAGTGCATTTAACTCTTTCAGCCGTCTATGGAACGACAAAGGAGTATCGCTTGGCACGAAGATCAAAATTTACAAGTGCAGAGTTATTCCCCCTCTTCTATAAGGCTGTGCTACTTGAGCCTTGAAACAACAGCAGCAGCACCTTGATGCATTCCATCACTCATCATTCCATCACTCATGCCTGCAGAGAATCTTAAAGGTTCGATGGGAAGAACGTGTATCCAACCATGAGATAAGAAACAGAACAGGTTGCTGTAGCCTAGCCATTACCATCAGATACTCTCGGATATCGTACTAAGGTCATATAGCACGAATGCCTACCGAGGTGTCGGTTGACCTAGGAATAACCTCATCAAGACCTACGAGGCTGACCTAGAGGGGTTTCTTGGGCTCACTCCAGCCCAGGCCCTACTTCGAGCTCAAGATTGCTCTGGCTGGCGCCATCTCCTGAAAGCCGCCAAAACTCATGTGTTAGATCGTGAGCAGGCAGACCTATCTCAGGACGGGTAAAGACCTAACCAAGTTCAAGTTCAGGTCTGGTTTCTTCCTGTGTTGTTGATGTATTGATTATTCATGGCTGTTTTGTGTCTCTGTTAATTAGCTCAGTCCTTATTTAAAGGACGCAGCTCATTTGACCAGGGTTGCATTCTTGTCATATCTGCGTGTACAATACACTTCTGCCTGCTTTGTCTGATATTTAGCCTGTGAGTTCAGTCTGTCTTGCCAAGTCGTTGTTTTTATTTCAGCTGCATTTATGTTCTTTAATAAAATGTCTAACGCGCACTCCACCTGAGTCCAGTTATCTGTCCCGAGGGGCAAACCATGACACCATTACCTTCTCTCTGTCATATAAGACAAATATAAGTGATAAGAGGTGAGTACCATCAGCAGCAGCTGTGACAGCCTGACTAAAGCGCACTGAGATGGAGATAAATGCGCAGAGAGGTGAAGACACAATGATGAGAGGACCCTTTTACCTCTATGAAACTGCTGTTCCACAGCCTAGCGTGGATTTTAAGGACAGCCTTATCCAAGAAGCTGTGAAGAGGACACTGAAAGAGCACACAACGGGCCGACCCCAAGAGGCAATCCTGCACAGCAAAATGAAAACAGGACAGAGCAAGTTTGTTCTTTATTAATCTGATTCCAACTGTAAACAGCTTAGAGAACAAAAACAAAGAGATCCAAGTCTCTAGAACTGTAAATCCATAATTCAAGGATGTTTAGAGGCCTGAGTGAATTAGCAGAAACTCAGTGTTGCTCATCTTGTTTCCTGCTTCCTGTCTCTCTTACCAGTTTGAGTGATTTCCGTTTATCAGAAGCTGCCACAGCAGGTGTGGTTCGTCCCATGCTGCCTTCTGTCATCACTTGTCCTTCCTCCTCTGGGTGTGATCGCCGCTTTCTCGTTACCTAAGGAAAGTGATGCATTCACACAGACTTGAACTAAAAAGTTTAAATAAAGAATACTGCTGACAGAGTCTTGGTAATTACAACAGCTCTTAAAATAAATCCCAAATTCCTATTGCTGCCTCATTGCAAACTTTTTCATGTAGATCCAAGAGCAAATTTACTTCTTTTTCTTTTTCTTCCTCTGCGGGTGAGACACTCTGAAGAGTCAGAGGGTTCAGGGCTCCTGTAGGGGTGCAGTGTGTGTCAGGGTGGCCCTCAAATGTTAGGTTAGCAGGATACAGGAGCCACTTCTCATTGGCCAGCTCATGAGGCCACATGATGTTGAGGAAGGCAGAGCCAAGGGTCTGGAGAGCTTGACCGGTGTTAGAAACCTGAAAATAGAACCCAGAAGATGTATTTCTTAGCTTTTTATGTCAAGTGCAACAAATATTGCGTAAATAGGCTTATGTTAGATGACACCATAAAGTGAATGTCTGTCTAGAGCAGACCCATAAAGGTCCCCGATTTACAAGCAATACTCAAGTTTTGCAAACAAAATACACAAAAGACTCTTGATCATAAATTCATTACCACAAACTCAAAGTCCACAGGGCTGCCGATGTCTTCCAGACTGGTCATGGCACTCTCTCCTCTGACTGTCCCGCTGAAGAAGAGCTGGTGAGGAGTAGTACTTCTGCAGTAAAACACAAATCAGAGCGTCAGAACAGTCAAAGAAGGCTGAGGTTTCTTTATTGTCATCCACCTGTCAAAATATCTTGGATGTGAAAAAGGCTTGGAATAATGCCAAATAAAAAAACACATTCATATCTAATAGGTACATTATATGAACGAGTAAAAATTAGGAAATAAAATTTAAAAGAGGTTAAAAGCTGCAGTTATGTCTAACTTCTTAAGATTCCAGTGCTCCACCTGTGGGACATTTCAAATGTTTTACTGCCACTCAGTGAAGAAAGAATTTGATTTACTTTGCATATGCTATCTTTTGGCATTTGTAGGGTAACTGGCCAGGATGCTAAGGGGTTAAACTACTTTAAACGTTTTTTCCTCTTTATGAGAGACATGACACTTTTTTAAACCTTAATTTGGGAAGAATTCATCAACTTTACAAATGCCTTTTACAAGATCTGACTTATCCATTGTCATGGGGGCATGATTTGTTATCATGCCCCACCCTTTGAGATGTTTCATTATGTTGGACTTGTTGATATTATGATTTGTACTTGTTTAGTTTCCGGTTTATGCTGAACCTATTCCCTGTGTCACCCTTGTCTTGTTCAGGTTCCCTTCACCTTAGTTTATTTTGAAAGAGTTTCCTGTTGTGTTCTTAGTTAGTTTAGTTTAGCTTGAGTTCTTGTCTTATTTTGAAATGCATTTTCCTGTTAGTCCTTGTTTATGAGTGAAAATTTTTGATGAAAAAATACTTTCAAAAAAATTTGCGCATCCAAAATCATCACAATAGTTACATCTGAGTACTTGGATGATGGTGTTGGAAAAACAATTGATTCACATAAGAATCGAGATTCTAATTTTACATGCTCCAGAACTGATTCACAAAAATTAAGAATCGATTTTTAAAGATTATTATTATAATTATTATTATATATTTTTTTGCGGTGATGCCAGGGTCCCGTCATGTGACACGTATTGCCACTTCGGGATGCGCACATTGACGCTGCCGATGCAGGAGAACCATGCAGAGTAGCTTACTAGTTAGCAGCCGGATGAAACAGTCGGAATAAAGAAAAAATGGAGTGTGGAGGAACAAAATAAGTTCAGGCATGACACGGCGAGCTGAAGGTTTAAGAGTTTTATTCCTCCATCATCATGAGACACACAGTAGTGCTGTGCTGTGTGTGTGTCCGTGTGTGTGCGCTAAGTGAGGCATGTAAAGTCAGCTCTTTTATACAGACAAGAGAGAATGCATGGCACATTTGCATATTGATATACATAACAGTCAATACATATCAATCACATGATTAACTGGCACCAGACTCCTCTCCTTACTCTGGGGATGTATAACAATAGTCATTGTTCTGTTTGTCCCCCTAGGGCTCTCTGTTCGTATGCAATCCCTGCTGAACGTGAATATTATCAGTCTGCATTGTGCTGGGTGCCCACACCGCCCCCCCCAGAACGGTTAGAAGGGGCTGTGACAACCCCCCCCTCCTGTTGTTTGGCTCCAGCTCCGGTAGAACTGTCAGCCGGCATGTCAGTCCGTGGGGGGGACGGGGGAGGGGTGGAAAGGGCGGTGTGCTCCGCTCCGAGTTCCAGCACGTTGAACGGCGGTGGATCGTGGGCGCACGGGTCAGTGTGCAGTCGTGCGTAATGGAAACAGATGGTGATCGGCCGGCTTAGGGAGTGAGGTGCGGGAAAAGATCTGTGCAGGAGGAGGGGGAGGGGGTAGGAGTAAGCGAGTGCTGGCCCGGGACGTCAAAGGTGTCCGGGCTGCACAAAAATTGCGTGTGGATCCACAATGGTGAGGGACTTTCCCGTTAAACGTGGCAGAGATCCACAGCGGCTGTGAAAAAAAAAAATTATATCTCTGACTTCTCTCACGGCTCGATCCAGCGAGGGTGTGGGGAAGGCGAGCGGCCAAATTCCCTGAGGATGCGTAGTGGCAGTGATAAACTGAAGCTGTGTCAGGGACTCAGCAGTTTGGCTTTAGGTGCGGGAAACAGTCCTAAAGTCATCGGGGAAAGCAATCGGCTAAATTCCTGTTGTGCTCCGCGGCTGAGAAACCCATACAAAAGTCCTGTGTGCGGGCTGCATGTCCGCTCCAGGTGCGCGAGCAGCCCTGCAGGTTCCGAGGGTGGCGATCGGCCGTTTTTCTCGGGCATGTGCAGCGGTGGAGGACGATGTATCAGTCTGTAGAGCCGGTTTGTCCCTGGTGCGTGGCGCGCACCTGGCGCAGTGACCACATAGCTGGCAGTTGTGCTGTCCTCGTAATCCTGCGGAGTGCATGCAGGGCTTCTGTGCGCGGGAGGTCCTCTGTCTGGAGTTTAGTCAGAGTTGGGGAGCTCGGTGTAAATCAGTGCAGTCGGCGTTGATGATTGTCCCCGTTCAGGCTGTTTCTGTGCGTTGCTCATGTCACTGATCCTCGTGCATCTCGGTCCCAGCACTGCGCTCTCCGTCCGGCCCTGGAGGTCACCATAGTGGAAAGAGGATAAGGTGCGCGAACTCCTGTGTGGGTGCGAAGGATGTAGGTGATCTCTAGTCCTCTGGGATCCACAGCACGGTGAGAGGAAGCAGACGGTCATTCACCCTTGTCAGGTCACCAGTGTGGAGGTAAAAGATCAGATGAGGGACGCACCGTGACACGTTCTGAGGCTTCCCGTCCGGGTCATCTCCGGGGTGTTCACCTCGTGTTCCATTCTTCGTCCAGGGTCACCAGTATGGAGGAACAAAATAAGTTCAGGCGAGACACGGCGAGCTGAAGGTTTAAGAGTTTTATTCCTCCAACAATAGTCATTGTTCTGGTTGTCCCCCTAGGGCTCTCTGTTCGTATGCAATCCCTGCTGAGCGTGAATATCATCAGTCTGCATTGTGCTGGGTGCCCACAGGAGCAGCAAGAAATTCAGCAAGTCCCATCTTCAGTGAAGGCAAGTGTGTGGGCGCATTTTTGTTTCTATAACATTCTGGGAAAAAAGCGCTAGGCATGACACATGTAATGTACCATACTAAACACTTTAAGACTCAAAAGACTTAAAAATTGGCTTTTAAACAACCAAAACTGTATCCATAACTAGTGGTTGCTCTGTGGCAGACATATATATATATTTATGTGTGTGTGTGTGTGTGTGTGTGTGTGTGTGTGTGTGTGTGTGTGCATGCACATGCGCATCACACATATATGCCCCGCATCTTGTTTGTTGCTGTTTGTTGTTGCCTTGGGGTGCTTGGGCGCATGTGTATGTACATACACAGCACTTACTCGTGTGACATTTGAATGTTTTGTTTTGTAACACCTTAACTCTTGCACTTTTGCATATCCACTTTGTACAGTTTTACTGCAGATGTTCTTCTCATGTATGATTGTTTGTGTGTTTTTGTGACCTGCCGGGGAACTACAGATGCAAATTAGTAGTATTGCTAAATCTGGCATACTTACATTTGTATTAATGTTCATTAGTATATAATGTCCCTTTCAACTAAACATTAAACCAAAATCGAATATGTAAAGTTTGCAAAACGAGTCACATACTTTGGTAACACCACAAACGCCAGGGCTCACATTAACCGCCATCATCCAGAGTTGAAAGAAGTGGAAAAAGTTCTAAGTCCTCCTGCTAAACAACACACACTGCACCAGTTTAACCCCTTGAACTCTGTGAATTCCGCGGGCGGTCACGTCTCTGCATCTTAGTGCGTCTCAGTGCGCACTGAAAAAAAAAGCTGTATTTCCGGTCTTCCAGTACAGACACAGCCTTGTTACAACCTGAGAAAAAAAGCTGTGTAATATATTCATTTTTTGTGGTATTTTTACAAAATTTTGACCTGAGCTTGAAAACACTTGGTTCTACATTTCTGTTGTGTTTTCCAGCCAGTATCTGACAGCTGTATGTTATTTGCAAGCATTTGTATCTAAAAAAACACCCAGGCGAACTTTCTTGTTACTCAGTGGCAGGAGCACTTAGAGAGATTATGACTATTTTGTCAAAAAATTCAGAGTGTTTTCTTTTAAATGAGACCAACCCCATGTAGATGCTGCAAAGGGTTGAAAAACAGCTTTTGATTTACTTTGGGCATGTTATTTTTAGGCGTTTTTAGGGAAGTTGAACAGAGTTCAACAGGTTAACAAACTCCCACCAAATTCTTAACAGGCAAAAAAATCATGAAATCTTGTAACAGCACTTTATTTTGTTTTAGAACTTTAATTAGTTTTTTTAAGTCTCCAAATAATTTAGATATTTAAGTTTATATTTGTACTCGTTTAAAATTAATGTTACTCATCTTGTGCATCAACAGCATTCAGTTTGTTCATTACATTAAGTAACTGTATAGGTAACTGCACATTGACTGCATACAGCGAGGTAGCACTACTATTTAAATGGATGTTCAAAGTATTTGTGATAGAATTTACTTTTGTTTTTTTAATGAATAGCCTATATTTCTAGAATGCTGGAGGGCGACCAAACCTACACACTGTGTAAAAGCTGTTAGAAATTGTGATATGCTGAAAAGGAAAATTTTCAAAATTTATTTCACTTGTGTACAATTTCATTTTTGAAACTCAGAAGTTTTCAAGAAATGAAAAAGCAGTTAGTAACCTAAGCCTACTTTTTCATTTAACAGTATTTTATTGCAAGTCAGTTGATGTAATTTTGAAAAAATATAACCCCCCCAAACACATCAACACACTGTACTCAGCTTTCAAGCTTACCTCAGCATTTTTTGCAGTGCCATGGCCTTTTTTTTTTCCTGAGATTAGAGGGTTTTTGTACTGAACTGAGAGCCAAATGCAAACTGAAAACTGTTTAGAATCAAAAATCAATTCTGAATCGAATCGCGACCCCAAAAATCAGAATTGAATTGAATGGTGTGACTTCTAAAGATTCACAGCCCTATTGGATGATGAGGCTGATAACACAGATATATATAAACACTAGATAGCAAGCTACTGTGTGTATATGGAACATCTAGTGTTTATATGCAGTGGGGAAATAAGTATTGAACATGTCAACATTTTTCTCATTAAGCATATTTCTGATGGAGCCGCTGACCTGAGATTTTCACCAGATATCAGTAAGGCAACTGTGTTCACAAAACAAGTTATATTTAATAAAGTTGAATGACACAGGGAATAAGTATTGAACACGCTTGGTGAAATTCATTTAATATAGTAGAAAAGCCTTTGTTGGTAATCACAGCTTCCAGACACCTTCTGTATGGAGAAACTAGGTGCAGGCATTGCTTGGGAGTGATTTTAGTCCATCCTTCCACACAAACTGTCTTCAAATCTTGAAGGTTCCGTGGGTGTCTTCTATGAACTCTGATCTTCAGTTCATTCCATAGATTTTCAATTGAATTCAGGTCAGATGACTGACTGGGCCATTCTAGCAGCTTTATTTTCTTTCTCTGGAGCCAGTTGAGAGTTTCCTTGGCTGTGTGTTTGGGATCATTGTCTTGCTGAAATGTCCACCCTCATTTCATCTTCAGCATCTTGGCAGATGGCAACAGATTTTATCAAGGATGTCTTGTACATTTGTCTATTCTTCTTTAGTTCAATTTTTTTATTTATTTTTTTTTTTGTGTGTGTGTGTACTTTATTGATTCCCAAAAGGGAAATTCAGGGCATCCACCTTGATGGCTGAAGCAGCCACGGTACGGCGCCATCCCTTCACCAGTCACACACACATTCACACCTAGGGCCACTTTAGAGCCTCCAATTAACCTAACTTGCATGTTTTTGGCCTGTGGGAGGAAACTGAAGTACCCGGGGTAAACTCACGCAGACACGGGAGAACATGCAAACTCCACACAGAAGGGTCACTGATGGTCAGGGGGTGGGATCGAACCCACGATGATCAGGGATGGAATCGATCCCGTGACCTTCTTACTGTGCTGCCATTGTGAAGTCTGCCTGTACCATGTGCTGAAAAACACCCCCACACCATGATGCTCCCACCTCCAAACTTCACTGTTGGTATGATGTTTTGGGATTGATGTGCAGTGCCATTTCACCTCCAAACATGCTGTGTGTTGTGGCATCCAACACACACAGCAGGCATAGAACAGGCATAGAACCCATGTCGATGGGTGCATTACTTATTGTTTTCTTTGAAACAGCAGTACCTGCTAACTCCAGGTCTTTTTGGAACCCTCCACAAGTGGACTTTGGCTGTTGGATAACTCTTCTGATAATTCTTTTGACTCTTCTGTCAGAAATCTTGCGAGGAGCTCCTGGTCATGGTCAGTTTATGGTAAAATGATGTTCTTTCCACTTCCGAATGATGGCTCCAACAGTGCTCACTGTAACATTCAGCAGTTTAGAAATGCCCCTGTAACCAATGCAATCATTATATTTTGCAACAACAAGAATGCGAAGGGCTAGAAAGAGCTCTTTGCTTCTACCCATCATGAGTTCTTTGTTGTGGGATAATCTGATATTCACAGACCTTTTTAAAGGTCATCAGTCAGGACTTAACCAGCCAAAATTAATTTGCACTGATGGTGGATGGCTTCCTAAATTCTGATGGATTTCAGCTGGTTTCTTGGCTTTCTGTGTCTTTCAGCACCTCTTTTTCTTCATGTGTTTAATACTTATTCCCTGTGTCATTCCACTTTATTAAATGTAACTTGTGAACACAGTTGCCTTGATTTCTTTCTTTGTATGGATTACTTGGGTTGTTACTGATATCTGGTGAAAATCTCAGGTCAATGGCTCCATCAGAAATATGTTCAATGAGAAAAATGTTAATGTGTTCAATGCTCATTTTCCCCGGTGTATGTATATCTATAGCTGCTAAAGATGTCACAGTCAGTCACAGCCAATAGCATAACTGGGTTGATGTCACGTGTCTCTACCAAGCAGTCGAGGCAAGGGTAAGTGCGACACCTACTGGTCAGGAGGTCAGAATGTTGTCTCTAACACCTTTAAGTCTTCCAGTCTGGTTGTCAGTTGTTAAAGTCCTTGTTTCCAGTTACCCCTCAATTTCTGGTACATATTTAAGTTAATTTTCTCAGTCGCTGCATTTGCAGAAGTAACACACAAGCACAAATGCTGACAACTGGCAATAACTTTCATAACACCCGAACAGGCTCTAGATACATACATTAATGCAGATGCATAAGCCGGCTTTTAAGTTACACATTCAGAAGTTATTATATGAAATGAGTCAGTTGATATTCTTTTGTCCTGTCAGACAATGGATTGCTTAAAAATATTTCACTGATTAAGAATTATAGGTGTTTTTTTTTTTATCCCCCGCCTGTCGAAAACCAAAATGGGATTATTTTATGGCGATGGCTGTCTGTCCCACAATATCGTGAAATCAACTCCTCCTACAATTTTGTTCCAAATGTTTGGAAACTTGGTTCCAGGGTTTGATATTCACGGATGATGCCCATATTGTAATTTGGCTCCAATCGGATGATTGTTGCAGGAGTTATAGCCACTGACTTACGGTGTTATATTTTTACCTCAGTTGATAATTTTGCCCCATAACTTGATATGCTTATTTCACTTTGTTTGGCAGAACCTGTTCATATCAACTAATGAAAGTCTCCTGTAGAATTCCAGATGCTGTAAAACTATTTTAGTTGTATTTTCATGGATAATAGGCTTCTTATCATTTGCTTCTGCCCTTATAATTATATGGAAAAGTTGAAAACTGCTCTCCTTCAGCAAGATATTGGGATCTTCAAAGAAAACAGAGGCGAGAGATATTGCACTCACCGACCGCAGACTGCTCTTGTTTTCTGTCGTGTTAACTACATAAAAAGTTCTTACACAATCTTTTTGTCACCATAAAGACCAATACAAGTTAACTCAAATGGCAACATGTCTTTCTAAACAACCAGACTTCCATTCTTTATAAACACGGAGATTTAATTTAACTCAGAGACTATAAAACCTTTTCAAATTCATACTCCAAAACATACAGTCATCAATGAAAGCTTTTAGATTTTTCCAGTTGTTGTGATGTTTTAGATTTAAAGTTCTGGGTTTAAATATCTTCCTTGCTGTATTCAATATTTTAACAAGTTAAAAGCGATGACATGCAAACTGCCAGGTAGCGAAGGATAACATGATTTTATCAAACATGTTCAGAGATTGAGTAAAACAAACAAAGCAGTTTCAACACCACAGCGATCTTTTGTATTAATGGGGCAGTGTCTACTCACCCACTGACGGACAGAGGGAGCTCTATCACAACTTTAGCATAAGCTGGGACCGTGGCCAGGTCTGGCTGCTCACTGATACTGAGGAGAAATCAATGAATACGCTCACATCCAAGGGGATCTCACTGCATTAAAGGTATTAAAACATCTGCCTTGATGAAGTGAAATTCTGATCTGTGTTGTCACTGAGGGAATGTGCAGGGCTTACGTTGTCATTAGGAGATCTGCAGTCAGCTCCGTGGTCTCAATGGTGATGTTCGATGTGCTCAAGTTGATGGTGAATTTCAGCTGACAGACAAACGATGAATAATGTAAGCAAAAAAATAAAATAAAAATAATGATGCACAATGAGCAAGCAATAATTTCAATAACTTTGGATAGCAGGTAAATTGTTCTTACCTTAGTGTTTCTTTTGACAGGGTTTCCCAGGTCACAGTCTACCTGAGAGCCATTCTGGTTCGCTTGACATCTCATCTATAGTTAATTTAAAAAATCAAAAATCAGATGTTGACATTGTTTATTTGGAGTAAATCTGGTTACCCTGTCTAAGCCTGAATTTAACCCAAAAATAATAAAGGAAAATTGTTTAGTATGTCTAATACAGGCCATATTTTTAAAAAAAGGTTGTATTTTAAATAAACTGAAGAAAACAACTGTTCATCTTTCACTTTCAAAACAAATCCAGACATTGCTTAGACAGTTGGCAAAGTCATCGTAATAATTTTTTCTACCAATTTTTGCAGGTTGGGAAGGGTTGAGTCACATAGGCCGCACCTGTGAATACCTCTGTCCATCTACTCGTACAATGTAGTTGGGTTGATGTGGTGACACATGAATGCAAGTTTATGAAACTATTTCAAAAGCAGACTCAAGTAGTATGCAAGTGTCAGTAGGGGATAAGGATCTGTACTTATATAGTGCTTCTTCTAGCCTCAAAGAGCTTCATCATACTTGTAGCTATACTAACCTTCTATTCTAAGGGCCCCTCAGAGGCAGATACAGTACCTATGGCCAATTCAGTTATCAATTAACCTGCCAATTAACAGTCACCAATTAACATGCCTGTCTTTGGATTATGGGAGGAAACTGGACACCTGGAGCAAGTCCACACAGCACAGGGAGGACACAGCCTGGGGATTCGAACCTGGAACCTTCTAGCTGTGAGGCATCAGTGCTAACCACTTTCTGACCGTGCCACCCACAGCAGGTGGGAAATTTTTGAAAGCCCTCACCTGTATACTACTTGAATCCATGTCAAATATACTTGCATGTATGCGCCACCACCTGCATTCCATGAGCACAGGGCTCAGCAACCCGCAGCCCTTCAGCCCCCATGCTGCGGCTCCCTGCAGTTATATCTCAAAACACATGGAAATTAATGAAGTTTATTTTAATTATTCTATTTTTTAAATAACTGTTTCTTACAATCGGATACATTTCTCAATGGAAACACATACTTTTGTGAGCGTAAAATATATATATTTTAAATTATTCATTATGTTGTCAACCATGCAGGAGGCGCTCAGCCTCTCCCCAGTGCATGTGGGGAGCAGCAGCTTCCTGCCACCCTCGGTAAGACATGAACAAATCCAGAAAAAGTAAAATCACAGAGGAAAATTGAGAGTCTAATTCTGTGTGGACAGATTAATTTGCGTTCATGTAGGTTGTGGAGAGAATTTACCCACAAGAACACAAACAATGAAAAACAGCTGCCTCATTAGTGTCTACAGGTCGATAAAAAGCCATAAATGCGATTATCTAAAATCAACACCTTAATTATCCTTAAAAATGAGAAAAATCCTTGAATTCCTGCTCAGTAACTTGAAAATTAGTCACGAGCTACAAATGCTGGATTCATAAACATGACCGAAGTCTGAATTAGTGTAAATTTATTTTCACCGTCACAGCTTAATACTTCCTGAGTGACGTAAAAATAAAAGCCCTCTACAGCGATTCAGTTTTCAGAATGGTTGTTTCTGTTACGGTATGCGCTTTTATTATGAAACGCCATCAACTGGATATACTTGTCTTAAATCAGCAACATACAGCCAAGAGTTTCCCTCGCAATCTGTAAATAAAAAAACAACAAAAAAAAACAAATAGTAAAAGGAGTTCAAATGAGTGAAAGGTAGAGAGAAGATTATATGACAATGATGCAGAGGTGAGCCATATATTTACCTCCGCCAGGCCGAAAGGCCAGGAGGAGGTAATGTTTTTGCCAGGGTTTGTCTGTGTGTTTGTCTGTTTGTCTGTCTGTGTGTTTGTCTGTTGGTTAGCAAGATAACTCAAAAACTTTTGGACGGATTTCAATGAAACTTTCAGGCATTGTTGGAAATGGTACAAGGAAGAACTGATTAAATTTTGGGGATGAGCCGCATCACCGTCTGCATACAGGAATTTTTTAAAGCATTTTTCCACACTGTGACATACGGCCATTTTCAACATGTGTGCAGGCGCAATGGAGGGCGCTGGGCGTCGTGTCTGACCAACACAAACTCCGCCTTCTTCAACGTTTTAGCCACAAAAGCATGCGGAAAACACTGGTGGCCTGGGCCCCCCAGCCTGCCTGTGCCAGCCATAGGCGCTGCGCACATTGCGCTGGTCGTCGTGTCTGACCAACACAAACTCCGCGTTCTTCGACGTTTTAGGCACAAAAGCACGCGGAAAACACTGCTGGCCTGGGCCCGCCAGCGTGCGTGTTTTTGCGCTACGCTGCAAAACCTGACACGGCCACCTGTCCGCCGCCCGATTATTTGCCACAAATTCCCCACCCAGCTATAGGCGCTGCGTAAAAACGACCTCTCTGCCGGGGAAGATTCTAAATTCTGTTTTGCCGCGGAGCGCAACCCCAATATAATATAAAACCCATGGCAACCTGTCTAACCAATCTGCATCCGTCAGTGGAGGAGATGGACACACCAACACTTCAGTTTATTACCTCCGCCAAGGAGGCAATGCTTTTACTACCGTAAAACGGGGCTATAAGGGACGGCGGGGTAATATGGGACACTTTTCTAAATGTAATTCTGCTTTTTTAATTTTGCTTCCGCCTAGATTTGATGAAGGATTCATGGATATTTGACAATAACAACACAACTCAGCGTCCTGCTCAAAATAAAAAAAGCAGAATTACATTTAAAACATTTCCCAGAAAAGTGTCCCTTATTAACCCGCCGTCCCTTATAGCCCCGTTTTACACTACTGAACCACTAATCCTATCACTATCACATTGATTGTCATTCATTAATTGTCTGTTTATTGCACTGTCCATGTCAAATAAACAAATAATCATTGTGAATCCAATTGCTACTCATATCTTTTCATGCTCAGGGAATCTGAAAACGTACACACAAACACTGTATGGGGGGAACTGTGCCGCTTGGCGGAGCTCTGCGCTCTCCGAGTGCTTTTCTAGTTTAAGGATGTGTTCAGCTTTTTGTCTGCAGGATAACTGCTAGTTTGTTACCTGATGTTCTTAATGGGGTTTTGGACAGTGAATTACAAGTGCAGACTGTCTATCAACGCCACACATTTTTGTTAAAATTATAACCCACATTTAGCTCAGGAGAAGAAGGTATTTTTTAAACATTTTTTTCCACTCTGCTGTAATTATTTCTAATTGGCTTAATTTGTATCAAATGATTTTTAAAGTTTTTTTTTTCCAAAATAAATAAAGAAGAATATCAGACAACCAATCCAAGAGTTGTCAAATTGAGAGTCTGGAGAACAGGTGAAAGATACAGCTTTATATTATATTAATGCATGTGAATAAGAAGCATTGTGAAGAAATATAAAAAGGATGAAAAGTAGCTTCTTCTAAATAAAACTTTCATCTCTAATTTATTAAAATATCAGGAACTAAAACTGTATGATCACTGTTGAAAGTAGGAAATGGATGATATTTTTTATTTATGAATATACTGATAATTATAAAACTGCAAAAAATTATGGTCAGATATTCAGAAATTGATTTTTCAGGACAAAATAATTTGTAATAAACTTCTAATACTTTTATTTCACGAATGAAAGTATATATAAAGCTTGACAGCGTTTTTCACTGTTTTAGTATGAATTCATTCATGCCACATAATATTCAGAGCTATGCATATAAAAAAAACTTTATTAGCAGCATAATCTTTATTTTGAAGGTCAAATTGCCATTGTGGTTCTCAGCCACTTCTATTTTAGTCAGAGACGGGCAAAGTGGCTCTTTGCTTGGCAAAGGTTGCAGACCCCTGCTCTAGCATCACAAGGTGGATAGCAGTATTCACAGGTGCAGTCTGTGAGACTGAGCCCTCAAGCCCACTCAAGACTACACAAATTCAGCCCGATAATTTAACTGCAGTCAGACACAATCATGAACATCAGGCACAACAAACAGCTGAGTAGTGTGACAAACACACCATGACGTGACTCTTTCTTGACCCTCCTTCCTGTAAAGGTGCATTCAGACCAAACCCATAGTGAATTTTCGTGTGGCGTGATTACAAATAAAGTCAACGCAAGCTCGCAAATTCATATCTGAGTAAGTCAGTTGCGACAGCTAATCAGCCTTGAGATTCTGCTGTCACCGGAGTAAAAATATCAACACTGCAGAGGAAACTAGTTTGTAAAGCAGGCTGTCACCCACCAGCAGACAAATGGGGCGGAGCTCTGCAGCTGAGGCTAAGTGTCTGTACTTTGTATCCATCCCACATACTCCTGCTACCAATGTGCTAATGAGGGCTAGCAGCCCACTGTAAACAGCAGTCATTCAGGTGCAGTTACTGGATGAGGCAGTGACATTTTTCCAGCTGTGTGTCCCACCAGATAAAGTTGTAAACCTAAACATGATGGCATTTTGGGGATTTCCACAACAGGTAGAAAGCAGCTGCAGAAGTTTTGAAGGCAACCTCATCCCTCTGCAACTCACTCAGATGCAAATTTACCTGTATTTGCATGCTACCATTGACTTTATAAGTAATCACGCCACACTTTGCATTGCATTATGTGACTTGGTCATGATCTTTCATGATGTGGTGACATCATGAAAGACAAAAAAAATCCTGTAGGCTGAACTGGCGTGAAGGCAGCAGCAGAGCTCCAAACCTGTGATGGGACCCTTGATCCGGCATATGACAGTGTGTTGGGAAGAGAGATGAGCAGCTGAGCAGCATGGGCATCGTCGCCATCTTCCTCAGGATTAAGGGGGTCAGAGGGTATGTTAGTGACGGTGATCTCCAGCACCACCAACCGCTGGTCAGAGAGAGAGAACACCTGCACATCGTCCTCATCTCTACAGAGAGGCAAAGAAAAAACAAACTTATCAGGATGCTCTTACATAAGGAACCTAAACAAATCAAAGGGGCAAATTTTATTTATATAGCACCATTTCACAACAAGTCATCTCAAAGCAGTTATCAAAATTTTAGCACTAAACGGTAAAAAGAGACTCCAAGCTATTTTTGATTACATACAAAATATGTAGGTGTGGGTTAGTAGGCAACACTGCGCATCATCAGACTGAAAAACATTGGACAGGTACTGACTTTGGCAGAGGGGTGAAGAGGTCAGAGATCAGAGGTCGTGTTCCAAACTGGTAACTTAGCTTCAGGTTGCTCTGACATATTTTGTCGCTGCCGCATCCTTCACGCAGGAAGTTCACCTTCAATGGGTAAAACAAGATAAGATGTCAAGCCATGATTCTAAAGTTACATACAGCATCATCATCATTTGATCTGAGGCTCTGAGGAAAAACATTTATATGGATCTTCCAGATTTTTTCCCCTACTATGACAACATTAAATATCTTTCAGTTTGGACTGTTGCTTTAACAAATTATAGGACACTGGGTTTGTCCAAAATTCATTAACTATCTGGTAATAAAAAAAAGCACCATGGCGTTCATGCCTCAGTGTGTGTGCACTGCCACCCACTGGGCTGGTATAGTTACCACAACAACTTTTTCACAGCTTTGGTGAGCCAGTGTCAACATGTCTTGTTTTTGTGTTTATCTTGACAACAAAGCCTTTTCTCGAAATTCTGGCAAATTAAAACTTGAGAAAACATGGCGATACATTGACACAAACCTTCAGTTCTACCTGATTATGCCTCAGTGAAATGAGGCATACAGCAGTGTGTCAGTGTGTCTGTGTGTGTGCCTGTCTGTTACCAGATTTTCAGGTCGCCTGGTCAAACAGACACACACACTCACACACCGACACAATGACATGCTACTGTATGCCTCGTTTTACTGAGGCATAAAAATAACTAGTTATAGCTCTAATTGGATCATAAATCACCACGTCAGTGTAGCTGTACACATTCCCCTGCTGACCGGACTGAATTCAATATCAATACACTACAGTACAGTATGGATGTATAGTCTAAGTCAGAGTGCCTTTATTGGTATATAGTATTTGCTTAAAATAAGTCAGCATAAAAACATGTGCTAAACTATAAGCAAACACTGTTCCAATAGGACGACAGTGACTGAAAAGTAAGAATATACAGTGGTGTGAAAAAGTGTTTGCCCCCTTCCTGATTTCTCATTTTTTTTGTATGTTTGTCACACTTAAATGTTCATCAAACAAATTTAAACATTAGACAAAGATAACACAAGTAAACATAAAATGCAGTTTTAAATGAAGGTGTTTATTATTAAGGGTAAAAAAAAATCCAAACCTACATGGCCCTGTCTGAAGAAGTGATTGCCCCCCCCCCCCGTTAAAACATAAATTAACTGTGGTTTATCACATATTTGGAAAACTGAGTTCAATTTCTCTAGCCACACCCAGGCCTGATAACTGCCACACCTGTTCTCAATCAAGAAATCACTTAAATAGGGCCTGCCTGATAAAATGAAGCAGACCAAAAGATCCTCAAAAGCTAGACATCATGCTTCAATCCAAAGAAATTCAGGAACAAATGAGAAACAAAGTAATTGAGATCTATCAGTGTGGAAAAGGTTATAAAGCCATTTCTAAAGCTTTGGGACTCCAGCAAACCACAGTGAGAGCCATTATCCACAAATGGTGAAAACATGGAACAGTGGTGAACTTTCCCAGGAGTGGCCAGCCGACCAAAATTACCCCAAGAATGCAGCGACGACTCATCCAAGAGGTCACAAAAGACCCCACAGCAATTTCCAAAGAACTGCAGGCCTCACTTGCCTCAGTTAAGATCAGTGTTCATGACTCCACCATAACAAAGAGACTGGGCAAAAATGGCCTGCATGGCAGAGTTCCAAGACAAAAACGACTGCTGAGCAAAAAGAACATAAAGGCTTGTCTCAGTTTTGCCAGAAAACATCTTGATGATCCCCAAAACGTTTGGCAAAATACTGTGTGGACTGATGAGACAAAAGATGAACTTTTTGGAAGGTATGTGTCCCATTACATCTGGCGTAAAAGTAACACAGCATTTCAGAAAAGGAACATCATACCAACAGTAAAATATGGTGGTGGTAGTGTGATGGTCTGGGGCTGTTTTGTTGCTTCAGGACCTGGAAGACTTGCTGTGGTAAATGGAATTTCTGGTGAGGAATAACTTAGCATACCCCCACATTTATTCCCACTTAAAATGGCTAAAATCACCCACAGGTGTATCACATCAGGTGCGCATGATTAGAACATTGCTACTCAGCATTTTGAAGGAGGCTTGTCCTATTTAAACCTCAGACTGTCAGAATCTGGACATGGCTGGGCTCATGTCCTCGCTTTATGTTATTTGTTTCTCTGTAATCATTTTTTATCATTATTATTGTATTGATTGATTGATTTGAACATCAAGACAAAAAAATTAAAAACAAGAAATCAAATCCAAAAAAAATAAGCATAACAAAAAATGCCTTCTTCAAAAGGAGTGGGAAGAAGCCAGTGCTTATGTAGTCCCACCCCTTCTCCATACCCAATACATTATAATATCATTCTAGTCATTATCCATCCCACAATTACATTCATTATACAATACCATAATATATAATGCGTCTTATAATTAAATTATGCAATAGAAATAATACAATAATGATAGTTTATAATGACAATAATACCAACATCTAATAATAATTGTAACTGTCATGGGCAGCGAGAGCGCGCCTCTCCTGTTCTGCCTCACCTTCATCAATTCATCACTGAGGAAGCTGAACAGGCGTTTGTAAAATTAAAGCGCCTGTTCACAGAAACACCAACCTTGGCTCAGGTCGACACGCAGCTACAATTCATCCTCGAGGTGGATGTGTCTGATTCGGGGGTGGGCGCTGTACTGTCGCGGCGCACACTCCCCAATCAGAAACTCCGCCTGTGCGCGTATTTCTCTCGTTGGCTTAGTCAGCCGAGAGGAATTGCGACGTAGGGGACAGAGAGCTGCTGACCAATAAATTGGCATTGGAGGAATGGAGGCACTGGCTAGAGGGGGCTACTCACCCATTGTCGTGTGGACCCACCACAAAAACCTTGAGTATTTGCGGTCTACCTGCCGACTTAATGCCAGGCAGGCTCGTTGGGCCCTGTTTTTTCAGAGGTTCAACTTTACCATCACGTACTAGCCTGGTGCTTGGAATACCAAACTGGATGCGCTATCGCGCCAGTTTAATTCCAGGGTGGTAGCGCCCCCCACCCCCCCACCCCCCCCAAACCACCATACCACCTTCGCGCATCTTCGGAGCCCTTACTTGGGATATCGAGCCGAGGGTCCGCCAGGCCCAGTCCAAGGAGCCTATGCCAGTAGGGTGCCTCCGGAACCATCTGTACGTCCTGGCCGCCCTCCGCAGCGATGTCATCTAGTGGGGTTACACCAGTCGCGTTGTGTGTCATCCTGGCATCGCTCGAACTGTGGACTTCGTCCGGCGAGCGTTCTGGTGGCCCATGCTGCGGCGGGACATACGAGAATACGTCAGAGAATGTCAGACCTGCATCCAGGGGAAATCAGACTCGTCGCCCCGGTCTGGTCTCCTCCATCCCCTCTCCACCCCTGGTCGTCCTTGGTCTCACATCGCTGTGGATTTTGTCACCAGACTTTCCCCCTCCGGTGGCAAGATGGTGATTCTCACCATTGTGGATCACTTCTCCAAGGCAGTGCATCTGGTTGCTGAAGCTCCCCTTGGCCTTGGAGATGGAGGTCCTGCTCACTGACCACGTGATCTGGATCCATGGCATCCCCATGGACATTGTGTCTGACCGGGGTCCTCAATTTACGTCCCAGGTCTGGAGGGCCTTGTGCCAGACCCTGGGAACTACGGTGAGCCTCTCGTCCAGTAATCACCCACAGAGCAACGGGCAGGTGGAGCGTGCCAACCAGTCCTTGGAGGCCGCCCTGCGGTGTGTAGCAGCCGATAATCCCTCATCTTGGAGCACGCACCTGACCTGGGTGGAGTATTCAATGAACTCAGCCGTCTCCACTGCCACTGGACTCACTCCGTTCAGGGGCGTCGCTGGGGTACATGCCACTGCTTCTATCCATGGCTGAGAGGGAGGTAGCGGTTCCATCCGTGGGAATCCATGCTTGTTGCTGCCGGCACGCCTGGAGGTCTACTCGGGCTGCCTTTGTCCACTCCACTGAACGCACCCGGACTGCTGCTGACAGGAAGCGGGTCCCTGCCCCCAAGTATGTCGTTGGGCAGCAGGTCTGGCTGGCAGCGAGCCAGATTCCTTTCAAGGAAAAATCTAAGAGGGTCTTTCCCCACTTACTGGGCCTGTATACCATCTCAAGGGTGATTAATGATGCGTCGGTCCAGCTCAAGTTGCCACCGACCCTGCGGGTGAAGCCTACGTTCCACGTCGCCCACATCAAGCCCCTCTTGGCCAGTCACCCCAGCCCCATCCCTGAAGCCACCTCCTCCTCCCCGGATCATCGACGGCCACCCCGCTTACACTGTTCATCGTATCCTGGATGTTCGCCGTCAGGGCCGGGGCCTTCAGCATCTGGTGGACTGGGAGGGCTATGGCCCGGAGGAGTGTTCCTGGGTCCCTGCGTCTCGGGTTCTGGATAAAGGGATGCTCCGGGCCTATCACCGAGCCCACCTGGAAAAGCCCTCTGGACCGCCAGGAGGCGCTCCTAGAAGGGGGGCCCTGTCATGGGCAGCGAGAGCGCACCCCTCCCATTCTGCCTCACCTTCATCAATTCATCACTGCACCTGAGGCAGAGAATGCACCTGCGCCTGCTCATCAGCCAGCGTACTTAAGGAGGCTCTCTCCCCACATTCAACGCTGGCTCGTCTGGGTATACTGCCCAAGTTACAAGACAAGCAAGTATTATTTGACAAGATTAGACACGCTGTCTTGCCTTATTGTTCTTCTCTCCTCAGGTTGCTGCCACCGTGCGGGTGTGTCTTCAGGACTGCGCACGCTCTCCTGCCACATCTCAGCGTTCCCTCAGCTTCCTATCTCCACCCCGTCAGGCACCACCAGTTCATTCCCCACACCCTACTGGTTCATCTATTCTATGCTGGGTCCCTGCCTTTTCTCCCTGGATTCCCAAGTACAGTAGGTGGCAGTTTGGCTCGCCTATTTCCCCTTACTCTGTTCCTCTGCTCACAGCTCTCATCTTCTCTCCACAGGGTTGTTCCTCTGGCGAGTGACTGTTTCCTCAGCTGTGTGCTTGTTTTTGCAATTTAATAAACTTTCAAACATGCCCCTTGGTGTGGTTACTTTCCTGTGCTGTTGTGTCGTGCACATGAGCTGTCAAGCTTAATTAACCATGACAGTAATAATAATAAGTAAATACTTCTGGTATGTTTAATATAATTATACACAATATTATCATCATCATAATCACCATATATACCATCATATACACTACCATTCAAAAGTTTGGGGTCACTTAGAAATTTCCTTATTTTTGAAAGAGAAGCACTGTTTTTTTCAATGAAGATAACTTTAAACTAATCAGAAATACACTCTAATATCTAATATACATTGCTAATGTGGTAAATGACTATTCTAGCTGCAAATGTCTGGTTTTTGGTGCAATATCTACATAGGTGTATAGAGGCCCATTTCCAGCAACTATCACTCCAGTGTTCTAATGGTACAATGTGTTTGCTCATTGCGTCAGAAGGCTAATGGATGATTAGAAAACCCTTGTGCAATCATGTTAGCACAGCTGAAAACAGTTTAGCTGGTTAGAGAAGCTATAAAACTGACCTTCCTTTGAGCAGGATGAGTATCCGGAAAAAATTATTATTTCAAATACAAATCATTATTTCTAACCTTGTCAATGTCTTGACTATATTTTCTATTCATTTTACAACTCATGGTTGGAAATAAGTGTGACTTTTCATGGAAAACACAAAATAATTGTCTGGGTGACCCCAAACTTTTGAACGGTAGTGTACATATGCTTACAATACCTAGGCACAATAAGTAACCATATAATAATAACCACAATAATAGGTAGCCATATAATAATAACAATAACAATAACAACAATAATAATAATAACAATAATAATAATACCACCTGGCCTATATAATACTTTAAACAATTCCATCATAGACAACAATCATAACACTATAATACCATTGTTATATTCTAGTAATAATGATATCAATGATAATAGTACTCAGCATATATATTCAACAATAACAACAATAACAACCTTTCTTCATTAAAGACACACTGTAATATTACTGTTCTTTATTTTTATATTGTTCAAAAATCATTTCTTTATATGTTGATTTAAATATATGGATGTTTAGACATTACCTGTGTTTCTCCCCCATCCCATTCCACAATTTTACTCCACACACAGACACACAAAAACTTTTCCTTGTAGATCTCACTAGGTTCATTTAAATTTTGTATTCCCCCGTAAATTGTATTTCCCTTCTCTCTGACTAAAAAGATTTTGTATATTGTGTGGCAGAAAGTTTTTACTGACTTTAAACATTAACTGTGCTGTATAATAATCAACCAGATCCTGCCTTCAGGACATGAGTTCAGCCATGTCCTCGCCCTGTGTTTGCTAGGTTCATTTGTATCTTATTTTCATCCCTGCCATTGCCTCAGTTTGTTTTTCATTTGATTATGATTATGATTATGATTATTATTATTATTATTACTATTACTATTATCATTATTTTCATGGTCTTGTCTCCCCTGATTCCTCTGCTCATGTTTTGTGCATCCTCTGTCTGTGATCATCTGTGCAGCCCTGCCTGTCCTACACTACCGTTCAAAAGTTTGGGGTCACTTAGAAATTTCCTTATTTTTGAAAGAAAAGCACTTTTTTTCAATGAAGATAACTTTAAACTAATCAGAAATACACTCTATACATTGCTAATGTGGTAAATGACTATGCTAGCTGCAAATATCTGGTTTTTGGTGCAATATCTACATAGGTGTATAGAGGCCCATTTCCAGCAACTATCACTCCAGTGTTCTAATGGTACAATGTGCTTGCTCATTGCGTCAGAAGGCTAATGGATGATTAGAAAACCCTTGTGCAATCATGTTAGGTCTGCAATGCTGTAATTGCTGCAAATGGAGGATTCTTTGACGAAAGCAAAGTTTGAAGGAAAAAATTATTATTTCAAATACAAATCATTATTTCTAACCTTGTCAATGTCTTGACTATATTTTCTATTCATTTTACAACTCATGGTGGTAAATAAAAGTGTGACTTTTCATGGAAAACACAAAATTGTCTGAGGTGACCCCAAACTTTTGAACGGTAGTGTATGTCTGTGATCAATCCCTACCATCTCCATTTGTTCCTGATTGTGCCCACCTGTTCTGTATTGTGTTTGATTACCCCTGTGTCTGTGTCAGCCCCAATCTGTGTTCTTGATAGGTGTCGTCATCATATTGGTGTGAACCACACACTTCTGTATCCTGTCTGTTACCTTGCCTGATCCTGCCTAGTTTTCTGAGTTTTTTTGTTACAGCTCCCGAGCTGTGTTATTTTGTGTTTTTTTCCACTGTTGAGCTGCACCAAGTGTGGCCAACTTTCAATAAAAGACCACGAACTTAAGTACTGCATTTGGGTTCAGTCTACAAACAAACCATGACACAGACATTTAGTTTGGTGTGCTTCTGGCTGTTGAAGTGAGAGTGAACACCATGGTGAGATCAAAAGAGCTGTCTGAGGCCTTCAGAAAAAAAGGTTGTAGCAGCTTATGAGTCTGGTAAGGGATTTAAAAAGATGTCAAAAGAATTTGAAATCAGCCATTCCACTGTCCAGAAAATAGTCTACAAGTTGAGGACATTCAAAACAACTGCCAACATGCCCAGGTCTGGCTGTCCATGCAAGTTCACCACGAGAGCGGACCGCAAGATGCTAAAAGAAGTCTCCAAAACCCCTAAAATATCATCACAAGACCTACAGCAGACTCTTACTACTGTTGATGTGAAAGTGCATGCCTCTACAATCAGAAAGAGACTGCACAAGTTTAACCCCTTGAACTCTGTGAATTCCGCGGGCGGTCACGTCTCTACATCTTAGTGCGTTTCAGTGCGCACTGAAAAAAAAAGCTGTATTTCCGGTCTTCCAGTACAGACACAGCCTTGTTACAACCTGAGAAAAAAGCTGTGTAATATATTCATTTTTTGTGGTATTTTTACAAAATTTTGACCTGAGCTTGAAAACACTTGGTTCTACATTTCTGTTGTGTTTTCCAGCCAGTATCTGACAGCTGTATGTTATTTGCAAGCATTTGTATCTAAGAAAAACACCCAGGCAAACTTTCTTGTTACTCAGTGGCAGGAGCACTTAGAGAGAATATGACTGTTTTGCCAAAAAATTCAGAGTGTTTTCTTTTAAATGAAACTAACCCCATGAAGATGCTGCAAAGGGTTGAAGAACAGCATTTGATTTACTTTGGGCATGTTATTTTTAGGCATTTTTAGGGAAGCTGAACAGAGCTCAACAGGTTAACTTGCATGGGAGGCGTGCAAGGAGGAAACCTTTGCTCTCTAAGGCTACGGTCACACTGCAGGTCTTGATGCTCAATTCCAATTTTTTGCTGAGATCTGATTTTTTTTGTGTGGGCATTCACATTACAACTTAAATATGACCCCCATCAGACTCCAGTGTGAACAGTCTACAGCTATGAAGTAACCCGCATGTGCAGAAGAAAACGTAACGTCAGACACAGCATTGTAGAACAATTTTTTTTGGGGGGGGGCAGCACTTCTTAACCCTGATGCAGTGCAGCAAAATAAAATGTTAAAATAATAAATATGAGACCAGCTTTATTCCTCTACAGGCCAGATGACCGCTGTGATCAGCTCTGCTTTAACAGAACTGATCGATTAAACAGCCCTTAAATGTCCCTTTACTGTCCGCCTGTAATGTCTGACGGTTTCAGCCCCGAACTCCCCCTGAAATGTTGAAGTTATTGTGCAGTTGGAGCCAACAAAATTATAATCCAGTGATAAAGGGAAGGAGATTGATTAAAAAGAGAGCACAAATCAGCTGTGTCTCCCATGCTGGCTGTATCCTCCAGCTCAGAATTGTAGCGTCTGTCTCACTTCAATGAGGAAAAAGTTGGATGAAATGCAACATGACCGTTCAGACGGAGGTCGCTTTGGAAAATATCAGATACGTATCCGAATTAGGACCACATATGAACATGGCCTGGGTCTGGTGTGAAAAAAATCAGATATTTGTTGTTCAGACTGTCATTAAAAAAATCAGATATGGGTCACATTAGTGCAAAAAAATCGGAATTGAGCATTAAAACCTGCAATGTGACCATAGCCTAAGAGAAACATGAAGGCCAGATTGAAGTTTGCCAGAAAGAACATAGACAAAGACCAGGACTTCTGGAATAAGGTTCTTTGGACAGATGAGCCTAAAATTGAATTACTTGGACACCAGAACAGAGGACGTGTTTGGCGTAGACCAAACACAGCACTCTAGAAAAAAAACCTCATACCAACTGTGAAGCATGAAGATGGAAGTGTCATGGTTTGGGGATGTTTTGGTGCAGTAGGACCTGACCAGCTCACCATCATAGAATCTACCATGAATTCTACCATGTATCAGAGGGTGCCTGAGGACCATGTGAGACCATCTGTAAAAAAATTAAAGCTGAAGCAGAACTGGACCCTGCAACATGACAATGACCCAAAACATACCAGTAAACCCACCAAGGGCTGGTTAAAATCTAAAAAATGGAGAGTCCTGGAATGGCCGAGTCAAAGCCCTGATCTTAATCCCATTGAGGTGCTGTGGGGTGACTTGAAATGGGCTGTACATGCAAGAAACCCCTCAAACATCTCACAACTGAAAGAATTCTGCGTTGAGGAGTGGGGCAAACTTTCCTCAGACTGATGTCAGAGACTGGTAGATGGCTACAAGAAGCATCTCACTGAAGTTATCTCAGCCAAAGAGGGTAACACTAGCTATTAGGCGGTAGGGTGTCTGAACTTTTTCCTCAGTTGGAATGCACATTTTTGTTGATATTTTTTGTTTAATTAGTAAAACAAGGTTAATTTTTGTATTTACCTGTAATTAAATCTCCTTATTGTCCAGAGATAAATAAAAACAAGATTAGACATCAATATGTGAACATTTCTTAATAAAGAACTGAATATTTAATGGGGTGTTGTAATTTTTTCACATGACTGTACATTTAGTATTAGTAAAAGCCTGTGTGAAGCCTGAAAATTGCAGGTAAGTGTCTAATGTGCTCCTGAAAATTAAAACTAAATGTGTCTGAGCCATAAAGATTTTTGGCCTGGCTTCTGCTACAGACCTCAGAGTTCAGTGTGTTAGAAGGCGAGACATTCAGTATGGGCGGCAGTCTCTCCAGCCTCTTGGCAGAGTGTCTATGAGGAGGCACGGGCTTGATAGTGTGGGTTATTGCCAACGAGATGGGACGCAGCTTGTCGCGAATGCTCTCCTGAATTGAAAGAAACAGAAGGATGAGAGATTTGGGAAGAAAATGGTAGCGATGGCGACGGGAGTTGGGATTTCTGACCACAGTATGCTGAGTGAAGAACAAGCTAATATAAGGTACTGACGTGCAGCTGGAAAACAGCAGTGGTGCACACAGGGTGACGCTGCCGATCAAGCTCCACCTCCTCTGTCTGCGTGTATTCGGGCTCCAGCAAACTACGGCCCAGGAAACTAACGCGGTGTGGGAGGCCCAGCTTCCTGCGCTCAGTGTCCGCCTCAAAATGCACCACAAGTGCTTGAAGAGAGTGACAGAAATACAGACATGTCAAGACACATGCGGCACACTTGAACCCACTAGAGACACAACATTAAGATGTCATAAGTCCATAATCATAATGGTATCATGTTACCTCACAGATAAAATTACTCTCTGCTGTAAATAGAAGGGAGAGCTGTCACTACTGGGAGCGATCTGAGGTCCCAGAATTAAAAAACAGTGCTGAGCTGTGACTTACTAATGTGCGGTGAGTAGTGTTCAGGGTAGGCTGTGAAGGTGAAGCAGGCCTTGACCTCCACGCTGAAAGAGGAAGATGGCAGAAAGAGATTAGAAAAAAAATGTTTATGAGCTTTGGAAAGATAGAGTAGAAACTAGTTTGCTATTTTCTGTGTAGAAAAGCTAAACGTTTGTTGCATATGAGCTCTTACCAGATGCCATCTCGTCCTTTGCAGTTAAAATGGGCCAAATCAATGTATTGTGGATCAATAGATATTTCCCTGAGCACATGGATGACTGGATGAGACCTTGATGACACAGAAAAAGACAGAAAAGATGCGTGAGAAGATTTTATATCTTCCGTAATACATTTATAATACAAATAAATATCAGATATGTTTGTCCAAAAAGCTCCGTGTGGCAGTGGATCTGAAAAATGAAACAATATGACCAGAAATTCTATTGATCTCCAGACTTTAGAACTGAAGGAGCCAAATTAGGGATCTGATACTCACATTTTTGAAGCAACATCGATGAACACGTATAGGAGGAAGCTTGTTTTGATAACAGGAGAATGATTTTGTTGTAGCTGTTTTTGTCTATTTTGTGTTTGTCTGTATGCTTCCCTGTGTATTGTTGTGGGAACAGCCGTGATGAACCCAGGTGACTTTTAGTCCTTTCCTTCATACTTGCTTTTTAACTTGCTGCAATGGTGTATTAATTCAATTCTTTGTGTAAATAAATTGGCGTTGAAAGTTGGAACTCAGAGTTCAATGACTGACCTCATTCCAGAGCAAAAAGCCTAAAAACTCTAACTCTCTTGGTAGCCACTGTTAGCAACAGTAAGATTTTTAGTTCCGAGGTAGAAGTTAGGCAGCTCTCTGTGTATCGCCAGCTAGAAGAGACAAGACACAAATGCTAATCAATACTATAGTTTCCATAGCTTTCACTGTTGGGTGCAGCCATCTTGGAACGTGAACTGATGTGGCCAGTCTGGCTTTCTGAGCTGGCAATCCAAATGCAATAGTCATTTCATTTCAAATGACTGGGGAAATTAGAAATTCTGACTTCTGAACTGGGACGCTGCATAAATACATGAAAATACATTTAAAAATACTAAGACTTGATGATAGCAAAATAATAAAAAGGAGGGATTTGATCAGTTGTATTTTGTTTATATTTTTTAATGTGTGGCATGTAAAGTGTTCAGTTATATATGGGATTTAATCTTTTTTTTTTAAGAGAAACTCATTGATATGTGTATGTATTGTGCATTTGTAAACAGTCACTTGTGTGTTGCATATTTAGGACTATACAGTAGGTGTAAATTTCCAGCAGGTTTAAATTTTATGTTTTTACAATGACTGTGTGCATTAAATAAGCAAATTATTAACAAGCATACAAATAAATAATGAACTTGCAAAATCATGATTTTTGTGAAAATGCTTGTTTGATGAGATTTTGTTTTCAAATAAATATTTTCTCACCTGAAGAGAACCACTGAATTGTTAAGTGACCCAACTGCCACATCTGGATAATGATTGTTATCGACATCCAAACCTCCTGAAATGGAGTATCCAAATTGTCTCACATCAAAGTCCTGGCCGTCCAAAACCTAAAGAGATAAAAATGACAGCTACTCAGTGTATCGATCATTTCCAAACCGTAAAATAACTCAACATATAAACGCTTACTTGAGCAGGTTTAGTCTCAATGCCAGCATCTGAGCCTCTGTAGATGAAAACTTTTCCAACACCATCAAATGGTGCTCCCACAGCAATATCTACACAGATGAAAACAAATTATTCACAATTAAAGTGTACATAATGCAGACTGCAATAGCTTAAAACCTGCATACACCACAGTCAAATGAACAAAGAATACTACTAGCTAAACTATGAGTGTATGAATCAGCTTGAATGAATGGTACCACAAATAATAATTACAATAATGTACCCCAATTTAAGAATAATCTGACAACCTTTCATTAAGATTACTATACTTGCATTAAAAAAATGAATGATAATTAATATTGTTGACAAATTGTAATTTATGCCATTGCTTTAAATTGGATTGAATAAATAAAACAAATAATAAAACTAATACAATAACCAAAAATTGTATAATAGTCAATAACAGGGACTGTCTTAAATTTACATGACACAGACACAGACACAGACAGACACAGGGAAGTCTGGGCTTCTCTGCTTGAACTGCTGCCTCCGCGACCCGGACCTCCGGAAAAGCGGTAGAAGATGAATGGATGGATGGATGGACACAGACACTTGAAATATTTAATATATACTTGATACAACAGTTGATTTTTTAAACTATAGTTAATGTGCTACTTAGAGCATCCAGATAATGTTGAGTTGCTGGATTATGATTCATTTAATACACAACTGGTAAACATTATAAATGATCAACTGTGTGATTATCGATACAGCTTAATACTCCTTTTTTTCTATTCACAGTTTCTGTTGTTCACTGTTTGACTACTTGGTGCTTTCAAAGCAAAGTATTTCTATTGACCCATGATGAATTTGCTCCCAATGTCTTATTTTTAAAAAATGGAAATGTGATAAGTCAGATGGATAATAAATAAATAAATTCTTTGACCTTTGCGCATCGATTCAGAATTTTCCACCAAAAAAAAGAGATTATTTCCCCCACCCCAACAACACTTGTTTACTATTGTCTAAAGTTTAAATAAGTCAATTTACAGTTTATTATCACCATCATTGTTTTTCTCTCCATTGTCCATTGAGATTATGAAGAGTTACCAACAAATCAAAATGGGAGTAACATTGTTTATATGTAAGTGCAGTGTAACGTTAGGATTTAAACACTTAACTACGCACATATGAACAAGAGCAAATAATAACTTATCAACTCAGTGGATATAAAGGGATTTCCCCACCTCCATAGCCATCCTGGTCCAGATCTCCAATATTGCTGACTGTCATCCCAAACATGGAGTCATACGTCCCATTTAAACGGATGGGCCGCGCTTGGTCGTCCCAGTGGCCAAAGGGGTTGAGATAGACATATACAGCTCCACCAATCTCTGCTTTACGGTCGAAGAAGTTGGGTGCTCCAATAATCAGGTCGGTCCAACTGGGTGTAGAAATAGAAGTCAAAATTTTGATTTAGCAGCAAGAAAGTCAATTTTCTAACATGTTTCTTCCTTTCATTCATTCATAACTGTAAGGTACCTTGGTTGAGAATGTACACTACTCACAAAAAGTTAGGGATATTTGGCTCTCGGGTGAAATTTATGGAAAATGTAAAAAGTTCACGCTACAGTGATATTATATCATGAAAGTAGGGTATTTAAGTAGATGTATGCAATGGTGATTTTCACATCTCAAACAAATTACTGAAACAAAAGCCAACAACAGTGGTGGGTATACCACAACAAAAAATGGCAATGTCTCAATAACTTGTCATGTGCCCTTGAGCATCAATTACAGCTTGACAATGACGTCTCAAGGTGTTCACAAGTCAACTTATTATCTGCTGAGGCATGGCATTCCGCTCTTCTTGAAAGGCGGCCCTCAGGTCATTGAGGTTGTGGGTTGCAGGGTTACGAGCCTCTACACAACGACTCATCTGATCCCATAGGTTTTCTATGGGATTCAGGTCTGGAGAAAGTGCAGGCCGCTCCATTTGAGGTACCCCAGCATCCAGCAGCCGTTCCCTAATGATGCGACCTCGATGAACGGGAGCATCGTCGTCCAAGAAGATGAAATTAGGCCTGTGTTGTTCATGCAGGGGCACAATGACTGGATTAATGATGTTATTCAGGTAGTATCAGCTTGTCACTGTAACATTCACAAGGTGTAGGGCAGTTCTGGATTGACTAGCCACACCTGCCCATTCTATACCACCACCACCACCAAAGGCTCGTCTGGTGGCAACAGTGGCTGAGCACAGTGCTCTCCTTGATGTCTCCAACATCGTTGGTGGCCATCCTTTCTGCTCAGCGTGAATCAACTTTCATCAGAGAACAGCATTGAAGCCCACTGGTCCCTTGTCCAGCGCAAACGCTCCCTAGCCCATGCAAGACAATGATGTCTGTGCCTGGTAGTGTGGTCAGGTACCATTGCAGGTTGTCTACCACGCAGACTACACTGATATAAATGGTTTTGAATGGTCTGACGTGACACTTGGGTGCCTCTCACCTCCCTTAAATGTGCCTGGGGTTGAGCGGCATTCATCATCTGGTTCTGCAGGGCACTGTTCACAATGAAGCGGTCATTAGTGTGGGATGCGGCCAAAGGACATCCATTTCTATGCCTTTCTGTGATTCTTCCAGTCTCTCTGTATCTCTGTTGCAACCTGCTGATGACACTCTATGAGACTCTAAGCTCAGTGGCCACTTCCCTCAGAGAACATCCTGTTTGAAGCCACGCAATGGTGAGGTGCTGTTGATCAATTGTTAGGTGTCGTCTTGGTCTCATGATGTCAAAATGTGAACAGTAAGAGAACAGCAAGTTATGCAAAAAGTATTGAAACACTGAACAATTGGACATGTGCATTCAAAAGGTTAGAGAAGGTCAAATTAAGTTCACCTGTAAAGGTTGTAGTACATGTTAAGTGCATTCAGAAGTTTCACCCAAAAGCCAAATATCCCTAACTTTTTGTGTGTAGTGTATATTTTATACTACAGCCTACATTTTAGAGGAAGCATATTTATTCAAGTACAGCTATCATGCATTTATTGAAATTTTACAAATACAAAACTGCTAGTATGTTAAAATATATTGACATTACCAATACTTCCTTAGACTATTGCTGATAGAATTCAGCTGTGGCCTGTAGTTTTATCACTACGAGTAGTCACTTTGGCAGGTGGTATGTTTTACTATATATGTACTCTCTGCAAAAAAAGACTACTGAAATAATAATAAACCTATTTCTTTTGTAAGGAAATAGTAGTAAATTATTGACAGTGATCAATTTATTAGAAAAAAAAAACCCTAAAAAATAAAAATTTGACAGAAATTTTTTTGCAGATTTACTAGTGAAAAATTGCAGATTCACAGGAAGAAAAGATGAAACGCACAATCAAAAGAAACGGCAAATTTATCACCAAAAATGAAGTTTTAAAAGGAAAATAAACAAGAGCACTGCACACGGATCATTATCCGGCAGTATAGTGCATAAGTAGCACATTTACAACAGAAAAACTGATTACAAATGCAAGACTCAATATCCTCTAGATTTGTAATAAAACTAATAACCATGTGATTGCAAGGAGTTTAAGCAAAGCAAACAATCTTCTATTCAAAGTGGAACAAGTTTAGAGAAAATATCATAAAATCATTTAACCCCCCTACAATATGCACATCTTCAATACATGTACAAATGCTGTGTGAAATATAAAAGTCCTAGCTTGAAAACTGTGGGAGGAGTTTGCTGGACGAAGTCATATGGACAGATGGACGGACATCATCATAATACATGCATAGGCATAATTTATGGGGGGGTTAGAGGGGTTACAACCCTCCCCCCATAATCATATACTTATAATTAATAAAAAATATCTACAACTCAAGCAAGTATGAAGAAATTGTCATTTTTTTCATTTGCAAGCAACGAAAAGTAACATTTCTAATAATCAGACAATGTATCCCCCACGCTGCAGACTTGGTATTGCCCAACCGGTACCTGCGCCTTTTTTGAGTAGGAGTCAATTATAAGGGCGGCAGGTGGGGATGCTGGTATGGAATGCATTCAGCTCAGTGAGACAACATGAAACAAGCTCCACAAGGGCAACAAACCATTTTCAATTGGTTGAACTTGTCAAACAAAAGGACCAAACCCTCTGTCCAAAACGAGGTAAATATATTATTGATTTAGCTTGTGAATTGCTGTCTGAAGTTAGCTGGTTGCTAGTTTGCTAGTTACACCACTGAATAACTATGCTGCCTGGTAGGATTTAGCTGATCTGAAAAATGATTAGCTTTTCTCATGCAGATTTGGTCTTTACAGTGTATTAATCATTCATGAAATGTGATCAGAATGGATTTGTTCGTCATCTGTTAGAGTGAAATTTTTGTGTTTCAGCATTCATCAAAATGTTAGCAGCTCCGAACATTTATCAAGTACAGACAAAATGTGCTCTAACCACCGGTCCTTAAATATAAATGCTTTAAATACTGCTTGTCATCTCCACAAAATTCAAGTTAACCTTAAACTGTTCTGTATTTTTAAAATGTCATGATTTTGATCATTCTAAAATTCAATTAAAAAGCAAGTTTTACCACGTTTGATTATAGACCAAGACACGCTGAATGCTGTTCTTAAATATCCATGTTAAAAGACTTTGATTATTTTCACTACAGATCATTTTCAGATCTTCTTTTTTTTTTTTTTTTTTTTTTGGTACTTATTTTGTACCTGTAGGTAGATTTGTTTTGCAGTCCGGTGACAAGCCACCAGCTGCCGGTCGCTGCGTGCGCAAGCGCACCGTATCCCTAACCTGCATGTTTTTGGCATGTGGGAGGAAACCGGAGAAATCCCGGAGTAAACCCACGCAACACGGGGAGAACATGCAAACTCCACACAGATCACTGTTGGCCGGGGGCAGGGATCGAACCCACGATCTCATGATCCCCGCGATCCCCTGGCCGAGGGTAAACTGTGCTGCCGCAGTGCTAACCACTGCGCCACCGTGCAGCCCAGATCTTATATCCTCTGTTAAAATATCACAACTGCACAACAGAATATCTAAACAAATATATAAGAAATCAACACCAAATGGATGAATGAAAGAATAATGTATTTCATATTCCTAAACTTTTTCTAAACTTTTTTACGTGTTAAAATGAGTTCCAAAGCACTACAATACAGCATCACTGATTTATTTATTTTATGTAATTATTGAGCTTAAAGTTACATTTCTAGTTCTCTGTTCCCATTTTATTTAATCATGAGACAGCATTACACAAATTAGACAGTGACCAAACACTGAGACTGATGGCTTATTATCACTGTATAGTGATTTAGCTAAGAGTCAGGCTAAGATTAATCCTAGTGACTAGTCTGTCAGTGCAGGTGTCAACGCTATGAGAAATCAGTGCTTTTCAGATCACTAAAATGTAATCGTATTTAGTGATGCGGGATGATAGGAGTTGTGGTTTGCTAGTTATTTAAACAAAAACTAAATATTACTCTGTTATTATATGACAGCTGACAACTTTAATTATGTGGAAAGTTATCTTTTAAACTGACAAGCATCATATGTGTAACTTGTGGCAAAATTTGATCTGGATCGAAAGATAATGCCGCTCTTGCTATTCATTTCGGCAGAGAATGTTTTTCGATTTAAGGTCCAATATGCAGAAGTAGAGGGGCTGTGACTTGGGCTCTCTATACGGGCAGAGATCTCAACCCCCCCAATGTTTGAAACAAAGTTACACCGTTGAATACATGGCATCTTTCCACAGCCTTATAAAAACTGATTTCTTGGCTAATGAAAGGGCTGAGTGGCTAGTAGCTTTGGAAAACTATAAGGTGCACTGGCTGGCAAAGATAAACATTAATATCAAGTTCAAGTAAAGATAATATAGTCCTTCACCAGCCTAATATTCTCAGCGCATATTATTAATACAGTCATTAATGTTCTCCAATAGCACAGAAACATAAACTTCTGTTTGTGACGTATAATTAATCTTACACACCACAAACACAACTAAAGGAACTTAAAGAAAACATTGTAATTGACCTTTGTGTTGTCTGTCTGTGCGTGTTTTATTGTTTTAACAGCACAATTAAAAAGCAGTCTACAGATGTCGATGAAATTCTTAGGAGAGGCTGGATATGGATCAAGAACCAATTGATTCCCTAACTGGAAATCTGCTTTTAATACATCAGATTTCTACAGCGCTTCTCAGCACACTCAAAACAAGGGGAAAAAAGACTGCTTTTCCACACCCGTCACTATTAAGATCGGCGGTGGCTACTGAGTATCCAAACGAAGACGCCAGCTCCTCCCCCCAGAAGATGTGCTGTGGCACCAGCCGATACACATTGTCCTTCTTGAGCAGCACCACCGCCCCCGTGTGATTGGCCCGTGGGGCTCCCGCCACAAAGGTCAGCTCCCCGAGGCTCATTATGCTCATGGCTGAGTCCACGGAAAAGCCTTTAAGAAAAGAAAGAAGGATAAGAAACAAGAGTGGGGTAGAGGAGGATGAGGGGTCAGGGGTTGGTTCACTTCCTGTCAGTGTGCTGTGTCCTACAGATCTTCTTACTAATGAAATGTGCGGCCTAAGTGACTATTGATTTCATGCCAAACTCATGATGGGTGTAAATGTCCAGCATGTGCATTCTTTGCTGAGGCTTGTGCGTCTGCTGGCAGAAGCGAAAAGGTCGCCTGTGACTGTAACAGCAGATGCATCGGCCTCCGTCTGAAGTCCCATGAGATTTGGGGTGCGGCAGCTCTGCGTCAGCCGTCTCTGATGTGGGGAGTGTGTAAACATGGCGGGAGGACATTTACTAGATTTACTGCTCAAAGCTTGTCCTCCTTTGTGTTGGAGTGCACATGTGTAAAGGAATGTTGGGCTGTGGGTACACGATAATGGAGAGGAGTGTGGATTTGCTTCTGGAAAGTAAACTGCTGGGGGGGGGGGGGGGGGGTTTGTGAAAAACAACATATCACAGAAAACATTTAAACGGGGGCATTCTTCCGCATGCATTTGCTAGTTTAAAAAAAGCAAGCAGAGGGAGTGTGACGAGAGAAGACGGTCTGTTAGGACGTGGAGGACATTTGTTAGTCCTGAGTAAACATGCAGAAAGAGACAAGAACGGGAGACAAACAGTGGGCAGCTCCAGGGTGGCAGGTGTGGAATGCGACATGGAAGCTCCTGGAAAACCCACAGACTGAGACCAGGTGCTACTTTTTCCACACAGCCTGGTTTTCACACACTGCCCTGCCACAAGGTTGGCACTGCAAAGGTAAACAGGGAATGAACTGAACTTCTGTTGGAGGATAAGATTTTCAGAGAAGACCCCGCATGAGCCTGATGAAGGCTGCTAGAAACACTGTTTACTTTCACTTTAAAGGGAAAAAAGTGAATGCTATTTCATTTTTCTTTAGTTTATTTTAATTTCTTTTCATTTGGTCTGTATTTAAGTTTGCAATTTATATCATAAATGTGATCTTTATTAGTCATTCTCCCACTGATGTATTATCTTCTTTTAACGATTAGATTTATCAAATGACATGTTTGAGGTAATTACAAAATAATAATAATATCTGTGAAATTGAATTGTTGGTGGTACAATTATCATATGATCATAACTATTTAAATACATTCAATTCTGATTTGCAAAGTCCTATTTTTTGTATTGTTCTGTGCTATGCTATGTAATGGCTATTTATCATAAAAAATTAATGAAACTCTTTTTCAAGTTTTACTTTACTATTCTAATAACTCCACTAACTATTATAATAACTAAGCTGAGCAATAAAAATACTTTAAAAACTTACAATTTTAAGCAATACACACACGTGTACTGTACATACACTGCTTGGCCAAAAAAGTCACCACCTGGATTTAACTAAGCAAATGTTAGGTAAGAGCCTCCCATTGGTCAGATCTAGGTTCAGCAACGTTATGTGCCCAAAGAATAAGGTCAGCTGACTACCTGCATACAGTATACTCAATGACCAGGTTATTACATCAATGGATTCTTTTCTTCCCTGATGGCACGGGCATATTCCAAGATGGCAATGCCAGGATCCATCGGGCTCAAATTGTGAAAGAGTGGTTCAGGGAGCAGGAGACATCATTTTCACACACGGATTGGCCACCACAGAGTCCAGACTTTAACTCCACTGAGAATCTTTGGGATGTGCTGGAGAAGACTTTGAGAAGTGGTCTGACTCTCCCATCATCAATATAAGATCTTAGCAAAAAATTAATGCAACTCTGGACAGAAATAAATGTTGTGACGTTGAAGAAGCTTATCGAAACGATGCCACAGTGAAAGCGTGCCGTGATCAAAGCTAAAGGCGGTCCAACAAAATATAAGAGTGTGTGACTTTTTTTTTTGGCCAGGCAGTGTATATTCAGGTAGTCCGCTGACCTCATTCTTTGGGCATATAACGTTGCTGAACCTAGATCTGACCAACTGCAGCGACCCCAGATCATAGTACTGCCCCCACAGGCTCGTACAGTAGGCACTAGGTATGATGGGTGCATCACGTCATCTCTTCTTACCCTGATGCGCCCATCACTATGGAGCAGGGTAAATCTGGACTCATCAGACCATATGACCTTCTTCCATTGCTCCATAGTCCAATCTTTATGCTCCCTGGCAAACTGAAGCCTTTTTCCCAATGGTGATGAATTGTTTTTGGGGTTTTTTTTTTTGCCCAGTTAGTGTATAATATTAGTGCATCCCAGTAAATTGTATTTCATGATTTCCAAGTCAGTTTCAAGCGGAATACTTCACTGTCTACGTAATGAATATTATATATTATCTTTTTAATTATGTACATAGCAAAAACATGAACTTTTTTCATATTTTAATTTATGGAGATGCTCTAGTATATGTAGCTACAGTATATGACTGTTATTTTGTTTATTAAAAATACTAAATATTTGTCTTTAATTTTATTTTTTCATTTAGATATTTATTATTCTATTATTCATTTTATACACTGAAAAAGCATATCAATTACAATAGGAGAGATGCCAAAGGCCAGAATTAAATGGTCTTTGGGGTCATTTTCTCATCCTTCACTACCAACCACCTAAATATTGATAAAACTTCAGTAAAACCTGTTTTATGCAATTTGGCATTAACGAGATTCTATGAACAGCAGGTTATTTTGACCCTAATGGAGCCATATGTTATTTCTAATAATAAATGCATTTACTGTTTATAATGAACCGAATTATGAGAACCAGCTGGAATCCTGTGACATTTAAGATGCAACAGTAGATGGAAATCCCTCCAGCAGTCATTTTAGTAAGCATACATAAGTGTGGTGTATCATCAGGTTAGGATCAATGGAAGCATGTGAGCTAAAAATGAAGGGTAAAAGGTCATGTGGGAATTAGTGTTGTCAAGGATACGGCTCAGTATTGTGAGTGAGAGGGTAAGCAGGCTTACAAGAATGTGAATAAAGAGATTTATAGGTGATCACACAAGAAAAGCTGGAAATAACAGTAAATAGTTGCTTATTAGTAGACAGTGGGTCATACCAACACACTCTAAATACCAATATTCATGTAAGAGCATACATCCATTAAAAACACATCTAAACTTTAATATCTTTAAAATCTCTCTGAAATTGGCACTGTAATTACAGTACCATTACAAACAAGGTGAGTACAAACAAACAGGGTAACAACAGGGAAAAGAGGTAAAAACTATTGAAAAAAAAACTTGGCTAAAAACAGGATAAATTATCCCTGTTTTTTCTTTGTTTTTACACTGTTTTTACATGAAAAATAGAGCCCATAATCATCCCTTACTTACTGTTTTTACCCTGTTTTTATCCCTTTTAAACAATGTTTGACACAGCTTTTTTTTTAAAAAAATTAACCCTTGTTTTTTGTTTTTTCCTTGTACTTTCCAGTGCATTCCCTGTACTTACCCTTTAATTTGTGAGCTGTGTTATAAAGTACTACCAAAAGAAAAGTCACCAGCTAAATATTACTGCTAATTAGAAAATGCTACATGCTGGTAAGTTAAACTGAAAACGGGGGTTATTGTCCTGAAAACATTAGCAATGTCACAATTCAGGCTGTACAGTTAGTACTGTATACAGTGCTGTATACAGTGCTGTATACAGTGCCCCATTCCTGATTTCTTATATTTTTGTATATTTGTCACACTTAAATGTTTCAGATCATCAAACACATTTAATAGGACTCGCTAAAAGATCATAGGATAGGACTTGCTAAAGTGCCTATGGTGTCTAAATATAGGTCATAGGACTCACTATGACATCATCAAAGATCAAAGGCAGACTTCACTCATGATCATAGGACTCGCTATGACATCATCAAAGATCAAAGGCAGGCAGGCATCACAGATCAAAGGCAGGCATCACTGAACGAGTGGTGACGTCAAAGATCAAAGGCAGGTTTCACCATGGTTAATGTTGCCATGGTAACAGTAACTTTCTACAGGCAGACAGAAATGCTCGCTTACACTTGCTTTCTATGGGTATGCACAGGTATGCACTAGTACAGTATAAACAAAGGAAATAAAAAAAACAACAACTGCCGGCTCATGTCCAGTTCAGCATAATACCGGTCTCTGTGAGACCATTGATATTCATATAATCTGTTGTTCTGTCATACCAAATAAAGTCACGGGCAGAGAGAAGCTTCTGCCACGCACCCTCGGTTCTCGCCAGTGTCTCCTCCTGGCACCAACGATCGCTATCATGTCAGGTGTAGATGAATTAAGCCAAGCTTTTTTGGAACATTAAATCCTAGTGCATCTAGCAGGAGACTGACAACCGCAAACCTTAATAAATCACCTTGCACCAGTCATTTAAATATTCCCCTCCCTCAAATTTGTGCTTTGACATAACAACTTCCTCAAATACATATGAAATGAGGCCAGACACAGAATTAACATAGTCCACACCTTTCCACCAGTAATTCTGCACTGTGCCTTTTAGTCAATGTCATAATCCTGGGCACGAGAGGGCATGGTGTCCAGCCTTCTGTTAAGTTTGGTGTTTTTCTGTCTGTTGATTTATCTGTTTATCTGGTGTAGTTATTGTGTCATTTTGTATTTATAGTTTTGTTCACATTTTTGGGGTTGTGTTGTTGTTTATTATGGTTTCCTTTTATGTTTTATTTTGACAGCACTGTGCAGTTTCCGGCTGTCAAACTGGTCGGAGATGTACACATGTCATTCATTCTGTTATTTTCTCCACTTGTATCCACACTTGTCATTGATTATGTCTTACATAAAAGGGCACCGCAAACCTCTGTGGTTTGTTGTGTCCTTCTTCCACGTTACTCCGTCCTTGGGAGCAAAGCTGTCCATCCTGAGTGTGTTTGGGGCCGCTGTTGAGGAGAGTAGGAGAGCTCCGTCCAAGTATGTGTTTCCATTATTTCCAGCCGTGAGCCCCTGCGGCCTTCGGGAGAGCTCCAGCTGGATTCCGCCCCTTGCTCAGTGTTCCCAGCTTCATGTCCCCCTGGATGTCGAGCCCCACTCTCCTCCAGCGTTTATCATTGTGTATCCGTTTGTTAGCGCCACGCACTTTATTATTTAGCATTTGTATGTTAGCGTTTTGTCTGTCTTTATGTTAATAAATGTGCAAACCCACAGAGCGCGTCTGGCGTCCTACTTTAGCCCGTGAAATGGGCGATTTATGGCATTAAAGGTCTGATGACACGATTTTCACATTTTTAGCATGTTGTATAAACCCAGAAGTCATTGTCGATGATCAATATAATATTTACAACCGTGCCTGCATAACATAGTTAGCATCAAAAAACCGCAGCCACTGACTGGACTGGTGCCGCCCACTAAATGAAGGGCGGCACCACCACGACGTAAGCGACAGAACGGACACCGGTGTTGTTGACTGGATATGACAGCAGCTTTGTAGCTCACAGTTTCTCTGGTTTCTTGTTTTAATTTTACAGCTATGCCTTTGCGTTGTGTCGCAGGCTTAGATAAACAGCAGGCCATCAAAGACCACATCACACGCTTCAGCTCCAACTGTCATAAGCCTCCTCGTGCGCTTTTACGCAGGAGGAGTGTCAGGAGCCGAGCCGGCTTGGTTTCCCCCGGCTCGGTCCAGACCACTCTGTGGGTTTAGGTGCCGCTGTTTATGTATGTATAGTATGTATTTCAGTGTGCTTTCCTCTCCTTAGCCACTGTCTCAACAGTAGTTTTTTATCGCCAAAATGGGGTTTTGCGATGGCACAGCACGTTAGTAAAGCTGCCTCTTTTGGTGTCCAAACTGAGGCAAGTGAGGCTTGCAGTTCTTTAGATGTTGTTCTGGGTTTTTGTTTCTCACCTGTTCTTGAATTTCTTTAGATCACAGCATGATGTGTTGCTTTTTGAGATTTTTAAACCTACTTCGTTTAGTCAGACAGGTTCTATTTAAGTGATTTCTTAATTCAACAGGTCTGGCAGTAACCAGGCCTGGGTGTGGCTAGTGAAACTGAACTCAGCTTTCCAAAAAATGTGGTTAATCACAGTTAATTCATAATGTGAACTGGGGGGAGGGGGAACTAGCTTTTTTCCCTTAATGAAACCATCATTTAAAAACTGCATTTTGTATTAACACGGGATATCTTTGTCTACTATTAAAATCTGTTTGATGATCTGGAACATTTACATGTGACAAATATGCAAAAATATAAGAACTCAGGAAGGGGGCAAATACTTCTTCATGGCACAGTATATGACAAACCCCTGTAAAATATGTGGATTGGTAAAACTACCACAACACATAAGAAAACCATCACCAAAATACCCTGAGAAGCTTTACCCAGACAAACACATGCAAAGTGGCAAACAAGTTAAAACCCTAGAGACAACAGAGATCTAGAGACAGAACAGACACACATTCTCCTGCTATGAAAAGAGACAAGCATCTTAAAAACAAACTAAATACTAAAAATATTACAGTTAAATGCATTATTATAATTTTGAATTAAACAATTTTGTATGGTTGCCTCTTTATAGCAGTAAAGGCACGGTTCGACGTTGTACATAACACTAAAAACGATACAAATAGGCACACAGTGGAATTAGCAGAAAGAATTAAGACAAAAACAGGGAAGAATATACAGTAGTACTATGTCCACTACAAGCCCAGTCCAGTCCAAAGAACAACACCTGACGCCTACAAACCTAAGTAGCTATTATGAGCTACATCCTCAAACGATGTGGGCCGGTTGGAGGGCTCCAGAGTTTTGTACAGCAGTGCATCTTCAACAGGACTAGCCATGAACAAGAGCCCTAGGGCCCAAACAATAGGAGAAAGATAGAAAAGAGAAAGTGGGAGGGAGAGTGGAGGAGGGAGTGATGGGGTGGTGAAATGGTGAGGAGGAACAAAAGAGTGAAAAGAAAGCAAAAAGAGGGGGGGAGGTGCAGGTGAGACTGATTGTGATTGATTGGTGCTACGTTTCTGGGCACTGCAGTGGTTTGAACTACAAGGCCACTGCGTGCATAGAGGAGGGATGACAGTTCGGGCTCATCAGTACACCACCCGGCTAAAGTTTTCAATAAATAAGTTATGGTTATAGGACTGTAGTGTTTAGTAATCTCCTTTTGCCCAAAAGAAGATGAAATTCCTGCAAAATCAACGTCAGGCCACATCCACAATATTAAAGCTCTTAAAAAAACAAGGTGGAGTCAAATTTTTGGATTTTGAGTCATATACAGATACAGCCTTTGCCAGAATTAATCCCTAAGGAATGTTAGGGATTTCACACAGAATTTTTTACATAACCTGCCAAAGACATTTTAGCAGTTACTTGCTACTGCTGCTGATTTCTGTGGCCACGTCTGCCATGTTGGTGTACATCCTGAGCCCTGATGTCACCCTCCCCCAGCCCTCTCTTTCCTCTCTCCTGTGCACAGGCAGCAGTGGGCAGGGAGGGTGAATCCTACCCAGGTAACTGTGGTAGGGCAGAGGGATGAGCTGGGCATTAAGTTGTTTGTGATCTGCCACCTCGTAAGGTCCGTCGTCATAGAAACCGAGGTCAAGCAGAGTCTGGTTAAAGAGCTGGACCCGCATCTCACCTGGAAAGCAAAAATGTGAAGGCACAGCAATGCAAAATCAAAACATTTGCACATTGTTACTACAGGCTTAAAAAACACAGAGCAGCACAGGTTTTGTACAAGATGGAGATTAAATACTACAGCTCTACACCATGGCTCTCCCACCTTTTTCAGCCCGAGGGCTTCTTTGCAAAATTTAATGTGCTGAAAAGGCTACTTTGATTTTTTTGTTATCCCCATATTTAACACACATCATAAGTCCAAGAAGAAAAGTATTTTTAGTAGCTCCCTCAGTTGACATGGTGGCATCTAAAATTAGGTATATAAATGTATTCATTTATTTACTGGGGCTTGGGGCCACATTCATTGCTACCCATGGGCTCCAAAATTTGGCACTATGGCCCTGAATGCAGTAAAGAGCAAATGAGCAGCAACAAACTCAGACTGCTGTAGAAAGCCATCAGTAATACGAGCAGGATTTGATCCTCTTAAAAAAACAACTTTATTACAGTTCAAACTATATTCATAATGTTTTCATCACTGTATCTGCTGACAGACAACTGACAGCCGCTGGGCAGCACTGAATGTTAAAAGATAAAAGTCGCAAATTGTGCTACACACTCTAGTTTGTGTGTGAAGGTAAACTTGCCATTTCAACCCTTTATAAGGCACTCATTAATATACTTGAAAATTCTAAATTTCAACCATTATTGGCAGATATTACAAGATTGTTTCAATGATTGTTATTACTATTATTATTATTATAGTGTTAGAATATATTATGCCTCCTGAAGTTACCAAATATGGTTCTTCACCCATTAAAGGGTTAGGGAGTCTGGTAGCTTTAAAAAGGACAGTTCATTTCCTAATGATCATTTCTACTGGGTAAACCACTGATAACATACAGCTGTAGCATTATTATGCATATAAACTCAGAGCAGCTCTAACTCTGCAGCTGCACTGCATGAGAGCGAAGACAGCAGGCATGTTTTGTTTTGATGAGAAAAGTAGCAACAACTGCTGATTTTTTTAAAAATATATTTATTAAAATTGGATTCATTAGAAAATTAGATGGATATACTTACATATATCAGCCTAACTTTGAAAATTGTGGTCAATGAGCCCAGTTACTTCACCACAATAACCCAGTACTGGAAATAATCAGATTTGATGTGTTTACATGCACTGAGCACATGGATTATTAAACAATAAACTGTGTGTTTATGCAATTTCTCATAATCCGATAATGCATTTAGCTGATTACTGTGTTTACGTTGCTAATTGAATTGTCAGAAAACTCCAGAAATCTGATTATAATTTGTTTATTAGTATGCATGTAAACATAGTCAATCATCCAGCCTTACTGGAGCCTTGCTAGGTCTGACTCAGAAGGGCTGTGGGTGCGCTACGTGCTGGAGACCCCTACTCTGCACTGCAAGCTATGCAAACTGGGTCAGAAGCCTCAACTATGAAGAGACATTTTTGGCCAGAAAAGTTTTAAGTGGCCTGTCAGTATTAGAAATATACTATTTTTCCTCTTAAATTTGCAGCTACTGGCCCATTTTTTTCTCATAAATTTACCTTTTATGTATCGAACTTTTCTTTTGTACATGTGCAACTTTTTCTCTCAATTTTGCAGTTCTCTTGTAAATTTGTACTTTTTTCCCACATAAATTTGAGATCATTTTTCTCTGAAATGTGTGAGCACTTTTTGTCCTAGTCACAAGAGGCCAAAACCTCTTTGTGACTCCAGAGCTGCAGGTTACACACTGTTTGTCAGTTTTTAGACAATTAATTTTGAAAATGTAGCTCTGCCAACCATTAAATTTTAACAACACATGATAATATAACACATGGTTGGTTTTCAAAGGCAATGCTGCAAAGACAAAACAAATTTATAATGTAGTATTAGACTGCTAGCATTTCTTTAAGTTTCCAGTATATTTTATTTCACCTTCAGTTTTCCCCAGAATTGTCTGTTGACTGTTGTTGATATATTTTGTTGCGCTAAAGCTCTAAGCAATTAATTCATTTGATGCATTATACTGTGTGGAGCATCAATCATCAATGGCACACAAACATCCTTCCTTCTCAGTTTACTCGATGTCTGATGACTACTTTTCATTTAACTCTGTGAACAAACAACCTTGAAACCCCTGTAGAATTTCTCAAAAAATGTTAGGAAAGTTTTCATCCATTTCTATACAAATTCTGTAGGGTTCATGTGTATAATAAAACATCCACTCATATTTTAATGTTTTATGTGAATATAAACTGTACAAAATGAAGCCTATCATGCACCCAGTATACATACTACACACTGCAAACATCCAATGATTAATGTTATTCCAGAAAAAAATCTGTGCATCCAATTAATCTCAAAGTTGTCTTAATTAATTGGATGATATTGCGCTGCATAATTTCTTTGTTCAATCACTAGATGGGCTTATAAATTACTTTGTTCTTTAAGTGCTAGTAATTTAATTAGGCAGATTACATGGATTACCCATCTTCTACAGCTCACATTAATTGCAATTTATGTTTTCTATCATCTACTGTAAACAGCCTGCACACTGTAATGGTGCTTCACTCATAAAAGAGAAAATACGAGGGCTGTTCATTAAAGATTTCCCCTGAACCACTTCTGGTTATTGTAGGAGGCTGAAACTGCACATGTGTAATAATACATTTCTGTATAGGACACGTGGTAATTTGCAGCTCTGAAATCCTAAGAGTTTTTCTTTTATAGGTGCTAAGGTGGAGTAAGGTGTGATAATGGAGCCAGTTGAATGGAGAGCGATCATCAGGTTCCTCTACTTGAGCGGCCGCACACCACAGGAGACGTTTGAGACGATGAAAGAGACTTATGGGGAGGATGCCTCATCGTATGACGTTGTCCAGCACTGGCATCAACAGTTCAAGTATGGTTGGACATCAGTGGAAACAGCACCTATTCCCGGGTGACCACAGGGCACCATTGATAAAGACACCATTGCACAAGTAGAGGCAACCTTTTGGGGAGATTGCCACATAACCATGTGCCAACTACCCCAAGATGTCAAGATCAGTGTGGGGTCTGACCATTTGCACATGCGAAAGTTGTCTGCACAATGCATTCTCCAGTTGCTCACAACTGGAACATGTCCAACAATTTACAGGCAAGATCATGCTCACGGTCTTTTGGGACCAGCATGGAGTATTGATGATGGATTTCCTGGCAAAAGGTACTACAATTACCAGTATTTACTATGTTTCACTGTGGCAGAAATTATGCAAGACCATCAAAACCACAAGACATGGCATGGTGACCATACATGTTCACCTCCTGAAAGACAAAGCCCCGGTTCACAACTTGCATATTGCCCAGACAGAAGCACAGTCCTGTGGAAATGAAATCCTTCCTTACCCCCCCCCCCCCTTACTCTCCCAACCTTGCACCATCTGACTTCCACCTATTTACAACCTTGAAGTCATTTTTGAAGGACACACACTTCCAAGATGATGAAATGCTGATTTCCGAGGTCAAGTAGTCGCTTCTGAGGCAACCTGCAGACTTCTACAGGCACGGTCTCCACAGTAACATAAAGCAATGGGAGAAGTGTGTGACCCTTGGTGGTACCTATGTAGAGAAAGACTAATAACTGTGCCAAGTTTGGTTCCTCTCAGTCCATGGGGAATGAGTCACAGGGAATCTTTAATGAACGCCCCTCATAATATCTAGTATGTAATCAAACAAAATCCTCCATCCATCCATCCATCCTTCCATCCATCCATCCATCCATCCATCCCTTTTCTACCACTTCTCTGGGGATCCAGGTCACGGAGGCTGCAGTCCAAGCAGAGAAACCCAGACTTCCCTCTCCCTAGCCACCTCTTCCAGCTCTTCAGAGGATAGACCAAGGCGTTCCCAGGCCAGCTGAGAGACATAGTCTCTCCAGCGTGTCCTTCGTCTGTGCCAAGGTCTCCTCCCAGTGGTATGTGCCCGAAACACTTCAAGTGGGAGGCATCCAGGAGGAATCCTAATTAGATGCCCAAACCACCTCAGCTGGCTCCTTTTGATGTGGAGGAGCCACGGCTCTACTCTGAACCTCACCTGGATGACTGAGCTTCTCACCCTATCTCTAAGGGTGAGTCCTACAGAGAAAGCTAATTTCAGCCACTTTTATCCATGATCTCATTCTTTTGGTCATTACCCAAAGTTCATGAAAAAAGGTGAGTGTAGGAACGTAGATTGACCGGTAATCCGATAGCTTTGCTTTAGCGCTTAGCTCCCACCTCACCACGACAGACCAAAATAACATCTGCATGACTGCTGATGCTGCTCCGATTCATCTATCAATCTCCTGTGGCATTTTCCCGTCACTCGTGAATAAGACCCCAAGACACTTGAACTCCTCCACTTGGGGCAGAACTTTGTCCCCAACCCGGAGAGGACAATCCACCCTTTTCTGACCGAGCACCTTGGACTCAGAGTTGGACGTACTGATTCTCATCCTGGCCACTTCACACTCAGTAGCAAACCATCCCAGTAAGACCCGTAGGTCATTGCTTGATGAAGCCAACAGGACAACATCATATGCAAATAGCAGAGATGAGATCCTGTGGTCACCGAACATGACACCCTCCGTTCCTTGGCTGCCCCTAGAAATGCTGTCCATAAATATTATGAACAGGATCGGTGACAAAAGGCAGCCCTGGTGGAATCCAACTCTCACTGGAAATTAGTTTGAGTGATTTTTGGCAATACAAACCAAACTTTTGCAACGGTCATATAAAGACCAGATGGCTCGTAGCAATGAGCCCAATACCCCATACTCCCAAAGCACCCCCCACAAGAAATCACGAGGGGCATGGCTGAATGCTTTCTCCAAGTCCACAAAACACATGTGGACTGTTTGGGTAAACTCTCACAAACCCTCGAGGATCCTTGAGAGGGTAAAGAGTTGGTCTGATGTGCCACGACCAGGCCAAAAACCATATTGTTTCTCTTGAATCTGAGGTTTGACCAGTGGCTGGATTCTCCTCTCCAGTACCTTGGCATAGAACTACTCGGAGAGGCTGAAGAGTGTGATCCCTCTAAACTTCCAACTTCCACGTGATGTTGCAGAGGAGTGTCAACCAAGACAGTCTCACAACATCCAGAGCCTTCAGGTACTCAGGGCGAATCTCATCCACCCCCAGGCCCTGCCACCAAAGAGTTTTTGAACCACTTTGGCGACCTCAACCCCTGTGATGGGTGAGTCATCCCCTCATCCGCAGGCTCTGCTTCCACTCTGGAAGACGTGTCAGTGGGATTGAGGAGATCCTCGAAGTATTCCTTCCACCGTCCAACAATATTCTCAGTCAAAGTCAGCAGCTCTCCATGCGCACCATACACAGTGTGGACAGGGAGCTGCTTCCCCCTTTTGAGTCATCATACAATTTGCCAGAATCTCTCTGAGGCTGACTGAAAGTCCTGCTCCATGGCCTCACCGAACTCCTCCCACACCTAAGTTTTAGACTTAGCAACCACTTGAGCTGCACGTCGCTTGGCCTGCTGGAATAACTCAGCTGCTTCAGCAGTCCCACAAGCCTACCAAGCTCAGTAGGACTCCTTCAGCTTGATGGCCCTCCTCACTTCTGGTGTCCACCATTTAGTTTGGGGGTTGCCACCATGAGAAGCACCAACAACCTTGCAGCCACAGCTTTGGGCTGCCGCTTCAGCAATGCAGGTGGAGAATATGGCCCATTTGGATTCCATGTCTCCAGTCTCCTTTGGGATGTGGTCGAAGTTCTTCTGAAGGTGGAAGTTGAAGACCTCCCAGAGAGGGGCCTCAGCCAGACAATGGAGTCTCCAAGAGAAGAGCTTTCCAGTCCACCAGTCAGAGACTCCAAAAAGGATGGGTACTCTGAAATATCATTTGGAGCATAGGCACAAAATTATTTATTTTTTATTTTTATTTACTGTAACCTTTATTTATACAGGGCAGTTCCATAAAGAGAAAACCTCTCTTTTTTGAGGACACCCTGTTCACACTCACACATTCACAACTGGATGCTGCCCAGTACAACCACAGACTGACCTGTGGCCGCTGAACAGCTTCACTGGAGCAGTTGGGGATAAGGGCCTTGCTCAAGGGCACCACACTGAGGTTAAGGAGGATGGAGCAAACACTGCTACATTATCTGTCCCACCAAGATCTGATCCTGCCAGTCCTGGGATTGAACTGGCGACCTTCCACTCACCAGTCCACATCCCTAACCATTAGGCCTCCACGGCCCTACAGGTGATGGCCAGGACTCGTTTTCCCAACCTGAAGGCACAGGGAAACAACCCATTTGTCCACTGAGAAGAACCCCAACATAGAGGAGGCCAGATGGGTGGATATGAGAATACCCACCCCTGCTCGCTGCCTCTCACCCAGGACAACTCCAGAAAAAGCCAAAGTCCAACCCCTCACAAGAAGACTGGTTCCAGAAGCCAAGCTGTGCATCGAGGTGAGCCTTACTATAACTAACCGGTATTTCTCAACCTCATGCACAAGCTCAAGCACCTTCCCTGCCAGAGAGCTGACGTTCCAAATTCCAAAAGTCCAAGGACTCTGCCTTTGACTGCCGGCCAATCCCTCCTGCAGGTAGGGAGCCCACTGGAGGGTGGACCCATGTGGCTTGTTCAGGCTGAGCCTGGCTAGGTCCCATGGGCAGAAACACAGCCACCTGGCACTTGCCATCAAGCCCCTCCCCCAGGCCTTTCTCCAGGGTGGAGCCTTGGTAACCCCATACCAGGCGAGGTACACTGAATCCTTGATTGTACATTCATCATGAGAGTCTGTTGGATCGCTCTTCATCTGGCTCTTCACCCAGGACCTGTTTGTCTTGGCAGACCCTACCAGGGGTGATGCCCCCAACAACATAGCTTCTGGGATCACAAGGGCTCGTAACCCCCCCTCCCCCACCCACCACTGCCACCACCACTATAAGGCAGCGATCATCAAGGGTAACATTTTTTCTTTCTATTTCTTCTTCATGTGGCAATATATGTTTTGTGGTCAAGTCATCTTTAGCGACTAAATAGCTGCTAATCTCACCTTTCATATAACTCCTATTTTTTTTTTCTTTTCCAAGACAAACTCATCACTCTCAATCAGCTATTTTTACCTTTCCAGTTGTATGTTCCTGGAGCCCCAAAAAGAATGAAGTTGTTGTCTGGGGTGAAGCTGACAGACAGGCCCTGCTGACAGAAACCAAACTGTTCGTGACCCTGTGGACGACCCTCACAGAACTTCCACTCGCCTCCATCCAGATCGTCTCGCTCTCTCAGGTCCTCGCTCAGGACGTAGCAGCGTCCAATAGGGTCGCGGGTCTCTGACGGCTGACTGACGCGCTGTCTAAGCTCATACAGGTGGGCACAAGTCTGGTAAGAGACATCATTTTACACTGAAAATTAGTCTTCTTTGGTAAGAGATCTGAAGGTCAGCAGCAGAAGATCATGTTTCATTTGTGAGCACAACAGCTTCCCGCACTGCTCTGATGAATTGAACCGATGCTACTCACCACCACCTTGCCTCCAATCCCCTGACTCTTGACTGTAACTCCCAGCCACTGGTTGTCTTTGCTCTCTCTGTCCAGACTCACTGAGGAAAAAACAGGAGAGAATGTCAGCCATGATGGTTTCCACAGTGAAAACTATTTAGGATCAGAGGTTGGTAGACTAGCCACAAGTTATACACCTCTGAAAAAAGAGACCACTCAGAATCTTCCTTAAATCATCATTTCTACATGTAGACCAGTATTTGTTAAATTCTAACACAAAGACACCTCTACCTAATGAAGTACTGATTAGGTGGTCATCTGGGCATGTCCAATACTGATTTCTGAGCTGTTCTTAAGTTAAAACATTCATACTGTGGTGTTTTAGAATTAATATTAACATTATTTTTTTTTTGCATTACTTGAGGTCTAAAAACAACATTTTTGTGTTATTTTGACCAATTGCCATTTTCTGCAATTACATGCTCTAAATGACAAAATACTGATTTGGAATTTGGGTAAATTGTTTTCAGTACGTTACAGAATTAAACAAACTTGTTCATTTTACTCAAAAAAACTGATAATTTTGCCGTGCTCTCTTATTTTTTTCAGAGCAGGAAGCAAGACAAGTGAAGATCACTGGCTCACTATGAAGGCAATTCAGGACGTGCGTCAATGTCAAAAGGGCTAATCAGATTACATTCCTTAATTAATCCACACAAACCAATATTTATAGATCAGTAAAGTAAAAGTGCATTGCAATTTCTAAGAAGCTCAGTGCAGGTGTTGAGTATTTTCCTTCTCTGAGCAAGCTGTAAGTGCTCAGCTTGATGTCATAGAAGAACAAAAGACAACCAAGCATTGTTCTCTGTGGAAACATTTTTTAAAAAAGACTTTATTTCAGCTTTATTACGTACCATCACCATCAATATCAACCCTCTCACAGTCATACTCCTCCGGTGTGATTGGACATCTGAACAGGGCTCCTGGGCGACTGCCCCTCAGCTGACCCCGCCCTGCTGCCTGTGGGGCTCCCACCAGGATCCTACAGAAAAATCAGTAGCATTTCATTGTAATCAGAGTCAAAAATTAGGACTTTAAAGATCACTATTGCAGTCAAGCACAAACAGTTGTAGCTTTAATGAAATAATGCAGAGGATTTTTTTTCTTGGTTGCTATTTCTTTAGTTAAAATGTATTTATGACCGCTCTGTGTTGTGTTCATTTATAAAAGGGAAGGAAAAGTTTTATTCTCAGTGAGGTGGTTACTGATATTTTGGGGCCAGTGTCACTGGCCTCTGCCATATTAGGAGTGGCTGATTCAGGCCAGGATGCTATTTAAAAACCGAATGTTGAACCACATTCCACTGAACACCATCAGCCATGGCTGATGGAAGCGAGACATGGGGAAACACAAGCAGAGAAGATAAAGCAGAGAATAGAGTTTAGGGGGAAATTAGAAATAAATAATTCTTGATTTAATCAAAATAAGGGTTTTGTGTCTACTTTAAAGTTCTCACCAGTAGTCCCCCTCACATCTAGCTTCTTGCATTTGAGCTATCTTGCGGGAAGTTTTTAAATAGAGGGTAACAAGTTGAAAGTACAGAACGGATCGCGCAGACAGACAGCAGAGCTCTGTATGCATGACAACTTCACTACTGTGCTTGATAACTCAGATTAAGATGCTGGATGTGTGCGTTTGTGTAAATCTTACAGTCACGGTTTCCACTTGCTTTTGACAAATGAATCTTCTACAACTAAGCTTTATCAAGAATGTGGAAAGGGAACAACCGGTGTGAGGCCACATACAGTATCACAATAAAAGGCATGTCTGATTACTCTGGAAAACACAAGGCTCAGTTCCTGCTTATCTGTAGTGTTTTTGACTGGTTTCTGGTTAATAATTGTCATCAGGAGAGTGCACAAAAAGGCAAGTTTCATGAAAAAAAAAAAAAAACACTGACAGAGTGGCAAACGCTGCAGGTCCTCAAATGCTCATGTTCATGTTAAAATGCCAAAATTACAATTCAGATAAACATGTTCACTGGCTGTTTGTATGAAATTAAATATGGAGATAAAGAGGCCATCAGAATGGGCTCCATACCAGTGTTATGTGCTCTGTACAGTTTACAGCAGTGTAGGAAAATTTAGGCACCCCTTGCCAAATAACATATTTTGTGTTCATATCTTTTCAATTAAGAAAATGTACAGGTTGGCCACATTTTTGCATACTTTTGTATGTTGACTCACATGTACGGTGTTCTGTTTGCCTGAAAACAAATGTCATGTTAACATGCTGACTGACAAGTTACCTTCCAGCTAAGAGTGAGACACAGACTAGCACCACTGATCCCACCCAACCCAACCTGCTGAACAGCTCGGCTTTCTATTTTCTGCTTGTGCCATCTCTTTCCTGGCAAGTGCTTTTGTTGAGGTGCAGCTGTGCGTTGCTCAGGAATGATTCCCCTCACCTTAGTGCTCAAGAATCCAAAACAGCTCAACACAGTGAGGATGGCCCATGTGAAAAAACAGCAATGAACCTTTCCACAAGAGCCATTCTGACATAAAATAGAAGGTAAGCATAGTTGTTACCAATTGAATACATAACCTTTGTTAATGCTAAATGGAACATCTGTGTTTGACGACTTTTTTTTTTACAAATGGCTGCAGTGAAATAGACCTATGCTGGCCATCAGTGGTGACGTAAAAAAACAGCAAACTGCCAAAGCAAGCACCCATGCTGAACAAAGAGGATCTATTTAAGAGGAAAACATATCACACTCTTAAACCTGATAAGACCTGATTCCTCTTATAGCTCAACATTCCAGGAGGCCCTGGTTTATGTTCAGGAGTTAAGATGACACCTTTCTTCCCCCCACATGTGTAGATATACAGGCAGGTGTAAGGCTGGGAGGTCTGATACTCTGCTATACCACCATTATTTAGAGATGGTAGGATGCCTCAGAACATCTTTTTTTTTTTTTTTTCTAAATGATGCAGCTGCTACCCTGGAATACATCGTGGTAAACATCTTATAAGGCACAAAACATCATGCATAAAATCCCAGAGGAAAAAGACAACTTTTGGACTTATTTTTCTATTAATTCAATTTAGCATCAACATCGATTAAAAAGTGGCAGAAAATGAAAACACAAACTCCTGCACATACTGCAGCTTCTTAGCACCATTTACAAATTCTCCATGCCACTGTTTATTAAAGATGAGCCATCTGAAAATACTGCCAAATAAAAACCATCATTATTTACAGCCACGCATCCATGCGTCACCTGGTTTATGGATTTGAATTTTTTAAAAATTAAGGATATTTGGGCAATATAGAAAAATATGGTGAGTGGGAATCACCAGAGGCCCCATGATACAATCTTATCACAATACTCTGGCTGCAGTGCGATATCATGGTGTTGTGATACACTCAGTATTGCGATATCATATTACGATTTTCAATTCGAATGTTTGTGACAATTTTAAGAAAAAAAAATCTACATTTTTGAGAGAAACTGCAAATTTATGGAAAATGAATTTATATGGGGGGAACTGTATATTTAAACAAAAAGTATGTCATTTACAAGAAAAAAAAATGTCTCCAATTTACAGGAAAAGCTCAAATTTCTGACAAAAAGTTGCATACACATGGAAAATTTGCAAATTTATTAGAAAGGTCATACTGCTAAAAACATTGATGTGGTTTACTGAGGGAGAAAAAAGACTGGGCAGAATATTTTTAGTCCCAAGATTGGTATTAAGAACAACTCGAAGTTTAGATGGGTTTATAATGTGTTTTTAATTGTTTTATACAAACTTTTCATTGACCAACTGGGTGTGCAGTTATGATTTTTTTAATTTAACATGCACCCAGACTACAGGTAGGGAACGACTGATCTGGTGGACTGAAAAGTCAATTGTTTTTTATTACTCTGGTACCTAAATAGGAAAGTTTGAATTTGCAACATTTATTAATAATTTTTAATAAAGTATCACAACACTGATGTCTCTGAATCAATGCAGCATCACCACCACAAAGTATTGCAATATTACTCTGCATCGATTTATTTCCCCACGCCGAAAAGATATACCGTAAATTCCGGACTATAAGCCGCTACTTTTTTCACACGCTTTGAACTCTGCTGCGTAAACAACGATGCGGCTAATCTATGGATTTTACGGGCTAATGGCCTTCAGCATGAGGGCCCATGTAACAGATTCTGTGAAAGCAGCCATCAAGAGGACAAACTCAATTCCAGCTGTGATTCCTGGGGGCACAACGAAGTATTTGCAGCCACTCGACGTCAGTGTGAATCGTGCATTTAAAGTGGCACTCTGAGTTGAGTGGGAGGCTTGGATGACTAGCGGTGAGAAATCATTCACCAAAACTGGCCGCATGCGAAGAACAACTTTTGCTCAAGTCTGCTAGTGGATCCTAACAGCGTGGAACAGTGTGAAAAAAATCCACAATCACCAACGGGTTTCGAAATGCTGGACTGCTGCATGATAAATTCGCCTCGAGACGAAAGTGACATTGAGAGCGACAACGAAAGAGAGACTGAGAAAGTGTGTGACGAAGTCATTCTGAGGCTTTTCAATTCCGTCACTGAAGAAAACGACTTCAGTGGTTTTAGTGCGCAGGAGGAAGATGAAGATAGCAATCAATGACTTTTCTGGTAGGCTGGTTATTTTTTTAATCAGCCGTGTTACTGCCGTGTTACAGGCACTGTTCGGAAAAAAGCATTTATTTAATTAAAAAAATCTTTCTGTGTACCATCTTTCTGTGTAAATATCTCATGTTACAACGTAGACTGCTGTGTAACAAAATTACTGTTTAAAAATTCAGTAATGTGTTACAGTTACTGAAATTATATCAGATGCATTGCTTGTTACTCGTTTTATTAATCTGGATAGACATTTTCAGCGCAAATAAATACAAACTGACCCTATGTAGCTGACACAGTCATCAGTCGACGTAACCTGTTGCAAAGAGCCTGTTCACTGCTGAGTGATGGAAAAAGATGAAGCTACTTTGTTTTTGTGGAAATAAATTATTTTTCTTTTGTCACGGTTAAGGACAAAAGCATATTGGTGGGTTGTAAGCTTAAGTGCCGTGTGAGACCGACTGCACTTTCAGAAGTGCCTGAACAGCAACAAGCTCCGATAAAGCTAGTGCTATGCTATGCTATGCTAACAACACTGTGTTAGTGGATTTACGCGATGTGAACAGCCACGGCTGGATTTCAAGCACAGGTTTGCATTTGGACAGTTTGTAACCCAGCAAGAATTAAACCGACTGACTGCCAGATACGTTGTTACAGAATGAAGATCTGATAATAGCCATTTTCCATCAGACAGCTGAGACTGTGATCCACTGAAGTTAAAACACATTTACTTGCTACCTGGATAAAGATTATTCATAAATGGATTTGATCTCCAAAAGGAATTTAAGGGACTGGATCATGTCGCTGTTGTTATAATAAATAAATAGTGAAGATTAGTTAGTTAGATATTACACAAAGTGCTTGCATACACACTTACATCTTTAGTTGCACACACATGCACCCAAACTGCTTTGCACTGAAGTATCTGCTTTTGCTTCCATATATGAGCATGTATTGGGGTGGGGGTCGCGTTTCAGTGGAGAGGTACAGATCAAGGCAACAACAGGATGTGGAGTGGAGACGTGCTGGAAGGAGAAACATCTGGCTGTGGACCGGTCAGAACCAGTATGGACAGAGACACTGTGCTTTGTGGAAAGTTACTGGGAAGGCCCAGTAATGGGAAGATATTTGTACTGTTGGAAACCATTTTCCTGGGTGCTTCTGCCAGGTCATGCTGAGAGGGACCCACAGCTGTGTTTTGACTCTCTGAGTGCTTCAATAAAAGATATGCTGAGAAATAGTATTACTTCTGTCATTATTGATTGGTTAACTGAAAAGATTCTGCTAACTGTCTAATTTAGAAATTTTGCAGCAAATGGTGCAGGATGCGGGCAGTTAGCCAACTCTATTGACGGACATCAAAGGTGACCGGACAAAAAGCCTTTGTCTGAGTGTTACAGACAATCTGGGGCCCACTAACAAAAGGTAAGCAGAGAACCTCTTCTAAAAATCTCTGTAGGATTGTCTGGGATATTCAGTCAAAGTAAGTCTTTTGTCCTATTTTGGAAATTTTTATGACTTTAAGATAAAATAAGAAAATATTGATTATTCTTTGTTGTGACTGAGAACACGAAGAGAGTATCATAAGCATTACACTGAAAGGGAAAGAGATATAAGCCGCTTAAATATAGATTTTAAATAAGAATTACAAGACTCTCAAGTTTAGTCAATGAGTGAGTAATAGAGGAATAATTACAAAATTCTTAAGTTTAATCAATGAGTGAGTAACATAAGAATAATGAAAATGAAGAGATACAGTACAAGAACTTGATTAATGATTAGAAATGATTGACATTTCCAGCCTGTGTTGTGTTGTAGCTTAGTTTTTTTCTTTTTTTCTTTTTTTCTCTGTGACACTATGTCTTAGATTTGTTTTTGAATAGTAACCGCTTAACTTAGACTAGCTCAGTTTTCTTTTCTCTCAGTCACATTTTGTCTTAGCCTTGTTTTAAATTGTAATCGCTCTTGTCTTGTTTTCTCTTTTTTCTCCTTTGAATTCTTGGATGGAATATGGGTGGGCAATATAAGCTGCGGCTTCAGCCATCACCCATTTCGGATAACTCACGTGGAATTGTATAGTAGAAGGAGTCTTTGTCTAACTTGACCTTGTTGTTATATTATACAGTTTCTTTTAACCTGTAATGTACTATCCGAAATAAATAAAATTCATTCATTCATTCATTCAACTTACAGATAACAAATAGTGAGTAACTGTATCTCCAGTTTGTTAAAGATTAGTCCAGAACTAAATCTTTATGATAAGTTGCCCCTTGTCTTGAACCTGGATGCAGATCAAGGAAAGTAGCGTCTGCATAAAGTTAAACTGGTGTATAGCAGCAGGGACATATACACAATAACTCTGACATTTTGGTGATTTTGTGTGGGAAATGTGTGGGTGGCTTAACCTCTCTATTCTTATTAAAAGATAAAAGTGGTGGCGTAGGAAGAGGAGATTAGCTCTAATTCTGAATTCCCATCATCTGTTTGTCTTGAAAGAGAGGAAATTCTGCATTGTGGGTTGGGAATAAAGGCGGAGCGCCTGGGGAGTATAAATATTTTTTGGTCTACCAGAAACAAATAATTCACAATTTCCACTGGTATCGCAGGCCATATGCTGTCCCGCCAGATTCATTAGAAATATTGGTAGAAGCTTGGACAGACTGTTATACCAGAAAGGGGTTGGAATTCGGAGTTTGGATGGTAGGATTGTGTACAGTATTAACTTTTGTTTCCATATAACTAAATACTGTCATAAACGCCCCTTTCAGGGCATAAATGAGGCGCCAGATGCCAACAGAGAGTTTGCTTGTTTATTATAGAAAACACAAAGTAAAAAGCCACGTGGGGCAAAACACATACACTAAATGTTGCACACAAATAAAGAATACTAACACCAATACTGGAAAGTAGTGAGGGCGGAACCTCATGCTATAGAATAAACACTTACAGATTAATAGTAGCGAGGAAGGAAACTGGAACAGGACTGGAGCTGGACGTAGGGACTCCAGCCTAACGTTGACAAGGTCGCAACAAGGAGTGAGCCTCAGCTGCTCCCTTAAATACCAGTGACAAAGGCAAATGAACCAAACAGAAGAGGAGAAAACGTAATCACCAAAATCACGATCAGCTGTGACAGTGCTGGCTCGACTTGACAGCCGGAAGTCTGGCCGCAGCACTGTCACAGTAAAAGCCCTGGGAAAACCAATAACCGGGCAGAAATAGTAAAGGGGAAAAAAGGGAAAATACTGAGTGACCCAAGTGCGGATTAGCTTAGCGCTCAGATCTCCCCAGTATCCCCCGTTCAAGGGACGAATTCCAGGCGTCCAGAGTGACATCCAGGAAGCCCCCCTTCCCAACCAGAAGGCTAACAAGACCAGCCTCGGGTGGGGGGAGGGGGAAACAGGCTAGGAGGGAGAGAAACACAAAAATGTCTCACAGGAGAATACAGAGAAAAAAAAACACCAAGAACAAATGAAAACCAAAAAGGCTCAGGCAAAAAACAGTGTGGCCAAACTCACATAACAAGAACAAATGAAAAATGGCGACATACCAACCACAACGTGAAATGAGACCCTCCTCAGCAGAAATGTCCAAGTAAATTAGAATCCAAGAATACCCAAAAAATTACAGAAATGTTCAAGTCCAGATACATAAGCGAAAACAAAAATATATATACACTACCGTTCAAAAGTTTGGTGCCACTTAGAAATTTCCTTATTTTTGAAAGAAAAGCACTTTTTTTCAATGAAGGTAACTTTAAACTAATCAGAAATAAACTCTATACATTGCTAATGTGGTAAATGACTATTCTAGCTGCAAATGTCTGGTTTTTGGTGCAATATCTACATAGGTGTATAGAGGCCCATTTCCAGCAACTATCACTCCAGTGTTCTAATGGTACAATATGTTTGCTCATTGCGTCAGAAGGCTAATGGATGATTAGAAAACCCTTGTGCAATCATGTTTGGTCTGCAATGCTGTAATTGCTGCAAATGGAGGATTCTTTGACAAAAGCAAAGTTTGAAGGAAAAAATTATTATTTCAAATACAAATCATTATTTCTAACCTTGTCAATGTCTTGACTATATTTTCTATTCATTTTACAACTCATGGTGGTAAATAAAAGTGTGACTTTTCATGGAAAACATAAAAACTGTCTGGGTGACCCCAAACTTTTGAACGGTAGTGTATATGTACACTTCAACTCAGATATCCAGGCAAGGAGAAAAAAGAAAAAAACCCATCACTTTAACAATATCCGAGAGGAAGGAAAAAAAAACACAATGAATGGACCAATATAGAGAATACCGACAGGAAGAAAAAAAAAAAAGGGCAGTTCAGGTGGCCTACCGGCATCTAGACTCCACATTTGGGAAAAAAAAACGTTCAGGTGGCCTACCCAAGTCCCAGAACCAGCAAAACAGTCCTTCAGGCGGCCGACCCAGGTCGCAGAACCAGCGAAACAGTACCTCGGGTGGCCGACCCAGGTCGCAGAACCAGTGAAACAATACTTCGGGCGGCCGATCCGCGTTCTTAGACCACCAGGGCCATAGGGGTGAGCTCGGAGGCAGCTTCCCAATCAAGAGGCTCAACAAGGGGAAGCCGGGCCGAATGAGAGGGACCCCAGCGGCGTCCGGTGGTGGAGAATGGAGAGGAAGGGTGGGGGGACAGGGAACCGGTCTGGTGTCTAGCAGTTGAGGATCTGCAGCTCCCTCACCATCCTCGAACTGGACCAGCACGGCACCCACGGTGGACCCCGACCGGGCCAGTGCAGCACCCACGGTGGACCCTGATTGGGCCGATGCAGCACCCAGGGTGGACCCTGATTGGGCCGATGTAGCACCCACGGTGGACCCCGATTGGGCCGACGCAGCACCTGGGATGACCTCCCGAAGTGAACCCGAAGCCTCGACAATATCGACCGGAGCTGACTCATCTCCGGTGACCCTGGAAGAACGCTCAGAAATAGGGGAAGAACAGGGGTCAGGGTCACCGGCAGCGGCTGCACCCGGCTCTCCTCCACAAGAGACAGGCAAGATTGCTCTAATACAGAAAATAAGAAGACAAAATAGAGCACTTGCCTGATCTCAAGCTCTACCGCCATCCAGGAGTCCGACGATCCAGGCTCGAGAATCAGGAGGTCCATTTTCGGTTCCAACTCGGCTGCAGTGGCCTCCACAGCTGGCATGATGGTCTACACAGTCCGAGAACCCCCTGGCGCTGAAACCCACACCAATGGCCCACTCGCCGTGGTAGCAGGGGATCCTTTGCCTGCTGGGACTGACTGCTGCTCCACGGAGACCCGGGGATGCTTTATCGTCGGCGCAGGCTCCAAATTACAGTCAGCCCTCCTCCTCTGCCCATGACATGGCTGCGGTGCTGGAACCAGGCTCTCCAGGGCCGCAGGCTCCTGCTCCATCTGGGGGTCTACTCCTGGCACTGGGGGATGCTCGGAGAGAAGGGGAGGAAACACAGAGGTAGCAGGTTCAATTTCAATGGCTGCAGCAGGTGGTGGGATCTCAGTGGACTGTGAACCCTGAGCCCCCCACCCCACCCCACCCCCAGTAATCAGACAAGGTAATTCATCAGACTGAGATTTAGAATGAAAAAATACTTGCCTGCTTTCCCAGGGAGCGATGGTGACTGCTGCAGCGGGCTTGATTCTTCCCTCTCCCATAGGGATGGTGACGGGGGGCCCCTTGGGAAGACAAGGAGGAGCCGCCCCAACAGGATCGGTGACGGGCGGAGCCAGACCAGGACTTGCTGGGCTCACAGCTGCTGAAGGGAGTGCCGAGGAGGAGGGAGGAGCATCCAAGGCAGTCCAGGGATGAGGAGCTGACGGAACAGCGGGAAAAGATGACCCGGAGGCTGAGGCTGCTGTCTTTACCTTCTGTCGTGGTGCAGGGAAAACAACTGGCTGGGAGGCAGAGTTCCTTTGGCGGCCCAGGGCAGGATCCGGACGGGAACCTTGCGGAGGATCGGTGACGATCGGAGCCAGACCAGGACTTGCTGGGCTCACAGCAGCAGAAGGGAACGCCGAGGAGGAGGGAGGAGCAGCCGAGGAAGTCTGGGGACGTGGAGCTGACAGAACAGCGGGAAAAGATGACCTGGAGACTGTAGCTGCTGTCTTCACCTTCCGTCGTTGCGCGGGGAAAACAGCTGGCTGAGAGGCAGAGTTCCTTTGGCGGCCTGGGGCAAGATCCGGACGGGAGCCTTGCGGAGGACCGGCCTGGTCAGGAGGCTTCCCCCTCGTCGGAACTGCCGTGTCCCAGGGAGGAGATGGAGGCTTCTTGGCCGCATTCTCCATCAGTTCCCAGTTCCTCTGATGCAGAACCGTCAACGCCACCAGCTTCTCTCTGCTCTCTGGATACGAGATCAGGTGATAGCGATTTAAAGCCCTTCCTGCGAGGTCTAGGTACCAGTGTGCAGTTTTGGAGGGGATGAACAGACGAGCATTGGACAAGAGGTCATCAATCTCTATCAGAGCCTCGAGAGGATACCAGATCTCTGATGACGCCATATCTCCAAACGAAACTGGCACCCAGAAAAGGGAAAAAACTCAACCCCAAAAACAAACTCACTGTGGCTGGCACCTCGCTTTGCTGCGACCTACTGTCATAAACGCCCTTTTCAGGGCATAAATGAGGCGCCAGATGCCATATGAGAGTTTGCTTGTTTATTATAGAAAACACAAAATAAAGAGCCACATAACCGGAACAGGACTGGAGCCGGATGTAGGGACTCCAGCCTAACATTGACGAGTTTGCAGCGAGGAGTGAGCCTCAGCTGCTCCCTTAAATACCAGTGACAAAGGCAAATGAACCAAAGAGGAGAGGAGAAAACGTTATCACCAAAATCATGATCAGCTGTGACAGTGCCGGCACGACTTGACAGCCGGAAGTCTGGCCGCGGCGCTGTCACAGTAAAAGCCCCGGGAAAACCAACAATAACTGGGCAGGAATAATAAAGGGGAAAAAAGGGAAAATACTGAGTGACACGAGCGCGGATTAGCTCAGCACTCGGATCACCACAAATACAGGAGGTTCTGTAACTATGACTACAGGAAAATTGGGGCCATGGGTTACATTCCTAAGCTCGTGGCTACGCTACGAGGAGGACGAGTGATAGTCAGTGATAGTGGGAGGGTCACATTACAAACACAAAGGCAGCAAGTAGTGTCAAAATCGCTGCCCCAATATGATGATCTGGCTCTGCCTCCATCATCTCCGCCTCTATCAGCCCTTTCAGCCCCCACTATGACACAGTCAAGCCTCTACACTGAATGTGTGAACATGTTATCTAACCAAATGCCCCTCACAACATTCCTAAAAGATAATGGTGATCAGGTGAGGGCAGTGACAGGAATATTGCAACTAAGACCGATGTTAGGCAAATTGGACAAGGAAAATGCTGGAAAAGGAATGCATGGTATAATAGCTGCTCATTCCCCTAGTGAACCCACTGAGCCACCACAGTCAGAACCAAGTCAACAGGATAAGGTAAGGGTGTCCTTCACTGCATCAACTCCAACATATCTTCAGGCTAAGCCGAAAGATGTTGTGGAGGAAGAAGATTTACAGGATGAGAATGGTGAACTGGGAAGGAAGGTTTCACACATGATAAGTCAGTTGTCTGAGGATGATATACGCAGACTGCACAGTGTGTTGGAAAAAAGACATATTGGAGAATATGATGAATCCAGGAACAAAAACGTTGGGCCAAGAAAGTAGAAATTTAATGCTTTGTCACTATCTGATCAGGGATTTGTCACTGTCTGATCGGGATCCCGCCATGCTCTGTCTCTGCCTTTTTTTTCCCCTATATTTGTATGGTGTTGTATTTTTGAGTTCTTTTCCTGTTATTTTATCTTTGGTTTATTTTCACATATTCTGTATTGTTTCTTAGTATGATTTATTTTCCTGGTTGCGTTCATTGTAGTGTTATTATTTATATGTTTGGGTTTTCTTGTTTTTATTTTTTATCTCATTACATTTTGCTGTATTTCCTTTCTTCTTTGGGCTGCAGCTGTCAGTGGCACATTTGGGTTTTTTGCTCTATTGTGGGCGGTGCTCCTGTCAGCTGTCAGTCCCATCTCTCCCTCTCATTGCTCCAAGCTGATTCGAGTTAATAATCATTGTTTCCTTCTGCCTGCTCATGGTATCCACATCTACCATCATTTGTGTTCATTTGTTTCTTGTTCTATTTAAGGGTTGTTATTTTCTTCACTCATTGCCGGAGTCTAAAGATTACTCTTCCCTCATCTCCACCGGAACCCTGCCCTTGTTCTGGTGTGTTTAATCCGTAAGTTTGCTTTGAATGTCACTTTGGATTTTCTGTTGGAGCACTGTTTGGACATTGTGTTTTGTTTTTTCAATAAATTTTACAAACTGCAGTCCAGTGCGTGGGTCTCTCCTCTCTGCCCCAAGGGGAAATTTATGACAAGCTTATGGTACCACACATGATAATCTAGATGACAGAACTTCTCGCACTAAAGCAGGTGACATACCGAGGAAAAACTATTCAAATAGGGCACCCATGATTGCAACTGAAGATGGGACTGCCCAATATGTGGAATGGTCATTTAAGGACCCAAAGGGTATATGTGACACACTGCATCCTTTAACTTCAGGAGGTTCTACCTGGATTGGGGCTATGCAGAAGGCTACAGTGGGCTGCCGACTATGCATGGCAGATATCAGGCGAATTATTGCCAGTCATACCTCACCCTCTATGTTGAAGAATATAGAGGAAGAGGCATGCACTATTGATATAGCAGATGAAGCACCATTCAGAAATCACAGTGATGAATTTTTTTGCAGTAATGAGGAGAATGTTCCCTGTTGATCTCACGAGTACTGAATTAACAGATATACCTATGAAACCAGGAGAGGATGCTGGCGCTTATGTAGACAGATGTTTGGCACTTTGGGCAGATATGACTGGAGAGAACCCTCGTAACAACCCTACCACACTTTCAGTATTCCGCAATGTGATACAGTCATCAGTGCCACCACCCATAAGGACTCCACTGGAGGGGGTTGTTGGCTTGAGTACTCAATCCTGGGCAACATGGCTCTCACATGTGCATCATTATGTTAAGCAATATCGAAAGAAACAAAATGAAAAAGAGGCTGAAACTGCAGATTTGTCAAATCAGTTGGTGAAAGCTCAGTTGAAAGCAGTGCGAGAAGTATTAAATAAGGATAAAAAGCAAAAAACTACTGTACAGGCTCCGGCTATTAGAGTGGCAGCCCCTCAGGCCATTATGCTGAACCCTATATGTTGGCACCTCAACAACAATGGTATCCTCACCCACCTCAGAGAGGGTGTGGTAGAGGTGCATACAGAGAAGGCATGAGATCACCTGGCCCAGCACAAGACATGTGTTACCAGTGCAGAAGACTGAGACACTGGGCACGTGACTGCAGAAGTCTTCCTGCTAATAGAGGGCGTACACAGATGATGTACACGTCCATCCCACCCCCAGCACCAGGGGTGTGGCCTGACCAGTCTTCTGCAACACAACAACCACAACACCACATGGCTCCAAACCAGAACATGATGCCAAGTCAGCAATGATGGGGCCTAAGGAGCCACACTGAAGAACGGGCACTTTCGGATCCAGTGTTGTCCCTCAAGGTGGGAGACAAAACTTATGAAGTAATGGTGGACACAGGGGCTCGGTTTTCTTCAATATGTACTTCTCTGCCCCTGTCCACTAATTATACATCAGTTGTTGGCATCTCTGGGACCCCGAAGTGTCTCCCTTTATCAGTACCATTGAACTGTTCATTAGCCGGACTTGATTTTGTCCATTCTTTTCTGTACTCCCCAGACTGTTCTGTAAATCTTCTGGGAAGAGATGTGCTTCTGAAAGTAAAAGCACAAATCTACTTTGCTTCTACTGGAACTGTGGTGTGTCTGCCTGATGGTACTATGCTCCAGTGTACGTCAGATCTGTCCACTCCCCTGAATGCTCCACAACTTCAAGCTCAGGAAGTTGGACTGGAGGAAGACAGACAGACAGACAGACAGACAGACAGACAGATAGATAGATGTACTTTATTGATCCCAAACTGGGAAATTACAGTGTAACAGCAGCATGACAGTTGGCAGCCAAACAACAGAAACACACACGACAGACAAAGGGATTACCCATGGAAAGTAAAAAAGAAACTAACACAACTATAGAACCTATATACATCATAGCTTAATATATGATGATGACCCGTATAAATACATGAATCATCCCATTGCACAAAGAAGGACTATCAGGAGCAGAGTGAAATGTGAGGTACCAGTTAGTCTGTAAGGTGCAGTGTGGCAGCATAGCTATGACCAGAATACAACATCATAGTGAGTTATTGTACAGTGAAATTGCATGTGGCAGGAAAGATTTCCTGTACCTGGCCGTTCGACAACGAAGCTGTAGTAGTCTACTGGAGAAAGTGCTTCGCTGCCTACCTAGTGTGTGGTGGAGGGGGTGATCAGGATTGTTCATGATGGATCGCAGTTTATTTAGTGTTCTCCTCTCCACCACTGTCTCAAAGGTCTCCGGTCTGAGACCAATTACAGAGCCAGCCCTCTTGATAATCTTGTCAAGTCTGTTGGTATCTCTGGCCCTGATACTGCTACCCCAACAGACCGCAGCAAAAAAGATGGCGCTGGCGACAACAGTCTGGTAGAAAAGCTCCAGCATCCTGCTGCACACGTTGAAGGATCTCAGTTTTCTCAGGAACTAGAGTCTGCTCATTCCCTTCTTGTGCGCAGCATTGGTGTTGGATCTCCAGTCCAACCCGCTACTGATCCTGACACCCAGATATTTGTGGTCTTCAACTACTCCCACATCCTCCCCCCTAATCTGCAGTGGCTGAGAAGGAGCCTTCCTCTTCCTGAAGTCAATCACCATCTCCCTGGTCTTGCTGACATTCAACCTCAGGTGATTCTGCTCCGTCCACTCCACAAATCTGTCTACCAGTGCCCTGTACTCCCCCTCCTCTCCTCCTCTTATACACCCCACAACAGCTGAGTCATCAGAGAATTTTTGCAGGTGACATGACTCAGTGTTATACTGAAAGTCCGTGGTGTATAAGGTAAAAAGAAAAGAAAGAAGATCAAACCTCTTCATCAACTATTTGGTGGTTACAACTGAATGATGTGAGCCCTGACAAAAATTAGTTGATAAACAAATATATTTCTGGGGCCCCATGGATAGACTCTGTTTGGCCATATGACCCCCCACGATCTACTCCCCTGTACAATGAACTACTCACATGATGACCAAAAACTGTATGATGATCCGTGGGAGACTCTGGTGGGGGTTCAGGATTTGGTGAGCAAGAAATGGTAAATGGCATTCACTTATATAGCACTTTTATTCTCATCTCTTGATGACCAAAGCACTTTACAGATCCTGCTATCCACCCATTCACATACACATTCACACACTGAACATTTATGTTGGCCCACAAGGAGTAGCTGCTGCAGTCTGTTTGAATAAAGACTTGCTGCCTCTGTATGCCCTCTCAGACACTGTTGCACCTCATGTGACACTGGGGATGTCCGCAGGGGAGGAGGCAAGGGCATTGGGACCAATGGTGAAAAACTGTCTTAAGTTGACTGACTGGGTTGCTTCACAATGTAGGGATTTACATTATTCACCATCTGCAGAGTGTTATCGTATATCAAGCAATGTGACAATACAGGCTACCCCACAAAGATTACACCTTGACCAAACACATGGTAGAGAAAACACTGATCACACAGATTCTTATGCACTGTTGGAGTCTATGCCTCCCTCTCTATGGTCAGACGGCTCTGCGGATGTTCGTCTGATTACCTGTACACCAGTAAAAATCTCACTCAAACCAAACACTCAGCCTATATGGCAAGGACAATATCCTCTCCCAAAGGAGAAAGAGACAGGTATAGCAGGGACAATGCAGGGTCTTCTCCAGGCAGGGGTCCTGGTACAAACACATTCCCCCTGGAACACACCAATTCTTCCTCTAGAGAAGCCTGGGAAGCCGGACTACAGGATAGTTCATGATCTGCGACCCATTAACGCTGTAGTGGTGCCTACAAATTACACCATTCCAAATCCTTACCTGCTACTGAATAACATTACTCCACAACATAAGTTTTTCACTGTAGTGGATATATCTAATGCTTTTTTTTTTTTTTTTAGTATCCCACTACATGCAGACAGCAGGCCTCTTTTTGCATTCACTTATCAGGGTCAGCAATATACTTACAGCAGACTACCACAAGGTTTTGTTGACTCACCAGCTATTTTTAATCACATACTGTGCCAACATTTGTAGGATTTATTCCTGCCTCCTGACACATTACTGTTGCAGTATGTGGATGATCTGCTGTTAGCGGGTCCCACTGCTGCTTCTGTGCTCTCAGCCACGGACTATCAGAAAGGCTATAAATTAAGCCGCAAAAAAGTACAGTGTTGTCACCCCAGAGTTCATTATTTGGCCAGGCTACTCACATCCGGCGACTCCACAGTGTCCCCGTCCCAAAGGTCATCAATTCTCTCACACCCTAAACCACGCACTGTGAGGGAAATGATGTCATTTTTGGGTCTTACCGGATACAGCAGAAATTTTGTTCCAAATTACACTGGGCTTCTTCAATCACTGTGTGACCTCCTTAAGGAAGCAGGACATAAAAATCTCACGTCACCCTTGCAATGGACCACTTCGGCTGAGGGTGCTTTCACTGAAATCAAACAACTGATGTCACATACATGTTCACTGAAACCACCTGATTACTCTTCCCCATATCATCTTGATGTTTCTGAACAGTCCAGCGTTGTGAACACCATACTGTATCAGAAGGGGGAAGGTGCAGGGTCCAGGTCAGTTCTAATGTATTACAGCTCAACATTAGATGATATACAGAAAGAACACCAAACATGCACACATCATGTTGCAACAATAGCTAAAGCATTGGAAAAAAAAACCCTCACACATCACAATGCAACATACTGTGATAGTACACACCATGCATGGGGTAGCTTCATACCTACAAAGTATACTGTTCACACTCTCAGCCAAATGAGCACAAAGGCTGAAAAGAATACTGCAAGCACCAAATGTCATTTACATAAGTGAAGGGACAAATATGGTAGAAGACATGCTCATAGGTGAACCTCATGACTGCTTAGCAATTGTGGAAACAAACATGAAAGCTGTTTCAAATCTCCAAGCTGATGAAACTGAACATCCAGACTTGAACCTTTACTGTGATGGCTATTGTAATCAAAAAATGGATGGGTCTCTGAGTGCCTCATATGCAGCTGTAAAATATGATGAGGGGACAGGTGCATTTCAAACTGTATGAGGCAGGAATGGTAGACCAGCCTGCTTCTGCCCAAAAAGCTGAAATTGTAGACCTTGCAATATGCTAAACAACAAATGGTAAACATATACACTGATTCAGCTTATGCCCACCAGGCTGCACATGTTGATTTACCACATTGGAGAAGGAAAGGATTTATCACCGCAACAAACACACCAATTAAACACTTAACAGAAATGGTTGAGTTGTTGGAGACCATGGGTTAACCAAAGAGGGTGGCGATTCTGAAGTGTAAAGAGCATCAAAAAAAAAATACAATTGTGGCCAAAGGAAATGAAGCTGCTGATTTAGCTGCTAAGCAAGCAGGTGGTTATGTTATTCAAGCAAGCATGATGGTACAGAAAGAAGATCAGGAGTACATGGAACTAGGCATAGAAGAAATTAAGCAGTTACAAGAGAAGGCAAGTCCTGAAGAAAAAAGTAGGTGGATAGAGAAAGGAGCAAAGAAAGATGAGGAAGGTTTGTGGAGATCAGCTGATGGAAGGCTAGTAGCCCCAGCTAAGGTGTTGTTGCTATTGTGCAAAGAGGCACACTTAAAAGGCCATGTCTCAAAAACAAAAATCTCTGCTTTGACTGAAGCACACTGGTGGCATCCACACATGATTGAGGTTGCAGAGCTAGTTCTCTCTGAATGTGAAGCATGCAAGAAGTTCAATCCCAAATGCACATTAAAGGCCTCGATGGGAGTTTTTCCAGCCCCTGAAGGGCCATGGAAGGACATAGTGATTGATTTCACAGACATGGGCCCAGAAAATAGATGCAGAGGCTACAGATACTGTATCTGTTGTTGTGTGTGGATACATTTTAAAGATGGGTTGAGGCAAAAGCATGTCAAACAGAAAGTGCAAAGGAAGTGATTAAATGGCTGACAGAAGAGGTGATTCCCAGACAGTGTTTTCCTAGAATAATCAGGTCAGGCAATGGCAGTCATTTTGCAAATAAACATTTGAAGGAAGTTGAATGCGCCATAGGCTTAAGGCATAAGTTTGGTTCAGTAGTGAATCCATCCTCCCAAGGGCTCGTAGAAAGAGCAAATGGGACTGTAAAAAGAATGCTAGCCCAACAATGCATGGGAACAGGCATGACATGGGTCGATGCACTGCCATTAGCACTGATGACACTGCAATCCACCCCCAACACAACGCTTTGCCTGACTCCCCATGAGCTCTTAACAGGGAAAAAGATGCCAGGACCATTTGTTGATTCACCTTTGACTCCTAGGAATAGTCAAGCTGTAGAATTGTCACAGTACATCAAGAGTCTAAGGAAAATATCTAAAGGTCTCTCTCAACAGGTTCCGGACATTCTCAAAAAGGACACACAGGGAGATGCTGCCCCATTGGAACCTGGTAACTGGGTGTGGCAAAAAGTAGTGAGATCTCACTGGGACTCACCAAAGTGGCAAGGACCTTTCAAAGTAATAAAAGCCACCTCACATGCAGTACAAGTGCAGAAAAAAGGAAAACTCAGCAATTGGATTCATGTGACTCATTGTGCTAGAGCTGCTGAGCCAAATCGTCCCCTTTTACAAACTGTTGCTGACATAGTCAGTGCAAATAGCACTGATAACATCAACACTGCCTACTGCACCACAAGGGAGACTGTTTGCATCCTTTTGCTCCTTCTACTAATCATATCGTTTCTAGTCCTATGGTGGAAAATTCAACTCCACCGGAGCAATCATGAAACTAGGTGGACAGTGGCCACAGTCTCAGGTGATAAGTACAGTGTGAAAATGGATGTTGGGCGGGTGTGATACATTCAGTAATCCTGATTGTAGTCATCTCACTAGCAGTGATACTTGTGTGGTGGGTTGTTGCTGCATCCCATGCTTGAGAACATTACTGGAAAGATGCATAATCATAGCCCTGTCCAAAGAGCCAGTCCAGAGGATGATGGCTCAAGTCCACTCCCAAGAGGAGAAAAAGTCCCTTCTCCACGACAAGGACCATTGTTCATCTGGACAATGACAGTGAAGGACAGACTATTGTTTAACATGTATATATACAGTGGCGTGAAAAAGTGTTCGCCCCCTTCCTGATTTCTCATTTTTTTGTATGTTTGTCACAATTAAATGTTTCAAATCATCAAACAAATTTAAATATTAGACAAAGATAACACAAATAAACATAAAATGCAGTCTTTAAAAAAAGGTGTTTATTATTAAGGGAAAAACAACTCCAAACCTACATAGCCTTGTGTGAAAAAGTGCCCCCTAAACCTAATAACTGGTTGGGCCACCCTTAGCAGCAACAACTGTTATCAAGCATTTGCAATAACTGGCAATGAGTCTTTTACAGTGCTGTGGAGGAATTTTGGCCCACTCATCTTTGCAGAATTGTTGTAATTCAGCCACACTGGAACCACCTTTTTAAGGTCATGCCACAGCATCTCAACTGGATTTAGGTCAGGACTTTGACTAAGCTACTCCAAAGTCTTCATTTTGTTTTTCTTAAGCCATTCAGAGGGGGACTTGCTGGTGTCTTCTGGATCATTGTCCTGCTGCAAAACCCAAGTTGCGCTTCAGCTTGAGGTCACAAACAGATGGCCGGACATTCTCCTTCAGAATTTTTTGGTAGAAAGCAGAATTCATGGTTCCATTTACCACAGCAAGTCTTCCAGGTCCTGAAGCAGCAAAACAGCCCTAGACCATCACACTACCACCACCATATTTTACTGTTGGTATGATGTTCCTTTTCTGAAATGCTGTGTTACTTTTATGTCGAATGTAATAGGACACACACCTTCCAGAAAGTTCAATTTTGTTGTGTCAGTCCACAGAGTATTTTCCCAAAAGTCTTGGGGATCATCAAGATGTTGTCTGGCAAAACTGAGACAAGCCTTTATGTTATTTTTGCTCAGGAGTGGATTTCGTCTTGGAACTCTGCCATACAGGCCATTTTCATCCAGTGTCTTTCTTATGGTGGAGTCTGGAGTGAGGCCTGCAGTTGATTGGATGTCGTTGTGGGGTCTTTTGTGACCTCTTGGATGAGTCGTCGCTGCACTCTTGGGGTAATTTTGGTCGGCTGGCCACTCCTGGGAAGGTTCACCACTGTTCCGTATTTTCACTATTATCCAAAATGAGGAAATTACTGGCAATTTTCTGTTGATTTTCTTCAGATTTTTCCCACAATAAGAGCTCTCAAGGCAGTATAAAGCAGACTGAACATGTTCTAAATGCTCTGTCTGAGACAGTCTGTTTTCAGCCTGACATTAATAAGCCAGTAATGCAATCTATTAATTAAATTATCTTGCTATGTGTGCAAGATGATTTAAGTATGCATTTAAAAGTAACGTGAAAGTTACTTTTCCAAGTAACTAGTTACTTTAATCATCCGGCAATTGTTAAAATAACTCACTTACTTTCGAAAAGAAGTAACTTGTAACTGTAATATTTTTTTAGTAATTTTCCCAACACTGTTGAAACTACACTCACCATCCACTTTATTAGGTACACCTTGAGTTAGGGCTGTGCGATATGACCAAAATTCCATGTCACGAAATAAGTAATCTTATATCATGATAACAATATATATATATCATGATATGCATTTTCTGTAAATTCTGGAGTTTAGATAATTACATAAAAAGGACCATCTCTCTTTTTAACTTTTTTTTACATGCACCTTTTCCCCTCATAATTTTGCAGTGTTGTTTAATGTGCACTTGAGACTTGATTTTCATAAATTTGCATTTTTTCTTCTAAATCATATAGGAATAAGAAATAAAGATCAATAAGTTAAATATTTCCTGAGCCACAGGAGAATAGCAAAAAAGAAATAAACAAAAAAACAACACATAAAAAAAGTCTGAAAATGAGAAAATTACCCGTCGCTGCCAAATAAGCTGTTAGTTTAAATCAATGAAAATTTAAATGTAAACCTGCAGCCTGAAGACTGCCATTCTGGCCTGATTTAACCTGTTTGCTTCTTAGTAAAAATATTTCAGATTGGTTATGACCTGAAAATCAAAGACACAAAAGGTAATGTAATAAAAGACATGTGATGACTTTATTCATTATTACTACTTGACTAATTAAAATTATTAGAAATCAAATAAATAACATTAAAAGCCAACTTGCTCCTCCAACCCATTTTAATTTATTATTTATTTTGCATGTATGTGCCACCGTCATGCACTTTTGTAGCTTTAAAAAAAATTTTCAGACAAAACTGAGAAAATCAGCAGTAATTTAAACCAAAGAAACAATGATCTGATACACTATAATATTTCCAATTAGCACAACTTAGCATCGTCATTTAGCATTTGCCATTTTATAAATAGACATGGTGTTATCGTTACTTACCTGCTATTAAAATGAGGTTAACAGACTATCCTCTCTGACGCAGCACGATGGAAAACAGTCCCACATCCCTGGCAAACAGGAATAGCAGCTACTGTATTTGACCAAACTGGTAGTTTGAAGCTAGCAACCCACCAGACTGAAGCCTAGCCACCCAACACACACCTGTTCCACTGCAGGCACTGAAGGGGAGAGGCAGGGTGCTGACAAGTAGTGCATGAGGACCTTTGCTGAAGAAATGGGAGTATGCACATTTTAAATCACATATTAATGATAGAGTATTCTATGAAACGATAGATATTTTTATATCATCATCCAATATATATCATCATATTGCACAGCCCTACCTTGAGTGATAAGATAAGATAAAAGTAAGTAAAATTAGGTTTACCACATTCTTAACTGGGCACTATCAAAGTATGGGGGGTTTTGAAAAGTTCATAGTGGTCAAATTTGACCAAATGTGGTTTATTTTTCAACATGGTCTACCCTTCGGTGCACACACGTCTTCCACTGGTGTTGCAGCGCTTGGATACCTGTGGTTGAAAAATAAAACACATTTGGTCAAATTTGACCACTATGAACTTTTCAGCACCCCCCCCCCCCGTAGTATCCATGTGTATTTTGTATAGTGATCAGTGAGTTTCTACTGTTTGCTGTAATCTGCCCATTAATATCAAGATATCCCTTCTGAGCCTATATGATAGTGAAACAGACATGCAGGTTCCCTTTAAATCAAATATGTATTCAGTAATGCATTTCAAAGGCACTAAACATAAACATTCATTTAATTAATTTAGACAGTCACATTAGTTTCTAAACACATATCTAACTTGTCCCACCAACTCTCAATGGAGCATATGATGTCAACAATGAAGCATTAATAATGATAATAATAATAATAATAATAATAATAATAATAATAATAATAATAATTTTATTTGTAGAGCACTTTTCACAGACAAGGTCACAAAGTACTTCACATGGGAAGGTAAATAAAAGATTTAGATTTAGATTCCTTTATTAGTCCCACAATGGACGGATGTAAAAACAAATGACAAAAACATAACAGAATAAAAATATAAAAACATAATAGCCAAAATACAATCAGCATGTGATTAATAAAAAGCCACTCCAAAAAGATGGGTCTTTAGCTGCTTTTTAAAAATGTCAATGGAAGGGGCAGATGTAAGTTCATTTGGTAAATCGTTTCAAAGACTAGGTGCAAAACTGCAAAGGCTCTGTTTCAAGTCTGGTGCTGGGGACAGTCAGAAGGTTCATTAACAGTCAATATGCCACTCAATATCCTGACCATACATGCATGCAACTAACACACTGGCTCAATACAGGATACCATCCAACTCTCACTTCTCCAAAGCTAACCATTATGAAGCCTGTTCTACCTTCACTTTTGCCACCATTATTACCTCCGCCAAGGAGGTTATGTTTTCATCGGCGTTGGTTTGTCTGTCTGTCTGTCTGTCTGTCTGTCTGTCTGTCTGTCTGTCTGTTTGTTAGCAACATAACGCAAAAAGTTATGGACGGATTTTCATGAAATTTTCACAGATTGTCAGAAATGGGGTATCCTACAGATGATTAGATTTTGGTGGTGATCCGGATCACCGTCGAGAAGAAAACCGCCATTACGGAAAATGCGATTTTCGTGAATAACTACTGAACCACTAATCCTATCATTGTCAATCCAATTGCTAGTCATATGTTTTCATGGTCAAGGAATCTGAAAACGTACACACAAACATTGTATGGGGGGAACTGTGATGCTTGGCGGAGGTCTGCGCTCTCCGAGTGCTTTTCTAGTTGAGACTGCTACTAAAATGTTTCAAACCAGCTGAGTGACATGGTTGGATATGGATATGGATATGGTTGTGTGGGGGGAATGGTGGGTGGCTATCTCACCTGTGTTCAGGGTGAGGTGATCTTGTTACTTTAATGGTCAGAGTTAGGGTGATTGTAGGGTGAGGAGTTCATTTAAAAAAAAATTTTTTGAACTCCTCATTTCACTTCTTTTGCTTTTTCATTCTCTTTGGATGTAGTTGTTTTTGTAACCATTAGTAGGTGCTGATTGTCATACATTCACTCCCTCTGCCATGGTATCCACTTTACCGGTCCTTAAAGAATGTGTAATATACACAGAACAAGCCATTTTTCTGTGTATATTACACATTTTCTAAGAGTGGGTAAACATGAAACATACACATCTTTGTTAGCCTGGGCTGCAGTATGAACAGTAGGAATTGTGGTATTGTGAAACCAAAAGTTTGGTTGGCATGAGCGTGGTGACACCGCCACTTGGTGACGTCATCACGCTGAGCATATAACTGTGAGGGACTCCATCCATTTTGCATCCTCTTTTTACAGCTCTCTTTTCCGGCCCGCTATTACAGGGCTCAGCCTCCCAACAACTGTCTGTATCTGTTAATAATAGTTTGAGTAATAAAGTTTGTGTTCTCAGCAAACCCCACTCTCTGTCTGTCCTTCTCCACATTTTCCAGACATAACATTTGGCAACGAGAGTGAACCATGGAAGCGTGTTTGAGGCCACTACGACCATTTCTGGAAAACTCCGATGAGCCGCCCATACAGTGACTGCACTGGTTCGATGCTTTCACCACCTACATATCAGCATTGGGCCTGGACAAGATAGACAAGGTACAAAAAGGAGCTCTACTGGTTCACTATCTGGGCATAGAAGGCCAATGTATTTTCTACACGCTAGGACCAACAGAAACGTTTGCTAAGTCTGTCGAGCTGGTAGCTAGCTACTTCGTCACATCCGACAGCCTGTTGGCACGGCTCATTAGGTTTCGCCAATGGTGACAGAAGCCCATAGAGACGACACAACAATTCGTTGCGGATCTTCACCCCCTAGCTAGGATGTGCAAATTCAGTTTGTCTGAGGATGAAATGGTCACCTCTCTGGTGGGGAAGGAGCCTGAGCTTGAGAGATACCGGCTAGATATAGTCGGCCTCACCTCAACACACAGCTCTGGTTCCAGAACCAGTCTCCTGGAGAGGGGCTGGAGCTTGGCCTACTCTGGAGTTGCCCCGGGCAAGAGGCGACGAGCAGGGGTGGGTATTCTTGTATCCCCCCACATTGCTGCCTCTATATTGGAGTTTTCCCCGGTGGATGAAAGGGTTGTTTCCCTGCACCTTTGGGTTGGGAAACGGGTCCTGACCATCATTTGTGCCTATGCACCAAATGATAGTTCAGCGTACCCACCCTTTTTGGAGTCTCTGACTGGGGGGCTGGAGAGTGCTCCTTTTGGAGACTCCATTGTCCTACTGGGGGACTTCAATGCACATGTGGGCAACGACAGTGAAACCTGGAGGGGGGTGATTGGGAGGAACGGCCTGCCCGATCTGAACCTGAGTGGTGCTCAGTTATTGGACTTCTGTGCTAACCACAGTTTGTCCATAACAAACACAGTGTTCAAGCATAAGGGTGTCCATATGTGCACTTGGCACCAGGACACCCTAGGTCGCAGTTTGATGATCGATTTTGTTATCATGTCATCAGACCTGCGACCGTATGTCTTCACCACTCGGGTAAAGAGAGGTGTAGAGCTGTCAACTGATCACCACCTGGTGGTGAGTTGGATCCGATGGCAGGGGAGGATGCCATTCAGACCTAGTAGACCCAAATGTATAATAAGGGTGTGCTGGGAACGTCTGTCTGAGGCCCCTGTTCGGGAGGTCTTCAACTCCCACCTCCAGAAGAACTTCAACCACATTTTGAAGGAGTCTGGAGACATGGAGTCTGAATGGGCCATGTTCTCCACCTCCATTGTTGAAGCGGTTGCCCAGAGCTGCGGCTGCAAGGTCGTCGGGGCATTTCATGGTGGCAACCCCCGAACCAAGTGGTGGACACCAGTGGTGAGGGGGGCCATTAAGCTGAAGAAGGAGTCCTATTGAGCTTGGTTGGCTTGTGGGACTCCCGAAGCAGCTGAAGTGTACCGGCAGGCCAAGTGGAGTGCAGCTCGGGTGGTTGCTGAAACAAAAACTTGTGTATAGGAGGAGTTCAGTGAGGCCATGGAGCAAGACTTTCGGTCGGCCTCGAAGAGATTCTGACAAACTGTCCGGCGGCTCAGGAGGGGGAAGCAGCTCCCTGTCCACACTGTGTATGGTGCGGATGGGTCACTGCTGACTTTGACTGTTAATATCGTTGGGCGGTGGAAGGGATACTTCGAGGATCTTCTCAATCCCACTGACATGCCTTCCACACAGGAAGCAGGGCTTGTGGACGAGGGGAACGACTCACCTATCACAGGGGCTGAGGTCGCCAAGGTGGTTAAAAATCTCTTTGGTGGCCGGGCCCCAGGGATGGACGAGATTCGCCCTGAGTACCTCAAGGCCCTGGATGTTGTAGAGCTGTCATGGTTGACATGCCTCTGCAACATTGCGTGGAGGCCAGGAGCAGTGCCTTTGGCATGGCAAACTGGGGTGGTGGTTCCTCTCTTCAAAAAAGAGGACTGGAGGGTGTGCTCCAACTTCAGAGGGATCACACTCCTCAGCCTCCCTGGGGAGGTCTATGCCAAGGTACTGGAGAGGAGAGTCCGGCCGTTGGTCAAACCTTGGATTCAGGAGGAGCAATGCGGTTTTCGTCCTGGCCGTGGCACATCGGACCAGCTCTTCAGCGACCCGGACCTCCGGAAAAGAGGTAGAAGATGGATGGATGGATGGATGGTTGATGAGGATGAAATGGTGATGATTGAAGTTAGCCAAGTAACCAAGCCAGACATCACTAGCACATGCGGTAACCACAGAAGGCCCCAGTGACATGACAGAAGAGGTTGAGGTAGACACCGCGAATCAGAGGAACACTACGAGGCACTTCCCATATGGCAAGTGTAGCTCCCCGATGCACCAAGAAAGAGGCACTTCTGCCTGGTGAAGGGGCAGCAATGCCAACACACAGACAGCGAACACAGTACAGAGAGAGAACAGCAACCATACTTGCCTCAGATCCTCACCCAGCATCAGCCTCAGGGAGCCTCTGCAGAGCTGCAGGAGAGGGAGCCTGTGTCTATCAGGAACCCCAGGACACAACAACACGACGAAGGTTCTACCAACAGCGACAGCAACATATCGCCATGACCAGACTTTCCAGGAGAGGGGGAGAAGAAAAGGGACTACTTCTGAATCTACGCCTGGCACCAGCCTCCAGGAGCCACCGTTGAGCCGCAGGATGAAGGGTCAAAGCACTACAGAATCACCGGATGCCTTCCAAATCCACTACCAGCATCGGCCTCTAGGAGCTGCCACTGGACCGCAGGATGAAGAGTCTGTGACCCAACAGGATGCAGCAGAACCACCACAACCTGGTGGATGCCCCACAGTAGACATGAGAGCCACACCATTGCAACCACGACGCCGAACGCAGCCGAACAGAGCACCACTCGCAGTGTTGGTCTGGGTTTGGTTCCGCAGAACCGAGTGCTGGGACCCACAGTCGGCCTCAAGATCATCACCACCACTGACACCCATGAAAACTGCCGCGCAGCTGAGACCAGCTGCCGTCCAGATGGTTGATTGTTTGAGATGGCAGGCCAGCCGTGAGCGGAAGGTAAGAGCAGCTGCCGTGGATCAGGACGCAGCGTTGGAGCTGACCCAATTGGTGTGGGATCCTGGCTGGGATGCTGCTGGTGAGCGAGCCGTGACTCCGGGGGATAGTGCCCAGGTCTGCTGCAGCCGGCGCCTCCAGGGGGGCATCCACCATGAGCTCGCCTCAGGGCCCCTTGAACTGAACTGCCTTCCTCAATGAAAAAAAAGGGGACTCTTTAGCTAGGAGCACAACTGCCAGTGAATAGTGACGCAATAAACCACTCAGCCGCACTGGGCTATGCGGTAGTCTACCTGCTGGCCCTAGCTAGTTTGGGGGTTTTACATTTACCAAATTGTGGAAGGCTAATTGATAGTGTTTTTCTGCTCTTCCAAGGGGGGGGGGATGAATGTGGTGTTGTGAAACCACAAGTTTGGTTAGCGTCGGCGTGATGACGTGGCCACTTGGTGACATCATCACGCCGAGCATATAACTGTGAGGGACGGCCATTTTACATCCTCTTTTTACGGCTCTCTTTTTCACCCCGCTATTACAGTACTCAGCCTCCCAACAACTGTTTGTATCTGTTAATAACAGCTTGTGTAATAAATTTCATGTTCTCAGCAAAGGCCCCTCTCTGTCAGTCCTTCTCCATGTTTTCCAGACATAACAGGAATCATTACAGCAAGCAAAAACTTTTAATTATTGTTTTAAGAATTACTGAAAATGTGTGAATTTATCCTTTAAGGCTTGGTATCCAAAGTAAGAGAGAGACAGTATCTAAGATCACAAAGGGGCTGAGGTTTTGTCTGTTTTAGGATCTTTTTTATAATAAGATTACTACATGACACATAAAAAATAATATGCTTACCTCGTTATCAGAAGTATAGTTTATACATCAGAAATTATGTACTTTTATACCTTTTAGCCATTCATTGGTAAGTAGTGTGACTACATAACTAGAGTGGGTGGGCCTCAGCTTTTCACAGGAAGCACTGATGACAAAAGGTTGGAAACCAGTGAGATGTTTGTAGTTGGAAGGTGGCCACACACAGTCTAAATTTGACACCAACAGACCCACATGTCTGAGTCATACTTTTACTTATTTGTCCATTACCCACTTCATATCTCACTTCATTGTTTAGGATGGAGTCAGAATCTATGATTGGAATCTGTGAATCTCCCAGTGCCTGTGGGTGTGTGATGTGTGATTGTAGACCCTGGGGAAGGAATGAGAGTGTTGAATGTGACGATGACAATGTTGAGGGGGAAAACCCACATAAACCCAGAACACAAAGAGCCAGCACCAGCACACATCAGTTTGTGAGAGGGTGAATTAAGCTCAATGGAATGATGAATGCACAGATTAGAAAAGACATCTAGGCTCTGTCTACATTAAGTTTTCCTTCTTATCTGAGAAAAATAAAGATTTGAACAAGTCTACAACCACATTAGATGCTGTACTTACAGTCATATTGTACTTGTAGTATAGCACTAACATGCCGGCACATTTTATCATGGTATCATTTTTGTTTTGGTTAATAGTTTGTGCACCTATTTTTGTGAGATACTAACTATAGTGAGTCTGGGCTTAAGTTATCAACCCATCATGAAACTGTCCAAAATGGCTTTATTTAGAGCAAAGGCACGTATGCTAAAAATACAGTAAAGCTGGATTCATGCTGCCCCTCTGTTGTCCTCGTAGGTGCAACCGGAAGGCTTGTGTGATGAAATTTACATCATATCCTCCAGTCCGCTAGTGTCAGCAGAACTCCTCTGTGGAAGACCGCATGCAGCCCAAATTTTCTGGCCACGCGGCCTAACTGCAGCCTGACCGCGTTGACTGCGCATGTGCAAGATTGAATGTCCTGTTCACAAGGTGGCGCTACCAACACAACATACAAAGTCAAAGTAGACAAAGAAGACAAAGAGGAAGCGGAAGACAAGAATAAACATACATGAATCATTTTGCAGCAGCGGCACCTTGAGCTGAGAAGAGCAATGAAAAACAATAATTCCTCCTTTTCCTTGAAACCACGCCATTGTTGTTGCTACAAAAAAACGTGCATCGCTCTTGTGTTTATAGCCAGTGAACAAACTGGTGTGTTAGTGCATTTGTGCTACCCATAGGGGTGGTGCAAAACTACAAATAACAGTTGTACACATGCATCAACCGCTTGGCCTCGTAGACAAAGAAAGTGACCATGTACAGCACCACATGCGTGCCAGGCTTGTCTAAAGCGCATGCGGACCAAAGCAGACCAGAAGGGGGAATGCAGCATGAATCCAGCTTAACGCTGGAACCATTAAACAAAAAACCTCTTTTTTTATTTAAGTTTCTCCCTTCCCCATTCCCTCAGGAGGTCTTTGCTTCCTACCAGGCTGTTGTCTTTCATAAGGATATGTTCTTTGCTAACTTGCCTGGTTAAATAAAGGTTGATGATGATGACACATACACTAATTATAAATCTAAGATCTTCCTTCATACACACAAACAGTACTGAATCAACCATAGAGAACTACAAACTATAACAGCACATCATAAAGCCATCAGAAAGTACACAATATAAAGAGGCAATCATTGCATAGTAGAAATAGGGAGTAGGAGCAGGGTGGCTTGAATCCAAGTCAAATTTACATCCCATTTTTGGACACCAAAAAAGGACTAAATATTCAACTTGAACGTGATAATACCTGACTTTTTAAACTAAATTTTTCATGTTTCTAAACATTAATGTGTAATGACTGATAAGCATAAACCTGACTGTGAGAGCAGAGAACTGTCACGATCTGTGCACAGGGGGATTTCACCATGCTCTGTTCCTTTGCTTTTTGTTTTTCTTTATTTGTATAATGTTGCTTTTTGGAATTCTATGCCTGTTGTGTTTTTTAGTTTTCACATATTTGATATTGTTTCTTTATGTGATTTATCCTCCTGTTTTCATTGTGCAGTTTTGTTCTTATTTGCTTCCACTTTATTTTTTCTTTTCTCCCTTAGGAGTTGCAGTTGTCAGGAGCACTTCCGGGTTTTTCCCTGGTGGTGGACGGTGCTCCTGTCAAACTGTCAGCTCCAGGACTCACAGCTGATTGTCAGTGTCTCCTCAGCCCGCTCTTGTGATTCACACCTGTCAGCATTTGTTTCATTTGTGTTTAACTGTATTTAATGGCTGTTATGTTCATTCCTCCTTGCCGGAGTCTTACATTCTTCACCTTCGTCTCCACCAGAACCACCCCTTCTTCTGGTGTGATATTGTAAGTTTTCTTTGTTTGTCTATTGGATTTAGTTTTGAGCACGGGTTTGATGTTGTGTTTGTTTTTTGTAAGAAATTCACAAACTGCAGTCCTGCGCATGGGTCCCTCTCTCTGCCCCCAGGGGCAATTTATGACAAGAACAGCAGAACCAAAATATGGGTTTGCTGTAATAGCGCCAAGCAAAATGATGAAATATGAATTCAAGGATTATATTGGTGATATCAGTAAAAATAGTGAGTGCTGCCAACCTTAGATTAGTGACATTCAACAATAAACGTGACAACCTAATAGTATTGTATATATATTTATATATTTATGTGTACATATGTATATTCACTGCTCTTATTTTCTTATCTTTTAAATTACTGCTCTGAGTGTTGCTATCCCTGTGCTGTTGCAATCCTGGAATTTCCCCACTGTGGGACTAATAAAGGCTTATCTTATCTTATCTTATCTTATACTGCATTCCAGGAGTCGTCTAAAGCCAGAACCTGTTGAGTTCCCAACTTGAAGCTTAGAAAGTGGTCATCTCAGATGGGATATCATTCCAACCTCAAATATAAATGGAACACAGCAAAAGCCTTGCTTGTGATTTGCTGTAGTATGGTTTATGTTTATGCTTTATTTATTATCTGTTCTTTACATGTGTGACTTCCTTTTTGTTATTCATTATCAATTAAAAAAAAACGTAATATAATACAGCACTCTTCTGGAATTTGTGATTTACAACCCTGTTATCTCCTTCGATTGCCACAATAACAACATAGATGCAATTAAACTGCATTCACTGACAGGGAGCATGTGCAGTGACCCCAACACTCTCGCTTCACTCTCCCGTGCACCCCTCCCCCTTCATCTGTTCACTCTGCCTCCCCATATGCCCTCTCTTCCTCCCTTACTCCACCCCCACCTTTAAGAGATCATCACTGTCTACAGGCTCCCATAGAGGAAGCAAGAGCAAAAGGAAACCTGGACATCAGTGTGATGGACTCAAAGAAAAGCATCACATGTAACCAATTCAGAATACTAGTCACAAAAGAAACTGAAGAATGCAATGATCCACAGCTTTTACCATGGAAAATGCCATTTTGACCTTTTTGTCCAAAAGAAAGCAGACATAATCCATGCCTTAAAATGATGGTAAAACAGCTGAGCTCTAACATCAGCTTTAATTTTTTTAAACTTTTTTTTCTTGTAAATGACTTTTTTTTTCTTAAAAAATTGAGAGCTGTTTGTTGCAACATTTTTGAATGTTTTTTTTTTTTCTCTTTCAAATTAGAATTTTTTTTTTCCCCCATAAATTTGTGATTTTTTTCTTTTGTCAAAGCCACAAAGTACCACTGATTCTAGGCAAAATAGCCAAAATAGTCACATATGGCTCTGGATTGCGCATGGGGCTGAGTGATATTCAGGGTGTAAAACTGATGTAATCTTGCTGTTTTTTTGTTTTTTTTTTCAATTTTTTGTTTTTCCCCTCTCCCCAATGTACGTGCATAGAGAGTTTTTCATGTACTTCCCTTTTAAGGAGTGCCCAGTAGCTCCGGAACCCGGAAAGATCGCAGTCAGTGCTGTTCAGAAACAGCACAACACAGCATAAAATGAAAACTGCTTGTAACAAAAATAAATGTGGTCTCTATCTAATCTAATTAATGACTGATTCTTTAATTCACCTGAAGATGCAAAAAAAAAGTGAGTGAAGTGAAGTGTGCAAAAACTAACACATATAGTGGTTTGAAAAAGTGTTTGCCCCCTTCCTGAGTTCTCATTATTTTTGTATGTTTGTCACACTTAAATGTTTCAGATCATCAAACAAAATTAAATATTAAACAAAGATACAGTAATACAAGTAAACACAAAATGCAGTTTTTAAATGGAGGTGTTTATTATTAAGGGGAAAAAAATTCAAACTTACATGGGCCTGTGTGAAAAAGTGACCCCCCCCCCGTTAAAACATAAATTAATTGTGGTTTATCACATCTTTGAAAGCTGAGTTCAATTTCTCTACCCACACCCAGGCCTGATTACTGCCACACCTGTTCTCAATCAAGAAATCGCTTAAATAGGACTTGCCTGACAAAGTGAAGTAGACCAAAAGATCCTCAAAAGCTAGACATCATGCTGCGATCCAAAGAAATTCAGGAAGTAGTTGAGATCTATCAGTCTGGAAAAGGTTATAAAGCCATTTCTAAAGCTTTGGGACTTCAGCAAACCACAGTGAGAGCCAATATCCACAAATGGCAAAAATATGGAACAGTGGAGAACCTTCCCAGGAGTGGCCAGCCAACCAAAATTACCCCAAGAGCGCAGTGACGACTCATCCAAGAGGTCACACCCCACACCCCACAACACCCCACAACAACATCCAAAGAACTGCAGGCCTCACTTCAGTTAAGGTCAATGTTCATGACTCCACCATAACAAAGAGACTGGGCAAAAATGGCCTGTACGGTAGAGTTCCAAGATGAAAACCACTGCTGAGCAAAAAGAACATAAAGGCTTGTCTCAGTTTTGCCAGAAAACATCTTGATGATCCCCAAGACTTTTGGGAAAATACTCTGGATTGATGTGACAAAAGTTGATGTTTTTGTAAGATGTGTGTCCCATTACATCCGGTGAAAAAGTAACAGCATTTCAGAAAAGGAACATCATACCAAGAGTAAAATATGGTGGTGGCAGTGTGATGGTCTGGGACTGTTTTGCTGCTTCAGGCCCTGGAAGACTTGCTGTGGTAAATGGAACCATGAATTCTGCTGTCTACCAAAAAATCCTGAGGAAGAATGTCCAGCCATCTCTTCGTGACCTCAAGCTGAAGCGCACTTGGGTTCTACAGTAGGACAATGATCCAAAACACACACTAACAAGTACACCTCTGAATGGCTTAACTTCTTAAGGATTACATTTGATTACATGATCTGCCTCTCCTGTGGCTGATGTCACAGATCTGCGCCTGTCACATGATTGGTCAAAAAGTCTAAAAAAAAAAACCCCAAACCCAGATGTACCAAGCATTTCACATCACTAGATGGCAGACACATATAGTGTAGCTTACTGGTCTGCACTGGAGGACCAAGATCAGCAAAACCAGAACCGCGTCGAAGCTGATATCACTTCCGGGGCGCAGAAGAAGGGATGTATAAACAATTGTGCAGTATACTGTATATTCCACAGGGAGGAAGCATTTGCTCCAAATTTTGCCAGCTATGATCTTAGTTGATCATATGGTCTTAGTGCTGCTAGATCTTACAGCAGCCTTTGACACTGTGGACCACACTATCCTTTTGTCATGCCTGAATCACTATGTTGGCATCCATGGCACTGCACTTAAGTGGTTTGAATCCTACCTTTCTAATAGAACTTTTTCTGTAATGATTGGTGACATGTCCTCTTCTAGTGCCTCTCTCTCCTGTGGGGTCCCACAGGGCTCTATTCTTGGCCCTATTCTGTTTTCATTATATATGCTGCCACTCGGGTCAATAATAGCCAGGCATAACATGTCTTTCCACTGTTATGCAGACGATTTGCAGCTTTATTTACCTTTGAACCCAGAACAAACTAACTCACAAAGTGTTCTATTGGATTGCATCATTGATATTAAGTTGTGGTTAAGCCAAAATTTTCTCCACTTAAATGAAGAAAAAACAGAATGTATTGTGTTTGGGGATACTGTAATGGCTGGCTTTGGTACCCTCTCTTTAAGGCTCAGTTCAGCTGTCAGAAATTTGGGGGTGATTTTTGACAGTCATTTAAAATTTGATAAACAGATTGACAATGTAGTCAAGATGAGCTTTTATCAATTACGTTTGTTATCCAAAGCCAAACCTTTCCTGAGCAGTCATGATCTTGAGATAGCCATCCATGCTTTAGTCACGTCTCGACTTGATTACTGCAATGCACTTTATGTTGACATCTCTCAGTCTTCTCTCGGCCACCTTCAACTTGTGCAAAATGCAGCGGCCCGTCTTTTGACCAACACACCTAGGCGAGAGCACATTACTCCGATCCTTTATTCACTTCATTGGCTTCCAGTCCATTTTAGAATTAATTTTAAACTTTTGCTTTTTGTTTTTAAAGCTCTTAATGGCCTTGCTCCGGTTTATATGTCTGAGACTTTGACTGTCTGTGACCAAGGCAGGGCTTTGAGGTCATCCAATCAGCTTTTGCTGGATGTGCCTAGGTCAAGGTATAAACATTGGGGTGACCGAGCCTTTTCTGTTGCCGCCCCCAGGCTCTGGAATAATCTCCCCCCTGACCTACGTGCTATCTCTGACCTGGCCCTTTTTAAATCAGAACTTAAGACATATTTGTTTAGGATGGCTTTTAATACCCAGTAGTGGTGATATTTGTCTTGGCATTTTTTTTTTTGTTTTTGTTTTTTTTTTGGTTTATGTTATTTGTTTTTAATGCTCTGTGTGTTTTTAATGCTGTTTATTTTCTGTAAAGCACTTTGGTCACCTATGGGTTGTTTTAAAGGGCTATATAAATAAAGTACATTACATTACATTACATGATTCTAAAAGGGATTATTTAGCTTCTGAAGGTGAATATTTACCTTCCGGACAGCACAAGATGGACCGGAGTGGAACACTTCGTCCCCCATTGAAGAAGCTACACGTGATGGAGAGGACAATACTGCCGGTTCTGTGGGGTAAACTAATCAAAATTGAGGTGGAATAAATCAGAAGATAAATGTGATTGTTTCTGGATGTGGGAGAGAAAGCGAAAATGACCGACAGAAGATAAAATAAGGACCTGGGTGAGCACACGGATGAACACACGGATGCATGGCGACACATGTCGAGCTGTAGATCTGATGTTTTTTATCAGTTTGTTTACATTCTACTGATTTTCTGGTTCATATATTTTGAAGGTAAGATAAAAAAAAAAAACATCCTTTGTGTAAATATGTCCAAAGTCCACTTTGACTGAAAGTTATGTAATCTGATGTGGCTACCGTCACATTACGCAAATCAGATGCTTAATTTACTCCTATCATAAACTTTGGATCATATTCTACATCTTTCTCATTGAGAGTAAGCCATTATCTCTTACCATTTTCAAGTTACAGCCTTTGGAATTTGTGATATCTAAACTGAATATTTTCTTGAAAAAAAATCTTTGCCACCAGAGGGTGCATGCAGATGGCGTGGATCTGCGAGCTAACTCCTCAAGTAGTTAAGAAAAACAAAATGAAGACTTTGGAGTGGCCTAGTCAAAGTCCTGACCTGAATCCAATTGAGATGCTGTGGCATGACCTTAAAAAGGCGGTTCATGCTCGAAAAACCTCCAATGTGGCTGAATTACAACAATCCTGCAAAGATGAGTGGGCCAAAATTCCTCCACAGCGTAAAAGATTCATTGCCAGTTATCACAAATACTTGATTGCAGTTGTTGCTGCTACGGGTGGCCCAACCAGTTATTAGGTTTAGGGGGCAATCACTTTTTCACACAGGGCCATGTAGGTTTGGATTTGTTTTTCCTTAATAATAAACACCTTCATTTAAAAACTGCAGTTTGTGTTTACTTGTGTTATCTCTGTCTAATATTTAAATTTGTTTGATGATCTGAAACATGGGGCGGTAGAGTGGTTAGCACTGCGGCAGCACAGCAACTCACCCTTGGCCGGGGGATCCTGGGTTCAATCCCATGCCCCGACCAAAAGCGATCTGTGTGGAGTTTGCAAGTTCTTGCCGTGTCTGCGTGGGTTTAATCTGGGATTTCTCCGGTTTCCTCCCACATGCCAAAAACATACAAGTTAGGTTAATTGGCATCAAACTGGGGATTCTAAATTGTCATTAGGTATTACTGTGAGAGTGAATGGTTGTCTGTCTCTCTGTGTTGGCCCTGCGATGGACTGGCAATCTGTCCAGGGTGTATCCTGCCTCTCGCCCAAAGATGCTGGGATAGGCTCCAGCCCCCCTGCAATCGAAAAAGGATTAAGTGGAAGAAGATGGATGGATCTGAAACATTTAATGTGACAAACATACAAAAAAAAAAAAAGAGAGAAATCAGGAAGGGGGCAAACACTTTTTCACATTACTGTAGATGCCTGGAGCTAATTTGCTGTTGGTCTCTGACAGCTATCTCTGACATGTCAACCGTTTTATAGCAGGAATGGATGAAAAAATGGACAAGCTAAGGCTGTATTTAAGAACCTGATCAGAAACTCATAATCACTATGTGGTGGTAACGCAATCATGACTGGGTAAAGGGTTCCCCCAGTGTAGCTGACAAGATAATTAGCAGCCACTGTGAATCACGTGATCCACAAACCCTCAAGAAGTATGTAAACAAACGCTGACTTCTGCACTGGACAATGTTTAATATGTGTGTGAAATGACAATAGCCCTGGTCTTTATTAAATTATGCTCATTTACTACCGCACCACAGTGGTATGACACCACACTCTTGTAATATTACTTAATTACAAGCTTTGTCAGTGAACTAAAAGGGAGAAGAAAAGAGGGGAAAAAACAAAACCAATGTGAAAGGGTCAATTAACCACAATGCTGATTTAAGGTCAAATTGCCCAGACCTAATGCATGGAAGGACTAGCTTTTCTCATAGACTTATTCCCTATGCACTTGCAGATTTTTCACTTGTTTATAGTATTTGCAGATGTGTCCCTCATTTCACTGGCAGTGTCATGTGTTTTGTTTTGATTTTTTTTTTTTTTTGACTACATAAAATTCCCCAATTCTTATGATGCTAAGTCTTTTTGGAATCTTTTCAGAACGTACTCAGAAGTCAATTAAAACTGAAGCTAAAAACAACACATACCAAAAACAGCCTGCTAATGTGTAAACATGCCATTACACACTGCAATAAGACCAACAAAAAACAGAAAAAAAGGAATTGTTTAATCAAACAGAATTCAAAGCCTTGTTTGTACGTGCTTGTGGAATGGTTTGACTCTGGAACTGAAAAAAACGTCTGAGAAGGAAAGCAAAGTGGAACATTTCAAATACTAATGAAATGACTTTTTTTTTTTTTTAAAAGAGCTAGTTTGTACAAACTTTTATTTATAAATGCAACTCATTGGTTGAATAATCCAGATGTTGGGAATACGGACTCCAATTCACCCTGAACACTTTGAGCCTATTTAACATGCTTCTATCACAGGGCAGTGGCTCATTATCAGCATGGATGACAGAGCCTTTTTACCCGTCTGTTATTGCCCTGGGGCACAAACTGTGACCTCTGACTTAGAGACAAACGTAGACTACTGCACATGCACATAGACTCATAAACTTTTATAGAGTGATATGTATACAAATAAGTCCAGTATTTATTCACAAATGCACACAATCACCGATACACATTCAGACACTCATCAGACAACAGATGCCTAAGGAACAACTGTGTAAACTACAGGTTGACACAGCCGACGCCGACTGAGTCAAATGCTCTCATAAAAACTGAAAGGGACTGTTTCAGAAAATGCCGATTTCACACCTGGCTCCTGCTTCTTCATCCATTTTTTGCTGAGGAGAAAACGACAGCTGAGAATGAGGTGAGTGGGTTCTGAATCATAGTGTTTTTACCATCTTAATGTCACAGAAGAAATGAAAGGGTTGAGCAACAAAGTCCAAATAGAGAGACAGAAGCAGCTGCCAGTCCCTAGAAAAAAAAATCTTCTGAGATATTGTGGTTCACTGCCCACGGATGTGACTCAACTTCCTGCTTAAATGTTATATTTGTGGGAACTAAATCAAGAGGATGTGCATTAATGCAAAATTAAATAATGGAGAGAATATTGTCAGTAAAATGAAAGTTAAGACACAAAAAAAGTGAAAACTGTACATCACATTGTTGTTAAGGACAGCAGTAAATCTACAGTATCTGCATTCCCGCATACATCATTAACAAGCCCTGAACTCACCACCTGGCCACTGATCAATAAGTCTACAGCCATTTTCAGGCATAGATGGGTAATGACTGTCCCTCAGGACACAGTCCCTACATCATGTCCTCTTATGTTCATTTTTATTTCATTCTCCACACCTTCTGCCCCTTGTATCCACTCATGAGTTTACGTATTATTCCATGTATATAGTTTGCACTCTTTGGATGCATTAAGTTAAAATGGTGGGGGATTTCCATGGAACAGACCATTGTAAACAGGAATGTCAGCTTTCAGTTTGTTCTCCTTCATGTCGTGCCCTAATACAAAGTGATCTCTCATTGTAATTTCTTCATAGTGTCTGTAATGTACATTGACTGACAAGTTATTAATGGCCTAATTGCAATTCATGCTAATCTTAGCTGCCGCACTAATAAGGAAAGCTAGCGCCTCACAATTAAGGAGCAGTTTTGAAAAGACTTGCTGCTACATTACAATACCATTTCCTCAATAGGGCTGTGTACTCAAATGCCATGGGCATTAGATAGCTAAGTGGGTCCCCCCTAGCTACAAGGTCAATCTCAGTATTATACCATAAAATGCTCTTGTCAGTGACTTAATAGTACTTCAGAAATTAAGCTATTATTCACCTTTCATTAAAGGCATTTTTCATTTCACACAGCTGTACAAGAAAGGGAGGGGGGTCTCTTCCCATCACAGCATTTACACTCATGGTGACAAAGATAAACGTTATAAATATCCCAACCAAAATAGCTTTGACATGCATTCCTGTAACTCCAGCCTGTTTTTGCATATCATACATTTAACACTCCCACTCACATCAATTAAGACCTTTAAGTTGGATTCATGATACTTTTCCGCTCTGGTCCGCTGAAGTGCATGTCCACTTTTGACGAGGCCGGTAAGCACATGGTTGTGCTTACCAGCTTCACTTTTTCACTTTTTCACTGCTTCACTTTACTTGTCTACCAGGCCAAATGGTTAACGCATGTGCACAACTGTTACAGTATTTGTAGTTTCCCCCAAGTTCTATGGGTAGCACCAATGCACAAACACGCCAGTTTGTTCACCAGCTACATAAAAGTGAAGAAACGAGAGACGAACACATATTTTTTGTAGCAACAACAATGGCATCATTTCGAGGAAAAGGAGGAATTACCATTTTTCAATGCTCTTCTCTGCTCAAGCTGCTACTGCTGCAATACGATTCATGTAATGTTTGTTCTCATCTTCATCTTCCTCTTCTTTGTCTACTTTGTATGCCTTGTCAGTAACGCCACCTTGTGAACAAGAGGTTCAATCTTGCGCATGCGCAGTCAACGCGGTCAGGCCGTGCGATCAGAAAACTTGGGCTGCACATGGACGTTCACAGAAGGGCTCTGTGGACGTCCGCGGACTGGACACGATGACAGAATTTTCATCACACAAGCCTCGTGGTCAAGCAAATGTGGCCAGCAAAGGTGCAGCATGAATCCAGCTTTAGTGGGTCAGCGACGCCAAATACCTTGGCACATCGGTGTCCAATACAGCCATAGATATCAAAATAAGGACAGCTGAGGTATGGAAAACTCATAATAGCCTGAGGATGGAGTGGACCTCAAACCTATTAACACAAATCAACATCCATTTCTTCCTGGTAACAATGGAAACAGTGCTACTTGAAAGAAAAATTCCATATTATTCAATATTATTCATGTCATCCATGTCTGATATACTGGTGAGTTTTAAATTGTTCAATGTGTGATTCATGTGGCCTTCAGTATGCCCCAGTCCATGTGTGAATGTGTTTAGATCAGCAATTACAAGGACGCAGCTGTTCTACTGATACCTTTTGTTCTGCATTCATTATGTTTAGCCCTGCGTGACTGAGAGATATACTGGCTCCCTGTTTCCTGGGACAAAGATAAGAACTATACACCGTGTCTCGCCAGATGTACTCAAGGACAGTCTCTCCATCTCCCTATGGAAAACACAGCTTTAAAAGTTTAGACAATGGATGACTGAGTTAGAAGTATGCATGAGTAGACCTGGGGCTACTTCCTGTATCTCTTCTCCTAGCCAGAAGAATAAATCTTCTCATAACTCAAAATCCTGCCTGCTGAATTTTTTGACTCAGACTCATTTCAATTCAGACTTTTTCGAACACTACTCTATGGCTATGAGAGCTGGACTCACATTATTCCTAGAGAAAAGACTGAATGCCAACTATACCAGGATGTTTAGAGCTCCACTCAACATCAGCTGAAAGGACAAAACCCCTACCACCATTCTCTATGGCAGTGTTTTTCACCAAAGGTTTGCCGGAACATTCGGGTTGTGGGAAATTTTCTAATGTCACTTCTTAATAGGTCCAAAAAATTGCAAATAATTTTCCGTTGCTGCATATGGGTTCTATAGGCACCCATGCACCTGTGCAAAACAAAGACGATTCATTTTCAATTTTTTGGATGAATTAAGAAGGGGAATTAGACAATTTCCCATGGAAACCTGAATGTTCTGGGAAACCCCAGTTGAAAAACATTGCTCTACTGGAACCTGACACAGGCTATAGTGACAAGGTCACTTGCATGAGGCTTCACCTCACAAACACTGCCATTGACACCAACAATTCTTGCTAGCCAAACTAGTGTTATGGGAATCCACGCATGGACAAAAAAATTAATTGGGGAGGACCACCACTCACATTTTTAGACATCCTGGAAAAGGACACGGAATTAAAAATGTATGTGAGCTGGCAAGAGACATAGAGGACAGAAACAAATGGAGATCCAGATCCAAAACCTGGCTGTGGCCGACATGAACTGCACCCTACTCTCACTCTGAGCAGTCCTGTATTTGTCAAATAATTAGTAAGTCAACATTTAATCTGCTCTTACTAGATGTAAATATCAATCAGTCTGCATGTAACAACAAGTCTATTGGCAAAACCCACTATATTGACAGAAATACACTTTTCCTGTAATAAACACATTTTATGTAAGCTTTGCACAACCTTAAAGCTGGGAGCATTTAATCATTACAAAGACGGCAAACAATTATGACCTGAGATTCATATTTATCAATTCAGCCTACAACTGTTTGAGGAAATTACAAAAGACAGACATGACTGTGGCATTCATACAGATGAAAATACAACAATACACAAGAATCTTGAGTCCAGATTGAAATCATGTTGAATCAAAGAGAAAATACATTTCAATAAATACAATAAAAGGCCTCCACATCCTTTGTAATTTCCTGTTCCTGTCTGCTTTTCTTGGTGTTTTTGTGCCACTATTGCCAGAGCTATAATTGATTAAACTTCGTCTTTATCAGTCACCCTAACAAATCTCCGTGCACACACATACGCGCATATATTTAATCAAAGGGGAGGCCTGTAATGATTTATTCATCCCTGCAGCTACCATCTCCTTCAGACCCTCTGCACCTCCCCCACATTCAGATCATAAGATATTCAGAAGTGATTGCTAAAGTCAACTCAAGGCAATGCAGAGCTTTTATTAAATAACAAACCAAACCAAATCATGCATTGAGAATGACTCATTACAAACAAAGATCATTTCTGGTGCTAAACCATAAAGTGACTAATGCTTCATTCTCATCTAACATCAGGGTTTGTCTGCCCTTTTATGGTTTAAGTGCATCAGCCGAATCAGTTTCTTCTCTTGCAATGCTGCCAAAATGAGCATTTCTTTTTTTCCTTGCACTTCCATCAAATGTAAACTGTCTGATTCCTACTGACTCTGCAGATTGTCCCTGCACTGCAAGAGAGCGCATGGTCTGTGAAGTAATATTCCTGAAAGCTCTGGACCAGGCAACGCTGTGTCCCATAGAGCTTTTGTTCAGACTGAGGCAGCCCAGTAAAGGAATGGGAGAATGCTAAATAGGCAAGAGGGAAAGTGGAAGATAGAGAAGGGAATTAATCAAGTGTGTGTGCATGCCAGCCTTTAGATCCGACGTTATATACCCTCTGATCCCCCATATAAATAAGCACTACAACAGTTACTTCTACAAGGGTTTGACAAGAGATTCTTCAGGGAGCTGAAAGCAAGAAAGTTACTGTTGGAGAATGTGAAAAGAAGAAAGAGTGAGTGGGAGAAAAATCATGAATTAGATTAGGGAGGGGAAACGGGGGTCTTCATTCTTAACTCAGAAGCTGGGGGTGAAAAAACTAGCTTTTATCTGGCATTTGTAATGTAGATCAGTGCAAAGAAATTTGTGTTTGTGCTATGATTGTGTGAAGCAAGGAGCAGAGGTCTACTAGCCCCAATTTTAAAACAGCCACTGGCACTAAACCATGACAACAACATCAATATAAATGCATTGCCAATTTTCCCAGTGTGGCAAAAAAAATATATTATAAACAAGACCTATTGCTTGAACTGCTTAACATAAACACAGTCATTTACAGTGGGGAAAATAAGTATTGAACATGTCAACATTTTTCTCATTAAATATATTTCTGATGGAGCCATTGACCTGAGATTTTCACCAGTTATCAGTAACAACCCAAGTAATCCATACATACAAAGAAATCAAGGCAACTGTGTTCACAAAACAAGTTATATTTAATAAAGTGGAATGACACAGGGAAGAAGTATTGAACACATCACGAAAAAGAGGTGCAAAAAGGCATAGAAAGCCAAGAAACCAGTTGAAATCCATCAGAATTTAGGAAGTCATCCCATCCCCCATCACTGCAAATTAATTTCAGCTGGTTAAGTCCTGACTGATAGCCTTTAAAAAGGTCTGTGAATGTCAGATTGTCACACCACAAAGAACTCATGATGGGTAGAAGCAAAGAGCTCTCTCTAGACCTTTGCAACCTTATTGTTGCAAAACATAATGATGGCATTGGTTAACGGTGCATTTCTAAACTGTTGAATGTTCCAGTGAGCACTGTTGGAGCCATCATTCAGAAGTGGAAAGAACATCATTTTACCATAAACCGGCCATGACCAGGAGCTCCTTGCAAGATCAGAAGAGTTATCCAAGAGCCAAAGACCACTCATGGAGAGCTCCAGAAAGACCTGGAGTTAGCAGGTACTGCTGTTTCAAAGAAAACAATAAGTAATGCACTCATTCGACATGGGCTCTATACCAGCTCATCTCACAAGACTCTATCACTGAAGAAAAACATGTTGAAGCTCATTTAAAGTTTGCTGCACATTTGGGAAAGCCAGTAAAATACTGAGAGAATATCGTCTGGTCAGATGAGACCAAAATTGAACTTTGTGGAAATCACAACACACAGCATGTTTGGAGGAGAAATGGCACTGGACATCAGCCCAAAAACACCATACCAGTAGTGAAGTTTGGAGGTGGGAGCATCATGGTGTGCAGGTGTTTTTCAGCACATGGTACAGGCAGACTTAATATAATTGAAATAAAGCTGAATGGACAAATGTACAGAGACATCCTTGAGAAGAACCTGTTGCCATCTGCCAAGATGCCAAAGATGAAACAAGGGTGGACCTTTCAGCAAGACAATGATCCCAAACACACAGCCAAAGAAACTCTCAACTGGCTCCAGAGAAGGAAAATAAAGCTGCTAGAATGGTCAGTCACCTGACCTGGATCCAATACAAAATCTATGGAACAAGCTGAAGATCAGAGTTCATAGAAGACACCCACGGAACTTCAAGATTTGAAGACAGTTTGTGTGGAAGAATGGGCTAAAATCACTCCTGTGCAATGCCTGCACCTAGTTTCTCCATGCAGGAGGCATCTGGAAGCTGTTATTACCAACAAAGGCTTTTCTACTAAATATTAAATGAATTTCATCAAGTGTGTTCAGTACTTCTTCCTTGTGTCATTCCGCTTTATTAAATATAACTTGTTTTGTGAACACAGTTGCCTTGATTTCTTTGCATGTATGGATTACTTCAGTTGTTACTGATATCTGGTGAAAATTTCAGGTCAATGGCTCCATCAAAAGTATGTTAAATGAGAAAAGATGTTGACGTGTTCGATACTTATTTTCCCCGCTGTGTATATGATCCTCTGTAACTAGATAACGATGTTAACCAGTGAAAAACCTACATTTTTCCACCACAATGGCTGGCATCTTGGTTACTTGAGAGAAGACAAGGAATGACCATTCAGTTGGAGGATACTTCATCAGTGTCATTGACAAAGTAGCTAACGGTGGCTAGTATACAGTATATGAGGCAATGACATTTACATTACCAAGAGTAATATAATTACCTAGAGTACCACTGTCCTGCTGTTTCCTGTTTCACTGCAGCACAAAGACATGCAACTCACACAACTGGCAGTTTTCAATTTGCAACAATGTACTGTCAGTGTGTACCATATGTGTAAGTGTCAAAGAAACTACATGGTGTGTACAATAAACTCCATGACACTAGTGAATAAAGTATTCAAAGATAGACACAATGACTTAATCATATCTAGGGTGTCAACTTGTCCTTGTCTAAAGGTAATAAAATCATCACCCACAAAACCAATAATTAACACAAAGCACTTAGCTGTACAGTACACTTACGTAAGTCAATGGCTGTGTTTAGGTGGAAAATACTTCTTCAGTCTGATAATGGTTACTAATGTGTGCTTACATAATCAAAGCATTTAATCATAATGTTTTGGGTTTTTTTTTTTACATGCGCAAAGTAATTTATGGGTCAGAGCCACTTTAATTAGCCCTGCAATGCTGAATTTTGCTTCTGAAGATTAATAAAGTGAACCTGAAGCTGAAGTTGCTTTGAAACGTTTTTTAGCAATATTTGATCCCATTCATGATTCTTGCTTTATTTAACTGTTCAAATACTTGCTGAACAATCTCATTATTATGAGCCCTTTGACCAGTGAGATGTTCATCAATCCTGAATTCTGTTGAAAATTTCAGACGGCCACTGTTTGATGCCAGACCAAAGGACCAAACAGCGGCTTCTTCTGCGGATAGTTTCAGTTTGGGTTGGTGTAATCTGAACGCGTGTTGGGATTCTGGTGCGCACCAAACAGAGCAAAGTCTGGTCCCCCTGAAAACGTGGGTCTTGGTTTCTCTTGCAAATGAAGTGGGGTGCGCTTTGCTTGCAGTGTGAATCAAAATGGAGGTATCCAGCAGACCAAAGGGTGAAGTGCCCCGCGGAATTTGTGTAACCATAGCATCACATAGTCTGAGAGAGAAGTGGTGTTTACCATAGTACATTCTTGGTAGAAAATAACAGTAAAGACAACCACGCGAATCTGAGAAATCTTTTAACCAGTGAAAGCCGAGGAGAAAAGTAAAAAAAAAGAGTCTAGTTTGTGGTGGACAAACAACCCGGCTGAAGGGAACGGATTCCTTTTTCGGCCCTGGCCAATCGATGAGCCCTGATTTTTCCTTGGTTTGCTGAGATTTTTTCTTCATGGGCAGTGGTGGTTTCACCTACAGTGCCCCAAACAAGCAGTTATATGTAACTGCGTGACATTGTCCAGCAGTTTGGTCCGCTGCAGTGTGAATGCAAACCAAGCCAGTTGAACTGAGACCCCCGGACTATCCTGGGCTGAATGCAGCCTAACAAAAAAGTAACATCAGCCCCCCAGCTTTGTTTCAGGTGCCTCTCAAACACTTGACATACACAGTGTGGATTCATACACTTGTGGCCGCGGAAGTCAGGAAAGTATATACAAAGTTTCATGCTATATTGTACTGTTATGGATTTGTTCCAGGTACTCTATATTATTTCATGACATTAAGAACTTACAGGATAAAGAATTAGAAATTCTTGAACATCTGAATTCATCTAACAACTTTGCAGATCTGCAAACTAACTGTGAACTAGTAGTTGGCCAAATATGGTTATAGTGTGTCTGCAACAATTTTAGGAGTAATGCTTAGATCCTCCCCAAACCCCTCAACCCAGGAGCCTAAAGGTGGATGATGGGGTGGTGAAAACAGCAGTGGCATGTCAGGAGATGAAAAAATCTACATACTAAATACCAGATTGGTAGGTGTTTGGTTTTTTTTTTTTTTTTTAAATGTGTGGTCTGGAGAATGAATATTTTGTATGATATAACACAACTCAGCACCGACTCAACTTCACTCTATTTCAGACATTTGTGATCCTCAACTAATTATAGCCCAATTACTTTTGTACATGTCCTGTTAACAGAATAACTGGAAATGTTATAAACCGAGTATGCTAAAATCTTCAGGAGATGTTGGAAATGATCAATTAATGAAGTGGGGGGATGACCTAATCACCAACTGGACACAGGACTTTTTACATGAGTTTAGTTAGCGGATTTTACAGATTTTTTTGCAAAAAGAACACTCACTAATACAGGATAAGAACTTGTATTTTATAGCACTTTTTCTAATCTCAAAGCACTTAACTAGCAACTATATTAAAAACTCCTTAAGAGTCCGTGACATAATTCAACCAAGACATCGTTAGAAAGAAGACCTACTATGTTTTTATTATGTGTAGACAAAAAAATTCAATAAAATTTTGTTTCCATATACTACCATAAATTACATCATGATGCAGACGATTGCGATGTTTGTTTGTCGAAATTGGGTCAAACGCCGCCGCCATTTTGTGATGTAATGAGGTAAACCAAAGAAGTAAACAAGCATGGCTGAGTACACTGAAGCGGAGGAAGTTGTGAGAGATTTCAGTGAAGATTTGAGTGATTTGTCGATAGTTTTTGAGGAAGAAGCAGGATCGAGTAATGAAGAAGAGCGAGTTGGTTCTAACGAAGGACTGCAACACTATTTATTTGAACAATATCATTCAGGAAGCGACGATTGACTCGCACGTTTCAGAGGATAAAGGGTCCGACGGTGAAGGGTTAGAGATGGACATCGGTCGCCTCCAAAACACTGAATGGTAATATATAGATCTAAATTTCCCCGATCGGGTGGTCAGGGAACTTTTTTAAAAAACGCTCAGATATCCAGTTTCGGTAGGCAATGAAGATTTATAAAAAGGAAGACTGAAAAAAGTAATATACGGACGATAGTTGCGCAAAGATATGGACGATCGCCATATCACAACAGTGCAGAGAAGCAACAGTGTCAAAACTCGCCCTGGAAAACAGTTTGTGGTAATTGATTTTTTTTTTCACATAAGGCGATCATATCAATCGTTTGGTTTTACAGAAATTTTGGCTTCAATTTTTTTGTCAATGCTATTTTTATTTCATTGGGGAAATAAAAAAAATGCTCAGAATATTCAGTTTCGGTAGGCAATGAGATTTATAAAAATGAAAACAGAAAAAAGTAATATAACGTTTTTAAACACAAAGTTTGCTCCATTGGAGTAAAGTCAATAATCAGCTTCAAAATTCATAGGGCAGGATTTTACTTTCTGTGGAAAAAATATAATAAAATCACAATCACCTAATGTGGAAAAAAAAATCAATTACACTAACTCTTTTCCGTGCGAGTTTTGACACTGTTGCTTCTCTGCGCTGTTTTGATATGTTGATATCATCTTGAGTTGTGGGTTTTCATATGAAAACCGTAGGTATAGCAGTCAGTTTTAGAACCCATTTGTAACAAACTTTCAAGCCTAAAGATTCCTGTATAGCAGGCGCCTCCTCAAGACTGTCTGCAGTGAAATGATCGCTACAGAGTACAGAAGATGGTGTTGGTTGCTATTTGTCCCTTGTTCTCTGTACTTGCTTCGCCCATTTTTTAAGAAGATCTGGATCTTTTGGGAATGAGAACAGGCTTATACGTTCACTGGAACAATTAGAACACCCAGCCACCACGCAACGTTTCGGCATTTCTTCACTGATATAGAAGCTATACAGCTTGTTTACACTGACAGCACACAGATCAGCCAAAAGGAAACTCTCCTCATGACATCATATCCGGAAACGAGGTGTGTCTCAGGATATCGCGTTAGTGCAACACGGCGCTAAATTTGAATTTACTTAGAAATATTTTTCCATTTATTTAGCGTTCGAAGTCAACAGATCCAACTATGTGGACGAATGAAGATAAATTCATACTGAATATTGATCCATAGTTCCTACATCGTGTCACAGACACTTTAAGGATTACATTTGATTACATGATCTGCCTCACCTGTGGCTGGTGTCGCAGATCTGTGCCTGTCATGTACGTGATTGGTCAAAAAGTCTAAAAAAAAAAGAACCTAAATAAACCCAGATGTTTAGTACGCATGTACTGTGCTTGTGTGTGAGTGTGCATGAGAAAGTGATAATCAGCAAGAACCAGTTCAGACCAGATGTATTCAACCAACCATCATGGACATTCTCAAGATAATAGAATGCTTAAAGGACTGAGTGATGTGTGTTTGGGTCAGAATGATGCGCAGATAGGCTCTGAGTCCATCCCTGCATTGTTCCCACTGGCCAGTGCTTATTAAATTTGCTGAAACTTTGATAATGCATGATTTTTGACTTCTAGTTATAAGAAATTTTTCCAACATACTTGGCACAACTGAACAGGGACTCCAGATATCTTTCTCCTGGGCTCCAGCACTTTGGACCGCTCACAACAGTTAGTGCACAACTGGCGAAAGTCTTCCCAAGCCGGTTTGTTTTTCCCAAAGGACTGGTTTGTTGGTAGTGAGGCAACAGAGGGACTAGTGCACCAGAGCGGATTGGAGAAGGTGACGGAGCCAAGGCGGATTGAAGTGAGTAAATTAAACTATTAATGGTTTAAAGATGTCTCGTTGTGGTTCAAGTCCAGTCGGTGTAATTATGTGTTAAGAATTGAGATAAATTACTGTAGGTCTGAGTCCGTCAGCAGAGTAAAAGCACCACGGTTTAAGTCCGTTCGGTGAAAATGCATTTTTACTGAGGGTTAGTTTGAGTCTAATTCCAGGAAATAAGCAGCGCAGAGGCAGCATGCAAGGATACAGCGGGAAGAGTACCGCAGAGGAATATCAACGGCCGAATGAAAACAGAATAAATAGGGAAAAAAATATAATAATAATAAAAAATATATAACTTTAATATAATAATAATAATAATAATAATAATAATAATAATAACTAAAACACTTTAAAGTATAACTTAAAATAAGTTAATAAATTAAAATAAATAGCTGCAGTTTGTTTGTTTGTTTGTTTGTTTTTTTAAATAAATAACATCTCTAGGGTTTTACTTTGATGGAATATGGGAAAATCTCAAAGTAAGAGTGTGAGCCCTTACAGCAATTCCCAAATGTAAAAATATGAGGCAAAAATATGGTGATGAAAGTGTCTGGCTGGTGCCTGTCTGGCCTGAAATAGGTTTTCCGGATGGAGGATCATTTAGTCTCCATCAATTACATTATCTGAAAGAAAAGTTAGATGAGAAAAAGTAGAAAATAAAAATGTATGAAAAATAAAAGAGAGCTCCTTCCATCTAAATAAATTATGACATCATAATAATGGTTATAAGGAATTTTTCCCAACAGTCCGCCATTGACAAAGCTGCACACGATGGAGAGGACAATACTGCCAGTTCTGCGGGGTAAACTAACCGAAATTGAGGTGGATTAAATCAGAAGATAAATGTGATTGTTTCTGGATGTGGGAGAGAAAGTAAAACTGACCGACAGAATGACCAACAGAAGACAAAATAAGGACCTGGGTGAGCACACGGACGAGCATACGGATGCATGGCGACACATGACGAGTGGTAGGTCTGATGTTTTTTATCAGTTTGTTTACATTCTACTGATTTTCTGGTTCATATATTTTGAAGACAAGATAAAAAAAACAAAACCATCCTTTGTGTAAATATGTCCAAAGTCCACTCTGACCGAACGTTATGTAATCTGATGTGGCTGCTGTCACATTATGCAAATTAGATGCGTAAATTTACTCCTATCATAAACTTTGGATCGTATTCTACATCTTTCTCATTGACAGTAAGCCATTATCTCTTACCACTTTCAAGTTACAGCCTATGGAATTTGTGATATCTAAACTGAATACTTTCTTGAAAAAATCTTCACCACCAGAGGGTACATGCAGATGGTGTGGATCTACGACCAAAATCCTCAAGTAGTTAATACTATTCTACAAGTTCATCAAAGACAAATACCTAGGGCCAATTCAGAATCACCATTTAATGTTATATGAATGCCTTTGGATTGTGGGAGGAAACCGTATCCAGAGTAAACTCATACAGCACAGAGCAGGGGAGTCAAACATATGACCTGTGGCCCAAAACCGGCCTGCCAGAGGATCCAAACCGGCCCGCAGGATGAATTTGAAGGTGTGAAAAACATAGAAGGCATAGGCTGCCATTTTTCAATAAAGTAACTGCTATTCCCAATTTGTACACTGGGGGGGGGGTCGCACTGTTTTATTAAAACTAGTAGACACAACCCAACATTGAGACCCAGAAATAAATGGCAGAGGGCAGCAATGAGCATGCCCTATTGCACAGAACATTTACTTATTTATTTGTTTTAATGCATACATGTTATACGTTTACATGTCAGGGGATAACTTAATTTTCTTCCTCAATAGATCCCACTTTAGTTTGTATAGTATGGTGAGTCAGTTCAGGTGGTTAGGATTAATTAGGATTGATGACAGATGTGGAAATGTACAGTACCAGTCAAAAGATTGGACACATCTACCCACTGAAAATGAATGTGCAGGTGTGTACATACTTTTGGCTGGTAGTCTATGTAAATTTAAAACAATTTCTTGACAAGTTGTTTTTTTTATCATAAAGTAAAATACTATATTTTTGAGCTCCAGATACCTGTGACTTCTGTGCCTTTGTAGATACACTGTGATGTGTGTAAGTTGTAATGCACATTTGTAAATGAGTAACTGAGGCATAATATTGTTGAAATTGCACTTGTTTCACTTTAAAAAAAAAAAAATGTCCTAATGTACTTGTACTTCTTGCACTAAAACACAGAAACAAATTTGGAGTTGTCATTATTTAGGTTATTATACTATTATTTTACTGGTCCGGCCCATTTGAGATTAAATCGGGTTGTATGTGGCCCCTGAGCTAAAATGAGTTCAACACCCCTGGCATAAAGAGAACATCAAAACTCCTCACAAAAAGGCTCCTAAGAAACAGGAACCTTCTAGCTGTCAAACAACAGTGTTAAGTAGTATTCCACCAATAAATCCATGGAAACAAGAATGAAATGTTCCTGGCAATAAGAATAACATCATATAAAAATGAAAAATATTGGCACAATGGATTTTTTTAAAACAAGTTGTCAGGAGAGATTAAAAATGAGTATAGGACGCAGATGACGTATACAGGAGAAATCACAAAGTGTAAACCAGACCATCAATAGCCACGGTTACATGGGCAAAATTTCTTCAATCAGATTACAATTCAGATCAGAACTTTACTGTTTATATGGATCCTGAAAAAGCTGATCCAATTAGGATGTGCATTGCCATGTGTCACACGTTTGAGTGGAATAAATCATTTTGACCCCCCTCATGGATCATCACCTTATCGTGGTGGGGGGGTTTGCGTGCCCCAGTGATCCCAGGAGCTATGTTGTCCGGGGCAATTTGCCTCTGATAGGGTCTCCCAAGACAAACTGGTCCTGGGTGAAGGGCCAGACTAAGAACGATCCAACAGACTCTCATGAATTGTATATCAAGGATTCAGTGTACCCCGCCCGGTATGGGGTTACCGGGGCCCCACCCTGGAGCCAGGCCTGGGGGAGGGGCTCGAAGGCTAGCGTCTGGTGGCCGGGTTTCTACCCATGGGACCCGGCCGGGCTCAGCCCGAAGGAGTTACATGGGTCCGCCCTCCAGTGGGCTCACCACCTGCAGGAGGGATCATGGGGGTCCGGTGCTATGTGGATCAGGTGGCGGTCAAAGGCGGAGACCTTGGCGGACTGATCCCAAGCTTTCTAAACTGGCTTTTGGTACGTGGAATGTCACCTCTCTGGTGGGGAAGAAGCCTGAGCTGGTGTACGAGGTTGAGAGATACCGGCTAGATATAGTCGGCCTCACCTCAACACACAGCTCCGGTTCCGGAACCAGTCTCCTGGAGAGGGGCTGGAGCTTGGCCTTTTCTGGAGTTGCCCCGGGCGAGAGGCGACGAGCAGGGGTGGGTATTCTTGTATCGCCCCACCTTGCTGCCTCTATATTGGAGTTTTCCCCGGTGGACGAAAGGGTTGCTTCCCTGCGCCTTCGGGTTGGGAAACGGGTCCTGACCATCATTTGTGCCTATGCACCAAATGATGTTTCAGAGTACCCACCCTTTTTGGAGTCTGTGACTGGGGTGCTGGAGGGTGCTCCTCTTGGAGACTCCATTGTCCTACTGGGGGACTTCAATGCGCACGTGGGCAACGACAGTGAAACCTGGAGGGGGTTGATTGGGAGGAACGGCCTGCCCGATCTGAACCCGAGTGGTGTTCAGTTATTGGACTTCTGTGCTAACCACAGTCTGTCCATAACGAACACCATGTTCAAGCATAAGGGTGTCCATATGTGCACCTGGCACCAGGACACCCTAGGTCGCAGGTCGATGATCGATTTTGTTATCGTGTCATCAGATCTGCGACCGTATGTCTTGGACACCCGAGTAAAGAGAGGTGCAGAGCTGTCAACTGATCACCACCTGGTGGTGAGTTGGATCCGATGGCAGGGGAGGAAGCCATTCAGACCTGGTAGACCCAAACGTATAGTGAGGGTGTGCTGGGAGCGTCTGGCTGAGGCCCCTGTCTGGGAGGTCTTCAACTCCCACCTCCGGAAGAACTTCAACCACATTCCGAGGGAGTCTGGAGACATGGAGTCTGAATGGGCCATGTTCTCCACCTCTGTTGTTGAAGCGGCGGCCCAGAGCTGCGGCCGCAAGGTGGTCGGTGCATCTCGTGGTGGCAACCCCCGAACCAAGTGGTGGACACCAGTGGTGAGGGGGGCCATTAAGCTGAAGAAGGAGTCCTATTGAGCTTGGTTGGCTTGTGGGACTCCCGAAGCAGCTGAGGTGTACCGGCAGGCCAAGCGGAGTGCAGTTTGGGTGGTTGCTGAAGCAAAAACCCGGGTATGGGAGGAGTTCGGTGAGGCCATGGAACAAGACTTTCGGTCGGCCTCAAAGAGATTCTGGCAAACTGTCCGGCGGCTCAGGAGGAGAAAGCAGCTCCCCGTCCACACTGTGTATGGTGCGGATGGGACACTGTTGACTTCGACTGGGGACATCGTCGGGCGGTGGAAGGAATACTTCGAGGATCTCCTCAATCCCACTGATACGCCTTTCACAGAGGAAGCAGGGTTTGGGGACAAGGGGGATGACTCGCCTATCACAGGGGCTGAGGTCGCCAAGGTGGTTAAAAATCTCCTTGGTGGCCGGGTCCCAGGGGTGGACGAGATTCGCCCCGAGTACCTCAAGGCCCTGGATGTTGTTGGGTTGTCATGGTTGACACGCCTCTGCAACATTGCGTGGAGGTCGGGGGCAGTGCCTTTGGCATGGCAAACCGGGGTGGTGGTTCCTCTCTTTAAAAAAGGGGACCGGAGGGTGTGCTCCAACTTTAGAGGGATCACACTCCTCAGCCTCCCTGGGAAGGTCTATGCCAAGGTACTGGAGAGGAGAGTCCGGCCATTGGTTGAACCTCGGATTCAGGAGGAGCAATGTGGTTTTCGTCCTGGCCGTGGCACATCGGACCAGCTCTTTACCCTCTCGAGAATTCTCGAGGGTTCGTGGGAGTTTGCCCAACCAGTTTACATGTGTTTTGTGGACTTGGAGAAGGCATTTGACCGCGTCCCTCGTGGATTTTTGTGGGGGGTGCTTCGGGAGTATGGGGTATCGGGCTTGTTGTTACGAGCTATTCGGTCTCTGTACGACCGTTGTGAGAGTTTGGTTCGTATTGCCAACACTCGGTTAGAGCCATTCCCAGTGAGAGTTGGACTCCGCCAGGGCTGCCCTTTGTCACCGATCCTGTTCATAATTTTTATGGACAGGATTTCTAGGCGCAGCCAGGGAATGGAGGGTGTCATGCTTGGTGACCACAGGATCTCATCTCTGTTGTTTGCAGATGATGTTGTCCTGTTGGCTTCATCCAGCAATGACCTACAGCTCTTGCTGGGACGGTTTGCCGCTGAGTGTGAAGCGGCTGGGATGAGAATCAGCACCTCCAAGTCCGAGTCCATGGTCCTCAGCCGGAAAAAGGTGGATTGTCCTCTCCGGGTTGGGGACAGGCTCCTGCCCCAAGTGGAGGAGTTTAAGTATCTTGGGGTCTTGTTCACGAGTGAGGGGAGAATGGAGCGAGAGATCGACAGACGGATTGGAGCAGCATCTGCAGTGATGCGGACGTTGTACCGGTCTGTTGTGGTGAAGAGGGAGCTTAGTTCTAAGGCAAAGCTGTCGATTCATCAGTCAATCTACGTTCCTACTCTCACCTATGGTCACAAGCTATCGGGTAATGACCCGAAAGAACGAGATCGCGGATACCACGCGGCTGAATGAGCTTTCTCCGTAGGATTGCTGGACTCACCCTCAGAGATAGGGTGAGGAGCTCAGTCATCCGGGAGAGGCTCAGAGTAGAACCGCAGCTCCCTCCACATTGAATGGAGAGTCAGTTGAGGTGGTATGGGCATCTGATTAGGATGCCTCCTGGACGCCTCCCACTTGAGGTGTTTCAGGCACGTCCCACTGGGAGGAGACCCCCCCCAGGGCAGACCAGGACTTGGTGGAGAGGACTATGTCTCCCAGCTGGTCTGGGAACGCCTTGGTATCCTCTCTGAAGAGCTGGAGCAGGTGGCTGGGGAGAGGGAAGTCTGGGCTTCTCTGCTTGAACTGCTGCCTCCGCGACCCGGACCTCCGGAAAAGCGGTAGAAGATGGATGGATGGATGGATGGAAATCATTTTGACATGCGCATGTCGACATTCCAAAAATAGTTGAAGAAGAAGCAACTTCCGGTGCTAGCAAGCCCCGCTTCGTGTCTTTCTCTTTTTGAAATGGACCTGTATTGTGTTATTCAGACCTGTACTTTAGCTTCCTGCTGGTCTCCGAATGAAGCTACCAAGTACCATACTTCCTGCATGTGATGAACCCAGAGGGAGACAGCAGGATGATACAGACCCGTTTTGTTTTACTCCCGCTATGTCTTCCGCTAGCTGCTGTAAAGGCGGAAATACGTCACGTCGACGTGTGGCTGATGTACAGACATGCACAGTAAACATATTTTCTGCCCAACCTTCAGAATAAGTGTTTTCATGCGCACTATTCAGATTAACAATCGGCATAACCCACCCGTCTCAATCGGAATGAAATTTTGATCCAAATGAGCGTGATTGGGTCAGAATTAGGGATGGGCATAATTTACCGATTAACCGATAATTGATCATTAAGAATTTCACGAGGAAGTTCATTTTCGTCGACAACCGTTTTTTTTATTTTTTTTTAAACAATCCGAGGTTATTAGGCCTACTGCACGGCCGTCCTCAAACAATGCAATGGCAAAATTTGGGCACAGGGGGCACCATTACACCATCGCCGTACCCTGGCGCGCCCTCAGTTGATACATGCGGGCTTCCGTAGGGCAATCGGCCAAATCATGAAGCGAGTTACGGCGAAGTGTCTGCGTGGGACCATTTCAATTTAAAAAATGACCAGGTGTACTGCAATCACTGCAATGCAGCATATAAATACACCTCAATCGACAGGGTCCATGGAAACACCCTTATTACGCGAAGAAAACCGCCAACAGTGGTTGCGCGCTGAGTAATGGCGGTCGTGAAGATTCTTTATTTTTTCCAGAAACTTTAATGAGAAGGTCATGAAGATTCGGTGTACACACGTCGAGGGAAGCTGCAGGAGGCGGCGTAGTAGGTCGACGGGAAGACTATTCGCACAAAATGGCACAAGAGAACAGCAAAAAGTTTCTGCGCGGCCTAGACTAAGTACAGAGCGATAAAGAGCAATGAATGCGGTCTTCCTTCGCTGGGTGGGCGCTCGGCAGGGACAGACGCTGGGTAAAACAGTCTCGGCAATCAGCTGCGGGGGTGAAACGTCTCGGCCAATCAGCTTGCGAGATTCCCGAGGGCCTCTCCGTGCTGATTCCTGATGTTCTAATGTAGCTCTACCTGCCTTGTTACCGTACCTAAAATGTTAATGATTAACCGATTATTAATCATTAATTCTCCCGACGATCGGTGAAGAAAATTTCACCGAATGCCCATCCCTAGTCAGAATATTCAGATTGGTGTGTTTACATGAAGAATTTTTATTCCGGCTTTTAATCCGGTTACTTGTGTCCATGTAAACATGGTCAATGATAGAGGAGCTAGTTCTGGCTTGGTGAAATCACTGCAAGAGTGCTCTGATGATCTCCTGATTGCTGACCTTGTCTTTGACCTTGAGCACAGCCTAGATGTTGACCACTTGAGGATCATTCTGCATGAGTTTGGCAAACATTGGAGCAATTGCCTAGGATGAGTAATGATTTTAATAAAAACATAAATGCCCAGATCTTCTGACCTTTGACAATGACCTAGATGTTGAACTCAACAGGGATGCAGGCATACCTGAGGATCATTGTGTATGAGTTTGTTGAGAATTAGGGCAATTACCTAGGAGAAAACAGTTTTTACAAAATCTATAAGGTCCTAGAGCTCCTGACCTTTGATCCTGACCTTGACCTGAACCACAACTTTGATGTGGACCCAAGTGAGGACAGTTACCTAGGAGGAGAATTGATTTTTCTGAAATAACAAAAGGGCCCAAATCTCCTGACCTTTGACCTGGACATTGGGCAAAACTTTGATGCAGACCTACCTGATGATCATTAGATAGATAGATAGATAGACAGATAGATAGATAGATAGATAGATAGATAGATAGATAGATAGATAGATTATTTATTTCGAACAAAAAAGTATAACAAAAACAAAACAAATGACAAATGCAATAAAGTAACAGTATACAGTGTTCGAAAGGGAGAAGGAAGAAGTGAACACTTATTAATTCCATCTCCTCTTTTCCATAAATACACCCATGTGAATTATATACAAATTACCACCTTTAAGACCCCAAGTAAACAATTTACTGTATTTTTTACATATCAACATTAAACACCCATCCATCCTAACATACATTGATGTCCCATACATCAAAACCAGCCTCAAACAACACAGATATACACAGTGCTGTCCCACCCACCATTCCATAGTGTCCCCATAATGTCCCAGAGTGAGCATAGTGAATCGTACATATAAATACTACCCTTCTAACATATATCCTTTCAGCAAATAATGTTTATACCTCTTTTTGAATTGATTTCTGTTTGTACATAGTTTCAGTTCCGGCTCCAGACTGTTCCACAAATCCACCCCACAGACAGATATGCACATACTTTTCTTGGTTGTTCATATCTTGGGTTTTGTAAAGTTTAAGTCTCCTCTCAAATTATGATCATTGTCTCTTTTTTAAATATTTTTTGTATATTAGTTGGGAGTTGATTCTTAATTGTCCTGTACATTACTTGTGCTGTCTTAAATTTAACTAAATCAATTAACTTTATGACATGTGACTTTAAAAACAACGAATTGGTATGGTCTCTATATCCTACATTATTTATTATCCTTGTAGCTCTTTTTTGTAATGTGCATATTGACTGTAGGTTGGTCTTGTAGGTGTTTCCCCAGACTTCTACACAGTAGTTAAGATAAGGTAAAAACAGTGAATTGTACAGTAAGACCTGTGGTCTATATTAATCATATATCCCATAACCTACATATGTATAAGCATGTGAGAATGTTTGGTGACTATATATGTAAAGCAACTTCACACCTCAGAACAGGACAAAGGGTCTCAACCGCCAGTGAAGATCAAAGAGCATCCGAGGCACTGCAGTGGAGACCAGATAGGTCGCCCTGACCTCCCAGGGCCAGGTGGAGGGGTACGGAGACAAAGGAGGGGATTAAGTAATGGGGGATGTCAGCTTTGATATGCATGTCTTTTGTTGTGTGTGAGTATAAGTACACAGAGCCGAATGTGTTCACTCTCTTACTTCTTCTGCTGCTGCACTAGATGAGACTTGTTAGAGGAGCGAAGCTGATAATAAACTTTGGTTTATAAGTCACATTGCCTTGTTATTCCAAGCTCTTCTACACTGGTGACCCTGACGCGGGGATGGACCAGAGGCGTTCCCCCGCGATCGACTCATCTGTGGCGACCCAGGCAGACGCCGGCGCCCATGCAGACAGGGGAACAGATGGACGACGTTCCCCCACGGCAGAAGTGATAGAGAGGGCTCAACTGAGCACCAGCGCCACGGCGAGAGCCGAAGGAAGGCACTCTCACCCTGCGGACACATCAGTGACGGTCCACACAAATGCCGTCACCGTCAAGCTGCCAGACTTCTGGCAGGAAGACCCCGCCTCGTGGTTTCAGCAAGCTGAAGCCCAGTTTGCACTTGCAGGCATCACGGCTGACGATACAAAGTTCTATCACATCGTCGCCAAACTCGACGCCGCCACTTCGAGATGTGCGCGGAGCATCATCCAGTGGCCGCCGGCCCAGGACAAATACAGAGAACTGAAAGCGACCATCGTGGCGAATTTCGTCCCCTCTGCCGAGGAGAGAGCAGAGAGGATCCTGGCGGTCTACGGCCACAGAGGATGCAGACCCAAGGCCCTCATGGAGGACTTGCTGCAACTTAAAGAAGAGGACAATGACAATTTCCTCTTCCAATTTATATTCCTCAGTATGCTGCCGCCACACATGAGAGGGACACTTGCCAACATGTGATGCAGCACCCAGCAAGACTTCCGCACGCTGGCTCACGAAGCGCAGCAACTCGTCAACGCCTGCAAGGAACAGACACCCATAGCAGCATCCGCAGACCTCAACGCTGATGTCCGGAGCCACAGGGAGCCACAAACCACGGAGCAGAATCCGCCCGCCGTGACAGCGACACGGCCAAGACGTAACAGACGGAGCAACGTCTGCCTACAAGTGCGTTCCCCCCTGCAAATTCACGATTTCGGGAAACGCCAAAGCCGAGAACCGTTAACAGCGGCGGTTCTCGGCGAAAAAAGCACTTCTATATGTGACGGACGGACACACCGGCAAGCAGTTCCTCATTGACACGGGAGCTCAGCTGAGTTTTATCATGCTCTCCCAAGCAGACCGGGCCATGGGCCCCCGGGGCAATGGAGCGGTGGCAGCCAACAGCTCCATCATCGACACTTTTGGTGAAAGGAACCTGCCCTTCCGCATCCATGGCCGCAACTACAGATGGACATTTGTTGTAGCGGCGGTGAGTTTTAACTTGTTGGGCGCAGATTTTTTGTGTGCACATGGGTTATTAGTCGATCTAGCGAACAAACGCTTGGTTAATGCACTGTCCTTTGCTTCTATTCCCTGCTCAGCTCGAGTTTCTCCACCACCCGTGCAGGCCAGCGTCACTACAGCAGGAGGTAAGTTTGATCAACTCCTCACCCAATTTCCAGCACTCACAATTCCCAAATTCTCAGCTACAGTGGCTAAGCACGGGGTCGAACACTTTATTCCCACAAAGGGCCCACCCGTATTCGCCAAAGCTCTGCGCTTAGACGCGACCAAGCTCGCCATAGCTCGGGACGAGTTTACCACCCTTGAAAAACTAGGCATTATCAGGCGCTCAAAAAGCCCCTGGGCGTCACCGCTTCACATGGTCCCGAAATCCGATGGTTCTTGGAGACCGTGCGGCGATTACCGCAGATTAAACAATGCGACAGCGCATGACCGCTACCCTATTCCTCACATCCAAGATTTTTCACTACATCTGGCGGGTGCGCGCATTTTTACAAAAATAGACCTGGTCCGCGGCTATCATCAAGTCCCCGTTAGAGTGGAAGACATTCCTAAAACAGCTGTAATAACCCCCTTCGGTCTTTTTGAATTTTTGCAGATGCCTTTTGGCCTCAAAGGCGCTGCTCAAACCTTTCAGCGGATGATGGACGCAGTATTACGCGACCTCCCTTTCGTGTTCGTCTACCTCGACGATATGCTGGTAGCCAGCTCGTCTGAGGAAGAACACGAACAGCATCTCACTATGGTTTTTCAGAGACTAGAAGAGCATGGGTTAATAATCAATCCAGCCAAATGCAAATTCGGCGTGTCACAAATTGATTTTTTGGGACACAGAGTTTCACCGAAGGGGGCAGTCCCACTGCCAGACAAAGTTCACGCAGTAAAAAGTTTCCCACGGCCACAAACGGTCAAATCGCTGCAAGAATTTTTGAGAATGGTTAATTTTTACAACCGTTTCCTCCCCCGCGTAGCTCAGCTCATGCAGCCCCTATATGACGTGCTCAGAAAACAAAAACCTTCCAACGCGGTCGAATGGACCCCGGAGCGCGAACGCGCCTTCGCGGAAGTAAAAAGTGCCCTAGCTAATGCCACATTGTTGGTTCACCCTGATCCCTCGGCCCGCATTGCGCTAACCACAGACGCTTCAGACCTGGCCATAGGGGCGGTTGTAGAACAACACGTCGGCGGAACCTGGCAACCTTTGGCATTTTTCAGCAAATCGCTAAACCAAACTGAGCGTAAATACAGCACCTTTGACAGGGAGCTGCTAGCGCTTCATTTATCCATCCGCCACTTCCAGTTCTGGTTGGAAGGGCGGCGTTTCACGGCTTTTGTAGACCACAAACCGCTCACCTTTGCGATGGCTAAAATTTCTGAACCGTGGTCAGGCAGGCAACAAAGACAGCTAGCTGCGATTTCAGAGTTCACCACAGACATTCGACATGTGGCAGGCAAACTTAACATGGTAGCAGACTGCCTCTCTCGCGCTGTGACATCGCCAGAGCGCGAGGAGACAGATTATACTACCTCAGCCGCAGAACTCTTCGCCAACGCGGACACATACGCAGCCCTAATCCACGTAGGGATAGATTATGCAGCCATGGCGGAGGAGCAAAGTAGTGACGCGGACGTGCGCGCACTCCTGTCTGGACCAACAGGGTTAAGGCTGGAGGAAAGGGGTTTACGCGACGGTGTACCCCCCCAATATGCGACATCTCAACCGGCCGACCTCGCCCGGTAGTCCCAGCTGCATGGCGCCGGCGTATTTTCGACTCAATTCACTCTCTCGCGCACCCAGGTGTGCGCGCTTCGGTTAAAATGGTCGCCGAAAAGTTTGTGTGGCCTGGCCTGCGCAAAAACGTAAAAGAATGGGCAAAGACTTGCATTTCTTGTCAGCGCGCCAAAATACACAAACACACAAAAGCCCCTCTACAGCCTTTTCGAATCCCTGCTAGAAGGTTCGACCACGTTCATGTCGACCTCGTTGGACCACTACCTTCCTCCCAAGGTTTCACACATCTGTTAACGATGATGGACCGCACTACGCACTGGCCTGAGGCGGTCCCTCTGGCGTCAACCACAGCGGAGGAAGTCGCTCGCGTTTTTTTGACAAACTGGGTGGCACGTTTCGGCGTCCCATCGGACATCACGTCCGATAGAGGGCCTCAATTTGTCTCGGAGCTTTGGTCAGCCATGGCCAGCAGCTTAGGAGCGACAATTCACCGCACCACCGCTTATCACCCTCAGGCTAATGGGTTATGCGAGCGTTTTCACAGGTCTTTAAAGGCCGCCCTCAGAGCCTCACTAACGGATACAAATTGGGTAAATAAACTTCCTTGGGTTTTATTGGGGTTGCATGCTGCACCTAAAGAGGATCTAGACGCCTCCTCAGCAGAATTAGTTTTTACACAACCTCTCAGGCTCCCAGGTGAATTTTTACCAGAGAACCCAGAGCCAGGGCATCTTCCAGCCCCGAGGTTTTTAGGCAGCAATGGACCGGACTCTCTCCCCGGGCCGGCACATCACTCTTTTCCACGGGTTTTTGTCCCCCAAGCTTTAAAAAACGCTGAATTCGTTTTTGTTAGGCATGAAGCTTTAAAACCAACTTTCCGCCCACCATACGATGGACCATTCAGAGTGCTGGAACCTGGTGATAAGCATTTTGTGCTTGATTTTGGGGACAGAAAAGAAACAGTCAGCATTGACAGACTTAAACCTGCCTTCTTGTTGAGAGACGAGCCTGCACGGTTGGCGAGAGCACCTCGGCAGGGTAGACCCCCCAAGAGAAAAGACTCAGCCCCCCTGCAGGGAACAAATAATCACTCTCCTTCCCAAGCTGCAGATTCCTTACAGGAAGGTCCCACCAGGACGCCCGAACGGACCCACAGCAGATTCGGAAGAAGATTTAAGCCCAGACGGCACAGGGACTGATGCAAACTACTCAAAAGTTGTTCACTAATTGTGCTGTTGAAGCGGCATGAAAAAATAAGCAGCAGTGCTGTGGTTTTAAGCAGGTTTTATTAATCATGTCGCCTTCACGGGATCCCCTCTCCGGTGCATAGTGGAGCAGCCCGGAGCGGGATCCCCAGGCTCTCAGAGAGGGAGAGGCAGACACAGTGTGTCCACCAGTTGCAGGATCAGAGTGAGAGTGAAAGAGAGATATTGCGTTACAGAGTTGCGCCTTAAATACTTGTCCATAACAATACATGAAAGAGACATACCCCACAGTGATCAAAGGGATAACAGAACAGGCAGGAGGTATTTGCATTTGTGAGACCAAGGGCAGATTAGCTAGACCTCGCTCCAGGTGCGGACAAAGAGGCTAACAAGCACATCTACATATTGATCTGAGTCTCTAGGTCACAGTAAGGACAGGACGCATGAGTACAAAGGATGAAAGGCATCGATTAACATCACATAGGTGAGACAGAAGAAACTCGTCTACCTGTAGACATTAATACACCAAAGCACATCTAAGATGCTCAGAAAAAGCACAGTAAGGACAAGCCATATGCACACTATACAGAATGGCGCATTACATCACAACACATGCATGTTTGCATCACAAATACATGAATGGCACATTGCTTCTCAGTAATGCAGCAGAAAAACAGAGAAAAGAGGGCTGAGTGTCCTTAGTCTGTTGTGGGGTTAAAACGAACCGCCACACACGCTCCCCCCCAGAGGACGCGGCAGGGGGTCGCGACCTCGATAACCCATCTGTGTGAGCGAGCTGTGGGAGAAGCTCGCTGCAGGCGGAGGGGGAGGGAGGTGAGGGGTAGTAAGTGCCGGCAGGAGCTGTGAAATCGTCCTGAGCCGCGCAAAAATTGCTTGCTGCTCCGTGACGTCGAGGGTTTGTCCCGTTGCACGTGCGGAGATCACAAGAAGAAAAATTAGTCTCTGACTCCTCTCGTGGCCATGAAGAAAAGCAGGAGCGGCTGTAAGAGAAAAAGTAAACAAAGCAGGGGGGACTGTTGGCTTTGGGTGCTGAAGCAACCCCAAAGCTCCCGGGAACAGCTGACGGCTGAAATCCCGTTGTGCCGTGGCTAAGACCATTAAAAATCCAGTGGCGAGCTGCGTGCTTGCTTCAGGTGAACGAGCAGCCCTGAAGGTTCTGTGGGCAGCGGCGGAGGACGATGGCGGTCTCTGGCGTGGCTGAGACTGTTAACAAATCCTTCGAGCGTGCTGCATGCGTGCTTCAGGTGAGTGGGTAGCCCTGAAAGGCAGCGGCGAAGGAGGAAGGTAGTCTGTGGAGCCGTTACTTGTCCCGTGCGTGATGCGCCGTCCTTGTAACTCCCCGATGCGTGCGCGGGGGTTCAGTGCGTGGGTGGGCCGCTGGAGTGGCGAGTCAGGGTGCAGAAACTTGGTGGAGAACGGCGCAGACGGCGCCGGTAAAATCCAGGTTGAGCTGTGGCTGTAGATTGGCCATGGTGCGTTGGAGCGGTGAGAGGAAATAGACGATCTTTAGTCCCTCAGGCCCGTGCAGATGCGTTGGAGCGGCGGGAGGGAATAGACGATCTTATGTTCCTCAGGCTCATGCAGCTGCGTTGGAGCGGTGTGAGGAAGTAGACGATCTCCATCCCTCGGGCTCGTGGAGACGCGTTGGAGCGGTGCGAGGCAATAGACGATCTTTGTGCCCCGGGCTTGTGCAGCTGCGTTGGAGCGGTGAGAGGGAGGAGACGATCGTTGTCGCTCGTGCGGCCATGGTGCGTTCAGTTCCACGCGCTGCGCTCCCCGTCGGCCCTTGAGGTTGCCGTCGTGGAGAGAGGACGAGGTGCGTGCGCTCTCTGTGAGAGCGGCCGGTCCAGCGTGGTCATCCAAAACAGAAGGCTGCGTCTTCAAGGGGTCGCCAACGCAGCTGTGCGGCTGTCCAGCTCGGAAGGTTGCATTCGCACAAAACGTGTGCGTGTTCGAGGGGTCACCAGTGAAGCGGCATGAAAAAATAAGCAGCAGTGCTGTGGTTTTAAGCAGGTTTTATTAATCATGTCGCCTTCACGGGATCCCCTCTCCGGTGCATAGTGGAGCAGCCCGGAGCGGGATCCCCAGGCTCTCAGAGAGGGAGAGGCAGACACAGTGTGTCCACCAGTTGCAGGATCAGAGTGAGAGTGAAAGAGAGATATTGCGTTACAGAGTTGCGCCTTAAATACTTGTCCATAACAATACATGAAAGAGACATACCCCACAGTGATCAAAGGGATAACAGAACAGGCAGGAGGTATTTGCATTTGTGAGACCAAGGGCAGATTAGCTAGACCTCGCTCCAGGTGCGGACAAAGAGGCTAACAAGCACATCTACATATTGATCTGAGTCTCTAGGTCACAGTAAGGACAGGACGCATGAGTACAAAGGATGAAAGGCATCGATTAACATCACATAGGTGAGACAGAAGAAACTCGTCTACCTGTAGACATTAATACACCAAAAACATGTAGGTTTAGGGCGCTCGCGCACGCAGCGACCAGCAGCCGGTGGCTTGTCACCAGACTGCAAACCAAGTCTACCTACGGGTACAAATAAGTAAAAAAAAAAAAAAAAAAAAAAAAAAAAAAAAAGCACATCTAAGATGCTCAGAAAAAGCACAGTAAGGACAAGCCATATGCACACTATACAGAATGGCGCATTACATCACAACACATGCATGTTTGCATCACAAATACATGAATGGCACATTGCTTCTCAGTAATGCAGCAGAAAAACAGAGAAAAGAGGGCTGAGTGTCCTTAGTCTGTTGTGGGGGTTAAAACGAACCGCCACACTGTAACAGTTTAGGACTGATTTGTGATATTACTATTAGGGATGAGCATAATTTACCGATTAACCGATAATTGATCATTAAGAATTTCACCGAGGAAGTTCATTTTCGTCGACAAACCGTTTTTTTTTTTAAACAATCCGAATGTAGGTTATTAGGACTAGTGCACGGCCGTCCTCAAACAATGCAATGCATTTAACTGTGCCACTGGCAAAATTTGGGCACCAGGGGGCAACATTACACCATCGCCGTACCCTGGCGTGCCTCAGTTGATACATGCGAGCTTCCGTAGGGCAATCACCAAATCATGAAGCGGTTATGGCGAAGTGTTGCGTGGGACCATTTCAGTTTAAAAAATGACCAGGTGTACTGCAATCACTGCAATGCAGCATACAAATATACCTCATCGACAACACAAATGATGTATCATTTGAACACCACTCATCCAAGCCTGATAAAAGACGGTGGCGGCGGTTCATCTCTAACCCAGGCTAGCCTGGACTCGATGCTAGCACGGAGGAGCTGCAGTGCTCAACGAGCAGAGAAGGTCACCGAACTGATAGTGAAGATGGTCGAAATAGACATGCTCCCTGTCAGTGCCGTGGAGGGCAAAGGTTTTCAGGAATTAATCAGATTTTTGGAACCGGAATACACCATGGCGTCAAGACGCACCATGACGAGACGCAATGCGCAATGCGTGTGTTCACGCTTTACTGCAAACTTGTCTTAATAAATTCATCCTCGAAGAAAAACACTCTGTATTTTTTTATTATTATTCTCAATACATAAGAGTACAGTGATCCCTCACTTATCGCGTCACCCATAAATAATACGTACGTTCATTCTCTCACTCTCTCTCTCATATGATACGTGTGTGTGTGTAAGTGTACATACATACGTAGATGTAAATAAAGTGTACATAAATATGTTTTTAGAACTCTTTTATTCTTATAACAAGATACGTAACTCAAGATGAAAATGATTTACTGCACAGGTTAATGAGAGCTTTAATGCTCCTCAGGTGCTAGAGGTGCAGGATCGTCGAGGGAAGCTGCAGGAGGCAGTGTAGTGGCTCGACGGGAAGACTATTTCGCACAAAATGGCACAAGAGAACAGCAAAAAGTTCCACGCGGCTAGACTAAGCAACACGAGCGATAGAGCAATGAATGCGGTCTTCGTTTGTTGGGTGGCCGCTCGGCAGGGAGAGAAGCTGGGTAAAACGTCTCGGCCAATCAGCTTGCGGGGTGAAACGTCTCGGCCAATCAGCTTGCGAGATTCCTGAGCCGAGCCAACACGAGAACAGCGAACAGAGAGAGAGGGATTTGAGAGAGAGAGGTGGATTTGAGTTGTGCGGCTCTCCGTGTTGATACCTGATGTTCTAATGTAGTCTACCTGCCTTGTTACCTACCTAAAAATGTTAATGATTAACCGATTATTAATCATTAATTCTCCCGACGATCGGTGAAGAAAATTTCACCGAATGCCCATCCCTAATTACTATGCTTTTATGATTACCACTGAATTCTCTACAGGAGCATAGCTGCTGGAAAGTTTCTTCTTTGTCAAGAGGTGTAGCAGTTAGTATGTCATAATAATTATCTTAAACTGTGAATTTTTCTATTGTCCTTTTCTTAGTCGTTTGGGGGGGGCTGTGGTCTATATTAATCATATATCCCATAACCTACATATGTATAAGCATGTGAGAATGTTTGGTGACTACATATGTAAAGCGACTTCACACCTCAGAACAGGACAAAGGGTCTCAACCGCTAGTGAAGATCAAAGAGCATCCGAGGCACTGCGGTGGAGACCAGATAGGTCGCCCTGACCTCCCAGGGCCAGGTGGAGGGGTACGGAGACAAAGGAGGGGATTAAGTAATGGGGAATGTCAGCTTTGATATGCATGTCTTTTGTTGTGTGTGAGTATAAGTACACAGAGCCGAATGTGTTCGCTCTCTTACTTCTTCTGCTGCTGCACTAGATGAGACTTGTTAGAGGAGCGAAGCTGATAATAAACTTTGGTTTATAAGTCACATCGCCTCATTATTCCAAGCTCTTCTACAAGACCAATGATTTATAGTCCAAGATGTGTCTTGTTTTCCCCAGTATGCATATACATTTTGCTAACTTGGCCCGGATGTGACTGATGTGAGGTTTCCAGCAGATTTTATTGTCTAGCGTCACCCCCAGAAACTTATTTTCCTGTACTGTTTCTATTCTGGTATCATCTATCGTTACCATTATTTCATGATTTATTTTATAATTGCCAAACAACATAATCTTTGTTTTTTTTTCAGATTTAGAGATAATTTATTTTTGTTGAACCACTGCGTTAACTTTTTCATTTCAGTTGTGACCACCTCTAAAACCTGCTGCAAATTCTCACCAGTGCAAAGGATATTTGTGTCATCCGCAAACAAAATAAATTTCAGAATTTTTGATACTTGGCATATAAGATAAGATAAGATAAGATAAGCCTTTATTAGTCCCACAATGGGGAAATTCCAGGATTGCAACAGCACAGGGATAGCAACACTCAGAGCAACAATCAGAAGGCAAGAAAAAACAACATCTAGTAAACATATGTCCATATTACTATAAATGTATATATATAGACACACAGTGCAGAGCATTATGGCTGGTGAATGTGCAGCAGAAAGTCTAAGCTCTCTCTCCGCGGATGCAGCGGGCCAGCTGGAAGTCTTTGGGCATGATGGTGACCCCCTTAGCGAAGAAGAGACCATCAGGTGGGCCTCGCTGGTCTCCTGCAGAGCCACGACGGCGAAGCTCAGGAAACGCAGGACGGTCTTGAAGTCCTGAGCGATCTCCCTCACCAGGCGCTGGACGGGCAGCTTGCGGATGAGCAGCTCCTTGGATCTCTGGCAGCGACGGATCTCTCTCAGAGCCACGGGCCTGTAACGGCGAGGCTTCTTCACTCTGCCGGTGGCCGGAGCGCCTCTCCGAGCAGCCCTGGGGAAGGGGGGGGGGGGGGCTTCTTCCTCCAGTAGATTTTACGGGCGGTCTGCTTGGTTCTTGCCATCGCTCTTTATTATTCTGTCTTATATTTCTTTCACGCCGCCTAAACTCCAGCCCGGCACCGCGTCGTTTTCGCTACAGCTCCCGGTATGTCGAGTTTCCCATTAGCACCGGGCGGCGGCCAAGTGCTAGCTAGCACTAGCTCCTCCCCGCTGTAACGTCTCCCGCTGCAAACCGTGGCTCCGTCCGCCGACCCGGGAGACCCCCGGGGCGATCCGTGCGTCCGTGATATATATACAGAGTGAAAGGTGTAGAAAGAAGAAGGAAGATAAAAAAAAGGCTGTTGCAACAGGCAGCCCACTCGTGTGGCGCCGCCGGTCCGGCGGAACCGGAACCGGAAAAAAAAAAAAAAAAAAAAATATGTCATTTATATACAAAATAAAGAGTTTGGGTCCCAAAACTGACCCCTGGGGCACACCACAAGTGATGTCCATGAAGGGTGATTTGTGCTCACCAATTTGTACAAATTGTTGTCTGTTACTTAAATAACTTCCCACCCAACTCAGTCCTACCCCTCTTATCCCATACCTTTCCCGTTTCCTTAGTAGTATTCTGTGGTCAATGGTGTCAAAAGCTTTCTTTAAATCTATAAATACTCCTACAGCAACATTTTTTTTTATCTATACAACTAGTAATTTCTTCTATAAGTTCGATCAGTGCCAAAGATGTAGATTTATCTGCTCTAAAACCATACTGGCTATCTGTAAGGAGGTTGTGTTTTTCAATGAAATCATCCAGTCTCTTAGTGAAGATTTTTTCAAGTATTTTGGAGAATTGTGAGAGTAAAGAGACTGGCCTGTAATTTGTGAAGCAATGACTGTCTCCTGTTTTGTATAGAGGTATTACTTTTGCTATTTTCATTTTGTCTGGAAATTTACCAGTTTGAAATGACAGGATACCGATGTGGGTGAGTGGCTTAACAATTCCTTCAATTACTTTTTTCACTATTGTCATGTCAATTTCATTCCAGTCCGCTGATTTTTTGTTCTTAAATTTACTCACAGTCTCGATAATTTCCTTTTCAGTAACTGCACCCAAAAAGATTGTGTTTGGATTTCTATCTTCTTATTTCTTTTACAGAACCATTGTTGTTTGTTTCTGGTGTCACTATTGATTTTGCTAATTCAGGACCAACGTTTACAAAAAATTTATTGAAACCACTGACCACATCCTCCATATTATTTATCAAATTGCCATTTTCAATAAAATATTCTGGATAATTAGCATTCTTAGGTTGATTACTAATAATCCCATTGAGTACTTGCCATATTCATCTTAAGTTATTTTTGTTATCCTCTAATATTCTGTTGTAATATTCTTTCTTACAGGTCCTCATTATATTAGTAAGCTTATTTTTATATCTTTTATATTTGATCTCAGCTTCCACCTGCATTTAATGAATTGTTTTTATAATGTATTCTTCTTTTTACATGCATTTATTAACCCCTTGGTGACCCAAGGAATATTTTTTTTGTTGTTGTCTGTCACTGTATTGTTTTATAGGACAGATTTTATTGTACAATGATTGAAATATTTGTAAAAATTTATCATATGCTTTATTTATATCATTTTCATCATAAACTATCTTCCAATCTTGTATTAATAATTCCTTTGTCAGTAAATACATTGATTCTTTTAATATTTCATATTTTTGGTAAACTTTTTCTTCCTATAATCACATTGATAGACAACAAAAATCGGCAGGTGGTCACTGATATCATTCAATAAAAGCCCATTCCTGATATTATTTTCCATAATGTTTGTGAATATGTTATCTATTAGTGTGGCACTGTGTGACGTGATTCTGCTAGGTCCGGTAATTGTTGGATGTAAGCCCATACTGTGCATTGTGTTGATAAATTCTTCTGTCAAACTATGTTGTTTTGAGTTCATCAGATCTATATTGAAATCCCCACAGATGAACATAACTTTATGAGTTAGTTTTTCATACATTTTTTCCATCCAGTCCTTAAATAAGTCATTATTTTAAGTCATTATAAGTCAAGTTATCATTATGAGTGAGTTTGGTAAGCACTGAGGCAGTTACCTAGGAGAAGTAGCAATTTATCTGTAATCAAGTAAGTGCCCAGATCTCCTGACCTTTTATATTTTATATATATTTATATATATATATATATACAGTATATATATATATATATATATATATAAGGTCAGATCTCCTGACCTTTGGCCTTGACCTTTACCTTGAGCACAACCTGGATGCAGACCCATCCAAGGATCATTGTTAGTGAGTTTGGTAACCATCAGGGCAATTGCCTAGGAGGAGTAGCAGTTCCCGTACTGCGCCATTGCATCATCTCCTTTTGGCTTTGCCAAAATGAGCTAAAAATTGAGAAAAATGTGGTAAAAAAAAATAAAATTTATCAACTTATTCCTAGGGGTGCTGCTGTAGGAACGATTTTGAGCGGAACTTACGGTTTTGGCTGAAGTCGTATTAAATCAGTCAGCAAGGCTGACGGTGCACGGTGGCTGCACGGTGGCGCAGTGGCTTAGCACTGTGGCAGCACAGTTTTACCCTCGGCCGGGGGACCGCGGGGATCATGAGATTGCGGGTTCAATCCCAGCCTCCGACCAACAGTGAGCTGTGTGGAGTTTGCATGTTCTCCCCGTGTTGCGCGGGTTTACTCCGGGATTTCTCCGGTTTCCTCCCGCACACCAAAAACATGTAGGTTTAGGGCGCTCGCGCACGCAGCGACCAGCAGCCAGTGGCTTGTCACCAGACTGCAAACCAAGTCTACCTACGGGTACAAATAAGTAACAAAAAAAAAAAAAAAAAAAAAAAAAAGCAAGGGTGGAGTAGTGGGACATTTAAAATAAATAAAAATAAAAGTTTTTCAAATTCATTTTAATGTACAGACATGGACAAAATTGTTGGTACCCCTCTGTTAATGAAAGAAAAGCCCACAATGGTAACAGAAATAACCTGAATCTGACAAAAGTGGTAATAAATAAAAATTCTATGAAAATTAACCACTGAAAATCGGACAATGCTTTTGAATTGTGGTTCATCAGAATTATTTTAAAAAACAAACTCATGAAACAGGCCTGGACAAAAACAATGGTACCCTTAACTTAATATTTTGTTGCACAACCTTTTCAGGCAATCACTGCAATCAAACGATTTCTGTAACTGTCAATGAGACTTCTGCACCTCTCAGCAGGTATTTTGGCCCACTCCTCATGAGCAAACTGCTCCAGTTGTCTCAGGTTTGAAGGGTGCCTTCTCCAGACGGCATGTTTCAGCTCCTTCCACAGATGTTCAATAGGATTTAGATCAGGGCTCAAAGAAGGCCACTTTAGAATAGTCCAATGTTTCGCTCTTAGCCATTCTTGGGTGTTTTTAGCTGTGTGTTTTGGGTCATTATCCTGTTGCAAGACCCATGACCTGCGACTGAGACCAAGCTGTCTGACACTGGGCAGCACATTTCTCTCTAGAATACCTTGATAGTCTTGAGATTTCATTGTACCCTGCACAGATTCAAGACACCCTGTGTCAGATGCAGCAAAGCAGCCCCAAAACATAACAGAACCTCCTCTATGTTTCACAGTAGGGACAGCGTTCTTTTCTTGGTATGCTTCATTTTTGCGTCTGTGAACATAGAGCTGATGTGCCTTGCCAAAAAGTTCCTGTTTTGTCTCGTCTGTCCATAGGACATTCTCCCAGAAGCTTTGTGGCTTGTCAACATGCAGTTTGGCAAATTGCAGTCTGGCTTTTTTATGGTTTGTTTTCAACAGTGGTGTCTCCAATGAAGTCCACATTGGCGCAAACAACGACGGATGGTGCGATCTGACACTGATGTACCTTGATCTTGGAGTTCACCATGAATGTGTTTAAAGGTTGTTCTGGGCTCTTTTGTTACCATTCGTATTATCCGTCTCCTCCTGCGGCCACGTCCAGGGAGGTTGGCTACAGTTCCGTGGATCTTAAATTTCTGAATAATATGTGCAACTGTAGTCACAGGAACATCAAGCTGCTTGGAGATGGTCTTATAGCCTTTACCTTTGACATGTTTGTCTATAATTTTCTTTCTAATCTCCTGAGACAACTCTCTCCTTTGCTTCCTCTGGTCCATGTTTAGTGTGGTACACACCATGTCGGCAAACAGCACAATGACTACTTGTCACCCTTTCAATAGACCGACTGACTGATTACAAGTTTGTAGACACCTGTGATGTTAATTAGAGAACACATCTTGGTTGAACATGTCCCTATGGTCACATTATTTTCAATCTTTTCTAGGGGTACCATCATTTTTGTCCAGGCCTGTTTCATGAGTTTGTTTTTTAAAATAATTCTGTTGAACTACAATTCAAGCATTGTCTGATTTTCATTGGTTTATTTTCATAGAATTTTTATTGATTACCACTTTTGTCAGATTCAAGTTATTTCTGTGACCATTGTGGGTTTTTCTTTCATTAACAGAGGGGTACCAACAATTTTGTCCACGTCTGTATAGTCCACATACGTGTTTTGCACTCAAGTGGCAGCTAATTTCAGCACTTGTAGTTTTTGTATTTTTTGAATGTTTTTGCATAGTTCTGGTACTTGTTGCTGGTGTTCGTGGTTATGCCATAGACTGTATAAATGGAGGCTTCTCACCAGCAATGCGTAGATGATGAACAGAGAAGTGAACAGAGAACAGAGAACAGAGAAGCCGTGGATGAACAGAGAAGTGTGGCTTCTGCTAAAAGCACGTAACAATGCCTTTAGATCTGGTGATGCACAGGCCTACAGTTCATCCAGGGCAGATCTGAAGAGGGGCATCAAGAAGGCCAAGCACAGCTACAAGCTGAAGGTGGAGGAACATTTTGGGGACTCTGACCCCCGACGTATGTGGCAGGGCATTCAAGCTATCTCTGATTATAAGCCCAGCAACTCCATACCTATAGCCATGACTGTGCCCTTTCTCAATGAGCTAAATGACTTATATGCTCGTTTTGACAAGGACAACAACGAAAAGAACATCAATTTTCCACCCTCTGACGACCTCCACCACCTCATACTCACCCACACCGACGTCCATAACGCACTGAGTCATGTCAACGTACGTAAGGCTGCTGGCCCTGACGGCATTCCTGGGCGTGTGCTGAGGGCATGCGCTGAGCAGCTGGCAGGGGTCTTCACAGACATCTTCAATCTGTCCCTGGCCCAGGCCGTGGTACCAGCGTGCTTCAAAACCACTTCAATAGTACCAGTGCCGAAACATTCAACACCATCGTGCCTAAATGACTATCGCCCTGTGGCACTGACGCCCATAGTCATGAAGTGCTTTGAGCGACTGGTCTTGGCACAGCTCAAAAAAGGCCTGCCCCCTACACTGGACCCTCATCAGTTCGCCTACCGGAGCAACAGGAGTACAGAGGATGCGGTTTCTACAGCGCTGCACTATGTACTCTCACACCTGGATGACAAGAACACCTATGCAAGAATGCTGTTTGTTGACTTCAGCTCAGCATTCAACACAGTTATCCCCTCCAAGTTGCTCACTAAACTTGGGGACCTGGGAATCAGTACCTCCACCTGCAACTGGATCATGGATTTTCTGACCAACAGACCCCAGCATGTTAGGTCAGGCCCCAACCGTTCTTCCGTCATCACACTCAACACTGGTGTACCACAGGGCTGTGTGCTCAGCCCATTCCTCTACTCCCTCTACACCCATGACTGCAGGCCTATGTATGGATCCAATTCCATCATAAAGTTCGCAGATGACACCACGGTGATTGGACTCATCAGGGACAACGACGAGTCAGATTACAGGGCAGAGGTTGAGCACTTGGCTACTTGGTGCGCTGACAATAACCTGCTCCTTAACACCAGCAAAACCAAGGAGCTCATAGTGGACTACAGGAAGGAGAGGGAAGAGACACATGACCCCATCCATATCAATGGCATAGCTGTTGAACGTGTCCCCAGCTTCAAATTCCTGGGGACCCACATCCCGGAGGACCTGTCCTGGTCAGTTAACACCACCAGCCTGATCAAGAAGGCCCATCAGCGCCTCTTCTTCTTGAGGACACTGAAGAAGAACCATCTGTCAACTGACATCCTGGGCAACTTCTACCGCTACGTGATAGAGAGCACCCTGACCAACTGTATCACAGTCTGGTATGGGAGCTGCTCTGTCGCTGACCGCCAGGCGCTGCAGCGGGTGGTGAAAACCGCCCAACGCATCACAGGGACTCCACTTCCAGTTATAGAGGACGTCTACAGGAAAAGATGTCTGCGCCGGGCACGCAGCATTCTTAGGGACTCCAACCATCCTGCTCATGGACTGTTCCAGCTTCTCCCCTCCAGAAGACGTTTCAGAAGCCTTCGGACTAGAACCAGCAGGTTTAGGAACAGTTTCTTTCCTACAGCTGTCACGTTATTGAACTTAGTTCCCCGCTGACTCTCTTACCATCATCTCTTACCATCCTCACCTGTACATAACTGCATAACTACATAACTACATCTAACTTATTGCACATTATTTGCACATAACAGTACTCTTAACTTTCTGCACTGCTGCATATATTTGCATATATTTGCTTAAATTGCACATACTGTTAATTACCGTATATACTGCACTGCTGTCCTTTGCACTTCTGATTGGATGCTAAACTGTGTTTCGTTACCTTGTATTCCATACATGTGTAATGACAATAAAGTTGAATCTAATCTAATCTAATGATGCACTGAAAATTAACAAGGACAGTTGGTGTGATTGGCGGTACAGATGCAAGAGCACCAGGTATGTTTTCACTTGAATGAATGTCACAGATCTGACGTTTATGCATCATGTATGTCACCAGATGCAAGGCTGCATGAAGTAAAATAATAAATAAAAAATAGTAACAGTTTGCTCCTAAGGCTTAACGATTTAAGAAAGATATGAAATAGTTTTTTGGTTGTTTTTTTTTTTGGGGGGGGGGGGGGTTGCATTTGTTGCACTGCCTTGGAACAATATGGGCTTGATATTAGCATCTTCAGCATGCATTAATTTTTAAATTATCACACAATATACTGTAGATCAATAAAATTTTGAACAATTGTCAGAAAAGGTCTGTATGTGTTAAGTTAAATAACAAGCATTCATGGCATGACAGCAGCATGAGCATTTTAATTTGGGGGTAAAACAAACGGTTGCAGCTGTCTGTATTTACCATGACAGCCAAGCATGGCGTTGTGGTTCTTCGTGGCTCTGACTAGATTCTACATCTGCTCTAAGGTAAATTTGATTACGTCCAACATCTTTTAACAAAATGCATCCGGCTTTATTGCGGTGGAGACATTGGTATATCTCAGAGCTTTTACTTGTTTAGAGCATTAGCATCTTAGTAGCGGAGCTAACTAACAGAACTACTGTCTGCCAGGCCACTTTTTAAGGTCATCTTCCCATCCCTCTATAGTCGTGGGAAGTGGTATGATTATATTACTGTTTCTGAGGTGCGAAAGGCCGTGTTCCCACATTTTTGACGCCAAAGTCATTGTTTTTTAACAAGGAAAAGTGTCCCGTTTCAGTGACAACCACACATTCTAAACAAGTACCGGAAGTTGTGTCCATAATTCACGTAAGGCATCATGGGGGCTAGGAATAAGGTGGATACACTGCCATCATGCATCTGAATAGCATTTACTTCTACATTATTACCATATCACTGTTCTGTGAATGGCCACATCTGTCCCAATCAAATAAACATTAAAGTAAATGTCAAAATTATCTACACATTCAAATTTACAGTACATTCATATCTAAGTTTAATTAACTGCTTTTAAAGTGCTTGCAGACAATGTGAAAAAAAGCGGGCTATCTTTTTAGAAAGATGGATTGTTGAGGGATGAAGCTCAGAGGGTCTTCCTGTCTTCACCAGGCAGTAAACTATTAGCAGAAGCACTTCTCATGGCATTATAAATAGCAGATGTACACATAACTCAGACTCAAATGCCCATCCTCTGTCTGGCATCAGCAACAGAAGAAGAAGTCCAGATTAAATTGGTATTAGAAAAAAAAAAGATCCAGGAACCAAGATTAAAGTCCCCCGCCCCCCAAATGGGACATACTTTTACTTCCTCCAGACATGTCACTCCATGGGATCAAATTACAGTAAATCACTGAACATGAGATCACTGTCACATGGGGGGTCGTTTTCCTTGGCCTGTGGTGCCCTACCGAAACTTGCTTTTTTGGCATTGCATATAAGAAACACCTTTGGGACACCTAACAACACTGTGCAATACTGAAGTCCGACACTGCTGTCCAGCCTCTAAAGAAATGCACTTATCTTCTCTGATATAGCCACAGGGTAATAGTCTGCAAGTATTACAGCATGACTAAGCTGAATATTACAAGACCCCATGATCCAATCATGACTAAGCTCAACACAGAGCATCAAAGCTGTGATAAAATATTTGCCATCGAATCAGGTGACATAACCCACAATGAGCATGGCCACGGGTGACAGTAACCCAAACCCTCACAACACAAAAAGAAAATGAGTCAGAAGCATCCCATTACAGCAAGTTCCAGGTAAAGTGTTTCAAGTATACAGTATATCAGAAGGGGAGAAATGATAATGGCTCCTTGTTGGAAACTAAACTCCCAGATAAGAAATGCTGTAATGCAGAGGGGCACTATCATAAACCTTAATGGAAATGTATTATTCAGACAGCAACAGTGTAATATCTTCCTGTGTGAATAATACATTGAAAGTACAAAGACTGAAAGTACAATATGTGATTTTTTTTTTTAAATTCCTGTAGTGGAGACACAGGCGGAGGCAGCTGGAGAGATTGTCATGAGACGGGTATGCCTAGAAAGCCCCTGATCACGGCCTTTATCCCAGAGGGAGTAACAAGTATAATCCAGCTACTATCTCATTGGACAAGAAAAATGAAAAAACATTTCTGAAGTGCTGATGTAACTCTAGATTGTATATAAAACTAAACATAGCAAACCACTAACATCATCCATTTTTAAGCCTTGAGTCCTATTATCACCATAGACTGCAAAAGAAAGATTCCTATATTTTGGGTGCTGCTATCTTGTATTGGTGGCATCATTTGGAGAATGCTAAAGGCTGTACAGTAGCAACCATTGAAGCCCTATCATGCTGTTAAGCTCCTACCAGAGGTTGCGCTAGAATTTATTGCTGTCCGAGATGGCAGAAAGATGACAGAGAGGGATGTTGAAATTCCGTCATAACCCACTGAGTGTGAGAATTTTCGTGGCAGAGTATGGCACTGCACCTGCCTTCTCACTCTGACTTTGTCAAAAGTAAGTGAGAAATTTCTGGGGTTTTTTTAAATGTACTGATTTCTTGTTCATATACTTTGAAGATAAGATGATGAGGTACCTCTGTACAAAAAACGGTGTCAAAAGTAAATACGTCCAAAGTCCAGTTTTGACTAAGTTATGGAATTTAAAGAGGTGCCATGACATTATGCAAATTAGATGCATAAATTTATTCCTATCTGAAACTTTGGATCATATTCTACATCTTTCTAATTGACAGTAAGTCATTATCTCTTACCACTTTCAAGTTATAGCCTTGGAAATCTGAACTATTTTATTGACAAAAAATATTTACCACTCTTGACCACTAGGCGGTATGTTGCAGTTCTGCACCATACACACTCAAAGGGACTCATTATAATTCATCATAAAAAAAATAACTGTACTTTTAAAGCCCTTATTATAAGCCCTTATTATACTCAAAACTGCCAACTAGCAAAATAAACAGAATGTTGTAATGTTTAAATAATTATTTTTGGTGTATTTTTAAAAGAAAAAGTGTTGTAAATCACAGCAGGAGCACAATTTTTGAATTACAACTACCTCCAGCTATTTAATTAATAAAATGATAATATCTGATACAAATTAAGTTATTTTTCAATAATAATAATTGCTTTTTTTTTTTGTCTTTCGGCTGCTCCCTTTCAGGGTCTCCACAGTGTATCATCACCTTATATCGAGATGATCCGCATGTTGATTTGACAAGGATTTTTACGCCAGATGCCCTTCCTGATGCAACCCTGCTCATTTATCCAGGCTTGGAACCAGCACAGGGAGTACACTGGCTTGTGCACCTCCTGTGGCTGGGTAACCAACTTTCCTTCTTCCATTCTATTTTTGCTGAGCACCAAGCTAGAAGGCAGGAAATACCATATGGTCTTTGGTATGACCCGGCCAGGAGTTGAACCCATGACTTCCCAGTTGTGGGGGTGGATGCTCTACCACTAGGCCACCACTCCAGTTTTTAATAATTTCTGTTTACTTATTATTATTTAATAATAATTATGTTTTAATGTTTTTTTTCTAATGAAAAAAATTAAGCATGAAGTGCTCTAAAATTTCCTAATAGACAGCTACGCTGACTTTGGACTTGATAACACACAGTGGCCCAACATCAGCAGACGACCTCTTTTCAGATGAAAGTAAATTTTGCATTTCATTTGGAAATCAAGGTCCCAGAGTCTGGAGGAAGCGTAGAGAGGCACAGAATCCAAGTTGCTTGAAGTCCAGTGTGAAGTTTCCACAGTCAGTGATGATTTGGGGAGCCATGTCATCTACTGGTGTTGGTCCACTGTGTTTTATCAAGTCCAAAGTCAGTGCAACCATCTACTGTATGTGCTTGATTGTCCAGCAAACTCTCCTGACCTAAACCCCATAGAGAATCTACGCGGTATTGTGAAGAGGAAGATGAGAGAAACCAGACCCGACAACGCAGACGAGCTGAAGACCACTATCAAAGCAACCTGGACCTTCATAACACCTCAGCAGTACCACAGGCTGATCTCCTTCATGCTATGCCACACTGATGCAGTAATTCATGCAAAAGGAGCCCCAACCAAGTATTAAGTCTGTACATGGACATACTTTTTAGTTGGCCAACATTTCTATTAAAAATCTATTTTTTTAAATTAATTGTCATTCAACTTTTTTGAGAAACTGAATTTGGGGTTTTCATGAGCTATAAGCTATAACCATCAAAATAAAAATAAACACTTGAAATATATCACTCTATGTGTAATGAATCTATTTAATATAGGAGTTTTTTTAATTGAATTACTAAAGTAAACTAAGTTTCTGATGACATTCTAATTTACTGAAATACACCTGTACCTTCTCAAAGACATAAATATGATTGTAAATGGCAAAATGCTTCAACTCTGAGTTCATGATAAAGAATTTGGTGTTCCTTTATTTTAGTTAATTTAGTTAATTCTAGTACTTCCATTAAAAAAGAAAGATTTTCCTCAGAACTGCTGAGCAAACCATTTCAGTCTTGCCTCTTACTTTGTCTCCAAACCGCTCAACCTGAGCTGTCCCTCTGATATACTCATTTTGAATCTTGTCCCTTCTAGTCACTCCTGTGAGCATCTTCAACTCTGCCACCTCCAGCGCTTCCTCCTGTCTTTTTGTCAGTACCACAGTCTCCAAACCATCATAGCAGGTCTCACTACCATCTTATAAATCTTCCCTTTCACTCTAGCTGCTATCTTTCCGCCACAAATCCTTCCTGACACCCATCTCCACCCACTCCACCCTGCATGCACTCTCTTCTTCACCTTTCTTGTGCATTTTCCATTGCTTTGAATGGTTGACCCCAGGTATTTAAACTCATCTACCTTCACTACCTATACTCCTTGCATCTTTACTATTACAGCTGCCTCCTTCTCATTCACACACATGTATTCTGTCTTGCTTCTACTGACTTTCATTCCTCTTCTCTCCAGTGCATACCTCCACCTTTCCAGGTTCCCTTCCACCTGCTCCCTGCTTTCACTACAGATCACAATGTCATCCATAAAAGATCATAGTCCACGGAGACTAGCAACACAGCTCTAATCAGACCTGGAAAATAACCAATCCAGAATCTACTGAAAGGAGAACTTTAACCATGCAGCTATGACAGTATTTCCCATTGTGTGTGTGGGAGCCCTGAAAGTGGTAGACTCTGGTCAGGGATGAAATCATTATGAAGTAATCTAAACATAAAGTTGCTGCATTGTCACACCATATACCGGCAGCAGCATTATTCATGCCACTTTCTTCCAGTAGATGCATCATCACATCAGCACATCGGGTTGGCCTTTTATTGACTCGCCCCTGGCACTACTTCTGATCACTGATGTAGTCATCTGCGCTCATTCACCCAGTAACAGATACAATACATTACTCTCATGGTCACTTTTTAAAATAAGTTTCTGTGATGCTGCTGGACAGCATCCTGGTTTTCAGAGAGGTGACATGACTCTGTCTGATGTCATTTGTCCGGTCTTACCAGGCGACAGGATGACTCCAGCCTGGGTAAAGTGAGGAGCCAACGGTTAAATGTGGAGATCCAAAACAGGAGCTTGTAGTAAGATAAGTCCCTGATCTAAAACACTCAGTTTCAAAAACACCACACATAAGTATTCGGCTTGCACAAATTTGAGCTATTTAATCCTAATATAGTTAATACTGTAAATCTTTACATTACTCTTAAATTATACACCATTACATTTTGAAGTGTTACAATGGTATAGTGCAGCCTAAACCAACTACTTAAAATACCATAATACAATAGACTGCTTGCATGGGCAATGTTGTGCACATTAAAGCAGCACTTAAACTAAAATATATGTATTTATATATGTATTTAATCATGTATAAGGTCACCGAAGCCACGGGCCACGGAACTTCAGTAGAGCTTGACTTTAGCTAGCGCCTGTTTCCAGGCCTTGCAGTGAAGACTTCCAAATCTTTGTAAGCAGACCTGTTGTTATGATTTATTCATGATTTCAGGAAGAAGGGACCAGAGCTTATGAGTCCTCCAGACTCACTGAAAGATACACCTAAACAGCTGCTGGCAAACAGAATCAACACGAGTAAACACTCATCTATGAACACACACATGCTGCCAAACACACCGAAGGTCACCTAAGTATCAAGTCACAATACTGCACATCAATCCCGGATCTTCTGCATCAGGCCTGAATTGATTTCAAGAAAATCACTTAAAAAAAAACACTTTCTTCCTGCTTGCTGATTCTGCAAGTGCACTCTGCTCTCCATTTACTATAAACTGCTGTCTTATAAACGGATGCAGGATGATACCTCTGCACAGAAGCATGCTTGCACTCGTGCACTCAGTCACGCTGTGAGTGCGGCAGTGACTTGGCATATCCAAGCGCTTTTGCTGCAAAGGAGGAGAAAAAAAATGCCCAAAGTGCAAAATGTTGATTCCTGATATCAGCAGCATTGTGGATAAGAGGCAGGTGCAGAATCAGACGCACACGGGACAAGCCGGACAAGCTCGGCGCGGCATTCACCCACTCACCAGCTCTGAGGCTCGGGGGTAAGCTGCTGGTGAAGCGCGAGGGAGAAGCCAAAAAAGGTGCCGCGATCTCCCAACTTATGCAGAGTGTGAGTAGTATCCAGGTTAAAGCCCCGGGCTTGACTTAAAAGAGCTAAGAAAGCCCAGATCGAGGTAGTCCACAGATGAGCTGAAGGAGATGAGAGGGAAGCGGGTTTCCCATGTCCCACTAACGCTGCCATAGCGGGGTGCAGGTCCCTAATGCAGAGCAAGTTCAGCTCGAGAAGTGCAGGGGCAAATCCTTTTCTTTTTTTTCCTTTTTTTTTATGGCTCCAGAGAGCTAAAAGAGAGAGGAAGAAAAGGAGGAGAGTCGCGTGTAAATCTCTCCAGCGTTAGAGCTTCCTTTGATTCCAGTCTTTCTTGTTCCCTCGCTCTCTCGTGCGGACTGCTGAGCTCCTTCTGCTGCTGTCAGTCTGAGGAGCGGGCTGTGGAAACGCGGCTGCTACTGCTATGCATGTGTGCAAGCGTGGCTCTCCCAGTGTGCATGTGCGCCTCCCCCCCCCCCTCCTCTGTGCTGAGAGGGAGACAGAGGACAAGTGCCTTGAATAGCCCGCTCACCCCCCCCCCTACCCCCACCCCCCTCCTCCCCGGCTCTCCCCTCTCTCAGCTGACATCAACACTCAAGGGACTGGTGCCAAAATACCAGGCAAGGTTGTCAGGATACTTGGAGGCTGCCGGACGGAGCCGGGGAGGGTGAAAAGGCAGCAGACTGTTTCATCTGCTGGGTTCGCCCGGTCCAGACGGCCTCCTTCTGTGGACACTCACGGCTGCAGGCGCTTCTGCATCTGAGCAGCATGACGAGGGCGAAGATGAGACAAGTCTCTCTGGAAGTTAAAAAAAAAGTGAGCAGAGATAAATCAAGAGGCTTCTTAAGAGCTTTAACGCCCTGACGCTGTCCTTATGGCGGCAGTCATTTGGAAAAAAATCTTGGCGACAGAAGGGGCCGCAAATGTGCACAGTGACCCAGGAAGGTTTATTGCAGACCTTTAGCGCTTCTGAAAAGCCAAACTGGGGGGGGGGAATGTTTGCACTGTGACGGGGCAATGTTAGCAGAGAGATGAGGGGAGGATTGCAGGCGCATTATGAAGGCCGGGTGGGGGCATCCATCCATCTCACTGAGACGACGGTGCCACTAGTGCGTGAGCGGCAATCCCGGTTGCACTTGATCAACGAGGGCTCTGACACCCCTCGTAATAAAGACCAAGATTTGCATATTGACCCCATCACTCATTTTTCCGAATTAACTCGTGCGCACTGTGTTACGTCTGTAATCAGAGACTGGAGTCGCCTTACGCCAAGCAGCGAACAGCGCTTTAGGAACACGCAACTATACAGTATATATTGTGGCCACAGCCCGCCTGACGTCACACCCCAGGGCTGGGTGCGACACACCACCAAACACATGCATAACATTCACACAACATTCTCCCCCCCCCCCCCCTTTAGAAAGTCCAAAACCACACACACAATTGAGAACCACCCAAATTTAGGACCCGAATCACGCACTAAAATAACGGGGAACAATGTTGGCACAGAGCAACTAAAACTGAGTTGGTGGGTGGACTGCCACACAAGCCGCACGGCACAGTGGATTATTCTGCCACTTATTAAACTAGAAGGAAGTCCATTGATAAGCTAAAATATATCGCTGTGTTCCTATACTAAACAAACACATAAAATAATCCCCAAACACCACATTCATATGTACATCAAATTCTCCCATTTTTTTTTCAAATTGCATGCAAACCTATATACATTCATTATTATTTAACACCACATGCACATATGAACATTTTAAAAAATTGATATATTTCTTTCCTATCTACAGTTTTCTTTTTCTCATGTTACACCACTGTCCACGGGCAGCAAAGAGTTGAACGGTCTCGGGGGCCCAGGGCAGCCCCTCGGTATGCACACCCCTGGAAACAGCCTGCCCCCAGGGTTGTAACTGAAGTCACAGATGAGCGCGCCGCTTCTCTCGTCACCGCCATCCGACACCTCCTCAGGAACCCGGTCTGTAACTCTCAGGGGGGTCCCGCTTGACCCGCAGTGTTGCTGCTCAGCACACGGTCCCTCCATGCCTGTCAGTCCGGCCCCGACCATTTTCGAAACCGCTGCAGTTGTCGCCGGTGTAGCCCCATATTCTCCGGCCCCCTATGGCTGAGCTCCTGGAAATCACTCTCATCAGCGTCACTCGTCGACCCGGGCGCCTCGCCATTACACCCAGCACCCTCGTCCAAGGCTTCTTGAGCTCTGGCACTGAGGTCCTCCAACGCCAACCCTGAGCGAGGCTGGTCCTGCTCAACCTCCGTGGTGCCCGGCTGTCGCTGCTGTTCCCCAGGGCTCTCAGCATGCTCGCGCCCCTCCTCCCATTCCTCTGACTCTAGCTGCGGGGAAAACTGAGCCGAGTCTGGTCACTGCTCTCCCCCCATGCTGTCTTCGCTCACCACGCTGTCTTCGCCACCAGCGCTGGAGCTCAGCGTCACTCACTGCACTGATCTCTTCGGCTGGCTCGCCGTCCTCAGGGGTCATGGGCTCCCTCACTTGTGGCTCCGGTTCCACTGCAATATCCAGCTGGTAGCTTGTAGCTTGTGTTTGGCGCGCACCTAGCTTCATGGCTAACTTTGCCGTTGCCACAAACTGGGCTGCTTCCCCGAGCTAACTAGCTTAGCTTCTTTTGGCGCCAACAGCTTCATCACTCACAGCTTCGTGCTTCTCGTATGTTCGGCAAAATATTCGGCCAGCCGCGTGACAGCATCGGCATAAGACTCCGTCTCTCCCAACATGCAGAGAATTTTCCGACCTTCTATGCCAAGATGGTGGACCAGGAGTACTCGTCTCTGTGTTCCGTCGAGTCTACTGAGGTTCAACGCCGCGATGTATCCCTCAAACATGGCCAACCAGTTAGGCCACATGATCGCTGGCTCTCCAGGGTATTGTAGAAACGGTGGTACAAGTGTAGCTAGCCCATATGCCGCCATAGTTTCTCCTTGTCGCCAAACTGTAATGTCTGTAATCAGAGACTGGAGTCGTCTTATGCCAAGCAGTGAACAGCACTTTATTAGAAACACGCAACTATATATACTGTGGCCACGGCCCGCCTGACGTCACACCCCAGGGCGGGTATGGCAGGCGCCTAGGGCCAAACACACACACAACATTCACACAACACACCGCACTGTCACATCTGACCACACACTCACAGCTGGTTTTGCATAGTGATTTCTATTCATCAGGTTTATATCTATGCTAGACGACTGCAACATGTGGCTCCCTCTAGGTCTGACAAAAAAAAAATCAAACATGAGAAAAAAAATTCTAATTAACAAGAAACAGTTGTACATTTTAAAATCTGACTGCTAGATCATAGCAAGAAGAAAATGAAAAATCTTTTAATCTGACATCTGTTGTTATATTTTCTTCTTATATGTGCTTGACGTAAGCCTTTCCAAAAATCCCTTTTAGAACATTTTCAACAAGTTATTGTTATTATTCCTATAAGTATACATTTAGTTTTGAATCTCTGGACCAAAGGCAAACATCCGTCTGATCAGCCTAACTGGCTGCTGTGACTTTTCATGACTTTAATGTGAGACTTCTGAAAGAATTTGGATTTCTCTTACAACACTTGCACATTAAGGTGGATTAAAATTAACCTAAGATTAGTGTCTCTGGCCACTATCATCAATGTCTACAATCGACAGTTTTCTGCAGGATGAGGCTGATTCTTCTCATGTGATCTGGCTAGCATCATGAACTGGTATCAAACACTCTATCTCCTCTGTTTCCCTGTTGGGGTGTTTTGAAAATTGTGAGGGGGGTGGGGGGCTGAAAAGTTCATAGGCTGAAAAGTTCATAGTGGTCAAATTTGACTAAATGTGGTTTATTTTTCAACAAAATCTCCCCTTCGGTCCACACAGGTCTTCCATCGCTGTTGCAGCGTTTGGTTCCCTGTGGTTGAAAAATAAACCACATTTGGTCAAATTTGACCACTATGAACTTTTCAGCCCCCTCCCCCTCTTAGGTTTAATGGATATAATCCTCACCGAGCTCCAGCCACAGGATGTTCAACCTACTGTCTGATCACACTCCATCTTCCACAGTTCATTATTGTTAATTCATATTTTCATCACTTATTAGTATTTCTAGTGGAATAAATAAATGCAATTATGATGCTGAATAGTAATGATTAAAATGACTTATTTACCATGCAGACATTTAGGAATTAGTAAAGTATTTATTTATAAATCAAACTGGTGCACAGATTAGGGTGGTACTTTATAATACAGTTCACAAATTATAGCTTATGTACAATGCAATTTTGTTGTTAGTAGGATGTAATTACAGTGTAACTACAGCATAACATGTAAGAGGATGTGTGCTGTAGGAGTTGACTTTGAGTGGCTTTAATTACATAAGTACAATGTAATAATGTAAATACATCAAACTTAAATGATAGATCATTTTTACAGTGCATTGTAATTACATCATACTTAGGCCCTACTCACATTGTGCTTATGCTGTAATTTAGTAGTACTTACATTATACTTCAGTTGTGCTTACATTGTAGTTATGTTATACCATTTATTTATTTATTTAGCGAATGCAAAGTCCTTAAGCCAAGCAGTTGCCTCCTGGTTTGCTGTATGGAGGGTGTGTAATCCTCCTTCCAGTCTTTGGAGTGGGCAAGCCTCTATGATGTGTTCCATAGTTTGCTCCTCTCCACATGCGCACAGTGGGCTAGGGCTACTGCCCCATCTGTGAAGGCTGGCCAAGCAGGGGCCATGTCCAGTCCTGAAGCGATTGAGTGTAGATCACTGTCTCCTTGGGAGGTTGGTGCCCGGGACCTGTTGGTTGGGGTTTATCACCAGCTGTTTGTTTGGGACCTCCTTGGTCTCCCATTCCTCTTGCCAAGCTGTCTGGATGGTAAAGTCAGCTGGGGGAGGGTTTTTCCAAATCGGCCGTCTGGATGAAAGTCGGGCAGTGGGTGGGGTGTAGATATCTGCATGGATTGGTAAGTGAGGAAAATCTTTAACTTTTTGGAGCATCCTTTGAGTTAATGCTGCTCGCCGGATGTGTGGAGGGGCTATGTTTGACAGTACAGAGAGCCAGGGGAGTGGTGTTGAGCGGATTGTTTCAGTTATAGTTCTCATGGTTGAGTTGAGCTGGGTGTCTACATGGAGTGTGTAAGATGACCTGGACCAGACAGGGGCACAATATTCTGCTACAGAGTATGAAAGGGCCAGTGCTGAGGTGCGCAGGGTGGAGACTGCCGCCCCCCATTTTGCACCAGCGAGCTTGCAGAGCAGGTTGTTTCGTACTTTCACCTTAGCAGCTGTCCCCTTTAGATGTTCCTTGAAGGATAAGGTCCTATCAAGGGTCACTCCAAGGTAGGTTGGATTCGAGGCATGCTTAAGCTTGAGTCCGCTCAGCTGGATGTTTAGTTCTTTGGCAGCTTTTGCATTGTGGAGATGAAATACACTGGAGACGGTTTTTGCTGGGCTTGGTTTTAGGCGCCAGATTTTGCAGAACTGGTCCAGTTTAGCAAGATCTTCCGTGAGCACCTGTTCCAGTGGTTCAAAGTCTGGTGCTTGGAATGCCAAACAGATGTCGTCTGCATAGATGAATTTGCGGGATTTTGTAGTAGGCAGGTCGTTTATGTAGAGGTTGAACAGAGTTGGAGCTAGAACTGAGCCTTGTGGGAGTCTGTTTTTCTGCGTTCTCCATGCACTTGTGTTCTGACTGAGGTGGACTCTGAACCTTCGGTTGGTCAGCAGGGTTTTTATAATTGCTGTTGCCCATGCAGGGATCGCCTTTATAAGTTTCAGGAGGAGGCCTTTGTGCCAGACCGTATCATAGGCAGCTGTAAGATCGAGAAACACAGCCCCTGTCTTCAGTCTGCTCTCGAAGCCATTTTCAATGAAGGTGGTTAGGGCCAGTACTTGTTCTCCTGTACTGCGGTCCTTGCGGAAACCTGCTTGATCCACACTTAGAATATCCTCTATTTCTGGGGAAATGTGTTGCAGTATTAGGCGCTCCATGATTTTGTAAGGAACGCTGAGTAGGGAGATTGGGCGGTAGCTTGCTGGTAGTTTGTGGTCTTTGCCAGGTTTTGGGATGGCAATGACCTTTGCTGTCTGCCATTTCTTTGGGATCGAGTTCGTTTGTGTGATCTTTGTGTAGAATTGTGTCAACCAGGTTAGGGCTCGGGGGCCAAGATTTTTCATGAATTTTGGGAAGATGTTATCGTATCCTGCTGCCTTTCCACATTTCAGGCCCTGTAGGACTTTCTCCAGTTCAGCAGCCTCGAAGGGTTCAGGGTTCGTTTCCTCTACAGGCATTTTTTGGTGTTTTTTTAGCTCAGTTGTAACTGCTCTTCTGGTGTCTTTGTCTTGGGGTGCTTTGGCGATAGTCAGTAGGTGGGATGCAACTTGGTTGGGTGTGACGGATGCTCGGCTTTGGCTAGGGGGCTTCTGTGCAGCTCCTAGGCGACGGATGAGGCTCCAACATTTCCTGCTAGAGTGGGTAAAGCTCCGGTCAGCAACTGTCTCCTCCCATTTCTTTCGCCGGGCTGTATTTAGCGATTCAATGAGATGGTCTGCTATCTCTGGGTCCCCTGATGTTTGATAGGATTGTAGGAGGGCAGCACTTTCTCCGTCCAAACATGGGACATAGAGGGGTCGGTAGCCTCGTGGGATTGCAGTATGGGCAGCCTTGAAGATTGTGCTGCAGAAGCGGTTGTATGCTTCATCTACAGTGATGGTGTGGAGTGGGATAGTAACAACACTCCGGTCCAGAGTTTCACTGAATTTCTTCCAGTTGGCTTTGCGGAAGTTCCAGCGCATCTTCCTTGGGCTGTATATGACTGGAAGTTGTAGGCCAATGTGTACAAGCAGGGGCCGGTGTTGGCTGTGTGGAAAATCATCAAGAATGAGGATCTGTGTAGGATATGGCTCCCCATTCAAAGAGCTGGCCCAACACAGGTCAGGAGAATAGTCCTTCTTCCACCTAGCAGAGTGGAAGGTTCCTCTTTGTTTGGGGTCGTATATCAAAGCGAGGTCATTTCTGGATGCCCAGTCTGAAAGTGCCTCCCCATCACTGTCCACTGCTGGGTACCCCCAGTCAGGGTGATGGCTGTTAAAGTCCCCCACATAGATGGCAGGGTGGGGTAGGGTGGGTAAGTCCTGCAGATCCCAGTTGGCATTAGGGGGCTTGTACACATTGACAATATGGAAGCCACCAATGATTATGGTGTCTGAGAAATGTGTTGTTATCAGGTGATTTGCTTCAACTATGTCAGAACGCACATAGGTGGCACGTCCATGTTTAGCATGTAGAACATAGCACAGGAGGTCAAAGCCTTTGATGGTGAAGCGGCCAGCTTCCTCTGTGCCAATATGAGTCTCTTGGAGGCAGATTACATCAATCGAATGTTGGAAGGCGAGGACTTCGATAAGGCTTCGCTTGGCTGCAGATAGGCCTTCAACGTTTAGTTGTAATATGCGAAGGGCAGATCCTACCACAAAGTGCTCTTGGGGCTGTTTGCTTTCGGCTTTAGGACTGTGACTAGGATTCTTCTTTGACTTGGCACAGAGGCGTCGTCTCTTCGAATTTAGTCTGCTGGTAGGATCATTAGCTTCCCCAGGCGAGCCCGGGTACTGGCGGAGGGCGCGACGAGAACGCTGATCCATTGCCCCCCATGTATGTTATACCATAACTGCTGTGTATTTACGCTGCAGTTAAGTTTTTCTGACATAGTACTTATTCCATAAATAAAGGTATAATTTCTGGGTTGTATCATAAAGTGCTACCCAGATCAGTTTATGAGTTTTTTTCTGATTATTATTAATGGCAACCTACACTGTATCAACATACCACAGAATAAATGACCAAAATAATTTTATTTTATTTAACCTTTCTTTATACAGGGGTGCTCCAATGAGACGCAACCTCTCATTTTCCAGGACGCCCTGTTCACATCCACACAGTTGCACATTCACACCTGGAAGCTGCCCAGTACAACCACAGACTGACCTGTGGCCACTGAGCAGCTCCACTGGAGCAGGTGGGGTTAAGGGCCTTGCTCAAGGGCACCACAGTGGGGTTAAGGAGGGTGGGGCAAATACTGCAACGTTATCTGTCCCACCCAGATCTGATTATGCTGGTCCAGGGATCGAAATGCTGACCCTCCAGCCACCAGTCCACATCCCTAACCATTAGGCCACTATTGCCCGGGAAATGATCTTTGAATGTGAAGTCTATAAAGTCACTGATGATTTTGGACAGACTAGATCAGTTTAAAATATAACATGATTAATACAGACAGATCAAATGTGCTATTAATGGAAAAAATTTAAAATTATACATACAGTACATGCATACATACATACATAATGCTGAAAATGTTTTGTCTCCGTAAATGAAGTCAATTTGAAAATGAAAATTAAAAAAAAAAAATCTGCCATTTGTGCTTGCATCTCCATGTGGACAATCAGGGAAAGCTTGTATCTCTTTGGGGCATCTGTCTGTGAGGAAAGCACACACTGAGGATTTTTGTGTTCCTACACAACTCGCTGAGTCACTGCAGAGTCCCAGATATCTGAAGCTGGATCAAAAGGCATGTTTCTAATGCTGACATTCAACTAAACAGTGTGTCCCCTCTGTCTGATATCTATAAACTGAATGGCTCCAATTTGAGATACTACAAATACCACCAGAATTCCGCAGAATGGAAGAAAATGGGACAAAAGAAGGAAAGAATGGTGTGGGATGTCGAGAAAATGCTGAAAACATCTTAATGGAAGCTCAGACAGGAGGCCAGACAAGAATGTCCTCAGACAGAACAAGGCACAGTCAGAAAGAAGAAACGAGAAGAAAAAAAATGAAACCAAAGAAACCAGTGAAGCTGGCTGGCTGTACAGATTATCTGTCCCACTGTCCATGACACTGGTATCCCTACAAAAGTGCTCATTAGCAGTCTGAGCCACACTTCAAGGGGAGAGCTTATTTAAGGCAGCAGGCAAAAGCAGCAGCTTTGCATTGGACCAGGGTCATTTTTCTTGTTTTAGCCCCTGCATCCCCTTTGGCGACTGAGATTGCTGGAGTCAGCACTAATACCATATTGATTAATGGACAGTGTAAGATGCTATAAGAGGGAGCTGTGCTGGTTATTATGGGATTAAATGGAAGCACACCCACTCTGGTTATATTTGACTGCATGATCCCAAAGGAAGAGGCTAAAGTGAGTGCATGGTTTTGTGCTGGAAGTAGCATTATGGATTTTTAGATCTATAACTTAATCAGTTTTAACAATAAGATGATTTATTAAGCAGCTTGTGACATTTTAAGCACTATATTGAAGGAAAACCTCTTCATTTATTTAAGGAAAAGCTATACAGTATGCCTTTACATTAGTGGGGGGGGCACTTTGATGATGATAGCTGTGTGAAAAGTAAATAGAGCTGTAAAAATAGAATAGGAGGTTGCAGGTGTGATTCACAAAACACTGAGCAGAGGTGCAACAATGTTTTAATTCTGTTAAGAGATTGTGAATTAAAGACTGCAATCTTTTTCACCTAAGATCTGTGAACTAGTCTCAAACGTCACCATTTTTTAAATGCTTGATTCAGAATCATTGCACTTCAAATTCTAAGCTGATGCATCAGAAATAAATAGATAGCCATTGGTGACACACACTACTATTTAGTCTCATAACAATTTTACTAACAATGATGCAGGTAGACTAAGTTAATGCTTATTTGATATAGGCTTATATTAGCTACACTTATAGAGCCTAGTCTTTGCACCTTGGCTTTGTTTAAAAAAATACATTTTAAAAAGGCTACAGTATGCTTCTCTTTTTATAAATTAATCATTTATTTCAGTAAACACATAATACTACTAAAATCTAATTATGCATATTTTTTTTTAAATGCCACCTTATTCTTAGCCCCCATGATGCTTTGCATGAATTATGGGCGCAACTTATGGTACTAGTTTTAGAACGTGTGGCTGTTACTGAAATGGGACACTTTTCCTTGTTATAAAAGAATGACTTCGGCATCAAAAATAAGATAAGATAAGATAAGATAAGCCTTTACTAGTCCCACAATGGGGAAATTCCAGTATTGCAACAGCACAGGGATAGCAACACTCAGAGCAACAATCAAGAAGACAAGAAAAACAAGAGCAGTGAATATACACTACCGTTCATAAGTTTGGGGTCACCCAGACAATTATTTTGTGTTTTCCATGAAAAGTCACACTTATTTACCACCATGAGTTGTAAAATGAATAGAAAATATAGTCAAGACATTGACAAGGTTAGAAATAATGATTTGTATTTGAAATAATAATTTTTTCCAGATACTCAACCTGCTCAAAGGAAGGTCAGTTTTATAGCTTCTCTAACCAGCTAAACTGTTTTCAGCTGTGCTAACATGATTGCACAAGGGTTTTCTAATCATCCATTAGCCTTCTGACGCAATGAGCAAACACACTGTACCATTAGAACACTGGAGTGATAGTTGCTGGAAATGGGCCTCTATACACCTATGTAGATATTGCACCAAAAACCAGACATTTGCAGCTAGAATAGTCATTTACTACATTAGCAATGTATATTAGATATTAGAGTGTATTTCTGATTAGTTTAAAGTTATCTTCATTGAAAAAACAGTGCTTTTCTTTCAAAAATAAGGAAATTTCTAAGTGACCCCAAACTTTTGAACGGTAGTGTATATATATATATATATATATATATATATATATATATATATATATATATATATATATATATATATATATAATATATTCTGTATATATATATATATAAACTGGGAAGGACAAGGAGTTACACTAAAATACTCTCCCACAGTCAGATACAGTGGCATAGAACCAAAAGACCAGGCTTGCTTAAAGTAATACACAAGCTAAAACGATACAGATTCAGGTATGTTTTGGTTCTTTGTTGAAATTTCTCTTTAAATAATTTATTTATTTAAAAATCCACTCAGCAATGGTTATTAATGCTATCCTTGCTAATGCTAATGCTTATGTTTAGTTTGCTAAGCCACCTTATTCCTGAGGGTGCTGCTGTAGAAACGATTATGGGCGCAATTTCCAGTTTTGGCTAAAGTGTGGGAAATTGAAAATAGCATTTTTAAAAGTTTTTCAAATTCATTTTAATGTATAGTCCCCACACGTGTTTTGCACTCAAGTAGCAGCTAATTTCAGCACTTGCAGTTTTTGTATTTTTTCCAATGTTTTGGCATAGTTCTGGTACTTGTTGCTGGTGTTTATGATTGTGCCATAGACGGGATAAATGGAAGCTTCTCACCGGCAATGCGTCGATGATGCATTGAGGACTATTGGTGTGATTGGTGGTACAGATGCAAGAGCACCAGGTATGTTTTCACTTGTATGAATGTCACAGATCTGACATTTATGTGTCATATATGTCACCAGATGCAAGGCTGCATGAAGTAAAATAAAAAATAGTAACAATTTTCTTCCTCAGGCTTAATGATTTAAGAAAGATATATAATTTTTTAGGTTTTTTTTTTTTTGCATTTATTGCACTGCCTTGGAACAATATGGGCTTGATATTAACACCTTCAGCATGCATTAATTTTTTAAATTATCACAAAATATAGATCAATAAAATTTTGAACATTTGTCAGAAAAGGTCTGTACTTGTGAAGTTAAATAACAAGCATTCATAGCATGACAGCAGCATGAGCATTTTAATTTGGGGGTAAAATGAATGGCTGCAGCTGTCTGTATTTACCCCGACATTAAAACACCCAAGCACGGTGTTATCGTTCTTTGATGGCTCTGACTAGATTCTACATCTGCTCTGAGATAAATTTGATTATGCCCAACACCTTTTAACAAAATGCATCTGACTTTATTGTGGTTGAAACATTGATATATCTCAGAGCTTTTATTTGTTTACAGCATTAGCATCTTAGCAGTGGAGCTAACTAACAGAGCCACTGTCTGCCAGGCCACTTTTTAAGGTCATCTTCCCATCCCTCCATAGTCGTGGGAAGTGGTATGATATGATATTACTGTTTTGGAGGTGCAAAAGGCTGTGTTCCTGCATTTTTCCTTGCTCACCTCCGCCCCCTGGTGGGACCAGCGATGGATCCACTCCAGTTCGCCTACCAGCATGGCATTGGGGTGGAGGTGGAGTTCTTCTTTCCAAGATGGCGCCCACAGTGGTCGCCATGGTGCTTCGCTGCGCCCTTTGTTTGTTTTTGTTTGTCAATTGTGTGTCTGCTTGCTCTTATACCCGTGAAGAACTTCTAAATATCAGGACTTTCACTCCCACGGACCTACTCCCAGTTTTTTTAGCTCCTGCCGCTGATCTGGTTCATTGCTTGGCTCGAAAAGTGAGACGGCGAAAGAGAGGAAGACGAGCGGGCGCTCTCGTCCGGCTTTGCAGGAGAGGCACGCGCACGGCGTTGCCTGGCATATTTCTGTCCAATACCAACTCTCTCTCTAACAAGGTAGATGAACTGAGACTGCTGATGCGTTTTAAGGACCTCTCTTCCTCGGCTGCCCTCTGTTTCACCGAGACCTGGCTCAGGGAAAACACACCGGACAGCGCGCTGCGCCTCGAGGGATTTCAGCTGTTTCGTGCTGATCGTGACACAGAGCTCTCCGGCAAGACCACAGGAGGCGAAGTCTGCTTTTACATCAACAGCAGCTGGTGCTCTGATGTAACGGTAATTTCCAAACACTGTTCTCCCGCCCTGGAATTTCTTTTTATTAACTGCAAGCCATTTTATTCCCCGCGGGAGTTTGCCTCATTCATCCTCGCCGCTGTGTACATCCCTCCCGACGCGGACACGCGCGAAGCTCAGTGCGTGCTCGCGGATCACATCCAACACACGGAGCGGATTTTTCCAGACTCTCTGGTTATTGTGGTTGGCGACTTTAACCAGAGCAATCTGAGCCACGATCTCCCCCGCTACAAACAGTTTATTAAATGCCCCACCAGAGGAATAAACACGCTGGATCACTGTTACACCACAGTGAAAGACGCATATCGCGCTGTTCCCCGCGCTGCGCTGGGATTATCTGATCACGTGATGGTCCACCTCATTCCCACATACAGACAGAGATTGAAGCTCACTAAACCTGTTGTGAGCACTACGAAGAAATGGACCAGTGAAGCTGAGGAGAAGCTGGAAACGTGCATGGAAATAACTGACTGGGGCATGTTTAAAGGAGCCACGCATGATCTGGATGAATACACGGACACTGTGAACTCTTATATCCACTTTTGTGAGGAGGACATTCTTCCAACGCGCACCAGGGTGAGGTACTCTAATGACAAGCCCTGGTTCACAGCTAAACTCAGACAGATCAAGAAGGAGAAGGAAGCAGCGCTGAAAAGTGGAGACAGGGACTGCTACAGGGAGGTTAAATATCGGTTTAACAGAGAGCTGAAGAGAGCTAAATCTGTGTATTCTGAGAGACTCCAGCAGCAGTTCACTGCTAATGACTCGGCTTCTGTGTGGAGAGGACTGAGGCAAATCACCAACTATCGGCCTCAGGCTCCTAAAGGTCAGGATGACAAAGCCCTTTGTCAAAGACTGTCCCAACACTATGCCCGTTTTGACACCTCGTCATCTGTGTCCAACTCCCCCCCTCTCTCCAGCTCCACAGCCTCCATGATCCCTACTTCATCAAAGGCGCCCCCCCCCCTCCTCCCCCCTGCCCTTATCATCAGTGAGCAGGACGTGCTCAAACAGTTCTCCAGACTGAACCCGCGCAAGGCCCCCGGTCCGGACGGCGTGTCTCCCTCCTCCCTGAGACGCTGTGCGAAACAGCTGGCTCCTGTCTTCACAGACATTTTTAACACCTCCCTTAAGCTATGCCACGTGCCGCTCTGCCTCAAATCCTCCACCATCATCCCTGTCCCCAAGAAGCCATGGATCACTGGACTTAACGACTACAGACCTGTAGCGCTCACCTCTGTAGTCATGAAGTCCTTTGAGCGCCTGGTCCTGCCCCACCTCAAGTCCATCACCACCCCTCTCCTGGACCCGCTGCAGTTTGCCTACCGAGCCAACAGGTCTGTAGACGACGCAGTCAACCTGGCCCTCCACTCCATCCTGCAGCACCTGGACTCCCCGGGAACCTACGCCAGGATCCTGTTTGTGGACTTCAGCTCCGCATTCAACACCATCCGCCCCGCTCTGCTCCGGGACAAGCTGTCCCTGCTCAACGTGCCTGACTCCCTCTGCAGGTGGATCACCGACTTCCTGACGGACCGGAGGCAGCATGTGCGGCTGGGAAAGACTGTCTCAGACTCTGCTAGCATCAGCACCGGATCACCCCAGGGCTGTGTACTTTCCCCCCTACTCTTCTCCCTTTATACCAACTCCTGCACCTCCAGCCACCAGTCTGTCAAGTTGATCAAGTTTGCGGACGACACCACCCTCATCGGGCTCATCTCCAACGGCGACGAGTCCGCCTACAGGAGAGAGGTGGCCCAGCTGGTGTCCTGGTGCAACAACAACAACCTGCAGCTGAACGCTCTGAAGACAGTGGAGATTATTGTGGACTTCAGGAAAGTCACAACCCCTCTGCCCCCCCTCACCCTCACAGGCTCTCCCATCACCACTGCTGATTCCTTCCGCTTCCTAGGCACCACCATCACCAGGGACCTCAAGTGGGAGCCGACCATCAGCTCCCTCATCAAAAAGGCCCAGCAGAGGATGTTCTTCCTGCGGCAGCTGAGGAAGCTCAAGCTACCCACCAAGATGTTAGTGCAGTTCTACACAGCCATCATCGAGTCCATCCTCACCACCTCCATAACCGTGTGGTACGCAGGAGCCACTGCCAGGGACAGACTAAGGCTGCAGCGCGTCGTGCGCACTGCTGAGAAGGTGATCGGCTGCAAGCTCCCATCTCTCCAGGATCTGTACATCTCCAGGACCCGGAGGCGTGCTGGCCGGATCATAGCCGATCCCTCACACCCTGGTCACGTACTGTTTGCCCCCCTCCCCTCAGGTAGAAGACTTCGGTCCATCCAGACTAAAACCTCCCGTCACATGAACAGCTTCTTCCCCTCTGCCATCAGACTGCTGAACACTAAGTGACTTATTGACTCTCGTGCACTATGTACAGCAGCTTAACCAGACTCATGTCAATCATCACTGTTTTCTTCCTGCATTACCGACTGCACTATATGGTTCTCCACATTATCTGCTGCTCGCTAATATATTTAACTGCTGACCAGTATTATTCACTCTTATTCTACACTTTATTGCATGTATAGTTTATTTCTTTTATTTTATCATGTTTTGAACGGTAGTGTATATATATATATATATATATATATATACACACACGTGCGCACGCGTGCGCGTGTGTGCATGCGTGCGTGCGTGCGTGTGTATATATATATACTTTTTATTTACATAATCTGTGCACAGCAATGGTTGCAACTGAAAATTGACAGATTTTTTTCAGCGGTGACAGAAAAAATCTTAAAGCTGCCTGTCAGTTTGAGAGATTACACCTACACACGTGAACAAAATTGTTGGTACCCCCCTGTTAATGAAAGAAAAACCCACAATGGTCACAGAAATAACTTGAATCTGACAAAAGTGGTAATAAATAAAAATTCTATGAAAATTAACCAATGAAAATCAGACAGTGTTTTTGAATTGTGGTTCAACAGAATTATTTTAAAAAACAAACTCATGAAACAGGCCTGGACAAAAATGATGGTACCCCTAGAAAAGATTGAAAATAATGTGACCATAGGGACATGTTTAACCAAGATGTGTCCTCTAATTAACATCACAGGTGTCTACAAACTTGTAATCAGTCAATCGGCCCATTTAAAGGGTGACAAGTAGTCACTGTGCTGTTTGATGACATGGTGTGCACCACACTAAACATGGACCAGAGGAAGTAAAGGAGAGAGTTGTCTCAGGAGATTAGAAAGAAAATTATAGACAAGCATGTTAAAGGTAAAGGCTATAAGACCATCTCCAAGCAGCTTGATGTTCCTGTGACTACAGTTGCACATATTATTCAGAAATTTAAGATCCACAGGACTGTAGCCAACCTCCCTAGATGTGGCCACAGGAGGAGATGGATAATACGAATGGTAACAAAAGAGCCCAGAACAACCTCTAAACACATTCATAGTGAACTCCAAGGTCAAGGTACATCAGTGTCAGATCGCACCATCCGTCGTTGTTTGAGCCAAAGTGGACTTCATGGTAGATGACCAAGGAGGACACCACTCTTGAAAACAAATCATAAAAAAGCCAGACTGCAATTTGCCAAACTGCATGCTGACAAGCCACAAAGCTTCTGGGAGAATGTCCTATGGACAGACGAGACAAAACTGGAACTTTTTGGCAAGGCACATCAGCTCTATGTTCACAGATGCAAAAATGAACCATACCAAGAAAAGAACATTGTCCCTACTGTGAAACATGGAGGAAGTTCTGTTATGTTCTGGGGCTGCTTTGCTGCATCTGGCACAGGGTGTCTTGAATCTGTGCAGGGTACAATAAAATCTCAAGACTATCAAGTTATTCTAGAGAGAAATGTGCTGCCCAGTGTCAGACAGCTTGGTCTCTGTCGCAAGTCATGGGTCTTGCAGCAGGATAATGACCCAAAACACACAGCTAAAAACACCCAAGAATGGCTAAGACCGAAACATTGGACTATTCTAAAGTGGCTTTCTATGAGCCCTGATCTAAATCCTATTGAACATCTATGGAAGGAGCTGAAACATGTCGTCTGCAGAAGGCACCCTTCGAACCTGAGACAACTGGAGCAGTTGGCTCATGAGGAGTGGGCCAAAATACCTGCTGAGATGTGCAGAAGTCTCATTGACAGTTACAGAAATTGTTTGATTGCAGTGATTGCCTCAAAAGGTTGTGCAACAAAATATTAAGTTAAGGGTACCATCGTTTTTGTCCAGGCCTGTTTCATGAGTTTGTTTTTTAAAATAATTCTGTTGAACCACAATTCAAAAGCACTGTCTGATTTTCATTGGTTAATTTTCATAGAATTTTTATTTATTACCACTTTTGTCAGATTCAAGTTATTTCTGTGACCATTGTGGGTTTTTCTTTCATTAACAGAGAGGTACCAACAATTTTGTCCACAGCTGTAGGTGATCTTATTAATATCAGTTAAACTGAAAGATAATAATGGGTTATGATAGAATTTTTCCAACCCTGTCTGTCAAAATTATAGATAACAAAAAGTCTAGCATAACCTCTGATGCACAGTTGTCTGTTCTGGATTCAGAGACAGTTTTATATGAAAAGACAATTTGCTTTTATTGGCTGCTGGCACAGACAGGACAGCTACAGTGGTGTGAAAAAGTGTTTGCCCCCTTCCTGATTTCTTATTTTTTTTTGTATGTTTGTCACACTTAAATATTTCAGATTATCAAACAAATTTAAATATTAGACAAAGGTAACACAAGCAAAGACAAAATGCAGTTTTTAAATGAAGGTGTTTATTATTAAGGGTAAAAAAAAATTCAAACCTACATGGCCCTGTGTGAAAAAGTGATTGCTCCCATGTTAAAACATAAATTAACTGTGGTTTATCACATCTTTGGAAAGCTGAGTTCAATTTCTCTAGCCACACCAAGGCCTGATTTCTCCCACACCTGTTCTCAATCAAGAAATCACTTAAATAGGACCTGCCTGACAAAGTGAAGTAGACCAAAAGATCCTCAAAAGCTAGACATCATGCTGCAATCCAAAGAAATTCAAGAACAAATGAGAGACAAAGTAACTGAGATCTATCAGTCTGGAAAAGGTTATAAAGCCATTTCTAAAGCTTTGGGGCTCCAGCAAACCACATTATCCATTACCCACAAATGGTGAAAACATGGAACAGTGGTGAACCTTTCCAGGAGTGGCCAAAGTTACCCCAAGAGCACAGCAACAACTCATCCAAGAGTTCACAGAAGACCTCACAACAGCATCCAAAGAACTGCAGGCCTCACTTGCCTCAGTTAAGGTCAGTGTTCATGATTCCACCATAAGAAAGAGACTGGGCAAAAATGGCCTGCATGGCAGAGTTCCAAGACGAAAACTACTGCTGAGCAAAAAAGAACATTAAAGGCTTGTCTCAGTTTTGCCAGAAAATATCTTGATGATCCCCAAGACTTTTGCGAAAATACTCTGTGGACTGACAAGACAAAAGATGAACTTTTTGGAAGGTGTGTGTCCCATTACATCTGGCGTAAAAGTAACGCAGCATTTCAGAAAAGGAACGTCATACCAACAGTAAAATATGGTTGCGGTAGTGTGATGTCTGGGGCTATTTTGCTGCTTCAAGACTTGGAAGACTTGCTGTGGTAAATGGAACCACGAATTCTGTTGTCTAATCCTGAAGGAGAATGTCTGGCCATCTGTTGGTGACCTCAAGCTGAAGCACACTTGGGTTCTGCAGCAGGACAATGATCCAAAACATACCAGCAAGTCCACCTCTGAATGGCTTAAGGAAAACAAAATGACGACATTGGAGTAGCCTAGTCAAAGTCCTGACCTGAATTCGATTGAGATGCTGTGGCATGACCTTAAAAAGGTGGTTCATGCTCGAGAACCCTCCAATGTAGCTGAATTACAACAATTCTGCAAAGTTGAGTGGGCCAAAATTCTTCCACAGCACTGCAAAAGACTCACTGCCAGTTATTGCAAATGCTTGATTGCAGTTGTTGCTGCTAAGGGTGGCCCAGCCAGTTATTAAGTTTAGGGGGCAATCACTTTTTCACACAGGTCCGTGTAGGTTTGGATTTTTTTTCCCTTAATAATAAACACCTTCATTTAACAACTGCATTTTGTGTTTACTTGTGTTATCTTTTTCTAATATTTAAATTTGTTTGATGATTTGAACTCCGCCATTGCCGGTCACAAGCCAGGATGAGAACGTGAGGAGGTTTGGGGCAGGGTTAGCAGCTCTGTCCCATAAAAACCCACCACTACGAATGCCAGTCATACTAAGTCTGGGCCCTCAAGGGCACGGCATCAACCTCATTCCCGGTGGCATGCTGGCAGGCATAGTGACGGGGCTCCCCCAAACCTGCAAGGGAGGGGTTCCCCTGATTCCCCACCAGTGCAGCCGCCATCCATTGACATCATCAGAAACCCGATTCACATCACCACCTGGAACATCCTGACCCTAAATGAACCCAGTCACCCTCAGCTTCTTGCCTCCAAGCTCACCCATCTCAATATCTCCATTGCTGGTCTTCAGGAAGTCAGGTGGACACAGGACAGTGAGACAACAGTAGGCGAATACAAGATCATATGGAGCAGAAACAACACCCACCGCACCCAAGGTGTGGACATTGCCATCCACCAACAGTATGTGTCTTCCCTCACCACCTGGAAGCCACTGGGTCCCCGCTTGTTGTATGCTCGCCTGCGACACTCTTCTGGCTACCTTTCCATCTTTGTGGCCTACTCCTCCACGAACGTCGCCAACGACCAAGCCAAGGATGCACTCTACACACAGCTGCTTGGCAAGCTATGCCACATTTTCCACCATGACATCACCATTATCCTAGGGGGCATGAACGCCACTGTGAGCCCCGGCAAGAGCAGCTTGGAACACATCATCGGAGCGTTCCCATCTGACGTCCCCAATGACAATGGTAACCACATGCTGGAGGTATGCGCCACACACAATCTGCAGATCCTGGGCACCTGGTTCCAGCATCTTCAAATCCACTGCACCACCTGGTACTGTAACACCGGTGCTACATCCAAAATCATTGATCACATCTTCGTCAGTGGGCACTGGAGAATTGGCACTGATTGCCCTGTCTACCACAGTGCTAAGCTTGGGCAGACCAACCATTGACTCCTCGCCGCCACTGTCTACCTGCACATCTGCCGCAATGCCCCTCCTGGCCCCACCCGTCACCGACCCCCGGACAACGAGAAGCTGTACGCCCCTCAGTTTGCCCACTGCTACTCCACTGAGGTCACCAACCGCTTTGCTGCCCTTGACCACCCACAAAGTCTTGAGGATGCCTGGGAGCAGCTTACCACCACTCTCACTTTGGGTGCCACAAATGTCCCTGGTGATCACTGCCATAGGATCCAGCCATGGATCTCCGATGCCTCCCTGGAGCTGGCCGATTGATACCATAAAGCCAGACTCCAGGGGAAAAATGACTATCACAATCTGAATATAGAGAGACGCCGCAGCCTCTGGCACGATGAAGCCACTTGGCTCCACCGTATCACTGACAAGACCAAGAACAGCTTCCAAGCAGGGATCCTCTGGTCTGCCTACCAGTCCATCAAGGAGCTGTGCCAAGCCGGCAAGAAACAGTAGTCATTTCCCCCCCTGCTAGCCGCCAATGGCATAAGCCTCTTCACAGATCCAACGACCAAACTCCAACGATGGTGAGAGCACTGTATGAATGTCCTCTGCAAGCCCCCTCCTCCTACCTCGGATAAGCTGCAGCAGTATGCCAATGCTGGTGTTGAAGACAACTCAATCAGCCTAGACCCGCCCTCGATCAGTGATTTGCCAGATACTGTCAAGAAGCTCCCCTCTGGGTGAGCCCCCGGTGCTGATGGAGTTACGGCAAAGATGATGAAAGCCGCCCTCACCGCTGTCATCCCTCGGCTGGAACATCTGTGCCGCTTCATCTGGGCAGAAGAACACATCCCTGGGGAGTGTAGGCAAGGGGTCATTCTGTCCTTCTATAAGAACAAGGGTGACCGTTGGAGCACAACCAGCTCCCTGGCGAGGTAATCACCACTGTTATTCTGAGTTGCATCCACCCCCTGCTCCTCATCAAGCGCCGCCACCAGCAGGCCGGCTTCACTCCTTGCTGATCCACAGCGGACTGGATCTTTGCCCTGAGTGTCTTGGCACAACAACGGAAGGAGTATTGCCAACCTCTATATGCGGCCTATGTTAACCTCAAAGCTGCCTTCAACCCCCTAGACAGGAATGTCCTCTGGCAACTCCTTTGTGGCATTGGAGTCCCGTCCAAGTACATCAACATTCTCCAGGATCTCTACACCAACACCACGTGCAGGGTACACGCCAAGGGTGACATGTCAGACCATTTTGTCACCACCTCTGGAGTCCGACAGGAATGCGTCACTGCACCAAATCTCTTCAATGTTGCGGTTGACTACTGGGTCAAGAATGTGACAGAATGCTGCCCCAATCTCGGCATTGACTTCCACTCCCACTTCACAGACCTGTGCTATGCAGACGATGTGGTGCTTTTCACCACGCATATAGACATAATCACTGAGGCACTGGAGCTGTTTGCAGAGGAGGCATCACCCCTGGGCCTTACCATCAGCTGGGCACAAAGATCCAGTCACTGTCAGACTTCTTGGCATCACCACTACAAGTCATCACCATCAAAAATGAGCCAGTTGAGACTGTCAATGACTTTGTCTACCTCGGATCTAAGATCACCAGCTCCTGCTCATCAGACCAAGAGATTATTTGCCCCCTGCAGCTGTCTCGCAGTGCTTTTGGCCCCCTCCAGAAAGTGTAGCGGAGCAGGAAGATCTGCACGACCACAAAATTGTGAATCTTGAACACCTGTGTGATTCCCATCCTCCTTTACGGGTCCGAGACCTGGACCCTCTCCATGACAACCACCCACCATCTGGATACATTCCATCGGACCTGCCTCCATAACATTTGATGATTCCACCACACCACAAATGAAGAGATCTACAGGAGGGCTGGCTGTCCTCTCCCCATCTCCACCGTCATCAGAAGAGGGAGGCTGCGGATCCTTGGCCTCGTGGCCAGGCTGAAAGTCGGGACACCGGCCAAGCAGGCCCTCTCCGCCAGCGCTCGTCCGCCCTCCCCAGGGCTGGCATCACCCTTGAGGCTGGCCCAGCCTGTTCTGGACGACCCAGGTTGCAATGATAAGCCCTCTTGCTAACCTCATCGCCCTAGCCCAAGATCGCCCTTCCTTCAAACAGTTTGCCGCATCGGTCACTTAAGTGGCCAGGCAAGGATTAAATTAAGTAAGTTAAGTAAGATGATCTTAAACATTTAAGTGTGACAAACATACAAAAAAATTAGAAATCAGGAAGGGGGCAAACACTTTTTCACATCACTATATAATGAATAATCAGTCTCTTACCAGGTGGATTTAAGTGTATATTAATTTTGTAAATTCTTTTGAAATACCATCACATAATTTCAAAAACATGTCTTCATGATGACAGGTTTATTTCTGAGCAGTTTGGCTCTCCCATTGTTTTGGCAGCACCAGCCAGTAAAAACTAAGCATTGCTTGAGCCATCTATTAAATGAATACATCAAACTTTCTTTCTTTAAATTAAATTTCTCTGCAATGAAATGCAAACAAAACTTGTCTGGTAAAATTTAGTTTTTCTTTACCAAGGAAAAATACAACTTGATCTGCATCTGATTCTGAATTAAATTTAACAGCAAAGAGCCAGTCTGTTGGATGAAAACCTCCAGATATCATCATTGTTCTGAAGACCCTACAGGACAGACAACAGAAAACTTATTCTGAGGTAAAGAAGTGTATTTGTTGAAAAAAAATAACTCCACTCCTACACCACCAGTCTTCCCTTCATGTGCACAATTCCCTCTAAATCTCACTCCAAGGTTTTTTGAAAAGTTGGCAACCCTGGCTAACATCGTTTAATTTTTTAATGATGTAAAAGACAAATGTTATTTGTTCATTTTTTTTAAAAGTCTGAAGGCTTAATAAAATTTGAGACAGATAGTTGATTAAAGTTCTTAAGAAATAAAGCCTAAAGATGTGATAGAACCTAAGCCACATAAATAAGGCCTCCTCTTGACACAAATAATTTATCAACACTAACGAGAGAGGTATTATGAAAATGTATTCTGTACATCACAAACATGCTATTTTGAAAGATATTCATACAACAATCTCTGTTGGTTTTAGCCCAAGTCAAACCCAATAGCTCTTTGGACAGAACTCACTTCAGATTCAATTAACTTTGGGAATTTGTCTCAAAAAGCAGTTTGTCTTAAGCATTTGGATTAAACTTGTACATTGATAGCTGGTCTGCACTTGGGAATTATATGAAATCCTGATTTCTGTTAGTTGAGAGTTCTGAGTAGTTTTAATTTATACAATATTTTTATATACTGCTGTATAACTTAATGCATATTCAAAAAAATATCCCAAAAATAGTCTCCTTAAAATACAGTCATTACTGGAATTGGAATATGGTCACACAATAAAATGTGTTTTAATTTTCCATCCAGCCATCTATCTTCCGCTTAATCCTTTTTGGGTCACGGTGGGGTGGTGGTGGTGGGGGGGGGGGGGGTGGCTGGAGCCTATCCCAGCATCTTTGGGTGAGAGGCAAGGTACACCCTGGACAGATCGCCAGTCCATCGCAGGGCCAACACAGAGAGACAGACAACCATTCACTCTGACATCCATACCTAAGGACAATTTAGAATCCCCAATTTGATGCCAATTCACCTAACTTGCATGTTTTTGGCATGTGGGAGGAAACCGGAGAAATCCCAGAGTAAACCCACGCAGACATGGCAAGAACATGCAAACTCCACACAGATCACTGTTGTACTTACTGTAAAATAGACTAAATGTACTTGGGCTGGGAAATGAGCTGCACAATCAAATGCAGGAGGTTATTAACTCACGTTTAAACCTACTGTGTCTGGCTTTTGAATTGCCTTAATAGAAAATGGGAGGATATAAATTTTTAATGAAGTGTCCTTGAGCAAGACACTGAACTCCCAGTTGCTCCGGGTGGGTCAGGCCAGCACCGGTGTATGGCAGCTACGCCGCCATCAGTATGTGAATGTGTGTGTGAATGGGTGGATAGCAGGATCTGTAAAGCGCTTTGGTCATCTAGAGATGAGAAAAAATGCACTGTATAAGTGAATGCCATTTACTGTTTACCATTTTAATGCCTCAAAAAAGGGTGGATTACTCCCTAATACAGTAACATGTATTCAATCAAACTCCAAAAAGGCGTTAAGATTGATATTTATATCAAAACAAACCATCCAGTAAGAAGTATAGTAAGTACTGTGTGTCATGAATGGACCTACAACCCTGTCATGTACTGACTCCAAGGCTCTGAAGTATTTACAGAAAAGTGGCACAAAGCAGCCCTCTGCTGGCTGTTACTGAAGAAAAACTAAATATCCTGATTAGTTGGGAAGGTCTTTTATTTCATTTTATACAGAGAAATATTTGTTTAAATCAACAGTGTCTCAACTGTTGTTCCAAGTTATATAGAGTTTTTTTTACTGCTAAACTTTTTTTTATTGCTAACAAAACTGAAATGCAATGCTATTGTTTACAATAATTGTAGAGATAAAAAAACAGCAGGAAGGCAAACTGCTTTCCCTCAGCTCTGTGTACTTCCTCGATAAAACCACTTTCACAAGAGGCAGGGATGTACGGATGCATTATTTTTTTTTATCAGATTTATAAAACTATATGCAAACATGGTCATCTTTTATAAATGTATGATTTCCAGTCATCTGTGCTTATCTTTACCCATTAATGGATAACTCTGTATTATGTAACAGCAACCTGTGATGAAAACAACTGCAAACAAAAGCTCAGTTTCAACTAAATATTAGATTGATACATGAGTTGTTCTAATGTCTGATCTCAGTTATGGAACCAGATAAAGGAAGGAAGGAAGGTGTCATGAATCACGCAGGCAAGGCGGAATGGAGACCGAAGCGTTGAATATGAGTTTGCAAACGTTTAATAATAAGACACACAAAATCCAAGCAGGAACAAAAACTTACAAGACAGGATACTATGGCAGGATACAAGAAGGTCGAATAACCCGTAGGCTAAGGTGTGTGGAAACGCTGGAGTGACCACATAGAGAAGGCATAGGTAGTGATGGCAAAATCGAAACAGTGTTTTGGAACGTACCGGAACCTAGGCGGAACTTGTGATTCGAAACGCTGTTCCGAGGTCTGTATCACACTGACGGTGTCACGTGACTGTTCCAGATCGCGTTCCATTCCGCCCCCAATTGTTTTGAAACGTCACAGTCGTTTTTGTTTCAGCAAGTGAATACAAATCCATGTATGGTTCCTTCATTTGTAATTCCAATTCAAAATAAAATCAGAAAAAACAAATTTTTGGTCTCATTTTTGTTTTGTCTTTTTCTAAACTTAGGTAGAAAAAATATATTGTCAAATTTCTGGACAAACCTGTGTTTAATTTTGCTCTTATTGTTTTATAGTCAAAACAAAAATATTAAGTTATGTGTTAGTGTTAGTGTAGGTGATGAGTTTAATCAGTTATTTAAAGTATCTCTAGTTTTATCTATGATGTCTGACCTCCATTACACAAAATTAAAATGCCTATTACAAACTAGTGATGGCAAAGTCAAAACAATGTTTTAGTGCATACTGAAACCTAGGTGGAACTTTTGAATTGAATCAATATAAGCAATTGAATTGCAATATAAGCTGCAGCTTCAGCCATCACCCATTTCGGATAACTTATGTTGAACTGTATAATCAGAGGAGTTATTGTTTAATTTGACCTTGTTGGATTTTTTTCCCCTTTGTTATATTATTCTGTTTCTTTTTAATCTTTACTTTTAATCTATCCGAAATAAATAAATAAAAATCATTGTTCCGAGGTCTGTATCAGAAAGAGGATGTCATGTGACTGTTCCATTTCGCGTTCCATTACGTCACCGTTTTCAAACTTCACCGTTGTTTTATGCAGTGATTGTTATCCCGTTTCTCAAATGGAATAATAAAATGCTGCCATTACACAATATTAAATTGCCTATTCTATGCACAATTTATGTATTATATAAATACTTTTTATGTAAAATACTAATTTCTCGTGTCCTTGCCTGACTGGCTGCTGGTTCATCAGCCCACATGCCTGAAACATTTCAAAGCTCCTCTGAAGTGCAGTTTGGTTGTGAAGTCTTGCCTCCCTTGAGTGTCTTGTACTGAGCTGCTTTTGGATTTACATTATTTGGAAATGGATGGGGGTAGAAAGCATCCCAGGTCAGCTCTTTGGGATCACTATGACCTTCTTGAGGGAAAAAAAAGTTAAATGTATGTAGATGGAGACACCTACGGACAAAACATGCTGACGCCTGCATTCCTAGCACAACACAACCGAGTGCTGAATCAAGTCATGGCCAGCGTAATGTTTATGGTATGTATTCATGTTCTTTTAACACACATACGAGTATACACTTATTATTTATACACCTTTATTATTATTTACAATAAATATAATTATGCATTTGATTACTAAAAGAAGCCATATTGTTGTACATTTGCATATAGTTATATATTTTACATATAGTTACATATATTTACAACATATGAAGTTGCATGGCAGCATTCCTCCTAACTCAGTCTTTTTGTTGTTCCTTGACAGGAAGGCACAAAGAACTGAATGTACACAAGCACCCCCTAAAAACAGGGACTGATGTCTATTTTGTAAACAAGCACCCCCTACAAATACTAATTGAAAAAATATACATTTTCAGACAAATAATACTAGAAACCCAAACAAAACACAAAACGCTGAGATAAAGACCTGGAAACACTTCACTGGTTCAGTGTAGTATTATAACATTTGGCCACCAGATGTCACTGTGGGGAGATGTTACAAATGTTCCAAAACGTCAATTCTTTTTCTGAATCAATTGTTCCAAATGATTCGATCTCTCGATCGTTCCATTTCTGCCATCACTAGGCATAGGACTCACGCTAGGTTACAGAGAGAAGCGTGGGACCCACGCAGGATTACAGTGAAAATGATGATGCCCAGACTATGGGGTGGCGTCCCTTAAATAGAGCAAGGAGTAATTACAAAAATGATGAACAGGTGTAGATAATACAAAGACCAGAACGAGGAATAATTAGTCCAAAATCATGACAGGTGTGATGAACTGCGAAACTGGCTAGAAGAGGAAGTAAATAAAGCACACTGTCAAAGTAAAAGCACAGAACAAAATAATTAATACAACATGATCGAAATAACTACAAAGGAAGAAAACAACCCACCTAGGCAAGGACAAGATAAGATACAAAACCAAGAAGTACTAACCATACCATACTAATAAATACCAATGTTACAAGAGAAAACTGAAGGCGAGGGTAAGGCTGGACTCATGTCAAAACACAGGAGGATATAAATAAAAATACAAGGATGTCCATAAACACATCAAGAAGCAAAGGGCAAACTAAGGTAACATAATACCATACTTCAATACAATAACAAACCAGAAGTGGGGAAAGTACAGAATATAACCCGATCAACTGAGAGTGTGAACACGGTTCCCCAACCGTGCTCCACATCATGACAGAAGGAAGGAAGGAAGGAAGGAAGGGTGAATTACAATTATTTTCTCTGTAGAGAAGCAGTATTCATATATTTAGCACCTGGTACGTGGTCACACTGATAAGGTATCAGTTAAGAGGTTGTGCCATAAGATGGGTTGTAAGGTAGCTGTACAGTCTCATCTGTGTGCGGTGGAGGTAGTGAAGGCTGGTCGGAAGGATGCACTGGTTGCCCATGAACAAATACAACTGGATCAAGAGGTGGATTTGCTGAAAAAAAAAAAAAAAAACCCAAAGAGAGTATTTACTTTATTTTTATTGAGAAAAGGCTGTTACTAATTAGTTTATTTTTTAAACAACTAGAATTGAGTTCAACAAAGATGCAGACCTCTCTAAATTCAATAGCAACAGTGCTGAGTAGCTCTGCTATCTCTCTCTTTTTTTTTTTTTTATAAAATACGAGCAATGCAAGCATATGAATCAATAGTTATACTGTATGTCCATGTTGGCCTTCCAGGTTCATGGCTGAGACAGGTTTGAGAATGAGAACAGTACAAAGATATATTCACACCATTCCATAATCCATGGAACACAGTGAAGACAGACATCAAGAAGTGGAGAAAATGTGGGACAACAGTGACATTACCAAAAAAAAAAACAAAAAACAAAAAAACAACTTATACATGCATCCAAAATTGATAAAAAGACAAGACTAAAACTGGACAAGGAGGCTGCTAAGGGGCCTACAGAGGCAATGAATGAGATGTGGGACTTATGGTTGTGTGCAACATGTGACAACACTCTTTCATTTTCCCTGTGTTTCAAAGCCTTTCCTTACCAAAAATAATCAATGAAAAATAATCTAGGTTTAACTAATCCCAAACTGTTAGGTTGTTTGCTAGAAAGCTGAAGAGAAATCGTACCTTTCAGCATGGCAATACTTCAAATATTTGGATCATTTGGAATGGCCCAGTCAGAGCCCAGACCCAAATCCAATTGAAAATTTGTATACTAATTAGAAGAGGACTAACGAGTTGAGGTTTTTTTTTTTTTTAATCTCTTTGATTTAGTTTTTAACTTTTTTAATATGACCCTTCTCTCTTATCTCCTTGTTTTTTTCTCTTATCTCTTTGTCTTATGTCCTGATTGGTGGAGCCTTGAGTCTTTCATCTTGTTGATAGTCAGCTTCATGTGTGCCTGTGTTTGTGTTCATGTTGAATGTAATTGTGGTTTGTAAATATGTGTCTAAAAGGATGTCACCTGACTGCAAAACAAATCTACCTACAGGTACAAATAAAGTAACCTGAACCTGAGGGCTGTGCACAGAAGACTCCATCACAATCTGACAGATCTGGAGCACTTTTGCAAAGAGGAGTGGGCAAATATTACTGAGTCGAGGTGTGGCATGCTTATAGAGTCCTATCCAAAAAGATTGATGTAATTGCATCAAATGGTGCTTCAATAAAGTATTAGCTTAAAGGTCTGATGACACGTTCTTGACTTCCTCTAATTTTTCAACACATAATACAATATGACAAAATCTGTTTGTCTGTGCAGTTCTAAGTGAAACAGGCTTTTGTTTATGCAAATATCAGATGTTTTCATGAGCGCCACATCACCCATTGCGTCAGTGGCTGGAAAACCCCCCGGCCACGTTGTAACGTCATCGAGGGAACACAGCGCTTGGCTGCCCTTTGTACACACAGGATGGAAGCGGTTGAAAACATCAACCATGGTTCCAGCACATGCAGTCTGGAATTGGTTTGTGCTGTCCAATCTTCAGATGAATATAGTTCCGAAGAATGGCATGACAATGAAGAATCTGGGGGCATCAAACCGTATAGGTTTGAGTGTGCCAAGCGGGCATTGTGCCTAGCGAGTCAGACTCCGTGACAGTCAGCTGTTCATGTTTTGTGTGCATCATCTGCTGTGTTGTCAGCCAGCCAATATTGCCAACACTATTAGGACGTGTTAGCCACTCCACACAGCCGTGATTCTGTTGCGCCCCTTGTAGCGATGTCGGCTCTGGGGCGCAACCGTGGTTAACATGTCTCCTCTCCATGTTCGCTGAGTGATGTCGGCCCCGCACGCCTACTGTTTGTGTTTCTGTGTATTTTTGTAAGTCTTTGTGGTGGACACACATACGGGACCTGTTTTGTGACTCACATTTTAGGTCAGAACAAAGGCAGAGCAGCTTCCTTAGTGATTACAGGAAGCTGCAAGAATCTTAGCTTTGGTATGCAAGGCTTGAGACTGTGGGGGGTTTAATTAAAGGATTAAAGAAGAGATGCATTGTAGACAGTGGAAGTGATATCATGGAGAGAAAATGCATTGTGACTTTCTTTATAATGCAAGGTGGTCTGTGATACATGTGACCTATGAAGTGTAAGAGTCCTGATATTTAAGGACGAGAGTTTACTGTGTGGATCTCTCTTTTCTGTTTTGAGATGATGGTGATGTGAATAAAGCTGACTTGAGAGAGAACTCTGCCTCGTCATTCTCACATCACTACACTGGTGACCCGAGACGTATCATGCAAGAGGAGAATTCCCCCGGGCCAGCCTCATCAGGAGCCCCCAGCCAAGCGAATGCTGCTACAGTCCAGCTACCGGACTTCTGGCAGAACAATCCGCGCTCCTGGTTCAACGCGGTTGAGGCGCAGTTCAACCTCCGGGGAATATCGGTAGACACCACAAAATTCTACCATGTAGTCGCAAAGCTGGACAACAACACGGCCCAGCATGTGGAGAGCCTGATCGACCAGCCGCCGGACAGCGACAAATACGGCATGTTGAAGGCTGCACTCATCCAGCAATTCACCCCCTCGGCAGAGGAGCGAGCAGAGAGGCTCCTGGCGCTGACGAAAGTGGAAAATGACATGCCCGCGAACCTGATGGAGAAGTTGTTGAGGTTGAAGGACTCTGACGACGATCACTTCATTTTCATCCACCTCTTCCTCAGGACTCTACCGTCAGCAGCGAGAGCGACCCTGGCCAGTTCGCCACTGTTGGCCCTACGGGACTACCGCGCGCTGGGCCGAGAGGCGCAGCGGATTGTCAACGCCACCAAGCGGCGCGCAGCCACGGCCGCTGCAGCGGAACTCAGCGCGACGACCGGAGACGACAAGAGGCCAGAGACAGTGGTACCAGACTCACCGACGACGGCAGCGGCAGGGGCCAGGGAACGCGGATCGGACGTCCTGTGTTTCTACCATCGCCGCTTCACAGAGAGGGCACGCAAGTGTGTACCACCGTGCCAGTTCGGGCGTTCGGGAAACGCCAAGACTGGGGGTCAGTAGCAGCCGCGGCCCTCGGGGAGGAGAACAAGCTGCTCTACTTGTCCGACACACGCTCGGGGAGGCAGTTCCTCGTCGACACAGGCTCCCAGTTGAGTTTCATCACACCTTCCTATGCGGACAGACTAGCTGGTTCCGGAGGTCCCCGGGTGATGGCAGCAAACGGCTCGGAGATTAAGACCTTTGGTGAGAAGACTCTGCTTCTGTCTCTACACGGCCGTGCATTTGAGTGGACTTTTGTTGTAGCAGCAGTAAATTTCAATATGTTACGGGCTGATTTTTTGTGCTCACATGGTTTGTTGGTTGATCTCGCTAACAGGCGCCTGGTTAATGCACTTTCTTTTAATTCTATCCCCTGTACAGCGCGAGTGACCCCTCCAACAGCACAAGCCAACGTCACAGCTGCAAGCGGTAAGTTCCACACACTGCTCACTCAGGTCCCAGCACTCATGGTCCCCACATTTTCGGCAACAGTCGCTAAACACGGGGTGGAGTATTTTATTACCACTACCGGACCGCCCGTTTTTGCAAAAGCTCGGCGCTTGGACGCAGTTAAACTGGCCATAGCGCGCGAGGAGTTTGCCAACCTGGAGAGGTTGGGCATTATCCAACGTTCATACAGTCCTTGTGCTTCCCCGCTACACATGGTCCCGAAAGCTGACGGAGCATGGCAACCTTGCGGGGATTTCCGCAGGTTAAACAACGCTACAGCGCACGACCGCTACCCAATCCCACATATCCAAGATTTTTCCGTTCATTTGGCAGGGGCGCGCGTTTTTTCTAAAATAGACTTGGTCCGTGGTTACCACCAAGTCCCAGTGTGCGCTGAGGACATACCCAAAACAGCGGTAATAACTCCGTTTGGCCTATTCAAGTTTTTACGCATGCCATTCGGACTTAAAGGGGCTGCTCAGACGTTCCAACGCATGATGGACGCAGTGCTTCGCGATCTCCCTTTCGTGTTCGTTTACTTGGACGATATTTTAGTAGCCAGCGCGTCCGAAGACGAACACGAAAAACACCTGGCCACAGTTTTCCGAAGGTTGGGAGATCACGGGTTAATAATCAACCCGGCGAAGTGTCAGTTCGGGGTGGCACAGATCGATTTTTTAGGACACCGCGTCTCCCCCGAAGGAGCATTTCCGCTTCCTGACAAAGTGCGCGCGGTGGCAGATTTTCCCCAGCCGCAGACGGTCAGGGCGTTGCAGGAGTTTTTGGGAATGGTGAATTTTTATAACCGTTTTCTCCCCTGCGCGGCGCAACTCATGCAGCCGCTGTATGCCGCGCTCAAAAAAAAGAAACCCACGGATAAGATCGAGTGGCCCCCCCCGGAGCGGGACCAAGCGTTCTCGGAGGTGAAAGCAGCCTTGGCAAAGGCTGCGTTGTAGGCACACCCAGACCCAACGGCCCGCATAGCGCTCACCACTGACGCATCAGAGGTGGCCATAGGGGCGGTTGTGGAGCAACATGTAGCTGGGGTTTGGCAGCCCCTCGCATTTTTCAGCAGGACCTTGCGCGATAGCGAACGTAAATACAGCGCGTTCGACAAGGAGCTGCTGGCTCTCCATTTGGCCATCCGCCACTTTCAGTTCTGGCTAGAAGGATGCTCTTTCACCGCGTTCGTTGACCACAAACCGCTAACATTCGCAATGGCCAAGGTTTCTGAACCGTGGTCAGGCTGGCAGCAGAGACAGCTGGCCGCGATATCAGAGTTTACCACTGATATTCAGAATGTGGCGGGCAAACTCAATGTAGTGGCAGATTGCCTCTCGCGCACCGTGGAGGCCCCAGTCAGCGTAGGGGTAGATTATGCAGCCATGGCCGCGGAGCAGGTTGGTGACGCGGATGTGCACGCGCTTCAGTCTGGACCAACAGGGCTAAGGCTGGAGAGCAGGGTGCTGCAAGACGGCATGCCCCCCCCTAATCCAGTAGTACCGGCCGCGTGGCGCCGCCGCGTTTTTGACTCGGTTCATTCCTTGGCGCACCCTGGAGTGCGCGCATCGGTCAAAATGGTAGGAGAGAAATTTGTGTGGCCTCCGCAAACAAGTTAAAGAGTGGGCAGCAACCTGCATGGCGTGTCAACGAGCCAAAATACACAGGCACACGAGGGCTCCTTTGGAGCCATTTCACATTCCGGCCAAGAGGTTTGATCACGTTCATGTGGACCTCGTGGGCCCCCTCCCGCTGCCACAAGGGTGTACACACCTTCTGACAATGGTGGACCGCACCACGCGCTGGCCTGAAGTGGTCCCGCTGGCATCAACCACGGCTGAGGAGGTGGCGCGCGCATTTTTAACAGCTTGGGTGGTGCGCTTCGGCGTTCCGTCGGACATTACGTCCGACAGAGGCCCTCAATTTGTGTCTGAGCTTTGGTCAACAATGGCCCGCAGCCTGGGTGTCACAATTCACCGCACAACCGCGTATAATCCGCAGGCTAACGGGTTATGCAAACGTTTTCATAGGTCATTGAAAGCGGCTCTCAGGGTGTCACTGACGGATGCAAATTGGGTGGACAAGTTACCGTGGGTGTTATTGGGGTTGGTTCTGCGCCTAAAGATGACTTAGAAGCCTCCCCAGCGGAGCTCGTGTTTGCGCAGCCACTCCGGCTGCCTGGGGAGTTTCTCCCAGATAACCCTGCGCCAGATGCCTCCCCGTCTCAGCTGTTGCGGAGTAACATAGAAGCAAGCACGCTGCCTGGCCCCGCGCACCACAGTTTTCCGCGCGTTTTTGTGCCTAAAACTTTGAAGAACGCAGAGTTTGTTTTTGTTAGACACGATGCGCATCGAACCCCGCTGCGACCGCCTTATGACGGACAGTTCAGAGTGCTAGAAACAGGGGACAAGCAGTTTTTGCTAGATTTGGGGGTAGGAAAGAGAAAGTTGGCATAAACAGACTCAAACCCGCTTTTGTGGTGGCAGATGAGCAAGTGCTGTTGGCGAGGGCCCCGTGGCGAGGTAGACCACCGCAGGGGGCTTCACAGAGTAATGTTTCCCCAGAACACCCACAGGTGCTGACAAAAGGTTTCCACCCCCAGACGGCAAACCCCCAGCGTGACAGCGCCTCAGAGACGTTGAATCCCAGCTACAGCAGATACGGCAGGAGACGGAAGCCTATACAGCATGTGGACTGATGTGTATTGATACTATCACGGCATGCATGTGGTTATTCTCTTGTTGTTCTGTTTGTTCTAAAATGTTGGGGGGGCTTTATGTGGTGGACACACATACGGGACCTGTTTTGTGACTCACATTTTAGGTCAGAACAAAGGCAGAGCAGCTTCCTTAGTGATTACAGGAAGCTGCAAGAATCTTAGCTTTGGTATGCAATGCTTGAGACTGTGGGGGGTTTAATTAAAGGATTAAAGAAGGGATGCATTGTAGACAGTGGAAGTGATATCATGGAGAGAAAATGCATTGTGACTTTCTTTATAATGCAAGGTGGTCTGTGATACATGTGACCTGTGAAGTGTAAGAGTCCTGATATTTAAGGACGAGAGTTTACTGTGTGGATCTCTCTTTTCTGTTTTGAGATGATGGTGATGTGAATAAAGCTGACTTGAGAGAGAACTCTGCCTCGTCATTCTCACATCACTACATCTTCACCTTTTTGGGAATTGTCTGTCGTTCTATATTAAATGTGCTGTGGTGAATACTACGCTTAAATCCTCGTGCAAATCCTCGTTATTTATGCGTAAATCATCCCTCTCCGTGCGCTGTTACGCAGGGTAGGGAGAGGGTGCATGAAATAACGAGGATTTAAGCACAGAATTCACCACAGTACATTTAATATAGAACGACAGACAGTTCCCAAAAAGGTGAAGACTTACAAAAATACACAGAAACACAAACAGTAGGCGTTCGGGGCTGACATCGCTCAGCAAACACGGAAAGGAGACATATTAGTCACGGTTGCGCCCCAGAGCAGACATCGCTTCAAGGACGCACGAGAACCACGGCTGTGTGGAGTGGCTAACACGTCGTGAGAGTGCTGAAAATACTGGCAGACTAACAGTACAGATGTCAATACTATTGACCAGCAGTGTGTGTACATTTTGGTGGCCGTTTGCCACTAACGCACTGCTGGTGATGGTGTGATGACAAGCACCTGGGTGAGGACCAGGAAACATGATCAGCGGAATGATGATCATGATCACCTGTTGATAATGAGAGAGAGGACGTGCCCGGACCGGCGTGCGATCAGAGAAAGTCGGTCAAAGCTGCGCGTAAATCCATTAATCCTTCCCCTCCTCGCGCTCCTCCTGCATAAAAGTACAGAGGAGAGCAGGCTGATGTGTGGTCTTTCACACATCACACGCTTTATCTAAGCCTGTGACACAGTGCGAAGGCATAGCCGTAAAATTACAACAAGAAACCAGAGAAACTGTGAGCCACAAAGCTGCTGTTATTCCACTCTACAACACCGGAGTCCGTTCCTGCGATTACGTCATGGTGGTGCCGCCCTTTATTCGGTGGGCGGCTCCACAGTCCAGTCAGCGGCTGCTGTTTTTTGATGATAACTAGTTTATGCAGGCGCTGTTGTAAATATTATATTGATCACTGACAATGACTTTTGGGTTTACACAACATGCTAAAAAAGGTCAAAAACGTGTCATCAGACCTTTAAGGGTGTACAGTCGTATGCAACAAGCTTGCTGTAATTTTTGTTTTCATATTTTCCTCCTAACAGATGTTCTTGTTTTTCAATTGAACTGTAGAGGCTATAAGTGACATTAAAGGTAGGAAACATCTGGAAATTATTTTTTTTGTCTCTTTTCTTGCATTACAAAAACTGGGGTGTGTACACTTTTTATATCCACTGTATACTGTCAGATTTGCAAATTATGTCATTATTATTGAATTTTATATATCAATATCATGAAACAACTTACTGCTTGCCGTGTATAAGAGTGGTGGTGCTGTGGGTATTGGTGGGCCTGCAGGTACAGACTGATAGCCAGGATAGGATGGATGCAACGGCTGGGACGGATGGGACGGCTGGGAGGGTACACTGACCACATTGGCAGTGTTAATTACAGCTAGAAAAAACATAAGAGTCAACATGGTTACAGTGTTGGCTAGTTACATGTCCTCAAGAGCCCTTTTTACAAAATTGTTCTTTCAAGAGTAGTTTTATTACAGGATGTAAATTAATACTTAAGAAAATTTTTGAAGAAGACCTCTACTTTTACTAAAGTACATTTCTCAAAGTTACTTTTGATTTCAAATTGATTAGAAATTGGAAAGTGCAAAGATGGAAATTGACTTGTACTGAATGCACATGAAAAAACATTACAAATTTCTAAGAAAAAAAAAATCAATTTATTAGGAAAAAAAAGTAAAATTTATAACAAAAAATATCAAATTTATGAAGAAAAATTTCACAAATTGGCCAGAAAACATCACGAGCCAAGCCGGCTTGGCTTTCCCCGGCTCAGGGAAGTTAAACTCCCCGTAGTCTTCCTTGCTCTCCCGAGCGCATTCATATGGTTTTGCTAGCTACTTGTTCATCTGTATTTGTGAACTGTGCTGTGCTTGTCAATAAATGTGTGTATGGTGAACTCCTACGCTTAAATCCGTTCATCCTTCTCCTCCTCCGTGCGCTATGGCAAAGCGCACAGAGAGTTTATGACAGAAAATCAGTAATTTATAGGGAAAAGGTCACAATTTTACTGAACAGTAGCAAATTTATTTAAAATAGCCACACAGTAATGACAAAATAAGTTACAAAATTATGAAAGGATTTGCAAATATAAGAGAAATGTCCAAAATTTGTAAGAAAGGGCTGTTACTCTTTACTCAAGCAACTTTTTAGTAGATACTCTTGCTGAATTTCTTTCGTGATTACTTTGGTGATTGTGTAGTTATTATTAGAAGATAACACTTCTTTAATACAGTTTCCGGATACTCTATCCCCCTATACAGTAAGTCTTTGCTGAGTGAAGTAATTGTCAAGTTTTATGCACTAAAACTCAAAGAACATTACAATCATAAACAAAAGCAACAAAGCTTTTGTTTAATCTGAGTTTTATAGACAAGTGCTGGATGAAATGGCAGATTATATTAGACTTTTATTTGTTCAGAATTTACTAAACTATTAAAAAAATTACTATGCTTTGCAACAAGCAGAGAATTGTGATAAACCAGTGAGTGGTTCCCAAAGTTTTTCATTCTTTAAAAATGTCAAAATTACCATAGAAATTTTACTAATGAGGTATTTGAACCTTAAAACAAAATAATTACATAAAGCTGTGCATTATGTTACATTTTTATATTGCTTTCTCTAAAATATTTGCTCTAGAATCTTTTTCTATTGTGCTTATTATCGGCAGTGTTTTATTTATTTTTAAAGAATTACTTGCCCCAAAGTTTGTGGTTGGCTGCAAAAGATACTGCACTAAGCATGGCATTATGAAGTTTGGGAATGGCTGATGAGAAATAGTCCAGGAAAAAAAAAAACTGCCATTGTGGGTTCTACAGAGGTTGCAATCATAAATTTCAACAAGGTACAACTTGATAGTTTGTATACTTTATGACAAAGATGGGAATTGCATGCCCAAACTAAATTAAAATGTTGAAATTGTGTCCTACATATGTGCGCTTGGTTACGTCTTTTTCGAAATTTCTTGTAGCAGTAGCAGCATGGAGCCAAACAGCAAATGATGAGGCCCACACAGGGGAGGACGAGCAAAATGGTCCCCAAGACAATTCCCACAATCATAGCTGTGCTGCTTCCCTTTTTATGAGGGTCCCTACAAAGAGGGGAAAAAAATCATCAGCTTTTCAGTATGAGTGATTAAAACTATTATTTCTTAAAAATGCTGATATTGTTGCCATTTATGTCATCTTTTTTTTCTGCCAGTATGATGAAAGGCTAAAACCAGGCAGAAACAGGAACACACCTTCCAGGACAACTTTCCAGGTTTTTTGGAGTTAGTTGTTTTGCCTTGTCATAGCAGCAGTATGGTTTACTGCAGTCTCCACAGCAGTACATGGAGCCGCAGTGCTGAACATTGTGGAAGTCACCATACGAGTCCCAGTAGCTGGGGCAATGATCAGCTATAAGATACAAAACACATGTTTAAAGACATGGAGGACAGAGATTAAAGCTTTACAGTTAACACAAGAGGGAGAGATTGAAGTAACACAAAATACAATGACATTACAAACTAGTCCAATACAAAGTTCACTGTAGCAACAGTATAAACTGACCTAACCGTTAGAAGATTCATTTTCCCTTTAGTTACCCAAAGCAGTTAGTTTAGGAGATCCCAACTGATTTGAAATAAGGCTGATAAAAACTTACCCAACATAACAGGCAGTATGACCACAAACAGTACATACTGGAGACTGGACAGGACACCTGTAGCCATGACTAATATGATCTGGTGCAATGAGAAAAATAAGCCTGAGACTGCAGCGAGACGATTGTTTCAACCTGTGTGACTGTCCCACCCTGCCACAGGTAACCCGACAACATTCCTGACTTCATGTAGCTACTGTAGACTACTTATAACCGGATATACAGGAAAGACTCTGGCACATGTGTCCACAAAGTAGGTGATTTGAGGGGGAGATGAGGGAGGATGATGTCACAAATAGCCCCTCCGGGGCAGAAAGACAGACCCAATCGCTGAACTGCAATAGTGACATTTATTAAATAAAGGATAACACAAAACAAACTGTGCAGGACACACAAAAATGCAAACTGAGAGAAACTTACAGAGAAGCACTCTCCAGAGCCGAAATCGCCCTAAGAGAGGGATTAGTTAGGAATAGCCCATTAAATGTAGGAATCAGTCCTGGATGTTGGACAATGCTGCCGCACTGAGAGAATAAACAGCAGTCCTTAAATAGTGGGCAGCAGATCAGCGGCAGGTGCAGGGAGCTGAGTGAGCAGGTGACCTAATTAATCAACTACTCACAGCTGAGATGGCAGGGAAACAGCATGAGTAGTTGGTGGGAGTATCTGGGAGAGAGGAAGGGTGCTCAAGTCACAGAACAGACAACAGAACAGACATGATAACAAACATAAAATATTCAAGCATAAATTGGGAGTCTGAGCTCTGAAGGAATATAGCGCTCAGACTCATGACAGGATGGCATCCCCCTTGTTAGCAAAATGACCCCAAATAATCCCCCTTGTTAAGCAGCCATACCCCCCCATTCCCATCCCCATAAAGAGTGAAGACTGTGTAGTAACAAGTTAAAGTTACTACATGTTCTTAAGTAGCTTTTTAAATAAAATTATACTTTCATGAGTCAGTTTGTGTTACAACTCACTCTGGGCCGTCATCTGCCTCAGCTGCGCTCACACCTGGGAGTAATCAGCCCCGGGCTATACAGCCCGTTCTGCCTAGAGCTTCGGCACGGCGTCTGCTATGCTACGCTGTTCATCCTGTGCATGCCCTGATTCCTCTCAGCCCTGCGCGTCTTCGTTGGACTCTCCGTTGGCACGTAAGCTCAACAATTCCAACTTACCTCTTCTCCCAGGCTCTCCCCTGTGCACAGGTGGATCCCTTAGGCAGCGGTTCTCTCCCTCACGGCGGCGGAATCGCTCCTCTCACCACGCCGCGCATCACAGTGCTTCACCAGGTGCACTCAGCAGACGCTGTCTCCCTGGCAGGAGGCCCAAAGCCCAAGCCGACGCCATCTCCAGATCATCTGCAAGTAAGCCCTGTTAATCCTCCATCCATTATAACACGGCTGTATCTAACATCTGTGTTTGGCTCTGTCTCTAGGGTTGCCAGGCTGTACGGCGCTCTGTTTCACCCCTGGCTGCAGCTCGTTCACCCACAAAACACTCACATACCGCATACACGCACCCACGCACCTGCTGGTAAACTCAATAAAGATTATTGTATTGTACTTGAGCCTGTGTGTGCATGTTTCCTGGGTTGGACATTATGTCAGTACGGCTCCGTCAGAGTGACCCAGTGAACAGCGGGCTCGCACACTGCTTTAACATCTTGGAGGCTCGAGTCGATCAAATTACTTACCAGCAGCAGGTTATTCTGAACCAGCTAGGTCAGATTAACAGCCGGTTGGATCGCCTGTAAGGACAGCGGGCGTTCCCTCCGGCTCAGAGTAGCAGGCCAGCTCCCAATAGCTCACCATCTAGCCAGGCTAGCCCGGGCGCGTTCACCCGTCTCACGCTGATCCCCACACCCACGCGCTTCAGTGGGAAGTTCGGGGAGGCACGGGGTTTCATCCTCCAGTGTGAGACGGTGTTTCAGCGCGTTCCCGGGGACTTCCCCTCCGATCACAGCCGAATCGGTTACGTGGCTAATCTCTTGGAAGGGTGAGCGTTAACATGGGCTTACGCCGTAATGGCGAAACCCAGCTACGCTAATCTCACCTACGCCTAGTTCGTCCAAGATTCCCACGAAGTATTTGACCATTTGGATCGTGATAGTGTGCTGACCACCCGTTTGTTAAACCTTCGCCAGGGTAGTCGGTCGGTGGCCGATTACGCTGTCGACTTCCGGGTGGTAGCGGCGGAAGTTGGGTGGGAGGATGCTGCGCTTTGCAGCACCTTCACCCATAGCCTGAGCCCTAGCCTACAGGATGAGCTGGCCTGCCTAGATAAGCCTGAGTGGCTCACTGACCTCATTTCACTGGCCATTAGTTTGGATAATAGGATGAGGGAGTGAGCGGCCGAACAGAGATCCTCCGGCCATTTGGGCAAACCATTTCGCCGCTCCTCTCAGTCTTCCACCTTGGCTCTGCCTGCACTAGAGGGCCCAGATGAATCTGAGGCCATGGTGATGGGACAAACTAAAATCTCACAGGCAGAGAGACAGCGCCGCAGGGATCTGGGTCTCTGCATGTATTGCGGGGATGACCAGCATGACATCGAGTCCTGCCCGGTTCAGCTAAAAGGGGGGGTCCACGAGTCGCAATAGGGGGCCTCGCGGACTCATCTCGGTCTAATCCCCTATCTAAATGTCTCCTGCCAATTAGGTTTTGTTACAACCGCACTGAGTTCCTCACACCCGCACTGGTGGACTCGGGGGCTGAACAGAGCTTTATTTCTGAAAGACTGGCAACCCGACTGGGGATACCCTGCCAAGCTCTGCCAACCCCCCTTAACCTCATCACCCTGTCAAAGGCTCCTTTAAAAAGGGTGACACACCGGACTGCCCCGGTCTCGGCCATCATTTCTGGGAACCATTGTGAGGATCTCCGGTTGTTCGTTCTCTCCACCTTGGCTGCCCCTGTCATCCTGGGTTATCCATGGCTGCGCTTGCACAACTCCACTTTTGACTGGCAGACTAGCAGTGTTCTCGCCTGGAGCTCGTTCTGCCTGAGTGCGTGTCTCCAATCGGCAGCTTGTTCTCCTGCGGTCCCCCTCCCCCCGCCCTTCCACCCCCTGACTTGTCCAGGGTGCCTTCAGAATTCCACGACCTCGAAGCGGTGTTCAACAAGGCCCAGGCGCTGTTCCCCACCCCCACCCCCACCGCCCATACAACTGTGCCATCAACCTCCGCCTGGGCGCCCCCCTGCCGTCAAGCTGCTTGTACAGCTTATCGGCTCCGGAGCGGGAGGCTATGGAGGCGTACATCAAGGAATCGCTCAGCTCGGGCATCATCCGGCCATCGTCATCACCGGTGGGGACAGCCTTCTTCTTCATCGGGAAAAAAGACGGTTCTCTTCGCCCTTGCATCGACTTCCGGGCTCTGAATGATATTACCACCAAGGACAAGTATACCCTACTTCTGATGGACTCTGCCTTCGACTCCCTCCAGGGGGGCTCGTGGTTCACGAAATTGGACCTCCGCAGCGCTTACCATCTCGTGCGGATCCGGGAGAGCAATGAGTGGAAGGCGGGATTCCGGACCCCCAGCGGCCATTTTGAGTACCTCATCATGCCGTTTGGGCTCACCAACGCTCCGGCCGTCTTCCAGCGGCTCATCAATGATGTCCTCCGTGATTTTCTGGGGTCCTTCGTTTTCATCTACCTGGACGACATCCTGATCTTCTCTAAAACTTGGGAGGAGTATCAGGTGCACATGAGGCAGGTCCTGCAACGACTGCTCGAGAACAAACTCTTCGTGAAGGCAGAAAAGTGTGATTTCTATACCGAGAAGACCTCCTTCCTGGGCTTTATCATCTCACACAACCAGGTCATTCCGGATCCAGAGAAGGTGAGGCCGGTGGTGGATTTGCCCCCCCCCCCCCCGCCCCCGTCATCAAGGAAACAGCTGCAACAATTTCTGGGGTTTGCCAATTTCTACCGGTGGTTTGTGCCCAAGTATAGCTCGATCGCCGCCCCCCTGACCCGCCTCACCTCTCCTAAGGTGGCGCTCCAGTGGACGGAGGAGACTGTGTTGGCCTTTGCGGCCCTGAAGGCGGAATTCTCCTCCTCCTGGGTCTTGATGCAGGTGGACCCCGCGCTGCAGTGTTTGGTCGAGGTGGATGCCTCTGATTCGGGGGGTGGGGGCAGTACTTTCACAGCACTCCCTGGTGGACAGGGTGATCCGCCCCTGTGCCTTTTTCTCTCAGCGACTGTCACCCACTGAGAGGAACTATGACGTCTTTGACAGAGAACTCCTGGTGGTCAAGCTTGCGCTGGAGGAGTGACGGCACTGGCTGGAGGGGGCCTCGCTACCCTTTGTGGTTTGGACAGATCATAAAAACCTGAAGTACCTGAGGACGGCTAAGCGACTGAATGCTCGCCAGGCGCGTTGGTCCCTGTTCTTCAGGCGCTTCCAGTTTACCATCACCTACCACCCGGGGTCAAAGAACGTGAAGCCAGATGCCCTGTACAGGCAGTTCGCCTCGGAGGTCGCTGAGAAGCAGGAGCACACCATCCTCCCGGCCTCATGTGTCATGGGCGCCCTCTCCTGGGCCATCAGGGTTAAGGTCCTGAAGGCTCAAGAAATTGAACTGGACCCGGGCGGAGGCCCTACTGGGAGACTGTTCATACCATCAGCTGTTTGGGGTGACATGATCCACTGGGCCCATTCATCCAAACTCGCCTGCCACCCTGGGATCTCCCGGTTGGTGGAGCTGCTCCAGAGATCGTTCTGGTGGCCAGGGCTTTGGAGGGACGTCATTGGCTACGTTCGTGCCTGCCCCCAGTGTGCCACCGGGAAGACGTGGTCATATCCACCGGCGGGCCTTCTTCACCCCTTGTCGGTCCCTGGGAGGCCATGGTCTCATGTGGCTCTGGACTTTGTAACCGGTCTTCCGGTATTCAACACCTTCGACACCGTGCTGACCGTCGTGGACCACTTCTCTAAGGCCGCCCACTTCATCCCCCTGCGTGGGCTTCCAACAGCACGAGAGACGGCGGACCTTTTGGTACAGCACGTCGTGCATCTGCATGGGATCCCCGCGGACATTGTCTCTGACCGAGGCCTGCAGTTCTTGTCCAGTGTGTGGAGGAGTTTTTGTAACGCTTTGGGGGCTACGGTAAGCCTGTCCTCTGGTCATCACCCCCAGAGCAACGGGCAGTGCGAGCGGGCAAATCAGGAGCTGGAGGCCACTCTGCGCTGCGTTATCGCCTCCAGCCCATCATCGTAGAGCAGTCATCTGCCTTGGATTGAGTATGCTCACAACCTAACTGTCTCTTCCGCAACCGGTATGTCACCTTTCAGGGCGTCGCTGGGCTACGATCCCCCGCTGTTCCCCAAAGAAGAGGGGGAGGTGGCCATACCATCAGTTCACGTGCACCTGAGGCGCTGCCGTCGGCTGTGGGCTGCTACTCGCCAGGCCCTTTTACGCACAGCGGAGCACAACACCAGGGCAGTGAACCGGCGCAGGAGACCTGCTCCGCGGCATCAGGTGGGTCAGCAGGTATGGTTATCCACACAGCATATTAACCTGAAGGCTGAAAAGAGGAAGCTGGCCAAGCGTTTTATTGGGCCCTTCCCTACTGTCAAGGTAGTGAACCCTGTGGCTGTGCGTCTGGCTCTCCCTCCTTCTCTCTGTGTTTGTCCCACGTTCCACGTCTTGCAGGTCAAACCCGTGATCTCCAACCCGCTCTGACCCCTCCTCGAACCCCGCCTCCCCCCGTGTTGTTCGGCGGTGACCTGGCTTGGACGGTCAATTCCATCCTGGACGTCTGCCGCCGGGGTCGCGGCTTGCAGTCCTTGGTGGACTGGGAGGGGTATGGCCCCGAGTGGAGGTCCTAGGTGTGCCAGTCGTTTGTGCTGGACAAACGCCTTATTGAGGACTTCCACCAGGCGCACCCAGGTAAGCCAGTGCCAGGAGGCACTGCTCGGGGAGGGAGTACTGTTACAACTCACTCTGGGCCGTCATCTGCCTCAGCTGCGCGCACACCTGGGAGTAATCAGCCCCGGGCTATATAGCCCGTTCTGCCTAGAGCTTCGGCACGGAGCCGTCTGCTATGCTACACTCTTCGTCCTGCGCACGCCCTGATTCCTCTCAGCCCTGTGCATCTTCGTTGGACTCTCCGTTGGCACGTAAGCTCAATAATTCCAACTTACCTCTTCTCCCAGGCTCTCCCCTGTGCACAGGTGGATCCCTTAGGCAGCGGTTCTCTCCCTCGCGGCGGCGGAATCGCTCCTCTCACCATGCCGCACATCACAGTGCTTCACCAGGTGCACTCAGCAGACGCTGTCTCCCTGGCAGGAGGCCCAAAGCCCAAGCCCAAGCCATCTCTAGATCATCTGCAAATAAGCCCTGTTAATCCTCCATCCATTATAACACGGCTGAATCTAACATCCCACAAAACATTCACATACCGCATACACGCACCCACGCACCTGCTGGTAAACTCAATAAAGATTATTATATTGTACTTGAGCCTGTGTGTGCATGTTTCCTGGGTCTGACATTATGTCAGTTTGCAGGAGGAAAATGTCACAAATTGGTGAGTACAGCTACAAATATATGTGAAGAATGTTGGAAATGTATGAGAAATAAGTTTCAAATTTTGTAGAGAAGTGTTTCAAATTTATGTGTACAGTTTTGTAAATTTGTGGGGGGGGACAACTTTATTGCAAAAAGTGGCAATTATAAAGGAAATAATTACTAAATTTATTAGAAAAATCACAAATTTTCCAGTGAAAAGTTGAAAATTTAACTGAAAAAACTAATGATTTTCCAAGAATGCTAAATTTACAGGAAAAGGGCAGAGGATATAAGATAAGATAAGATAAGATAAGCCTTTATTAGTCCCACAATGGGGAAATTCCAGGATTGCAACAGCACAGGGATAGCAACACTCAGAGCAACAATCAGAAGGCAAGAAAAAACAAGAGCAGCTAGTATACATATGTACATATTACTATAAATATATATATATATATATATACTGTATATATAGACACACAGTGCAGAGCATTGTGGTTGGTGGATGTGCAGCAGAAAGTCTAAGCTCTCTCTCCGCAGATGCGGCGGGCCAGCTGGATGTCTTTGGGCATGACGGTGACCCTCTTGGCGTGGATGACGCACAGGTTGGTGTCCTCGAAGAGACCCACCAGGTAGGCCTCGCTGGTCTCCTGCAGAGCCATGACGGCGGGGCTCTGGAAACGCAGGTCGGTCTTGAAGTCCTGAGCGATCTCCCTCACCAGGCGCTGGAAGGGCAGCTTACGGATGAGCAGCTCCGTGGATTTCTGGTAGCGACGGATCTCTCTCAGAGCCACGGTACCGGGCCTGTAACGGTGAGGCTTCTTCACTCCACCGGTGGCCAGAGCACTTTTCCGAGCAGCCTTGGTGGCCAGCTGCTTCTGGGGGCTTTTCCTCCAGTAGATTTATGGGCGGTCTGTTTGGTTCTTGCCATCGCTCTTTATTATTCTGTCTTATATTTCTTGCACGCCGCCTAAACTCCAGCCCGGCACCCGCATCGTTTTCGCTTCAGTTCCCCGGTATGTCGAGTTTCTCCATTAGCACCAGGTGGCGGTTGAGTGCTAGCTAGCTCTTCCCTGCTGTATCGTCTCCTGCTGTAAGCAGTGGCTCCGTCCGCCGACTCGGGAGACCTTTGGGGCGATCTGTGTGTCCGTGATATATATAGAGTGAAAGGTGTGCCAGTTCAGAAAGTTATCACTGGATCAGAAAGAAGAAGGAAGATAAAAAGACTCAGAATTGAGCCGCTGTTGCAAAAGGCAGCCAACTTGTGTGGCGCCGGAACCGGAAATGTTGCGGATATGGGTACAGAATTGCATTCATAGAATGCTTGGTACAGATACAGCTATAATCTGATTGGTCAGGACATTCTATTAATGCTGTATCTTAAAGACAGTAGGTTACAGGTACGGAAATCCGAGGCATTTGATTCAATTTTTTTAATTAACATCTATTACCTTAACCACACTCTCTCTCAAGTCCTGAGGCTAATCTCTTAAATTTTAATCTTTTTAAACTTACCCACTCCCAAATCCTAAGGTTAACCTTTTAATTCTAAATTCCATCTCATGTCAAGAAAATGGTGTGGGAATGGCGGCGAGAGCAGGACGTGAACCAACAACCCTCCAATCAGAGGTCAACCACACCGTTCACCTACACCACAGCAGGAGCAGGCTTGGAGTTTATCTGAAAAGGCTGTGTTGGATTGTCAACTCTTCTTTACCAATACACATTTCATTTAGTGACATAGCTTCTGTACCAAGAGGAAACCTCACAATGTAGCAATACCTGGCTTTGAGACTATTTGGTTTGACAGGGACATTATAAGTAGCGGGGGAAAGAGGGGAAGAGGATTGGCACTTTTTGTGAATGAAAGGTGGTGTAATACCAGACACATTTATGTGAAGGAACGGCGTTGCAGCCCGGAACTGCGGGCTGTGAGTATGCAACCTTATTATGTGCTGCAAGAGTTCATGTGTGCCATTGTGATTACTGTTTATGTCCCTCCGTCAGCTGATGCAGCAGTGGCCCATGACATCATCAGCTCCACTACTGCCACTTTACTGGAGAAGCACCCTGACACATTTATGGCCATCACGGGTCATTTTAACCACGTCTCACTGGGCAAAACACTATCAAACTTCCACCAGTTTGTTGACTGTCCCACCAGAGAAAATAAAACACTGGATCTACTGTGTGCCAATGCAAGAGATGCATACAGTGCCACAGCCCTCCCCCTCCCCTGGCAGATCAGACCACAACCTGGTTCTGTTATCACCCAAGTACATTCCCCTTGTGAAAAGGCAGTCTGCTTATACATGGACTGTGAGGAGGTGGACACAGGAGGCTGCTGATGCACTACAGGACTGCTTTGAGATAACGGACTGGGGGCATACTCTGTGAACCACATGGGGAGGACATAGACAACATGACTGACTACATCAGAGAATACATCAGATTCTGTGAAAACACAACCATGACCATGCGCTGTTTCCCCAGCAACAAACCATGGATCACCAGTGGCCTGAATTCACTTCTTAACAACAAGAAGATAGCTTTTAGGTCTGGAGACAGGGAGGAACTGAGGAGACTGCAGCGTGAACTGAGAGAGATGCTGAGGAGGTGTAAAAACAATTACAGGAGGAAGTTGGAGGATAAACTGCAGCAAAGCAATGTGAAGGATTTGTGGTTGGGAATGAAACAAATCACTAGGTGTAAGGGGAGAGACAGACAGACATCGGGGAGCCTTGAGAGAGCCGATGACCTGAATCTGTTTTTCAATAGGTTCAACTCACTGTCTGTCACCCCCACAACACAGCCAGACCCCCACACACCCCTCACCCTCCTGTGCAGGACCTCTCTCTCTCTCTCTCTCTCTCTCTCTCCCCCCCTTCCCACTCTTCTGAGGACATCAGCACTAACCCCCCTCACATCACTGTGACTACAGACAGGCTAAGAAACAGCTGGAGAGACTCTGTCAGTGGAAGGCGGCAGGCCCTGATGGCATCTCTGCCAGGATCCTGGGGACCTCTGCCAACCAGCTAGCTTCCTTACAAGTAAAATGAAATAGTTGAAGCCTTTTTTGTTTTAATTTTTATGATTTTGACTTTTTAATGAAATATTCCCTAAGATATATCCCAAGCAAGGACTTACAACACAGAAATGTCCAGGTTATGAAAAGTGAGTACTTAGTTGGGATTCCTTTGCCACAAATTATTGCATCAGTGAGGTGTGGCATGGAGCTGTGGGCTGGTGCTGAAAATGAAATCGACATCTCCATAAAGCTCTTCATCATATGGAAGCATGAAGCGCTCTAAATTTTTCTGGTAAACAATGGTGTTGACTTTAGACTTGATAAAATACAGTGTACCAACACCAGCAGATGACATGGAACCCCAAATCATTACAAACTCAGATAGGTCACATTGAATTTTAAGGAGAAAGGACAATACATTTTTTTTCTCTAAAGTAATGTCTGATGCAAGTGTGAAGGGGCATGAAAAAGTTTGCGCTGTCTAGAAATGTTGTGAAATTTTTGACGTTACAGTCATTTTAAACAGTGAAAATTAGGATTATGGTAAAATCGATACAGCATAATACTGCAGTACTTTGTGGTGGTGATCCTGTATCGATTTAGAGATACAGTATCATGATAATTAAAAATTATCAATACATGTTACAAATACAAACTTGCCTATGATGGGATCAAGTGATCAATATAGCCATATAACAGTTATTTGTGTGACTCAAAATATTTGTACTCTGCTTATGTCTAGGTAATATAACCAATATACCATAATGGAATATATATTGCCAAGTGTGTGGTTCACTCTCTGCAAAATAGTGGGCCTTTGTCTCAGCACAGAGGATAACAAACGCCTGGGATTTATGAGAAGGAGGCACAGTTGTGATAAGGAATGGCTGAGCCTGGCCTACTCTGACCTGGGAGGTGAAGTGGCCTTCATGTGGATACACTCAGCGCCAGGAACAGATCCTCCCTGGACCAGGCACCTGGACTGCCATCTTGTTAATGCATGCTTTCTTCTTTGTTCATTTGTGTATAAATATTCTGGGTCAGGGCCAGCATAGTCAGTCAGACTTCATGAACTGACACGATCTGTTGCTGTCAGGGAGAGAATGTTTGACCCAGCGCTGTAACCTACTATATTCAACTTGCTTAAATAAATACGTGTTCCAAGTAAACTAATCTCTTCCTTGAAAACGAATCTGGGTAAACCATCTACACACATAGACAATCTTTGAAGAGTAGACTTCGATGGTTTTTACTATTTTAATCCTAACAATTTGGGGGCTTCGTCCAGTGAAAGGGGGAGATTATCATCTGATTTGGATCTTTGGTTGCCTGGACAACGGACCTGCATCACCGACTGACAACACCAGGCCGGCCTGAAAAAAGAGGTAAGCAGACGCCTGTTATATCCAAGTTCTGCTATTGACTATAACCAAAGTTTGTGTTGTCAAGCGGTTTGGTGTGTGTCCTAGTTTAAAGCAGTTGAATATAGTAAATGTTTTTTGATGAATGCTTGCTTGCTTAAAAAGACCGAGAGAGTGGTGAAAGGCCCCCGGCTCGGGTGCAGGACCCGATTTTGACCAACCAATCACGATTTGACATTGATTTTATATTGATTGATTAGATTGTGATCGCTTGGGACATTAACGGCCAAGACCGGGGAGGTGAAAGGCCCCCCGGCCCGGATGATATCACTGCATATTTATTCATGGTCATCCGGCCTGACTACAGGTTCACGGACTGAGCGAATTGGTCCGTGACTTGTGAGGACAGGAACTGGGTTGGACTCCTTTAGCTTTGACAAAGGCTATACAACCTGGGTCTTATATTGACGTCCTCGGCTTAGTACCCGAAAAAGTCAACGCCAAGGAGAGCATCCTTCGCCGTCCGACGGGAAGGCGAGAATTGGGGTAACGCCCCGGGGAAGTGGCGCCCTCGAACAGTTTGCTTGCACAGGTTGAAGGCCTTTGATTAAGACGTTAATCATAAATTGGGTGAAATTCCCTGGACTTAGAGCACCCAGAATATTATTTAATCACTGCTGCAATTGCTATTTGTTTTATATTGGTAAAGTTGTGAGTGTGAAGGTAACACTCTGTTAAAAAGTAAAAAAAAAAAAAAAAAAAAAAAAGCGGCAACAGAGGGGCGAGCGGCGGTTCTTTCTCCCATCAGCAAGGGGGGGTGAACGGCAGCTCTCTCTCTCTATACTTAGCAAGGGAAGAAGCGAGCGACAGGCTTGATCTGTAAAAAAAACAAAAAAACAATAGAAGCGTGAACAGTACAGAGTTGTGGAATGTGAAAGGAGGGGCTGCTGAAGGAGCAGCTCTCTCTCTCTCTCTCTCTCTCGCTCTCCCAAAGGGGGTGGGCGAGGCTCTCTCTCTCTCTTTCTCTCTCTCTCTGCTTCCGGCGGCTTCTACCGTTACACAGCGGGGGATGGAACAGCGACAGTCAGCTGCTGAGGGTGGCGTCCAGGAAAATGTGGCCCATGATGAATCCACTGGCCCGGGAGAACCAAGCAGTCAGCTGAGTTGTGCTGCTGAGGAAATGGAATCTGATAACGACGCTGTGTCTAATACTGGGTCTATTGAGGCAAAATGCAGTACAAACACGAGTTTGTACTCACTGGACGAAATCAATGCTTTTCTGGATGAAACCTATAACAAAGCCATTAGGGTCACCGACTACTTCAGTGACACTGATAAATTCATTAAGTCTGTGAATGTGCTAAGAAGGCAGGTTGGTCTTGACCTCCTGGATGAAAGGAAACATTATTGCCTCAAGAAACACCTGACAGCCCTGCGTAAAGCAGCAGGGGGAACGCCGGTTAAGCGCGCCCGACAGGAGGAATGAATGGCGGTCGTTCCTCTGCCTGTTTCACACATTTTTGGGATATTGTTTGAACAGACTGGTATATGACATTTAATTGACTGTAATTGACTGTCACAGAACTGGATCTTTGACTAGGTGGGCTGCAAGGAATGCTCTGTGTGGTGTGGGGGGGATACATTTCAGTTTGCACTTTTTCCAATGTGACACACTTGGTGGAATGATGTTGGTGTGCTTACATTTTTTTGAAGTGTGCAATAAAGGCTTATTTTAAAGGTCTCTCTTTCTCTCTCTCTCTCTCTCTCTCTCTCTCTCTATCTATCTATCTACGTCGGCGAAGGAGGAGGACGGAAACAGGGAACTCCGTGGTCTATTGGACTTTTTTTTTCGTTTTTCCATCACTGCCCACATAATAAACTCTTGATTTTTGGGGAGGAGGATGGCGACCTTCGAAATGCCACCTCCATCTATCCGCCACGGGGTGCGGATCGTTCCCCTGGACGACACTGTTACTGTGAAGGGGGTCCTTATGGCTGTGGGTGCCCAGGTGGGCCCTGCTGCGATCTGCTATGCGTCCAGGATGAATAGGGCTGTAGTTGTGTTTCTGGCTACTGAGGAAGATGTCCATGCTCTGGCTGCGAGCGGTATTGTAATCGGGGACATGTCTGTCCAGGTGTCCCCCTTATCAGTTCCATCGACGCTTATCACCGTCTCGGGTGTTCCACCTTTCATTACTGACGAGCAGTTGGCGGCGGAGCTCCGCAGATTCGGGAAGTTTGCGGGCCCGTTTAGACACGTCAGTTTGAGAATCAGGGAAGCCGACTTTAAACATGTGAAATCACTCAGGCGACAGGTGTTCATGTTTCTAGACTCGCCCACTCAAACTCTGGACGTGTCCTTCCGGGTCAAACACGGGGATGGGTACTATATGGTGTATGCGAGCTCGGGACCGATGAAGTGTTTTGAATGTGGCGACGTGGGCCATAAACGTTTCGCCTGCCCGCACAGGCGCCCGGCGGGGGGCTCTGGTGGAGCCGCGGCTGGGGCGGCCGGTGCGCCTTCCGCTCGCGACGCTGCTGCGGACGGTGTTGCGGGGGCTTCCGCCGCGGCGGAGCCCAGCGGGGCCGCACAGCCTGCCAGCGAGGCCTCCGCACCCGCCGCAGCTGCGGACGACGTTGCGGGGCCTTCCGCTGCTCCTGCTCCGGAGCCTGCCGCTGTGGCTGTGGACAGTCGGCCTGTGGCGCCCGCAGCGCGGCCTGCAGCTGGGGGCATGACTGGTGATGGCGCACAAGCAGTCAATGGCGTTGACTCAGCATCGCGCTGTGTGACATCAGCGGCTGTGCTTCAGCAGCCTGCTGAAACTTCAGAGCAGCAGGCGGAACAACGGCGGTCGGCTGATATAGGCGCCGCCCCGGAACACGTGACTGATGAAGGATCAGCTGCACCAGCTGACGTGCCAGCTGAATCACAGTCAGCAGAGTTGTGCTGACGAGGGAATGGAGTGTGAAACTGACGCTGTGTCTGCTAAAAATGAGTCTATTGGGGCAACTGGCGATGCCACTGCGCATTTGTATTCACGAAATAAATGCTTTCCTGGATGGAACCTATAATAATAGGGCCGTGGACGTCGCAGATTACTTCAGTGACACTGACAAATTCATTCGGTCTGTTGATGTACTGAGGAAGCAGGTTGGTGTTGACCTCCGGGATGAAAGAAAATGCTTCCGCCTGAAGAAGCACCTTGCAGCCCTGTGTAAATCAGCAGGGGGACAAAAGGCCAAGCGCGCAAAGATGGAATGATTTCCATGGCAAAGCACGGTGCTCCTCACAACTATCGCCATAATGCAGAAAATACAATTAGGGACCTTAAAAATCAATGGTGGGAGGGGTAATCATAAGAGGGGATTCATTAGTGACATGTTCAAACGGAAAGGTCTCAACATTTTGTTTTTGCAGGAAACTCATACCACTTCGGCAGTTGAAGTCGACTGGGGCTTGTGGTGGAAAGGCCCGTTTTCACTCAGTCACGGCACCAATCTAAGCGCAGGAGTGGCCATTTTGTTTGGGGAATCAGCAAATGCACAAATTTTATCAGTGGTGGAGATTGTGAGGGGCAGGCTGCTTCTTGTTAGGGCACAAACAGGGGATTCCGTGTTTTGCCTGGTTAATGTTTACACACCAAACTACGGCGCAGAAAGGGTTGCCTTTTTCAATATAATGACTACTGAATTGCAGCGCTATCACCAAGAACAACATGTTGTTGCTGGTGATTTCAACTGTACCTTGGACTTCACTGTAGATCGCACTAATGCAGAAACTCATCTGCAGTCTTCTAGAATCTTGGAAAATTTCACTGTGCAGTTCAACTTAGTGGACACGTGGAGGTCTAAAAATGCAAATGCGAGACGGTATACCTGGGTCAGGGTCACTGACGGTGTTGTCAGTGCTGCTAGATTAGACAGGATATATATTTCTAGAACCTGTAGCCCCGGCCTCCTTCACAGTAACATAAGTCCTGTCGGCTTCACGGATCATCACCTGGCTACTGCAGTGTTACTGAACTCACCAGGGAAACGGGCAAAATCATATTGGCACTTCAATAACAAGCTCCTACAGGACAACGCCTTTTGTCAGTATTTTGTGTGCTTCTGGGAACACTGGAGGACCACAAAGGCTCGTTTTGGTTCCCTCGAACAGTGGTGGGACGTTGGCAAAGTGCAAATTCGCCTTTTTTGTCAACGGTATGCTGCGAACTGAACTGCCATCATCAGCGCCAAGGTCAGTGAACTTGAGGACGCTGTCAAGAGGCTGGAGGCCAGCTTGGTTACGGGTCGGGATTCTACCTCTGGTCCTTTGCTGCAGGAGAAGAGATCGGCCCTGCGCACATTCATGCAGGGCAGAGTGGAGGGGGCGCTAGTGAGGTCGCGCTTCACTCGCCTGCAGGACATGGATGCACCAACGTCCTTCTTCTTCAATTTGGAAAAGTCTACTGCGAAAAAGAAGTTGATGGCTTGCTTGACACTCCCAGATGGTCGCCTGACTATGAACCCATCTGAGATGCGGCGCCATGCAGTGGATTACTACGGGGCCATGTTTGCTGCGGGAACGTGTTGCAAAGAATCTCAAACTCAGCTCTTCGAGGCCCTTCCGGTGCTCGACCCGGACGACAGGGCCGCTCTGGACTGTGCCCTCACTTTGGATGAGTTGACTGTGGCTGTGAATCAGATGGCGCTGGGACGCGCGCCTGGACTTGATGGCCTTTCTTCAGAATTTTTTAAGCATTTTTGGAATATTATTGGATCAGACTTCTATGACGTTCTGACTGCCTGTTACAGGAAGGGAACGTTACCTGTCTCCTGCCGCCGTGCAGTGCTGTCTCTGTTGCCAAAGCAGGGGGACTTGGCCCTGCTGAAAAACTGGAGGCCCGTGGCCCTTCTTTGCAAGGACTACAAGGTGCTTTCCAAGGCCCTGGCGAACAGACTGAACACTGTCTTGGGTTTGATCATGGATAAGGATCAAACATATTGTATTCCTGACCGGAACATTATGGACAATGTTTTCCTCATACGTGACATTCTCCAGCTCAGTAAATGTCATGACTTACAGTTCGGGATTGTGTCTTTGGACCAGGAAAAGGCCTTTGATAGGGTTGACCATTCCTATTTGTTTTCTACCCTGAGGGGGATTGGTTTTGGAAATATGTTTTTGAGGTGGGTCAATCTGCTATATACTGGAGTGTTTGGTGAAGGTGGGGGCGGGCCTGAGTCGGCCAATCCCTGTACACCGGGGAATACGCCAGGGGTGTCCACTCTCAGGTCAGCTGTACAGCTTGGCTCTTGAGCCTTTGCTGTGCAGGTTGCGCGCTCGGCTGGGTGGTCTAGTTCTGCTGGGGCCATCAAGCTGTTGCAGCCCGATCGCCTTGTCTGCTTATGCGGATGACGTCAACGTTTTCATCACCTCCCACGGGGATGTGCAGCGTCTGGTGGACACTTTGACAGTTTATGAAAGGGCATCTTCTGCACGGGTTAATTGGGCCAAGAGTGAGGGTCTATTGGTGGCCCACTGGTCGCGTCAAGACGTCCCTCGCCTACCCGGCGGTCTTCAGTGGGGGACGGCTGGTCTCAAAGTGTTGGGGGTTTTTCTGGGTACGGAGGCTTTTGAACGAAAGAACTGGGAGGGTGTTAAGGACAAGGTGTGTGCTCGCTTTTCTAAATGGAAATGGTTGCTACCACAGCTGTCATATAGGGGCAGGGTTCTGGTCGCGAATAATCTGGTTGCCTCGGCTCTCTGGCATAGGCTGGTGCCTTTGACACTGCCCAGGAGCCTCGTGGAGGAGATTCAGAAGATCATCGTGGACTTCTTTTGGTCTGGTCGCCACTGGATCCGTGTGCCTGTTCTCTACCTGCCTGTGGCCGAGGGGGGACAGGGCCTGGTGGACATACATTCCAAGATCGCCAGCTTCAGGCTTCGAACTGCACAGCGCCTCCTTTACGGATGCGGACCCTGCTGGATGGACACTGCTAAACTGCTCTTGAGGAGAGTTGGTCGCTTGGGCTATGATAAGCAGCTCTTCGTCGTGACATCTGGGGAGGTGGACCTTACTGGACTATCTGCTTTTTACACGTCCGTTTTGCATGCATGGCGAGTCTTCAACATGGCCCGCTTCCGTGATGAGACGCCGGGCATGTGGTTGTTTGAGGAACCACTGTTTTTCAATCGATTCATCGAAGCTGAGGTGCTGCAGTCTGTCAGTCTGCGGAGTTGTCTGCGGGAGGCACGCTGTACCAAGCTTGGTCATCTTATGAGAATGTCGACCACATCGATGGATACACTGAGGTGGAGTGCCAACATTACATCTGTAAGACTGCTCCAAAGGGTGGTGGAGGACGTGTGTGCCGCCCTGCCACAACCGCTTCGAGCGTTTGCGACAAACCGCATTCTTTCCAATCAATGGGATGACGACACTGCGTCCACCTTTCCTGCAATTTCCATAACTCCAGCTGTGGGGGCGTGGCAGGGAGGAGAGGATCACCTACTGACCTTCAGGATTCCGCGCCTGGGCAAGTTCCAGTTTGTTGGGACAAGGGCGGTGTATCACATCTGTGTGAAGGTTCTGAATCTGCGCTCTCTGAAGGATGTCACGGAGTCAAGGTGGGCGGGTTGTTTGGGGCCAGAGGTCTCCCCAAAAGGCAGCTGTAACGGTGCATGTACAAGCTACCTATTGAGAAACGCACAGCAGATCTCCAGTGGAGGATTGTGCATGGGGCAATAGCTACGAATAAATACAGGGCACACCTTGATCCGACTGTGGGGGGGGGGGGGGATGTTTGTTTTGTTCCCAAGTTGAGACCCTTGAGCATTTGTTTGTCCAATGTTTTCGTTTATCTGGACTTTTTGAGATTTTGCGCGAGTGGTTTCGGGCTTTGGGTGAACGTTTCTCTTTTGGTCTGTTCATTTACAGTCCGAAGTATAAAGTGGCAAGGAAGGCTGCCCACACTTTGATGAACTTCCTATCTGGAACTGCTAAGCTTGCCATCTGGCTGACGAGGAAACATCGGGCAAGCAACGCTGCCAATGTGGATCCTGTGTCCGCTTTCAAGGTCTTGTTGAAAGTCAGGCTCCGGGTGGAGTTCTCTTACTATCAAATGGTGGACAATTTGGAGGCATTCATCAATAGATGGGCTGTAGGGAATGTTTTGTGTTCTGTGGGTCAGGGAGATGAGTTATGTTTGCACTTTTGAGATGTGACACACTTGGACAAGTGATATTGGTCTTTTTGCAATTTCGGAATGTGCAATAAAGCCTTTTTTAAAAGTCAAAGTCTTTCTCTCTCTCTCTCTCTCTCTCTCTCTCTCTCTCTCTCTCTGTTTCGCTCCTTTGCCTCAGGGGCGGGGGGGAGGCAGATTTGGCCTGTAGAAAAAATCAAAGTGTGAATTTGCAGAGAGTGACTCCCGTAAAGAAAATATGAAACAACAGTGGGATTCAACAGTGACTCAAATGCTCAGTGGTATATCACCCAAAGACAGAAGTGAGGTTAAAGTAGAATGTGATAAATTGTATCAGAAATTGGTGGAAGAAGGCATTTTAAATTTAAATAAGGAGGACAGTTTGACTCAGTTGTTGATGGACTTGGAACAAAAAAGGTTGGACGGCATACAAGTCATGAAAAATATGTCTGTCACAGGATTTTTGGCGAAAAAGAGACATAAGCATCATATTGAGGACTGTGAACGTGAGCGCAGGCTGATTCATAATTTGGTGACATGCTCTGCTGCAATGGATGGTGTGAAATTGATCAAGGCACAGGTGTCTGATAAGGAGCAGAATCAGCACATGATGAAAATGGAGACAAACAGCGGTTTGAGGTATGATTCCGCAGCGGTTGGCCCAGTAGGGTGTGTGAGTGAGGTGGAAAAGAATAAAGATTTAATGGTTGATAAGCAGCTGGATAAACAAAAGGGAGAGGTGCTGTCCCTCTACCCTAATTTGGGAGATTTAAAGGGGGAATTGCCCCCACCGCCATATTGTGTTAATCAGATGCCTTTGGTGAAGTTAAAAGAAGGATTAGTGGAAGTTGAGAAGGTGACATCGCAGGAATAGTCTGAACAGTTGAAAGGTTTGCTGGAAAGTCAGAAACAGGAAATGCGGGCAGACAGACATGGGATGGAAAAGTTGCAGGAAGAGCTTGAAAGATTAAGGTTGGAAAAGAATGTGGGAGAACGGTTGCAGAATGTTGAAGCTGGTATAACTAATTTGCAGAGACAAACACAGGATTTTCAACATAGTTTATGGTCTAATACAGGTAGTGTGGAATCAGGGGTAGCAGAAGATGAAGGTACACTCTATCAAGAGATAAGCGACAGGGGTCCAAAAGATGACTGTGGTCAGTGGAGTGGACATGCAGACAGTGAGGAAAAATATCTCCTTTCCCATACAGTATTTGCTTCATCTACCCCTTATGGTCAAGACGATTTTAAGAGCAGGCAGAGGAGAAAAAGTTCAGATGCTATGACTGCAGCTCTTACAAAAATAAATAATGCACAAAACCATGAAGACAGACCACTGCAGGAGAATAGATCATACCAACTGATAGGAGAGGTCAGAATGACAGATGAGGACAGGAGAGAATTAGGAGATCAAGAGAAGCACGTGCGAGGCAGGCCTTACAGTTTCAGAAATAGAGATTTGTGTCGCAGGGTTTGGGATGGTGATGAATGTGATCCTTATACAGGCCGCCGTCTTAATTCAGCTGCACATAGAAACACACAACAGGCCCCAGAGCACCGCATACACACACAGGCACCACTGGTAATGAAAAGCAGAGGCAGAACATATCAGCCATTCTCATGGAGAGACATAAATGGCATTTCAGAAAAAATGCCCCCGCCCTGTGAGGGTGGAGGTCAGTGGATGACAAAATTTGATCAGTTAACTCAAGGAGTTACTGTGGCAGTGGGAGATTTTAGAGCTTTGCTTGGGCGACAATTAAGTGTTGTGGAGGTCTCTCAAATTGAACAGTTAGCAGGAACCCAAACAGTTTCAGATTCAGCACCTTTCACCCCTGTAGCATCAGCCTTAGGCACAGCAATTGAGACACAAATTTCCAATTCCACCAGGAGCTTTAAGAGCTTTAACTTTTTCAATTAAGGAAAATGAGTCTCCTATGGCATTTATCAGTAGATGTAAAATGGAGTGGACAGCGGCTGCTGGCTCTCATCCTAATACATCTGATTTTCAAAGGGACGTATTCAGGAAAGCAGTGTTAAAAGGAGTGCCTCAGGCAGTGAGAGAGGCCATGGACAGTAACCCTGATATTCCCAGTAGTTCTGTGGAATTGTGGGAAAGGCACTTCACACATCATATGCGTAAAGAACAGGAAAAAGCAGAAAAGGAGAAGGTTGACAGAGATAATCAAGAACTGCAACTGTTAAAATTGCAGTCACAAAAGGCTAAACAAGAAATAGCTGAGGTTAAAAAGATAAACAAACCAGCTGAGCAGTTGGTACAGCAGGCTCCGGAAACACCCTCAGGGCCAACGCCCACACCGGGAATGGCAGCTTTACCTGCCCCTGTGTACCTGGCACCCACTGGTTGGACACCCCAAACACCATATTTCCAGGGTGTACCACATGATTTCAATTATTATCGGGGGTGTCTCGTGGAAGGCGAGGTGTGAGAAGCTTTCAGGGTCGAAAGGTCAAGGGCCTGAATGCATGTCATGGCTGTGGTCAAAATGGTCATTGGAGGAAGGATTGCCCGACTAATCCTTACCCACCACCAGTGGCACCAGCAAGTGCAGAGCATCAAGCACCCTATGCAGCGGCAGCTCCACCTGCTGGCCAATATCCAGCATACACTCCAACTGCGGGGGAAGTGTACCTCACACAATATGAGGAACAATGACGGGGCCCACAGAGAAAAAGTGACGTGGGAATGGCAGATCCCATGGTCACACTGAAGGTTATGGACTGTGACCTGCCTTTTCTGGTTGATACGGGGGCAACCTATTCCACTTTGAACTGTGACATTGAGCCTACATTGTTATCGGCTAAAGCTGTGGAGGTTATTGGTTTCTCTGGGGTTCCTGAAAGACTGCCTGTGACAAAGCCTTTGGACACTTGTGTTGCTGGTCAAACTGTGAAACAACGTTATGCCTGCTCAAAAAACTCTCCCACAAACTTGATGGGGAGAGACCTGTTGATTAAACTGGGGGCATCGGTGCTGTGCTTGGCCGATGGAGTCATCTTGTCATTTCTTAATGGTATTGCTATGAACTGTTCAGTGCAAGGACTGTCTGTGCATGGACAGATGCTGTTGAAACCTGATGTGACACCACAAGCTGGGCTGCACGGTGGCGCAGTGGTTTAGCACTGTGGCAGCACAGTTTTACCCTCGGCCGGGGGATCGCGGGGATCATGAGATCGTGGATTCGATCCCAGCCCCCGACCAACAGTGAGCTGTGTGGAGTTTGCATGTTCTCCCCGTGTTGTGCGGGTTTACTCCGGGATTTCTCCGGTTTCCTCCCGCATACCAAAAACATGTAGGTTTAGGGCGCTTGCGCACGCAGCGACCAGCAGCCGGTGGCTTGTCACCAGACTGCAAACCAAGTCTACCTACGGGTACAAATAAGTAACAAAAAAAAAAAAAAAAAGCGTCAAATACCTGGGCTGACATTTATTGGGGCCTGTTATCGCCTGACTCGCCCTCACAGACTGGCGTGTTGCCAGTGTTCATGGCCTGGAAGCCGTGGATTGCTCTTCTTGCACCCTACACACCTCCCATTGATCCCCTACATGTCACTCTGTATTATGACAGAAATTCGGCTCATGTTTATCATGATAGATTTTTCTCCCAACTGGATGATCAAACTTGGACCATCAGATCTCGGTTTTTGTATGTAGGACAAGAGGGTGTCGCCGCAGATGCTGTATTAAGTGCAGAGCAATTACAGTGGTATGAAATGTCAGAGGAATCAGCTCCACACATTACCTTGCTCATACATGCTAATCACCAAGCAAAAGAGTTAGGGCCTATGGTTAAAACACAATATATTGCACATAATTTAGGTACCTATTTATTAACTCCAATTTATATTTACTTATTTTTGTAGGATGTTACTTGGGTTCTAAATATTTTATTGGGTTTTAGACCTTTGAGTTTTTAACCTCTTTGACTAGTTTTTAACTTTTAATATGACCCTTCTCTCTTACCTCTGGTTGTTCTCCCATCTCTTTGTCTTTTTATACCCTGATTGACGGAGCCTTGAGTATTTTTATCAGGTTTATAGTCAGCTTCATGTGTGCCTGTGTTTGTTTCTATGTTGAATGTAATTTGTGGCTTGTAAATATGGATGTCACCAGACTGCAAAACAAATCTACCTACGGGTACAAATAAAGTAATCTGAACCTGAACCTGAACTTGAACTCTAAACCTTAGATTGTTTTTCTCCTTTAGTGGAGATTTTGATGTTATTAGCTCAAGCTAATGGTGTTGAGTGTTTTATGTGTATTATTTGATAAAGGTAAGGTGATTGAAATTTATTAGATTTTACCGAGGCCTTTGAAATTAGTTTAAGGGATACTTTGGTTTTAATTTTCCCTTTTCTTTTTGGAAGTTTTGATGCAGTTAACTAATTGTTTGGAGAAATTTGAGTGAGTGTACCTGAGGCTAGTAGTTAGCTACAGTTATTTCTCAGACGTAGGTTTGATTTTAATCTTATTTATGGACTTACTTTGATAGTGTCGTACCCAACAAGTCCCATGGGGTTTTAGTAAAGTTTACTCTGATTTTGGTGAGCCCATTTGAAAATGGGGTCTTGGATTTGGCACTTGAGTGGCCAGAGTTTGTTGTTGACAATGTGTGGATTCATCCACTCGGGCAGGAATTTAGGAGTGGTTTTCCTTTCCTGTAAATTTCAGGAAAGCTGGTTCAAATCCCCAGGCTGGCAGGGGTTGGAACCTTTCTGTGTGGAGTTTGCATGTTCTCCCTGTGCTGCGTGGGTTTACTGCGGGGGCTCCGGTTTCCTCCCACAATCCAAAGACATGCATGTTAGGTTAATTGGCTGTTCTAAATTGTCCCTAGATATGTTTCCTATAGGCTCTTAGAATAGAGGGTTAGTACTAGTGAAAGCGCTTTGAGTGGTCTTTGTGACTAGAAAAGCGCTCTATAAGTGCAGATTAGTTAGTTAGTTAGTTAGTAAATTGGTTTCTGGTGTTTGCGGTACAACTGTGGGGTGGAAGATCTTGTCCCCCCTTTGCAGTTTGTCATGCGAGAGTCTTTGGTTGTTGTACACTTTGTGTCGTTTGACGAATCGGTCCAAATGTTTTTGAAATACAGCCTTGGGGGCGTTGTATGTCGTTTTGACGCTTTTGTGTTCTGCAGCTTGAATGTTATGGGCGTTGGCAGTCATCAACCCCCTCCGGTTTCGAGGAACTTTAAGCGGTTGGCGATGATGGTTTGTCGGAAGCAGGAATACGATTGCCATTATGTAGCTGCAGAGGAAGTTGTGTCACAGGGAGTGGTTTCAGTTTTGGTATGTCAGAGGTTTTAGACGCGGTGAGTGTGTGTACAGGTTTACCCGACCGGTGTTTGACGGTTTTATGGATCATTTGGTCACAAGCTTGAGTGAATGTGCGATTAGCATTTGCAAAAGTTGGGTACTTCGTCGTAAAAACTTGAGATTTTGGAGCGTCTAGAGAGCCGGTTGGTGTGGCTCTTGTGACCCCGCAGGCTTCAGGGGCAGGTGGGTGGGTTTCGAAATGTGACACCAACGTTGAGTCAAAGGAGCCGTGTGGAGCTTTCTGCTCTGCCATTGAGTTTCCAAGGTCATTTGTTTCTTTGGCTTGACCTTGTATTTGAAGGTGACTTTTGACTTCTTGAGGACAGTACTCACCTTGGTCTTTGCAGTCACTTTCAGTCGGTTGCAATTGTTCCAACAGTGCTAGTTGAGTGAGACTTGGGATGTCCAAAGTGTTCAGAACAAAGCACTGTGATTCAGTCGTCCTTGTTGGGTCCAATGGGTGAGGGTGTTGCATTTGAGCCCATAGTTTGAGGTTCTTGAAATCAAGTAGTGGCTCAAAATGGTTCAGTAGGTCTTTGCCAACAAGCAATGGAATGGCGTCAGGCTTGGACACATAGACCAGATGTGTCAAGGTCATGGGACCGATGGAGATATTTAGTAGTGATACGCCCAACAGGGTTGTTTTAGTGAGCGCATATGGTCGCATGACTAATGAACAGGGTTCCAGTTTCAAATGTTTGTGAGCGCAGTTAGCGGCTACACGTAGTTTGTCAAAAAGGTTGTGTGATATGAGAGTGATGTCAGTGGCGGTGTCTAAAACAGCGTCCTGACACATCATGTCTTCAAGGGTCAGTGGAAGGTAGAATTTCCGTGCCACCCCCCTCTCGTTTAAATAGCATAGAAATTGTGGAACCGGTGGTTCGGCACAGAGCTGTGAAATGTTTGAGGAGTGGTCTGTGACCTGTGGTTGGGATGCCATAACAGCACTGGACTGCCTTGAGTCCTTTGGTTCTTCCTCATTTGCAAAAGGGATTTTCTTCTTGTGTTTTCTTCGTTTGGAACGTTTGTTTTGAGTCGTCATAGCTGATATAGCTAGAATGTTAGCAGTTCTCTTTTCTTTGTTGCTTTGAATCTCTGCTAGGAGGTGTTTGACAATTTCAATATCTTCTCTACTGAGAGTAGGAGTTTCTTCTTTCTTCCAAGGTTTGTGATAGTTCTCTACTTCTGAGCTTCTGTGATGAGATGGAGACCATTTGTCGCGGTTACGCATGTCTTCGTATCGGTATCGATCATCATGGTAGTCCGTATCGCGTTCTCATGACCTATCCCGTGAATATGGTCTATGACAGTAGTCAGGTTTTCGCAAAGTTGGTCCTTAGTGAGATCCAGAGGACCTACTTTGGTTTTGACCTTGATGAGGTCGGCTGGAAAAATGTTTTGGCTGTTTATGTACTCACAGTGTAGGAGGTGGAGTAGAGAGAGGGGCTCCTTTCAACTCCAAGGTGTTAGATGCATCGCTGATAGCTAGCACTGTGGCAGACTCAGTGTGCTTGTTGCGACTTTGTTACTGTTTTTGGAATGCATAGTGTGCAAACTCTCTCAGCTGACTTATTGAGTTTGACCTTGGGTTAGCTGTAACTCTAAGGTGATGACTCACAGTGGGATGGAGGTTTTGGATGAAGAGGGTCTTGAAATTGTGGTCTTCTTCCATCCTTGGTGTATTTTGAGATCCAAAATATGCAAGTAGGAGTCTCTGGTAGTAGGCCTGTGTCGGCTCTGAGTGTCCTTGCTTCACAGCTAGGGCTGTGGTTAGCCCTGCCTGTAGGCAGTCGTCGGAGAACTCCTTTTCGATGGCTTCACAGAGCAGCATGTAGTCTGCTTTGATGTTCGCCGGCTGTCTGTCTATGAATTTTGATACTGACCTGTTAGATGTTAGTTTAATCAAATAGATGCGATCGTCAATCGTAGCATCAGGATACTTACGCAGGTAGTAATCGATGTCCTGTAAATAGACTTTGGCATCAGGTGAACCCGTAGGACCTGGATCAAATTTTGTGACATTTCGCGTGATTTTGTCAAGGTCACGGTCTGAAGGGGTATATGCACGCCGTCCACACGGTCGTCCATACTCGAAATGGGAATCGGGCGAGGGAGCGCGGTGGATGTCCCAGTGTTCATGTGCTTCCTTTAGGAGCAGTTGACATTCCTTGTAGTCATTTTTCACATTTTCAAGTTGACCTTCAACTCTTCTGAGTTCCTTCTTTGTGTCTTGAAGGGCATCTTCAAGTTCATTGTTGTCTTGGTGAAGCATATCATTGTCATGCATCAATTGTTTATTTCCTGACTCTGCACGGTCCAAATCTTGTAACGCTTCAACAAGTTGATCTTGACTCTTGTTGTTCTTCTCTTGAGATTGTTCTAGATTTTCTTTCAGTGTTTCGTTCTCTTCTTGGAGAGATAGGATCGTTGTTTGTTGATTTGCTAGCTCGTTCTCGGCTACCTTTAATCTCGCGACTAATGCTAGCGTGAACTTACCTAACACACTGGTGAGGTCCTTGCCTTCTGGTGGCTTTTCAGTGTGGTCATCCAAAAGTTCTTCAGTGAGTTGCTTGAGATCTTCGGGCTGTGTTTTCTTGACCCGTGTTGTGAAGCTAGAAAAAAGATCAGAAGTCCATCCTTACAATGTTGCTTGAAGGTCATCCAGTTTGTCTAATTGGTCGGTTGTCTGTTGACTCATCATGTTTTACCATTGTGGTTATTTAGCCGGAAAAAAAAATTCAACTTGTTGATTATTGTTAATTTGTTAGACAAGGGTTAACCTTGAGGTTTTATTTTACAACCATGTTAGTTAAAAGTTCGTTTTAGAATTTGTTCCAACTTGTAGGCTTGTAATATGGGAAGTAGAATTTTGAAATTATTTATAAATGTGGAGCTATTTCAATTAATTTTTTTGAATCATATTTTGATAAACAAAGTTGAATTGAAATTGAGTTGAATTTGGGTTTCACAAAACAAAACAATTTAAATTGTGTGGATTGATTTCTTTACTTTGATTTTCAAAGCTTAGTATTGGAATGGTCATCAATGACTAGCTTTGGAATTTTGCCGAATGTCACTTTGAAAGTGAGGATTTTATTTACAAAAAGAAATACAAAAACAAAAGAGGTTAAATGCTTTAGAGATTTAAGGTTATAAGTTTCCACTTTCTTTTGAAATTAAGGCTTTCCTTTTGTTTTATTTGTTAAAGCCTATTTTCAGTTGAAGCATTAAATGTTTTAATATTTACAGATTAGAAACAAGTGAATTGTTTTGAATATTTTGGTACCCAAGGATTTCTTAGGATTAAGGCTAATAGTGATTTGTTTTGATTGCTATCTATACAATTTCTTATTTACAGAATAATCAATGTTTGCACCTTTTGACTTTTTCTCTTAAATCCTGGGAAAAAATTTTTAAAATTATGCGAGTTGGTTAAATATTTTTCTTTTCCTGTGGAGAAAACATGAACCAAGAAATGACACAATGACTTTAAATAACACCTAGTGCTTCTCTTAAGTGTTAATTGCTTAATGTGGTTTCCTAAATTTGAGGGGGGGAAAATTATCAATATTCAGTGAATCTGTAAATTTGTTAAAATGCACAGGTTTAAGATTACTCTTGAGTAAACATCAGCATTAGAATCCTTAAGCTAAAACTGGGTTTCTGTGGGAAAGGAATCACACATCACATTTAAAAACAGCAAAATAAACACACATATAGCTTCAAAGACTGCACTTTTTCTTAAAAGTGTGTAAATATGTTTGCTTTTAACTTAAAAGATTACAATATGTGGTTACATAAGTGATTAAATACAATAGGGATGTTTTAATATACTCCTGCTCTAGGTATATCTATGCAGTGAGTGGGGTCTCACCACTGAGAATTTTCAGCAGCCAACAAGTCTATTTCCTGTTGTTCTTGGCATAAAACTTTGAATTGGGTTTAAATTTAGTCTATTCTGAATAATATGGATTGCTTTGAAGTTACTTTGAAGACTTAATTTGAAGACGGCAGTGGCTCAGGAGGTAGAGCAGGTCATCCAATAACCGCATGGTTGGCGGTTCGAATCCCGCTCTCCCCAGATATCCTGCTGTTGTGTCCCTGGGCAAGACACTTCATCCTCAATTGCTCCTGGTGGGTCTGGAAGCGCCATGTTAGGCAGCATGCCCCCATCAATGGGTGGATGGCAGGATCTGTAAAGCACTTTGGTCATCAAGAGATGAGAATAAAAGCGCTATATAAGTGAATACCATTTAATTTGGTTATAAATCGGCTCTGAAGATTAAAGTTTAAATAAAAGATGCAGTCCCTTTGTTTCACCACAAGATGGAGGCAGTTATCGTCTGCACTCCCGGAAGAGGAAACCCAATGACGTCACTCGGGGAGTCCTGGGTCTCAACCCTAAAATGGCGGCTACAGGAAACTTGCTTTAAGTGGACTTAAGATGGCGTCGCTCGGCCGATCTACACATGCGCAGTTTTCGTGCACAGCCTGTCGGTCGCGTGCGTGACTGTGAGCGTGCACGTGACACGTGGATGCGGGCACGAGTCTCTTGATGACGCCACGCCTTGTTTTTATTCAAAACTGGAGAGCTTAGAGCTCCTTAAAATCTTATTCATTCACACTAGTTCACTACTAATTCCGGCGCCACACGAGTAGGCTGCCCTTTGCAACGGCGGATCAATTTCTGCCTATTTCTGTTACTATCTGGCTCTCTTGCCAATCTTTATGATCCAGCGTCACTTTATTCCATCCGAACACATAGATCACCCAAATGTCTCCTGATTCAGCGGACGGAGCCACTGTTTCTGGCAGGAGGCAGTATAACAGGGACCAGATGCTAGCACTCAACCGGCCCATGATGCTAATGCGAAAACTCGACATACCGGGAGAATTAAGACGAAAACGACGTGGGTGTGGAGCTGGAGTAAGACGGCGGGCAAGGAATATAAGGTACAGACCCGCTCTCCCATCTGTCATTATGAGGAATGTACGATCGATACTTGGAAAGACAGATGAACTAGCGGCTATCTCTCGCTACAATAGCATATACCGGGAGTGTAGCCTGTTCCCATTCTCAGAGACGTGGCTAACAGGACTAGCAGCAGATGCTAACATTGAACTGGAGGGTGCCCACGCAATACGGGCAGACCAAACACCAGACAGTGGGAAGGCATGGGGCAGTGGGGTGATGATGTACGTCAATAAGAACTGGTGCAGACCGGGACATATCACGGTTAAGGAACAGCACTGTAGCAAAGACATTGAGTTGCTAGCTGTTAGCATGCGGCCTACATATCTCCCCAGGGAATACTCACACGTGATCTGCATTGTTATTTATGCAAATCCGACGGCGAATGCTGGGACAGTGCATAACGTCATCCACTCAGTAACTAGCAGGCTGCAGAGAGAACACCCAGATGCTCTTCTCCTCATCTCAGGCGATTTCAACCATATTTCACTGTCTCCCATTCTACCCACATTTACCCAGTTTGTCACATGCCACACTAGAGACAATAAAACGCTGGATTTATTCTATGCAAACACTAAGGAGGCGTACACCTCATCACAACTCCCCCCACTCGGGAGATCGGATCACAACTTGGTTCATCTCCTGCCGGTGTACAAACCCCTTGTGCGCAGACAACCTCCGGTCATGCACACAGTGAAGTTATGGTCTGAGGAGGCAATGGACGCTCTAAAGGACTGCTTTGAAACCACTGCCTGGGAGCAGCTCTGCGATCCACATGGTGAGGACATCGATCGCCTCACTCACACCATCACGGACTACATCAGCTTCTGTGTGGACAACACCGTACCCAACAAGACCATATGGTGTTGCTCAAACAACAAACCCTGGATCAACCCTGAGATAAAAACACTTCTGAGAGAGAAGAAGAGGATCTTCAGGTCAGGGAACAGGGAGATGCTGAAGTCCGTACAGAGGTAGCTGAGGAGGAAAATCAGAGAAGGCAAGGACAGCTTCAGGAAGAAGATGGAGGACAAGCTGCAACAGAGCGACATCGGTGGGGTCTGGAGAAACCTCAAAACCATCTCTGGGCTCCAGAATACCTCCTCCCAGGCCATGGGGGGCAGGGAGTGGGCAAACAATCTGAACCTGTTTTTCAATAGGTTTGACAAACCGCCCTCACCCCCGACTGCACAATAACCACTGCTGCTTCTAATGACATCAAGTCCTGCTGTCCACACCCCACTCCACCAACACCCCCCCACTTCCAACACACAGCCCCCCAACCTGACTCTCACTAAGACCCAGGTGAGGACGGAGCTGAGAAAGATCAAGGCGAGGAAGGCGTCGGGACCGGAAGGCATCAGGGCAAAGCTCCTCAAGTCCTGTGCAGATCAGCTATGTGGGATTGTGGAGCACATCTTCAACCTGAGCCTGAAGCTGGGGAGGGTACCACAGTTGTGGAAAACATCTTGTGTGGTACCTGTACCAAAGACCTCCTGCCCCGAAGACCTGAACAGCTACAGACCAGTGGCCCTGACGTCCCACATGATGAAGACCCTGGAGAGACTGCTCCTTGCTCACCTCCGCCCCCTGGTGGGACCAGCGATGGATCCACTCCAGTTCGCCTACCAGCATGGCATTGGGGTGGAGGATGCAGTGATCTTCCTCCTTCACCGTTCTCTGTCCCACCTGGAGAAGCCCGGGAATGCGGTGAGGATCATGTTCTTTGACTTCTCCAGTGCTTTCAACACCATCCAACCGATGATCCTGAAGGACAAGCTGCTGTGCGCAGGGGTGGACCAGCACCTGTCATCATGGATCCTGGACTACCTCACTAACCGGCCACAGTTTGTGAGAACCCAGGACTGTGTGTCTGACACGATCATCGGTAGCACGGGGCCCCCCCAGGGAACAGTTTTGGCTCCCTTCCTGTTTACCCTTTATACTGCGGACTTCCCACACAACACAACACACTGCCATCTACAGAAGTTCTCTGACGACTCTGCAATTGTCGGCCTAATCTCCAACGGAGATGAAGCTGAGTACCAGAGAGGAAATAGAGAGCGCCAACTGACACGATTATCTGTAATTAGCGCCGCCATTTTGTTTTAGTGTAACTGGGCGCCCAGTGTCCCCGGCCAGTGTCATGACTGTATTGTGTTCTGCAGGCTTTGCTGCAAATTTAGCACAGTTTCTGTGACTTTTAAGCGCCTGTTAATGATATATGGTAGATATTTTTCGTGTGGCGCCGAGATTTTTCTCTCGGCGCCACACGAGTAGGCTGCCTTTTGCAACAGCGGCTTGATTCCGAATCTTTTTCCCTTCCTCTCTCTTTTGATTCGTCTTTTTTTTTTTCACCCCACTTATATCACGGACACACAGATCGTCCCAAATGTCTCCTGAGCCGGTGGACGGAGCCACTGTTTATAGCAGGATACGATACAGCAGGGAAGAGCTGCTAGCATTCAACCGCCACCCGGTCCCATTGGAAAAACTCGACATAACCGAAAACACCGCGGCTGCCGGGCTGGAGTAAGGCGGAGGACAAAAAATATAAGGTACAGACCCTCCCTTCCATCTGTTGTCATGGGAAATGTACGGTCGATACTGGGAAAGTTAGATGAGCTAGCGGCTATCTCCCGTTATGATAGCACATACCGGGAGTGCTCTCTCCTTTTGTTTACTGAGACGTGGCTAACTGAACTAGCAGCAGATGCTAACATTGAGCTGGAGGGTTTTCACATGATACGAGCTGACCGAACACCAGACAGTGGCAAAACTAGGGGCGGTGGAGTGATAATGTATGTTAACAACAACTGGTGCAGACCGGGACATATCACTGTTAAACAACGACACTGCAGCAAAGACACTGAGTTGCTAGCTGTTAGCATGAGGCCTACATATCTCCCGAGAGAACACTCACACGTGATCTGCATTGTTGTTTATGCAAATCCGACGGCGAACGCTGGGACAGCGTGTGACGTCATCCATTCAGTAACCAGCAGGCTGCAGACAGAACACCCAGATGCTCTTCTCCTCATCTCAGGCGATTTCAACCATGTTTCACTATCTCCCATTCTACCCACGTTCACCCAGTATGTCACATGCCACACTAGAGACAATAAAACATTGGATTTATTCTACGCAAACACTAAGGAGGCGTACACCTCATCACAACTCCCCCCACTCGGGAGATCGGATCACAACTTGGTTCATCTCCGGCCGGTGTACAAACCCCTAGTGCATAGACAACCTCCGGCCATGCACACTGTGGAGTTATGGTCTGAGGAGACAATGGACACTCTAAAGGACTGTTTTGAAGCCACCGCCTGGAAGCAGCTCTGCGATCCACATGGTGAGGACATCGATGGCCTCATTCACACCTTCACGGGCTACCTCAGCTTCTGTGTGGACAAATCCGTTCCCACCAAGACCATACGGCGTCACTCAAACAACAAACCCTGGATCAACCCTGAGATAAAAACACTTCTGAGAGAGAAGAAGAGGATCTTCAGGTCGGGGAACAGGGAGATGCTGAAGTCCGTACAGAGGGAGCTGAGGAGAAAGATCAGAGAAGGCAAGGACAGCTTCAGGAAGAAGATGGAGGACAAGCTGCAACAGAGCGACATCAGCGGGGTCTGGAGAAACCTCAAAACCATCTCGGGGCTCCAGAATACCTCCCCCCAGGCCACGGGGGGCAGGGAGTGGGCGAACAACCTGAATCTGTTTTTCAGTAGATTTGACCAACCGCCCTCCCCCCTGTCTGCACAACAACCACTGCTGCCTCTAAAGAAATCAAGTCCTGCTGCCCACTCCCCACTCCACCAACACCCCCCCCCCACTCCCAACACACAGCCCCCCATCCTGACCCTGACCGAGACCCAGGTGAGGACGGAGCTGAGGAAGATCAAAGCGAGGAAGGCGCCGGGACCGGACGGCATCAGCGCAAAGCTCCTCAAGTCCTGTGCAGACCAGCTGTGTGGGATTGTGACGTATATCTTCAACATGAGCCTGAAACTGGGGAGGGTACCACAGCTGTGGAAAACATCTTGTGTGGTACCTGTACCAAAAACTTCCCACCCCAAAGACCTGAACAGCTACAGACCGGTGGCCTTGACGTCCCACTTGATGAAGACCCTGGAGAGACTGCTCCTTGCTCACCTCTGCCCCCTGGTGGAACCAGCGATGGATCCACTCCAGTTCGCCTACCAGCATGGCATTGGGGTGGAGGATGCGGTGATCTTCCTCCTTCACCGTTCTCTGTCCCACCTGGAGAAGCCCGGGAATATGGTGAGGATCATGTTCTTTGACTTCTCCAGTGCTTTCAACACCATCCAACCGATGATCCTGAAGGACAAGCTGCTGCGAGCAGGGGTGGACCAGCACCTATCATCATGGATCCTGGACTACCTCACGAACCGGCCTCAGTTTGTGAGAACCCGGGACTGTGTGTCCGACACGATCATCAGTAGCACGGGGGCCCCCCAAGGGAACGGTGCTGGCTCCCTTCCTGTTCACTCTTTATACTGCAGACTTCTCACACAACACAACACACTGCCATCTACAGAAGTTCTCTGATGACTCTGCGATCGTTGGCCTCATCTCCAATGGAGATGAAGCTGAGTACAGAGGGCTTATCCAGGACTTCGTGGACTGGTGCCATCGGAACTGCCTCCAGATCAACGCGAGGAAAACTAAGGAGCTGGTGGTGGACTGCCGCAGGCATGGGCAGTCCCTCACAGCACCAGTAAATATACAGGGAACAGACATCGAGATGGTGACATCCTATAAGTACCTGGGTGTTCATCTGAACAATAAACTAGACTGGTCACACAATACTGACGCACTCTACAAGAAGGGACAGCGCAGGCTGTTCCTGCTGAGGAGACTCAGGTCTTTTGGTGTACAAGGGGCGCTGCTGAAGTCATTCTATGACACAGTGGTGGCATCAGCCATCACTTTTGGAGTGGTCTGCTGGGGCAGTGGCATTACTGCAGCCGATAGGAAGAGACTGAACAAACTGATTAAGAAAGCTAGCTCTGTCCTGGGGCAGCGCCTTGATCCGATGGAGGAGATAGGAGAGAGAAGGACGGTGGCTAAACTGTCATCTCTGCTGGAGTCCGAGTTCCACCCTATGCAGGACATACTGGATGCACTGAGGAGCTCATTTAGCAGCAGACTACATCATCCCAGGTGCACAACCGAGAGGTTTCGTAGGTCCTTCCTACCAACAGCTGTCAGACTGTACAACCTAAGCAGGGCTGCTCGCAGAGATAGCAAAAAGACGTAACAAACTAATAGTTTTTTGAATGCAAAAGATACAATAGACTTACACAATGGTCCCCTCCGGCATACAACTAGGAACATACCGGTCGCTATGGAGGGTGAGAATATGTATGGGCACATAATCATACCATGTAGGATAACTAAGTAGACGGTTATGCTGTTTCATCCCATCTAGCAACAATGCTCTGCACTGTGTGTGTTTATATATTTACATATTTATTCCATCTAGCTACAATGCTCCGCACTGTGTTTTTATACAGTATATCTACATATTATTCCATCTAGCTACATTGCTCCGCACTGTGTGTGTTTATATACTTGCATATTTATTCCACCTAGCTGCAATGCTCCGTACTGTGGGTGTTTATATATTTACATATTTATTCCATCTAGCTACAATGCTCTGCACTGTGTGTTCATATACTCATATATTTATTCCATCCAGCTACAATGCTCTGCACTGTGTGTCTGTGTGTGTGTGTGTATATATTTATTTTATAGTAATATGTACATATGTATATTAGCCGCTCTTGCTTGCTTGTTTTTTTCTTGCCTTCTGATTGTTGCTCTGAGTGTTGCTATCCCTGTGCTGTTGCAATCCTGGAATTTCCCCGTTGTGGGACTAATAAAGGCTTATCTTATCTTATCTTATCTTATATTGTGAACTTGTGAGGTGCAATACAATACATAAAAGAGAAATATAGTGATTATATATATAGAAATTACATGATTGGGTGCCAATAGCCATTGAATAGTAGTGTTAGATCACTTTGACTGTTTGACAGCTCATGTCACATGTGTCATGAAAGATGCACCCCCCCTAATAAATAAATAAATATTTATTTTTTTACCTTCAGCCTGAATTGGCCGACTGGTATTGCTATCACTTTGTTTTTTAACCAATATTAATTTTAAATAATCATGTTAATCTTTTTTTTCAGGTTTTTTTTAGCAATAACTAACATGATAAGTTTTGATAATTGGCAGTCCATTGCAAATGAATATGTCAAAAGTACTCAAAACAGACCATTTCATCATATTTTACATATCTTTATTGGTGCATCTTGTTCATAGTGGGTTTTCCATTTATTAAATAATAGGATAAGTAGCCTATAATTATATTGTATATTAAAAATACTTCAGTTCATCATTAACACAGTGAAATTGTTATGATTTCTACTGACAATATCAATTTGACAAGTATAATAATATATATTTTAGTCAACCCAACATGCATCCACAGGTGTAGTAACATAAAAAGTCGAACTGAAAAATGTCAATCCAAATAGTGTATACATTATATATAAAGTATAGCTACAGTCACAAGGTCTACACACATTGTGTACACTAAATATGTATACAAGACATGCTGATATAAGATAAGATAAGCCTTTATTAGTCCCACAACGGGGAAATTCCAGGATTGCAACAGCACAGGGATAGCAACACTCAGAGCAACAATCAGAAGGCAAGAAAAAAAAAAAACCAAGCAAGCAAGAGCAGCTAATATACATATGTACATATTACTATAAAATATATATATACACACACACACACACAGACACACAGTGCAGAGCATTGTAGCTGGATGGAATAAATATATGAATATATGAACACACAGTGCAGAGCATTGTAGCTAGATGGAATAAATATGTAAATATATAAACACCCACAGTACGGAGCATAGCAGCTAGGTGGAATAAATATGCAAGTATATAAACACACACAGTGCGGAGCAATGTAGCTAGATGGAATAATATGTAGATATATAAAAACACAGTGCGGAGCATTGTAGCTAGATGGAATAAATATATAGATATATAAATATAAACACACCCATATAATTATAATATAATAATATTTGATAATTTTCATCAATTACTAATTTTTAAAACACTATACTGGTAACAGGTAAGGCAAGACCTTGTGACAAATCATGAAAACATCTCCTAACCATATATATATATATATACGTATATATATATATATATATATATATATATATATATATATGTGTGTGTGTGTGTGTGTGTGTGTGTGTGTGTGTGTGTGTGTGTACTATAAAAATAGATATTAATATTCTGTATTCATGTAGTTGTACTTTGCATACCAACTTTAACACACTGCCACTGGTACTTGTTTGCTTATCCAAACATGTAGCTAGATCATCATTGACCAGTCATCATTGAAGTTTTTCAAACTATACAGGCCATTCTGACAGCAGCAGAAAAAATGACAACACTGTCAACAGAAACTGAAACACATGAAATATGATGACGTAGAGTCAACTGAACGGGAATTCAAAACTAATTCACAAATATTAGTAATTAAAACTCAACTTACAGACAGAATGATGCAACTCACCTTTTGCTATCCTTGGGAAAGCTGTGGTAGCTCACATTCTTGTTAATCACTGAATAATTAAAGCAGTTGAGATGAGATGAGATGATGAGATTCAACTTTATTGTCATTACACATGTATGAATACAAGGTAACGAAACGTGACTTGGCATTTGGGCACGCTCTGCAGAGCGCATCCAAGGCCGGGGCAGCCGCTAGGCGCCAGTCATAAAGAAGAAAGGAAAAAAAAGAAAAGAAATGATATGACACAATAGGCGAGAGAAAAAAACATGTTTTATCAAATTGACGCTTAATGGGTAAGCGAAATTTTGATTGCAGGCAATAAAAACCCTCAATGCATATTTAGCAAACATTTAGTGGACAAAAAACCAAAAGACCAAAAGTCAGAGAGAGTCAGTGAATGGATGAGTGTAATTCAGTATATATGAATCAGTGTGTTCGTGTATGCTGAATGCAGGTGGGTGTTTATCAGTTACTGGAGGCAGCAAAATCTCTCCCAGCCGAGATGTTATGTCTTAGTGTCTGAAACTCGGAAGCATGTCCCTGAGGCATGGCAGATGGAAATTTCCTGAGCCAGTCACATGTCAATGAGAGTTCAGATGCAGTCCCAGTTTGTTTATGAAAGAGAAGCACAATCTTCTGTTTTGTTTTAATCCAGGAGGAAAAATAGACAACAGGGCATCGAATTCAAGGTCTGGTAGACACAGATCACAGAGCATAGAATTTTTCATCTCATGCAATCCTGTGTCCATAATTTCCATACATAGGCTTTAAATCCATTCCTTGGAGTCACCAAAAACGACTCCAGATGTTTCCCTTCTAGAATATGGGTAAACATGTCCGGTAGAGTCCATTCTCTCTACAGTGCATGCCAGATGGAAATTTCCATGTTAATCATTGCCGATAGTTAGTGCACTCCCCCGTCTAGTCGAATTGTCGAGAAGCAGCTATGCCGGGACCGCTTTTAATTAGCTCTTCCAGTTAATTTTTCGATACACCAGGAAAAACTCCAGAGCCAATCAGCAGAAAATCCTGTGATCCTAGCCAAACCAGGTAGATGTTTCCACATCCTCAGTCGAATTATGCAGACACATGCGTTCCAATCCATGGGTCTCTCCATAGGGGCTCCCCCTGGCCCGAATTTATATAAAATGTTGTTAATTTTATTAAAGCCGCTCACCAAATCCATTTTTTTCGTTTGGATCAAGATTCAGCCAGAAGAACAGCGACGCAGACAAGACAGCAAGCTGGGATTCTCAGTTAGGGAGGGAAGGAGGGTAAAAGAGGGAGCAGCAAAGAAAAAGGCGTCTGTTCTCTCTGAAGAGCAGAAGGAAAAAGTTGATAACAGAACATTGTGTTCCTTTAGAACCTGAAGTCTTTTTTCGCGTTGTACCAGTAGAAGCAGTAGAATAGGAATGATAAGCATCAGGTGCTGGCGTAATTTCTTCTTGAAAGTAGCTTGATGCCATGTTGACTTTGCTGTGTCCAGGGACGCAGTTACACAAAAACAAAATGGCAGACACTCGCTGGCCAATAAACAAGCGCTTGTATGACAGTTGGCGCTCTCTATTTCCTCTCTGCTGAGTACAGTGGGCTTATCCAGGACTTCGTGGACTGGTGCCATAGGAACTGCCTCCAGATCAACGCGAGGAAAACTAAGGAGCTGGTGGTGGACTGCCGCAGGCAAGAACAACCCCTCACAGCACCAGTAAACATACAGGGAACAGACATCGAGATGGTGACATCCTACAAGTACCTGGGTGTTCATCTGAACCATAAACATAAATAAATAAAGAGAGAGAAGGATGGTGGCTAAACTGTCATCTCTGCTGGAGTCCGAGTTCCACCCTATGCAGGACACACTCTTTGGGGTGGGAAGTTTTTGGTACAGGTACCACACAAGATGTTTTCCACAGCTGTGGTACCCTCCCCAGCTTCAGGCTCAGGTTGAAGATGTACGCCACAATCCCACACAGCTGGTCTGCACAGGACTTGAGGAGCTTTGCGCTGATGCCGTCCGGTCCCGTCGCCTTCCTCGCCTTGATCTTCCTCAGCTCCGTCCTCACCTGGGTCTTGGTCAGGGTCAGGATGGGGGGCTGTGTGTTGGGAGTGGGGGGGTGTTGGTGGAGTGGGGAGTGGGCAGCAGGACTTGATGTCTTTAGAGGCAGCAGTGGTTGTTGTGCAGTCGGGGGGGAGGGCGGTTGGTCAAACCTATTGAAAAACAGATTAAAACAGAACTGTTTTTATCTCAGGGTTGATCCAGGGTTTGTTGTTTGAGCAACACCGTATGGTCTTGGTGGGAATGGTGTTGTCTACACAGAAGCTGAGGTAGCCCGTGAAGGTGTGAGTGAGGCCATCGATGTCCTCACCATGTGGATCGCAGAGCTGCTTCCAGGTGGTGGTTTCAAAACAGCCCTTTAGAGTGTCCATTGCCTCCTCAGACCATAACTTCACTGTGTGCATGGCCGGAGGTTGTCTGTGCACTAGGGGTTTGTACACTGGCCGGAGATGAACCAAGTTGTGATCCGATCTCCCAAGTGGGGGGAGTTGTGATGAGGTGTACGCCTCCTTAGTGTTTGCAATATAATACATATTATATATATATATATATATATATATATATATATATATATATATATAACCATACATTTGCAATTTATTAAGAAGTATTGAATGATTTATTGTATCAAATGCTTTTCTAAAATCTATAAACACACCGATTGCATATTTTCCTTGATCTAATGCATTTATTATTTCCTCTGTTGCTTCCATTATCGCCAACGATGTTGTACTCTTGGCTCTAAACCCATATTGGTTCTAATTCAGCACATCTTGTTTATTTAAAAAGTTTTCTAATCTGTTGTTGGAAAGTTTTTCCAGAATCTCATCGGTGTGTGACTTTGCAAAAACGATGTCTGCCACTGTAGTATTCTCTGGGCCCCTCCCCAATCTGACCAGTGATGACATGTTTAGCCGCTTGTCATCCTTGAACCACTGGCTGTCTGTGTGGTGTCCTAAAAATGACGTGGGCTACATTGACAATTGGAGCTCATTTTGGGGAAAACCTGGTCTTATGAGACGAGACAGCATTCATCCCATTTTGGATGGTGCTTCTCATTTATCTAACAATCTGGCATCTTTTTTATCCAAATTTCCAAAACCAACCCTGACTACTCAGAGTTGGGACCAGGAAGCAGAGTCACAGTCTTACACGCCTCTCTGCAGCTCCTCTTCATCCGCCACCCCTCAGCTTAGCCCCTGTCTTCCCCATCAGAGAATCGTTGTCTGCTCCCTCCAAAGTAAATAAAAATATAATGTATAAGCATCCCAAAGTGATAAAGCAAAATATTGGTAAAACTCAAATTAAACATAAAGCCTCTAAACTGAATGATTTGGCCTCTGTTCCTCCTCATAATTTAAAAATTAAATGTGGTTTATTAAATATTGGGTCTCTAACTCCCAAGTCTCTGTTAGTCCATGATCTGTTAATTGATCATCAGATTGATTTAATTTCCCTTACACAGACTTGGTTAGGGCAAGAGGATTATGTTTGTTTAAATGAATCAACTCCCTCTGGTTATTTAAACTGTCAAAATCCCAGAAGTTCTGGTCGTGGAGGAGGAGTAGCAACAATTTACCATTCCAAATTACTAGTTAATGTAAAGCAAAAAACATGTTATAATTCCTTTGAGGGCCTGGTCCTCAGTATTAGGCACTTTAGCAATTTTAGGTTAAACCCAATTTTATTTGCCATAGTTTATCGTCCCCCATCAACCTACTCAGAATTTTTATCCGGATTTGCTGATTTCTTAGCTGATTTAGTGCTGAAATCTGATAGAATAATTATAGTAGGGGACTTTAATATACATGTGGATATAGATAGTGACTGCCTTAATGTGGCATTTAATTCAATATTAGACTCGATTAGGTTTTCTCAGAAAGTAGGAAATTCTACTCATTACCTCCACCATACATTGGACCTTGTTCTGACATATGGCATAGAAATAGAAAATCTTGTAGTGTCTCCTCATAACCCTGTACTGTCAGACCATTGTCTGTTAACCTTTGATTTTACTATTTCTGACTATTTGGCTCCTAAAGAAAAATATTATTACAGTAGATGCCTCTCAGATGATGCTGTTACCAAATTTATGCAGATTGTTTCCTCTATGTCATGTGTCAACACAACGGAAATAAGCTATAGACAGCTTGCTCCTTCTGTAATTGATAACATGGTGGATAGTTTTTCAGCTCCTCTGCATCAGACTCTAGACTTGGTGGCCCCCTTAAAAAAGAAAAAGTCTAATCAGAGATTTCTAACTCCTTGGTTCAACACAGAAACTCGTAGCTTAAAACAGAAGACTCGTCAATTAGAAAGAAAATGGCGCTCCACTAATTTAGATGAAATCTATTTAGCTTGGAGAAATCATCTTTTAATTTATAAAAAATCTCTTAGAAAAGCTAGAACGAGTTATTACTCTGCATTAATAGAAGAGAACAAGAATAATCCCAGGTTTCTTTTCAGTACTGTAGCCAGGTTGACAAAGAGTCAGGACTCTGTCAATCCTAGCATTCCCCCCTCAGAAGTCCGACTTACTAGTCAGGACTTTATGAACTTTTTCAATAATAAAATTTCATCCATCAGAGATAAAATCAATCAGATTCTTCCCACAGTTAACTTAAATACTGTAACTACTACAACTCCTTCTATTGATGTCTGTCTTGATGAGTTTACTCCAATCGACCTTTGTGAGTTAGACAAAATAGTTTCCTCATCCAAACCTTCAACTTGTCTTTTAGACCCTATTCCTACCAGGTTATTTAAAGAAGTCTTCCCACTTATTGGTAGCTTTATTCTTCATATAATCAATTCTTCATTAACTTTAGGCCATGTACCGCAGGCTTTTAAAACGGCTGTAATTAAACCCTTACTCAAAAAGCCAACGCTAGATCCAGGAGCTTTAGCTAACTATAGACCAATCTCTAATCTCCCTTTCATTTCAAAAATCTTAGAAAGAGTTGTTGCTACGCAATTATTTGACCACCTGCAGGGAAATGGTTTACTTGAAGAGTTTCAATCTGGGTTTAGAATCCATCATAGTACTGAAACAGCCTTAGCGAAGGTCACTAACGACCTCCTCATTGCATCTGATAATGGACTAGTTTCTGTACTTGTCCTTTTAGACCTTAGTGCAGCTTTTGATACTATCGATCATAATATTCTACTTGATAGATTAGAACACTATGTTGGACTTAATGGAACTTCGTTGCAGTGGTTTAGATCTTATTTATCTGATAGGTTCCAGTTTGTTCATGTAAATAATGAGTTTTCTTTCAACTCAAAGCTTAGTCATGGAGTTCCACAGGGATCTGTGCTAGGCCCTACTCTTTTTAGTTTATATATGCTTCCATTAGGCAACATTAATAGAAAGCACTGTATACATTTTCATTGTTATGCAGATGACACACAATTATACCTGTCAATGAAGCCAGATGATAGTAATCAATTAGCCAAGTTAGAAGCCTGTCTTAAGGAAATCAAAGCTTGGATGACTTGTAATTTCCTGCTATTAAATTCAGATAAGACTGAAGTCATTCTTGTTGGTCCAAAAAACCTTAGAAATTCCTTTCCAAATCAAACTTTCAGTTTGGATGCAGTTACTCTTTCTCTTAATAGCTCTGTGAGGAACCTTGGAGTTATTTTTGATCAGGATTTGTCCTTCAATTCACATATTAAATTTGTTTCTAAGACTGCCTTCTATCATTTGCGTAATATTGCCAAGATTAGGACCATCTTGTCTCAGAGTGATGCTGAGAAACTGATCCACGCTTTTGTTAGCTCGAGATTAGATTATTGTAATTCTTTATTATCAGGCTGTCCTAAAACATCTTTAAAAAGTCTTCAGCTGATCCAAAATGCTGCAGCAAGAGTTTTAACAGGTACTAGAAAGAGAGATCATATCTCTCTGGTTCTGGCCTCCCTTCATTGGCTTCCCATAGAGTTTAGAATTAAGTTTAAAATCCTTCTTCTTACTTACAAAGCTCTAAAAAATCAGGCTCCTTTTCATTTAAAAGATCTGATACTACCGTATTATCCTAACAGAGCACTACGCTCCCAAAATGCAGGATTACTTGTAATACCTAGAATCTCCAAAAGTACAATGGGAGGCAGAGCCTTCAGTTATCAAGCTCCTCTCCTGTGGAATCAGCTGCCAATCTGGATTCGGGAGTCAGACTCGATCTCTGTTTTTAAGAATAGGGCTAAAACCTATCTTTTTGATATAGCCTACAATTAGGGAGGGATCATGTGTTTCTGAACCCTCCCTTAGTTATGCTGCTAATAGGTTTAGTCAGCCGGGGGACCTCCAGTAATGCACTGGGCCTCACTCCTTTCCTCACTCTCAATGAAATATTTTTGTTTTTTGCTGGTCATTAACATCTGTTTGTTCTCTCCCATAGATTGAGTCCCCATCGTGCTGTTTGCTCTCTACATGTCTGTTCTTTTCTTCTTCTCTATCCCCTCACCCCCCAGCCAGTCCCAGCAGTTGACTGCCCCTCCCTGAGCCTGGTTCAGCTGGAGGTTTCTTCCTGTTAAAAGGGAGTTTTTCCTCTCCACCGTCGCCAAGTGCTTGCTCACAGGGGATCGCCTGATTGCTGGGGTCTTTCTGCAACTGTGGGGGTTCCCCCTTCAGTTGATAGTGCTATGAGATGACTGTTGTTGTGAAATGGCGCTATATAAATAAAGTTGAATTGAATTGAATTGAATCTTTGAAAATTGTGGGAGAAGTGATACTGGTCTGTAGTTTGTGTATTGGTGTTTATTTCCTTGCTTGAATAATGGTATTACTTTTGCTATTTTCATTTTCTGCGGGAATGAGCCAGTTTGAAATGATAAATTACAAATATATGTGAATGGTTTTAATATACCTTCAACAGTTCTTTTTACTAGTGCCATATCAATACATCACAATCAGTAGATAATTTATTTTTACACTTTTCAACAACAGATTTTACCTCTAGTTCATCCACCGCTGTAAGAAAAATTGACCGAGGGTTACTTCCAATCAAAGTCTCACTCATGGTGTCTCTTCCTTGGATTGGAATTTTTGCTGCCAACTCTGGCCCAACATTTACAAAAAATGTATTCATTTTATTTACTACCATATTCTTATCATAAATATCACCACAATTATCAGTAAAATACTCTGGATATATCATTTTCTTAGTTCCATTTTTCCTTAATTTATTTAATATATCCCAAACTCCTTTTATATTATTTTTATTTTCATTTAACATTTTCCTATAGTATAATTTTTTACTAGTTCGTATTATTTCAGTTAATTTATTTTTATATGTTTTATACTTTTTTCAGATTCTTTAGTTCTTATTTTAATGAAATTTTTATAGAGATAATTTTTCTTTTTACAAGCATTTTGTAACCCCTTGGTTAACCATGGGCAATTTTTGTATATGTGTTTTTTATTAATTTCTTTAATTGGACAGTTTTTATCATATAATGATTTAAATATATCAATAAATTTATCATATGCCAAGTCCACATTTTTCTCTCTATAGACAACATCCCAATTCTGTAACATTAAGTCTTCTTTTAAATCACTGATTCTGTCTTCTGTTCGTATTCTTTTATAGATAATCTTTTTACATAGTTTATTATTATTCTTACTCTCACCAGCCCCATAATTAACATCTAAAGAAACAAATACAGGCAGGTGTTCACTAATATCATTTATTATTATACCACTCACCATATTATATTCAATAACATTGGTAAAAATGTTGTCTATCAGGGTAGCACAGTGTGTCGTTATTCTCGTAGGTTTTGTAATCTTTGGAAATAAGGTTAAGCTATACATTGTATCTAAGAAATCTTCAGTTGGTTTGTGTTATTTTGTTTTCATTAAATCTATATTAAAGTCACCACAAATAAAGATATCTTTTTGTCTTATTTTTGCATACATCTTTTCCATCCCATTTTTAAATTTTTCCATATCAGATCCCGGTGCTCTATATATACAACTTACTGTTATATTTTTTCTTTTTTCCATCGTAATCTCAATTGTTAAACATTCTATACTTTCACCCAGATGCTCTTCTCCTCATCTCAGGCGATTTCAACCATGTTTCACTGTCTCCCATTCTACCCACGTTTACCCAGTATGTCACATGCCACACTAGAGACAATAAAACACTGGACTTATTCTACGCAAACACTAAGGAGGTGTACACCTCATTACAACTCCCCCCACTCGGGAGATCGGATCACAACTTGGTTCATCTCTGGCCGGTGTACAAACCCCTAGTACACAGACAACCTCCGGCCATGCGCACAGTGAAGTTATGGTCTGAGGAGGCAATGGACACTCTAAAGGGCTGTTTTGAAACCACTGCCTGGGAGCAGCTCTGCGATCCACATGATGAGGACATCGATCGCCTCACTCACACCATCACAGACTACTTCAGCTTCTGTGTGGACAACACCGTTCCCACCAAGCCCATACGGTGTTGCTCAAACAACAAACCCTGGATCAACCCTGAGATAAAAACACTTCTGAGAGAGAAGAAGAGGATCTTCAAGTCGGGGAACAGGGAGATGCTGAAGTCCATACAGAGGGAGCTGAGGAGAAAGATCAGAGAAGGCAAGGACAGCTTCAGGAAGAAGATGGAGGACAAGCTGCAGTGGGGTCTGTGGGGTCAGTGGGGTCTGGAGAAACCTTAAAACCATCTCTGGGCTCCAGAATACCTCCCGCCAGGCCACGGGGGGCAGGGAGTGGGCGAACAGTCTGAATCTGTTTTTTAATAGGTTTGACCAACTGCCTTCCCCCCCGACTGCACAACAACCACTGCTGCCTGTAAAGACATCAAGTCCTGCTGCCCACTCCCCACTCCACCATCACCCCCCCACTCCCAACACACAGCCCCCCAACCTGACCCTCACTAAGACCCAGGTGAGGACGGAGCTGAGGAAGATCAAGGCGAGGAAGACGTCGGGACCGGACGGCATCAGTGCAAAGCTCCTCAAGTCCTGTGCAGACCAGCTGTGTGGGATTGTGGAGTACATCTTCAACCTGAGCCTAAAGCTGGGGAGGGTACCACAGTTGTGGAAAACATCTTGTGTGGTACCTGTACCAAAGACTTCCCACCCCAAAGATCTGAACAGCTACAGACCAGTGGCCCTGATGTCCCACATGATGAAGACCCTGGAGAGACTGCTCCTTGCTCAACTCCGCCCCCTGGTGGGTCCAGCGATGGATCCACTCCAGTTCGCCTACCAGCATGGTATTGGGGTGGAGAATGCGGTCATCTTCCTCCTTCACCGTTCTCTGTTCCACCTGGAGAAGCCCGGGAATGCGGTGAGGATCATGTTCTTTGACTTCTCCAGTGCTTTGAACACCATCCAACCGATGATCCTGAAGGACAAGCTGCTGTGCGCAGGGGTGGACCAGCACCTGTCATCATGGATCCTGGACTACCTCACAAACCGGCCACAGTTTGTGAGAACCCGGGACTGTGTGTCCGACACGATCATCGGTAGCACGGGGGCCCCACAGGGAACGGTTTTGGCTCCCTTCCTGTTTACCCTTTATACTGCAGACTTCTCACACAACACAACACACTGCCATCTACAGAAGTTCTCTGACGACTCTGCGATCATTGGCCTCATCTCCAACGGAGATGAAGCTGAGTACAGAGGACTTATCCAGGACTTTGTGGACTGGTGCCATCGGAACTGCCTCCAGATCAACGCGAGGAAAACTAAGGAGCTGGTGGTGGACTGCCACAGGCAAGGACAACCCCTCACAGCACCAGTAAACATCCAGGGAACAGACATTGAGATGGTGACATCCTACAAGTACCTGGGTGTTCATCTGAACAATAAACTAGACTGGTCACACAATACTGACGCACTCTACAAGAAGGGACAGCGCAGGCTGTTTCTACTGAGGAGACTCAGGTTTTTTGGTGTACAAGGGGCGCTGCTGAAGACATTCTATGACACGGTGGTGGCATCAGCCATCACTTTTGGAATGGTCTGCTGGGGCAGTGGCATTACAGCAGCCGATGGGAAGAGACTGAACAAACTGATCAAGAAAGCTAGCTCTGTCCTGGGGCAGTGCCTTGACCCAGTGGAGGAGATAGGAAAGAGAAGGATGGTGGCTAAACTGTCATCTCTGCTGGAGTCCGAGTTCCACCCTATGCAGGACACACTGAATGCACTAAGGAGCTCATTTAGCAGCAGACTACATCATCCTAGGTGCACAACCGAGAGGTTTCGCAGGTCCTTCCTACCAACGGCTGTCGGACTGTATAACCTAAGCAGGGCTGCTCGCAGAGATAGCAAAAAGACGTGACAACCTAATAGTATTGAATGAAAAAGACGCAATAGACTTACACAGTGGTCCCCTCCGGTATACAACTAGGAAAATACCGGTAGCTACGGAGGGTGACAATATGTATGGGTACATAATCATACCTTGTAGGATAACTAAGTAGATGGTTATGCTGTTTCATTCCATCTAGTTGCAATGTTCCGCACTGTGTGTGTTTGTTTGTATATTTATATATTTATTCCATCTAGCGACAATGCTCCACACTGTGTGTTTATATATTTACATATTTATTCCATCTAGCTACAGTGCTCCGCACTGTGTGTCTTTATATATTTACATATTTATTCCATCTAGCTACGGTGCTCCGCATTGTGTGTGTTTATGTGTTTGCATATTTGTTCCATCTAGTTACAATGCTCCGCACTGTGTGTGTTTATATATTTGCATGTTTGTTCCTTCTAGCTGCAATGCTCCGCACTGTGTGTGTTTATATATTCATATATTTATTCCATCTTGCTACAACGCTCCACACTGTGTGTGTGTTTTTATATTCACATATTTATTCCATCTAGCTACAATGCTCCGCACTGTGTGTTTATATGTTCATATATTTAGTCCATCTAGCTACAATGCTCCACACTGCGTGTTTATATATCTATATATTTATTCCATCTAGCTGCAATGCTCCGCATCGTGTGTCTATATATTTATGTTTATATGTACATATGTATACTCGCTGCTCTTGTTTTTTTTCTTGCCTTCTGATTGTTGCTCTGAGTGTTGCTATCCCTGTGCTGTTGCAATTCTGGAATTTCCCCATTGTGGGACTAATAAAGGCTTATCTTATCTTATCTTACTTTCATTCACTGCTGATGTCATGCTGTCCACTTTTTTACTTTTTAATTTTCTATCAACATACAGTGCTACCCCACCACCACTTTTACATTTCCTATTTTGTGTGTACATCTCATATCCATATAGTTCAAAATTTACATCTTTTTCTTCATTAATCCATGTTTCACTTATTGCAATAATCCTAAATGGCGTATTAAATTGATTAAAAAACTCCTTAATACTATCAAAGTTTGCATAGAGACTCCTACTATTAATATGTATTATTGTTAATGTTTGATCCAAATTCATAATTCCATTTAATTGTTGTTCTTCATAATAAACACACTTATTATTAATATGATTAAAATAGTTATTGTCTGGATCAATTTTTCCTAAAATGTCTTGTGGTTGCTGCTCAGTATTGACAAAGTTTCCAGCTTCAATTTGCCCCACTACACTTTCATCATCAAATGAGGAGGGATGATTGGTTGCAGTACTAATCATAAATTATGACAACCATGTACACCAAAAGGAAGAAAGGAAAAGAACACAAAATTTCCACTCATGATCCTACTGCACCGTTATTCCTGAATCAGGGCTAAGGTTTAAATCTGTCCAATTCCTCTATTTCTCTAATCATTATTACTTTAGCGTCTTCTGGAGTGCCAAGCAGTTTTATCCACACCTTACAGTTTCTTGTCCATGTCGACTGTATTTTTCCTTGTTTTCTGAGGGCCCTGGCTTGTCTAGTTATTTCGGAGTTCTTTTTTGTTAAGTGTTCATTTATGTAGACAGCCGTTCCTCTCAGTTTTTTTGCTTGTCGCAGAAGATCAGTTTTTGCTTTCCTACTGACGAATCGGATGATGATCGCTGGTTTTCCTTTACTGCTTTTTTTGGGTAACGTGTGGCAAGCCGAAATAGTCTCATTGTCCACAACAATGTTTTTAGAATTGAAAAAGGTTAATACCTGCTGTTCAAGAGTGTGTGATTCAGTCAGTGTCTCATCCTGCCCATCCTGATTACCAACTCCAGCTGTCACACGTGCATAGGAGCGGTGTCTGGTGTTCAGACCGCTCACAATGATGTCATCCATTCTTGTATGTTGTTCTAATTCATCCACACATTTTTCTAAGAATTTAATTTTCTTGTCCTTGTCCATAATTTCAGCCTTTAACTCACACACTTGTTCCATAAGGTTAACAAGCAGCGTTTGTTGTTTAGCTATTTTAGATATTTCTTCAGACATAAAGTTTAGTGAGAGTTTAATCTCCTCCAGCTCCTCTCCATGTGTCTGATTCTTTTTTGGAGGCATAATGACTAGTTTGATTAGGATCAAGGGAGAAGCTCACCTGTTGACTAGTAATTGGGTAACTGGATCTGCCGGTGAAGCCGAGGAGGCCAATGCTCCCCTCGGTTGCTAGTGGAGGCCTCCAGCTAATGTTGTTCTATCAGGCGGTGAATCCGAAGCTCTCCCGGTGGCTAACGGAGACCGTTAGCTTGGGTCGTAGCCTGGTCGTAGCCTGGTCGTAGCCTGGTAGCAGGTATCTGACAGTAAAGCCAAAGCTCTCCCGGTGGATCCTGCAGCTGATGATAGCAGGATAATTTCTGGTGCTACCAGTATCTGGTCCAGCCGACCTCGGATCCGGCTGAAGCCTTAGTTAGCTCCTCCGCTGAGCTCCGCCGCTGTAGTTGATGTCCAATCCGGCCGGAGTCTCGGTTAGCTTCTCCGCTGTTAGCTCCGCCACTTACCACCGCACGGTGAAGGTGTCCTGCAGCTCAGACGATCCGCTGCAAAACTCCTGTTGCAGGTAGCAGGACGCTGCAGGACAATGCTGAGTTGTGCTGACAATGCTGAGTTGTTCACAAAGAATCCTCTCAGCTTCTCCGCTTACATATTTATTCCATCTAGCTACAATGCTCCGCACTGTGTGTGCTTATATATTCATATATTTATTCCATCTAGCTACAACGCTCCACACTGTGTGTGTGTTTATATATTCACATATTTATTCCATCTAGCTACAATGCTCCGCACTGTGTTTATATATCTATATATTTATTCCATCTAGCTGCAATGCTCCGCACCGTGTGTCTATATATTTATGTTTATATGTACATGTGTATACTCGCTGCTCTTGTTTTTTCTTGCCTTCTGATTGTTGCTCTGAGTGTTGCTATCCCTGTGCTGTTGCAATCCTGGAATTTCCCCATTGTGGGACTAATAAAGGCTTATCTTATCTTATCATAAACTAGACTGGTCACACAATACGGATGCACTCTACAAGAAGGGACAGCGCAGGCTGTTCCTACTGAGGAGACTCAGGTCTTTTGGTATACAAGGGGCGCTGCTGAAGACATTCTACGACACGGTGGTGGCATCAACCATCACTTTTGGAGTGGTCTGCTGGGGCAGTGGCATTACAGCAGCCGATAGGAAGAGACTGAACAAACTGATCAAGAAAGCTAGCTCTGTCCTGGAGCAGCGCCCTGACCCAGTGGAGGAGATAGGAGAGAGAAGGATGGTGGCTAAACTGTCATCTCTGCTGGTGTCCAAGTCCCACCCTTTGCAGAACATACTGAACGCACTGAGGAGTTCATTTAGCAGCAGACTACATCATCCTAGGTGCGCAACCGAGAGGTTTTGCAGGTCCTTCCTACCTACGGCAGTCAGACTGTATAACCTAAGCAGGGCTGCTCGCAGAGATAGCAAAAAAGCATGACAACCTAATAGTACTGAATGCAAAAGACGCAATAGACTTACACAATGGTCCCCTTCAGTATATATACAACTAGGACAGTATCGGACGCTACGGAGGGTGACAATATGTATGGGTACATATTCATACTATGTAGGATAACTAAGTAGACGGTTATTTATTCCATCTCGCTACAATGCTCTGCACTTTGTATATATATTTATATATTGATGTATGTATATTATATATTTGTATATATATTGATGCGTATGTATGTATATCCACTGCTCTTATTTATATCTTCCGTATCTTCTTAATTATTGCTCTGAGTGTTGCTATCCCTGTGCTGTTGCAATCCTGGAATTTCCCCATTGTGGGACTAATAAAGGCTTATCTTATCTTATCTTAGTTTACACAATGGTCACTTCAATTTAATTTCCCCAGGGGTTGCTTCGCCTGTGGTATTTTAAACTAACGGGGTACAAACAGGATTGCTTCGCTGTTCGGTCCCAGGCCAATTTTAATTATTCAGCGTGTAATCACGCTTCTTAAGCATGCATTAACAACAAACAAGCGACTTCAGCGAAGTGGGTTTGAAGCGTCCCCTTCTCCCTCACGAGCAGCACACACACACACACACAGCAGAATGCTAAGGAAGAGCGGGCTGAATTCACCCCCTCCCCTTTGTGACACAGAGACAATGGCTTGCAGGAGTTCTGCACAGACACTTCACTGTTGTTTTTTGGGGGTTTTTTTTAAGTTTAAGTTGAACAAACCACACACAGTTATGCTTTAATATTTCATCCTGAGTATGTTCAGAGTTGAACCAGCATCACATGGCGGCACCATTAATATATGGAACAATATGTGATTAATAATTATGATCAGGTATAAAAATTATTTAATTTATATTAATGTATTGGAACCTGAGATGAATTATTGGTTCATACACACAGGAAAAATTAAGAAACTCGTGGGGCACCAGCTCCTATCTAGGAGCATTTTTAAGCATTAACTTCACTTTATGCCTGTTTAATCACTCAATAAATTAATTAATAATCAGTCTCAAAATTTCAGTGAATCCGATACTGGGGACTTTGAAACCGTACTCAGAATGAAATAATATTCCCAACAACTTCCCTCATTTTCATATATTTATTAAACTCTTGCACTCCGGGATACCGCGGGCGGTCAAGTCTCTGCATCCTAGTGCGTCCTCGTGCGCACTAGGACGCACTAGTGCGCACTGATAAAAAAAAAGCTGCATTTCTGTTCTTCCACTACAGACACAGCCGCGAACAGAAAGCCAAAGGAGTGCTTTGATTGGTTTAGATTTGATTGACCTCTCATTCGACTAATAAGAGCCTTGAATTGGGTTTCTGAAACCTTGAAGAACCAATGACTGAAAACCTAGCAAGAAGGACCCGCCTACCAACGGCTGCGAATACAGCGAGCCAATTGAAGCAGAGAAGTTTGACGATTGAAAGCGTGCGTCCCGTGCGTAAAATCTGTTTTGTGTAAGCCGCTGTGTGTAACGGTAGCGTTCGCCAGTCTTTTTTTTTTAATACTACTGTTCTTATTTGTTTTGAAAAATCGTTCGCCAAAACCGCAACCATGGAAGCGCAAAACCGCAATAATGGAATCATAGTTTGACCGGGTCGCGTGACCAGAACCACGAGTCGTAACAAGCGGACCAGCGTCATGTTCGTCTGACAATGAGGAACAGATGTTCGCCAACGACACTGCTGTTGTGGACAGGTAAGTGTTATAAGCTAAATTATTCTTTATCACTGAAAATAGTCATAAAAATGACTTTTGACCGATCGGTAAATTACAACTGTGCGTCATCGCCACATGACGGACCGCAGCGCATGAACCGGACCATGCGCCGCGCTCCTCTGTAGCGCGGGGGGGGTGGGGGCAGGGGGGAGGAGTTGTTATGCTCTACATTGCAGATATTTTAGTACAACTGTGCGTCATTACCACACGACGGACCGCGGCGCACGGACCGGACCGTGCGCCGAGCTCCTCTGTAGCAGGGGTGGGGGGGAGTTGTTATCCTCTACATTGCAGATATTTTAGTATAATTTTTATTGCACTGTAGGTTATTTTTTCTTGTTAAAAAAAAGGCCACACATTTTTTACATGGCATGCTTCTTTGTGTGTGGGGGGCTTGTTTGTTCATTAATTCATTCATTCATGAATGAATAAACAACCCCCCCCACACACACACACACAGCCCTGAGTGTCACCTTTCATTAGAGCCCAAGATCAAGCTTCTATATTGAATCATTCAAAAGTTATAGACGTTTTTCCAAACTGTGCCATTTGGCACAGTTCAAAAACCCCTGGGAACAACCTGAGAAAAAAGATGTGTAATATATTCATTTTTTGTGGTATTGTTACAAAATTTTGACCTCAGCTGGATAACACTTGGTTCTACATTTCTGTTGCATTTTTCAGCCCGTATCTGACAGCTGTGTGTTATTTGCAAGCATTTGTATCCAAAAAAACACCCAGGTGAACTTTATTTTCTTCAAGTTCAGTATGTTTAGATGACTGTTACTCAGTGGCAGGAGCACTTAGAGAGATTATGACTGTTTTGCCAAAAAATTCAAAATGTTTTCTTTTAAATGAGACCAACCCCATGAAGATGCTGCAAAGGGTTGAAGAACAGCTTTTGATTTACTTTGGGTACGTTATTTTTAGGCGTTTTTAGGGAAATTGACCAGAGTGCAAGGGGTTAACCTCTTGCACTCCGGGATACCGCGGGCGGTCACGTCTCTGCGTCCTAATGCGTCTCAGTGTGCACTGTGCGTCTCAGTGCGCACTGAAAAAAAAAAAGCTGCATTTCCGTTCTTCCAGTACAGACACAGCCGCGAACAGAAAGCCAAAGGAGTGTTTTGATTGGTTTAGATTTGATTGACCTCTCATTCGACTAATAAGAGCCTTGAATTGGGTTTCTGAATCCTTGAAGAACCAATGACTGAAAACCTAGCAAGAAGAACCCGCCTACCAATGACTGCGAATACAACGAGCCAATTGAAGCAGAGAAGTTCGATGATTGAAAGCGTGCGTCCCGTGCTTAAAATCTGTTTTGTGTAAGCCGCTGTGTGTAACGGTAGCGGTCGCCAGTCTTTTTTTTTATTACTACTGTTCTTATTTGTTTTGAAAAATCATTCGCAAAAACTGCAATCATGGAAGCGCAAAACCGCAGTCATGGAATCATGGTTTGACCAGGTCGCGTGACCAGAACCATGAGTCGTAACAAGTGGACCAGCTTCATGTTCATCTGACAATGAGGAACAGATGTTCGCCAACAACACTGCTGTTGTGGACAGGTAAGTGTTATAAGCTAAATTATTCTTTATCACTGAAAATAGTCATAAAAATTACTTTTGACCAATTGGTAATTACAACGGTGCGTCATCGCCACATGACGGACCGTTGACGGACCGTTTTTTGTGCGCCGAGCTCCTCTGTAGCGGGGGGGGGGGGGGTTGTTATCCTCTACATTGCAGATATTTTAGTATACTTTTTATTGCACTGTAGGTTATTTTTTCTTGTTAAAAAAAGGCCACACATTTTTTACATGGCATGCTTCTTTGTGTGTGGGGGGCTTGTTTGTTCATTCATTCATTCATGAATGAATAAACAACCCCCCCACACACACACACAGCCCTGAGTGTCACCTTTCATTAGAGCCCAAGATCAAGCTTCTATGTTGAATCATTCAAAAGTTATAGACGCTTTTCCAAACTGTGCCATTTGGCACAGTTCAAAAATGCCTGGGAACAACCTGAGAAAAAAAGCTGTGTAATATTTTCATTTTTTGTGGTATTGTTACAAAATTTTGACCTCAGCTTGATAACACTTGGTTCTACATTTCTGTTGCATTTTCCAGCCAGTATCTGACAGCTGTGTGTTATTTGCAAGCATTTGTATCTAAAAAAAACACCCAGGCAAACTTTATTTTCTTCAAGTTCAGTATGTTTAGATGACTGTTACTCAGTGGCAGGAGCACTTAGAGAGATTATGACTGTTTTGCCAAAAAATTCAAAGTGTTTTCTTTTAAATGAGACCAACCCCATGAAGATGCTGCAAAGGGTTGAAGAACAGCTTTTGATTTACTTTGGGTATGTTATTTTTAGGAGTTTTTAGGGAAATTGACCGGAGTGCAAGGGGTTAAATGAAATGATGATTAAAAGACATTACAATGATTTGCATTAATCATTAAATTATACTTGTAAATGATAGATTAACCTGTTGAACTCTGGTCAATTTGCCTAAAAACGCCTAAAAATAACATACCCAAAGTAAATCAAAAGCTGTTCTTCAACCCTTTGCAGCATCTTCATGGGGTTGGTCGCATTTAAAACAAAACACTCTGAATTTTTTGGCAAAACAGTCATAATCCCTCTAAGTGATCCCGCCACTGAGTAACAGTCATCTAAACATACTGAATTTGAAGAAAATAAAGTTTGCCTGGGTGATTTTTTTTAGATACAAATGCTTGCAAATAACACACAGCTGTCAGATACTGGCTGGAAAATGCAACACAAATGTAGAACCAAGTGTTATCAAGCTGAGGTCAAAATTTTGTAACAATACCACAAAAAATGAATATATTACACAACTTTTTTCTCAGGTTGTTCCCAGGCGTTTTTGAACTGTGCCAAACTGTTCCAGTTTGGAAAAACGTCTATAACTTTTGAATGCTTCGACATAGAAGCTTCATCTTGGGCTCTAATGGAAGGTGACACTCAGGGCTGTGTGTGTGTGTGTGTGTGTGGGGGGTGTTGTTTGTTCATTCATGAATGAATGAATGAACAAACCATCCCCCCACACACAAAGAAACAAGCCACGTAAAAAATGTGTGGCCTTTTTTTACAAGAAAAAATAACCTACAGTGCAATAAAAATTACACTAAAATATCTGCAATTTTTAGATTAGATTAGATTCAACTTTATTGTCATTACACATGTATGAATACAAGGTAACGAAACACAGTTTAGCATCCAATCAGAAGTGCAAAGGACAGCAGTGCAGTATACAGTGATCCCTCGCTACTTCGCGCTTCACCTTTCGCGCCCTCAGTGCATCGCGGATTTTTCAAAAATATTCATCAAAAATTCAAAATTGAGAAATAATGGGCGGGCGCTAGCAGAAGGCAGGGAGACTACATTAGACCATCAGGTGTCAACACGGAGAGCCGCACAACTCTCTGTTCGCTGTTGTCGTGTTGGCTCGGCTCGGAAATCTCGCAAGCTGATTGGCCGAGACGTTTCACCCCGCAAGCTGATTGGCCGAGACGTTTCACCCACCTCCTCTCCCTGCCGAGCACCCATGAAGGGAAGGAAGACCGCATTCATTGCTTTTTATCGCTCGTGTTACTTAGTCTTGCCGCGTGGAACTTTTTGCTGTTCTCTTGTGCCATTTTGTGCAAAATAGTCTTCCCGTCGAGCCACTACGCCGCCTCCTCCAGCTCTACCGGAAGCTGCCCTCGATGATCCTGCGCCTCTAGCACCTCACGATGAGGCGTCACCTGAGGAGCAGTAAAGCTCTCATTAACCTGTGCAGTAAATCATTTTCATCTTGAGTTACGTATCTTGTTATAAGAATAAAAGAGTTCTAAAAACATATTTATGTACACTTTGTTTACATCTACGTATGTATGTACACGTACACACACACACACGTGTGTGTGTACGTGTATGAGAGAGAGAGAGTGAGAGAATGAACGTACGTATTATTTATGGATGACGTCATTAGGGGTGACGCTACTTCGCGGTTTTTCACTTTTCGCGGTCGGTTCTGGAACCCATTAACCGCGATAAGTGAGGGATCACTGTATACGGTAATTAACAGTATGTGCAATTTAAGCAAATATATGCAAATATAGGCAGCAGTGCAGAAAGTTAAGAGTACTGTTATGTGCAAATAATGTACAATAAGTTAGATGGGCAGTTATGTACAGGTGAGGATGGTAAGAGATGATGGTAAGAGAGTCAGCGGGGAACTAAGTTCAATAACGTTACAGCTGTTGGAAAGAAACTGTTCCTAAACCTGCTGATCTAGTCCGAAGGCTTCTGAAACGCCTTTTGGAGGGGAGAAGCTGGAACAGTCCATGAGCAGTATGGTTGGAGTCCCTAAGAATGCTGCGTGCCCGGCGCAGACATCTTTTCCTGTAGACGTCCTCTATAACTGGAAGTGGAGTCCCTGTGATGCGTTGGGCGGTTTTCACCACCCGCTGCAGTGCCTTACGGTCAGCGACAGAGCAGCTCCCATACCAGACTGTGATACAGTTGGTAAGGGTGCTCTCTATCACGCAGCGGTAGAAGTTGCCCAGGATGTCAGTTGACAGATGGTTCTTCTTCAGTGTCCTCAAGAAGAAGAGGCGCTGATGGGCCTTCTTGATCAGGCTGGTGGTGTTAACTGACCAGGACAGTTCCTCCGAGATTTGGGTCCCCAGGAATTTGAAGCTGGGGACACGTTCAACAGCTATGCCATTGATATGGATGGGATCATGTGTCTCTCCCTTCTCCTTCCTGTAGTCCACTATGAGCTCCTTGGTTTTGCTGGTGTTAAGGAGCAGGTTATCAGCGCACCAAGTAGCCAAGTGCTCAACCTCTGCCCTATAAGCTGACTTGTCGTTGTCCCTGATGAGTCCAATCACCGTGGTGTCATCTGCGAACTTTATGATGGAATTGGATCCATACATAGGCCTGCAGTCATGGGTGAAGAGGGAGTAGAGGAATGGGCTGAGCACACAGCCCTGTGGTACACCAGTGTTGAGTGTGATGACGGAAGAACGGTTGGGGCCTGACCTAACATGCTGGAGTCTGTTGGTCAGAAAATCCATGATCCAGTTGCAGGTGGAGGTACTGATTCCCAGGTCCCCAAGTTTAGTGAGCAACTTGGAGGGGATAACTGTGTTGAATGCTGAGCTGAAGTCAACAAACAGGATTCTTGCGTAGGTGTTCTTGTCATCCAGGTGTGAGAGTACATAGTGCAGCGCTGTAGAAGCCGCATCCTCTGTACTCCTGTTGCTCCGGTAGGCAAACTGGTGAGGGTCCAGTGTAGGGGGCAGGCATTTTTTGAGCTGTGCCAAGACCAGTTGCTCAAAGCACTTCATGATTATGGGTGTCAGTGCCACAGGGCGATAGTCATTTAGGCACGATGGTGTTGAATGTTTCGGCACTGGTACTATTGAAGTGGTCTTGAAGCATGCTGGTACCACGGCCTGGGCCAGGGACAGGTTGAAGATGTCTGTGAAGACCCCTGCCAGCTGCTCAGCGCATGCCCTCAGCACACGCCCAGGAATGCCGTCAGGGCCAGCAGCCTTACGTACGTTGACATGACTTAGTCCATTACGGACGTCGGTGTGGGTGAGTGTGAGGTGGTGGAGGTTGTCAGAGGGTGGGAAATTGATGTTCTTTTCGTTATTGTCCTTGTCAAAATGAGCATAGAAGTCATTTAGCTCATTGAGAAAGGGCACAGTCATGGCTATAGGTATGGAGTTGCTGGGCTTATAATCAGAGATAGCTTGAATGCCCTGCCACATGCGTCGGGGGTCAGAGTCCCCAAAATGTTCCTCCACCTTCAGCTTGTAGCTGTCCTTGGCCTTCTTGATGCCCCTCTTCAGATCTGCCCTGGATGAACTGTAGGCCTGTGCATCACCAGATCTAAAGGCATTGTTACGTGCTTTTAGCAGAAGGCTTCTCTGTTCATCCACGGCTTCTGATTTGGGTACGTGGTGATCTGTCTTTCCGTGGTGACACTGTCAATAGTGGTGTTGATATGGTCCAGGACTGAGTGGGTGTAAGAGTCGATGTTTATGTGGGAGCCACAGGTAGCCTGAGAGGTGAACATACTCCAGTCTGTGTTCCTAAACTTCTCCTGGAGTACAGAGTCAACCCCCTCTGGCCACACTTTGATAGTCCTCACTGATGGCTTCACCCAGTTGATGAGCGGTACATACTTGGGGGTAAGGAACAAAGATAAGTGATCAGACTGACCTAGGTGGGGGGCTGTGTAGGCTCCCACAATATTGGTGTAAACATGGTCCAATGTTTTGTCCCCTCTTGTGTGACAGGAGACATGCTGGTAGAATTTAGGAAGCACTGTCTTGAGGTTAGAGTGGTTAAAATCACCCGCCACAATAAATGCTGCCTCTGGGTGTGCAGTTTGTTGTTTGCTAATAGCTGCATGCAGTTCTTTCATAGCAAGCTTAGCATTAGCATCCGGAGAAATGTAAGCGGCTGTTATGATGGTACAAGTGAACTCGCGTGGCAGATAGAAAGGTCTACATTTAACCATGAGAAACTCCAGGTTAGCTGAGCAGTGTCTCTCAACAGTGACAGAGTTCGTGCACCAAGCCTTGTTAATATAAATGCACACTCCCCCACCTCTAGTCTTACCCGAGTCATCTGCTGCTCTGTCTGCCCGGAGCGTGTGTAGGCCGGCTAGCTCAATAGCATTGTCGGGTATTCCACTGTGAAGCCATGTTTCAGTGAAAATCATATTGCAGTTCATAAGTCTCTTATTGTAAGATAAGATAAGATAAGATAAGCCTTTATTAGTCCCACAACGGGGAAATTCCAGGATTGCAACAGCACAGGGATAGCAACACTCAGAGCAACAATCAGAAGGCAAGAAAAAACAAGCAAGCAAGAGCAGCTAATATACATATGTACATATTACTATAAAATATATATATACACACACACACACACACACACAGACACACAGTGCAGAGCATTGTAGCTGGATGGAATAAATATATGAATATATGAACACACAGTGCAGAGCATTGTAGCTAGATGGAATAAATATGTAAATATATAAACACCCACAGTATGGAGCATTGCAGCTAGGTGGAATAAATATGCAAGTATATAAACACACACAGTGCGGAGCAATGTAGCTAGATGGAATAATATGTAGATATATAAAAACACAGTGCGGAGCATTGTAGCTAGATGGAATAAATATATAGATATATAAATATAAACACACCCAGTGCAGAGCATTGTAGCTAGATGGAATAAATATGTAAATATATAAACACACACAGTGCAGAGCATTGTTGCTAGGTGGGATGAAACAGCATAACCGTCTATTTAGTTATCCTACATGGTATGATTATGTGCCCATACATATTCTCACCCTCCATAGCGACCGGTATGTTCCTAGTTGTATGCCGGAGAGGACCATTGTGTAAGTCTATTGCATCTTTTGCATTCAAAAAAAAAAAAAAAAAAAAAACTATTAGTTTGTTACGTCTTTTTGCTATCTCTGTGAGCAGCCCTGCTTAGGTTGTACAGTCTGACAGCCGTTGGTAGGAAGGACCTACGAAACCTCTCGGTTGTGCACCTGGGATGATGTAGTCTGCTGCTAAATGAGCTCCTCAGTGCATCCAGTATGTCCTGCATAGGGTGGAACTCGGACTCCAGCAGAGATGACAGTTTAGCCACCGTCCTTCTCTCTCCTATCTCCTCCATCGGATCAAGGCGTTGCCCCAGGACAGAGCTAGCTTTCTTAATCAGTTTGTTCAGTCTCTTCCTATCGGCTGCAGTAATGCCACTGCCCCAGCAGACCACTCCAAAAGTGATGGCTGATGCCACCACCGTGTCATAGAATGACTTCAGCAGCGCCCCTTGTACACCAAATTGTTGGTGATCCGAAGCCGTAGTTCACTCATTTTGTTCGCCAGTGACCATACATTAGTGAGGAAAATACTGGGTAGAGAAAGCCGGTACGGTGTTAGCTTTAGCTTAGCTCTTAGCCCACCGCGCTTACCCCACCTTTGTTTACGGTCTCTACACCGCCTGCGAGCACTTCCGGTCGGCCGGGAAGCCTGCCGAGCGTCGGGAGTTCTCCGGAGCTCAGGGATGAGACGTAGGTTGCTGATAAAAAGATCGTTATCGTTGCTTTGTAATCCAATGTCCAAAAGCTCATCTCGGGTGTAAGATGTAAAAGCAAAGCTGTTCTGAACGAACATACCCGAAATGAGCAGAAATAACACTGCTAATCCACAAAATCTGAGAGGACGCTGAGCCTCGCGTTGTGCACGTGCCGCCATCTTGGTCAACAAGGTGTTGACCAATGTAGAGGATAACAACCCCCCCCCCCCGCTACAGAGGAGCTCAGCGCACAAAAAAGCTTGTGGCCATGACGGACCGTTGTAATTACCGATCGGTCAAAAGTCATTTTTATTACCATTTTCATTGATAAAGAAGAATTTAGCTTATAACACTTACCTGTTCACAACAGCAGCGTGGTTGGCGAACATCTGTTCCTCATTGTCAGACGAACATGAAGCTGGTCCGGTTGTTACGAACTCGTGGTTCTGGTCACCCGACCCGGTCAAACCATCTCCACTTCCATGATTGCAGTTTTTATGAACCATTTTTCAAAACAAATAAGAACAGTAGTAATAAAAAAAGACTGGCTAATGGCTGAGAGTGGCTAACGCTACCGTTACACACAGGTCTCAATGTGAGTCACCCAGCAGCTTAGGCAAAAAAGATTTTACACACGGGACGCAATCGTCGAACTTCTCTGCTTCAATTGGCTCGTTGTATTCGCGGTCGTTGGTAGGCAGGTCCTTCTTGCTAGGTTTTCAGTCATTGGTTCTTCAAGGTTTCAGAAACCCAATTCAAGGCTCTTATTAGTCGAATGAGAGGTCAATCAAATCTAAACCAATCAAACACTCCTTTGGCTTTCTGTTCGCTGCTGTGTACTGGAAGAACGGAAATGCAGCTTTTTTTTTTCAGTGCGCACTGAGACGCACTATGACGCAGAGACGTGACTGCCCGCGGAATCCCAGAGTTCAACAGGTTAACCATGTAAACATTTGCAGAATCAGGGTTAAAATGTAAACCGAATTTAGATCAGTTTGAATTAACAGATTATGAAAACATAACACAAATTTATGGGGAAAATTAACTATATGGAAAATTCTGGATTACTCTTAAGAAAATGAAAATGGAAATTTAAGGAAAAAGGAGTTATGTTAATGGCTCTAATTTTGTATCTGATCAGATATTAAAATTATTCTCAAACCTCAGATGTTTATTCAGCAGATGAATAAGAATGTCGCTCACATGACTCCAGATTAGTGAAGATCCTTCTGCATTGTCCTGTAGTTCTTAAATGGCTCCAAAGTCGGAATATTTGACCAGCAAATATTCTTTGACGAGGGATGAGATTGGTATCTTTGGTCCCAATGGTTGAAATCCAGCCGAGGCGTCTAATCTTCGTGGCCTGCTGATTTTTTCAGCTGCACATGATGGCAGGCGACGTCGAGGATCTGCGGCTTCCCATGAGGAATTCAAGAATAATTAAAAATCTTATCTAATAGCAAAATTAACAGATCTTCGGACTTCGTGGAGATGAAATTAGTTTCTAGTGTGCAAGTTGGTCAATAACAAAATTAAAAATAAAGTCAAGATTAAAACTTAAATTAAAATTAAAATGATGGTTTTACAGAAAGTTTAACAGGAAAAGTTACAAAAATAAAGATGTCTAGGATTGGAGTTTTTAACTCCTAATTAGAAGTGACCTCAAGAAAAGAATTAATTCCCAGACTTTTAAAGAAACATTAAGATACAAAGGGGTTACAAAAAAACATGATACGTCAGGCTCTGTGATTGTAGAAAAGAAACACGTGGGAGAAGGCTTCTTTGTTCAGGCAGTGAAGTCCCTTTGTTCTCCCGAAAAGATCTCTGCTGTGTAGACAGACGTGAAGTAACAATAAGACAAAGGAGAAAAAGCGGAGCCGAAAGAGGCTGAAAAAGGGCATCGTTTCCTTTTTATCTGGGGAAACTTTCGCGGGCCTCCATGATTGACAGGAGCTCAGCCAATAGGCTTCCTTCGTGGGTGGGCTTTACAAACTTTAGTCCAATAAACAAACAGTCTTTTGTCTGGACCTTGAGAGAGAGCTGTTGTCAAGCAGAGATTGGCTGCTGACGGTCACATGATTTGAGATCCATTTTTACAAATCTTAACACAAGTTTTAATACTGGATTATTCCTCTATACCCTTGTGTATAAACTCTATCCTATTTCAGTGTTCATGCAACTTATAGCTAGTGCTTTTAAATTAATATGCAAGAATAAGATAAGATAAGCTGTGGAGTGTGTAATTGACGAGGCAGGTTTGTCTCAAGGCAGTTTTTTACACGTCTCCAACATGAGCATTGTAGAAAAGAGGACATCTCAGAAAAAACTTGTCCCTTATATACCCAGGTCTCCCCACAGCTCACAAGTCACATTGCATTCACATCAAAGGTAACTTTGCATTTCCTCTTAAATCCCCTAGCATCCCCCTCACAGTCTTTGGCCCACAAAGGATCCTCCAAGCAGTCTCTTGGCACACAAAGGATCCTCCAAGCAGTCTCTTGCATATAAAAGATTACACTTTCACAGCTTCCTGTTATCTCCAAGGAAACTCTGCACTTTGTTCTTATCTAAGATGTGAGGCATTATGCAAGGCATTAAGTAAGTCACATGTGTGGCTACAAAGCCTTTATTAGTCCCACAATGGGGAAATTCCAGGATTGCAACAGCACAGGGATAGCAACACTCAGAGCAACAATCAGAAGGCAAGAGAAAAAACCAGAGTAGCGAGTATACATATGTATGTATATCTATCTATCTATATATATATATATATATATATATATATATATATATATATATATATATATATATATATATATATATATATGCACTACCGTTCAAAAGTTTGGGGTCACTTAGAAATTTCCTTATTTTTGAAAGAAAAGCACCTTTTTTCAATGAAGATAACTTTAAACTAATCAGAAATACACTCTATACATTGCTAATGTGGTAAATGACTATTCTAGCTGCAAATGTCTGGTTTTTGGTGCAATATCTAGATAGGTGTATAGAGGCCCATTTCCAGCAACTATCACTCCAGTGTTCTAATGGTACAATGTGTTTGCTCATTGCGTCAGAAGGCTAATGGATGATTAGAAAACCCTTGTGCAATCATGTTAGGTCTGCAATGCTGTAACTGCTGCAAATGGAGGATTCTTTGACGAAAGCAAAGTTTGAAGGAAAAAATTATTATTTCAAATACAAATCATTATTTCTAACCTTGTCAATGTCTTGACTATATTTTCTATTCATTTTACAACTCATGGTGGTAAATAAGTGTGACTTTTCATGGAAAACACAAAATAATTGTCTGGGTGACCCCAAACCTTTGAACGGTAGTGTATATATATATATATATATATATATATATATACTGTATATATATATATACAGACACACAGTGCGGAGCATTGTAGCTAGATGGGATAGGTATATAAATATATAAACACAGTGCGGAGCATTGTAGCTGGCTGGAATAAATATATGAGTATATAAACACACAGTGCGGAGTATTGTAGCTAGATGGAATAAATATGTAAATATATAAACACACAGTGCGGAGTATTGTAGCTAGATGGAATAAATATGTAGATATATAAACACACACAGTGCGGAGCATTGTAGCTAGATGGAATAAATATGTAAATATATAAACACACAGTGCGGAGTATTGTAGTTAGATGGAATAAATATGTAGATATATAAACTACACAGTGCGGAGCATTGTAGCTAGATGGAATAAATATGTAAATATATAAACACACAGTGCGGAGCATTGTAGCTAGATGGAATAATATGTAGATATATAAACACACACAGTGCGGAGCATTGTAGCTAGATGGAAAAAATGTGTAAATATATAAACACACAAAGTGTGGAGCATTGTTGCTAGATGGAATAAATATATAAATATATATATAAACACAGTGCAGAGTATTGTTGCTAGATGGAATAAATATATAAATATATAAACACACAGTGTGGAGCATTGTAGCTAGATGGAATGAAACAGCACAACCGTCTACTTAGTTATCCTACATGGTATGATTATGTACCCATACATATTCTCACCCTCCATAGCGACCGGTATTTTCCTAGTTGTATACCGGAGGGGACCATTGTGTAAGTCTATTGCGTCTTTTGCATTCAATACTATTAGGTTGTCACGTCTTTTTGCTATCTCTGCGAGCAGCCCTGCTTAGGTTATACAGTCCGACAGCCGTTGGTAGGAAGGACCTGTGAAACCTCTCGGTTGTGCACCTAGGATGATGTAGTCTGCTGCTAAATGTGCTCCTCAGTGTGTCTCCATTCAGTATGTCCTGCATAGGGTGGAACTCGGACTCTAGCAGAGATGACAGTTTAGCCACCATCCTTCTCTCTCCTATCTCCTCCACTGGGTCAAGGCGCTGCCCCAGGACAGAGCTAGCTTTCTTGATCAGTTTGTTCAGTCTCTTCCTATCGGCTGCTGTAATGCCACTGCCCCAGCAGACCACTCCAAAAGTGATGGCTGATGCCACCACCGTGTCATAGAATGTCTTCAGCAGCACCCCTTGTACACCAAAAGACCTGAGTCTCCTCAGTAGGAACAGCCTGCGCTGTCCCTTCTTGTAGAGTGCGTCAGTATTGTGTGACCAGTCTAGTTAATTGTTCAGATGAACACCCAGGTACTTATAGGATGTCACCATCTCAATGTCTGTTCCCTGTATATTTACTGGTGCTGTGAGGGGTTGTCCTTGACTGCGGCAGTCCACCACCAGCTCCTTAGTTTTCCTCGCGTTGATCTGGAGGCAGTTCCGATGGCACCAGTCCACGAAGTCCTGGATAAGCCCTCTGTACTCAGCTTCATCTCTGTTGGAGATGAGGCCAACGATCGCAGAGTCATCAGAGAACTTCTGTAGATGGCAGTGTGTTGTGTTGTGTGAGAAGTCCGCAGTATAAAGGGTGAACAGGAAGGGAGCCAAAACCGTTCCCTGTGGGGCCCCCGTGCTACCGATGATTGTGTCAGACACACAGTCCCGGGTTCTCACAAACTGAGGCCGGTTTGTGAGGTAGTCCAGAATCCATGATGACAGGTGCTGGTCCACCCCTGCGCACAGCAGTTGTCCTTCAGGATCATCGGTTGGATGGTGTTGAAAGCACTGGAGAAGTCAAAGAACATGATCCTCACCGCATTCCCGGGCTTCTCCAGGTGGGACAGAGAACGGTGAAGGAGGAAGATCACCGCATCCTCTACCCCAATGCCATGCTGGTAGGCGAACTGGAGTGGATCCATCGCTGGTCCCACCAGGGGGCGGAGGTGAGCAAGGAGCAGTCTCTCCAGGGTCTTCATCATGTGGGACGTCAAGGCCACTGGTCTGTAGCTGTTCAGATCTTTGGGGTGGGAAGTCTTTGGTACAGGTACCACACAAGATGTTTTCCACAGCTATGGTACCCTCCCCAGCTTCAGGCTCAGATTGAAGATGTACTCCACAATCCCACACAGCTGGTCTGCACAGGACTTGAGGAGCTTTGCGCTGATGCCGTCCGGTCCCAACGCCTTCCTCGCCTTGATCTTCCTCAGCTCCGTCCTCACCTGGGTCTTAGTGAGGGTCAGGTTGGGGGGCTGTGTGTTGGGAGTGGGGGGGTGTTGGTGGAGTGGGGAGTGGGCAGCAGGACTTGATGTCTTTAGAGGCAGCAGTGGTTGTTGTGCAGTCAGGGGGGAGGGTGGTTGGTCAAACCTATCGAAAAACAGGTTCAGATTGTTCGCCCACTCCCTGCCCCCCGTGGCCTGGGGGGAGGTATTCTGGAGCCCAGAGCTGGTTTTAAGGTTTCTCCAGACCCCGCTGATGTCGCTCTGTTGCAGCTTGTCCTCCATCTTCTTCCTGAAGCTGTCCTTGCCTTCTCTGATCTTTCTCCTCAGCTCCCTCTGTACGGACTTCAGCATCTCCCTGCTCCCCGACCTGAAGATCCTCTTCTTCTCTCTCAGAAGTGTTTTTATCTCAGGGTTGATCCAGGGTTTGTTGTTTGAGCAACACCGTATGGTCTTGGTGGGAACGGTGTTGTCCACACAGAAGCTGATGTAGTCCGTGATGGTGTGAGTGAGGCCATCGATGTCCTCACCATGTGGATCGCAGAGCTGCTCCCAGGTGGTGGTTTCAAAACGGCCCTTTAGAGTGTCCATTGCCTCCTCAGACCATAACTTCACTGTGCGCATGGCCGGCGGTTGTCTGTGCACTAGGGGTTTGTACACCGGCCGGAGATGAACCAAGTTGTGATCCGATCTCCCGAGTGGGGGGAGTTGTGATGAGGTGTACGCCTCCTTAGTGTTTGCGTAGAATAAGTCCAGTGTTTTATTGTCTCTAGTGTGGCATGTGACATACTGGGTGAACGTGGGTAGAATGGGAGACAGTGAAACATGGTTGAAATCGCCTGAGATGAGGAGAAGAGCATCTGGGTGTTCTGTCTGCAGCTTGCCAGTTACTGAATGGATGATGTCACACGCTGTCCCAGCGTTCGCCGTTGGATTTGCATAAATAACAATGCAGATCACGTGTGAGTATTCCCTCGGGAGATATGTAGGCCGCATGCTAACAGCTAGCAACTCGATGTCTTTGCTGCAGTGTTGTTGTTTAACAGTGATATGTCCCGGTCTGCACCAGTTGTTGTTAACATACATTATCACTCCACCGCCCCTTGCTTTGCCACTGTCTGATGTTCGGTTTGCCCGTATCGCATGGAAACCCTCCAGTTCAATGTTAGCATCTGCTGCTAATTCAGTTAGCAAAGTCTCTGTGAATAGAAACAGGCTACACTCCCCGTATATGCTATCGTAGCGGGAGATAGCCGCTAGCTCATCTACCTTTCCCAGTAACGATCGTACATTCCCCATAACAACGGATGGGAGGGTGGGTCTGTACCTTATATTTCTTGCTCTCTGCCTTATTCCAGAACGACACCCACGTCATTTTCGCCTCAGTTCTCCCGGTATGTCGAGTTTTTCCGTTAGCACCGGGTGGCGGTTGAGTGCTAGCAGCTCTTCCCTGCTGTATCGTCTCCTGCTGTAAACAGTGGCTCCATCCACCAGCTCGGGAGACATTTGGGGCGATCTGTGTGTCCGTGATATATATGGAGTGAAAGGTGTGCCGGATCAGAGAGGTGTCACTGATTCGAAGAGAGAGGAAGAAATAAAAGACTCAGAATTGAGCCGCTGTTGCAAAAGGCAGCCGACTCGTGTGGCGCCGGAAGTAGAATAAACATCCATTTAAACATTTTAGCATGCACATATTTAAAATCAAAGATTAATATATTTCAAACCCATTATTGATTGTCCAGATTAAACATCAGAGTCCATTTGCTTTTCCTGGTGTCCTGGAAAAAGAGGAAGATGTTGAGAAGTGATTTTTTTTTTCAATCAATCAATCTTTCAATCAATTAATCTTTATTTTCTGATAGATTAAAAGTACAGATTAGACAATAACTCCTCTGATTATACAGTTCAACATAAGTTATCCGAAATGGGTGATGGCTGAAGCCGCAGCTTATATTGCCCACCCATATTCCATCCAAGAATTCAAAAGAAAAAACAAACAAGAGCGATTACAATTCAGAACAAAGGTAAGACAAAATGTGACAAAAAAAACCAACTAAGCAACAACACAACGCAGACTGGTTATGACAATCCTTATGTGATTTTACATGTCATCTTGTATATATGTTTGGAGTATTTCTTCCTTTAGTTTTTGTTTAAATTGTCCAAGCGTTGTGCATGATTTTAATTCAGGTCCAAAATCGTTCCATAATCTGACTCCTTGCACTGAAACGCAGTGTTGCTTGGTGGCAGTTCTCACTGAAGGCTTTTGAAATATACATGTTCCTCTGAAATGATATTGTTTCTCCCTTATTTGGAACAGCTTTTGGATATTTGCGGGCAGTGATAGATTCTTCACTTTAAACATTATTACTGCAGTTTTAAAGTCAACCAGATCTTTCAACTTGAGAGCTTTTAATTTAAGAAAAAGTGGATTTGTTGCTTCCCTGTAAGCAGCTTTGTTTATTATTCTCTTCTGAAGCATAAAGACTGGATATATGTTTGTTTTATATGCATTTCCCCATACTTCAGTACAATATGTCATGTATGGGAGTATTAATGAATGATACAAGGTATATAGTGTGGGTTGACTCAGCAAATATTTCACTCTGTGTAGTACTGCAATTGATTTGGATATTTTACCTTTAATATAATTAATATGTGACTTCCAACACAGTTTATTATCAATTATTACACCAAGAAAGTTAGTTTTGGATACCCTTTCAATCTCTACACCATTTACACTGAGTTTAGATACTAAGTTGTTGTGATGGTTGTTAAAAACTATAAATTTGGTCTTACTTATCTTGAGCATTAATTTGTTTGAATCAAACCACAGTTTAAGCTTTCCTAATTCCTTTCCAAGTGTATCCAAAAGTTGTTCCAAATTGCTTCCACTGCATAATAAATTAGTGTCATCGGCAAACAATATTAAATCCATTTTTTCTGAAACTTTACATATATCATTTATATACATATTGAATAACAATGGCCCCAAAACTGAACCCTGTGGGACTCCAAAAGTAACCTTCAGTAACTGTGAGTTTTTGTTACCAACACATACATACTGATATCTATTCTTTAAGTAACTACATAAACTACATAACCAGGACAGTGCTACTCCCCTAATACCACAATTTTGTAGTTTCTTTAATAATAAATTATGATCCACTGTATCAAATGCTTTTTTAAGATCCAAGAATACCCCAACTGAATACTCTTTATTTTCAACGGCAGTTGATATTTTTTCTATAAATTCCATTAGAGCAAATGCAGTTGTCCTCTTGTGTCTGAACCCATATTGCTGCTCACACAATAAATTATTCTTCAGTATGAAGTTGTCAATTCTCTCATAGAATATTTTTTCAAGTATCTTGGAAAATTGCGGCAATAGTGAAATTGGTCTATAGTTTGAAAGTTCCCCTCTGTCACCCGTCTTGTATATCGGAATTACTTTAGCTATTTTCATTGCATTGGGAAATATACCTGTTTGGAGAGACAGGTTACAGATATACGTCAGTGGTTTCACTAAGCATTCAATAATAGTTTTGACTAAGAGCATGTCAATACCATCACAGTCCGTAGATGTTTTACTTTTAAACGATTTAACAATTTCAATGACCTCTCTCTCGTCTGTGTTCTTTATGAAAATGGAATCTTTTATAGCAGTGTTTTTGCTTATTGCATCACCTGTGGGTGCCGTAATGGGTATTTCTCGAGCCAAATTAGGACCAATGTTAACAAAAAAGTTATTAAATTCATCTGCAGGTGAAGCTCCGTTCACACTCTGAGTCGTTTTATTATTTTTTGAAAAATTGGTTGGGTAGCTTGTATTTCTGTTTTTATTTCCAAGGATATTGTTAAGTATTGTCCATGTATTTTTAATATTGCCTCTGTTTTTCTCCAGTTCTTTACTGTAATAGTCTCTTTTACTACATCTTATTATATATGTTAACTTATTTTTGTATTTTGGTGACACATGGGGAGTGCATAATGGTATAGCATCTTAGACTTGAACAAAGAGCAGAGTTTCCCTTGGAGATAGCAGGGAGGTGTGAAGGATGAATGCAGTGTGATCTTTTGTGTATCAGAGACTTCTAGAAGGATGGTAAAGGATTAAGGAAGTGAATGCAATGTGACCTTTTGTGTGTAGAAGCTTCTGAGGGAATGCCAGAGTATTTAAGAGAAGAGTCTTGTTTGAGATGTCCTCTTTCTGACTATGCTTCTGTGTGAGATGTGTAATAAACTGTCTGAGTCAAATCCGAGGACATCTCAGACAAGACTCTTCTCTTAAGATAAGATAAGCCTTTATTAGTCCCACAACGGGGAAATTCCAGGATTGCAACAGCACAGGGATAGCAACACTCAGAGCAACAATCAGAGGCAAGAAAAAAAAGCAAGAGCAGCTAATATACATATGTACATATTACTATAAATATATACAGTATATATACACACAGACACACAGTGCAGAGCATTGTAGCTGGATGGAATAAATATATGAGTATATAAACACACAATACTCTGGCATTCCCTCAGAAGCTTCTACACACAAAAGGTCACATTGCATTCACTTCCTTAATCTTCTACACACAAAAGGTCACATTGCATTCACTTCCTTAATCCTTTACCATCCTTCTAGAAGTCTCTGATACACAAAAGATCACACTGCATTCATCCTTCACACCTCCCTGCTATCTCCAAGGGAAACTCTGCTCTTTGCTCTAGTCTAAGATGCTATACCATTATGCACTCCCCATGTGTCACCAAACGACCCCCCCGAGCGTCTTGGATAGAACAATAGAATGACAGTCCATATGCTGTGGTTAAATCATTAAACATCAATCCACATGCTGCTTGGGCTTCAGTCTTCTCCCGTATCTGCTGTAACCAGGATTCACCGCCTCCGCGGCGCTGTCATGCTGGGGGGCTGATGATTGAGGGGTAAAAGTCTGTGCATGTGGGTGCTCTGGAGAATCTTTTCTCTGGGAAGCTCCCCGTGGGGGTCTTCCACGCCGAGGGGCCCTCGCCAACAGCACTTGCTCGTCCGCCACAACAAAAGCGGGTTTGAGTCTGTCTATGCCAACCTTTTCCCTCCTACCCCCCAAATCTAGCAAAAAATGCTTGTCCCCTGTTTCCAGCACTCTGAACGGTCCATCATAAGGTGGGCGCAGTGGAGGTCAATGGGCATCATGTCTAACAAAAACGAACTCCGCGTTTTTCAAAGTTTTGGGCACAAAAACGCATGGAAAACTTTGGTGAACAGGGCCCGGCAGCGTGCTTGTGTCTATGCTACGCTGCAACAGCTGAGATGGGGAGCTGCCCGGCGCGGGATTATCTGGAAGAAACTCCCCGGGCAGCCGAAGTGGCTGCGCAAAAACGAGTTCAGCCGGGGACGCTTCCAAATCCTCTTTAGGCGCAGAACGTAACCCCAATAAAACCCACGGTAACTTGTCTACCCAATTTGCATCCGTCAGTGACGCCCTGAGAGCCGCTTTCAATGACCTATGAAAACGTTCGTATAACCCATTAGCCTGTGGATTGTATGCGGTTGTGCGGTGAATTGTGACACCCAGGCTGCGGGCCATTGTTGACCAGAGTTTGGAAACAAACTGAGGGCCTCTGTCGGACATAATATCCGACGGGACTCCAAAACGCGCCACCCATGCCGTTAAAAACGCGCGCGCCACCTCCTCGGCTGTGGTTGCTGCCAGTGGAACCACTTCCGCCCAGCGCGTGGTGCGGTCCACCATTGTCAGAAGGTGCGTGCACCCCTGTGATGGCGGGAGGGGGCCCACGAGGTCCACATGAACATGGTCGAACCTCTTAGCTGGGATGCGAAATGGCTCCAAGGGAGCCTTCGTGTGTCTTTGTACCTTGGCTCGTTGGCACACCATGCAGGCTGCTGCCCACTCTTTCACTTGTTTGCAAAGGCTCGGCCACACAAATTTCTCTCCTACCATTTTGACCAAAGCGCGCACTCCCGGGTGCGCCAAAGAATGAATCGAGTCAAAAACGCGGCAGCGCCATGCGGCCGGTACCACGGGATGCGGTTGCCCCATGGAGACATCACAAATTAGGGGGGGCATACCGTCTTGCAGCACCCTGCTCTCCAGCCTTAACCCTGTTGGTCCAGACTGGAGCGCGTGCACGTCCGCGTCACTAACCTGTTCCACGGCCATGGCTGAGTAATCTATCCCCACGCGGACCGGGGCAGCCACAGCGCGCGAGAGGCAGTCTGCCATTACATTCAGTTTACCCGACACATGCTGAATATCGGTAGTAAACTCTGAGATCGCGGTCAGCTGTCTCTGCTGCCGGCCCGACCACGGTTCTGAAACCTTGGCCATTGCGAATGTTAGTGGCTTGTGGTCAACGAACGCGGTGAAACAGCGCCCTTCCAGCCAGAACTGGAAGTGGCGAATGGCCAAGTGGAGAGCCAGCAACTCCCTGTCGAACACGCTGTATTTACATTCACTATCGCGCAAAGTCCTGCTGAAAAAGGCGAGTGGCTGCTAAGCCCCGGCTACACGCTGCTCCACGACTGCCCCTATGGCCACATCTGACGCGTCAGTAGTGAGCGCTATGCGGGCCATTGGGTCTGGATGTGCCAGCAGCGCAGCGTTTGCCAGGGCTGCTTTGACTTCCGAGAACGCCCGCTCTCGCTCCGGGGACCATTCGATCTTATTCGCGGGTTTCTGTTTTTTGAGAGCGGCGTACAGTGGTTGCATGAGCTGTGCTGCGCGGGGAAGGAAACGGTTATAAAAATTCACCATTCCCAAAAATTCCTGTAGCGCCCCGACCGTTTGCGGCCGGGGAAAATCTGCTACCGCGTGCATTTTGTCAGGCAGCAGAACCGCTCCTTCGGGAGAGAGCAGGTGCCCCAAAAAATCAATCTGCGTCACCCTGAACTGACATTTTGCTGGGTTGATTATTAACCCGTGCTCTTCCAACCTCCGGAAAACCGCCGTGAGGTGGGTTTCGTGTTCGTCTTCGGACGCGCTGGCTACCAAAATATCGTCCAAGTAGACGAATACGAAAGGGAGATCGTGCAGCACTGCATCCATCATGCGTTGGAATGTCTGTGCAGCCCCTTTAAGCCCGAATGGCATGCGCAAAAACTCGAATAAACCGAACGGAGTTATCACCGCTGTTTTGGGTATGTCCTCAGCGCGCACTGGGACTTGGTGGTAACCGTGAACCAGGTCTATTTTAGAAAAAACGCGCGCTCCTGCCAAGTGAATGGAAAAATCTTGGATGTGAGGAATTGGGTAGCGGTCATGCACTGTGGCGTTGTTCAACCTGTGAAAATCCCCACAAGGCCGCCACGAACCCTCAGCTTTAGGGACCATGTGTAGCGGGGAAGCCCATGGGCTGTTTGAACGCCTGATGATGCCCAACCTCTCCAGGTTGGCGAACTCCTCGGGCGCTATGGCCAGTTTAGCTGGGTCCAAGCGCCGAGGTTTTGCAAAAACGGGTGGCCCGGTGGTGGTGATAAAATGCTCCACCCCGTGTTTAGCGATGGCTGCCGAAAATGTCGGGACCGTGAGTGCTGGGAACTGAGTGAGCAGTGTGTGGAACTTACCGCATGCAGCTGTGACGTTGGCTTGTGCTGTTGGCCGGGACGCTCGAGCTGTACAGGGGATAGAATCAAAGGACAGTGCATTAACCAGGCGCCTGTTAGCGACATCAACCAACAAACCATGTGTGCACAAAAAATCAGCCCCCAATATATTGAAATTCAATGTTGCTATGACAAAAGTCCACTCAAATGTACGGCCGTGTAGAGACAGAAGCAGAGTCCTCTCACCAAAGATCTTAATCTCCGAGCCGTTTGCTGCTGCCATCTCGGGGCCGCTAGATCCCGCCAGCCGGTCGGCGTAGGACGGCATGATGAAACTCATCTGGGCGCCGGTGTCCACGAGGAAATGCCTCCCCGAGCGTGCGTCCGTCAAGTAGAGCAGCTTGTTCTCCTCCCCGAGGGTTGCAGCTGCTACCAACCCCCGGTCTTGGCGTTTCCCGAGCGCTTGAACTGGCACGGTGGTATACATTTGCGTGCCTTCTCTGCGAAGAGGCGGTGGTAGAAACAAAGGGTGTCTCCTCCGCGTACTTTGGCCCCCGCTGCTGCTGTCATCGGTGGCTCTGCCGCTGCCCTCGATGGCTCCTCGCCTCCTCCGGCTGTCGCGCCGAGCTCCGTCGCTGCCGCCGTGGTTGTGAACTCTCTGCTGGCCATGATGATCTGGTGTGCTTCTCGGGCCAGTGCACGATAGTCCCGGTTGGCCAGCAACGGCGAATTGGCCAGGGTCGCTCTCGTCGCTGACGGAAGGTTCTGGAGGAAGAGGTGGGTAAAAATGAAATGGTCGTTGTCCGAGCCCTTTAATCTCAGCATCTTCTCCATCAGGTCAATAACCGACCCATCTCCTAACCCAGTCCGCGTCAGGAGTCTCTCTGCTCTCTCACCAACCGAGAGCGTGTAGTGCTGGATGAGTGCAGCCTTCAGCGCGCCGTACTTGTCGCTAGTTGGTGACTGATCAAGCAGGCTCTCCACATGCTGAGCCATGTGGGTGTCGAGCGTTGCGACCACATGGTAGAACTTCGTGTCATCCGCCGATATCCCCCGGAGGGCGAACTACGCCTCAACTAGGTGGAACCAGGAGCGCGGATTGTGCTGCCAAAAATCCGGTAGCTTGATTGTAACAGCATATGCTTGGCTGGGGGCTCCCAATGAGGCTGGCTCCGGGGATCTTTCGTCGTGTTGCATGATTCGTCTTGGGTCACCAGTGTGGAGTGTGTAAATAACGAGGCGCATTTGACTCAGACAGTTTATTACACATCTCACACAGAAGCATAGTCAGAAAGAGGACATCTTAGACAAGACTCTTCTCTTAAATACTCTGGCATTCCCTCAGAAGCTTCTACACACAAAAGGTCACATAGCATTCACTTCCTTAATCTTCTTCACACAAAAGGTCACATTGCATTCACTTCCTTAATCCTTTACCATCCTCCTAGAAGTCTCTGATACACAAAAGATCACACTGCATTCATCCTTCACACCTCCCTGCTATCTCCAAGGGAAACTCTGCTCTTTGTTCTAGTCTAAGATGCTATACCATTATGCACTCCCCATGTGTCACCAAACGGTGGGGTAGGAGGGAAAAGATTGGCATAGACAGACTCAAACCCGCTTTTGTTGTGGCGGACGAGCAAGTGCTGTTGGCGAGGGCCCCTCGGCGTGGAAGACCCCCACGGGGAGCTTCCCAGAGAAAAGATTCCCCAGAGCACCCACATGCACAGACTTTTACCCCTCAATCATCAGCCCCCCAGCATGACAGCGCCGCGGAGGCGGTGAATCCTGGTTACAGCAGATACGGGAGAAGACTGAAGCCCAAGCAGCATGTGGATTGATGTTTAATGATTTAACCACAGCATATGGACTGTCATTCTATTGTTCTATCCAAGACGCTCGGGGGGGTCGTTTGGTGACACATGGGGAGTGCATAATGGTATAGCATCTTAGACTAGAACAAAGAGCAGAGTTTCCCTTGGAGATAGCAGGGAGGTGTGAAGGATGAATGCAGTGTGATCTTTTGTGTATCAGAGACTTCTAGGAGACTTCTAGGAGGATGGTAAAGGATTAAGGAAGTGCATGCAATGTGACCTTTTGTGTGTAAAGGATTAAGGAAGTGAATGCAATGTGACCTTTTGTGTGTAGAAGCTTCTGAGGGAATGCCACAGTATTTAAGAGAAGAGTCTTGTCTGAGATGTCTTCTTTCTGACTATGCTTCTGTGTGAGATGTGTAATAAACTGTCTGAGTCAAATCCGCCTCGTTATTTACACACTCCACACTGGTGACCCAAGACGAGTCATGCAACACGACGAAAGATCCCCGGAGCCAGCCTCGTTGGGAGCCTCCAGCCAAGCATATGCTGTTACAATCAAACTACCGGATTTTTGGCAGCACAATCCGCGCTCCTGGTTCCACCTAGTTGAGGCATAGTTCGCCCTCCGGGGGATATTGGCGGATGACACGAAGTTCTACCATGTGGTTGCAACACTCGACACCCACACGGCTCAGCATGTGGAGAACCTGCTTGATCAGTCACCAACCAGCGGCAAGTACAGCGCGCTGAAGGCTGCACTCATCCAGCATTACACGCTCTCGGTTGGTGAGAGAGCAGAGAGACTCCTGATGCGGACTGGGTTGGGAGATGGGTCGGCTATTGACCTGATGGAGAAGATGCTGAGATTAAAGGGCTCGGACGACGACCATTTCATTTTCACCCACCTCTTCCTCCAGAACCTTCCGTCAGCGACAAGAGCGACCCTGGCCAATTCGCCGTTGCTGGCCAACCGGGACTATCATGTGCTGGCCCGAGAAGCACACCGGATCATCATGGCCAGCAGAGAGTTCACAACCACGGCGGCAGCGACGGAGCTCGGCGCGACGGCCGGAGGAGGCGAGGAGCCATCGGCGGCAGAGCCACCGACGACAGCAGCAGTGGGGGCCAAAGAACCTGAAGGAGACACCCTTTGTTTCCCTGATTATTATACTCTTTGCTTCCTCAGGTGTTCCATTTAGTTTGATCCAAACTCTACAATTTCTTGTCCGTGTTGCCTGTATCTTATTTTGTCTTTTCAGCATCCGTGCTTGCCATGCTATTTCAGCATTAGTTTTTGTTAGATGTTCATTTAGGTAAACTTCTGTTCCCCGTAGCTTTCTGGCCTGCCTCAGTATGTCATTCTTTACCCTTCTGTTCACAAAGCGCATCACAATTGATTTCTTTGTTTTATTATCTTTTGTGGGTAAAGCATGACAGGCTGAAATTGCATTTGCTTCGACCTTTATATCTCTATTATCAAGGAACTGAAGCACCTGGTTTCCAGGGAGACTGATTCACTCAGGGGAGCATCCTCTCCTCTCAATCCTGCTGTAGCATGAGCATATGATTGGTATTTAATGTCTAGTCCACTTATAATTAAATCATCCATACGAGAATATTGTTCAAGATCCTCGACGCGTCGCTCCAAGTCTGTAATTTTTTTGTCTTTTTCCTTAATTGTTAATTTTAATTCTCGGACTTCTTCCATTAGCTCTATTATTTTAGCCTGCTGACTAGCCACTTTGGTCAGTTCTTCTGACAAGAAGTTCAGAGATTTTTTGATCTCTTCCATTTCCTCCTTCTTTGGTGGCATTTTTACTGACCTGTGGATAGTAAAACAGTCTCTGCTGGTGTCGCCGGTATCCGATCCGACCGACCTCAAATCCATCTGGGCCTCAGCTCCCCCCCCCCCCGCTGCTAGTCCCGCTGCTTTCCGCCGCCATAACCGAGCTCCTGTCCAGCCGGGGTCCCGGAAGCTCCTCCACTGAGTCCTGCCGCCCACTGCAGGTGTAGCCGAGCTCCGATCCTGCTTCTATCCAGCTGGGGTCCCGGTAGATCCTCCGCTGAGCCCCACCACCTACCGCCGTCTGCCTCAGTAGTTCCTCCGCCGAGCCCCGCCACTGCAACTGGGCTCCGACTCCGGCTGGGGCCCCGGTGGTCCTCCACTGGTCCCCATCTCCCACCACCGCTGCAGTTGAACTCCGATCCGGCTCCCGTCCAACTGCTGCCTTGGCTTGTTCCTCCGGCGAGCCCCAATCACCGGGGACAGAGTCACTTCTCTGTGTCGGTGCTAGGTGCTACGACTAGCTATGGCGTTAGCTAGTCATTAGCTAGTCGTAGCATTAGCATTAGCTAGTCAGAAAGCAGAAACGGAACCAGAACCTTCTCCCGGTCAGTTTAGTTGTCGTCCTACAAACATTCCTCACATCTGTTGATGACGGAGAAAAGTCTTCTTTGGACAGCTTTTACACAAATCCTCGGTTCGGGCCTTAAAGTTTCCCTGGTCCGCCCACCATCTTGCTGAAATCCTTGTCAATAATGTGATCAAAAGGTTTCACTGGTTAGCTCCAGCATGTCCCAGAGTTGCCAGTAGAGGGCAATGTTAAGCTGTGGATATTTTGTAGTGACCATATGAGGGGCTCCAGAGGTCTGTCTCTTGTCCACCGTTTACAGACATGGACAAAATTGTTGGTACCCCTCTGTTAATGAAAGAAAAAACCACAATGGTCACAGAAATAACTTGAATCTGACAACAGTGATAATAAATAAAAATTCTATGAAAATTAACCAATGAAAATCAGACAATGCTTTTGAATTGTGGTTCAACAGAATTATTTAAAAAAAACAAACTCATGAAACAGGCCTGGACAAAAATGATGGCACCCTTAACTTAATATTTTGTTGCACAACCTTTTGAGGCAATCACTGCAATCAAACGATTCCTGTAACTGTCAATGAGAACTCTGCACCTCTCAGCAGGTATTTGGCCCACTCCTCATGAGCAAACTGCTCCAGTTGTCTCAGGTTTGAAGGGTGCCTTCTCCAGATGGCATGTTTCAGCTCATTCCACAGATGTTCAATAGGATATAGATCAGGGCTTATAGAAGGCCACTTTAGAATAGTCCTGTGGCACACATATTTTGGATGCTTTGACTGCATATGTATAGCACAGTGATTGAGATGCTTAAGACTGCATATGTATTTTGTAACCTCACATCTTAGAAGGAACAATAAGTCTGGACCTCCTGGGGATAACAGTAGGAGGTGGAGGTACCTTTAGCAATGACTCTGAAAGGACTTCCTGACCTCCTGGGGTCAGGTGGAGGAAGAAGAGGCCTGGGAGAGAGGGATTGTCGATGGGGGGTTTAATGACAATGTGATTCTGTACTTTGATGTCCCAGGTATAAAAGTGGGGGATTGGAGTAGTTCGCTCTCTTTTCCTGTTTGAGAGATGGTTGGAGATGTGAGATGATTAATAAACCTGAATTGAGAAATAAATTCAGCCTTTTCATTTCACGCTGTCCACATTGGTGACCTGAAGACGTACAATGACCAGAGACAGTTCCCCCGAGCCAGACTCGCCAGGGACCGCTGGAGCAAGCGCGGTCTCAGTCAAGCTTCCAGAGTTCTGGCAGGACAACCCAGACTCGTGGTTCCTCCTGGCCGAAGCCCAGTTCGCACTCGGGGGAATAACTGCAAATGACACAAAATTCTACCATGTCATCGCCAAACTCGACAACCGCACAGCCCGACACGTGCGGAGCCTGGTGCAGCACCCGCCCGCTGGCAACAAATACAGCGGGTTGAAAGCTGCCCTCATCCAGCGTTTCACGCCCTCAGCCGAGGAGAGAGTTGGGAAGCTCCTAGCTCTGCACGACTTGGGAGGACGCACGCCTGTCGACCTGATGGAAGACATGCTGCAGCTGAGAGGTTCAGACAACGACGATTTCCTCTTCACGCAGATCTTCCTGAGAACCCTACCATCGCAGACGAGGGCGACCCTGGCAGGCTCTCATTTTGTGACCCAGCGGGACTTCCGCGCGCTGGTCCAGGAGGCACAGTGGATCCTCAACTCCAGCGAGGAGCACACGGCCACCGCAGCAGCAACAGATCTCGGCGCGGCAACCGGGAGCAGCGGGGGGCCAGAGGCGACGGAGGCGATCCCACCAACAATGGAGGCAGCGAAGTCCCGACGCAGCGGAGGAGATGACTTCTGCTTTTACCATCGTCGTTTCGCAGAGAGGGCGCACAAGTGTGTACCACCGTGCCAGTTCAAGAGCTCGGGAAACGCCAGGACCGGGAGTCGCTAGCAGCAGCGACACTCGACAAACAGAACAAGCTGCTCTACCTGACGGATGCGCGCTCTGGGAGGCACTTCCTCGTGGACATGGGCGCCCAAGTGAGTTTCATCACCCCAACCTACGCTGACCGGCTGGCAGGCCCCCGTGGTGACGGAGCAACAGCGGCAAACGGCTCGAGCATTAAGACCTTCGGTGAAAGGACTCTGCTTCTGTCCTTGCACGGCCGCACATATGAATGGACTTTTATTATAGCGGCGGTGAGTTTCAACATGTTAGGTGCTGATTTTCTGTGCTCACATGGGTTGTTAATTGATCTTTCCAATAGACGCCTAGTTAATGCACTCTCCTTTTACCCCATTCCTTGTGCAGCTCGAGTGTCCCCACCACCAGCACAGACCAACGTTGCCACAGCAGGCGGTAAGTTTCACACACTCCTCACTCAGTTTCCAGCACTCACAGTTCCCACTTTTTCGGCAACAGTTGCGAAACACGGGGTGGAGCACTTTATCACTACCACTGCCCCCCCCCCCCGTCTTTGCGAAAGCTCGGCGCTTGGATGCAGCTAAACTGTCCATAGCGCGCGAGGAGTTCGCCAACCTGGAAAGGTTGGGCATCATCCGGCGTTCAAAGAGCCCATGGGCCTCCCCACTGCATATGGTCCCTAAAGCTGACGGCTCGTGGAGACCTTGCGGTGATTTCTGCAGGTTAAACAACGCCACAGCGCATGACCGCTACCCAATCCCACATATTCAGGATTTTTCGGTGCATCTGGCGGGGGCGCGCATTTTTTCTAAAATAGACTTGGTCCACGGTTATCATCAAGTCCCAGTGCGCGCTGAGGACATCCCCAAAACAGCGGTGATAACTCCGTTTGGACTTTTTGAGTTTTTACGCATGCCGTTTGGGCTTAAAGGCGCCGCGCAAACCTTCCAGCACATGATGGATGCGGTGTTGCGCGATCTCCCTTTTGTGTCCGTCTACCTGGACGACATTTTGGTAGCCAGCGTGTCCGAAGTAGAACACGAAAAACACCTCACGGAAGTTTTCCGGAGGTTGGGAGAGCATGGGTTAATAATCCACCAAGCTAAGTGCCAGTTCGGGGTGGCGCAGATCGACTTTTTGGGGCACCGCGTTTCCCCAGAGGGGGCAGTTCTGCTACCGGACAAAGTGCGCGCAGTGGCAGATTTTCCCTGGCCACAAACGGTCAAAGCACTACAGTGTCACGCCGCGCCGCTCATCAGCGGCGCCACCTGCACGCACACCTGCTCGTCATCAGCGGCGAGGGATATAAGCCGCCTCGCCCTGAGCTTCGGCCTGAAGCCGTAGACTTCTCATGCATCGCTGTGAGTTCCTTCACCTTCAGCTATTCTCCCGGGTAAGAAGCTCTTACCTCCTTTTCTCTCTCGAGTCTGCTCCCCTGTGCACAGGTGGATTCCCCAGCGGCGGACATCGCCTCTCCATCGCCCATTCCTCGCTGCTGCACCGAGCACTCCAGGTGGCTGTCTTCCGGACCTCGTCCTTTGCTGTGCCACTCATCTGTGCCCTCCAAGTAAGCTCCTCTCTCGCTTGCAAATCTCCTGTGTTGGTGTGTGCCCGTCACCCTTCTCCTTTGCTTTTCCCATAGGGTTGTCCGGCTGTACGGCCTCCTGCCTCTGTGCCCGAAGCAGACGCCACCACCAACACATTTACATCCCGCAGACACACATTCATTCACTCCTGTTGCTAATAAACTATTTGAACTTCTCTGAGCCTGTGTGTGTGCGTCTCCTGAGCCGTGCGTTATGTCAGTACGGCTTCAGCAGAGCGGCTCGGCAGACGGCGGGCTTTCACACCGGTTTTCCACTCTCGAGGCTCGAGTGGATCAGATAGCCTATCAGCAACAGGTGATTTTTAATCAATTGTTAAATTTAACTAACCGGTTGGGCCGCTTGGACCCCCAACAGCCGTTCCCCCCGGCTCGTCAGGGTGGCGCAGCTCCTGCTGCTCCAGCGGCCGTCCAGCAGGCTCCGAGTGCACCGGTTCGGCTCACACCCATTCCAACCCCCGCCCGCTTTAGCGGTAAGCTCGGCGGAGCGCGGGGGTTTATTATGCAGTGTGAGTCCGTTTTCCACCGTGTGCCTGGAGACTTTCCCTCAGATCATAGCCGAATTGGTTATATCGGGAATCTCCTGGAGGGGCGAGCATTAACATGGACCTACGCCGTAATGGCGAGGCCCAGTTATGCCGCCCTCACATATGACCAATTCGTGAGGCGCTTCCTGGAGGTCTTTGACCATTCTCCTACCGAGACGGTCCAGGTCGATCGGCTTCTCGCCCTCCAGCAGGGAAGCCGGTTGGCAGCGGACTACGCGGTCGACTTCCGGGTAGCGGCGGAGGAGTTAGGCTGGGAGGAACGCTCCCTCTGCGGCCTTTTCCTCCGCAGTCTCAATGATGATCTGAGGGATGAACTGGCTGGGCGGAATATTCCTGAGACGCTAGCGGAGCTGACATCCTTAGCGATTAGTTTGGACAACAGGTTGCGCGAGCGCTCCTCGGGGCGGAAGTCGTCTTCTTCTCGCCCTCGTGGAGTCTCGCCGCTCCTGTTCCAAGCTCGCCCCCTGGCGGCGCCGCCACCATCGTGCCCCGAGGAGTCGGAGCCGATGGTGACGGGCTGGACAAAGCTTTCCCCTGCGGAGAAACAACGCCGCCGTGAGTTGGATCTCTGCATGTATTGCGGAGATGACCAACACACGGTGAAGCTTTGCCCACGGAAAGCCAGTCGGCGGGGTCCGCGAGTCACTGTAGGGGGCCTCGCGGATGTCAATCGGTTAAACCCCCACACTCAATTGAAGCTGCCCATCCATTTCTGCCACAGTCCCACTGGGCATCTCACCCACGCACTGGTGGATTCGGGCGCAGAAGGCAGCTTTATTTCACAAAGCCTGGCAACCCAATTGGGCATCCGCTGCCAGGCACTGAGAAACCCAATCTCCCTGGTCAACCTCTCTCGTGCCTCCCTTGGGAGAGTGACGCACCAGACTGTTCCTGTCCCGGTAATCATTTCAGGAAACCACCGGGAGGAGATGACCTTTTACGTCCTGCCCAACTCTGTGTCGCCCGTCATCCTGGGGTATCCCTGGCTACACCTCCACAACCCCGTTCTGGATTGGAAGTCCGCCGGGGTGTTGGCATGGAGCACGTTCTGCATGGGCACCTGCCTACAGTCCGCTGCCTGCTCACCGTCCGCTTCTTCCCCACCTATGGACGCAGCGCCCCCGGACCTGTCCCTGGTGCCACTGGAATTTCACGACCTGGGTATGGTGTTCAGCAAATCTAAGGCGATGTCTCTTCCTCCTCATCGGCCCTACGACTGCGCGATCAATCTCCGCCAGGGGGCACCCTTACCTTCTGGAAGGCTCTACAGTCTATCGGCGCCGGAGAAGGAGACGATGAACACATACCTTAAGGAGTCACTGAGTGCTGGGATAATCCGCCCATCGTCATCACCCGTGGGGGCGGGATTCTTCTTCGTTGGCAAGAAGGACGGGTCCCTCCGTCCTTGCATAGACTACCGTGCTCTTAATGACATCACGGAGAAGGATCGTTACACTCTCCCCCTCATGGACACCGCTTTCCACTCCCTCCAGGGGGCGACCTGGTTCACTAAGCTGGATCTACGCAGCGCATACCACCTCGTCCGGATCCGGGAGGGAGATGAGTGGAAAACAGCCTTCCGTACCCCGAACGGCCACTTCGAATACCTGGTGATGCCGTTCGGGTTGATCAACGCTCCAGCCGTCTTTCAGCGCCTCATCAACGACGTCCTCCGGGATTTCATTGGCCTCTTTGTGTTCATCTACCTGGATGATATACTCATCTTCTCCAAGTCCAGGGACGAGCACCAGGTCCATGTGAGGCGGGTCCTCCAAAGACTGCTGGAGAACCGGCTATACGTGAAGGCTGAAAAGTGTGAATTTTATGCTAAGACTACATCCTTCCTGGGATTCATCATCTCTCACGACCAGGTGCGTCCAGACCCAGAGAAGGTGAAGGCGGTGGTAGAATGGCCTACACCTGCGTCGAGGAAACAGGTGCAACAGTTCGTTGGGTTCGCGAATTTCTACCGCCGCTTTGTCCAAAACTTCAGCACCATCGTCGGACCGCTGACCCGCCTCACGTCCCCTAAGGTCCCGTTCCGGTGGACCGAAGAGGCCACAGCTGCTTTTCAGGCGCTGAAGGCGGAGTTCTCCTCCTCCCGGGTCCTTCGCCAGGTCGACCCCGCGCTGCAGTGCATCGTGGAAGTGGACGCTTCGGACACAGGAGTGGGGGCGGTGCTATCCCAGCGGTCGCCTGACGACAGCGCCAAACGGCCCTGCGCCTTCTTCTCCCGGTGCTTGTCCCCGGCGGAGAGGAACTATGACGTGGGGGACAGAGAGCTCCTGGCCATCAAGCTCGCGCTGCAAGAGTGGCGTCACTGGCTAGAGGGGGCGGACCTGCCGTTCGTGGTCCTGACGGACCACAAGAACTTGGAGTACCTTCGATCTGCCAAGCGCCTGAACGCCCGCCAGGCGCGCTGGTCCTTGTTCTTTGCCAGGTTCCAGTTTTCCATCACCTTCAGGCCTGGCTCCAAGAACGGCCTGCCCGACGCCCTCTCTAGGCAATTCGCCCCTGAGGAGTCGGAGGACACGCTCCACACTATCCTACCCAGGTCGTGCGTCGTGGGAGCCATCTCCTGGGACATTGAGAGCAAGATCCGGAAGGCGCAGGAAGTGGAACCTGACCCTGGCGGTGGACCGGAGGGGAGGCTGTTCGTGCCATCTGCGGTTCGAGGAGAGGTCATCCACTGGCTACATACCTCCAAGCTCACCTGTCACCCTGGCTCCTCCCGGATGATAAACCTCCTCCAGCGGTCCTTTTGGTGGCCGGGCCTGCGGAGGGATGCTGCCCGCTACGCCCGGGCCTGTCCTATTTGTGCCACCAACAAGTCGGGAAATGCCCCTCCAGCGGGTCTGCTCCAGCCCCTGCCCGTCCCTGGCAGGCCCTGGTCGCACATCGCTTTGGATTTCGTCACCGGACTCCCAGTCTCCAACTCCTACGACACCATCCTGACCATCGTGGACCGCTTCTCCAAGGCGGCACACTTCGTCCCCCTGCGAGGTCTCCCCACTGCCCTGGAGACGGCGGACCTCCTCATCCAACACGTGGTCAGGCTGCATGGGATTCTGGTGGACGTGGTCTCGGATCGAGGGCCCCAATTTTCCTCTGAGGTTTGGAGGTCGTTTTGCAACGCTTTAGGAGCCAAGGTGAGCCTCTCCTCCGGCCATCACCGCCAATCCAACGGGCAGTGTGAGCGGACCAACCAGGAGCTGGAGGCTGCGCTCCGCTGTGTAACGGCGTCCAAACCCACGTCCTGGAGTAACCACCTTGCCTGGGTTGAATACGCCCATAATACCGCTCGCTCTTCTGCCACAGGGATGTCCCCCTTCAAGGCGTCCCTGGGTTACGACCCCCCGCTGTTCCCGGCGCAGGAGAGTGAGGTGACTGTCCCCTCAGTACGGGCGCATCTCAGGCAGTTCCGCTCCATCTGGGCGTCAGCGCGCAATGCGCTTTTACGCACGGCGGAGCGCAACAGAGCCATGGCGGACCGGCACAGAAGACCTGCCCCGGCGTACAGGGTTGGGCAGCGAGTCTACGTGTCGACCCGGGATGTTACCCTAAAAGGCGAGAGGAGGAAGCTGGCACAGCGCTTCGTGGGTCCCTATCCCATCACCAGGATTGTCAACCCGGTGGCTGTGCGTGTAGCTATTCCCCCCTCCCTCCGCATCCACCCCACCTTCCACGTGTCCAAGGTGAAGCTGGCAGTCTCCGATCCCCTTTGCCCTCCTCCTGCTGCGCAACCCGCGCCCCGGATGATTGGTGGCCATCCGGCCTGGCCCGTCTCCTCCATCCTGGACTCCCGGCGCCGGGGTCGTGGGTTGCAGTACCTGGTGGACTGGGAGGGCTATGGGCCTGATCATCGACAGTGGGTACCCCCGTCGTCTGTGTTGGACCCATCGCTCATCGCTGATTTCCACCGAGCGCACCCAGAAAGGCCATCGCCAGGAGGCGCTGCTAGAGGGGGGAGAACTGTCACGCCGCGCCGCTCATCAGCGGCGCCACCTGCACGCACACCTGCTCGTCATCAGCGGCGAGGGATATAAGCCGCCTCGCCCTGAGCTTCGGCCTGAAGCCGTAGACTTCTCATGCATCGCTGTGAGTTCCTTCACCTTCAGCTGTTCTCCCGGGTAAGAAGCTCTTACCTCCTTTTCTCTCTTGAGTCTGCTCCCCTGTGCACAGGTGGATTCCCCGGCGGTGGACATCGCCTCTCCATCGCCCATTCCTCGCTGCTGCACCGAGCACTCCAGGTGGCTGTCTTCCGGACCTCGTCCTTTGCTGTGCCACTCATCTGTGCCCTCCAAGTAAGCTCCTCTCTCGCTTGCAAATCTCCTGTGTTGGTGTGTGCCCGTCACCCTTCTCCTTTGCTTTTCCCATAGGGTTGTCCGGCTGTACGGCCTCCTGCCTCTGTGCCCGAAGCAGACGCCGCCACCAACACATTTACATCCCGCAGACACACATTCATTCACTCCTGTTGCTAATAAACTATTTGAACTTCTCTGAGCCTGTGTGTGTGCGTCTCCTGAGCCGTGCGTTATGTCATACAGGAGTTTTTGGGAATGGTGAATTTTTATAACCGTTTCCTCCCCCGCGCAGCGCGGCTCTTGCAACCATTATATGCCGCGCTTAAAAAGCAAAAACCCTCCAATGCAATCGAGTGGTCCCCGGAGCGGGAGCGTGCATTCGCGGAGGTAAAAAAAGCCCTTGCAGACGCTGCGTTGCTGGCTCATCCAGTCCCAACGGCCCGCATAGCGCTCACCACTGATGCGTCAGACGTGGCCATAGGGGCGGTAGTGGAGCAGCACGTGGCCGGGGTTTGGCAGCCACTGGCCTTTTTCAGCAGGTCCTTGCGCGAGGCCGAGCGAAAATACAGCGCGTTTGACAGGGAGCTGTTAGCGCTCCACTTAGCCATTCGCCACTTCCAATTCTGGCTAGAAGGTCGGCGTTTCACCGCGTTTGTCTACCACAAACCGCTCACTTTTGCGATGGCCAAAATTTCAGAACCATGGTCGGGCCGGCAGCAGAGGCAGCTGGCCACGATTTCGGAGTTTACTACTGATATTCAACACGTAGCAGGTAAACTCAATGCAGTGGCAGACTGCCTCTCTTGCGCGATAACCACACCAGTCCGCACAGAGGTAGATTATACTACCACAGCCGCTGAGCAAAATAACAGCGCGGAAGTGCACGCGGCCCCAGTTCACGTGGGAATAGACTATGCAACCATGGCAGCGGATCAGGGTAGCGATGCGGAGGTATGCGCGCTCCAGTCTGGACCAACAGGGTTAAGGCTGGAGAACAGGAGGCTGCAAAATGGTATGCCCCCCTAATCTGCGATGTCTCTACTGGACGACCGCGTCCAGTAGTGCCGGCCGCATGGCGCCGCCGCGTTTTTGACTCGATTCACTCCCTGGCGCACCCAGGGGTGCGCGCGTCTGTGAAAATGGTAGCAGAAAAGTTTGTTTGGCCGGGCCTGCGCAAGCACGTTAAAGAGTGGGCACGAGCCTGTATGGCTTGCCAGCGGGCCAAAATACACAAGCACACAAAAGCCCCCTTAGAGCCGTTTCACATCCTGGCCAAGAGGTTTGATCATGTGCATGTCGACCTCGTAGGCCCCCTGCCGTCGTCGCAGGGGTACACACACCTTTTGACAATGGTGGATCGAACCACGCGTTGGCCGGAAGTGGTCCCACTGGCATCAACCAAAGCTGCAGAGGTGGCCCGTGCGTTTTTAACGGCTTGGATAGCGCATTTCGGGGTTCCGTCGGATATTACGTCCGACAGGGGACCTCAATTTGTGTCTGAGCTTTGGTCAGCGATGGCCCACAGCTTAGGTGTGACAATTCACCGCACTACCGCTTACCACCCCCAGGCTAATGGTTTATGCGAGCGGTTTCATAGATCATTGAAGGCAGCCCTCAGAGCGTCGCTTACGGATGCAAATTGGGTAAACAGACTACCATGGGTTTTATTAGGGTTGCGTTCTGCACCTAAAGAGGAGTTAAAAGCCTCCCCAGCGGAGTTGGTTTTTGCACAACCTCTCCGGCTGCCAGGAGAGTTTCTGCCAGATAATCTGGCGCCAGGGCATTCCCCTGCTCAGTGGTCACTGATCGACACGGGAGCAGACATGCTTCCGGGCCCCGTTCACCACACCTTTCCGCGTGTTTTTGTGCCCAAATCTTTAAAAAATGCCGAGTTTGTTTTTGTCAGGCACAAGGCTCAGCGCCCAGCCCTGCGTCCACCCTACGATGGCCCATATAGAGTGCTGGAAACAGGTGATAAGCATTTTGTGCTAGATTTGGGGGACAGGAGGGAAACAATTAGTATAGACAGACTAAAGCCTGCTTTTGTGATGGCCGACGAGACTGTGCGTGTGGCGAGGGCTCCTCGACGCGGCAGACCCCCCAGGGAGCATGCCCAGACCCCCCGCAGGGATCAGCTAACAGTTCTCATCCTCAGATAGCAGATTCACTGCAAGATGGTGCCGCAGGAGCTGCGAAGCCCGCCTACAGCAAGTTTGGAAGACGGTTGAAGCCCAGACAGCATATGGACTGATGTTGTGGTTTTATCATGTTGTGTAGACTATGTTGTATTGTTTCATCTTCGACGTTTGGGGGGGGGGGGGGGGGGGTTATGTGGCACACATATTTTGGATGCTTTGACTGCATATGTATAGCACAGTGATTGAGATGCTTAAGACTGCATATGTATTTTGTAACCTCACGTCTTAGAAGGAGCAATAAGTCTGGACCTCCTGGGGATAACAGTAGGAGGTGGAGGTACCTTTAGCAATGACTCTGAAAGGACTTCCTGACCTCCTGGGGTCAGGTGGAGGAAGAAGAGGCCTGGGGGAGAGGGATTGTCGATGGGGGGTTTAATGACAATGTGATTCTGTACTTTGATGTCCCAGGTATAAAAGAGGGGGATTGGAGTAGTTCGCTCTCTTTTCCTGTTTGAGAGATGGTTGGAGATGTGAGATGATTAATAAACCTGAATTGAGAAATAAATTCAGCCTCTTCATTTCACGCTCTCCACAAGTCCAATGTTTCGCTCTTAGCCATTCTTGGATGTTTTTAGCTGTGTGTTTTGGGTCATTATCCTGTTGCAAGACCCACGACCTGCAACTGAGACCAAGCTGTCTGACACTGGGCAGCACATTTCTCTCTAGAATACCTTGATAGTCTTGAGATTTCATTGTACCCTGCACAGATTCAAGACACCCTGTGCCAGATGCAGCAAAGCAGCCCCACAACATAACAGAACCTCCTCCATGTTTCACAGTAGGGACAGTGTTCTTTTCTTGGTATGCTTTATTTTTGCGTCTGTGAACACAGAGCTGATGTGCCTTGCCAAAAAGTTCCAGTTTTGCCTTGTCTGTCCATAGGGCATTCTTCCAGAAGCTTTGTGGCTTGTCAACATGCAGTTTGGCAAATTGCAGTCTGGCTTTTTTATGATTTGTTTTCAACAGTGGTGTCCTCCTTGGTCGTCTCCCATGAAGTCCACTTTGGCTCAAACAACAACGGATGGTGCAATCTGACACTGATGTACCTTGACCTTGGAGTTCACCATGAATGTGCTTAGAGGTTGTTCTGGGCTCTTTTGTTACCATTCGTATTATCCGTCTCCTTCTGCGGCCACGTCCAGGGAGGTTGGCTACAGTCCTGTGGATCTTAAATTTCTGAATAATATGTGCAACTGTAGTCACAGGAACATCAAGCCCTTTTCTTCCTCTGGTCCATGTGTTGTGTGGTACACACCATGTCACCAAACAGCACAGTGACTACTTGTCACTCTTTAAATAGGCCAACTGACTGATTACAAGTTTGTAGACACCTGTGATGTTAATTAGAGGACACATCTTGGTTGAACATGTCCCTATGGTCACATTATTTTCAATCTTTTCTAGGGGTACCATCATTTTTGTCCAGGCCTGTTTCATGAGTTTGTTTTTTAAAGTAATTCTGTTGAACCACAATTCAAAAGCATTGTCTGATTTTTACTGGTTAATTTTCATAGAATTTTTATTTATTACCACTTTTGTCAGATTCAAGTTATTTCTGTGACCATTGTGGGTTTTTCTTTCATTAACAGAGGGGTACCAACAATTTTGTCCACGTCTGTATTGGGCCATAAGAGGTGCTCAAAGGAAGTGCATTAGAGTGAATTCCTGAGACTGGTTTTAGCAAAGGAATGTGAGTTCAGCTGTGGCCTGGGGATGAAAGAGCAGTTCTTGACTGTCCTTTTCCTGGGTGAAACAATGTCTTTAAGCTGAAGAATAATTTTATTGATGAGCCAAAGTGAGATGATGCTACAAAAGGTAATATAACACATGAAATGTCAGTGGACCTGATCATTTGTAAATAACCAGAATCAATACACTTTTAACAGAAATGTCATAGTCGTAGTGCGGTTATCAGACTTTTTTCATAAATATCAATACTGTAGTAAGTGGTAGCTAGCAAAAAATATTTATTTCAGTAATTGCATTATTTTCTTTTTTCCTGAGATACACACCTTCTTATGATAATTTCATTTTTCATTTCAATGAAATGGAATCTTACTGCTTGAAGACGTTTGAAAATTCTCTCTGCAGAGAAGCAAATCAATTTGTCAAAAGGACCGTACATATTGTACCTCTGAATGAGACAAGGGATGAATTTATGCTGAGACATCTAATGGTGTTACAAAATAACAGGATTGGAAAATTCTCATCAGTCAAAAAAAGGACATCAGACCAGATCCAATGGTGTTGTGAGAGGGCTAACAAATGTAAAGGGAAATCAGATGGAGATCCCACAACCACAAGGGCCAACAGCTGTGTGGCCTATGTGTCATTTACCTTTGTCAGAAAAAAACACATTTGACAGCTGTATTGTGCGCCTACTGGACAAACACTCTGGACATGATATTAACAATCCAAAAGAAGATTGTTCAAATTGGCTCAATAGTAATTTGATTAACTACATTCAAACTTGTTTCCAGCTGGAGTACTCAAATGCAGAAATCCTCCTAAAATGCAAAGACTGGGCAAAGGCCCAAGGACAGATGGACCTTAGAGACCGATAGTATTTTGTTACACCTGAGGACATCAGACTGTTAAAAAAGAGCTTTCTTGCACAGACCAGAATGGATGGCAATGACTGTGTTGGCGTTGATTGTTTGATTAAAACAGAACTGAAAGAGAGTGATTTTCTATCAACCTCTTTCACATAGTGAGAAGCAGCCACTGATGATTGTTTTCTGTACACCTTGGCAAATTGAACCGTTAAAAAAATATGACCCTGAGATGATCTACCTTGATGCTACCTACAAGGGAATCACACAGTATGGATTTGCATTCTATGCAGCTGTCATCAAATCAGACCAAGGTGGAGGTGTCCCTGTTGCTTTCTTCATCTTGAGCAAGGAATCATCAGAATACTTGACTCTTTGTTTGCAGAACTTGCAAGAGGCTGCCAATCCATGCCAGCCAAGGTAGAGTAATTAGAAATGCCAATCAAGTGGTATTTAAATTTGTATTTATTTTTCTCATGTCAAATCCTTGGTAAATGCATTGCTTTATATTTCATAATGTACTGTCATCTTTTGAGAGTGAAATTATTTTTTACAACTCTTTTTCAAGGTAAATCCATGTTGAATAGACCAGCCTTAAAGTTGGATTCACATTATAGCGTTTGGAATGACTTTTACAGACGTTTTGAAAAATCTGAGAAATGAGTCCAAACGTCGGTGAAATTATGTTCATGAACAGTTTTTGTTTTTTTGTTGTTTTTTTTTAAATCCAGCGCACACCAACTTTTACAAACTTTAACAGAGTTTTTTAACTCCACAGCCTTGCTTGCCCATGGATGAGAGCTGTCCACTACAATTCAGAAATGATGCCAGTCTTTTTCTTTGACCAGGAGTTGGAGAGTTGTAAAATTTCCTTCAGTTATGTTATCGTTCATCCGAGTTTCTCTTTTAAACCAAGAAAGAGTGAGCCTTTCATCTCGGCCAGAGTTCTATTAATCTGCTCTGATGAATGCAAAATTGCAGAGTGGTGGACTAGTGGAAGAGCATCTGCCCCACAACTGGGAGGCCGAGGTTCAAATCCCAGCCAGGTCATGCCAAAGATCAGGTAAAAGTGGAACTTCCTGCCATCCTGCTTGGTGCTCAGCGATAAAGGAACGGAGGAGGGAAAAATCCAACATACTGTTGGCGGACAGAGAAGCGTGACAATCCCTATCCTGTACAAGCTGAAGAAATTCCCGAGGAGACTCGAGCAAAAAAAAAAATATGTAGATTTAATTGAAAACAACTCGGGATATTCTCATTTTGAATCACTCTTTTAAAAGAATGACAGTGAATGAGATTAACATTGTAAAAACTGTCATCATTAGAAAATGAATATGCGGTTTGTGTACACATACCTGTCTTCTCCTGGGCCGTGGAGAAGAGCATCAGTTTTCCCTGTAGGGCAGACTGGTCCAGCAACATTTATTTTCCCTGTTTGTTCATTCATTCTTTCCTCTAAAAAAATAAGACAAAAATGCCTATCTGTAGACGTGAACAGTAAGTCCACAATTAAAATGTGGATGGAATTTTAAAAAACTGTAGTATATCATCATATAAATAAAATGATTGGTGATTATATTATAACTGTTACAACTCTCTCCATTTAAAATAACATAAAATCCCATTAAATGTGATTTAATTTTTGACATTACATCAGCGCTTTTTGATTCCCCGCAATGGAAGCCAAACCAATAAATCCTGGAGAATGATTACGCATGAAGCAGAAAATTAAAAACAGTAAATTTTGCAATGAGATTTTTTTTTTTCACAATGAGGAGATGTTGTCACATTTTGGGGGGATTATATACAGTATGTACTGTATATGTATTCTTTTTTTTTTTAAATTCCCCCTTCTTTCGGCTTTTGGCATTCCAGCACCATGGACAGCGACGCTTCTTCCGCATTTCTCACGTGCTCGTGTGTGTCTGAAGTGAGTTTCGGTCTAAAAACATCAGCTTCCACCAGCATTTTAGTAGACGTTTACCAGCGTAGCTTAACTTGTGCTGACTTAAAGTCATGTGAAAAAATTAGAACACCCTGTATAACCCTGTGTGTGTGTGTTTTTTTAACATATTTTGACATATGGATATTTAATATCAGTGTTAAAAATACTTGGAAATTCATGTAATACAACTAGACAATTAAAAATGAATTAGACTTTTTTCAAATTTTCTGTAAAATGTAATTCTAAACAAATGGTGAGGAATAAATTAGGACCCCCCCCCCCCCCCCATCTTTTTTAGGACACCCTCACATTCATTCCCACTTACAATGGCTAAAATAAAGGTTAAAAAATGCAAATAAAAACAAAAACAAGGTTAGACATAAATATGTGAACATTTCTTAATAAAGAACTGAATATTTAATGGGGTATCCTAATTTTTTCATATGACTGTAGGTGAGCTCTGCATAACTTGGCCCATTGCTCAGGAACTTTTAAAAACTGAGAACAACTTTCACCAACGTGTATTTCCAAACGTCGGCAAATTTTCAGCATACTGAAAATTTTCGAAGAACACAGCTTTCACCAGCGTTTGCCAACAAACACAAACTGTCATTAAATTTTAACAGCTTTTGCCAGCAGGCCAGGCGTTTGCCAAAACATCAGTAAAAGTTGGTCCAAATGTTGTAGTGTGAATCCACCTTTAAGCATATAGCCCCGGGGGAGTCCTTGGTTATCATTTCTACTGCTTACTTTGTAATAGTCAGTTATTGTCCTAATTTTATCTGATCTAGTCTATAGATGGACACAAATATCATGACACAAATCATGAGACATTTCTTTATTTCACTTGAATATATGACAGTTATAAAGTTTTGTTTCCACAAATGGTGTTTATATTCAAAACAAGTTACAACTAGAAAAGCACTCGGAGAGCGCAGACCTCCGCCAAGCGGCACAATTCCCCCCATACAGTGTTTGTGTGTACGTTTTCAGATTCCTTGAGCATGTAAACATATGACTAGCAATTGGATTCACAATGATTATTTGTTTATTTGACAGGGACAGTGCAATAAACACACAATTAATCAATGACAATCAATCTGATAGTGATAGGATTAGTGGTTCAGTAGTAAAAGCATTGCCTCCTTGGCGGAGGTAATAAACTGAAGTGTTGCTGTTGTGTCCATCTCCTCCACTAACGGATGCAAATTGGGTAGACAGGTTGCTGTGGGTTTTATATTATATTATTTTGGGGTTTCGCTCCGCGGCAAACGAGAATTTAGAAGCTTCGCCGGCAGAGAGCTCGTTATTGCGCAGCGTGTATGGCTGGCGGGTGAATTTCTGCCAAATGCGCAGCTCCTATGGCTGGCCGGGGAATTTCTGCCAAAGAATCCGTCGGCGGACAGCTGCCCGTGTGAGGTTTTGCAGTTGCGCGCAAACACGAGCACGCTGGCGGGCCCAGGCCAGCAGTGTTTTCCGCGTGCTTTTGTGCCTAAAACGTTGAAGAACGCAGAGTTTGTGTTGCAGACATGACGACCAGTGCCCTCCATTGCGCCTGCGCACATGTTGAAAATGGCCCTATGTCACAGTGTTGAAAAATGCTTTAAAAAAATTCCTGTATCCAGACGGTGAACCGGATCACCCCCAAAATTTAATCAGTTCTTCCTTGTACCATTTCCAACAACGCCTGAAAGTTTCATGCAAATCCGTCCAAGACTTTTTGAGTTATCTTGCTAACCAACAGACAGACAGACAGACAGACAGACAGACAGACAAACACACAAACACACAAACCCTGGCAAAAACCTAACCTCCTCCTGGCCTTTTCGGCCTGGCGGAGGTAATTACTAGCTGTGATATTTTATCAGCATCTTTTTTCCACAGTAACAAAACACCAGTGTCCAGGGATCCTTAAAAGTTCTTAAACATTTTTAAAATATACTAAATTTAGGCCTTAATTATCCTTAAAATGACAGTTAATCATTAAATCTTCATTTCTGAGTTCTTAAAAATACCCCAGATATGATAAAAGCCTGAGCCTAAACTGTTTTCTTGTTTGTGGGTTTAAATCCTCAGGAATTACAACTCTTTCCACTGTAAATTTGAAAGTTTTTTTCTTGTAAAGTTGCGGCTTCCTTCTTCTGAGTATTCAACTTTCTTTCTTGTAGATTTGTTTTTTTCTGATAAATTGCAGCTATTAATTGTATTGGGAGAGGCTAGTTTCAGATATTTTACTTGAATAACTTTACAGTGGCAACAATCCTTGGGAAGTTCAAATTTATTGTGAGCTGGATTGATGACCCCAAATGTGTAGTAATTTCAGTTACAGTAAATAATTGGTCAAGGCTAACTGTAATATGAACATAGATCCATCCATCCATCCATCCATCCATCTTCTACTGCTTTTCTGGAGGTCAGGGTCGTGGAGGCAGCAGTACAAGCAGAGAAGCCCAGCCTTCCCTCTCCCCACCCACCTGCTCCAGCTCTTCAAAGAGGATACCAAGGTGTTCCCAGGCAAGCTGGGAGACGAAGTCTCTCCAGTGAGTCCTGGGTCTGCCCCAGGGTCTCCTCCCAGTGGGACGTGCCCGAAACACCTCAAGAGGGAGGCGTCCCTCTGAACATAGATTTTTTTTTTTTTTCCATTTTGCAGATACTATATGGGGTCTTAAATTTGATGAAGTGGCTTTAAAAAGGTCTTAACCCCTTGACGCCTGTTGTCTCGAATTCGCATCAAACCACTTCCGTTCCAAATGCAACCAAAATACCGTCTGAATTCCTCCACTTCCGGTTGGAGCACTTCCAACACATACCTAGGAACCTTTTGCAAGCATTAGTTTCTCGTAGGAACGGTCAGAGACGGAGCACCATCCATTTCCTGATTGCTAGGGTTAGGGTTTGGGTTAGGGTTATAGTTTGGCAGTCATGACAGTTGAAAATACTGAAAATAACTTTGTTGCATAAATGAAAGATTCTTCATACTTGAGGTGGGAACAGGTGCTTTTTTTAACCTTTTTTTTACCATAGATGCCTGTTGTCGCTAATTTTCATCATACCTAAAATTATATCTATTTTATGTGCTATAGTCAAATTAACTTTCTTAACTTCATTTAGCATCTACTTGAAAGCAAAAACACAAGTGAAATTTTTTTTTTCATAATTGGAAATAAATTCAGGCGTTAAGGGGTTAAAGCCTAACATTTAACTTCCTCATAGCTGCAATAACCCTGAACACAAAAAGGATGCATTTTTGCTTTTTGGATGAAAAATGACAACAATATTCATTTCAAGCCCTCACTTGTTTCTCTTTACAGATGCGTGATGGTTGATCGTCACATGAAGGAGATCAAAGCAATACGCAGTGTGTTTCCACATACAGAAACACTGTTATTTTGGTTCCATGTTCTTCAGGGAATGCACAAGATTCCATATATGAAACAGTGTCTAAATTGTGATATTAATCAGTCAAAAGAGAAACCATTTTACTTTTGTGCCATCTTCATAAAGGGGGCCGGAACACATGAGCTGTCATGGTTCACCTCCGGCAGATGAGGGAGGAATTGGACTCGCAGTGTGGGCAGAACTCCAGCGTAACATTGTTTATTCGTGAAAGAAAATCAATGCAGCTCGGTGGCTGTCAAACACAAAAAAGTCAAAAACTAAACACTTACAGTGAACGTATGATGATGAGAAACCAAAGGGAATGCTCTGCAGTGATGCCACAGGGAGAAATGAAAACAGTGGGTATATATAGGGGCAGGGAAATTAATCAATATTACAGGACAGTGTGCAGCACTGATGACTATAGCAGGTTCATTGATATCACCATGTTGATATTTTCATGATACCACATGACCCTGAGAGTAATATTGCTTTTATACAACGGTTCCACAGATGTAACTTAAAAGTTGGTAATAAAAACAATGAATCACAATTGGGTTTTTTTTTTAATGTTCTGTGGCTCCACCAAGACTAGCATTGCTAAGCTAATTTTTTAAAATCGAATGTCCACTGAGAGGCAACCTCTCTTTTTTTAAGGATCCCTTGTTCACACTCACACATTCACACCTGGAAGCTTCCCAGTCCAACCAGACTGACCTGTGGCCACTGAGCAACTCCACTGAAGCAGTTCGGGTTAAGCATTTAAAAAATATAGTGACAAATACTTTGCAGATTTTGAAATGTACTTTATTTTCTCCCGAAAAAAAGATCAAAATATTTTACACAAAGACCATTTTATGACATATTTATTGACAAAAAAGATAAAAATCACCAGGCGAGCTATTATAATTATAGGACTAAAAGGGATTTATTAACTAACACAGGACAGCTGAGTAACTAATTAGGGTCAAATGAAAACGCACGTGAGTGGCTGGAGGAATGGGAGGATGACAGGAGAGACTAGAAAACAAGAGCTGAAATAAGAAACCAAGGATACACAAACTACTAATGATAACAGAATTGTGCCAGTAGTTCAAAAAATAACAAAACATGGACAGAATGTCCAGATCATAATATAAACTGACTCACTTTCTTTGGATGTACAGTGATTGCATTTACATCAATATTTTTCTGAAGATGTCCATTATGTAGCTCAGTTGTTGCGGCGACCTGTAATGTTAGTGATCTTCTCATTCAATCCACAGTGACCCGTCTCTTTTTATTTACACTGTGTCTGGCAATACTTTTGACAAAACATTCTGTTTCCTTTTGAAAAGGCTGTTCATCGCTGGATGCTATGATTGGAGGGTTGCAATAAATAAAACACCTCAACTTTTGCAATGAGGTCATTAGCTCTATGATCCTGCTGAATCAATGTGCATCTGTAAGTAACTAGTAATTAATAGCTCATACTCTTTTCTTTGCACAGGTATTGTCTTTATGTCTTCAACATTGCTATTTGAACTCCACCTACAAAACCATAACTTTATTAATTTATAAGCCCCACCCTACGAGGTTGGGGTTTTGATGGTTTTATTCAGTATCTCTTAAATAAATTGTCTGATTAGCACTATTTATGGTGACAGTCATCTATACCTATGTGCCATCAAAGGTCATTGCCTTTTTTACCTTTGCTTTGATTCCCATGCTAAACCTGCCTGTAACCAAACTTCATGGGGCCAGATCTTGGTTGTTTGCATCTAGAGAGCCTTGTCAGTGTGCTTAGCGATTTGTTCTATATTGGCAGTCTCAGTGCTTTCCTGTCCTCACATAATTCACTCATTCAAAAGACTCTTGTCTCCTCTCACTGATGGTACAATGCCAGATTGCACATCTTTGCTGTTTGTGTACTTGCATACCTCCTTTTCTACCTTCCACTTCTTATGGGCATTGAAGCAGTCAGTTTATTCATGCCTTTGACAAGCCTCGCTTTACCTTGCTGACAGCCGATGGCTCATGAGCAAGAAGTATTTCATCAAAAAATGTTAAAAGCACAAACTACCTTTAAAAATATCTCCTGTTTTATTTTGTTCAAAGGTGAACAGGAAATAAAGTCCTGTGCAGGCATAAATTTTTTGTAAGGTTGCTGTGTAGTTCAGCTGTTGGACAGATATACTGTACCACGTACAGAGGCTGTATAGAATCTATGTCCTGGGCCCTAACACCCTTGGCCACTTCCCCCTCCCCCCATTTCGCTTTGAAATAGTTGAAATGGCTGTTATGATGTCCAGCTTTAAAAATACAGCTTGGTTTGATTTAACTGTCTCGCTGGATAAAGAAACGGTGCTAAATACATGATAGAAAAAATATACTATTACAGTACTGTTCCAAAGTCTGCCCAAAAATTGTTTTAACAAAGTTTCAATGGCCATCCATATTTATGTCAAACTACACAACCAGAAACTACATCAAATAGCTACAAGCTTAAAAAAAAACATGTAATTTTAACTAAAAGTGCCAGCTTTAGCTAAACCCAGTATTTGCTGTGATCTGCTGTTGCATTTTACAAGTCTTAAATTTGCTACATTAATCCCCTCATATAATACACCTGGCTTATCTCTGACATGATAAAAGTTTTTGATTGGTTGACCATTTTCATTTGAAAATAAAAGAATCAAGAGGTCAAGGACAAAAATGAAAGTGTAAGGATAACAAAAACTTTCAAAATCTGGTGCAGTTCCTCTGAGTGTCTTATTTGAGAGACCAGAAGAAGTCTAGTAAGGACCGGCCTAAAATCCTTGCAACTTCATTATGATCCTAAGTTGGCCCTTCAACAGAAAGGAAAAAAAAAACTTGATCAGGAAGGGATTTTCTTTTTTTTTGACATACGTATTTGCCATACTTGGTGGCTGTATCTGAACTAAATATGGACACTTACTATATTAAAAATTTGCTAAAACAACAAATGTGGTGGTGTTCTGATGCTTTTGCAAAGTACTTTACATTTCAAGTTTGTATTAAAAAATGTTTTTAAAAAAGTCCAGGGATGAATCTCGTAAAGATAATATTCAATGTGTTATTAAAATGACAGCAGGCTGGCTGATTTGTGTGTGTGTGTGTGTGTGTGTGTGTGTGTGTGTGTGTGTGTGTGTGCGTGCGTGCGTGCGCCACATGCTCACGCTCTTTTTTTTTTTTTTTTTTGGTATACAGGAAACTGACTTTGCCAAAAGGGCCAAGGGGGTCATAATAAGGCTTGACACAATAACTGGCAGTAACACCATCTCCAAATATGTGCAAACACGGAGGTTTCCATATGCGGAGATGTGGGCAAATTATGGACAACGTGTTTTTCGTCAAAACAGTGAAACAAACAACTTAGCAGAGAGGTCAATATCTGGAATCGAACAACATACTTTCCAAAACTGAAAAATGTAAAGATTTCTTCTTGTTACTGTCGATTAGTTATTATGATGAAAATGGTAACATGGAGTGATCTCTGTGGTCAGTTTTACTTCCACTCAATTACCCAAAGTGCTCTTTTATATTTAAGGTTCTACTTGAGCATGAAGTATCAGTTTCTTCAAGGGTGTACAAACAGACGGTTGACAAACTGCTTCTACTGTTGAATGATAAAGTTGTGAACTACTACAGGTTTGTAGCGAGGGATGGGTGATACCGCCATTTTTCCTTTCAATATGTTACCATTATTTTATGGGAGTTTTTCTTCGATACTGATACTTTTTGCCCCTCAAAGAAAAATCACATGATTGCAGTTTCATTACCAACTTCATTGCAAGGGCAATATGAAATATGAATAAAACTCATGAACATAAATACTTGAAAGAAATGGTTATAAAATGATAATAAAACAGAACAGTGAGCAAAGTAAACAAAATGAAATATAATTCAATTATAATAAAATAATTAAGACTTAAAATTAATGCAAAATTAATTCAATTTCTTAATTTGGTGAAGATTCTCAGTCATCAGAATCTTCACCAAATTAAGAAATTGAATTAATTTATTGCCCTTGCAATAAAGTTGGTAATGAAACTGCAATGATATGATTTTTCTTTAAGGGGCAAAAAGTATCGGTATCGAAGAAAAAGTCCCATAAAATAATGGTATGGCACTGATGGCCTCCCATCAAGCAGTCACTACTGCCTCCAGTGTAGAGCTGTGAGCTCAGCAGCGTCGTGGGCAGCAGAAGTATTATTTCTGAAATGTTACACCATTCATTAAAATTCTATGGTGAGACCAAGCAGCATAATTTTTGGGGGGGGAAAAGCACTGTTAAAGTTTGTAAAATAATAGTGTAAAAATTAAATAAATAAAATCAAAATTAGAAAAAACGCATTGTGAAAAAAATTACACATATATGTTGTTTGCTATTACCATAGAATTTGGATGAATGGTGAAACATTTCAAAAGTAAAAAAATCCTTGAATCCAGTTGGCTTGACTGAGCTTTCCTACAGCATACCTACCCGCCTGCAGTGCGCAGTGAGTTTTCAGCTCTGACATCTGATAGGCTGCCGTAATCATGTGACACAGCAGACCATCTCTAAAACATGCCTGGGCTGGTTTTTCACCAGTTTTCACACATAAATTTAATGCCTAAAACTCTCAGAAGTGAAAGCAAATTGCACGTTTTGTATTAACACGGTGGTATCGCGATATTTACAAAAGTATCGACTCCAAAGTATCGACCTACTGGTATCGAAGTATCAATACTTTGAGTATACTGTATATATGCCCATCCCTGTTTGAAGCACATATGATTATCCACTTTTTTAAGCTGACTAAAATGGAATAAAGTGTGGTATATAATAAACTAAAATTAAATTATCATGCTTGTATTATTTATCCAGTACTTACTGTAAGTACTTCACACTTCCTGTGCGAAGTACATAAGAATAGTCAGTCTTGCCTGCAGTGGAGGGTAGTAAGCATGTTCCCAGTTTGGAGAGGCAAGGTAGGTGACTAAAGGGTGAATGAAGTGAGGAGCTACTCAGAACAGGGTCAGCTGAGGAGGGAATTTTTAGCATCTAAAATCACCAGCTGGACTGGTATTGAAGACTGACTGTACAGGCAGTCACTGACAAGTGATGCACTGTACAGGTACAATGCAAAACTGGGCCCAAGAGCTCAAACGTGTTGCAAGTTAAGAAAACACCTGCAAATGCCTGGTCTGTCTGAGTCTATATTTATATTTTGCTGGGTAATTTAACTAACTGTAATGCTGTTGATATCATCTACCTGCAATGCTCCTGCACTGTGTATATACCAGTAACTGTGTACATATGTACTGTATATTTATTTACTGCTTTGGCTAGCCAAGTCATATCTTATTCTTATGAACTATTGCTCTGAGTGCTGCTATTCCTTTGCTGCTACAATCCTGGAATTTGCCCATCGTGGGACTAGTAAAGGCTTGTCTTATCTTAAATAGACAAAAGAAAACCAAATTAAGAAAGCATCAAAATGACAACAAGTAGATGCTCCAAAAAATCACAGCACTCTCAAACAGAGAAATGAGCTGCAAATACTCACAGCAGCTGCAAATTTAGAAATGCATTCGGCATTGCAAGCTAAGCTGTAGCAGTGAAAAAAAAATTAAACTATTGTTTTTTAAAATTGTAATACATTTATGAGATTTGAGGGTTTGGGTTTTTTTTTTTAACTGACCCTCTTTTTGAGTACCAGCTTGATTCACCCACTTCAGCCACCAAGTCAAAAATGAGGACTTGCTCTCTACTGTATATTGCAGGTGAAACTGGGACAATCCAGTCCAACCCAATTTTATTTATAAAACATTTTAAAACAACAAGCTGACCAGATAGCTGTACACAAAACAAAATAAAAATACATAGGAATAAAATGAGATAAAAGAAATACAGTAAGTAAGAAAAAGAAATAGAATAAAAAGTCAACATCTCTCCCCGGGTCAAAAGCCAGGAAGTAAAAGTGCATTTTGAAATGAGCAGTAAAAACCGTAAGTGAAGGAGTCAGATTAATGTTTAATGGCAATTCATTCCACAGTTTTGTAGCTGAAAAGGCACGATCACCTCTGAGCTTACCCCATGTCTTAGGCACATGCCAGGGTGTAAGGATGGAGTGGGTCTGCGAGGTATAGAGGGGGTGACCCATCAAACACTTAAAACAAATAAAAGGATTTTAAAATGAATCAGAAAGCGTACAGGGAGCCAGTGAAGAGAAGCTAAAATCGGAGTGACATGCTCTTGCTTACGTGCACCAGTTAAAAATCTAGTGGCAGCTTTTGCCACCAATTGTAGGTGGGCAACGGAAGCCTGACTGATCCCGACATACAGCACATTACAGTAGTCATGGCACGAGGTTCTAAAAGCATGGATCACTGTTTCTAAGCATGCAATCACACTGTTGTGCTCTGGCTACTCACAAGTAAGTGGCTATGACTACTCCACACACCCCCACAGTTAAAATCATTTTAACAACATAACGTGAAAATGTTCAAATTTAGCCTGTTAATCGATGTGAGTAAACTATTGCTATTAGCAGAACACGACTCCCTTCCAGTATTCCACAGCTAATTTTTTGCAGATTAAATGCTTTTTTGTACCACACTTCTGTGAGAAAAAAGACATATTTACAGTATTTACAGTTTGCAAATAACTTTTAAAAAATATTAAATTCTGTAATTTAAGAACTATAACTTTGTGATTCTTCCTTGAAAGCTACCTGGATGACCTCTATAGTGCCGACCAGATCAGGAGTGGAAGCTTCATCCAGGATGATCAGTAAAGGGTTTCTTAATAAAGTCATTCTAAATGAGGCTGCTCAATGTTCAGTTCCCTCTGAAGCAGATGAAGGAAAAAACTACAATGTCTGTGCCATTACAATACAGTGCCAATGTGCAGTGTCCTTGAGAGGTAATTTGTGCAAGCATATTATGTTGGCCATGGAAAAATGCAAATAAATGGACATTGGCAAAGATGAACTCAGGAACAGGACAGCCATGTCTCATTTTGAACAACAAAGTTATGAATGGGATGGAAAGCATCTGATTGTGCATCACCAAAACGACTTTGGAGTTGTCAATGTTCAGAGTAAACGTTGCACACGTCTCTGTAATAGCCTAAAAGAAATATGTGTCTGCATCAGACTTTCTGAGATATTACTTAAAGACAGTAATCTGCAAGAGGACACCGAGAACCAGTTGAGAGAAAGCACAACCGTCACTTTAAAAGAGTCAAAATGTGTTGGAGATATGATAGCAGAATTGCATGATTGGTGTCAGAGCTACAATTAAAAGGAAACACCTGTGATTCTCTGTAGTGGAAAATGTTCACCAATTAGCATTTGGACAGTATATCAGGACCACTAAGAAAAGAAAATTCTAAGGCTGCTCGACTATGGAAAAAAAATAAAAAATGCAAAGACAACTTTGAACCACATGCATTTATATCATATTACAGGGAAAAGGACTCGTGCACTGCAAAGTGTTAGGCCTTGCTCACAGTTCAGGATTTCCTCCTTTCAAAGAGCAGTTGGAGGTGGGAGACAAAGAAAACTAATGTATGTAAAATTAGGCCCTTCAAAATTTTCTGTCCCATGAGGAGAGATCACTGATCCCAAACTGTTAAACCACTGAAAGTGTTGAACTGTTGAACCAATGAAATGTTTCTGACTGCTTTCACACAGTCATGGAAAATCTTAAAAAGTAATGATATCGTAAAGTATTCTTTTCTTGGCCAAGAAAAGTCATTACATTTTGTAAAATTATAGAGTGTTTTTGAACAGTAATGCAAGTAGTATCTGTAGTCACTAATGGCATTAAATTGATTATGTTACATGGAAAATGTCCTAATGTGCAGGTCCAAATTCACTGAGATACACATAAAGGCATTTGCAGGAACTGGAAGAAAATGTCTTGGAGGCGCAAACAAGCAGGCTGTTACCATGGAGATGAACAAGATGAGCATTGTGTTACCCAGACCTATGTAAATGTAGTAAATATTAATGGACTGTAGGTTATGGTTCCTTAAATGGACAAATAAAAGTATTGATCTGTTTAACAAAATGTGATGGAAACATGTGACTATAAATGTGAAGACTTAATGTCAGCAAAATGTTTTTTTTCAGCATCTGATGTATCATCTCATTCATAACTGTTTTAGTGTGCATTCAATGGTTGGTATGTTTAAGGTGCCTTGTGTTCATCAAAAAGTGCATAACATTATCATAATTTCTGGAGGTTGTATCCTGAAAAAAAATGTGACTGACTAATGTGATTGTTGCTGATGTGAGACTGATACTGGTTTACTTATATGTGAGAGGGTGATGCATTCTGGTGATGAAACTTGTTTCATTTCATGTTTGTTGATTAATTATATGCTATCATATATGTAAACTGATTGGGTTAATATTAAATTCAATTGTAAAATGCAAAGTTGTTTGTAAAGGGAAAAAACTAACTACACATTAGTTACTTTTTAGATAGATAGATGTACTTTATTGATCCTAAACAGGGAAATTACAGTGTAACAGCAGCATGACAGTAGATGACCCAAACCAACAGAAATACACACAGCATAATAGAAAAAGGAGTTAGCCAGTGAAGTAAAAATATTTAGATAACGTTATATACTATACTACACAGGCTACTACTGGGTTAAATAGATGATCCTTATGAATTTATGAAGAGTGGTGACTGTACAAAGAAGGATTTTAAGGCACAGGGTACAATATGAGGTACCAATTATATTGCAAGGCACAGCATGGCAGCATTGTTATGACAAGAATTCAACATCAGAGTGAGTTACTGTGCAGTGAAATGGCATGTGGCAGGAAAGATTTGCTATGATTTGCTATACCTAACCGTTCGACAGTGAAGCTGTAGCAGCCTGCTGGAGAAAGTGCTCCGCTGTCTGTCCAGTGTGTGGTGGAGGGGGTGATCAGGATTGTCAGAATCAGAATCAGAATCAGGTTTATTGCCATTGTTCATGTAGTACACAAACTAGGAATTTGTCTCGGTGCAATGCTGCAACATTAAACATGAAGAGATAAAAGAAATAAACTATACATGCAATAAAGTGTAGAATAAGAGTAAGTGGTACTGGTCAGCAGTTAAAATATATTAGCAAGCAGCAGATACTGCGGAGAACCATATAGTGCAGTCGGTAATGCAGGAAGAAAACAGTGATGATTGACATGAGTCTGGTTGAGCTGCTGTACATAGTACACGAGAGTCAATAAGTCACTTAGTGTTCAGCAGTCTGATGGCAGAGGGGAAGAAGCTGTTCATATGACGGGAGGTTTTAGTCTGGATGGACCGAAGTCTTCTACCAGAGGGGAGGGGGGCAAACAGTACGTGACCAGGGTGTGAGGGATCGGCTATGATCCGGCCAGCACGCCTCCGGGTCCTGGAGATGTACAGATCCTGGAGAGATGGGAGCTTGCAGCCGATCACCTTCTCAGCAGTGCGCACGACGCGCTGCAGCCTTAGTCTGTCCCTGGCAGTGGCTCCTGCGTACCACACGGTTATGGAGGTGGTGAGGATGGACTCGATGATGGCTGTGTAGAACTGCACTAACATCTTGGTGGGTAGCTTGAGCTTCCTCAGCTGCCGCAGGAAGAACATCCTCTGCTGGGCTTTTTTGATGAGTGAGCTGATGGTCGGCTCCCATTTGAGGTCCCTGGTGATGGTAGTGCCTAGGAAGCGGAAGGAATCAGCAGTGGTGATGGGAGAGCCTGAGAGGGTGAGGGGGGGCAGAGGGGTAGTGACTTTCCTGAAGTCTACAATCATCTCCACTGTCTTCAGAGCGTTCAGCTGCAGGTTGTTATTGTTGCACCAGGACGCCAGCTGGGCCACCTCTCTCCTGTAGGCGGACTCGTCGCCGTTGGAGATGAGCCCGATGAGGGTGGTGTCGTCCGCAAACTTGATCAGCTTGACAGACTGGTGGCTGGAGGTGCAGGAGTTGGTGTAAAGGGAGAAGAGTAGGGGGGAAAGTACACAGCCCTGGGGTGATCCGGTGCTGATGCTAGTAGAGTCTGAGACAGTCTTTCCCAGCCGCACATGCTGCCTCCGGTCCGTCAGGAAGTCGGTGATCCACCTGCAGAGGGAGTCAGGCACGTTGAGCAGGGACAGCTTGTCCCGGAGCAGAGCGGGGCGGATGGTGTTGAATGCGGAGCTGAAGTCCACAAACAGGATCCTGGCGTAGGTTCCCGGGGAGTCCAGGTGCTGCAGGATGGAGTGGAGGGCCAGGTTGACTGCGTCGTCTACAGACCTGTTGGCTCGGTAGGCAAACTGCAGCGGGTCCAGGAGAGGGGTGGTGATGGACTTGAGGTGGGGCAGGACCAGGCGCTCAAAGGACTTCATGACTACAGAGGTGAGCGCTACAGGTCTGTAGTCATTAAGTCCAGTGATCCGTGGCTTCTTGGGGACAGGGATGATGGTGGAGGATTTGAGGCAGGACGGCACGTGGCATAACTTAAGGGAGGTGTTAAAAATGTCTGTGAAGACAGGAGTCCATGATGGATCGCAGTTTTTTCAGTGTCCTCCTCTCCACCACAGTCTCAAAAGTCTCTGACCTGAGACCAATCACAGAGCCAGCCCTCTTGATAATCTTGTCAAGTCTGTTGGTGTCACTGGCTCTGATACTGCTACCCCAACAGACAGCAGCAAAGAAGATGGCGCTGGCGACAACGGCCTGGTAGAAAAACTCCAGCATCCTGTTGCACACACTGAAGGATCTCAGCTTCCTCTGAAAGTAGAGTCTTCTCATCCCCTTCGTGTACGCAGCATTGGTGTTTGATTTCTATTCCAGCCCGTTGCTGATCATGACACCCAGGTATTTGTAGTCCTCAACTACCTCCACATCCACTGCCCCCCCCGCCCCCCCCCCCAGCAGTGGCTAGATGGTATTAAAGGCACTGGAGAAATCAAAGAATGCGATTCGCACTGATAAAGATACACATAACATTTTAAATTGTGACTTTTGTGAGTTTTAGCTTTGTAAAATATGTCCATTGCTCACATGTATATTGTTAAAACATAAAAACCCAACTTCATGCCAAATGGAACACTGCCTTTATTTAGTTAAACTCTTAAACATACAAACATACATATTGCAATTCCTCAGTCTTGTGATGTCACAGATGAACAAGTTTCACCTTTGGTTCCGAAACACACATTCATATTGGTTGTCAAACTGCCTCTGCTGCAGGCAAACGCTTGTAACAAAGCTACAACATTGTGCATCAGTAAACGGAACAAAGTTCAGTGCTGGAACACAGTCCTGACTTTTCAATGTCTAACACTAGTTTGGTTATCTAAACATTTTTCAAAAATTGTCAGCACAAGGTCTAGCATTTTCAACATGAATCCATGGGTCGCCAGATCAACAGCTTCCATTCTTGATTTTACGGCCCCCGTAGCTCCCCTCAGGTGGGACCTGTAAATCCAAATTGTCTGTGAGAAACACTGCTCACCTCAAACTATTTATAGCAATAAACTTGAAGTAAAGAATTGTCATTTATGAACATCATACAAACTGTGCGTGAAAACTTGACACAAGATAAAGTGAACTTTAAAGGATAAACTTTCGTCATGTTAAGTTTGTCAGTGTAATGTGTAAATTTTATTCTGTTAATGTTTTTGGAAAGCTTACTCCATCAAGGACAATGCAGTAAGTCATATGAAAAGCCTGAACACTGTCATATCCGGCTCTAGGGAGCCGGGCAATCAGAGCCAGGGACAAGCCAGTGAGTCGAGATGGTTTATTTTGGGTAAGGGATAAGGGATGAGGAGAGCACAGATACTCATGCAGAGGTACACTCACAGGTTGCACAGCGCAGAGGTAAGCAGCTCGTACCGGACGTGGGGGTAGCAAGACGTACATCCTCACAGCGGGATACAAACACAGGAATGCTGCAAGGGGAGTTGAGGCTGACACCAGACGAAGGGGCTTCAGCCTAGCAGTGCTTATGTCGCAGCCCCGAGTCATCGAGGCTGCTCCTATTTATCCTCATTGGCAGCGCCCCAGCTGATGAAGACTAATTGGCCCCAGCCGTCCATAATGCTGCCAGCTGGGGGCCAGCTGAGACGCTGCTCAATGGGAGGCAGGGATGAGGGAAAACATGGGCTCAGTGCCGAGACGGCATCTCAACCCATGGTGACAGAGCCCCTCCCTCAAGGTCGGGCTCCTGAACGACCAGGAACATCCCAGCCCCCCCCCCCCCCACCTAGGGTGGGAGGAAGGGAGGCGGACCGGAGGGGAAGAAGCCAAGGGAAGGACAACACCAATGGGGCAATGTAGGGTAGCGGGAAAGAAAAACCCAAATACAATACTGACAACAGAACAATTAACCCAGGTACAGATGGGGAGAAGAACTGGGTCAGCACGCCGGTTACATACTACCCAGAGAGTACCAACCATGCGTGACCCAGAGCAAGAAAAAAAAAAAAGAACCACCAAAAAGGTACAGGGCAAAAAATGCTGAGTATGGTCAAATAAAGGGAAAACACAATACACAGCACCAATATAAGTACATACACACAGTCACCAAGAAAAGTGAGGGTGACTGGAACAAATGGACAATTACAGAGCATGGTGTTACGGAAAACAAGGCACATGACTCTATAATGAACCAACAGGGCATAAAAAAGAAATACTGAGTGCAGGCAAAGAAAAACCCACACACATGAATATATAAATACCCACAGTCACCTAAAGAAATGAAAGTGACTGGAATGAATGGGCAACTGCAGAGTATGGTCTGAAAGGGAACAAAACATAACTCTACAATGCAAAAACGAGACTAAAAACATGGTACAAAAAATAAAATGCTGGGTACGAGGGAAGGAAAACGCACAGCACTATAAATACACATCCACCAACAGGACAGACATTACACCCAAGTGACCTTAATAACGATAAAAGAAAAAGTGACACCCGAGGTGTATGGCAGGCAGAGTCCAAAAATAGCCGAGATGGCTCCGGAGATCTCCCCGCCCATTGTCCAGCTGGCGAATCAGGGGAAGAGAAATGTTCGGACGGCGAACTCTGGACCCAGATCCCAGGAATCCAGTCCAACGGCTGCCGAACCAGGCCGCCCAAAGGCAAACACAGACCAGTGGGGGGAAACCAGATCGCCGAACCGAAAGTTTTGCGGGTCGGGTCGTCGACCCGCATCACTCAACCACCAGGACCGTTGAGACGGACGAAGGGTCAGAGCGGATCCCGGTGGAAGAGGCTCAGGGGAGAGCCGATGACGAGGGCGGCGGGCCTCAGGGAAACGGCCACCTCCTCACCGGACCTGGACAACACTGGGGCAGCACCCACGTCGGACCCCGATCGGGCCTCAGGCGAACCCACGTTGGACCCCGATTGGGTCTCGGGCGAACCCACGTTGGACCCCGATTGGGTCTCGGGCGAACCCACGTTGGACACTGCACCAGAACCGACCTCCAACGTTGAACCCGGACCCTCCAGCACCACGAGGAACAGCAACTCCTCGCCGGTGACCCTGGAAGAAGGCTCAGAAGAGAAAACAGAACCGGGATCAGGATCACCGGCAGCGCCAGAACCCGGCGAGACGAGCTCAGACGCAGCGGGCGGCTGCACCCTGCTCGTCTCCCCTGGAGATAGGCTGAAGTGCTCAAAGATAAAAAGAGAGAAAAGAAAGGAGAGCACTCGCCTGATCTCGGGTTCTGACGCCGTCCAGGACTGCGAAGATCCAGGATCCGTCGTCAGGAGGTCGTTGTCAGGCTCCCATCTAGCCGCGTCGGGCCCCGCAGCCAGCACGATGGTCAGCGCAGCTTGAGATTCCTCCAGCTCAGGTAACCCCGCCGACGACCCACTCGGCGTGAAGCCAGAAGAATCTCGTCCCGCTGGACCGAACCGCTCCTCCGTGGAGACCCAGGGACGCTCAGTCGTCAGCGTAGACTCCACGCAGCAGTCAGTCCCCCTCCTCCGTCCGCAATGTAGCAGCGGAACCACAGGCCCTCTCCATATCCCACCACGTTGACCCGGAGCCGGGGACCGCTCGGCGGAGAGAGACACAGAGGATGCGGGATTAGGGATACAGGTTACAGCAGGTGGGGAGAGTTCAGGGAGCTGCGAACCCTGAACTTCTCCTCCAGGGATGTGACAGAGCAAATCATTAAGCAGGTGTGAAAAAACAATGACTTGCCTGCCCCCTGGAGGTTGAGTATCGCCTGCTGTAGTGGAATCTGCTTCTTCCTCTCCCCGCCCGGCGATAACGGAGGACCCCCCGGGAATTCGTCTGAGGATCGCTCGCGTTGTCTCCAGCTGAGAGCTCACCAGGCCGGGATTCCAGGCACACACAGCGGTCAGGAAGCGCGTCGAGGAGGAGGGGGAAACAGCCGGGGTGAGCCAGCCCGAATGTCCAGGAATGACAGCGGGGGAACGAGGCTCAGGGGACGAGGCTGTAGAATCTCCACACTGATGAGGCGAAGGGATGACAGCTGCGTGGGAGGAACGGTCCTGACGATGACCCAGAACTGGATCCGGACGAGGTTCGTGCAGAGGTGACTCGGCGATGTGATGACGACTACTCCCAGGGAACGAAGCGAGGGGGAGACCCAGGATTCGCCGCTCCAGATCGGAGATCGAGACGAGGGAGGCGTCGAGCACGGGAAAGCTTCGTAGCCCTGAAGTCCTCACCATCAATCTCACTGCCGCCGCCACATGCCTGAAGGTGGTGACAGGAAACACAGTAGAGCTCGCGACAGCCACTCGACCCCGGACATAACTGCTGTCAGCTGCGGCTCCTTGAAGGGAATCCCGAGTGACGTGACGCAGGTCGGGGGAAGTCCTCTGGTTGGCGCGAACTCCCGGACTGGAATAACGGCAGGAACGGGACTCCGAAGCGGGGAAAGACGTCGCCCACTTCGACTCCCTGCCGGGATTTCCATCCACCCCGTGGAGCTTCTCTTGCTGTGTACCTGCAGCGTCTATCCTGGCACTGTCCTCCAGATGGTACAGAGAGTGAGGGTGACAGTCCAGGAGTTCCTCAGCACGGCCCGGATGCCAGCGTCTCGCGTTGGAGGCGTCGTGCAGGGTGAAGAACGTCCCGTCGACAGCCTCCGAGATGGACCTCAGCTCGTCGCCCTGGCGCCGGAAGTGACTCCTGGGAAACGGCATGCTAGCAGCGCTGACACCCGGACAGAAAGGTACATTTCCACAGCGACTCACGGCCGCCGGCAACTCTTCTGGCTGCGACATACTGTCATATCCGGCTCTAGGGAGCCGGGCAATCAGAGCCAGGGACAAGCCAGTGAGTCGAGATGGTTTATTTTGGGTAAGGGATAAGGGATGAGGAGAGCACAGATACTCATGCAGAGGTACACTCACAGGTTGCACAGCGCAGAGGTAAGCAGCTCGTACCGGACGTGGGGGTAGCAAGACGTACATCCTCACAGCGGGATACAAACACAGGAATGCTGCAAGGGGAGTTGAGGCTGACACCAGACGAAGGGGCTTCAGCCTAGCAGTGCTTATGTCGCAGCCCCGAGTCATCGAGGCTGCTCCTATTTATCCTCATTGGCAGCGCCCCAGCTGATGAAGACTAATTGGCCCCAGCCGTCCATAATGCTGCCAGCTGGGGGCCAGCTGAGACGCTGCTCAATGGGAGGCAGGGATGAGGGAAAACATGGGCTCAGTGCCGAGACGGCATCTCAACCCATGGTGACAAACACTAGGGGTGGGTAATGTGGACTTAATGTTTTATCAAATGTATCTAGTATTTGTTGTGATATTATAGATGACAATAAAAATATAGTCCAGCTTTTTGGCTATCAGTGAAAGCTTCACACATAAGCATTGTTCTAAAAAGAAAAGCACCCATAATAAAACTGCTTCAAAAAGTGTACAGTGTTTGTAATGAAACACTAGTTTGAAATGTAAACAAAAGTAATGCATTTTTTTCATACTGTTATGGCACAAACAAGCTGTGAGTGCATCTCACACACAAATATGTTATCAACTATAACTTATCGTTATTACCTAGGGATGATTTTTAACACACACACATGCATACATATATAATTGTGCTCATAAGTTTATATACCCTGGCAAAATTTATTTAAACTAATCCCATTTTAATAATTTAAAATTCCATTATTATATTAACTAACCATAATCAGGCGGAGCAGTGGTTAGCACTGTGGCAGCACAGCAAGAAGGTCACAGGATCGATCCCACCCCCTAACCATTGCTGTTAAGTTCAAGTTTCCAACTCATGTTTCATGGGTGACTATTTTATTTAGCTATGGCAACTTTTTATAATAGGCTGTTCAAACTTCTATTGTTGCACTTGTCTGCATCGTTCATTTCCTAAAAAGTTAATTTATTTACTGTATATATTTTTATTTTGTTCATTTGAGAATATTTTATTTGCTGGTGACAGTTCACAGTTTTTGTCAGTAAAGTTGTTCCCACTTATACAAAAGATAAGCAGTTTTATGTTTTGCATTATGTTTCCTTACTGTACCAAAAATGAACCAAACCATGACCGTGAAACCAAGGGACGTACTGAACCGTGATTTTAGGAATACTGTTACACCCCTAATAGAGAAAGAGAGAGAGAGCAAGAGAGAGAGAGAGATGTGTGTGTGAGTGAATAATTCTGGTATAAAAGAAATAACTTATACCTTCTCTTTTTCCCACCGGATGGGAGAGTGAGTAGACTACAAACTTCTTTGAAAATCTGTGGTGCTAAGGGTGCAGGAGTCCCTACTGCCAAGTGTTCAGTGTAGGAGGAGTGGGGGTTGATAGATGAAGTGTGCTGGGTGGATAGAGTGGACTGGGTAAGGACTGCAGTGTGTGAGGTGATTTTGGTTGTCTTAGTAGTGTTTGTGGCACTAGTGTGGATGGCTGTGTTGGTAGTAAAGCTACCAGTACTAGTGGGGATTGTGGTGCTGTTGGCCCTCGTGGTGGTAGCTCTGCTAGAGGCACTGGTGGGAATAGTTGTGTTGGTGGTAGTGCTACTGACACTAGTGGGGATTGTTGTGCTGATGGCACTAGTGGTAGTAGCTGTGGCAGAGACACTGGTGGAGATGGTTTTGTTGGTGGTAGCTGTGCCAGTTCGCTTTCTTTTTGTTCCTCTCTGCATTTTCTAGAAACAAGGAGCGAAGGAATGTCAGTCTTACCCAGGATTTATACTGACTCCAGATGCAGTACGTTGCAGATGCAGTGCGGATGGCCCCTTGTGTCTGTCCCTACCAAATCTGTTTGTGTTTTGCAGCGGCATGGATGAGAACAGAGTTTGAAATACAAGATCATGCCAGAATTATACAAAATAACCTCACGAGAAAGACCCAAGAGTGATCCGATCGCGATCACGTGATGACAACAAGGAAGTGTGATGCAGCAACTCACCACCTGGGTTTTTGGGCTCTAAATAAAATGTAAGTAGTCTGTTAAATACCGTGAGAAACAGCTATTAAATACCGTGAGATATCATGGGATTTCCTTGCAGACTATATCCAGCATCTGTCAAAAATAGACTTGTTGCGCTTCATTAGTGAACTGAATCTGACAAGCCGGATTCATTCCATAGTGGTTCGGACCAGGTGGGGATTAGAAATTTAACAGGAATGGGAACTGTTTGCTACGGAGTCCGGATCACAGCCGTAACATACTGCATCCATAGTCAGTGTAAATCCAGGGTAAGGGTGAATAAGTCTACAGTTCAACAAACTGTAATCATTTCTGGAGGGGGAAGTGTCCATTTTTAATGACTCACATATGACAAAAATACAGTTAATAGGTACATGATGAACTGACACTAGTAGAATTAAATAATGGGTACATACAGTATCTAGGAAGGTAATCTGTGAGCTGACATATTCGGACACGCAGTCACTATGGGTAGCTACAAAGGAGTATTATCCTGACAGTTCTAACAGAAATACAGATGATATTGCTACTTATAATCAACATACATTTCAGACTGAAAAAAATCATTTAATCTGATTACCTATGTATGATTAGTAAATTACATTTCTTAAACCAATCAATTTAGTCTTGTTGACTACATATGAAGAATAATTGACATTTTGGACAGAAATCCACTTATACTGAATACCAAGATATCATCATCAATAAACATGTCTACCAGAAATATATTTATTCTGTTTAGCTACATGAGCTAAGTAACTGAAATTTCTGCCATAAATGCATTTTTTGCTACCTACAAATTATCTTCAATAGATATTTCTGCCAGAAATTTCTTTTTCAAAATAAGAATGTATGAACAGTAATTGACATTTCTGCCAGAAATGCATTTGTTGTGACCTATATATGATCATCAATACTTATTTCTGACAGAAATTTATTTATTCAGGTTAGCTATATATGAACAGTCATTGGCATTTCTGTCAGAAATACATTTATTGTTACCTACATATCATCCACAATAGATATTTCTGACGGAAACTCATTTACTCAAAATAACAATATATGAATAGTAATTGACATTTCTGCCAGAAAAAAATTTATTACCTACATATTATCATCAATAGATATTTCTGCCAGAAATACTTTTATTCAGGTTAGCTATATATGAACAGTAATTTACATTTCTGCCAGAAATGCATTTATTGCTATCTACATATTATCATCAAGATATATTTCTGCCAGAAATACTTTTATTCAGCTTAGCTACAAATGAACAGTAATTAACATTTCTGCCAGAAATACATTTATTACCTAAATATCATCATCAATAGAAATTTCTGACAAAAATTCATTTATTCCAAATAACAATATATGAACAGTAACTGACATTTCTTCCAGAAATACATTTATTGCTACCTACATATCATCATCAATAGATATTTCTGACAGAAATTAATTTATTCAGGTTAACAACATATGAACAGTAATTAAGATTTCTGCCAGAAACACATTTATTGTTAACTACATATCATCAACAGATATTTCTGCCAGAAATCCAGTTATTATAGTTAGCTATATATGCACAGAAATTGGCATTTGCATTTATGGTTCCCTACATATCATCATCAATAGATATTTCTGACAGAAATACTTTTATTCAGGTTAGCTACAAATGAACAGTAATTAACATTTCTGCCAGAAATACATTTATTTCCTAGATATCATCAATAGAAATTTCTGGCAGAAATTCATTTATTCTAAATAACAATGTATGAACAGTAACTGACATTTCTCCCAGAAGTACATTTATTGTTACCTACATATCATCATCAGTAGAAATTTCTGACAGAAATTAATTTATTCAGGTTGGCTACATATGAAGAGTAATTAACATTTCTGCCAGAAACACACTTATTGTTACCTACATATCATTATCAACAGATATTTCTGCCAGAAATCCAGTTATTATTGCTAGCTATATATGAACAGTAATTGGCATTTTGCAGAAATGCATTTGTTGTTACCTACATATCATCATCAATAGAAATTTCTGACAGAAATTCATTTATTCCAAATAACAATATATGAACAGAAATTGGTATTTCTTCCAGAAATGCATTTATTGTTACCTACATATTATCATCAATAGATATTTCTGACAGAAATACTTTTATTCAGGATAGCTACAAATAAACAGTAATTGACATTGTTGACAGAAATACATGTATTACCTAAATATCATCATCAGTAGCAATTTTCGTCATGTTGTTAAAAATCCCTGGGTGCTACTGAATGTATAGATACAACCAAGGGAGTGAGAGCGGGACTGAATATGAAAGTAAGCAAGAGTGAGGGGGTGATGAATGGAGGTGGTGATGGTGGGTTGATTTTGTGCGGCGCTTTGCGTGTCGCGTGGCATCAGAATCAGAATCAGAAAAGATTTATTGCCAAGTACATTAACAGATCACTGATAACATACGAGAGAATTTGACTTGACACAGAAAATGAACCTGCATTTCCAGTGACACGGCTGCATCGGGGACGCGCCTGCCAACAGGATAGAGGGTACAGGTAGCATAAGAATAAGAATAATACGAGGAACAATAGGAAGGAGCAAAAAAATCATTGATTCAGAATACTGGTTGCATAATCAATCAATATTATGATTACAAGGGAAAAAAAAGCTCTCGATGCACATACGCAAGACAGGATTCACAGGACACAAGACACAAGAGAGCAGTGTGTGTATCTTTATTCAGTTCATGGATCAATGTGTGTGCGCTGTTGAGCAATGTTGATGATAATAAGAGAACAACAAGGGCACTTGGCAGGAGATGTTTTGTCTGGCTACCGCCGATCGTCCTTGCGATTATCTGGGCAGGCTGTCCAGATGGCTGTCCAAGGCCTTGTGCTCGATGATTTTGAAAACACAGACTGCAGACAGCCAGGAGGAATTTTCATGGGGAAATTGAGCCAAATCGGACTGATCACAGAGAAGGCTTTTTATTTCTTCTGTAGATTCAGTACTTAATCCTTCATTGCGGGGCTTTAAGTCCATCGTGGAAAGACCTAAGCGAGACCATGATGTAATCCACCTTCTGAGACAGTTCTCCATTTGTCGCTATCAGGGTCTTCTCCAATTTTTCAATTTGACAGATGCACCTCGCCTGGCCAGCATTTTGATAGGTTGTATCCATCTTCAGCAATTTGCGGTACACCAGGACAATCCCAGTTCCAATCAGAAAGATCCCGATCACCATTATCACGAAGACATACAAATCTTCAATATCTTCGATAGAGAGATTAGTGAGACACAAGATCTTCCAATTACTTGTGTCACGTAAATAGCCCGCTGGAGCCGTTCCTGCGGGACAGACAGCTTCCCCCGGAGCACTTTTCCTTGTTGAAAAAATAGTGTCAATTGTGTTCAAAGCCCAGCTTATTAACTCCATAATTTCTTTCTTTCGACGGTCGCAGTTAGACGCAGACAGACAACAGCAAGCTGGGATCCAGTAGTTGGGGGGGAAGGAAAAAAAGTCAGAGCAAGAGAGAAGGAAAAAGCGTCTGCTCTCTTGGGAGGGCGGAAGTGAAGGCATCTCGAGGTACCTGCAGTGGTCTGCTGATCAGTCACTCGGGTGGGCACCAGGGGTGGGGGTCTGCTTCTGTGGCCTGCGGCGGCAGTCTCCCCGGCCACTGCCTGGCACTGGTGCGTGTTCAGGCTCACTGCATCTGCTTTGCAGCCGCCTTAAGAAACAAGAGTGAATGAGGGGTGAGCTTGAACGGGTACAGGAGTGAGAGAGAATGGGTGGGTCCGGGTGAGTGAGAGTGTGGGAGTGCATATGGGTGTGGGGAGGGGTGTGTCTGCGAGTCGGGAGGTGCTGGATTAATAGGGGTAGTGCCTCTCGGCAATGTGGGCTCCCCTGTGCAGGAGGGACTTCTTTTACCATGGGGGTCCCCGGGGTGTGCAACGGTGGCGCTGGGGGGGGTCTGCTGTGGGGGTGCCTGGGGGGCTCATGCCGGTGGGCGCAGGCTGGTCTCCGGCTCGGGAGGTGGGATTGCTGGCATCCGGGCGTCTGGGGCCCGGGGGCGGGCATTGGCCCCGCTGGGGGGGTAGGGGACTGGCAGGTCCGGGGATGTGGGCTCCCCGCGCCGGCCTCCTGGCAACCTGGCCTCCCTTGATCATCTCTCTGGGGGCGGATGCCTGGCTTTCCTGGGGCTTGCTGACCTCGGACGTTTGTGCCCTGTGGGGGTTGGTGGCACTTCCTTGCCTGCTCGGGGTTCCCGAGGGGAGAGCTGCTGCAACCGGCCCCCCACATTGTATGTTTCCTGACAAACCACTCACATGCACACACTTATTTTGCGCGTGCTCTCATATATACCCACGCAGACGTACATGCACAAGTGTTTCTCCTTTAACAGATGCGGAAATTAGACTCGTGTTGAGATATCTTCGGTGGAAGAAGCAGTTTGTCTTCTGTTTGTTTTAGTTGTTGGTTTCTTTGTCTTTTTGTCTGTTCCCCTCCCTTTTCTTTCCCCCTCCACACACTTCCTTTCCCTCTTCCCCATCCGGTCTTCCATGGGTAAAAAAATTAAAATAAAGTATTTAAAGTTATTACAGGAGGAGTTTACAACAATATACAATACATAGTTAGGTACTGTATAAGCTCCTCTTGGCAAAGTAAATCTGTTTTGGCACAATAAGGGTGACAGATCCCTGTTCTGCCTGCCTAGCTGCCTGACAGGACAAGGAGAAAAAAAAAAGAAATTCATTTATTCCAAATAACAACATATGACCAGCAATAGACATTTCTCCCAGAAATACATTTATTGTTACCTACATATCATCATCAATAGATATTTCTGACAGAAATACTTTTATTCAGGTTTCCTACAAATGAACAGTTAATAACATTTCTGACAGAAATACATGTATTACCTAAACATCATCATCAATAGAAATTTCTGACAGAAATTCATTTATTTCAAATAACAATATATAAACAGTAATTGACATTTCTCCCAGAAATACATTTATTGTTACCTACATGTCATCATCAACAGATATTTCTGCCAGAAATCCAGTTATTATTGTTAGTTATATATGCACTGTCACCATGGGGTGAGACGCCGGCTCGGCGCTCAGCCCATGCTCCTTCTCATCCCTGCCTCTCATTGGGCAGCGTCTCAGCTGGCTCCCAGCTGTCAGTGTCACGGGACAGCTGGGGCCAATTAATCCTCATCAGCTGGGGCGCTGCTAATGAGGATAAAGAGGAGCAGCCTCGATCACTCGGGGCTGCGACATAAGCACTACTAGGCTGGAGCCCCTTCGTCTGGTGCCAGCCCCTGCCTCATCTTCAGCATTACTCGTAAGTGTCTTCCCGTAAGGAGTATTGTGCCTTTGTACCCCCATGTCCGGTGCTAGCCCGCTACTTGCCTTACTGTATCACTTGGGAGTACCATCTTGTATGAGTGACCTGTGTATTGGAGTCCTTTGCCCAGTGCCAGCTCTCTGGCTGCTTAACCCATGATTGTTACCTGCTGTGAGTTCTCTAGCTGTGTACCCCTACGCCCGGTGCCCACTGTTTACTCTATTGCTGTTCTGCCCATGAGTGTTAATGTGTATGAGCATCTGTGCTTTCCTCATCCCTTACCCCTGTCACCAATAAACATCATAACTCACTGGCTCGCCCTTGGCTCTCATTGTGTGTGGCTCCCCAGAGCCACACGTGACATGCACTGTCATTGGCATTTCTGTGAGAAATACATTTATTTTTACATACATCATCAATAGATATTTCTGCCAGAAATACTTTTATTCAGGTTGGCTACATATCAACAATAATTATTATTTCTGCCAGAAATCCATTTATTGCTTCCTACATATGTATCATCAATAGATTTTTCTGCCAGAAATACTTTTATTCAGGTTAGCTATATATGAACAGTAACAAACATTTCTGACAGAAATACATTTATTGCCGACATATCATCATCAATAGATTTTTCTGCCAGAAATTCAGTTATTGTTGTTAGCTACATATGAACAGTAATTGTCATTTCTCCCATAAATACATTTATTGTTACCTACATATCATCATCAATAGATATTTCTGGCAGAAACACTTTTATTCAGGTTAGCTACATATGAACAGTAATTAACATTTCTGCCAGAAACCCATTTATTGTTGCCTACATATCATCATCCACAGATATTTCTTCCAGAAATCCAGTTATTGTTGTTAGCTATATATGAACAGCAATTGGCATTTCTGCTTGAAATGCATTTATTGTTACCTACATATCATCATCAATAGATATTTCTGATAGAAATACTTTTATTCAGGTTTGCTACAAATGAACAGTTAACATTTCTGACAGAAATACATGTATTACCTAAACATCATCATCAATAGAAATTTCTGACAGAAATTCATTTATTCCAAATAACAATATATGAACAGTAATTGGCATTTCTCCCAGAAATACATTTATTGTTACCTACATATCATCATCAACAGATATTTCTGCCAGAAATCCAGTTATTATTGTTAGCTATATATGCACAGTAACTGACATTTCTGCCAGAAATACAATTATTGTTACCTACATATCATTATCAATAGATATTTCTGCCAGAAATACTTTTATTCAGGTTGGCTACATATCAACAGTAATTGTTATTTCTGCCAGAAATACATTTATTGTTACCTACATATCATCATCAACAGATATTTCTGCCAGAAATACTTTTATTCAGGTTAGCTACATATGAACAGTAATTGTCATTTCTCCCATAAATACATTTATTGTTACCTACATATCATTATCAATAGATATTTCTGCCGGAAATACTTTTATTCAGGTTGGCTACATATCAACAGTAATTATTATTTCTGCCAGAAATACATTTATTGTTACCTACATATTATCATCAACAGATATTTCTGCCAAAAATACTTTTATTCAGGTTAGCTACATATGAACAGTAATTAACATTTCTGCCTGAAATACATTTATTGTGACCTACATATCACCATCAATAGATATTTCTGCCAGAAATACTTGTATTCAAGTTAGCTATATATGAACAGTAACTAGCATTTCTGCCAGAAATACACTTATTGTTACCTACACATCACCAACTATAGATATTTCTGCCAGAAATACTTTTATTCAGGTTAGCTACATATGAACAGTAATTAACATTTCTGCCTGAAATACATTTATTGTGACCTACATATCACCAACTATAGATATTTCTGCCAGAAATACTTTTATTCAGGTTCACTATATATGAACAGTAACTAACATTTCTGCCAGAAATACATTTATTGTTACCTACAGTGGCATGAAAAAGTGTTTGCCCCCTTCTTGATTTCTCTTTTGTTTTTTTTGTATGTCACACTTAAATGTTTCTGATCATCAAAAAAAAATTAAATATTAGACAAAGATAACACAAGTAAACACAAAATGCAGTTTTTAAATGAAGGTATTTATTATTAAGGGTAAAAAAAAAATAAAATCCCAACCTACATGGCCCTGTGTGACAAAGTGATTGCCCCCTAAACCTAATAACTGGTTGGGCCACCCTTATCAGCAACAACTGCAATCAAGCGTTTGTGATAACTGGCAGTGAGTCTTTTACAGTTCTGTGGAGGAATTTTTTGCCCACTCATCTTTGCAGAATTGTTGTAATTCAGCCACACTGGAGGGTTTTCGAGCATGAACTGCCTTTTTAAGGTCATGCTTAAGTTGATCCTTCAACTTGTCTTTTAGACCCTATTCTTACCAGGTTATTTAAAAAAAGTCTTTCCATTTATTGGCAGTCATATTCTTTAAATAATCAATTCTTCTTTAAGATTAGGCCATGTACCGCAGGCTTTTAAAACTGCTGTTCATGCCAATAATGAGTTTTCTTCCAACTCAAAGCTCAGTCATGGAGTTCCACAGGGATCTGTGCTAGGCCCTACTCTTTTTAGTTTACTGTATATATGCTTCCGTTAGGCAACATCATTAGAAAGCACTGTATACATTTTCATTGTTATGCAGATGACACACAATTATACTTGTCAATGAAGCCAGATGATAGTAATCAATTGGCCAAGTTAGACGCCTGTCTTAAGGAAATCAAAGCTTGGATGACTTGTAATTTTCTGCTATTAAATTCAGATAAGACTGAAGTCATTCTTGTTGGTCTATCGTCATCATCATAGCAGTCTGTTGTGGGCGACAATGACTGTTTCATTTAGATCTGAGCAGATTCCGCCACACAGCTCTGTCCTTAGCCTTCCGCTGCCAGGAACTCCTGTCTATATCCAGCTTCTTCAAGTTTCTTTTTACAGTGTCTTTAAATCTGAGCCTTGGTCTACCCTCCTTGCGTTTGCCCTCGCATAACTGTGAGTCGAGTAACTGCCGATATTGCCAAGATTAGGAGCATCTTGTCTCAGAGTGATGCTGAGAAACTGATCCACGCTTTTATTAGCTCTAGATTTGATTACTGTAACTCTTTATTATCAGGTTGTCCTAAAATATCTTTAAAAAGTCTTCAGTTGATCCAAAATGCTGCTGCAAGAGTTTTATCATGATCATGCCTCTCCTGTTTTGGACTCCCTTCATTGGCTTCCTATAGAGTTTAGAATTAAGTTTAAAATCCTTCTTCTCACTTACAAAGCTCTTAACAATCAGGCCCCTTTTTATTTAAAAGATCCGATACTACCCTATCATCCTAACAGAGCATTATGCTCCCAAAATGCTGGATTACTTGTAATACCTAGAATCTCCAAAAGTACAATGGGAGGCAGAGCCTTCAGCTATCAAGCTCCTTTCCTGTGGAACCAGTTACCAATCTCGAAATTGAGCGTGTGGTGACCCCCACAGCCTACCAGGCTGGCAGAGCGCTCAGCATGAGCAATTATCAGAACAGTGAGAGGTGTGGACTGATCATTATGCAGATGCGCCTCACACCTTCTTTTGTCCTGCAGCTCCGGAACAGAGAGGAATTCCGGTGCCAGTAATCCTGCGGCTGATATGTGTAACTCTAATGCAAATGTCCATGCTTTCCTGCTGTATACTGTGATGCTAATGTGCCATGCATGCATTGTCTGTAGCCGGGTATATAAGTTGACTGTCTGCATAAAGCACCCTTTTAAACTTCAGTTCGCCGTGTTCGCCTGCGCTTATTTCGATCCTCCACAAGCACACCTAAGCAGTGTTTTTGTGATTTTCAAAATGGCTTCATGCAGCGTGCTGCCGGCGAAGAAAACAAAGCTTGAAGAAAAGGGAAATCGAGGGACTGGACGTCACCGTTCTCCTTCACCGTCACCATTTATTTATTTATTTTTAGATTGCACAATATTCCATGGGAGAATGTTGTGGGCTTTGCTTTGGACAATTGCAACACGATGGTGGGTCGAGACAATTCTGTCCTTTCCAGACTGAAGGAGAAATCTCCAAATGTTTTCAGGTATGGGCAGTATTATTCACCTTCAAATATTACCTAAATATAACAAAAAAAAATGCTTTAAAATCTTAACAAACATGCTTAGAGGTAGCCCAAATCCCCTATAGTGTACTGTTATTTTGTATCTTGGAACTTTGCTTTACATCTGAATGTATAGCATTATATTGAAAGAGCTGAATAAGATTGATATTTTCATTGTTATTATTATTAACACAATTTCAAAGAGAATTATTTCTGATACTTAACTTAAAAAACAAAAATCCATTCTGCTTTTGTTTCAGCATTGGCTGCATATGTCATCTGGCTAACCTGTGCGTGAAAGCTGGAGTGAAAGCGTTGCCCATGAAGCTGGATGATTTCCTAGTCGATATCTTCTATTTCTTCCACAACAGCTCCAAGAGACTGACAGACTTCAAGGAATTCCAGCAATTCACTGAGGTAAGTCAGATGTTAAATCCAAGGTATTTGTTCCATAAAGTAAAATTGAGTTTAATGAGAAACCTGCATTTCATGATAACAGGCAACATAATAACAGTGCCGTTGATATGCTTTCATTATTTGTCAAACACTACAAGTAGTGCTAAGGTAGACTTACAATATTTCTTTATAATATGTTTCAGGTAGAAGAAGAGAAAATACTCAAGCATTGCCCGACTCGCTGGTTGTCACTGGAAAAAGTTGGCAACAGAACGCTATCACAGCTTCCTGCCCTCAAGTCATACTTTGCCAGCCATGAGGATGTTGAGAAGCCAGGCAAAGTCAAGTCCATCAATGAGAGGCTACATGACCCCCTCACAGAACTTCTTCTGCTCTTCATGAAGTTCATCCTGCCTATCATCAACAACTTCAACACCATCTTTCAAGCAGACGAGAGCAAGATAGGCAGTCTCCTCCCTGAAATGGATCGTCTCTTGAGAAAACTATTGGTCAAATTTGTTCAAATGAAGTATGTAAAGGCAACCAATGACCTAAGAAGGCTGGATTTCCTGGACAGTGACCTGCAGCACTCTGATGAGTTTATCGCCATTGGACTGGAAACCAGAGAAGCCCTACAAACCCATGAACTTGACCCAGGCACAGAGCAGAAGTTCTTTGAAGCAGTAAGAGGCTTCTATGAAGCTGTAGTGAGAAAGATGCTCAACAAGTTCCCCTTTGATGACAAAATTCTGCCACATCTCTCTGTCCTCGACCCCAGGAAAACAGAGTCCCTGACCTATGGCCCCATTGTAGAGCTTGCTGCTGCATTTTGCCCCACTGTTGATAGAGAAGAGCTGAAAGAAGAATGGGAGGACCTGCAACTGCTGCCAGAAAACACAGTGCCTCTACAAGACAAGGATGGCAAGCCTGTCCATGTTGATGTCTACTGGGGTCAGGTGATGGCCTTGAAGACAGCCCTTGATGTGCCCCGCTTCCCCCAGCTCCTCAAAGTGTACTCAGCACTGCTTTGCCTTCCTCACAGCAATGCTGACAGTGAGAGGGCTTTCAGCATGGTCAGAAAAATTCACACCGACTTCAGAAAAAGTATGCTCCCAGAAACTCTGACTTCATTAAAAATCCTTCAATGTGATTTTCTGGATTTTTTTTTCTCATTTTGTCTCTCATAGTTGAGGTATACCTATGATAAAAATTGGAGACCTCTCTCATCTTTTAAGTGGGAGAACTTGCACAATTGGTGGCTGACTAAATACTTTTTTTCCCCACTGTGTATATATACAGTATATACTATATATATATATATATATATATATATATATATATATATATATATATATATATATATATATATATATATACTCAAATCTTCACAACACACAAACTCTAACAGGCAATATGTACATTCACTTTCTTACTGGAAGCCCCCACCCCAACACACCCACCCCACAACCCATGCACTTCACAGCAAAACAAACAGTGTTGGGGACTTTTCTCCTCTTTTTTTTTTTAACATGGGGCCAACACACAATAAGCACATGTAAAACATATTAATTAAATGACTTGGGGCTAAAACCAAAACAAACATGTTAAACATCACCCCCAGTCACTTTACCGGCCCGATGAAAGGGGCCACCCTTTGGATCTCCATCCGGTAGGTCCCGTCCAGAGTGTCTCTGCTTCTTGGCCTCCAGGGATGAGCTGCGTCGGCATCTCCTCTCTTCCATGCGCTGCAGCTCGTTTGGGTGTCTCCACAATGTATCCGACAGTCCCAAATAACCATCCTCCTGGGCCACCACCACCCGCAGCTGCCCCTGGTCGTCCTGCCACCTTCGTTTTTCATGCACTCCTTTCACCCGAGCCTCCTCCCTGGGCCGGACCTCGTTGCCAACCAGCAGGGGAGCCTGACTTGGCTTTGTGTGTCCACCATGTCGTGAAGGGCTTCTTTCCTGGGCTGTGCCGACCCGGTCCGAAACCCTCCTGTGGTATTGATGTTTGGCGCGTCATAGTATCACACCAACCGGTCCTGCCTCGCTCGCTTTCATTCCCAACGCCAGCACAGCCACTGCAGCTCCCTGCTTCCCGGTAACATTAGGTTGAACTCCAGAACCAGAAGATGCCTGCGTCTTGGATCCATGTGCCGTCCCGGATGTTCTGCCGTGCCATCCAGTTCCCACATCCAGGGTAATGTGGACACTGGCATCGGAACCATCCCGGGATAGCGCTCCCTGGTGCTGGTCCTGCACACCCCTTTTCATGCCAGGCCAGTCAATGTCCCAAACCACGCCATCCTCCACATATGGATCAAGTTGGTCCCATAATCCACAGCCCGACCACTCTTCTCTGATGCCATTAGTGATGGAAAACCCCAGGCCATAGAACATATCGCACCCATGATGTTTGACCCGGTGGCAGTGACCACAAAATGGACGCTCGCCACCATCGCGGATTTGTACCTTGCCGTCAGTTCCAATGAACCCACAATGGCTAACTTCATTCCCCCATAGCCAAAATAGGGCGTCGTCAGGTCTCTCACGCAATGATGTGGGAACAGACTTCTCACAGTGGAGCAGTTCAACACCGAAGCCACCGCTCCAGTGTCCACCATCAACGGCACTTCTTCGCCGTCCAGCAAAACATTGCAGTAAATGTGTCCATCTGTGCTCAGGGAGACGGTATGGATAACCATAGCAGTCGCCACTGGGGAGTCCGTCTTCTGTCTTCAGTCCCCTCGCTCAAAATTATTGCAGGCCCTGGCAAAATGGTGCAACAGACCACACCTGCCACAGCGTTTGCCCTCTGCTGGACACTCTCTTGACTTATACCAGTGCCTGATGGACCCACAGCCATAACATTTTGGCGTACTCGGGGTGGACCTAATTCTTACAGCGGTGAAATACTCTTCATCACTCATGCTATCCTCACTGTCCGAGTCCACAGCCATCGTCTTCAAACAAGATTCTTCATGCCTCAAAGTGTTTCTGTCACGGTGGTCTTCTGATAATTTTTCCGCTGCCTCAAACTGCTGTGCAATCTCAATAGCTGTGGCCAACGTCAGGTCAGGAGCCTCGACCGTATCGCAGAACAAAGAACATGCTCCACCAATTGGTCACGGACCATTTCTTCCTCCAGGGCTCCAAAGTGGCACTCCCCCGCCAGCTGATGTAAGTCTGCAACGAAGCGCTGTACTGATTCCCCCATCCGCTGGTGGCACTGCTGAAACTGGATTCTCCGGACTATGATGTTTTCCGGGGCGCGAAAGTATCACACCATTAGCTCCACCACATCTTCAAAACTATCGGCACCTCCTAAAGTACTGAGAATCCTTTGACCCTCCATACCAAGAGTATGAACCAGTATAGCCCTCGCATGCAGTTTTTCGAGCTCACCAAGGTTAAGGACCACCAGATAATTCTGGAACACCACGTACCATCTAGCCCAGGGCACGGGCGACTCGCCTGGGACCTCCAAAAATGATCGAAAAGTGGTGCTAGCTCGATCCATACCTTCTTTCTCCTCATTGCCAAATGTTATGCCCATATCTTGGTGGTCAAGGAGGAGACTCAGAGTGCAGTTGAACGTAGCTTTATTAGCAAGCACAACCAATAGACGCTTTGTACAGGCCAATGGGTCAACGGAGAAGAGACAGAGTCTCTTCCGTCCTTGCCCTTTATACTCCTGGTGACGCCACCACCGGAAAGATGGGTTGTCACCTCCCACTACACCCAGGGTGCCACGGCCGCCATCTTACTACTCCACAAGAACCACGCATGACACAAGCATTTCTGACAGAAATATAGTGGATAGGTTCAGAAAAAGATGGTTTATTTTTCTAGCAGCCGGTTACAAACCATTTATCAGTTAGAACTCCTTATGACAGCAGGCTGGTTTTTAAAACTACATCTGCACTGAAGCTCATAGATTAATCAGCAGAAATGTAGCTAACAAGCTAACCTTCACTTATTATAGCTGTAACAAAAATAGAGATTTTGGTTCATTTAGGTAATGAAGCTAACATTAGTTAGGTCTCATAAACTTTTCTGTTTTAAATTAAGGTGGTAATGCAGCAAATTTTATAAATTACCTTTAGGCAGATCAAGCTGTCTCGTCTCCCCTGTACACTGAAAGGCGCCTGCAGCGGGTGGAGTGAAGACCCCACATCATTGGCTGAAGTTCTGTTTGAACCTATTGGTTGATGGAGGGGCGGGGCGGGACTTCCAGGAGGACAGGATTTCTTCCAGAAAGAATCCAGCGCTGTGTTTGAAATGCTCACTCCTTCCCCATATAGTGTACTATATAGTGAATCAGCCATTTTGTAGTGTTGTTTGAAATCTTAACTGAAAATTTCATTCACTATATATACACTCAAAATATCCCACAATGCATTTTGAAAAGTAGCGTACAACGGATGGTCACTACATAAGCCAATATATCCCATAATGCAATGCGCAGCCAATGGAGCAGTGTAGAGAAGAGCTTCACATCACAACATAAACTACCTTAAGGTATTTATATTTATTAATTCAGGGAAAATTATTTGATTTAATATATTTTTACTACAAATTACATGCAGGTATTCATTTTTTACCACCGTTGCTCTGTTATGTTTTACTGTCTCACATGATGACGTCATTAACCGTGCCACAAAAACAAGCCTGTACTGTTGCACCCAATGTGACTCGTGTCCTATATTGAGATTCACAGCCAGCTAAACTCTCTCTTGCATCACTTCCTCCAAGGAACAGGCAGGTGTCGTTTTGGACTAGGATTTAATGCAAAAAAGTGTGAAACTGAAAAGATACAAAATACAAAGAAGTATTTAGAAACTAAAAAAACAAAGATAATGAGCACAAACGGTGCATTAAAGGGTTAACATTAGCTAAGCAGTGTTACTATATGAACTCAGATTAGACTTCGCTATCACAAGACACATCTCTGATTAATGTCCGTAAAACTTATTAAACTTATTCCAATAATAATATTTTGTCTGACCATCACAATAAACTGCTAAACTTACTCATATTGCCACTCAAAGGACTGGAAATGAGCAGATGGCTTTAGAAAGAACAGCAACGCAGACTCATGTTCCTGTTGACATTCAGTATGCTAGGTCTCTCCTTCTTGCCACCTACTGGCAAGCCTAAAACTACTACAGATCCTAATGCCTTCTAGAGGTCTGGAAGAACAAAATATAAACTGCATCAACACAAAGCCCAGTAGTGTCCGAAATCTTATAATTTTATTGTTATATTGAGTTTCCTATTGTAAAAATAAGTTTTCTGGACAGTTAGCAGAATCTTTTCAGTTAACCAACCAATAATCACAGAAGAAATACTATTTTTCAGCTTAACTTTATTTAACCACGCAAGGAGTCGACATGACCACGGATCCTCCCAGCTCTATTCTGGGAAGACCCCGAACAAAGGAAGTCCCTTCTACATATAGCTTCTGAGTTGATGGGTGTTACTTTCCAGCAATACATGTCCATTGTTTCAAACTTTCCTCTTGGCATCCAGATGGCTTCAGAGCTCTTTTATGATTTCCATCCTGTCCAGATGTCTGTTCTTCACCCTTACACATGCCCATATATGGAAACAAGAACAGAGACTTTTCCTGTGAAGCTATTATGTGTGTGTGCATGTGCGTTTAGTATGTGTGTATTATGTATGTAAGCAACTGGTGTTTATGTGTGAATGGTTGGGAGAGCATTTGAATTGCATGTCAGAATACAGTATGTGTATGGGTATATGTGTGAATCTAAGAGATATGTGTATGAAAGCACTTTGTGTAATATCTAATTAACTAATCTTCACTATTTATTTATCCACCTTATTTCTGGGGGTGCAGCTGTAGGAACAATTATGGGCGGAGCTTCCAGTTTCGGCTGATATAGTGTTAAATCAGTCAATAAGAGTGGAGTAGCAGGGGCATTTAACATAGCATTTTCAAAAGTTTTTCAAATTCATTTTAATGTATAGTCCACATGTGTGTTTTGCACTCAAGTGAAGCTAATTTCAGCTCTTCTAGTTTTTGTATTTTTTGAATGTTTTGGCATAGTTCTGGTACTTGCTGGTGTTCGTAGTTGTGCCAGACTGGATAAATGGAGGCTTCTCACCACACGGTGACAGACGACATCCAAGCATGGTGTTGTAGTGTACGTCTGCTCAAAGGTAAATTTGATTATGTCCAACATATTTTAACAAAATGCAGTCGACTTTATTGCAGTGGAGACGTGCTGGTCAGATTGCACACTGCGTCATTATGAGTACAGGCAACGAGAAGTCATAAAGCATGACTCTTTCTTTGTTTGGTAGCGGCAAAGTCCCGGGAAAACCCCTGTGAGTGTCTGGTGTCATTGAAAAGTTTAGAAATCATACTTTCTAAAAAATACCCATGTTTCTGTGGAAGACGTAACTCCTGATCAACTGAACATGAGTTTTCAACCTAGCTAAAATATAAACAAATCATCTTTTTCTGGGTCAGTTTTTGTGGACTTCCTACAAATTAAATATAATTTTGAAGATCTTTCAATACAGAGTATGGAAATAACGTTACATCAGTTTTGAAATTCTCCTCAAAGTGACTCATTTTGCCAGCACGGGTCATTTGTTTACAGCGTTAGCATCTTAGCAGCAGCGCTAACTAATGGAGCTGTCTATGAGGCCACTTTATAAGGTAATCTTCCCATCCCTCAATAGTCGTGGGAAGTGGAATGATTATATTACTGTTTTGAGGTGCAAGAGGCCGTCTTCCCGCATTTCTGATGCCGAAGTTATTGTTTTTTTAACAAGGAAAAGTGTCCCATTTCAGTGACAACCATATGTTCTAAACTAGTACCGGAAATTGCTACCATAATTCACGCAAGGCATCATGAGGCCAAGGAATAAGGTGGATTACAACACTATATAGTCCACTATATCTAAATTCACTATATAACGAGTAGGGAGTGAGTGAGTGAACATTCCGAACACAGCAGGGCAAACTTCTCCAATCTGCTGTCAGGCCCCCTCTACTTCCGCATATGGGACCTTAAACCAGAAAAATTCTCCACTGAAATGAATGGCAGGAGCGAAATTATCTTTTGACCCTGATTAAATTTTGTCACGAGTTACACATATGATGTTTGTCAATTTAAAAGATAATTTTCCACATAATTAAAGTTGTCGGCTGTCATATAATAACAAGAGTAATATTTAGTTTTTGTTTCAATGGTTAGCAGACAAAAACTCTCGTCATCCCACATTCTTAAACATGTTGATGGCGGGAGATGGCTAAAACCTCACCTCCTGTTTCCTGATCGATGAAATAAGAATCCAAAGAGGAGGAAAAACAACACAAATGTATTGTTTTGTATTGTGAGAGCTGCAGCTGATCCAGAGGACTGTTACTTCACCGTGGGCACTCTTTGAAAAAATGAAGTAGGTGCCGTCCAACTGTATTTGTAGCTTTTTAATTTATATATTTTCATAACCTCATACCTTAACAGTTAGACAGCAACCTACACCATTATTTATGTGGAAAATTGTCTTTTAAATGGACAAGCATAATGTGTGTAACTTGTAGCAAAATTTGATTGGGATCAAAAGATAATTTCACTCTTGCCATTCATTTCTATGGAGAATTTTTCTGATTTAAGGTCCCATATGCAGAAGTAGAGAGGGTATGACTTAGGCTCTCTATTAATGCATATCTTAAAAGTAGAAGGCTACAGGCATGGAAATCAGGTATTTATTTGTTTTAAAATATTAACCCTTTGAGTGTGTATGGTGCAGAACTGCGACATACCCCCTAGTGGTCAAGAGTGGTAAATATTTTTTGTCAATAAAATAGTTCAGATTTCCAAGGCTATAACTTGAAAGTGGTAAGAGATAATGACTTACTGTCAATTAGAAAGATGTAAAATATGATCCAAAGTTTCAGATAGGAATAAATTTACGCATATAATTTGCATAATGTTGCAGCACCTCTTTAAATTCCATAACTCAGTCAAAACTGGACTTTGGACGTATTTACACAAAAAATGGTTCAGTCTTTTGACACCATTTTTTGTACAGAGGTACCTCATCATCTTATCTTCAAAGTATATGAACAAGAAACCAGTACATTTAAAAAAAAACCCAGAAATTTCTCACTTACTTTTGACAAAGTCAAAGTGAGAAGGCAGGCGCAGTGCCACACTCTGCCACTAGGGGCACGCAAATTCTCACACTCAAAGGGTTAAGATCTATTTACCAGTGGTGGCTTGTGGGAGGAGGCAAAGGAGGCAGAGCTTCCTCAAAAATTTGAGAAGAAAAGTAGAAGAAATGATTCAAACATCCATCCATCCATCTATTTTCTACTGCTTTTCCGGAGGTCCGGGTCATGGAAGCAGCAGTTCAAGCAGAGAAGCCCAGACTTCCCTCTTCCCGGCCACCTGCTCCAGCTCTTCAGAGAGGATACCACGACATTCCCAGGCCAGCTGAAAGACATAGTCTCTCCAGCATGTCTTAGGTCTGCCCCGGGGTCTCCTCCCAGTGGGACGTGTAAAAATTAATTTTTTGGACAGTTAGCAGAATCTTTTCAGTTAACCAACCAATAATCACTGAAAAAATACTATTTCTCAGCTTTACTTTTATTGAGCCATGCAGGTAGTCAACACGGCTGGGTCTCAGCAGCACAACCTGTTCCAAGACCCAGAACAAAGAAATTCTCTCCTATATATAGCTTCTGAGTTGGTGGGTGGTTCCCAACAACTCTCCAACAATACATGTCCATTTATCCAAACTGGTCTTCTCAAGTCCAAATAGCTCCCACATCCTTCCCCTCAGCGTCCAGATGTCTCCTCTTTTATGATGATGATGATGGGCTTTTTATGGCTTCCACATCCTTCCTTTCAGCATCCAGATGGCTCCTTTTTTAGTCCTTTACATGCCCATACATGGAAACAGGAAGAGAGACTTTCCTGTGGAGTTTCCGTGTGTGTGCATATGTGTATGTGTGGAGCTAAAGCATGTGTGTGTGTGTTTGGGTGGGTGTATGTGTGGATCTAAGAGATATGTGTATGCAAGCACTATGTGTAATATGTAATTAACTAATCTTTACTATTTATTTATTATAACAGACGTGCCCGAAATGCCTCGAGTGGGAGATGTTGAGGAGGCATCCTGATCAGATTACCAAACCATCTCAACTGGCTCCTTTCAATGTGGAGGAGCAGTGGTTCTACTCTGAGCCTCTTCCAGATGACTGAGCTCCTCACCCTATCTCTGAGGATGAGTCCAGCAATCCTACGGAGAAAGCTCATTTCAGCCGCTTCTATCCACGATCTTGTTCTTTTGGTCATTACCCAAACCTCATGACCATAGGTGAGGGTAGGAACGTAAATTGACCGGTAAATCGACAGCTTTGCTTTAGAGCTCAGCTCCCTCTTCACCACAACAGACCGGTACAGTGTCTGCTTCACTGGAGATGCTGCTCCGATCCATCTGTTAATCTCTCCCTCCATTCTCCCCTCACTCGTGAATGAGACCATGAGATACTTAAACTCCTCCACTTGGGGCAGGAGCTTGTCCCCAACCTGGAGAGGACAATCCACCTTTTTCCAGTGGAGGATCATGGACTCGGACTTGGAGGTGCTGATTCTCTTCCAAGCAGCTTCACTCTCAGTAGAAAACTGTCCCAGCAAGGCTTGTAGGTCATTGCTGGATGAAGCCAACCGGACAACATCATCTGCAAACAGCAGAGATAAGATCCTGTGGTCACCGAACATGACACCCTCCGATCCTTGGCTATGCCGAGATATCCTGTCCATAAAAATTATGAACAGGTTCAGTGACAAAGGACAGCCCTGGCGGAGTCCAGCTCTCACTGGAAACGAGTTGTTGGCAATACGACCCAAACTCTTGCAACGGTCATATAGGGACCAGATAGCTCGTAACAATGAGCCCGATACCCCATACTCCCGCAGCACCCCCCACAAGAGACCATGAGGGATGCGGTCAAATGCTTTCTCCAAGTCCACAAACCCATGTGGGCTGGTGGGCAATCTCCCACAAACCCTCGAGGATTCTTGAGAGGGTAAAAAGTTGGTCCCATGTGTCACGGCCAGGACGAAAACCACATTGTTCCTTCTGGATCTGAGGTTCGACCAGCGGTCTGACTCTCCTCTCCAGTACCCTGGCATAGACCTTCCCAGGGAGACTGAGAAGTGTGATCCCCCTAAAGTTGGAACACACCCTCCGGTCCCCCTTCTTAAAGAGAGGAACTACCACTCTGGTTTACCATGCCAAAGGCATTGTCCCCGACCTCCACGCAACATTGCAAAGGTGTGTTAACCAATTAGAGCTCTACAACATCCAAGGCCTTGAGATACTTAGGGCGAATCTCGTCCACCCGCGGGGCTGGCCACCAAAGAGTTTTTTAACCATTTCGGTGACCTCAGTCCCTGTGATGGCCGAGTTGTCCCCCTCATCCTCAAGCCCTTCTTCCTCTGTGGAAGGTGTGTCAGTGGGATTGAGGAGATCTTTGACGTATTCCTTCCTCCACCTGACGATGTCCCCAGTCGAAGTCAGCAGCATCCCATCCGCACCATACACAGTGTGGACAGGGAGGTGCTTCCCCCTTATGAGTAGCCAGACAGTTTGCCAGAATCTCTTTGAGGCCAACTGAAAGTCTTGTTCCATGGCCTCACCAAACTCCTCTCACACCAAAGTTTTTGCTTCAGCAACCACCTAAGCTGCACTCAACTTAGCCTGCTGGTACACATCAGCTGCTTCAGGCATCCCACAAGCCAACCAAGCTTGGTAGGACTCCTTCTTCAGCTTGATGCCCTCCCTCACCATTGGTGCCTACCACTTGATTTTTTGATTGCCACCATGTGATGCACCAACAACCTTGCGGCCACGGCTCTGGACGGCTGCTTCAACAATGGAGGTCAAGAACATAGCCCATTCAGACTCCATGTCCACAGACTCCCTCGGAATATGGTCGAAGTTCTTCCAGAGATGGGAGTTGAAGACCTCCTGGACAGGGGCCTCAGCCAGATGTTCCCAGCACACCCTCACTATACGTTTAGGTCTACCGGATCTGAGTGGTGTCCGCCCCTGCCATTGGATTCAACTCACCACCAGGTGGTGATCAGTTGACAGCTCTGCACCTCTTTTCAAACACTGTGATAATAAATGTATTTGATATTATATGTATATTATTGTGTAGCATAGTCAGAATCCTGTCACAAGTTTGCAGGAATTAAAAATGGGCTTGTCACTGTGGGAACATTAATCAGCCAATCAGAAATTAGTTCATTTTTGTAACTATGGAGGTGAGAATACTTTCTGAAATTATTTAGCCAATAAGAAATCAGTTTATATTTGTTGCTATGGCAAATTAACTATCTCCTTGCACTGGAAAAAAAAGGGAAGGAGACGAACCTCTAATCAGTTACAGTCCGTCTTTTGACAATGTCTCCGTATTACCCATTTCAACACACTGAATACAACAGGTCTTCAAATCTAGCAGTATTTACTTTCTACAAGTTTAAGAAACTACAATTTGAACACCATCTTTGGATAAAAAAAAAAAACAGTCCAAGGCCTTCCCCAAAACTGCACATTATAAAGAAGTCAAGATGCAACTGACATAATTCTGGACCAAAAGCCAGTTTAGAAAGCTTGGGATCAGTCCGCCAAGGTCTCCGCCTTTGACTGCCACCTAATCCACATAGCACCGGACCCCCATGATCCCTCCTGCAGGTGGTGAGCCCACTGGAGGGCGGACCCATGTAACTCCTTCGGGCTGAGCCCGGCCGGGTCCCATGGGTGGCCACCAGACGCTAGCCTTCGAGCCCCTCCCCCAGGCCTGGCTCCAGGGTGGGGCCCCGGTAACCCCATACCAGGTGGGGTACACTGAATCCTTGATATAGAATTTATCATGAGAGTCTGTTGGATTGTTCTTAGTCTGGCCCCTCACCCAGGACCAGCCCGCTCTGGGTGACCCCACCAGTGGCAAATTGCCCCGGACAACACAGCTCCTGGGATCACTGGGGCACACAAACCCCCTCACCATGATAAGGTAACAATCCGTGAGGGGGAAAGAAACAAGATTGAAAGAACAAGATCGCAGATACAAGCGGGTGAAATGAGCTTTCTCCGTAGGATTGCTGGACTCACCCTCAGAGATAGGGTGAGGAGCTCAGTCATCCGGGAGAGGCTCAGAGTAGAACCGCTGCTCCTCCACACTGAAAGGAGTCAGTTGAGGTGGTATGGGCATCTGATTAGGATGCCTCCTGGACGCCTCTCACTTGAGGTGTTTCAGGCACATCCCACTGGGACCCCGGGGCAGACCCAGGACTCGGTGGAGAGACTATGTCTCCCAGCTGGTCTGGGAACGCCTTGCTATCCTCTCTGAAGAGCTGGAGCAGGGGGCTGGGGAGAGGGAAGTCTGGGCTTCTCTGCTTGAACTGCTGCCTCCGTGACCCGGACCTCCTGAAAAGCGGTAGAAGATAGATGGATGGATGGATGGATGGATGGATAATTCTGGACCCAGGGGACAAAAGACAGACTCGAGGGAAATGCAATTACCCTTTTATTAGCTACACGTGTCTTGTGAGTGCGTGCGTGTACGTACAGTGTAGTGCGTGCAGTGTAGGACTCGTGCAGGGGGAGAGCTGGACGCCATTCAGCCTGGCAACCCTATGGAGACAAAGCAGAGGTATTAGCTCAGCACCAGCGCTAAGGGCGTAATAATGATGACCGCTTATTTTTGCAGATGGTGGTGGTGGGTTCAGGTTTGCCTTGAGGGCGACAGCCAGGGAGACAGCGTCTGGCTCTGTGCAGGGAGAAGTGCGAGTTACCCTGATGCAGGAGTGGAGCTGAACCGCCACTGTGGAGAGAGGATCCGCCGCCAGGGAGATTCACCTGTGCATAGGGGAGATGAACTTGACAAGGTGAGTCAATATTAAGCTTACGTGCGGCGAAGCGTTGGTCTTGGTTAGACGATGAGCCAGGACGTGGCTGCTGATGAGAGACGTGTCCCCGGGAGTTTGACAGACAGCAACGTGCTGAGTCACAGGCAGGTCCGACTTTTAAAACCTGCTGATGATTGGTAGCAGGTGTGCGTGCAGCTGAGATTGATGATGGCCCTGCGGGCGCCATGACAGTACTCCCCCCTCTAGAGGTGCCTCCTGGCACCTGCCCTATCTTACCTGGGTGCGTCTGGTGGAAGTCCCTGATGAGTTGTCTGTCGAAGACGAATGACGGATGTACCCAGGACCTCCACTCGGGGCCGTACCCCTCCCAGTCCACCAAGTATTGCAGGCCACAACCCCGGCGGCGAACGTCCAGGATGGCATTGACTCCCCACGCCGGGTCGCCATCTATCCCCACTGGTGGAGGTGGAGCCTTGGGAGGCGGACAGAGGGGGCTGGAGCAAATGGGTTTCACCTGTGAGACATGGAAGGTCGGACAGATGCGGAGGGGGGGGGGGGGAGCTAGGCGAACAGCCACAGGGTTAACCACACAAATAATGGGGAAGGGCCCGATAAAACGCTGGGCCAGCTTCCACCTCTCAGCCTTCAAATTGATATTTCATGTTGACAGCCATACCTGCTGACCCACCTTGTACTCAGACGCCAGTCTCCTGCGGCAGTTAGCCATCCTGGTGTTATGTTAGGTGGTCCGAAGAAGAACTCTGCGGGTGGTGGTCCAGAACCTGTGGCAGCGCCTCACATGAGCGCGGACAGAAGGCACCGCCACTTCCTTCTCCTCCTCAGGAAACAGTGGGGGGTCATATCCTAAGGAGGCCCTGAAGGGGGACATACCAATCACCGAGGAAACCATAGAGTTATGGGTGTACTTGATCCACGGCAGGTGGCTGCTCCAAGAAGATGGACTGAAGGCGATGACACAGCGTAGGGTGGCCTCCAGCTCTTGATTCGCCCGTTCGCACTGCCCATTGCTCCACGGGTGGTATCCAGACGACAGGCTTACCGTTGACCCCAGTGCGTGACAGAACGCCCTCCAAACCTGGGACACTAATTGGGGCCCACGATCAGAGATGACATCAGTGGGGATCCCGTGGAGGCGTATGACGTGCTGCACCAATAGGTCCGCTGTCTCCCGTGCCGTCGGTAACCCCCAGAGGGGAACAAAGTGGGCAGCCTTGGAGAAACGATCGACGATGGTAAGGACCGTAGTGAAGTGGTCAGACGGTGGGAGGCCCGTCACAAAATCCAGGGCGATGTGGGACCAGGGGTGGCTGGGGACCGGCAGGGGATGAAGGAGCCTGGCTGGTGGAGAAGAAGACGACTTCCCGGTGGCGCACTGAGCGCAGGCCCGGATGTATGCAGTGATGTCCTTTCGCAGCCCCAGCCACAAAAACGACCTCTGGAGGAGTTCCACCGTGCGGGACACCCCTGGATGGCATGCAAATCTCGAGGCATGGGCCCACTGAATTACTTCACCCCGGACTGATGTGGGGACGAACAGCTGCTCCGCAGGACCACCTCCAGGATCGGGCTCCGCCTCCTGCGCCTTCATGACCTTCTCCCTGATGTCCCACGAGAGGGCGCCAACGACACAGGATGGTGGAAGGATGGTCTGCTCGCGGTCCTCTGGTACCTCCGTCGAGAATTGCTTGGAGAGGACGTCCGGTTTGGCGTTCTTGGCCCCGGGGCGGTAGGTGATCGTAAAGTTGAACCGACCAAAGAAGAGGGACCAACGGACCTGCCGGGAATTCAACCGCTTGGCGGTCCTCAGGTATTCTAAGTTTTTGTGGTCAGTCCAAACTACAAAAGGATGGGCAGCCCCCTCCAACCAGTGGCGCCACTCCTCCAACGCAAGCTTCACCGGCAGGAGCTCCCTGTCGCCGATGTTGTAGTTTCTCTCAGCTGGAGACAGGCGGTGCGAGAAGGTGCAGGGGCGGACCACCCTGTCTATTGGAGAGCGCTGGGAAAGCACTGCCCCCACCCCGGAGTCCGATGCATCCACCTCGACCAAGCACTGGAGGGACGGGTCCACCTGCGTGAGGACTCGGGACAACGAAAAATCCCTCTTGAGGGTGCCGAATGCCGCAGCAGCCTCCTCTGTCCAACGGAAAGGAATCTTTGGGGATGTGAGACAGGTCAGGGGACAGGCAACCATGCTATACCTGGGCACAAAGCGGCGATAAAAATTGGCAAACCTCAGGAACTGCTGGAGTTGCTTCCTAGATGGGGGGGGGGGAGCAAACCACCACCACCTTGACCTTCACCGGGTCGGGGAGAACCTGGTTGTGGGAGATAAAGCCAAGAAATGAGGTCTTGTTAGTGTGGAACTCACATTTCTCGGCCTTCACGAACAGCTTGTTCTCCAGGAGTCGTTTGAGGACCCGTTTCACGTGCACCCGGTGCTCTTCTAATGACCGGAAGAAGATGAGGATGTCATCCAAGTAGACGAAGACAAAGGTGCCCAGGAAATCCCGGAGAACGTCATTTATCAGGCGCTGGAAGACGGCCGGCACGTTGGTCAACCCTAACAGCATCACGAGATATCCGAAATGGCCACTTGGGGTCCGGAATCCCGTCTTCCATTCATCTCCCTCCTTAATCCGCACGAGATGGTAAGCGTTGCGGAGGTCAAGCTTGGTGAACCAAGAGGCCCCCTGGAGGGAGTCGAAAGCCGTGTCCATGAGGGGCAGGGTGTACTTATCCTTCACCATGATGTCGTTGAGCCCCCTGAAATCGATGCATGGCCACAGGGAGCCATCCTTCTTGCCGACGAAGAAGAATCCTGCCCCCACCGCCGAGGAGGACGGACGGATAATGCCCGAGCTGAGCAACTCCTTAATGTATGTATCCATCGCCTCCCGCTCCGGGGCTGACAGGCTGTATAGGTGGCTCGACGGCAGCGGGGCACCAGCCCGGAGATTAATTGCACAGTCGTAGGGGCGGTGGGGGGGAAGTGACAGTGCCTGCGACTTACTGAACACCGCCCCCAGATCATGGTATTCTGGTGGCACCTTAGACAGATCGGGGGGGGGGGGCGAAGACACCAACGGGGCACATGCCGTGGACTGCAGACACACGCTGAGGCAGAACGAACTCCAAGACATGATGTTCCCAGTCCGCCAATCAAATGATGGATTATGCAGCCGCAGCCAGGGGTAGCCCAGGATGACCGGGGACGTGGAGGAGGGCAGCACCAGTAGGCGTAGATCCTCTCGATGGTTCCCAGAAATGATCATGGACACTGGGGCAATCTGCTGAGAGACAGTCGTTAAGGGGGTCTTGGATAGGGCTATCAGTTTAAGCGGTGGCTGGATAGTATGACAGGGGAGCCCTAACCGGTTTGCCAGGTCTCCGAATATAAAACTCTACTCAGCCCCCGAGTCAATCAGTGCACGAGTGGAGTATTCTGTGTGCTTGTGAATAAATCTGATGGGCACGAGGCAATTGGTGAGGGGTTTTGACTGAGACGCGTCCGTGAGTCCCCCTACTGCGACCCATGGACCCCCTCTTTTGGCCAAATGGTGCAACTCTCCACCTCGTGTTCACTACTTCCACAATACATACACAGCCCTAACTCCCTGCGGCGCTGTTTCTCAGCTAGCAGAATCTTGGAGCACCTGACTACCATATCCTCCTGCCCCTCTAGTGCTTCTGGTGAGGGCAGGGCCAACTGGGACGACTGTGAGGAACGAAAAAACTGCGCGCCGAGCGGCTAGAAGCTCTTCGCTCGGCTGCTCATTCCCTCAGCCTGTTATCCAAACTTATGGTAAGAGAAATCAGCTCTGTGAGTTTCTCTGGTTTATCCAACCTAGCTAGCTCGTCTCTGAGACTAAGGCTTAGGCTATGGATAAAAATGCTGCACAACGAGGCATCCTCCCACCCGACCTCAGCGGCCACCACCCGGAAATCGACAACGTTGTCCGTCACGGACCTACCGCCCTGTCGGAGATTTAGCAACCGGGTGGTAAGCACGCTATCCCGGTCAGAGTGATCAAACACCTCGTGAAAATCGGCAAGGAACCGTTGATATGTAAGGTTAGCATAACTGGGCTTGGCCATAATGGTGTAGGCCCAAGCTAGCACCCTAACCTTTACCAAGTTAGCGATGTAGCCTATCCTGCTGTGATCAGTGGGAAAATCCCCTGGCACTCACTGGAAAACCATCTCACATTGAAGAATAAACCCACGGTCCTCCCCAAGCTTACCGCCGAAGCGGGCGGGTGTGGGCACCGGTGTGAGGCGGGCCGATGGAGCCTGACTAGCCTGGCTAGGAGGGGGACTAGCGGGGCCTGATGGGACCCCGGAAGCCGGTGGGAACGTCTGCTGTGCATCCAGACGATCCAACCGGCTGTTAATTAGGGTTAGCTGACTGAGGATAACATTTTGTTGGCATGCTAGCTGTTCCACTCGAACTTCTAAGGTGTTAAAGCGGCATGCTAGCACGCTGTCTGCTGGGTTGCTCTGACGGAGCCGTGCTGACATAATTCTGGACCCAGGGGACAAAAGACAGACTCGAGGGAAATGCAATTATCCTTTTATTAGCTACCCGTGTCTTGTGAGTGCATGTGTGTATGTACAGTGTAGTGCGTGCAGTGTAGGACTCGTGCAGGGGGAGAGCTGGACGCCGTTCGGCCTGGCAACGCTATGGAGACAAAGCAGAGATATTAGCTCAGCACCAGCGCTAAGGGCGTAATAATGATGACCGCTTACTTTTGCAGATGGTGGTGGTGGGTTCAGGTTTGCCTTGAGGGTGACAGCCAGGGAGACAGCGTCTGGCTCTGTGCAGGGAGGAGTGCGAGTTACCCTGATGCAGGAGTGGAGCTGAACCGCCGCCAGGGAGATCCACCTGTGCACAGGGGAGATGAACTTGACAAGGTGAGTCAATATTAAGCTTACGTGTGGCGACGCATTGGTCTTGGTTAGACGATGGGCCAGGACGTGGCTGCTGATGAGAGACGTTTCCTCGGGAGTTTGACAGACGGCTCCGTGCTGAGTCACAGGCAGGTCTGGCTTTTAAAGCCCGCTGATGATTGGTAGCAGGTGTACGTGCAGCTGAGATTGATGATGGCCCTGCGGGCACCATGACAGCAGCTGGATGGCACTCAGGATACTTGGACGACTGGAACTAACCCGCTTAGCAACGCCAGCCTTTGGCCTTGCATTTTGCAACCACTGAATTAAAACTGGATTTGATGACAAGAAGATTTATCCAGATCCATGTAAAGACACAGTAACCGGTGAGTTAAAATCTTTTTCTCTCCTGTATCCTGTTTATTTTCAACTCTTTAAATGATTGTGGTGTGGTGAACACTCCATGGACCTGTTGGACCGGTTCTGTGACTCGCATTTTAGGTCAGAACAAAGGCAGGAAGCTTAGCCTTGTTATGCAAGGGTGGAGACTGTGGGGGGTCGATTAAAGGATGCGTGGGAAACAGTGGAAGTGATATCATGGAGGGAAATGCATTGTGACTGTCTTTATTATGCAAGGTGGTGAAATGCATTGTGACTGTCTTTATTATGCAAGGTGGTCTGTGGGACATGTGATCTATGAGGTGTGAAGTCCCTGATATTTAAGGACGAGAGTTTACTGTTTCATTCTCTTTTTTCTGCTTTGAAATGATGGAGATGTGAATAAAGCTGACTCTGAGAGAGAACGCTGCCTCGTCATTTTCACATTTTCCACACTGGTGACCCCGAGACGTATCATGGAAGAAAGAAATTCCCCCGGCCAGCCGCGTCAGGAGCCCCGAGCCAAGCGAATGCCACTACAGTCCAGCTACCGGACTTCTGGCAGAACAATCTGCGCTCCTGGTTCAAAGCAGTTGAGGTGCAGTTCAACCTCCGGGGGATATCGGTAGATGTCACGAAATTCTACCATGTAGTCGCAAAGCTGGACAACAACACGGCCCAGCATGTGGAGAGCCTGATCGACCAGCCGCCGGAGAGCGACAAATACGGCGCGTTGAAGGCTGCACTCATCCAGCAATTCACCCCCTCGACGGAGGAGCGAGCAGAGAGGCTCCTGGTGCTGACGGAGGGGGAAAACGACATGCCCGCGAGCCTGATGGAGAAGTTGTTGAGGTTGAAAGACTCTGACGATGATCACTTCATTTTCACCCACCTCTTCCTCAGGACTCTACCGTCAGCAGCGAGAGCAGCTCTGGCCAGTTCACCACTGTTGGCCCTACGGGACTACCGCGCGCTGGGCCGAGAGGCGCAGTGGATTGTCAACGCCACCAAGCGGCACGCAGCCACGGCCGCTGCAGCGGAACTCGGAGCGACGACCGCAGACGACAGGAGGCCAGAGACAGCGGTGCCAGACTCACTGACGACGCCGGCGGCAAGGGCCAGGGAGCGTGGACCGGACGTCTTTTGTTTCTACCATCACTGCTTCGCAGAGAGGGCACGCAAGTGTGTACCGCCGTGCCAGTTCGGGCGTTCGGGAAACGCCAAGACCGGGGGTCGGTAGCAGCCACGGCCCTCGGGCAAGAGAACAAGCTGCTCTACTTGTCGGACGCACGCTCCGGGAGGCAGTTCCTCGTCGACACAGGCTCCCAGTTGAGTTTCATCACTCCTTCCTACGCGGACAGACTGGTGGGTTCCGGAGGTCCCCTGGTGACAGCGGCGAACAGCTCGGAGATTAAGACCTTTGGTGAGAAGACTCTGCTTCTGTCTCTACACGGCCGTGCATATGAGTGGACTTTTGTTGTAGCAACAGTAAATTTCAATATGCTGGGGGCTGATTTTTTGTGCTCACATGGGTTGTTGGTTGATCTCGCTAACAGGCGCCTGGTTAATGCACTTTCTTTTGATTCTGTCCCCTGTGCAGCGTGAGTGGCCCCGCCTACAGCACAAGCCAACGTCACAACAGCAGGCGGTAAGTTCCACACACTGCTCACTCAGTTCCCAGCACTCACGGTCCCCACATTTTCGGCAACAGTCGCTAAGCACGGGGTGGAGCATTTTATTACCACTACCGGACCACCCGTTTTTGCAAAAGCTCGGCGCTTGGACACAGTTAAACTAGCCATAGTGCGCGAGGAATTTGCCAACCTGGAGAGGTTGGGCATTATCCGACGTTCAAACAGTCCGTGGGCTTCCCCCCTACATATGGTCCCGAAAGCTGACGGATCATGGCGCCCTTGCGGGGATTTTCGCAGGTTAAGCAACGCTACAGCGCACGACCGCTACCCAATCCCACATATCCAAGATTTCTCGGTTCATTTGGCAGGGGCGCACATTTTTTCTAAAATAGACTTGGTCCGTGGTTACCACCAAGTCCCAGTGCGCGCTGAGGACATACCCAAAACAGCGGTAATAACCCCGTTTGGTTTATTCGAGTTTTTACGCATGCCATTCGGACTTAAAGGGGCTGCTCAGACGTTCCAACACATGATGGACGCAGTGCTTCGCGATCTCCCTTTCGTGTTCGTCTACCTGGACGATATTTTAGTAGCCAGTGCGTCTGAAGACGAACACGAAAAACACCTGGCCACAGTTTTCCGAAGGTTGGGAGATCACGGGTTAATAATCAACCCAGCAAAGTGTCAGTTCGGGGTGGCGCAGATCGATTTTTTAGGACACCGCGTCTCCCCCGAAGGAGCAGTCCCGCTGCCTGACAAAGTGCGCGCTGTGGCAGATTTTCCCCGGCCGCAGACAGTCAGGGCGTTGCAGGAGTTTTTGGGAATGGTGAATTTTTATAACCGTTTTCTCCCCCGCGCGGCGCAGCTCATGCAGCCGCTGTATGCCGCGCTCAAAAAAAAGAAACCCGCGGATAAGATCGAGTGGTCCCCAGAGCAGGACCAAGCGTTCTCGGAGGTGAAAGCAGCCTTGGCAAAGGCTGCGTTGTTGGCACACCCAGACCCAACGGCCCGCATAGCGCTCACCACTGACGCGTCAGATGTGGTCATAGGGGCGGTCGTGGAGCAACACGTAGCCGGGGTTTGGCAGCCCCTCGCCTTTTTCAGCAGGACTTTGCGTGATAGCAAACGTAAATACAGCTCGTTCGACAGGGAGCTGCTCGCTCTCCATTTGGCCATCTGCCACTTTCAGTTCTGGCTGGAAGGACGCGCTTTCACCGCGTTCGTTGATCACAAACCGCTAACATTCGCGATGGCCAACCGGAACCGTGGCCAGGCCGGCAGCAGAGACAGCTGGCCGCGATATCAGAGTTTACCACTGATATTCAGCATGTGGCGGGCAAACTCAATGTAGTGGCAGATTGCCTCTCGCGCGCTGTGGCGGCCCCAGTCAGCGTAGGGTTAGATTATGCAGCCATGGCCGCAGAGCAGGTTAATGACGCGGACGTGCGCGCGCTCCAGTCTGGACCAACAGGGTTAAGGCTGGAGAGCAGGGTGCTGCAAGACGGTATGCCCCCCCTAATCTGCGATGTCTTCACTGGACGGCCGCGTCCAGTAGTACCGGCCGCGTGGCGCCGCCGCGTTTTTGACTCAGTTCATTCTTTGGCGCACCCTGGAGTGCGTGCGTCGGTCAAAATGGTGGGAGAGAAATTTGTTTGGCTGAGCCTCCGCAAACAGGTCAAAGAGTGGGCAGCAGCCTGCACGGCGTGTCAACGAGCCAAAGTACACAGGCACACAAGAGCTCCTTTGGAACCGTTTCACATTCCGGCCAAGAGGTTCGATCACGTTCATGTGAACCTCGTTGGACCCTTCCCGCTGTCACAGGGGTGCACACATCTTCTGACAATGGTGGACCGCACCACGTGCTGGCCTGAAGTGGTCCCGCTGGCATCAACCATGGCCGAGGAAGTGGCGCGTGCGTTTTTAACAGCTTGGGTGGTGCGCTTCGGCGTTCCGTCGGACATTACGTCCGACAGAGGCCCTCAATTTGTTTCCGAGCTTTGGTCGACAATGGCCCGCAGCCTGGGTGTCACAATTCACCGCACAACCGCGTACAATCCGCAGGCTAACGGGTTATGCGAACGTTTTCATAGGTCATTGAAAGCGGCTCTCAGAGCGTCACTGACGGATACAAATTGGGTTGACAAGTTACCATGGGTGTTATTGGGGTTGCGTTCTGCACCTAAAGAGGATCTAGAAGCCTCCCCAGCGGAGCTCGTGTTTGCGCAGCCACTCCGGCTGCCTGGGGAGTTTCTCCCAGATAACCCTGCGCCAAACGCCTCCCCGTCTCAGCTGTTGCGGAGTAACATAGAATCAAGCACGCTGCCCGGCCCAGCGCACCACAGTTTTCCACGCGTTTTTGTGCCTAAAACTTTGAAGAATGCAGAGTTTGTTTTTGTTAGACACGATGCGCATCGAACCCCGCTGCGACCGCCTTATGACGGACCATTCAGAGTGCTAGAAACAGGGGACAAGCAGTTTTTGCTAGATTTGGGGGGTAGGAAAGAGAAAATTGGCATAGACAGACTTAAACCCACTTTTGTGGTGGCAGAGGAGGAAGTGCTGTTGGCAAAGGCTCCGCGGTGAGGTAGACCACCACGGAGGGTTTCACACAGTAATGTTTCCCAAAGTAATGTTTCCCCAGAACACCCGCAGAGACTGACAAAGGGTTTCTGCCCCCAGACGGCAAATCCCCAGCGGGACAGCGCCGCAGAGACGGTGAACCCCAGCTACAGCAGATTCGGCAGGAGGCTGAAGCCTATCCAGCATGTGGACTGATGTGTATTGATGCTATCACGGCATGCATGTGGTTATTTTCTTGTTGTTCTGTTTTTCTAAAATGCTGGGGGGGTTTGTGTGGTGAACACTCAATGGACCTGTTGGACCGGTTCTGTGACTCGCATTTCAGGTCAGAACAAAGGCAGGAAGCTTAGCCTTGTTATGCAAGGCTGGAGACTGTGGGGGGTCGATTAAAGGATGCGTGGGAAACAGTGGAAGTGATATCATGGAGGGAAATGCATTGTGACTGTCTTTATGCAGTGGAAATGCATTGTGACTGTCTTTATTATGCAAGGTGGTCTGTGGGACATGTGATCTATGAGGTGTGAAGTCCCTGATATTTAAGGACGAGAGTTTTCTGTTTCATTCTCTTTTTTCTGCTTTGAAATGATGGAGATGTGAATAAAGCTGACTCTGAGAGAGAACGCTGCCTCGTCATTTTCACATCTTCCACAGTGGGAAATATTTTTCATTGGTGTTCAGTTTGACTAACGAACAGGACCTTAGGGACCAGTAAAGAATGAAATCATTTTAATGGGACACCAAAAGCCTACCAAGCGTTCCCAATAAAATCAAATCATTTTTATGTTAATATTTAACAACAAACGGCCATTCTTGTAGTAACTAAAGAGACACATAACTCCCAAATAACACATTAAATCATATCTAACAGGACCAAGTGACATCAAGTCAACAAATGGGACTCTTAGGAATACTTGTGACACTTTATAAATACTTGCAATGCGTTCCTTTAAATTTGATGTCATTATTTTGCCTTTTTTGAGTCCTATTTGATCCCGTTTGTTGTTGGTGCTCGGGTGAGGATGTGTCGTCATCTTTTCTTGGTCAGATTTTATTATGCTGAGTGAGGCTGGTGTTGTGTGGTCTTGAATAGCGTGTTGGTCAGCATATTGATGTTTCTTTGGGGCTTTGCAAGAGCTGCATTCAATATCTGTGGAGCTAAAGACTTGAGGTCCTCGCAAGAATAGATGTGTGTCTGTTCCTGATTAATTTGCCTCCTCGATGGGATCACCCACGAGCCGCTACTGCTATTTACTACCTTTTTAACCTTAACCATTCCCAAATCCTAAGGCTAACCTCTTAATTTTAAGTGTAAATTTCATCTCATATCAAGTAAAATGAAAAAACAAGGTGCCAATAGCAAGACACAAACCAGCAACCTTCTGATCACAGGCCCAACATACTACCTATCTCAGCCACAGCAGCAGCTGGCTTGGAGTTGATCTGAAAGGGTTTTGTTGGATTGTCAACTCTTCCGTACCAATATAAATTTTGTATAGGGATACAGTTTTCGCATCCATAACCACTGCCTAATCTTCAGAAGCTGGGCTTCTCCTCCACCATCGTTCCCTTAAATTTGAAATATTTGAGATTACTTTTTTAACTTCCTTCATAAGCCGGACACTTCTTAAAATTTTGGACCTTTCCCCCATCATTTTAAGTTTTCTTCCATAAAGATCAGACATTTTTGTACGGTAAATGTAATTTTTTTACTAATAAATTTGACATTTTTTTCTTATGAATTTATGGGTTTTCCCCTAAAAAATTTAAGATGTCGTCCCTTAAATTTAATGTTTTTTCTCACTAAATTTTACCTTTTCCCCATCACAAATATAACTTCTGTGTGATAAAGTTGCACTTTTTTCACCATAAATCTGAGTTTTCCTCCTTCAAAATCTGAGAGCATTTTTGTCTTTTTTTTTCTACCATAAATTTAACACCTGTGCTTCTGTAATTTCCCCATTGTGGGACTAATAAAGATAAGATAATATAAGATAAGCCTTTATTAGTCCCACAATGGGGAAATTCCAGGATTGCAACAGCACAGGGATAGCAACACTCAGAGCAACAATCAAGAGGAACAAGAAAAACAAGATCAGCGAATATACAGATGTACATATAAATATATAAATATATATACACACAGTGCGGAACATTGTAGCTAGATGGAATAAATATATGAATATATATACACACAGTGTGGAGCATTGTAGCTAGATGGAATAAACAGCATAACCGTCTACTAGTTATCCTACATAGTATGAATATTGTCACCCTCCGTAGCGACTGATATTGTCCTAGTTGTATACTGGAGGGGACCATTGTGTAAGTCTGTTGCGGTCTTTTGCATTCAATACTATTAGGTCGTCACGTTTTTTTGCTATCTCTGCGAGCAGCCCTGCTTAGGTTATACAGTCTGACAGCCATAGGTAGGAAGGACCTGCGAAACCTCTCGGTTGCGCACCTAGGATGATGTAGTCTACTGCTAAATGTGCTCCTCAGTGCGTTCAGTATGTCCTGCATAGGGTGGGGCTCGGACTCCAGCAGAGATGACAGTTTAGCCACCATCCTTCTCTCTCCTATCTCCTCCACTGGGTCAAGGCGTTGCCCCAGGACAGAGCTAGCTTTCTTGATCAGTTTGTTCAGTCTCTTCCTATCGGCTGCTGTAATGCCACTGCCCCAGCAGACCACTCCAAAAGTGATGGCTGATGCCGCCACCGTGTCGTAGAATGTCTTCAGCAGTGCCCCTTGTACACCAAAAGACCTGAGTCTCCTCAGTAGGAACAGCCTGCGCTGTCCCTTCTTGTAGAGTGCATCGGTATTGTGTGACCAGTCTAGTTTATTGTTCAGATGAACACCCAGGTACTTGTAGGCTGTCACCATCTCAATGTCTGTTCCCTGTATGTTTACTGGTGCTGTGAGGGGTTGTCCTTGCCTGCGGCAGTCCACCACAAGCTCCTTAGTTTTCCTCGCGTTGATCTGGAGGCAGTTCCGATGGCACCAGTCCACGAAGTCCTGGATAAGTCCTCTGTACTCAGCTTCATCTCCGTTGGAGATGAGGCCGACGATTGCAGAGTTGTCAGAGAACTTCTGTAGATGGCAGTGTGTTGTGTTGTGTGAGAAGTCCGCAGTATAAAGGGTGAACAGGAAGGGAGCCAAAACCGTTCCCTGGGGGGCCCCCGTGCTACCGATGATCGTGTCGGACACACAAGTCCCGGGTTCTCACAAACTGTGGCCGGTTAGTGAGGTAGTCCAGGATCCATGATGACAGGTGCTGGTCCACCCCTGCGCACAGCAGCTTGTCCTTCAGGATCATTGGTTGGATGGTGTTGAAAGCACTGTAGAAATCAAAGAACATGATCCTAACCGCATTCCCGGGCTTCTCCAGGTGGGACATGGAACTGTGAAGGAGGAAGATCACTGCATCCTTCACCCCGATGCCATGCTGGTAGGCAAACTGGAGTGGATCCATCGCTGGTCCCACCAGAGGGCAGAGGTGAGCAAGGAGCAGTCTTTCCAGGGTCTTCATCATGTGAGACGTCAGGGCCACTGGTCTGTAGTTGTTCAGGTCTTTGGGGTGGGAAGTCTTTGGTACAGGTACCACACAAGATGTTTTCCACAACTGTGGTACCCTCCCCAGCTTCAGGGTCACCAGTGTAATGCGCTGCATAGGCTTTGTTCTAAACTTAATGTGAGGTCAGAGCCTCGGGCCGCTATGCATCTAATTAAAGGCATTAAAGAGAGATGCACAGTGGCCCGAGAGATTCTTTTGCTATCCTGTTCTGTTAGAGGAAGAATAAAGTCTGTGTTGATCAGCTCGTTGCCTCGCCTGCATCCTTTCCTCTACAGTTTCACCTTAAATTTAGGACATTTCCTCAGTCAGTTTTACACTTTTCCTCATAAATTTAACATTTAAAAAGTAGGTTTAGGACCATATGGCCTGTACAAACCTGCTAAAAGTGCATGAGGAGTGGTATTACATAGAAAGATGAAATTCTCTCCACTACTCAGAGACCAAAAATCAAGGCACTGCATCCAAAGGTGGGACTATAATAAACAGTTTTACGTTTTTTGCAGATATCTCAAGAATGGCTAGGCCTAGACTCAAAATTCATTCTAATCTGTGAAATCTCCTGCAACTTTTTACACTGGTCTTATGCACTAAAAAAGAAGTTTTCTGCACCATGTCTTGAAAAATGTGCAAGTGAAGTCAAAATGAGCTCATCCTAGGCCATTCATCAGAATTACTTGAAATTAAGCAGAAATCATCTACAGACCTTCATAATGAAAAGTTGTTAAAATTGTCCAAAAATCTTGTTGGCAAAGCTCTTCTTGATAGAAAGCTTGCACTGGCATGAACTTCTATTAGCAATAAGCTCTCACTGGTGAAGCAGCTCTTCCTGGCAACGCTCTTACTGTAGCAATCCTGGCTGAATGATGGTTGGCTGTACTGATGGTTCACAGACATTTATTTATTCAAGTTGTCTCTTTAAACATGAAGTGATCTAATTAATTATGTTGTTACTGTGATATCTTTGCTTTTCTTTTGTCAGTTTTTATCTCCACCAAGGAGGTTATGTTTTTGATGGCATTTATCTGTCTGTTTGTTAGCAGGATTACACAAAAACTACTGGCTGGATTTTGATGAAATTTTCACCAGAGGAGGTCTTTGGCCTACAGAGGAACCCATTAGATTTTGGAGAGGATCCATGAGAACATGCCTCCACCAAGGTCCTATCTTGCAATGTACAGAGGGATGGGGGCAGGGAGGTAAATAGAAATTAATGAAAAGTTCAACCCACAAAAAGCACTATATTGCAACAGTAAAGAAGGTTAAAAAAAAAGAATTACAGTATTTCCCCCCATAATCTAATTGGTTCTCTGTTGCCTAAAGACCAGCCTTTCAACATTTTAAATAAATAAAGCAAAACAAAAATCCTGAATCAACACTTTTGGCATAATGCTGCCAAGACTTAGACAAGCACCACTGAAAACATACACACGTGGACAAAATTGTTGGTACCCCTCTGTTAATGAAAGAAAAACCCACAATGGTCACCCACAGTGGTCACAGAAATAACTTGAATCTGACAAAAGTGGTAATAAATAAAAATTCTATGAAAATTAACCAATGAAAATCAGACAATGCTTTTGAATTGTGGTTCAACAGAATTATTTAAAAAAAACAAACTCATGAAACGGGCCTGGACAAAAATGATGGTACCTGTGGTCTATATTAATCATATATCCCATAACCTACATATGTATAAGCATGTGAGAATGTTTGGTGATTACATATGTAAAGCGACTTCACACCTCAGAACAGGACAAAGGGTCTCAACCGCCAGAGTGTTCTTCACTTGAGTGGATGTTGTGAAGGGGTTATTCTTCACCATGGGAAGGATTCAGCGATCATCCACCACTGATGTCTTCCGTGAACGTCCAGGCCTTTTTGAGTTCCCAAGCTCACCAGTGCACTCTTTTTTTCTCAGAATGTACCAAATTGTTGATTTGGTCACTCCTAACATTTCTGCTATCTCTCTGATGGATTTCTTCTTTTTTTTCAGCCTCAGGATGGTCTGTTTCACCTCCATTGAGAGCTCCTTTGACTGCATGTTGTGTGTTCACAGCAACAGCTTCCAAATGCAAACGTCACACCTGGAATCAACTCCAGACCTTTTAACTGCTTAATTGATGACAGGTTAACGAGGAATTGATGACAGGTTAACGAGGGAAGAGCCCATGCAGCCTTGTTTTTTTTTTTTTGCAGCCTTCTGAGTCAATTGTCCAATTACTTTTGGTCCCTTGAAAAAGAGGCGGCTATGTATTAAAGAGCTGTAATTCCTAAACCCTTGCTCCAATTTGGATGTGAATACTCTCAAATTACAGCTGAGAGTCTGCACTTTAAGCCCATATTGATTATATAATTGTATCCTGAATATGTTTTCGTAAACAGCTAAAATAACAAAACTTGTGTCACTGTCCAAATATTTTTGGGCCTAACTGTACATATGTACACATAAATATATAAATATATATACACAGTGGGGAGCATTGTAGCTAAATGCAATAAACAGTTCAGATGAACACCCAGGTACTTGTAGGATGTCACCATCTCAATGTCTGTTCCCTGTATGTTTACTGGTGCTGTGAGGGATTGTCCTTGCCTGCGGCAGTCCACCACAAGCTCCTTAGTTTTCCTCGCATTGATCTGGAGGCAGTTCCGATGGCACCAGTCCACAAAGTCCTGGATAAGTCCTCTGTACTCAGCTTCATCTCCGTTGGAGATGAGGCCGACGATCGCAGAGTCATCAGAGAACTTCTGTAGATGGCAGTGTGTTGTGTTGTATGAGAAGTCCGCAGTATAAAGGGTGAACAGGAAGGGAGCCAAAACCATTTCCTGGGGGGCCCCCGTGCTACCGATGATCGTGTCGGACACACAGTCCCGGGTTCTCACAAACTGTGGCCGGTTTGTGAGGTAGTCCAGGATCCATGATGACAAGTGCTGGTCCACCCTTGTGCCCAGCAGCTTGTCCCTCAGGATCATCAGTTGGATGGTGTTGAAAGCACTGGAGAAGTCAAAGAACATGATCCTCACTGCATTTCCAGGCTTCTCCAGGTGGGACATGGAACGGTGAAGGAGGAAGATCACTGCATCCTTCACCCCGATGCCATGCTGGTAGGCGAACTGGAGTGGATCCATCGCTGGTCCCACCAGGGGGCAGAGGTGAGCAAGGAGCAGTCTTTCCAGGGTCTTCATCATGTGAGACGTCAGGGCCACTGGTCTGTAGTTGTTCAGGTCTTTGGGGTGGGAAGTCTTTGGTACAGGTACCACACAAGATGTTTTCCACAACTGTGGTACCCTCCCCAGCTTCAGGCTCAGGTTGAAGATGTGCTCCACAATCCCACACAGCTGGTCTGCGCAGCACTTGAGGAGCTTCGTGCTGATGCCGTCTGGTCCTGAGGCCTTCCTCTCCTTGATCTTCCTCAGCTCCGTCCTCACCTGGGTCTTAGTGAGGGTCAGGTTGGGGGGCTGTGTGTGCTGGGAGTGGGGGGTGTTGGTGGAGTGGGGTGTGGGCAGCAGGACTCGATGACTTTAGAGGTCGCAGTGGTTGGTGTGCAGGTGCAGGGGGGGGGGGCGATGTCGGTCAAACCTATTAAAAAAACAGGTTCAGATTGTTCGCCCACTCCCTGCCCCCCGTGGCCTGGGAGGAGGTATTCTGGAGCCCAGAGATGGTTTTGAGCTTTCTCCAGACCCCGCCGATGTCATTCTGTTGCAGCTTGTCCTCCATTTTTTATCTGTGAATGGAACCAGTATGGCAAAACCAGTAGTGCAAGTAGCTCAATACATAACTAAATATGTTTACCCCTGTATCACAACGGAGCATGAGTTACCTTTTTAATTCTATTTCTTGTTTTTTCCGTTATATTATTTTGCTGAAACTTATTTCTTCTTATTATTAAAACACTGAATCTAACCTAGGGCACTGTGGCAGCACAGCAACTCACCCTTGGCCGGGGGATCATGGGTTCGATCCCAGCCCCTGACCCACAGTGATCTGTGTGGAGTTTGCATGTTCTCCCCGTGTCTGCGTGGGTTTACTCCGGAATTTCTCCGGTTTCCTCCCACAGGCCAAAAACATCCAAGTTAGGTTAATTGGCATCAAACTGGGGATTCTAAATTGTCCTTAGGTATGAATGTGAGAGTGAATGGTTGTCTTCTCTCTGTGTTGGCCCTGCAATGGACTGACGATCTGTCCAGGGTGTACCCTGCCTCTCGCCCAAAGATGCTGGGATAGGCTCCAGCCCCCCCGTGACCCGAAAAGGATTAAGCGGAAGAAGATGGATGGATGGATGAATCTGACCTACAGTCATGTGAAAACATTTGGACACCCCTTTAAATATTGAGCTCTGTATTAAAAAATGTTCACATATCTGTTTAACCTTGTTTTTGTTTTTATTTGCATTTTCTAAAATGTATTTTAGCCATTTTCAGTGGGAATGAATGTGGGGGTATCCTAATTTATTCCTCACTATTTGTTTAGAATTATATTTATCAGAAAATTTGAGAAAACTCTTTAATTCATTTTAATTGTTTAGTTGCATTACATGAATCTCCCAGTATTTTTAACATTGATATTAAATATCCTTATGTCCAAATATGTAAAAAAAAAAAAAAAAAACACACAGGCTTATACAGGGTGTCCTAATTTTTTCATGATTGTAAACCCCATAGAGAACCTAAGGTGGATTGTCAAGAGGAAGATGAGCGACATCAGACCCAACAATGCAGTGAAGCTGAAGGTCACTATCAAAGCAACCTGGGCCTCCTTCACACCTCAGCAGGACCACAGGCTGATCACCTCCAGGCCACACTGCTTTGATGCAGTAATTCATGCAAAAGGAGCCCCGACCAAATACTGAGCATGTACATGGACATACTTTTCAGTCAGCCAACATTTCTATTAAAAATTAGTTTTTTTTTTTTTTTTAAATTGACCTTAATATTCTAATGTTCTGAGAAACAGAATTTTGGGTTTTCATGAGCTGTAAGTCACAATCATAAAAAATTAAAAGAAACGCTTGAAATATCACTGTGTAATGAATCTATGCAAGTTTAACTTCTTGAATTACTGAAATAAATCTACTTTGATGATATACTAATTTATTGGAATGCACCTGTGAAAAGCATAAGCAGCACACCTTCAACCAAAAACTCAATTACAAATTCAAAAATTCTAACGCTTGTAATTTTCACAAAAAATGATCCAAAAATCAAATTCCTAGTTGTGTGAAATGAAAATGTCCTAGGTTGAAAGCCGTGGGAGGAGTTAGCTGGACAAACTCGTAGAGACGGCTAGACCGACAGAGACGTCATAATAGTCCTGACTTAAGAGACGGGTGTATAAAAATTTATTGTAATTTTGACATGTAAAAAGACACCAGTGGCTCCACTTGCGCCTGATTGGATTTTGGACCACATGGACTAAATACTGTGCCCACCTAGCCATTTTTTCCCCTTTTCAGCAAAATGTTTTGGTACTGTCTTGTCAACGTTCACACTTTCAAATTGATTAAAAAAAAAAAAGTCATTTAGTGTAACACACCCAAGCAAAAATTGGACAACAGAACATATTTAATTCTGCATATCGTTTTGTTCCACAAAAATTGATATCTGAAATAACTGTACAGGAAAAATTAGAGAAACTGAATAGGAAATCTCTCAATCTCTCAATATCACAAGCACAAGCACAAAAACTACAACACTGACCAAAGAACTGAAATCACAGGATGAAGATGGAAGACGAAAGGCTACAACATCAATTAAGTCAATTCACGCATGACAGTGGCAAGTGATGGTCTTCCATACAAACACTAGACTCAATTTAAAAAAATGCCCACCAAGTAGATGAGGCCGACACCATGGTGAAATACCTTTGCTACTTCATTAAAGGAACAGAGAAAAGGACACGAGCTGTGACAGCGCTTCCGTGCCACAAGAGAAAAGGCCACTTTGTAGAGGTAAAGTAATTTCAGTTAGCAGAAAGCCGAAGTGATGGCTTTTTTTTTGCAGGCAAAAAAACTCAAAACAATATTTTTGATTTCATGGAATACATTTCACAACAGTAAAAAAATGAGACAATGTATCATTAAGGACTCAACATGCAGTTTGAGTTGTACAGGTAGAACAGACTGAGGATGACAACTTCACCATAAAATAGTGGTTTCAATGAATGAAGACACTGAAAACACGCATAAAAGATCATCCATACATGAACATACTGCATATAAATATTTACCAGAAGTGATGTAATCTAAATGCACTTTTGTAATGTGGTTAAGAAGGCACAGTTGTAATATGCATTCAAAGACTTAAAAACATTTATCTTTTTGCAAAGATGACTGCTAAACCAAACTATATTCTCCTTTGGTAAACAGCTCAGAAGCTGCCAACAAATTTCAGCACAGAATTACAGATGTTCAACCCCATTTCCAAAAAAAACCAATAAGTTATTCTGCAGGGTACATCTGAAAATAAAAATGGAAACTTACGAGACCATAAATTTAATATCAAGAGCAAAAAACACATCAAATATTGTAAATTTTACTCAGAGACCTAAAAATTAAACATGGGAGGGGATTTATCACTTTTTTCATGAAAAAGTGCATGGGTAAATTTAAGCACATTTATGTAAAATTTATAATGTACTGTATATACACTAGGAAACGTCAAGCAAGTTTGGATTTTTCTCTTCAGCAGCACAGAATCTGGAGAACTGAGATTTTTCCATTTTGCAGTCGTTTTGTTCATCTCAGCGGCTCAGGCAGTGGCGGTGTTCAGCTCCTGTCTGTGTACTTTCCTTTGCATAGAAATTAGTATTTTTGGATGCAGCTGTGAACTTAAATGTTCATGTTCCAACAGAATTATGTTCTCTCTAGATTAGTGTGGATTTTCAGTGCACTACCTCTGTCTAATACACATGTAAAGGCACAATTAATGTTGAATGACGTATCAGGTTTGGGAGCAACACTGCTGCCATGGCGACCAATATAATTTCAGGAAGGCCTCACTTATCTCAGTGATGTGATGGTCACCAGGACTCTGCAAAAAGAGTCCAATTGGCCTGTCTTATAACTCAATAAAATGAACATTTTTGGCACTTTAAAGGAAGCATCACACAGTTGAGAAACTGGGATCTTAAAAAAAAAGAAAATACCAGGAATAAGCTATTGCATTCAAAACTACAGAGATTGGTGGGCTCAGTTCCCAAATGCTTAAACAACAAAAGATGGAAGAGAGGTCCCAGAATTCCTCAGATGTGTTTCAAACGTCAAATCAAAATGTTTATTTAAGATTAAAAAAGGTCCCTACATGTCTTAGTTGCAATATTTGACATGCTCTCTTTATGCTGTTGTCAATTAATGTCTTAAACCATTTGCAAATTCTTTAATAATTCTAAATATTGCACATACTTGCAACGTTTTTGGAAATGGGATTGGAAGAAAAGCAAACAGCTGAACAACAAAAGCTGGAAAAGCTCATGTCACATGTGTCTACACAAACATTTGCTGTGGGAGGCTCATTTTACTTTTGAATCTGAAGTACATAAACATTAGAAGTCAGCTGACAATGACATGAATCATTTACAAATATTAGACATCCTGAATGTGTTCCCAAATGACATGTATAGAGTAGGACTTTCAAAGCTGAACATCGTTTGTAACATCATAGAAAATTAACACGGTAGATGAAATTTAAGTCTTTGTTCCATCTCCAAGAGGACGGTGAGATCACGGGCAGACACTGGAAAACATTCTCCAAAGCAGAATAACTGAATCTGACTTCAGTCACTAACTGCGTAAACGAGATTATTTAGTTTTATTGATCGATGGGACACATGAGGGGAGAGTCTAGAGCAGGGATGGGCAACTTTGGTGGTAGTGAGGGCCACAAAATCTTTTCCTCACTTCACGGGGGCCAGATTTACATGTAAACCTTCTGGGGGGGGAGGGGGGTATTATTTCCTGCAAAGTCAAAAGTTTGTCAATTAAAACTGAAAATGCAGATGAAAACAAAAGCTACTCAGTATTTTATCACATTAGAATTAAAATTATATCTGCCCTGCAATGGACTGGTGATCTGTCCAGCGTGTACCCTGCCTCTCGCCCAAAGATGCTGGATAGGCTCCAGCACCCCCACCACCACCGACCTGAAAAGGATTAAGCAGTAGAAGGCGGATGGATGGATAAAATTATATCATGACCTAATTTTTAAAACTCTCTCCATCAAAATGATGATCAAAGAGAAATTCTGGACAATAATTAATAAAAAAAAGCCAAGAAGAAAAAGAAATATGATGAGGCTTAGCTTGCGCTTGAATTCATTGTGGGTGTGGAGGGGCAGACACATACAGTAGCTGTGTGTAGGTGGACTTGTTAATGGCTCCACAAAATGGGGAATAAAAAAAAAAGTTTAAGAGCCACTGGTATAAATGGGGGGGGGGGGAATCAGCAGATTACAAGGACTACAGTCTCGGAACTTTTACTGCTGACATGGATTTGAAACCATCAATGCTTCAGTCTGCTCTCTCAAAAGAAACATCAAAGCTTTGAATATTTTACTGAACAATTAAAAGAAAAGCCTCCGAGCTCCACGAGACTTTACCTGTCAAACAAGAATAAAGGCTACAGCTCCTCAGTAGTATTTATTCTTGTTTAAAAGCAACCTACTTTGTACATTTACTGCTGTTTACAGCCTATTAATGTGGTCTTAGCAGACAACATACCTTAAAAACTTGTTCTCCACTGGTGCACTGTTCCCTATGTGGCGCCCTCACTCTCGCTTTCTCCTTGACCACTTGCACACAGAGCGGCACCTAGGTTTCAATAAGCAGTCCTTAGGGCTGTCGCGATAACCACAATATATAGTACCGCGCTATGGACAAGCCTACCGCGGAGAAAGACAAGCAACCGCAGTGTTCACTTTTTTGTGTGTGTGGCTAAATCTCGTTGTTCACTTATGTTCCCTCATGTGCCTTAAATGTTAAGTGTATTTTTACTGCCAACGGCATGTCTGCACCCGGTACTGTGGAAGATTCCATAGCACATGGTGCTGCCGCCACCACCGGGTGCCGACAGTGGCAGCACCGTGTGGGGCACTCTCTAATCAGATGGACTCCAACAGGCAGTCAGTGGCAGAAGCATTTGGACAAATTGCTAAATACAGCCATGACAGTGAGCACTCAAAGGGCACAAAGCGTGTTATTTCCTTCTGAGTGGAGTGTGTATGATCCTGACAATTGAGCTCCAACAGCGAAACAACTACTGCATAGTGTATTGCTTGTTTAAACGTGATTTTTCGGACGGCAACAAAAATCCAAAAATCACAGAGACAAGAGCCACACAGAGTCCTGTATGGAGTCCTGTTTAAATAAGCTGAATGTTGCTGCAGTCGCCAGCCCACACACCCTGTAGTTACCGCCACTGCTTTATGAAAACGATTTTTTTTTTTTTTTTAACAGAATCAGCAGTTCATGCCTAGAAAGACCGGCGCTCTGCACAATTGTCACACACGCACATAAAGTTGAGAGCGGAGCTGCAGCGAATTTCTCACAGCTTCCATTGTTTGCCACATAAGTTATGAACCCTGTTTAAATTACGAGACCACAGGGTCCTAAAAACATTTGCAATAATACCACATATCGTGGTGATGAGCTATCCACCATCACCGCAGGGGAAATTCCTCTACCGCGACAGTCCTAGAGTTCCTTCTGCTGGTGGACTCTATAACTGCATTTAAGAATCCATCCATCTTCTTCCGCTTAATCCTTTTCGGGTCGTGGGGGGGCTGGAGCCTATCCCAGCATCTTTGGGCGAAAGGCAGGGTACACCCTGGACAGATTGCCAGTCCATCGCAGGGCCAACACAGACAGACAACCATTCGCTCTCACAGTCATACCTAAGGACAATTTAAAATCCCCAATTTTGATGCCAATTAACCTAACTTGCATGTTTTTGGCCTGTGGGAGGAAACCGGAGAAATCCCGGCGTAAACCCACGCAGACACGGGGAGAACAAGCAAACTCCACACAGATCACTGTTGGTCGAGGGCTGGGATCGAATCCAGGATCCCCCCCTCACCCGGCCAAGGGTGAGTTGCTGTCCTGCCGCAATGCTAACCACTCTGCCACATTTAAAAATGCGGTTCCAAATACAACAAATGTGATATAAATAAACTGATTTTTGGAAATGGACTGGCGAGTTGCAGTGGATGAGGGGGTGGGCCACGGCTCATGGGCCTCCAGTTGCCCATCCCTGGTCTAGAGTCTCAAGAAAAAAAAAAAATCATCTACTATTTAGACTCACAAACAGCAGCTCCATATCCAATCTGCCACGGTGACCAAGATGGAATCACTACATAATTTAAAAAAAAAAAAAAAAAAAAAAAAAAAATACTCCCAACACAGTATTTCCATGTGTATTTGAAGTTCATGCATTTCAAGCAGACAATTTCAACATTTTCACTTGGCAATTGATACACCAAGACTAACATTTCCATACTGACTAAAATATGAGTCTTATGCTCTGAAATTTCCTTATCTTCACTGAGCACAGATTTCCATTCATGCCAAGTTCAAAATGTTGCAGTAGATTTTCTTCTGAATATGACAGTAAAAGCTACAATCCTGTCTTGGGTGGTGGTGCAACATAATCTGGGTTGTATGCTGGCTGGGACAGGAAGTCTGTGGTTCCAAGAGGAGCACTGGGTTGCGGCTGGGCAGAAGGCTGAAGAGAGTACGTTGGCTGGCCAGGGGCAAATGCAGCCTGGCTATAAGGCATCGGCTGGGAAGGGTAGGTGGGGCCAGCTAGAAATAAGAAGAAAACACATCATACAAATGAAACATCTGAATGTTTTTTGTTTTTTTTACACAACTGCAGTTCTGCAACAGACAAAAAAATTTCCTTTTTTTTTTTTTTTTTTTTACAAAACCCAGACAGGACCAAGCTTTGTCCCACAACAGTTACTACACTTCCACTTCTGATTACACCCATGTTGGAGAACTAAAAATGCTTTAATATAGTTTTATAGCTTTCAATTACTGTGCTGCACAAATAATACACTCCATGTTGGGTTAACTTCAAGGTTCAGGTGATTACTGGACAATGTCAATGCCATTATTATTTGAATAATTTACGTTGGTATAGGTTTTTACAGCAAATTGCCTGTTCAGTCAGGGAAGTACCCAGAGGTATGCCCAATAAGTAACTTCATATATCAGTACATTATTGAAAGTCATTAATAAACATCATTACTTCAGTTTTACTTTCCATTTTCCCAACGATCAGAGAGAGAGAGATTTAAATTTATCATCGAAAAACTTCTGGCTTTTATTGAGAAGGTTCAAGTCTTATTCAGAAAGCATCAGTCAGCAGGGCACAGTTAAGCTTTGTTTTAAAACTTCTGCATTTAGTTCCTGATTTTTTTTTTTTTATTATTTTTTTTAAATTTCACAATGAGAAGCTGAAGCATCTATCACTAACAAAGCAGCTCTACGTCACCTTAACTGATCTGCTGGTCTAACAGAATTTGTTTTCAGCAGGACAAATCTGCAGGAAAAGTGAAGTGAGCTAAACAGAGCACCATGCTGCTGTGGCTGCTGCTCTCTGCTACACAGACGCTGATTAAAAACATTAAATATCAGCTTGTATCCGATTGTTGCTCCGTTATTCACTGTCATAAAGCAGTATTATTTCATACTGAAATTAATATTTTTTAATTTTTTTTTTTTAAAATGGCGCCGGAGGCAGGGCGGCCATACCAGTAGCAACTCTCTCGTGTCTATCTATCTATATCTATCCAATAAACATTTATGAAAGTCTACATATATAAATGGATTGTTAGTTGGTTCCAGGTGTGAATGTTGGTTTTATTTAAGATAAGCCTTTATTAGTCCCACAGTGGGACTACTCTCTTTATTAGTGTATCTACATAAATTAGAATATCCTGAATTGTAATTTAATGTCGGAACTATAATCTTAATCCAAATTGAATACAAAATGCTCAAAGTGCTTTCCTGTGTGTGCAATCAATATTCAGTACACGTTTCTTTTTAAATTCTACTGCAAAAAATTAACTTTTTCACAATATTTTAATATACCGAGATGCAGTAATATGTACAAACATAAAAAGTCCTGTTAAAAGTTGCAGTAGCTCAATTTTAGCTGGTTCAGCCATTGCCATATACAGTGGTGTGAAAAAGTGTTTGCCCCCTTCCTGATTTCTTATTTTTTTTGTATGTTTGTCACACGTAAATGTTTCAGATCATCAAACAAATTTAAATATTAGACAAACATAACACAAGGAAACACAAAATGCAGTTTTTAAATGAAGGTGTTTATTATTAAGGGGGGAAAAAAAATCCAAACCTACATGGCCCTGTATGAAAAAATGATTGCCCTCTAAACCTAATAACTGGTTGGGCCACCCTTAGCAGCAACAACTGCAATCAAGCGTTTGCGATAACTGGCAGTGAGTCTTTTACAGCGCTGTGGAGGAATTTTGGCCCACTCATCTTTGCAGAATTGTTGTAATTTGGCCACATTAGAGGGTTTTCGAGCATGAACCGCCTTTTTAAGGTCATGCCACAGCATCTCAATTGGATTCAGGTCAGGACTTTGACAGGGCCACTTCAAAGTCTTCACTTTGTTTTTCTTAAGCCATTCAGAGGTGGACTTGCTGGTGTGTTTTGGATCATTGTCCTGCTGCAGAACCCAAGTGCGCTTCACCGTAGAGGTGACAAACAGACGGCTGAACATTCTCCTTGAGGATTTTTTGGTAGACAGCAGAATTCATGGTTCCATTTACAGTGGGGCAAAAAAGTATTAACTGACTTATACTTAAAAAAAAGTATAAGTCAGCCACCAATTGTGCAAGTTCTCCCACTTAAAAGATGAGGTCTTCAATTTTCATCATAGTATACCCTCAACTATATGAGACCAAATGAGGAAAAAAAAAAATCCAGAAAATCACATTGAAGGATTTTTAATGAATTAATTGGTAAATTCCTCGGTAAAATAAGTATTTGGTCACCTACAAACAAGCAAGATTTCTGGCTCTCACAGACCTGTAACTTCTTTAAGAGGCTCCTCTGTCCTCCACTCGTTACCTGTATTAATGTCACCTGTTTGAACTCATTATCAGTATAAAAGACACCTGTCCACAACCTCAAACAGTTAGACTCCAAACTCCACTATGGCCAAGACCAAAGAGCTGTCAAAGGACACCAGAAACAAAACTGTAGACCTGCACCAGGCTGAGAAGACTGAATCTGCAATAGGTAAGTAGCTTGGTGTGAAGAAATCAACTGTGGGAGCAATTATTAGAAAATGGAAGACATACAAGACCACTGATAATCTCCCTCCATCTGGGGCTCCACGCAAGATCTCACCCCGTGACGTCAAAATGATCACGAGAACGGTGAGCAAAAATCCCAGAACCACACAGGGGGACCTAGTGAATGACCTGCAGACAGCTGGGACCAAAGTAACAAAGGCTTCATCCGTAACACACTACGCCGCCAGGGACTCAAATCCTGCAGTGCCAGACGTGTCCCCCTGCTTAAGCCAGTACATGTCCAGGCCCGTCTGAAGTTTGCTAGAGAGCATTTGGATGATCCAGAAGAGGATTGGGAGAATGTCATATGATCAGATGAAACCAAAATAGAACTTTTTGGTAAAAACTCAACTTGTCGTATTTGGAGGAGAAAGAACACCATACCTACTGTGAAGCATGGGGGTGAAAACATTATACTTTGGGGCTGTTTTTCTGCAAAGGGACCAGGACGACTGATCCGTGTAAAGGAAAGAATGAATGGGGCCATGTATCGTGAGATTTTGAGTGAAAACCTCCTTCTATCAGCAAGGGCATTGAAGATGAAACGTAGCTGGGTCTTTCAGTATGGCAATGATCCCAAACACACCGCCCGGGCAACGAAGGAGTGGCTTCGTAAGAAGCATTTCAAGGTCCTGGAGTGGCCTAGCCAGTCTCCAGATCTCAACCCCAGAGAAAATCTTTGGAGGAAGTTGAAAATCCGTGTTGCCCAGCAACAGCCCCAAAACATCACTGCTCTAGAGGAGATCTGCATGGAGGAATGGGCCAAAATACCAGCAACAGTGTGTGAAAACCTTGTGAAGACTTACAGAAAACGTTTGACCTCTGTTATATACCCTTTGTTGGCAATGACAAAGTATTGAGATGAACTTTTGTTATTGACCAAATACTTATTTTACCGAGGAATTTACCAATTAATTCATTAAAAATCCATTTTCTGGATTTTTTTTTTCCTCATTTTGTCTCTCATAGTTGAGGTATACCTATGATGAAAATTGGAGACCTCTCATTTTTTAAGTGGGAGAACTTGCACAATTGGTGGCTGACAAAATACTCCCCCCCCCCCCCCCACTGTACCACAGCAAGTCTTCCAGGTCCTGAAGCAGCAAAACAGCCCCATACCATCACACTACAACCACCACATTTTACTGTTGGTATGATGTTTCTTTTTTGAAATGCTGTGTTACTTTTATGCCAGATATAATGGGACACACACCTTCCAAAAAGTTCAACTTTTGTCTCATCAGTCCACAGAGTATTGTCTTGGGGATCATCAAGATGTTTTCTGGCAAAGCTGAGACGAGCCTTTATGGTTTTTTTTTTTTTTTTTACTCACTAGTGGTTTTTGTCTTGGAACTCTGCCATGCAGGCCATTTTTGCCCAGTCTCTTTCTTATGGTGGAGTCATGAACACTGACGTTAACTCAGGAAAGCGAGGCCTGCAGTTCTTTGGATGTTGTTGTGGGATCTTTTGTGACCTCTTGGATGAGTCATCGCTGCGCTCTTGGGGTAATTTTGGTTGGCCAGCCACTCCTGGGAAGGTTCACCACTCTTCCATATTTTCGCCATTTGTGGATAATGGTTCTCACTGTAGTTTGCTGGATTCCCAAAGCTGTAAAAATGGCTTTATAACCTTTTCCAGACTGATAGATCTCAATTACTTTGTTTTACATTTGTTCCTGAATATCTTGCATGATGTCCAACTTTTGAGGATCCATTGGTCTCAGGGTTTCCTCTGGCAACATTTGTCGGTGGCGGGCCACCTCGCCAGAAATTCTACCACCACACCAAGAAGATATGAATTTATTAAGAAAAATATATGAAGCAATGACTTTACGCAAGCGCGCACACGAACAACGCACGTAGCTGTCATCCGTGCGGAGTTTAGAAGCGCCCCACCCACTTAAGTTTTCCAGTCAGTCAGCAGGCAGTGTCTCGCTAAGCGCAACTGTCCAACAGAAAGATGAGTTTGTTAAAGAACTTTAAACGCGGGGAAGGAAAAAAAATAAAAATTCAGAAGAGATATGTAAGCACTGGATGCATTTATCATGGTTTTAACCCGTTGGAAACAGGAGCAATAACGGAAGAGTCGCTTAGCTAAGAGATGTGGTTAGAACTCATATGCAGCTGGCTTCATATGAAGGGAAAGGTAAGGGGGACTACTGATTTGCTGAGGATATATTTCACCAGCCACTACAATATTAAGTTATGTTCTGTAGGGACTGCAGGAATGAAGAGAGCAGGCGTGCCATTTTATTTTCCAGCGGCAGTGACAAAAAGCAACAGCTAAAAATGCTAGCTCTCTTTTCACTTGAAACTCAGGTCCTTCAGTGGCTGCCTGGAGAGGTGCCTGATGAGAAAGCCTGAGAGCACAACTATAACTGCCTAAACAGATCATTCTGCACATATTGTGGTGAATTATGTCTTTAGAGTCCGCTACAATTCCCTATTATGTACCTGGCAGGTCAAGATGACCGAAATTCACAAAGTCAATGACTTTAATCCGTCAGCAGCCTTCAGACAAACTAAACGTGCCAACAGTTGATTTCAAAATAAGGGAGGTTTTTCCTTCTGTTTGGGTGGTGAGGAGATTTCTAAAAAACTATAAATATAAATATTATAACAGAAATAACGGCATCCTTGGTAATTTAAGTTAATATTATTTCATTAAATACAATTTTATTAATATTTTTTTCTTTGTAATCAGAGTTAAAATTATCGTCCTGTTCTGACTGCAAAATCATGGTCAAAAATGTAAACTGTTTTAAGGAAAAAGTAAAAAAAAAAAAAAAAATTACCAGTCTGTTTCAAATTTGTCTAAAAAAACAGTAATTTTATTTTTAAAAAAAACAGACAAAAATTAGTCATAAAATAATAAAATAAAAGTCATAAAATAATCCACAAATTTATAATGTTTCAAATGTACAAAAAAAAGTCAATTTTACAAGAGGAAATTACAAATTTGAGGAAAATGGTTTCAACTTTAGATAAATTTACAGAGAAATGTAGAAAACTATAAGAAAATTGTTATAAATTTTGGAGAAAAACCTCAACCCTTCAAAACTGAAGTCATTACTCAAATTTTTAAGTGGGTGCTCTTTGTACCCTTAACTCAACTGGAAATTTTTGGTCGCCTACTTTTAATTATTAATTTCAAAGCACTGCTTTTACATGAGTAGAATTTCTGGTTACTATACCCACCTGATCATATAATTTAAGTATGCCTGAGTACATTACTATTATGAATGTTTCTTTCCCTTCCCTACTCTCTCAATGGAAAAAAGAAACTTGAATAAAAATACAAAAAATACACATTTTGTCATTTATGTAAACCATGACAAAAAAATCCTACAAGACAAAACATGACACTTGATATTTTCTACCCTGTTTGTATACCATCATAGACAGAGAGAGAACTTGAATTAGACAGAGCTCAGAGAGGGCAAGATGAGCCAAGGAGAGGAAAGTGTTCAGGCAGAGGAAGGAGAGAAGGATAACACCACTAAAAAGTCTAAACACAGGATGTCTGGGTGGGACCCCAACTGGCCCAATATTCAAGCCTCGGTTGTACAATACTTCAAATGGCAAGTTTCATATGCAACGTTACTGTGTAAAAATTTTAAAAGAAATAAATAGCATAAAATTAACATATTCCAGTAGGTTTACTGCCAACCCCCCTTAGTTAGTTAGTTAATCCCTTCACACCTGAAGGTGTATATGGGCGGCGCCTATCTCCGTTTCTCTGACCCTAGGCCACACAGCTACTGTAAGTAGTGAAAGCTACAGCGGGGGGTCAGTCCTCTGGTAGCTCTGTGTGTAGCTTTACTTTCCCCATTCCATTATGCGGAGCACCACGCTAGAAGGCAGAAAGCACCATTTTTATATGGTCTTTGGTATGACCCGGCCGGGATTTGAACCCCTGCCTCCCGGGTGTGGGGCGGATGCTCTACCAACTGAGCCACCACTCCGGGGAAAAATATGTTGCCACCACGCCAAGGTCTTTAAGCCAGTGGAAACACTGGGTCTACTTCACTTCTTCTTCTCTCAGTTACTGGCGGATAGCAACTGAAAGGTGCATATCGCCACCTACTGTACAAAAGACAGGTCCTATTTAAGTGATTTCTTGACTGAGAACAGGTGTGGCAGCAATCAGGCCTGGGTGTGGCTAGAGAAATTGAACTCAGCTTTCCAAAGATGTGATAAACCACAGTTAATTTATGCTTTAACAGGGGGGCAATCACTTTTTCCACACAGGACCATGTAGGTTTGGATTGTTTTTAACTCTTAATAAGAAACGCCTTCATTTAAAAACTGCATTTTGTGTTTACTTGTGTTATCTTTTGTCTAATATTTAAATTTGTTTGATGATCGGAAACATTTAAATTTGACAAACATACAAAAAAAAAGAAATTAGGAAGGGGGAAAACACTTTCACACCACTGTGTGCGTTATTGTGACATCAAACCAAAATGATGGTGGTGCACAGTCTGCCATTGCAAACCAAAACATTCAGTTTTCTCACTCTACAAACAAACGTCATCACTGGAGATAGTAAAAATCTCTGTCCTGGAAGGAGTTTTTCAATTACTTGTGAGCAATGCTCAAGTGTAGCACCTAGCAACACATGGCCACCTGCATCAGGTTACCTTGATCACTTAATCCACAGGTGTCAAACTCATTCCATGGAGGGCCAAGACCCTGCAGGTTTTACCTCCACCCAGTGTCTTCAACAGGTGATTTCATTGAATTTCTTCCCACTGATTGCTAATCAGTGAAAACACCTGCTGAAGACACTGGGTAGAAGCAAAACATGCAGGGTCTTGGCCCTCCATGGAATGAGTTTGACACCCCTGCCTTAATCAATAACTGCTCACACGGATGAACCAGAACACAACATCCTGCAATTGTTCAAAACAAATAACTTCTTTACACAATTGAACAACAATTACAACTAAAAGTTTAAATACTTTAAATAGACCTCCCAAAATTTGCATGAATGTCTCTTCATCAGAGTACATTACACAGAAAGTTGCCTCACTGAGCACACAACAAAAAGAGGAAATGGGCACAAAATAGAGCACACCAACAACAAACCAAAACTAACAAAGCTAAGGTTTTAGCATCTGCTAACCTAAGCTAAAAATTCCCAGCCAACGTAGTACAGTTGAAACCAGTTTACATACACTGTATAAAAATGCACATAACCTTTTTTTCTCACCATCTGACATTAAATCAGACTAAACTTTTCCTATTTTAGGTCAGTTAGGATTACCAAAATTATTTCTATTTGCTAAATAATTCTTATATTTGCTAAATATATATATGTATTTTTTTTTATTTTTTTTTTATTACTCTCTTCAAAGTCAGAAGTTTAAGAGAATTGTGGACCTCCACAAGTCTGGTCCATCCTTGGGTACAATTTGCAGATGCTTGAAAGTGCCACGTTCATCTGTTCAAACAACTATATGCAAGTATAAAAACCATGGGAATGTCCCGCCATCATACTGCTCAGGAAGGAGACGCGTTCTGTGTCCCAGAGATGAATGTGTTTTGGTGCGAAATGTGTGTACCAACCCCAGAACAATAGCAAAAGACCTTGTGAAGATGCTGGCCAAAGCTGGTAAAAGAGTGTCATTATCTACAGTGAAATGAGTCCTGTACCGACACAGGCTGAAAGGCCACTCAGCAAGGAAGAAGCTATTACTCCAAAAGCAACATAAAAAAGCCAGATTACAGTTTGTGAATGCACACAGGGTCAAAGACCTTAACTTTTGGAGACATGTCCTGTGGTCTGATGAAAGTAAAATTGAACTGTTTGGCCATAAAGAGCATCATGACATTTGTACCTCTGCCTCTTTTAGTGTTAATGGTAAATGTAATAAATGTTGTCTTTTTGAGACGCTCAAGGTGAGGTTGTGCGATTTGGAATCCCGGCTCCGGTGCACTGAAACACCGTCTGCACCAGTTAATAATGACGGACTCCCTTTAGCTGCAGCAGAGCACCCTAGCATAGGGCCTGCTAGCCGTCCCCCGGCTTCCACCTCTCCTGAGCAGCTAGGAGAGAATGGGTGGGTGACAGTGAGAAGGAAGCATAGTCTCAAGCCCCTGGTTCACCACCAACTTGTTCAAGTTTCTAATCGCTTTTCCCCGCTCAGCGACACACCCGCTGAGGAAAAAGCTCTGATCATTGGCGACTCTATAGTCAGAAACATGAACCTAGAGACTCCAGCGGCCATAGTCAAATGCATTCCTGGGGCCAGAGCAGGCGACATCAAGTCAAATTTGAAAATGCTGGGCAAAAGTAACTGTAAATACTCCACAACTGTTATCCACGCTGGCGTTAATGACATCCGACTCCGGCAGTCGGAAGTCACAAAACTTAAGTGTGGAATCGGTGTTTAACTTTGTCAAAATGATATCTGTCTCTGTAGTATTCTCTGGGCCCCTCCCCAATCTGACCAGTGACGACATGTTTAGCCGCATGTCATCATTCAGCTGCTGGCTGTCTGTGTGGTGTCCTACAAACAATGTGGGCTACATAGACAATTGGAACTTATTTTGGGGAAAACCTGGTCTTATTAGACGAGATGGCGTCCATCCCACTTTGGATGGTGCGTCTCTTTTATCTAACAATCTGGCATCATTTTTATCCAAATTTCCAAAACCTTGACAACTCAGAGTTGGGACCAGGAAGCAGAGTCGCAGTCTTATACGCCTCTCTGCAGCTTCTCTTCATCTGCCACCCCTCAACTTAGCCTCTGTCTTCCCCATCACAGAATCATTGCCTGCTCCATCCAAAGTAAATAAAAATTATAATGTATAAGCATCCCAAAGTGATTAAACAAAAAGTTCGTAAAACTCAAATTAAATATGAAGCCTCTAAATTTAATGATTTGGCCTCTGTTCCTCCTCATAATTTAAAAATTAAATGCAGATGATGATGATGAACTCCCAAGTCTCTGTTAGTCCATGATCTGTTAATTGATCATCAGATTGATTTAATATCCCTTACAGAGACTTGGTTAGGGCAAGAGGATTATGTTGGTTTAAATCAATCAACTCCCTCTGGTTATTTAAACTGTCAAAATCCCAGAAGTTCTGGTCATGGAGGAGGAGTAGCGACAATTTACCATTCCAAATTACTAGTTAATGTAAAGCAAAAAGAACATGTTATAATTCCTTTGAGGGCCTGGTCCTCAGTATTGGGCATGTTAGTAATTTTAGGTTAAACCCAATTTTATTTGCAATAGATTATTGTCCTCCCTCAGCCTCCTCAAGAGTTTTTATCCGAATTTGCAAAATTCTTAGCGAATTTAGTGCTGAAATCAGATAGAATAATTATAGTAGGGGACTTTAATATACACTACCGTTTAAAAGTTTGGGGTCATCCAGACAATTATTTTGTGTTTTCCATGAAAAGTCACACTTATTTACCACCATGAGTTGTAAAATTAATAGAAAATATAGTCAAGACATTGACAAGGTTAGAAATAATGATTTGTATTTGAAATAATTTTTTCCAGATACTCAACCTGCTCAAAGGAAGGTCAGTTTTATAGCTTCTCTAACCAGCTAAACTGTTTTCAGCTGTGCTAACATGATTGCACAAGGGTTTTCTAATCATCCATTAGCCTTCTGAAGCAATGAGCAAACACATTGTACCCATTAGAACACTGGAGGGATAGTTGCTGGAAATGGGCCTCTATACACCTCTGTAGATATTGCACCAAAAACCAGACATTTGCAGCTAGAATAGTCATTTACCACATTAGCAATGTATATTAGATATTAGAGTGTATTTCTGATTAGTTTAAAGTTATCTTCATTGAAAAAAAAAAAAAACAGTGCTTTTCTTTCAAAAATAAGGACATTTCTAAGTGACCCCAAACTTTTGAACGGTAGTGTACATGTAGATGTAGATAGTGACTGCCTTAATATGGCATTTAATTCAATATTAGACTCAATGTTTTTTTTTTTGTTTTTTTTTTCCAGAAAGTAGGAAATTCTACCCATTATCTCCACCATACGTTGGATTTTGTTGTGACATATGGCATAGAAATGGAAAATCTGGTAGTGTCCCCTCATAACCCTGTACTTGTCAGACCATTGTCTGTTAACCTTTGATTTTACTATTTGGCTCTTAAAGAAAAATATTACTACAGTAGATGCCTCTCAGATGATGCCGTTACCAAATTTATACAGATTTGTTTCCTCTATGCCATGTGTCAACACAATGGTGATGATAAGCTATGAAGAGCTTGCCCCCTCTGTAATTGATAGCATGGTAGATAGTGCTACAGCTTCTCTGCATCAGAGTCAAAACATGGTGGCCCCTTTAAAAAAAGAAAGTCTAATCAGAGATCTCTAACACCTTGGTTCAACACAGAAACTCATAGCTTAAAACAAGACTCCTCAGAAAGAAAATAGCGCTCCACTAAATTAGATGAAATCTATTTAGCTTGGAGAAATCATCTTCTAATTTATAAAAAATCTCTTAGGAAAGCTAGAACAAATTATTATTCTGCATTAATAGAAGAGAACAAGAATAATCCCAGGTTTCTTTTCAGCACTGTAGCCAGGCTGACAGAGTCAGGACTTTGTAAATCCTAGCATTCCCTTAGAGCTTACTAGTCAGGACTTTATGAACTTTTTCAATAATAAAATTTCATCTATCAGAGATAAAATCAGTCAGATTCTTCCCACCGTTAACTTAAATACATTAACTACGACAACTCCTTCAACTGATATCTGTTTGGATGAGTTTACTCCAACTAACCTTCCTAATCCAAGCCTTCAGCTTGTCTTTTAGACCCTATTCCTACCAGGTTATATAAGAAGTCTTCCCATTTATTGGTAGCTCTATTCTTCAAATAATCAATTCTTCATTAGCATTAGGCCATGTACCGCAGGCTTTTAAAACTGCTGTAATTAAACCCTTACTCAAAAAGCCAACGCTAGATGCAGGAGTTTTAGCAAACTATAGACCAATCTCTAATCTGCCTTTCATTTCAAAAATCTTACAAAGAGTTGTTGCTATGCAATTATTTGACCACTTACAGGGAAATGGTTTATTTGAAGAGTTTCAATCTGGGTTTAGAATCCATCATAATACTGAAACAGCTTTAGTGAAGGTCACTGATGACCTCCAGTGTTTCCTCTGGCTTAAAGACCTTGGTGCGGTGGCAACACATTTTTTTGGGGGGGGGGGCAGAAAACACATGACACTATTGTAACTGGAATATGTTAATTTTATACTATGTCTTTTTTTTATTTTGCACAGTAACTTTGCATATGGAACCTATCATTTGAAGTATTGAACTGAGGCTTGAATGTTGGAATATTGGGTCAGTTGGGGTCCCACCCAGATGTCCTGTGTTTAGACTTTTTAGTGGCATCATCCTTCTCTCCTTCCTCTGCTCTCACCTCTGCCTGAACACTTTCCTCTCCTTGGCTCTTCTCTTCTGTCTCATCTTGCCCTCAGGTTCTCTGTCTATGGTGGTATACAAACAGGTTAGAAAATATCAAGTGTCATGTTTTGTCCTGCACAATTTTTTGTCATGGTTTACATAAATGACAAAAATGTGTATTTTTTGTATTTTTATTCTAGTGTTTCTTTTTTTTCCATTGAGAGAGTAGGGAAGGGAAAAAAACATAGGGATTAATAATTTATTTATGCATACTTAAATTATATGATCAGAGGTGGGTATAGTAGCCAGAAATTCTACTCATGTAAAAGCAGTGCTTTGAAATTAATAATTAAAAGCAGACAACCAAAAATTTCTACTTGAGTTAAGGGTACAAAAAGCACCCACTTAAAAACTTGAGTTATGACTCCACTCTTGAAGGTTTGAGGTTTTTCTCCAAAATTTATAACAATTTTCTTATAGTTTTCTACTTTTGTCTGTAAATTGATCTAAATTTGAAACCATTTTCCTCAAATTTGCAATTTCCTCTTGTAAAATTGACTTTTCTTGTACATTTGAGACTTTATCATAAGTTTGTAGATTTGGCTATTTTTTCAAAATAAAATTACTGTTTTTTTAATAAATTTGAAACAGACTTTTTTTTTTTTTTTTTTTTTTTTTTACTTTTTCCTTGCAACAATTTACATTTTTGACCATAATTTTGCAGAGCCAGAACAAAGCAATCATTTAACTCTGATTTCAAAGAAAAAAAACTAATAAAACTGTACTTAATGAAATAAATTAACTTAAATGACCAAAGATAGTTATTTCTGTTATAATATTTCTATAGACTTATAGTTTTTTTTAATCAATCTCCTCACCACCCACACAACAGAAAAAAAACCTCCCTCATTTTGAAATCCAAATGTTGGCACATTTAGTTTGTCTGAAGGCTGCTGACGTTTTTAAGTCATTGACTTCATGAATTTCGATCATCTTAACTTTCCAGATACATAATAGTGAACATAAATTAGTTAATTAATATTAACTAAGGTAAAAACAGCTACTTTTTATTCTTGTCTGAAATAAGAAAAACAAAAAACTAATGATTAAAAAGAAGACAAAATGAACCAGCTCAAGCTCTTAACCACACGTTAGCTAAGCGACTCTTCCATTATTGCTCCCGTTACCAGCAGGTTAATGTTAAGTTTCATATACAATATATTGTATATAACTGTCATTTATCAAGTGCTTGTTGTGCTGTTATCCGCAGGGCTTTTATTGTGAAAGCGAGCAGGAGGTGGGGAAGCGGATATGTTTTTTTTCTGTGAATTCTCATGTTACTTTGTGGTCGGCAATAAAGGTGCAAGCACGTATAACGAGTGTGTTGTTCTTATCGTCTTTCAATGGTAGCAGAGGATGGTTACCAACTATAGAGTCCCGCCGACGTTTGATGAGGGGAAGCCCTATGAAAGTTGGAAAAATGAAGTCACGATTTGGACCCGAGTCACGGAGCTGGAAAAAAAAGAAACAAGCGCTCGCTGTGGTTTTGGCGCTATCGGGAAGAGCGTGGGAAGTGGCGATGGAGATACCGATAGATGACCTGAATGGAGACACTGGTATGGACACTTTGCTTTTGAATCTTGATAACTTATTCTTGAAAGAAGAAAAAGACCGAGTTTATGAAGCCTACTCCAATTTTGACCAGATAAAGAAAGACAGCGGTGTGTCTATGGCAGACTATATAATAGACTTTGAGCAGCGCTACTCCCGCATGCGTAAATATAAGATGGAGCTTCCCAATGCTGTGCTTGCATTTAAGTTGTTAGACACTGCATGCCTGGATGTTAAAGATCGGCAGCTCGCCTTGACTGCGTGTACAGACTTAACTTTTGCCTCGATGAAATCAGCACTCAAGCGAATATTTGGTGAAAATTCATCTGTTTTAACCACGGGCATTAATCAGGAAACAGCCTATATCACAGAACAAAACCGGCAAACGAGAAAGTCTTCCTCCTGGAATAGTAAACAAAAAACACAAGCGGGAACCAACCCCCTGGACAGGTATGGCCGGAGATCAAGATGTGCCATCTGCCAAAGCACATTTCACTGGGCTAAAGACTGTCCACACAGAAGTGAACAAGTCAAACTTATAAAAGCGAGTGAAGTAAGTAACAGAGGAGTGTAACTTTACCCTGTTTACTGAAGAGTCACCCAATGAAGCAGAAATCTTTATGACTGAGTGTTTTGATTCTGCAATAATTGACACCGCATGCACTCGGACTGTGTGTGGACAAGAATGGCTTGATAATTACATGACAAGGCTGACTCTGAGTGAGATAAATAATATGAAAAAAACGGAGAAGCAGAGTAACAAACCATTTAAATTTGGTGATGGAAAAGTGATTCATTCCACAAAAAGGTTGAAAATACCTGCAAAGATTGGACAGACAAGATGTAGTATTGAGACTGAGGTTGTTCCTGTAAAAATCCCACTTCTTCTGAGCAAAACATCTTGGAAAAGAGCAGGAACAGTGTTGGACATGGAAAATGACAGTGCAGTTATGTTTCAGCGACCAGTGAAACTTGACTTTACCAGCTCTGGTCATTACTGTGTGAACATTATGGACAGAAAAAATAGACACAGTCGGCGTGATGATCAGATTTTGACAGCTGATGATGAGGTCACAAAACATGAAAATGGAGATGAGAATCAAGAGCAATGGGATGAGGAGATCCTGACAATCACGGACAATTTGAACGTGGCTGAAAAACACAAAATCCTGGTGAAGCTTCACAAACAGTTTGGCCATGCTTCTGCTGACAAATTGCAGAAGCTGCTCGATAGCTCTGGAAATAAAGACACAGAATGCAACATGATCATAAAAAAAAAAATCATCAGTGAATGTGACATTTGCCAAAGGTACAGTAAGACCAAACCAAGGCCTGCAGTTGGGTTGCCACTAGCATCTCAGTATAATGAAACTGTGGCAGTTGATCTACATGAACTGAAGCCAGGCCTGTGGTATCTTCACATTATTGATCAATTCATGAGATTCAGTGCAGGCAGCATTCTCACTACAAAAAAGGCCTCAGAAATAGTGAAGCACTTCATTCATGTGTGGGTAAGTGTACATGGACCACCACAGAAACTGTTTAGTGACAATGGAGGAGAGTTCAATAATGATGAGGTGAGAGATATGGCAGAGAATTTCAACATAGAAATTAAGACAACAGCTGCCTACAGTTCGTGGAGCAATGGACTTCTAGAGAGACATAATCAAACACTCACAGAGATCATAATGAAAATAAAAGCCAGTAACTGCTGTGACTGGAACACTGCTCTAGACTGGGCACTCATGGCAAAAAACACTATGCATAAAGTTCATGGATACAGCCCATATCAACTGGTGTTTGGACAGAATCCCAACATGCCCTCTGTGTTAAATGATAAACTCCCAGCCTTAGAGGGCACTACAAAGAGTGAATGGGTTGCAAAACACATCTCTGCTCTGCACGCTGCAAGAAGAGCTTTCACAGAAGCAGAATGTTCTGAAAGAATACAGAGCGCACTACGCAAACAAATCCATCACACAGATGAAACATATGAAGTGGGTGATAAAGTCTACTATAAAAGAGTGGACTGTCCAGAGTGGAAAGGGCCAGCAGCTGTTATTGGCCAGGATGGTGCAGTGGTGTTTGTTCGACACGGAGGAACCTGCGTAAGAGTGCATCATCTCAGACTGAGAAAAGTGAATCCTAAAAGTAGTGAACATCAGACAACAAATGGAAATCCAGAAAACAACACAGACATTGGTGAAAAACAAGGAATGATAGGAACTGCTGAAAACATGGAGAACACAGAAAACGAAATGGAGGTTCAAGAAAACATGCTTCAGCCCCATTGCACCGAAGAAGCTACTGGAGTTCAGAGTGAGATTTCACTTTCCACGAATGGTGATAGAGAGACTCATGAAATACAACCAGAAATGCCTAACAGAGAAACAAACAGAGCTGAAACATCCAGTGTTTGTTTGAAAACGGGGCAGGTCCTGAAATACATAGACAAAGACAGTGGGGTTAAACACACAGCCAAAGTTTTGGGGCGGGCAGGCAAAGCAACAGGGAAATATAAAAATTGGTATAACTTGCTTTTTATGGAGCCTGATTGTCTAGATGGTAACACAAAATCTGTTGATCTAACACAGGTACAGAGTCTTGAGATTGAACCTGCTGTCACTGATGTTAACACTAATGAAGATGTGTTCGTGGCTAATGATTTATCATTTGATAAAGCCAAACAAGAAGAAATTAAATGCTGGAGAGATAACAGTGTGTTTGTAGAAATGACGGATGAGGGACAAAAGTGTATTTCAACAAGGTGGGTGTGTACTCTCAAAGAAACCGTCTCAGGATTAGTGCCAAAAGCTTGACTGGTGGCAAGAGGTTTTGAGGAGATGGAGATGTCTGAGCTGCAAAAGGACTCACCCACCTGTGCTTCAGAGTCCTTACGACTACTGACAGCAGTTATTTGTCAAAAACAATGGTCACTTCATTCTATGGACATAAAATCAGCATTTCTTCAGGGAATGGAGGTGTCACGTGACATTTACATTAGACCACCTCCTGAAGCCAACTGTAATGGAATATTATGGAAGCTCAAAAAGTGTGTATATGGCTTAGCAGATGCATCATTGTACTGGTACAACAGAGTCAAAGAGATGGTGCTGAAAGCAGGTGGACAAATGTCAAAGGTCGATCCGGCTGTTTTCTATTGGTTAGATCAAGACTGCACCGTGTCTGGGGTGCTCGCCTGTCATGTAGATGATTTCATATGGGGAGGCACACAAAAATTTGCCACAACAGTCATACCTCACCTGAAATCTGTTTTTCAGGTTGGGCGTGAAGCACACAAACACTTCTCTTATGTGGGAGTAGACTTTGTGACTCTTGATGGAAAGGTGCAAATGCACCAGGAGAAATACATTCAGCACATGCAGCCCATACACATTGACCCATCGCGAGCAGTACAGCAAGATTCGCCTCTCTGTGAGGAGGAAAGATCAACTCAGATCAAAGATTGGTCAGATTCTCTGGGTTGCCAGGCAGCGTAGACCAGATGTGATGTTTGATGCTAGTAACCTGGCATCAACACTGAAAGATGCAACTGTACACACGATCCATGAAGCAAACAGAATAGTGAGCAAGATAAAGTCAAAGAAGGTTGTGTTAAACTTTTCACATTTGGGAAAAGACAGTGCACTAAAAATAACTGTTTAGTGATGCCTCATTTGGAAACCTGTCTGATGGAGGCACTCAAGGAGGACATTTCATTGCTCTCATGGGAGAAAAGGGAAAGTTTTCACCTCTTTCTTGGCAATCAAAGAGTAAAAAAGGGTAGTGAGAAGTACACTAGATGGTGAAACCCTGGCTATGTCTGAGGGAGTTGACAATGCACTTTTTCTAGCTACACTGTTTTCTGAGTTGACTGCAGGAGACACAAACCATGCCCCTCCAATAATCTGTAACAGACAACCATTCGCTAACTGATGCACTAAAATCCACAAAGTCAGTTTCTGAGAAAAGACTTCGTTTGGAGATTAGTAGCATCAAAGAGTTTATTCAGATGCAGAAAGTTGAACAGATACTGTGGCAGAGCACAAAAGAACAACTCGCAGACTGTCTCACAAAAAGGGGTGCATCAGCTCACCAGTTGCTCAAGGCGCTGAGTGAAGGGCAATGGACTATTGGTTAACAGGGGGTCAGAGTATTACTTAAAAAAATGAAAACTTGAGAACATACAGTTCTATTCATATTTAAGCTTTGTTTAACAGTTATGTTCTGTCTTCAAGCTCAGGGTTTATTTGAGCATGTGTATATGTTTATGTTGTTGGACTTAACGGGTTTGAATATGACTGTTTATTAAAAAAAAAAAAAAAAAAAGGACAGGGAGATTGTTAAGTTTCAGATACAATATATTGTATATAACATTTATCAAGTGTTTGTTGTGCTGTTATCCGCAGGGCTTTTATTGTGAAAGCGAGCAGGAGGTGGGGAAGCGGATATGTTTTTTTTCTGGGAATTCTCATGTTACTTTGTGGTCGGCAATAAAGGTGCAAGCACGTATAACGAGTGTGTTGTTCTTATCGTCTTTCAGTTAAAACCATGATAAATGCCTCCAGTGCGTATGTACCTCTTCTGATTTTTTTCTGCGTTTAAAGTAATTTAATAAGCCCATGTTTCTCTCGGATAGTCACGCTAGTGGGACACTGCCTGGCAACTGAAGCAGTCATGCGGGCACAGTGCTTCTGAACTCTGCGCGGATGACGGTCACATGCGCTGTTCATGTGCATGCTTGCAGACCGTAATTCCTTCATATTTTTTTCTGAAATTTATATTTCCTTATAGGAGCGGCAGGAAATTTACAGGCATGGCGGGCCGTCACCGGGAAATGTTGCCAGAGGAAACCCTGACCTCCTTATCGCATCTCTGATAATGGACTCGTTTCTGTACTTGTCCTTTTAGACCGTAGCACAGCTTTTGATACTGTTGATCATACTATTCTACTTAATAGATTACAACATCATATTGGACTTAATGGAACTTCGTTGCAGTGGTTTAGACCTTATTTATCTGATAGGTTCCAGTTTGTTCATGTCAATAATGAGTTCTCTTCCAACTCAAAGCTAACTAACTAACTAACTAACCTACACTTATATAGCGCTTTTCTAGTCACAAAGACCACTCAAAGCGCTTTCATTAATACCAACCCTCTATTCTAAGGGCCTATAGGAAACAGATATCTAGGGACAATTTAGAACAGCCAATTAACCTAACATGCATGTTTTTGGCATGTGGGAGGAAACCGGAGAAATCCCGGAGTAAACCCACGCAACACGGGGAGAACATGCAAACTCCACACAGATCACTGTTGGTCGGGGGCTGGGATCGAACCCACGATCCCACAATCCCCCGGCCAAGGGTAAACTGTGCTGCCGCAGTGCTAACCACTGCGCCACCGTGCAGCCAAGCTCAGTCACGGAGTTCCACAGGGATCTGTGCTAAGCCCTATTCTTTTTAGTTTATATATACATCCGCTAGGCAACATTATTAGAAAGCACTGTATACATTTTCATTGTTATGCAGATGACACACAATTATACCTGTCAATGAAGCCAGATGATAGTAATCAATTAGCTAAGTTAGAGGCCTATCTTAAGGAAATCAAAGCTTGGATGACTTGTAATTTCCTGCTATTAAATTCAGATAAGACTGAAGTCATTCTAGTTGGTCCAAAAAAAACTTAGAAATACCTTTCCAAATCAAACTCTTAGTTTGGATGTGGTTACTCATTTTCTTAATAGTTTTGTGAGGAACCTTGGAGTTATTTTTGATCAGATCTGTTTTTTTTAATTCACATATTAAACTCGTTTCTAAGACTGCCTATCATTTGTGTAATATTGCCAAGATTAGGAGCATCTTGTCTCAGAGTGATGCTGAGAAACTAATCCACACTTTCGTTAGCTCTAGATTAGATTATTGTAACTATTATCAGGTTGTCCTAAAACATCTTTAAAAAGTCTTCAGCTAATCCAAAATGCTGCAGCAAGAGTTTTAATAGGTACCAGAAAGAGAGATCATACAGTGGGGTAAAAAAGTATTTAGTCAGCCACCAATTGTGCAAGTTCTCCCACTTAAAAGATGAGAGAGGTCTCCAATTTTCATCATAGATATACCTCAACTATGAGAGACAAAATAAGAAAAAAAAATCCAGAAAATCACATTGAAGGATTTTTAATGAATTAATTGGTAAATTCCTCGGTAAAATAAGTATTTGGTCAATAACAAAAGTTAATCTCAATACTTTGTTATATATCCTTTGTTGGCAATGACTGAGGTCAAACGTTTTCTGTAAGTCTTCACAAGGTTTTCACACACCGTTGCTGGTATTTCGGCCCATTCCTCCATGCAGATCTCCTCTACAGCAATGATGTTTTGGGGCTGTCGCTGGGCAACACAGACTTTCAACTCCCTCCAAAGATTTTCTATGGGGTTGAGATCTAGAGACTGGCTAGGCCACTCCAGGACCTTGAAATGCTTCTTACGAAGCCACTCTTTCGTTGCCCGGGCAGTGTGTTTGGGATCATTGTCATGCTGAAAGACCCAGCCACGTTTCATCTTCAATGCCCTTGCTGGTGGAAGGAGGTTTTCACTCAAAATCTCACGATACATGGCCCCATTCATTCTTTCCTTTACACGGATCAGTCGTCCTGGTCCCTTTGCAGAAAAACAGCCCCAAAGTATAATGTTTCCACTCCAATGCTTCACAGTAGGTATGGTGTTCTTTCTCCTCCAAACACGACAAGTTGAGTTTTTACCAAAAAGTTCTATTTTGGTTTCATCTGACCATATGACATTCTCCCAATCTTCTTCTGGATCATCCAAATGCTCTCTAGCAAACTTCAGACGGGCCTGGACATGTACTGGCTTAAGCAGTGGGACACGTCTGGCACTGCAGGATTTGAGTCCCTGGCGGCGTAGTGTGTTTCTGATGTAGCCTTTGTTACTTTGGTCCCAGCTCTCTGCAAGTCATTCACTAGGTCCCCCCATGTGGTTCTGGGATTTTTGCCCACCGTTCTCGTGATCATTTTGACCCCACGGGGTGAGATCTTGCGTGGAGCCCCAGATCGAGGGAGATTATCAGTGGTCTTGTATGTCTTCCATTTTCTAATAATTGCTCCCACAGTTGATTTCTTCACACCAAGCTGCTTACCTATTGCAGATTCAGTCGTCTCAGCCTGGTGCAGGTCTACAATTTTGTTTCTGGTGTCCTTTGACAGCTCTTTGGTCTTGGCCATAGTGGAGTTTGGAGTCTGACTGTTTGAGGTCGTGAACAGGTGTCTTTTATTCTGATAACGAGTTCAAACAGGTGCCATTAATACAGGTAACGAGTGGAGGACAGAGGAGCCTCTTAAAGAAGAAGTTACAGGTCTGTGAGAGCCAGAAATCTTGCTTGTTTGTAGGTGACCAAATACTTAATTTTACTGAGGAATTTACCAATTAATTCATTAAAAATCCTTCAATGTGATTTTCTGGATTTTTTTTTTCTCATTTTGTCTCTCATAGTTGAGGTATACCTATGATGAAAATTGGAGACCTCTCTCATCTTTTAAGTGGGAGAACTTGCACAATTGGTGGCTGACTAAATTCTTTTTTGCCCCACTGTACCTCCCTTCATTGGCTTCCCATAGAGTTTAGAATTAAGTTTAAAGTCCTTCTCACTTTCAAAGCTCTAAACAATCAGGCCCCTTTTTATTTAAAAGATCTGATACTACCCTATTATCCTAAAAGAGCACTACGCTCCCAAAATGCTGGATTACTTGTAATACCTAGAATCTCCAGAAGTACAGTGGGAGGCAAAGCCTTCTGTTATCAAGCTCCTCTCCTGCGGAACCAGATGCCAATCTGGATTTGGGAGTCAGACTCTGTTTTTAAGAATAGGGTTAAAACCTTCCTTGTTGATATAGCCTATAATAAGGGAGGGATCATGTGCCCCTGAACCCTCCCTTGGTTATGCTGCTAATAGGTTTAGACAGCTGGGGAACCTCCAACAATGCACTGGGCTTCACTCCTTTCTTCACTCTCAATGAAATATTTTTGCTGGTCATTAACATCCGTTTGTTCTCCCCCATAGATTGAGTCCCTGTCGTGCAGTTTGCCCTTTACATGTCTGTTTTTTTTCTTCTTCTGCTATATCCCCTCACCCCCCAGCCAGTCGCAGTAGATGACTGCCCCTCCCTGAGCCTGGTTCTGCTGGAGGTTTCTTCCTGTTAAAAAGGCGTTTTTCCTCTCCATTGTCGCCAAGTGCTTGCTCACAGGGGATTGCCTGATTGCTGGGATCTTTCTGCAATTGTGGGGATTTCCCCTACAGTTTAAAGCGTTAGGAGATGACTGCTGTTGTGAAATGGCGCTATATAAATAAAGCTGAATTGAATTGAATGTAAACGCTTGGTAGAGCAGTAGTTTGCAGTGTGGCAGCACAGCAAGAAGGTCATGGGTTCGATCCCACCCCAGACCATCGGTGACCCCTCTGTGTGGAGTTTCCATGATCTCCCCGTGTCTGCATGGGTTTTCTCTGGGTACCCCGGTTTTCTCCCACAAGGCCAAAGACATGCAGGTTAGGTTAACTGCCATCAACTGGGGATTCTAAATTGTCCTTCAGCATGAAGGTGAGAGTGAGTGGTTGTCTGTTTCTCTGTGTTGGCCCTGTGATGGACTGGCGATCTGTCCAGGGTGTACGCTGCCTCTCGCCCAAAGATGCTGGGATAGGCTCCAGCCCCCACCCCCACCCCCGTGACCCAAAAGGATTAAGAAGTGGACTTCCGGTTATGGCTGCCACGTAGGACGGACGTGTCTCGCTCTGCTCTGCTCCTGGAGAAAAAAATCGGCAAATAACTCTCTCATTTGGGACAGAACGTATCCCAGCATTTGAGCGAGGATATGTCGGCGGAGCCTAAGGCTGGAAAACCAGGAAAAGGAAAAAGCGAGCCGCCGAAACAGTCCAAATTAACGGACTTTCAGGTCTGTGATGCAGCAAACAAGGCTCCATATATGGCGGAGGAGGCTGGCGGCGGTGCGATTTCTGCGGGGAATGGCGCAGATGCGCTGATGGCTGCCATGAGTTCAATGAGAGCGGACTTTTCCTCTAGATTTGATGGGATTATGACAGCGTTGGAAGGAATAAGAAAGGAATTGGGTGACTGTGTAGAACGAACGGCGCAGATGGAGCTCCGTCTCGCTAGTGCTGAAGATGACGTCACCCGTCTTCAATTAAAGGTGCGCACTTTGGAAAAAAAAAATAAATCTCTGGAAGATAATATTTTGGATTTGGAATCTCGGTCGAGACAGAATAATTTGAGGCTGGTGGGTCTTCCAGAGGAATCAGAAGGTCGGGACGTATGTTCCTTTCTGGAAAAGTGGATTCCGGAGGTGCTGGGCAGTGAGGAGTTGCAATCAGCAGTGGTTCTGGAAAAAGCACATCGTATTGGCCCACGGAGAGATAAGGGACCGCCGAGGACCTTAATTATGAAGTTTCTTAGCAACAGAGACAGGATGAAGATCTTCAACGCTGCACGTGCTAAAGGAGAGATTAAACACCAGGACCAGCAGGTGCGGTTCTACCCAGATTTGGCCACAGGAATCCAACAATTGAGGAAGCAGTTTGATCCCGTACGTAAGGAGCTGCGCAACCTTGGGATTCGTCATGGTGTAATCTATCCTGCGAGACTGCTGACCACGTATGAGGGCAGAACCCACATCTTCAAGACCCCAGAGGAGGCGCAGGAGTTCATCAAGAAGATCAAAGAAGAAGAAGAGACTGGTGGGAGCTAAGCATGAACAAAATATAAGGTAGAATAATTAAGCATTTGCACAGGCATCTGACTGACTTGAAGTAAATAGTAAGTTTACAAAATATAGATTGTATTATATATTAAAAAAAAAACAAAAACAAAACAAACAAAAAAAAAACTATGATGTACAAAGTTGTTAAAAATCTTGGAGTTAAGTTGGAAAACTACAGAGGAGAGTTAATGTTACGTCATTAAAAGTAGTAGAGTTAGGGTGATTGGGAGGATGAAGAAGGAGTGGCTTAGGCTGTTCCCCGTGGGTGTGGAACGGTCGATGGCTATATCGGGAGACAGAATTTTTCTTTTGATTTTGGGGGGTTTGCCACAAGTGTGGGAAGGGGAAATTTGTTTGTGTGTAGTTTGTAGGATGAATGTTCAACCACTCATGTTTTTGCTTCTCTGTATGAGCATGTTTACACTGCAAGGTAATCCTAAACTCTCTATTGATCATGGACCAAAGTGTTAATCTTAATTTAACTTCATGGAATTGCAGAGGTCTACAAAATTTAAAAAAACTTAAACAAGTTATGAATAAAATAAAGGACATGGGTTCAAGAATTGTGTTTTTACAAGAAACTCATCTGATAGAGGAGGATGTTAAAAGAATTAGGAGTAGATGGCAGGGAAGTGTATTCACCTCTTCATTTTCATCCCGAGCCAGGGGAGTTATGACTCTCATACATAAATCAGTTCCTTTTCAAGTGAAAAATGTAATTGGAGACAAATTTGGAAGATATGTAATCATTCAAGGTTCTTTGCTATTAGAAAATATAAATCTTGTGAACTTATATGGTCCCAATATAGATGATCAGAAGTTCTTTGCTAATTTATTTCTCATCTTATCATCACTTACAGGGCAACATATAATAGCAGGGGATTTTAATTGTACATTGAATCCAGGTGTGGATAGATCAACAGGACTGGATTGTACGCACATTGGATGTAGGATGACTATTAATCATTTTATGAAAGAATTGAGATTGTTAGATATATGGAGAGAAATGAAACCACAAGTTAAAGCCTATTCTTGTTATTCCAGTACCTACAAGACATTCTCACGTATTGATTATTTTTTGATTTCCACAGAATTAAGGTCCAAGATTCAAAACTGCTTTTATGATAACATCGTGATCTCTGATCATGCACCCTGTTGTCTAATATATGTAGATAAAAAATTGACAAAGGAATCAGGTAGATGGCAATTTCAGCATAAATGGCTTCAGGATGAGGAATTTGTCAAGTATATAGAAAAACAGATAGACGAGTTCTTTGACATCAATACTACACAAACATCAGCATGTGTAAAGTGGGAGGCTTTCAAAGCTTTTATTAGGGGACATATTATTAGTTATACAGGATCAAAATCTAAGAAGAGGAGAGAGGAGAGAGCTAAATTGGAACATAAAATAAAAAATCTTCAGGAAAAAGTGTATGCAGGAAGTGACCCAAGGTTGGAGAATGAATTACTGATTTTGAGAGCTGAATACGACAAAAAATCAGCGAATAGAGCTGCCTCGAGTCTTCTAAGATTGAAACAATCTTTTTATGAACAAGGTGAAAAATCAGGAAAATTATTAGCATGGCAGATTAAACAATTGGAAATTAAAACACCAATTACCAGTATTATAAGTAATGGACAGGTAGTTATAGATCCTTTAGAAATTAATAGAGCCTTTAGAGATTACTATGAAAAATTATATGATACCAAAAATGAACCTGATTTAACAAAACTAAATGGGATTTTGAACGAACTATCTATACCGTGTATTCCAAATGAAAACAGGGAGATATTGGAGTCTAAAATTAGTCAAGAAGAAGTTGGGCTAGCCATTGATAATATGAAATCAGGAAAAAGTGCAGGACCAGATGGTCTTCCAGTTGACCTTTATAAAAAATTTAAGAATAAATTAATAAAACCTTTTTTGGAAATGGTTTTAGAAGCATTTCAAAATAATAATTTACCATCATACATAAATAATGCCTTAATTATACTGCTGCCAAAACCAGGTAAGCCCTCTAATAAATGTGAAAATATGAGACCAATAAGCCTATTAAACGCCGACCTTAAGATAATCTGTAAAATTTTAGCAAGACGAATACAAGAAATTTTACCAAATATTATTAATCGAGATCAGAATGGCTTTATAAAGGGTAGACAAGGCTTCCATAATGTAAGAAGACTATTTAATATTATTTATTTTAATAAAGAAGCACCGGATACAGCTCTCCTATCATTGGACGCCGAAAAGGCCTTTGATAGAGTTGAATGGCCCTTTCTTTTTGAAGTCCTACAAAGGTTTGGACTTGGAAATAATTTCATAAAATGGGTTCAAATAATATACAATAATGCTACAGCAGAAATCCTAACAAATAACAATATTTCAAAACCAATAAAAATCAATAGAGGATGTCGACAAGGCTGTCCACTTTCACCTTTACTGTTTACTATGGCAATTGAACCTTTAGCGATAGCGATACGTTTACATTCACAAATATATGGAATTAAAGTTGGACCAACAGAACATAAAATCTCCCTGTACGCCGATGATATAATTTTGTTTATGTCGAATCTAAAAAAATCAATTCCAACCTTGTTGAATTTAATAAAGAATTTTGGGGAAATATCAGGATATAAAATAAATAAAACTAAATCTTCAATATTAATGCTAAATGAGACCCAGAGAAATTACCCAGCCCCTGAGGTAAATCAATTCAATGTTGTAAATCAGTTTAAATATTTAGGAATCCAAATTATGCCTAAGCTAGAATCAGTCGCCAGTGTCAACTATGAAGCCTTAATGTCAGATATCAGTGAGTTAACTCAGAGATGGATGTCACTACCAATGTCGATGATCGGGAGAATCAATATACTTAAAAGTAATATTTTACCTAAAATACTTTATTTATTTCAATACATTCCCTTATCACCACCTTTAGATCTATTCTCAAGAATAAAAAAAAAGTTAGTGGAATTTATATGGAACAACAGGAGGGCTAGATTACGTTTGTCTTTATTATATTTACCATTTGATCGTGGAGGTCTGAAATGTCCAAATTTTATGTTGTATTATTGGTCGGCACAACTGAGGTCTATGACATATTATTTTTCATCAAATGATCTCCCTCACTGGACTGAAATGGAATCATACAATTTACCTTTACCTCTTCCCATATTCATATACTCAGATTCGGCAAAAAAATTACAAAAACAAGTTAAAAATCCATTTGTAAAGCATATGATCAAAATATGGTGTGAAGCTAAAAACTATTTAAAAGAACCACAGTTATTGTCACAATTTAGTCCAATATGGGGTAATCAATATTTTAAACCAGGGAGATCGGACGCTGTATTTAAAGTATGGAATTTAAAAGGGATACAAAAGATTCAGGATTTATATTTGCCATGTGCAGACAACATAATGTCTTTTGAAGAGCTGAGGATCAAATTTAATCTCAATAGAACACATTTTTTTAAATATCTTCAACTTAGAAACTTTATTCGATCAAATCAAAATAAAGCTCTCACTCGACCTATTTATTCATCCTTGGAAAAAATGATGATGAAAGATAGTAAAAGAAAGGGTATTATTTCAGAGTTTTATAACTCATTGACACTATCTTCAAGTGAAAATTCACTGAAAAGATTAAACTACTGGAAAGAAGATCTGCAAATTGAAATTTCAGAGGAACAATGGGAATTGGCTTGTACAGAAGCTCAAACCAAATCAATAAATGCACGCCTTAAATTGATACATTTCAAATGGTTAATGCGGATGTATGTTACACCGGAGGAGTTAAATAGATATAACAAAAATATACCAGATACATGCACAAAATGCATGGAAAGTAAAGGAACCCTATTTCATTGTTTATGGGAATGTAGATTAATAAGAATGTTTTGGGAAGAGGTGAGGGTAACAATTGAAAAAATAATCTCAAAACAAATCATATTGAATCCTAAACTGTTTTTGTTGGGTCTGTACCCAGAAAAGCATAATTTTAATAAAAGTGAAAGAACATTCATAGACCTCAGTTTGCTTAATGCCAAAAAATGTATTGCACTATTATGGAAAAAGACTCATAGACCAGATGTGACTCAGTGGTTAAGACAGATGTTAACAAACCTTCCATTAGAAAGAATAACATATATACTAAAATCAAAGGAAATTGTGTTTGAGAATATATGGAGACCTTTTATTGATTATGTAAAAAATTTAAACATAACTCTTGAAGAAGAAGGTGAATGATGTGTGTGGACCTTGTAAATTCCAAACTGGTGAACATAATATGTATACTTATGTATTGGATTGTCTAGACTAAACAGAGGAGCATTGTTGAAGACTTGATTTTGTTGGTGGTTGTTGGTGTTTTTAGTGCATTTTTTTTTTTTTTGTAGTACTTTAGTGTTAGTGTTTGATTGTTTGTATCATGTTTGTTAAAAAAAAAAAAAAGGTTCAATAAAGATATTGTGGAAAAAAAAAAAGGATTAAGAAGTAGAAGATGAATAAATGAATGAATAAAAACTTCTGACTTTGAAGAAAGTAATAAATTCTGTAAAAAATTATTTAGCAAATATGAAAATTTAGAAAATCGAAAGAGTTTTAGTAATCCTAACTGACCTAAAACAGGAAAAGTTTAGTCTGATTTAATGTTAGACAGTGAGGGGAAAAAAAGGTTATGCATCTTTTTATACAGTGTATGTAAACTTCTGGTTTCAACTGTATACAGTATGAAGAGAAATGGGACAATCACCATTAAACATAGTCACACAACAGGACTGTACATGCGCATGGTTATGTTCAGACAGACCTAAAACAATCAAGTGTTATTTCTGGATGATTCACACCCTTGTTTTCTACAGACTGGTTTGAGAATGCCACCTTTAAAAAAAAAAAAAAAAAAAAAAAAAGTCTGTACAAATATGAAAAATATATGAAAGAATGTAAAGAGCTTCATCGTTTAGGTTACTCACCAGCTATAAAGTTTAATTATGCACTATTTTTAACATTAGAAAACTGTGCATTCCTGAATCCTGCATAATTGAACCGGTGAGAGTAGCTGATATGCAGGAAAAATTACAGGTGGATTTTCTGTACTGCTACACTGCATTTTCATGGCACAGTGGTGTGAAACACTGTTCTTGTTCTCAAAAATGTAAGTGTAATGTAATTTAAGGACAGATGGATTAAAAAAACGACACTCACTGGCTTCATGATATGTTGGTGGAGGTCCTGGTGTGAATGGCTGTCCTGGGTAGGTGGATGTTGGCATGGGCTGAGCAGGGTAGCCGGGTTGAGCAGGGTAGCCAGGCTGAGCCGGATAGCCGGGCTGCACTGGAACAGGCTGATAGGGTGGATGCTGGACTCCCTGGTAAGAGTGGGTGGGCCCAGACTGCTGCGGGTACTGCTGAGGACCAGTGGTGACCACCGTTGTGTGAGTGGTGGTAGCTAACACAGCTGTAATTGACACAAAAAGAGAAACAAGAAAATAAACCTTAAATGAAAGTAATTTTGGTAGGGTTCAGATACAAAGTAAAACCTGCCAAATCACGGACATAAACAAAACTGCAGCAAAAACATTATGCAGATATAAGCCAAAATCATGATAATTTGTGTTCTCCTTGCTCATACTACAGCAGGTTATCTTTGACTAATATCATCCACTTGGCACAACTTGAAAACAAATAACATCACACCTAAGTGTTAAAACATACAGTAGCAGTTAAAAAAAAAAAGCTTTATATCTGCCTTTATTTCTCTTCTAGCTCTACTGGCTGGCCATGTGCAACTTGTTCAAGATTTTGAAACGAAGTTTAGACCGATGTGAGGAGTTTTCTGAACTGTCTGTGCAGCCCAACCACATCAGAACATTACAACACACGTGATGATAGGGCAAACCCCACTAGGTTCATGTGGTGTGGTTTACGGTTTTACCACTTCTTAACTGTCACTATTGTTGCTTTTTTTTTTTTTTTTTTGTAAATATGATAATTTTACTGTTCCCAATTTTGTCGTTTTTACCCTATGTTACCCTTTGGTCCCCCCCCCCCCATTATAAATTTTTCACTTTTAACTAAATTTGTTAGCTTAAAATTGTAATGAAAAATTGAAAGGCACCACAGCTAAATAATGAACCCTGAAGAAAGAGGATTTGTGTATACATTTATTTTCAAACACAGAGTGGGGGGAGTCATGACCACTTCCCGTAAATGACGTAGTATGGTCATGAGTTTTCCCCTCAGTGGTTGTCATGGAAGCAATGAGTCACACTAGGTGGAGCTCTAACATTCCTGGATTTCATTCCAACAAACAGCAGTCTGAGCCAAGGAAACAACTTTGTGCCACCATATCTGTCAGAACACAAACAAGTTGGCTAAAAGACTACATTCACTAGACATGTGCATGTACATAATGTACAGGTGCAAAAAAAAAAATTTAAAAAAAAAAATTACATTATAGAAATGTCAAACTTGTGAAAAGCACAGCATGTTCACTCATACACTTAATGGCTCCTTTACCATGAACTACAGGATCACTGCAGAGCAGCATCAGTTTTTTGTTTTTTTAAAGATCAGTTTTTTGGGGGGTTTTTTTTTTTTTGTTTTTTTTTTAAATTGCACCTTTCAGCTCATCTGTATTTTTGGATTTTGTTTTACATCTTCCGCCTAAGACACATTATAAACGTTCCATTCTCTGGATTCTTTTCTACCGGATTTCTGATTTCCATGAACTATAGGCCATATTTATTAAAATAAAATATAGACCTGAACCATTTCACTTTACATGTAATTAATAAACGATCTTTCACCTTTGTGATTTAAATTATTCAAAATAAAATTAACAATATTCAAATTTCTCGAGATGGACCCATGCAATTTGGGTATTACATTTCGGTTTATTCCCAGTAGTCGGTTTATTGTGACCATATAACTGGGATCTGTGTCACCATGCACAATAGTTAAAACAAAACAGTTAAAAAACCCCAGACCATCAATGACAGAGTAGCTCATTCCGGCCTGGCAAATCACTCCCAAGAGTGCTCAGATCTCCTGACCATTGATTTTTGTCTTCAGCACAAGCTAGATACAGACCCATCTAGGATGTCCTTAATGGCCTGGGAGGAGTAACGTTTGTGAAATCGTAAATGCTTAGATCTTCTGACCTTTGACATTGGCCTTGACCTCAGCCAAATGCAGACCCAACTGAGGGTCATTTCAGTAGGTCTGGTGAGAATCGAGGAAACTGCCTTGGAGAGTAGTGATTTTTTTTTTTTTTTTTTTTTTTTAAACCTTGCAAGTGCCCAGGTCTCCTGACTTTTGACCTTGAGCACAACCAGGATGCAGACATACACAAGGATCATCGTGCACAAGTTTGACAAGTATCCAGGTAATTTCCTAGGAGGAGTAGCAAGTTTTCTAAACTCACATAAGTGTTCAGATCTCCTGACCTTTGAGCTTGAGCAAAACTTGCATGTAGACCCACCTGAGGATCATTGTGAGCGAGTTTGGTGATCAAAGCAAATGCCTAGGAGGAGGACGAATACCCATGAAATGTGGATGGATGACTGATGCCACATCATCGCATAAGATAAGATAAGCCTTTAAGATAAGCTAAGCCTTTATTAGTCCCTCAATGGGGAAATTCCATGATTGCAACAGCAATACTCAACAGCAATAGCAACACTCAGAGCAATACTTAAGGAGATAAGAAAATGAGAGCATGAGCTCTTTTCAGCTTTGCTGGAATGAGATAAAAATGAGAATTGACAATATTTTCACTTTTACTGTGAAATAAAAAACCAGAGTGGTGGCCTAGTTGGTAGAGCATCTGCCCCACAACCTCCCGGTTGGGGGTTCAAATCCCAGCCGGGTCATACCAAAGACCATATCAAAATGGTACTTCCCGCCTTCTAGCTTGGTGCTCAGCATAACAGAATGGGGAAAGGAAAGTTAACATACAGAGCTACCAGAGGACTGACCCCCCACTGCAGCTTTCACTACTTACAGTAGCTGTGTGGGCTAGGATCATAGAAGCTGAGATAGGCGCCGTCCCTATACACCGCCTGGTGTCCCACATGCTGTGGAAGGGAATTAACCTAACTGAGAAATAAAGGTCTTTTATTGGGAAAGTAACAATTGTCTACAATCAAGTTAGCAGTCATGAGTACTAATTCGATAATGTGAAGTTGCAGAAACCATAGAGGGTATTGTGTATGATGTCACCAAACAGAACTCATGGCAGTTAAAAACAATGAGGCAAAAATGAGTGGCAGCATTAGGGGGTATGCATTAAAACAAAAAAATGCAGTGTTCAATCACAGCACTACAGAGAGTACCTGCTTGTATTGTGGAGAGCTAATCTAATCATTCCGTCTTGTTTTAATTGGCAAAAAAAAAATAATTTAATTATTAAAGGCTCTGAATCAATTCTTCACTTACCACGTGCTCCTTAGTCTCTACCCACACATCACTACAGTCAAGTAAACGGTGTGGTATTACCATCTAAAGTACAAAAAAGGTACTCTGTGCACTGCTGCGACTAAATATTTTGTGTGATTTTTATGTTTTGCTGCATACAAAATAAAGCTGTCACATGTGATTGCCACTCAGTGTTGTGTTGGTATGGTCACTGTCCTGTAACTGCCAAGAATTCTGCTCCAATGCATGCCCTGTATTGTCAACACTAAATCAACCCTACATCACTCAAACTGTTTGATTTTCTGTTTCCTGCATTAGTGTAGTTTTAGCCTGCTGCTAACATGAGGTCAGCGCAGCAGAGGTGCAGCAGTGAATTACTTACAAGTTTGTGCAAGTCGTCTATCCACAGAGAGACTCACTTAAATATCACTTAATTACTGTTTCATTTTCAGTTTAACGCACCACTATTATTTCAGACTATGGCTGCAGGTATCGATTAATCGGATAAGATTTGTGTCTTTTTGTGTTTTGACTGAAGAACTTTTGACCACAATCTTGCCGTTTATGTATAAGCGGACTTGCACTGACCAATCTGTGCTGAGCCTTCTTCCATAAACTGGCGTGGTGGCCTAGTGGTAGAACATCCGCCCCACAGCTGGGAGGTCATGGGTTCAAGCCCTGGGCGGATCATACCAAAGACCATATAAAAATGGTACTCCCCACCTTCTAGCTTGGTGCTCAGCATAATAGAACAGGAGAAGGAAAAGTTGTTTGTGGCTGCGCCTTGTACGGCAGCGACCCCTCTGATTCTAGATGTGATTAAGATTGTAGATAGGAGAACCAGAGGAAAAGCAAAGCACCAACACTGGTATGAATATGATTTACTGTTTTGGTGCTTTGTTATATGAAAAAGGTGTTTTAATGGCCTCACTAGTTAAACTGGCATGCCAGTAGCAGGACGGACATGTGCGGTTGATGTACGGAATATATGGGGACTGCGGCTGTTGACAGAACTGGCAGCAGACAGGACTGATAGCAGGACAGTCATGTGCAGGACATGTATAGAACTTCCGTGTACAGTACAAGTACAGTACACGGTTGTTCCGTACAGTACCATTCTATGCTTTAGTAGGCACCCTCTAGGAGTACATTCATTTCATCCTATTAAACACCGAGCACAGGGGCCCCACAAGAGTGCATGCTCAGCCTACTGCTTTTGACCCTGCTGACCCATGACTGTGTACCAGCCTACAACACCAACCACATCATCAAGTTTGTGGATGACACGACGGTGGTGGGCCTCATCACCACCAACGAGGAGGCCAACTACAGAAACGAGGTGAGCCAGATGGTCCAGTGGTGTAAAGACAATAACCTCTTCCTGAACATGGGAAACACCAAGGAGATTGTGGTCGATTTCAGGAGGGGACACACACAGCACCCCCCTCTGATCATCGATGGAGCAGCTGTGGAGAGGGTGAGCAACACCAAGGTCCTGGGGGTGAACATCTCTAAGGACCACTCCTGGTCCAACAACACCAGATCACTGGCCAAGGAAGCTCAAACTCGCCTCCATTTCCTCTGCAAACTGAGGAGAGCATGAGTCCCACCCCGGAGCATCCTCAGTGGTGCCTTGGTGCAATGTTGATGGCCGCAGAGCCATCAACATCGCAGGCGACACCTCACACTCCCTCTTCAGCCCCTGCCCTCTGGGAAAAGGTACCGGAGTCTCCCGGTCCGCACCACAAGACTGCCAAACAGCTTTGCTCATCAGGCCATCAGGACCCTGAACTCTGTCCACTTCCCACCCCCCCGGACCGTAACGCACTCACCCGCACAATAACTACCTCAGCTGTTGGCACAGAAAGACTGGCACACCAACAGTAATACATTTGCTGCTGTATGTCTCCGCACTTTACTGCAACCATTTGTACAAATGCCATATCTGCTGCTGTCTGTTACTGCAATATTGATCATGTGCAGTCCTATCTGTCACCGTCTGCACCTCCACTACTGCACTGAACTTGCTATTACAAGTATTACTGCTCTACTTTTCTGTATATAGGATTGCTGAGTCTCATCATTTATTATTTATTTGCACTATGGGATGTCTGGATCTATCTTTTGTCGCTATTTGCACTATGGGTAGCATTACTGTACATAGACTGCTGTTGTCGTTTTTCCAGCCTTATTCCTTTTTTTTTTTTTTTTTTTTTGTGCACACTACTGAAGAGAGAAATGCTATTTCAATTCTCCTGTATGTCCTGTACGTATAGTAGTACTGACAAATAAAATCTTTGAATCTTGAATCTAAATGTATTCTAGGAGTCCAACTTGGGGCCTCACAGAAAGAAGTTAGAAGTGGGTGTGAAGGTGAAAAAAAAAATGTTAATTTGAGGCTTTTTTTTTTTTTTTTACTAAAACTTTCAGTAAAGTCATTAGACAAAAGCTTCTGTATGCTAAGCTAAATTTTCTAGATTGTTACATATACTGACTAACTTTGATTTTAATACATCGTCTCAAAAACTGCTTAAAAGAGGAAATAGCCTGGAGGTATTCCATCATCATTTTAAAAAATAGGGAAATGAGAATGCACCAACATAATTCAGTTGGAGACGCTTCACAACAGAATAACCATCAAAACATACATAACAGCTACTGTACTTTAAAAATACTGAATAAAACAAATTTAGATTACTGTGTTTGAAGTAAATAAAGTTACATCAAGTACGGGGAGACGGGGGGATCACTGGGCCACTGGGCAAGGCAGGTGATGTTCTATATTTTGGTAAAGTACTACTTAACAATTTTACACTACATCGTTACCACCTGGTCAGCCTGTGTCATGCTCATTCTTGCCCCACTATAATGCTGTACTGGTTATAACGTCACATACGTACAATAACAATCACTGAAAATGTATAAGAAAACAGTAAATTTCTTAGATGATGTACTGTATTTGTGTGAAAAAAGGAGTAACAGATCTACAAAAAAATGTTTTTTCAAAGGAAAAAATATGAACAAAGAAATAAAGGTGGAAAAAATATTGACAGAAAGTTGCAAAGTTAGAGGGAAAAGGTGTGAATTCATAACATAAAATTCACAAATTCAAGAAAAAAAATGTATATTCATGAGTGAAAAAGCCTCAAAGTTTCATGAAGTCTCAACATTGTGTGTAAAGTCTAATTTACATGAAAAAAAAATACAAAAATGAAAAGGAAAAAAGGAACCAATTTATGAGAATATTCAAAACTCACAAAAAAATTCCATATTTACAAGAAAAAAAATTTTAATTTACAAAATGCATGCAGATTTTGAAGGAAAAAGTTTATGCAAATTTACAATCAAAAAGTTGAAGTTTTACAATAATAGAGAGCAAGTATATAAGAATAAAGTCTCAAAGTTGCATGAAAAAAATAAAAGTTGAATATTTAAACAGGAAAGAAAATTGCATATTTACTAGTGTAAAGTGACACATTCATGAGAAACGAGTCACATATATAAGAAAGCAAAATACTCAAAATTTTACAAGGAAAAATGCAACCTAGCAAATTAAGAGAAAACTAGCATACTTTTAAAGGAAAAAAAAAAAAAAAAAAAAAAAACTTTTCCTAATGTTGACAGGCCAGTTTATTCTTCTAACTTGGCTGTTTTACCTTCATTTTAAAGCTGGATTTATGCACCCACATCAGGTCACTGCCATTACCGAGATACGATGCCAATGCAGTGCTGAGCAATTTTTCTTGTGTGTTGGGTGGAATATATTGTTCTGTGCTAAAACGGGTTTCAGCTAAGGTGTACAGTGATTTGCGTTCATTGTGTGTTTTCGTTTATTAAATTAACAATGGACAAGAGCAGACTGCGATGAAGTTGGAGCTAATAAATGTTAAGAAAAAGCAACTTTTCATACGAAGTCGGCAAAAATGGTGCAGGCGACCACCGCCGCTGCCGTTATTTGACAATCTGTGTAATTACTGGGGTTATGACAAGCCACAAAATACTCTGTATGTGCTTATTTCCTCAATATTCTTTTCAACTTGGACCGCTGTTTAACTGACTCGCCTTGGAAGTCGTGCCGCAGTGAACAGGCAGAGCGAAGCAGCGGTGAGAACCAGGAAGTGTGAAGGAGGAGACAAAGCGGACCAATCACAGCTCTTACGGCTTGTGTCGCCAATGTGCACCTCTGCTGCTGCGTCAATGCTGTCACAGTTGCATCGCGTCAACACGGGTGGACAACTTGTGCTTAAGGCTCAGTTTTATAGCTCCAAAAACATTATACAGAACGGTTCTTTCCACGGTACAGGCTGCCAACCTCCATGTTATACAATCTTGTCCATATTGTCAAAATGTTTACCTGATGTGCCGCCCTCACAACTGCAGCAAACGTCCCAACACATCCAGTAGCCATGTTTGTTATTCAGCTGAATCAGCTCTAGGCCAGGTTACAAGGATCAGGGCCACACACATATCAGACTGTGTCCCACAGAAGCATGCTAATCAAAAAGTAGGCCTAGAAGTTTGGGCTACGTGATGATGTACTCGGGTCTACCATCAGAAATTACAGGCCACTATAATAAGACAAAACTGTTTTATTATTACTATTATTTTCTTTCTTAAGGGGCAGCTTAGGCCAAGAAGGCAAATGGGCTGTCGCCTGGGCAACAATATCCTGTACCCGTCCATGTTCTTGCAAACACTCATACTCCTAAAGCTCTTCCAGAGTTTTTCAAAACCTGGATTTTTGTGTGTAGAAAACATTTATCATAAACACACCATAGCCCTGCGAATGAGCAGTAAAATTCAAGTAAGGACATGATCTTTGAATTGAAAGAGCTACAACAGCTTCCAAGTTCAGCATGATCTCCAAACAGCAATTATCTCTGACGATATCCTGAGTCACCAACAACACAGAAGAAAACGGCTTAACAGAGAGATCCCTGAAAAGCAAAAACTTTGTACTGCATGTCGAGTCAAACGAGATGCTTCCCTTCTCAAGACAGAAACTGCATAGTGTCTCAGTGTCTGTTATAAAACCAATCCATCACAGTAATAGAGATCCTGTGGTGGGTGGGACAGCAGCCCACAATGCAACCCTCAATACTTTGCTTCAAAAGCTACGCAGCAGACAATTATTCCAGCACAATGGAAACTGAGAGTCTGACTTCTTTTCAACAAGTTAAAAAATATTAGGCTAAAAAAAAAGCTCTCAGGAGCCAGTGGTTAAAAGCTGCAGAGCTTGCTGCTTGTGGGCAACCTGCAGCACATCTGCTGCAAGAGATCTAAGGGACCATTAACACCACAACTGCAGATGCAGGCATAAGCAACTGAAATGTGAGACTTGAAGACCATTTTGATACACGATTAACAAAGGAAACAGCAAAAAAAAAAAAAAAAAAAAAAAAAAAAAAAAAGAGCATACCTTTAGCTTAATAAAACAGTTCAAACGGGCTTATAATTGTTACCAAAAAATTACAAATATGAAAAAATCTGAAGATAAAAAACAGGTATTTCTAGGTTTGAGGCTTCTTAAGAAAAATGTACATTAGTTATCAACAACCACTGTCAATGTCAACTTATATATCTTATCACCCTGATAATCTCCACTTTCAAGGCCATCAAATGCTTTACCAAGACTCTGTAAGGTCTGTATCTAGCAGAATTTTGAGTTGGAAATGGTTATAATTTTTTTTTTAATTCCTCTCATTTAGGCTACTGTAATTCACTTTTTAATGTTCTTAACAAAACTTCCTTAAATCGTATCCAAATGGTTCAAAATGCTGCTGCAGGACTTTTAACCAAAGTTAACAAGTGATCTCACATCACGCCTATTTTGTCTAAACTTCTCTGGCTCCCTGTTAATTTTACAGTTCAGTTTAAAATTCTGGTTTTAACTTTTTATTTAACCTGTATTTATACAGGGGTGTTCCATTGAGAGGCAACCTCTCTTTTTCAAGGACACCCTGTTCACACTCACACCAGGAAGCTGCCCAGTCCAACCACAGACTGACCTGTGGCCATTGAGCAGCTCGACTGGAGCAGTTGGGGTTAAGGGCCTTGCTCAAGGACACCACAGTGGGGTTAAGGAGGGTGGGGCAAACACTGCTGTGTTACCTGTCCCACCCAGGTCTAATCCTGCTGGTCCAGGGATCGAACCCGCAACCCTCCGCTCACCAGTCCACATCCCTAACCATTAGGCCACCACTGGCCACTTTTAGAGCCTTGCATGGTCTCACACCTCCCTACACTGTAGACCTCATTCAGCCATACTCCTCCTCTCGGCCCCGGAGGTCCTCTGGTCAGCTTTTATTTGAGGTACCTCGGACTTATTTTAAAACACATGGCGATCGAGCTTTAAAGGCTGTAGCGCCAAAGGTGTGGAACTCTCTACCCCCTTTAGTCCATCTGACTGATTCTGAGGTTATTTTTAGGAAACAAATTAAAACAGTGTTATTTAGACAGGCCTTTAGGTAGGGGGAAAGCGGGTTATTTGTTGGTTTTATTTTGCTATATTTACTTGTTGTAATCTATTCTTAACTTGTTTTTATTTTACGACTGTAAATTTTACTCTTAATTTGTGCATCTGTCATTTACTCCCTTGTTTCTGTTTTATTTCATGTAAAGCACTTTGTGACTTCTGTCTGTGAAAAGTGCTGGACAAAGTTATTATAACTGGCCACAGTAAAATAAAGTATCAATCACTGGATCAGCTCTACTTACGACGTGGCTGGCGACAGATCTTGTACAGGCAGCAGCAGGGACAGACGCAGCAGCAGATGAAGATGAGCACAAAGACGATCACGGAGACAACACCGAGGACTATGGGCAGTATTGAGGATACGTGCATGTGGTGGCCGAAGTCGTCAATGCTAAAAAGAAAAGGGAATAATGTTAAAAGTCTTTTAAGGGAACTGTCTTATCTGAAAGTCTGCACCAAGGTCTGGACCTAGGTTGATTTTTTTAATTATACTGAATACATTTGGTCTGGCTTGGTTAAGTTTCAAACTGCTCCTTAGCATGACATGCATACATGTTGTTATCTCACAGTTAGCTCAGTGCGGTAGTCAGCAAAACAAGCTACTCATCCTCTGAAGCATTTCCTGTAACTGAGTGCATCAGTAACCACACTGGAAGCTCCATCCATCTATCCATCCATCTTCTACCACTTTTCCGGAGGTCTGGGTCACGGAGGCAGCAGTTCAAGCAGAGAAGCCCAGATTTCCCTCTCCCCAGCCACCTGCTCCAGCTCTTCACAAAGGATATCAAGGCATTCCCAGACCAACTGGGAGATGTAGTCTCTCCAGCGAGTCCTGGGTCTGCACCGGGGTCTCCTCCCAGTGGGACGTGCCCGAAACACCTCAAATGGGAGGCGTCCAGGAGACATCCTGATCAGATGCCCAAACCACCTCAACTGGCACCTTTCAATGTGGAGGAGCAGCAGTTCTACTCTAAGCCTCTCCCAGATGACTGAGCTACTCGCCCCATCTCTAAGGGTGAGTCCAGCAATCCTACGAAGAAAGCTCATTTCAGCCACTTGTATCTGCGATCTCATTCTTTCGGTCAATATCCAAAGCTTGTGACTATAGGTGAGGGTAGGAACGTAGACTGACCGGTAAATCGACAGCTTTGCCTTACAGCTTAGCTCCCTCTTCACCACAACGGACCGGTACAACGTCCGCATCACTGCAGATGCTGCTTTGATCCGTCTGTCAATCTCTCGCTCCATTCTCCCCTCACTCATGAATAAGACCCCGAGATACTTAAACTCCTCGTCTTGGGGCAGGACCTTGTCCCCAACCCAGCGAGAACAATCCACTTTTTTCCGGCTGAGGAGCATGGACTCGGACTTGGAGGTACTGATTCTCATCCCAGCTGCTTCACATTCAGCGGAAAACCATCCCAGCAAGACCTGTAGGTCATTGCAAGATGAAGCCAACAGGACAACATCATCTGCAAACAACAGAGATGAGATCCTGTGGTCACCAAGCATGACACCCTCTGTTCCCTTGCTGTGTCTAGAAATGCTGTCCATAAAAATTATGAATAGGATCAGTGAAAAAGGGCAGCCCTGGTGGAGTCCAACTCTCACTGGGAATGAATCCGACCGAGTGTTGGCAATACGAACCAAACTCTCACAACAGTTGTATAGAGACTGGATAGCTCGTAACAACAAGCCTGTTACCCCATACTCCCGCAGCACCCCCCACAAAAAAAACACGATCAAATACCTTCTCCAAGTCCACAAAACACATGTAAACTGGTTGGGCAAACTCCCACGAACCCTCACGGATTCTCGAGAGGGTAAAAAGTTGGCCCGATGTACCACAGCCAGGACAAAAACCACATTGCGCCTCCTGAATCCGAGGTTTGACCAATGGCCAGACTCTCCTCTCCAGTACCTTGGCATAAACCTTCCCAGGGAGGCTAAGGAGTGTGATCCCTCTAAAGTTGGAGCACACCCTCCGGTCCTCTTTCTTGAAGAGAGGAACCACCACCCCGGTTTGCCATGCCAAAGGCACTGTCCTCGGCCTCCACACAATGTTGCAGAGGCGTGTCAACCATGACAGCCCAACAACATTCAGGGCCTTGAGGTACTCAGGGCAAATCTCATCCACCCTCGGGGCCCGGTCACCGAGGAGCTTTTTAACCACCTTGGCAACCTCAGCCCCTGTGATGGGCGAGTCGTCCCCCTTGCCCACAAACCCTGCTTCCTCTGTGGAAGACCTGTCAGTGGGATTGAGGAGACTCTTCAAGTATTCCTTCCACTGCTCAGAGATATCCGCAGTCGAAGTCAGCAGCACCCCATCCACACCATACACAGTGTGGATGGGGAGCTGCTTCCCCCTCCTGAACCACCAGTTTGCCAGACTCTCTTCGAGGCTGACTGAAAGTATTGTTCCATGGCCTCACTGAACTCCTCCCACACCCGAGTTTTTGCTTCAGCAACCACCCAAGCTGCACTCCGCTTGGCCTGCCGGTACACCTCAGCTGCTTCGGGAGTCCCACAAGCCAACCAAGTTCAACAGGACTCCTTCTTCAGCTTAATGGCCCCCTCACCATTGGTGTCCACCACTTGGTTTGGGGGTTGCCACCACGAGATGCACCGACGACCTTGCAGCCACAGCTCTGGGCAGCTACTTCAACAATGGAGGTGGAGAACATGACCCATTCAGACTCCATGTCCCCAGACTCCCTCAGAATGTGGTCAAAGTTCTTCCAGAGGGGGCAGTTGGAAGACCTCCCAGACAGAGGCTTCAGCCAGACGTTCCCAGCACACCCTCACTATACATTTGGGTCTACCAGGTCTGAATGTCTTCCTCCCCTGTCTGAATGGCAGGGGAGGTTTTTTTAAGCTGAAGCTGGAAAAAAAACTACATCATCTTAAAAGGTGAACTAGTTAAGTAAGAGCTAGAATTTCATAAAAAGGACATTTGTCTTTCCCATTGGCCATCCTCCACTGGCACTGCTTACACATCCTTTGTATCATCTCTCAAGGCCTCTTCAAAATATTTGGTAAGCTTGTGCATTTTTATGAGGTTTTGGGTCCCCCCCCCCCCCCCGAAGTGACTTTTTAAAATCATACCACTGAACCACACATCCCTTCCTTGCCCCAAGTTACTTCATGGTTCTGACAGTGTACTGTAACTTCCTGTTTTTTGTCTAAAAGTCCAAACCTGTCTGAAAATTACTTTCACACAAGAAACAAACTGGAGCAGGGACTAGCTGTCAGAACGGCATTTTTGCATTTTCATGTGGACAGGGATTTTTTTTTTTTAAATAAAGGAAGAAAACCCCATTTTCAAGAATAGCCATATATATACTGTATATATACAGTATATATATATATATATGAACCAGGCCCGGATCTTATGGTGTGTTTTTTTCCCAGCATTTTCTTTCATTTTAAAATAAATAAAAACACATGCAATTATAAGACTTCACGACCAAGCAGACTCACAGATTCCCTTTTAATATACCATGGGGTAATTCATAATGTAACAACATAAATGAAGATCCATATTACAAACTGTAGCTGGCTGACAAATTGGCCTCATGCTGGTGGCCATGTATGAAAGACAACTTCTTGTTGAATTGCACAGCTCTAACAGAAGAAGCCTCAACCACACATCACAACTGAACTGTTTTTTTTAATTACACACACACACACACACACACACACACACACACACACTGCACTACTAATACAAAAAAAACAAAAAACAAAAAAAAAAAAACAGTGACATAAAAAATAAATTAAAAAAAAATATATACCATCTGTCTTGGTCATCTTCATCAAACCTCCAGAAAGAGTCTTGACAGCAGTATCGGTTTAGGCAGGACCCGCAGCAAAATCCCACTCTGCATTTAATTTCAGGAGAGTCCCTGTAGGCTCTGCAGTCCTTATCCCCTGCTGTAACAGAGCAGATACAAAGGAATGAGCAATGTTCTTCTTCTTCTCTCGGTTACTGGCAGATAGCAAACAACTGAAAGGTGCATACCACCACCTACTGTACAAGAGTGTGTAACATTATGTCATCTGAGCCCAACCCCTAAATTCTATGACTTAATCCTGTGTTATTTAAAAATTTAATTTAATAAAAATTTAAATCCCATTCCCTACCAGCCTCTTGAACTTCATTTTCCATTATCTGTCATTTCCGTATTTGTGACAGTGTAATAAGATGTGCTCGACATTTTTCTTTTACTCCACATTCTCTACATTTGTCACTTTCGCTTTTCCCCATGGTGAATAAAGTGCCGTTTAAACCTGTGTGATCCAGTCCGAGTCTTGCCATAATGATGTCTTCCCTCCTTTTGGTTGTTATGAAATTCTTTATTTCAATAGATTTTTGTATTCTGTAATACAATCTACCTTTATAATCTTCATCCCATCTTTTTTGCCATAGCTCCATTCCTTTTTGCTTGATTACTGCTTTCCCTTCACCTTTTCCAAGAGACAATGATATAGTTATCCCTTTTCCAAGAGCGCTTTTTGCTAATATGTCTGCACAGTCAGTCCCTTTCAACCCTTCATGTGCAGGAACCCAACAAAACTGAACTTCTCCACCACCCCTGTGTACCCTAAATAAACTGTGATAAAGCTCAATCACCAAGTCTTCCCTTGTAGATTTTAGTGTCTGTATGGTTTTTAACGCTGCAAGTGAATCTGTGCACACCACCACCCGGCCCGGTCTGACCTCCTCCACCCACTACGAAGCAATAATTATACAGTGGGGCAAAAAAGTATTTAGTTAGCCACCAATTGTGCAAGTTCTCCCACTTAAAAGATGAGAGAGGTCTCCAATTTTCATCATAGGTATACCTCAACTATGAGAGACAAAATGAGAAAAAAAAAAATCCAGAAAATCACATCGTCTGATTTTTAAAGAATTTATTTGTAAATCATGGTGGAAAATAAGTACAGTGATCCCTCACTTATCGCGGTTAATGGGTTCCAGAACCGACCGCGAAAAGTGAAAAACCGCGAAGTAGCGTCACCCCTAATGACGTCACCCATAAATAACACATACGTTCATTCTCTCACTCTCTCTCATATGATACGTGTGTGTGTGTGTGTGTGTGTGTGTGTGTAAGTGTACATACATACGTAGATTTAAATAAAGTGTACATAAATATGTTTTTAGAACTCTTATTTTTATAACAAGATACGTAACTCAAGATGAAGATGATTTACTGCACAGGTTAATGAGAGCTTTACTGCTCCTCAGGTGACGCCTCATCGTCAGGTGCTAGAGGCGCAGGATTGTCGAGGGCAGCTGCAGGAGGCGGCGTAGTGGCTCGACGGGAAGACTATTTCACACAAAAAGGGACAAGAGAACAGCGAAAAGTTCCACGCTGCGAGACTAGCGATAAAGAACAATGAATGCGGTCTTCCTTCGGTGGGTATGGGCGCTCTGCAGGGAGAAAGCTAGGTAAAACGTCTCGGCCAATCAGCTTGCGAGGTAAAACGTCTCGGCCAATCAGCATGCGAGATTCCCGAGCAGTGAAGAGGTGGGCGGAGAGGAGTGGAGCGGTGGTCAGAGAGGTGGATTTTGAGTTGAGCGGCTCTCCGTGTTGATACCTGATTTTTTTTTTTCGATCCAAGATGGCGCCCACAGCGGTCGACATGGTGCTTCGCTGCGCTCTTTGTTTGTTTTTGTTTGTCAATTGTGTGTCTGCTTGCACTTATACCCGTGAAGAACTTTTAAATATCAGGACTTTGACCCCCACGGACCTCCTCCCAGTTTTTCTAGCCCCTGCCGCCGATCTGGTTTATTGTTTGGCTCGGAAAGTGAGACGGCGGAAGAGAGGAAGACGAGCGGGCGCTCTCGTACGACTTCGCAGGAGAGGCTCGCGAACGGCGCTGCCTGGCATATTTCTGTCCAATACCAACTCTCTCTCTAACAAGGTGGATGAACTGAGACTGCTGATGCGTTTTAAGGACCTCGCCTCCTCAGCTGTCCTCTGCTTTACTGAGACCTGGCTCCGGGAAAATATACCGGACAGCGCGCTGCGCCTCGACGGCTTTCAGCTCTTCCGTGCTGATCGTGACACAGAGCTTTCCGGCAAGACCACGGGAGGCGGTGTCTGCTTCTACATCAACTGTAGCTGGTGCTCTGATGTAACGGTAATTTCCAAACACTGTTCTCCTGCCTTGGAATTTCTTGTTATCAATTGCAAGCCCTTCTATTCCCCGCGGGAGTTTGCTTCTTTTATAATGATCGCTGTGTACGCCCCTCCCGACGCGGACACGCGCGAAGCTCAGCGCGTGCTCGCGGATCACATTCAACACACAGAGCGGAGTTTTCCAGACTCGCTGATTATTGTGGCTGGCGACTTTAATCAGTGCAATCTGAGCCACGATCTCCCCCGCTACAAACAGTTTATTAAATGCCCCACCAGAGGATTAAACACACTGGATCACTGTTACACCACAGTGAAAGACGCATATCGCGCTGTCCCTCGAGCTGCGCTGGGATTATCTGATCACGTGATGGTTCACCTCATTCCCACATACAGACAGAGATTGAAGCTCACTAAACCTGTTGTGAGCACTACGAAGATACGGACCAGTGATGCTGAGGAGAAGCTGGAAACGTGCATGGAAATATCTGACTGGGGCATGCTTAAAGGAGCCACGCATGATCTGGATGAGTACACGGACACTGTGAACTCATATATCCACTTTTGTGAAGAGAACATTCTTCTATCACGCACCAGGGTGAGTTACTCTAATGACAAACCCTGGTTCACAGCTAAGCTCAGACAGATCAGGAAGGAGAAGGAAGCAGCGCTGAAAAGTGGAGACAGGGACTGCTACAGGGAGGTTAAATACCGGTTTAACAGAGAGCTGAAGAGGGCTAAATCTGTGTACTCAGAGAGACTCCAGCAGCAGTTCACTGCTAATGATTCGGCTTCCGTGTGGAGAGGACTGAGGCAGATCACCAACTATCGGCCTCAGGCTCCTAAAGGTCAGGATGACAAAGCCCTTTGTCAGAGACTGTCCCAACACTATGCCCGTTTTGACACCTCGTCATCTGTGTCCAACTCCCCCCCTCCCTCCAGCTCCACAGCCTCCACATTCCCTACTTCATTTAAGGCACCCCCCCCCCCTCCTCCCCCCCTCCCCTTATCATCAGTGAGCAGGATGTGCTTAAACAGTTCTCCAGACTGAACCCGCGCAAGGCCCCCGGCCCAGACGGCGTGTCTCCCTCCACCCTGAGACTCTGTGCGAAACAGCTGGCTCCTGTATTCACAGACATTTTTAACACCTCCCTTAAGTTATGCCACGTGCCATCCTGCCTCAAATCCTCCACCATCATCCCTGTCCCCAAGAAGCCACGGATCACTGGACTTAATGACTACAGACCTGTAGCGCTCACCTCTGTAGTCATGAAGTCCTTTGAGCGCCTGGTCCTGTCCCACCTCAAGTCCATCACCACCCCTCTCCTGGACCCGCTGCAGTGTGCCTACCGAGCCAACAGGTCTGTAGACGATGCAGTCAACCTGGCCCTCCACTCCATCCTGCAGCACCTGGACTCCCCGGGAACCTACGCCAGGATCCTGTTTGTGGACTTCAGCTCCGCATTCAACACCATCCGCCCCGCTCTGCTCCGGGACAAGCTGTCCCTGCTCAACGTGCCTGACTCCCTCTGCAGGTGGATCATCGACTTCCTGACGGACCGGAGGCAGCATGTGCGGCTGGGAAAGACTGTCTCAGACTATACTAGCATCAGCACCGGATCACCCCAGGGCTGTGTACTTTCCCCCCTACTCTTCTCCCTTTACACCAACTCCTGCACCTCCAGCCACCAGTCTGTCAAGTTGATCAAGTTTGCGGACGACACCACCCTCATCGGGCTCATCTCCAACGGCGACGAGTCCGCCTACAGGAGAGAGGTGGCCCAGCTGGCGACCTGGTGCAGCAATAACAACCTGCAGCTGAACGCTCTGAAGACAGTGGAGATGATTGTAGACTTCAGGAAAGTCACTACTCCTCTGCCCCCCCTCACCCTCTCAGGCTCTCCCATCACCACTGCTGATTCCTTCCGCTTCCTAGGCACTACCATCACCAGGGACCTCAAATGGGAGCTGACCATCAGCTCACTCATCAAAAAAGCCCAGCAGAGGATGTTCTTCCTGCGGCAGTTGAGGAAGCTCAAGCTACCCACCAAGATGTTAGTGCAGTTCTACACAGCCATCATCGAGTCTATCCTCACCACCTCCATAACCGTGTGGTACGCAGGAGCCACTGCCAGGGACAGACTAAGGCTGCAGCGCGTCGTGCGCACTGCTGAGAAGGTGATCGGCTGCAAGCTCCCATCTCTCCAGGATCTGTACATCTCCAGGACCCGGAGGCGTGCTGGCCGGATCATAGCCGATCCCTCACACCCTGGTCACGTACTGTTTGCCCCCCTCCCCTCTGGTAGAAGACTTCGGTCCATCCAGACTAAAACCTCCCGTCACATGAACAGCTTCTTCCCCTCTGCCATTAGACTGCTGAACACTAAGTGACTCTCGTGCACCATGTACAGCAGCTCAACCAGACTCATGTCAATCATCACTGTTTTCTTCCTGCATTACCGACTGCACTATATAGTTCTCCACAGTATCTGCTGCTGGCTAATATATATTTTAACTGTTGACCAGTATCACTTAATCTTATCCTACACTATTACATGTATAGTTTATTTCTCTTATCTTATCATGTTTAATGTTGCAGCATTGTACCGAGAAATTCCTAGTTTGTGTACTACATGAACAATGGCAATAAACCTGATTCTGATTCTGATGTTCTAATGTAGTCTCCCTGCCTTCTGCTAGCGCCCGCCCATTTTTTCTCAATTTTGAATTTTTGATGAATATTTCTGAAAAATCCGCGATGCACTGAGGGCGCGAAAGGTGAAGCGAGAAGTAGCGAGGGATCACTGTATTTGGTCAATAACAAAAGTTCATCTCAATACTTTGTGATATACCCTTTGTTGGCGATGACAGAGGTCAAACGTTTTCTGTAAGTTTTCACAAGGTTTTCACACAGTGTTGCTGGTATTTTGGCCCATTCCTCCATGCAGATCTCCTCTAGAGCAGTGATGTTTTGGGGCTGTCGCTGGGCAACATGGACTTTCAACTCCCTCCAAAGATTTTCTATGGGGTTGAGATCTGGAGACTGGCTAGGCCACTCCAGGACCTTGAAATGCTTCTTACGAAGCCACTCCTTTGTTGCCCGGGTGGTGTGTTTGGGATCATTGTCATGCTGAAAGACCCAGCCACGTTGCATCTTCAATGCCCTTGCTGATGGAAGGAGGTTTTCACTCAAAATCTCACGATACATGGCCCCATTCATTCTTTCCTTTACACGGATCAGTCGTCCTGGTCCCTTTGCAGAAAAACAGCCCCAAAGCATGATGTTTCCACCCCCATGCTTCACAGTAGGTATGGTGTTCTTTGGATGCAACTCCGCATTCTTTCTCCTCCAAACACGACAAGTTGAGTTTTTACCAAAAAGTTCTATTTTGGTTTCATCTGACCATATGACATTCTCCCAATCCTCTTCTGGATCATCCAAATGCTCTCTAGCAAACTTCAGACGGGCCTGGACATGTACTGGCTTAAGCAGGGGGACACATCTGGCACTGCAGGATTTGAGTCCCTGGCGACATAGTGTGTTACTGATGGTATCCTTTGTTACTTTGGTCCCAGCTCTCTGCAGGTCATTCACTAGGTCCCCCCATATGGTTCTGGGATTTTTGCTCACCGTTCTCGTGATTATTTTGACCCCATGGGGTGAGATCTTGCGTGGAGCCCCAGATCGAGGGAGATTATCAGTGGTCTTGTATGTCTTCCATTTTCTAATAAGTGCTCCCACAGTTGATTTCTTCACACCAAGCTACTTACCTATTGCAGATTCAGTCTTCCCAGCCTGGTGCAGGTCTACAATTTTGTTTCTGGAGTCCTTTGACAGCTCTTTGGTCTTGGCCATAGTGGAGTTTGGAGTCTGACTGTTTGAGGTTGTGGACAGGTGTCTTTTATACTGATAACGAGTTCAAACAGGTGCCATTAATACAGGTAACGAGTGGAGGACAGAGGAGCCTCTTAAAGAAGAAGTTACAGGTCTGTGAGAGCCAGAAATGTTGCTTGTTTGTAGGTGACTAAATACTTATTTTTCACCATAATTACCTCCGCCAGGCCGAAAGGCCAGGAGGAGGTAATGTTTTTGCCGGGGTTTGTCTGTGTGTTTGTCTGTTGGTTAGCAAGATAACTCAAAAAGTTTTGGACGGATTTCAATGAAACTTTCAGGCGTTGTTGGAAATGGTACAAGGAAGAACTGATTACATTTTGGGGATGATCCGCATCACCGTCTGCATACAGGAATTTTTTAAAGCATTTTTCCACACTGTGACATACAGCCATTTTCAACATGTGCGCAGGCGCAATGGAGGGCGCTGGGCGTCGTGTCTGACCAACACAAACTCCGCCTTCTTCAACGTTTTAGCCACAAAAGCATGCGGAAAACACTGGTGGCCTGGGCCCCCCAGCGTGCCTGTGCCAGCCATAGGCGCTGCGCACATTGCGCTGGTCGTCGTGTCTGACCAACACAAACTCCGCGTTCTTCAACGTTTTAGCCACAAAAGCACACGGAAAACACTGCTGGCCTGGGCCCGCAAGCGTACCTGCTTTTGTGCCACGCTGCAAAACCTGACACTGCCACCTGTCCGCCGCCCGATTATTTGCCACAAATTCCCCGCCCAGCTATAGGCGCTGCGTAAAAACAACCTCTCTGCCGGGGAAGACTCTAAATTCTGTTTTGCCGCGGAGCACAACCCCAATATAATATAAAACCCACGGCAACCTGTCTAACCAATCTGCATCCGTCAGTGGAGGAGATGGACACACCAACACTTCAGTTTATTACCTCCGCCAAGGAGGCAATGCTTTTACAACCATAAAACGGGGCTATAAGGGACGGCGGGGTAATATGGGACACTTTTCTAAATGTAATTCTGCTTTTTTAATTTTGCTTCCGCCTAGATTTGATGAAGGATTCATGGATATTTGACAATAACAACACAACTCAGCGTCCTGCTCAAAATAAAAAAAGCAGAATTACATTTAAAACATTTCCCAGAAAAGTGTCCCTTATTAAACCGCCGTCCCTTATAGCCCCGTTTTACACTACTGAACCACTAATCCTATCACTATCACATTGATTGTCATTCATTAATTGTCTGTTTATTGCACTGTCCATGTCAAATAAACAAATAATCATTGTGAATCCAATTGCTAGTCATATCTTTTCATGCTCAGGGAATCTGAAAACGTACACACAAACACTGTATGGGGGGAACTGTGCCGCTTGGCGGAGGTCTGCGCTCTCCGAGTGCTTTTCTAGTTTGCAAATGAATTCTTTAAAAATCAGACAATGTGATTTTCTGGATTTTTTTTTTCTCATTTTGTCTCTCATAGTTGAGGTATACCTATGATGAAAATTGGAGACCTCTCTCATCTTTTAAGTGGGAGAACTTGCACAATTGGTGGCTGACTAAATACTTTTTTGCCCCACTGTATATATAGCTAGCTAGCTAGCTAGGAGGAGCAACAAGGGAGGGGATCATGCTCTGCTTCAGTATGTCACAGTGCATGTTGGCATTCATGGTTTCCTCAATGAACTGTAGCTCCCCAGTGCGGGCAGCACTCATGCAGTACCAAACCATGACACTCCCACCACCATGCACGACTGTAGGCAAGACACACTTGTCTTTGTACTCCTCACCTGGTTGCTGCCACACACGCTTGACACCATCTGAACCAAACACAGGTACATCTCAAAAAATGAGAATATCGTGAAAAAGGTCATATTTTAATTTTTTGAGATGTACCTATAAGTTTATCTTGGTCTCATCAGACCACAGGACATGGTTCCAGTAATCCATGTCCTTAGTCTGCTTGTCTTCAGCAAACCATTTGTGGGCTTTCTTGTGCATCATCTTTAAAATGGGCTTCCTTCTGGGACGACAGTCATGCAGACCAATTTGATGCAGTGTGCGGCGTATGGTCTGAACTAGGGATGGGCATAATTTACCGATTAACCGATAATTGATCATTAAGAATTTCACCGAGGAAGTTCATTTTCGTCGACAAACCGTTTTTTTTTTTTTTTAAACAATCCGAGGCCTAGTGTACGGCCGTCCTCAAACAATGCAATGGCAAAATTTGGGCACCAGGGGGCAACATTACACCATCGCCGTACCCTGGCGTGCCTCAGTTGATACACGCGGGCTTCCGTAGGGCAATCGCCAAATCATTAAGCGGTTACGGCGAAGTGTTGCGTGGGACCATTTCAATTTAAAAAATGACCAGGTGTACTGCAATCACTGCAATGCAGCATACAAATATACCTCATCGACAGGGTCCATGAAACACCCTTATTACGCAAAGAAACCGCCAACAGTGGTTGCGCGCTGAGTAATGGCGGTCGTGAAGATTCTTTTTTTTTTTTTCAGAAACTTTATTGAGAAGGTCATGAAGATTCGGTGTACACACGTCGAGGGAAGCTGCAGGAGGCGGCGTAGTAGCTCGACGGGAAGACTATTTCGCACAAAATGGCACAAGAGAACAGCAAAAAGTTCTGCGCGGCTAGACTAAGTAACACGAGCGATAGAGCAATGAATGCGGTCTTCGTTTGTTGGGTGGCCGCTCGGCAGGGAGACAAGGTGGGTAAAACGTCTCGGCCAATCAGCTTGCGGGGTGAAACGTCTCGGCCAATCAGCTTGCGAGATTCCCGAGCCGAGCCAACACAAGAACAGAGAGAGGGCTCTCCGTGCACCTGATGTTCTAATGTAGTCTACCTGCCTTGTTACGTACCTAAAAATGTTAATGATTAACCGATTATTAATCATTAATTCTCCCGACGATCGGTGAAGAAAATTTCACCGAATGCCCATCCCTAGTCTGAACACTGATAGACTGACCCCCCCACCCCTTCAACCTCTGCAGCAATGCTGACAGCACTCATACGTCTATTTTCAAACGACAACCTCTGGATAGGACGCTGAGCACATGCACTCAACTTCTTTGGTCGACCATGGCGAGGCCTGTTCTGAGTGGAACCTGTCCTGTTAAACCACTGCATGGCCTTGGCCACTGTGCTGCAGCTCAGTTTCAGGGTGTTGGCAATCTTCTTATAGCCGAGGCCATCTTTATGTAAAGCAACAATTTCTTTTTTCAGCTCCTCAGAGAATTTTTTGCCATGAGGTGCCATGTTGAATTTCCAGTGACTAGTATGAGAGAGTGTGAGAGCAATAATGCCAAATTACCACACCTGCTCCCCATTCACACCTGAGACCTTGTAACACTAACAAGTCACATGACACCAGGGAGGGAAAATGGGTAATTGGGCACAATTTGTGGACATTTTCACTTGGGGTTTACTCACTTTTGTTGCCAGCGGTTTAGATATTAATGGCTGTGTATTGAGTTATTTTGAGGGAACAGCAAATTTACACTGTTATAAAAGCTGTACACTGTACCATTTGCAATTTTTACTACAGACAATGGCATTTTTTATAGTTTAACAAATTACTGTAGTACTGGTTGTCATAGCCAGGAGCGGCACTGGGGTTAAGCTCCCAGTGCTCATAAAATGCTCCTTATGGCGTGCGTCTCGAAAAGCCTCTGACAACTAAGTCCAACTCCTAGCCTGCCCGTGTGGTTTAGTCTCTAAGCCCGGCGGAACTGCTTTTACTAATAGGAGAAGGGGAGAGGGCGGATCTCTGGCGCCTTAAAACCAGATGCTTCGGGTAGATGGTGGCTTGTCAACCTGGGAAGGTAGCCCATCTAGGGGAAGATAAACCCTGATTTCAAACCTCCGCTGCCTTGCGACACACCCGGTCACGGGAAAGGCTTCGGGAGTCAACCCTGAGGAAAAATCCGGAGTCGGAGCCCCTAAGGCAGTTCTCTGTTGTGCTCAACATCGTTCTGGCAGCTCCTGCAACGGCGCTGGTGCCAAACTGTAGCAGCCCTGCTGTTCCTTTGGATTCATCAGTGACATGGAGAGGGGGGGGGACATGCTGCATGGGCAACATCTTGTCCTCCATATCTTCCTGCCCAGGCTTGAATCCTACCGGCGCCCAGCGCTGGAGGATGGAGGACCGGATCGCTGGAGGGGACACTCCAGCTTCGCCTTTGGCGTAGACGGAACACGGGGAATGACAGTTGCCGGTTATAAGCCGCCGCTCAATTGGAGTGGAGCGCGGCGCCAGGGGTTCTTCCCGACGGTGGGAGGGATCGTCGGATCTCGCTGGATGGCTGCCGCCCGCCTCAAGCTGGGCGGCCCCCAGCCAATGGGGTGTTGTCCCGCCACAGCTTGCTTTCCTCGTTGGGTGCATGGGGATGAGGAGAGGTCCGAACAGCAGGCTGAGAACCTTCACACCAGGCAAGACAAAAAAACGGAGGGGACCAGCTCTGAAACTGGGAGCTTGGAACGTCCGCACTATGATGACAGGACTCGCTGCTAACCTCAAGGACATCAACGACGCCGGGAAGACTGCCATCATCAATGGTGAGCTGAAGAGATTGGGAGCGGATACCGCCACTCTCCAGGAAGCACAGTTGGCTGACGCAGGCACACAGAGAGAGGGACTGCGCGTTCTGCTGGCGGGGAGGGGGCGGTGGCGAGAGCAGGGAGCACGGAGTGGACTTCGCAGTCAAGAACGCCTTGCTGGGGGTGGTGGAGCCGGGCAGCAATGGCTCTGCGCGACTCCTCACCCTCCGCCTCAACACCACTCGAGGCCCAGTCACCCTCATCAGTGTGTATGCCCCAACACTGACAGCCACACCAGAGGCAAAAGACGAGTTCAACGAGAATCTCACAGCAGCTGTCAGGATTGTCCCCAACTCTGGACAACTCATTCTCCTTGGAGACTTCGGTGCCAGAGTGGGTGCTGACCACGACTCCTGGCCCTCCTGTCTTGGACCATTTGGCGTGGGCAGAATGAACGACAATGGACAGCGGCTGCTCGAGTTCTGCACATATCATCATCTGTGCATCACAAACTTGTTCTTCAAGACCAAGCCCCAACACAAGGTTTCCTGGCAACATCCGCACTCGGGGCACTGGCATCGGCTGGACTTGATCCTGACCAGGCGCACCTCACTGAAGGGTGTGCTAATCACCCGTTCATTCCGGGGTGCGGATTGCGACACGGACGGTTCATTGGTGTGTTGCAGGGTCGAGCTGCAGCTGAAGAAATTCCATCGTGCTAGACAGCCTGGAGAGGCACGGATTGACACCGGCGGGATGGCCCAGCCGGAGCTTGTTGAGCAGTTTGCCTCCACCTTTGAGAGGGAGTTTGGTGTACCACAAGAGGGAGAGTCTGCAAAGCAGAGGTGGGAAGAGCTGTGAAACACCATTCACCGCACAGCCTTGGCTACCTTTGGGAGGAAGACCTCGAAGTCACAGGACTGGTTTGATGTCGGGTTGACCGAGATGGCCCCAGTCATTGAAGCCAAGCGCTCAGCACTTGCTGAGTACGGGAAGTGTCCGAACGAGAGGAATCTCCAGATTCTCAGGGCTGCGGGAGGCGGGGTTCGGCGGACTGCTCGGCACTGTGCCGGCGAGTGCTGGACTCGGCTCGGCCAGGGCATTCGGGCCGCTGCCATGGCGGGGGGGCATCCGTGGTGTGTGCGGTGGCATCGGGGGGGGCGCTTGGTCCGGCTCAGGGCGGGGCGGCCCCCCTCGGGTCCTCCACTGGGGGGATGGTCTGAGGGGAGCAAGCAGATGGAGAGATGGGTGGAACACTGCTCCGACCTCTACTCCAGACAGAGCACCGTGACGCCGTCGGCCCTTGATGCCATCGACTGCCTGCCGTCCATGGACGAGCTTGGCGCCAGGCCGGCCGTCGACGAACTCAGCGGGGCCATTGATGGCTTGGCCGCTGGCAGGGCACCCAACGGCAACGGCGTACCCCCCGACCTGATCGAGCGCTGCGGGACCGCCCTACTGCTGCCATTGCATGACGTCCTCTGCCAGTGCTGGAAGGAAGGTGCCGTACCACAGGACATGAGGGACGCCAGGATCATCACTCTCTACAAAAACAAGGGGGAGAGAAGCGACTGCAACAACTACAGGGGCATCTCCCTCCTCAGCGTTGTTGGCAGAGTCTACGCATGAGTTGTTCTCGTTCGTCTGCAGAGGCTTGCCGGACGTGTCTACCCCGAGTCTCAGTGTGGCTTCCGTGCTGGGCGATCGACGGTAGACATGATGTTCTCCATCCGCCAACTCCAGGAGGGGTGCAGAGAGCAGAACATGCCCCCTGTACGTCGCCTTCATCGACCTCACCAAAGCGTTCGATCTGGTCGGCAGAGAGGGCCTTTTCAGGATCCTGCCGGGGATGGGATGCCCGCCGGGGTTGCGGGGCCTCGTCGAGTCATTTCACACCAACATGCAGGGGATGGTGCAGCGCGACGGCAACGTCTCAGAGCCATTCAACATGCGCAGTGGAGTGAAGCAGGGCTGTGTGCTTGCGCCAACCCTCTTTGGGATTTTCTTTGCTATGCTCCTGGGGCATGCCTTCAGCACAGCGGCAGAGAGAATCTACCTGTACGCAGGGTCTGACGGCGGGCTTTTCGACCTCGCCCGCCTGGGGGTCAGAGCCGAGGTGCGCAGGGCTCTGGTCAGGGACGTGCTGTTCACGGACAGCGCTGCGGTCACGGCCCACGCACAGCGGGAGCTTCAGGCCCTGATGGACCGCTTCTCCCAGGCATGCAGGGACTTCGGGCTTACCATCAGCCTGAAGAAGACTAGCGTCTTGGCGCAGGGCACGGAGGCACCACCAACCATCGCCATCGACAACTACGAGCTGGAGGTCGTGGGTCAGTTCAAGTACCTGGGGTCCACAATCAGCAACAACCTCTCCCTTGATACAGAGATCGACAAGAGGATTGGAAAAATCAGCCTTCACACTCGCTCGCCTCACCACACAAGTGTGGGAGAGTCCCAAACTCTCTGTCAAGACGAAGATGGCAGTGTATAGCGCCTGCGTCATCAGCACACTGCTCTATGGGAGTGAGACGTGGACAACGTGCGCCCAGCAGGAAAGGAAACTGAACTCCTTCCACTTGCGCTGCATTCGCCACATCCTGGACATATCCTGGCAGGACAGGGTGCAGGACAGGGTGCCTTGGAAACGTCTGCAAGAGAGACATGAAGGCCCTGGAGATCAACACAGAGCGCTGGGAGGACCTTGCAACGGACCGCTCCAAATGGAGAGGCACCCTGACCAGACAGCTCAAGGCGGGTGAAGAGAGACTGACTGCTGCAGCAGATGAAAAAAGGACCCGCAGGAAGAACCGCCACAGACCCAGCAGCACGGAGACCACCCACAAGTGCGACCTGTGTGACAGGGACTGCCATTCGTGCATCGGCCTGTTCAGCCACAGGCGGTGCTGTTCCAGCAGAGTAGACGTTTAGGATTCTCTTCCATGGTCATCATAGACCGACGGAGGCTGACGATGACACTGACTACATTGTATCAAGTGTCATATCTTCAGTGTTGTCCAAAGAAAAGATAATATTTACAAAGATGTGAGGGGTGTACTCACTTTTGGAAGATACTGTATCCGTTTAACTGATTTTTATGAAGTTTGTTTTGTAGTTTTGCCTTTGCTGTTCTTTGTTCAGGCAGATGAAATGGATCCTAATTTTGTATTTTTTTTTAAAGTCCAAATGTCACGTAATTTTTTTTTCCAAATGCCAACGAATTTTGATAAAATACACATAGCTTAAACCAAATATTCATACCGGAGACCATATCACCCACCCGTATTTACATAATTGCACAAAATACACCAGGCGAAGGCCCCGCCTTGCTCGCTGGCTTGTGACAGCCAATCCAGACCACAGCCATGTTTTTGACGTCACAAATTTAACCCTGGCTGCCCTGCCGTATCCACATTCACACTTATCAACATTGGACAATCATGACGGAAAGTGACAGCGATTGTGAACAAATTAGTTTAGTTTTGTCCTCTGGTGAATCGGACTTGGAATTCAGGGAAGACGACACCCCAGATACTGATGACAGTGGTTCAGACAGTGACAGAGGCATAGAACCTTACAGGTTCAAGCAGTCCGAGACGGAATCAGATGCTTTGTCTGATGACAACAGTTCCAACGATGACCAGAGAGCAGAAGCAGTGGAAAATGTCACTGAATTGGACATTAATCGCCTCCAGAATGTTGAATGGTAAGCCAAAAGAAATCTGTGATGTTTAATAAATTAACTATAACCACCGGCAAAATTGGGAAGCCGAAGGGGGTCTGTCGAGGGCGCCCCATAAATATCGATTTTTCGGAAGCCATTATTATGACGATACAGTGGGGCGCTAGCTTACAGTAGAACCCTTTCTTTCCTCATTCAGTTGTAGCAACAAAATCAAGGATGAAATGGAAGTAATTGTGGAAAATGACTTGTATTAAAATCCCCAGGATCGTGTGTATAGGGCCATAACCAGGAATGTTCCTTTCTCACTGTAGACGAATTAGAAATCTAGCTTGTTTTGTACGCCAGCTTCAAGGTTTGATAACTAGAAATAATTTGGAAAAAACTGTCTCTAGCACATGGCACTTCATGGGGAGGGCTTGAAAGTTCTATTAATAAACAAAGACAACATGAATAATGCAATGGATCTTTTCACTTTATTTTACATGAGTTCTGCAAGGCATTTATGAGGTGGATATGGTGTAAATAATATGGACAGGATGTGAACACATTATTGAATATTATATATATATTATATTGTTACAAAATTTATAAAAGCTCACAATTGCAATATCAACAAACCTGTGCTTACAATATCAACAAACAAGCATTTTTATGTATACATGCATTCAGAAAATATTTGCAAATTCTTGTACTTGAATTTTTCAATAGGTGCACCTGTGAGTGTTGCCAAGCAATGCCAACAGTGGAGGAGAGCCGCTGCTGTCAAGAAATTGACCAGATCAGAATGAGAATGGAGGTGCATACCTGTCAAGTGATACGTTTTCGCCGTATTTTAATACGGGGAAAATGCAATTTTAGCAAATACGGGCGTATTGCCATTTCTGTACGCCCAAAAGAAAAATATACGGGAAAAAAAATTATTGAGTGTGTTGAGGAACACGTTGTGTGTGTGACCCCCACAGCTAGGGGGCTGGCAGAGCGCTCAGCGTGAGCTATTCTCACTACAGTGAGAAGTGTGGACTCAATCATTAGGCTGATGGCCTCACACTTTCTACTGTCATGCGGCTCCAGAACAGAGAGGAATCGCCTTCCAAATCCAGAATTCTGCTTTTTTTATTTTGAGCAGGACGCTGAGTTGTGTTGTTATTGTCAAATATCCATGAATCCTTAAAATATTTGACAATAACAACACGTCATTTAAAACATTTCCCAGAAAAGTGTCCCTTATTACCCAGCCGTCCCTTATAGCCCCGTTTTACGGTGCCATCCAGCAATACGATAGATGATTTATTTCTAAGGATAAAATTGTTGGTCGTTGTTACGTTGGTAACGAGGGGTAACTACAGTAAGAACAAAAATAGTGATTGCTTTCCACAAACAAAGGGAAAAAAAACTATGTATTAAAAATATGCGGTGCCTCTTCCAGTCTCCATATAAACAATCAATCGGGATACCCCAAGCATCAAACTAAGGTACAGTCTGTTTCGTCACTTCCGCCTTCTTCCCCAGGCGATTCCGGGGGCCGTGAGTAGGAACGTCAGGCCAAGCGCGGCAGTTTTGTTCCGGCATTACTGAAGCATATGCACCAAGACCCGAACGGATCGGTTCCCTTTTATATCTAGTTTCAAGACATTTTAAGGACCCTATTACGTGACAGTTGGACTTTAAGTAAATATACTCAAAATATTTGACTAAAACATTAACCTCTTGCACTCCGTTGTTCCGCGGGCGGGCAAGTCTCTGCGTCCTAGGGCGCATGAGGGTGCACGAGAGCGCACTCGTGCGCCCTCGGACGCATGAAGGATATTGATGGTGGTGATGTAGGTGGTGTGGCCTCCAAGCGCCACTGAAAAAAAAAAGCTGCAAACACAGCCGCGAACAGGTTAGTTCATCTGATTGACCTCTCATTCGACTAATAAGAGCCTAGAATTGGGTTTCTGAAACCATGAAGAGCCAATGAATGAAAACCTAGGAAGGAGGACCCGCCTCCCAACGCTTTGAATGCAGTGAGCCAATTGAAGCAGAGAAGTTCGCGAGCTGTTTTTTTTTTTTAAGGCTGGGTGAAGACTGGCTGCTGCAGCGGATCAAAAAAGGACACAGGAAGAGCCCCACAGACCCAGCAGCATGGAGACCATCCACAAATGCAACCTGTGTGACAGGGAGTGCCATTCGTGGATCGGCATGTTCGGCCACAGGCGGTGCTTATTTTGTTTTGGTTCCAGCAGAGTAGACGTTATGATTTCTTCCATGGTCATAGACCGACGGAGGCTGACGACGAAGGCTGAGTGACACACACGCCTTCGCCAGTCTTTTTTTAATTACTACTGTTATTTGTTTTGAAAAATCGTTCGCCAAAAACCACAATCATGGAAGCACAAAACCGCAATAATGGAATTATGTTTTGATCGAGTCGCGAGACCAGAACCAGAGCGGACCAGCGTCGCATTCGTCTGACAATGAGGAAGAGAAGTTCGCCAGGACAATGTGGCTGTGAAGAGGTAAGGTGTTATAAGCTAAATTATTCTCTATCCCTGAAAATTGTAATCCAAAATGACTTTTGACCGATCAGTAAATTACAGCTGTGCGGTTCACGAAGTCTGAAGTTCGTGCGCCGCGGTACAAGGGGTTGCTCGCAGTGTACAGGCTGTGAACGCCCCCCCCACCCCCGCTATTCTTCTGCAGTGGGGGGGGGGGGTGAGCCGCGGTGATTGTACTGCTGTCCCACATCACCACATGAGGCTAATCCGTTGTGTAGCGATGGCCGAAGTCCATCTTCTGTAGCGAGCGGGGGGGGGGGGGGACAACCCCCCCCACACACACAGAGTAGTGGGGGGGGGGAGCCGCTGTGACAGCGTTGCTGTGGAAACATGCAATGAGTGTAATCCGTCATGTAGCGAGGGCCGAACTCCATCCTTGGTGGTGGGGGGGGGGCACCCCCCCCCCCACACACACACACACAGACACAGCCCTGAGTGTGACCTTTCCTTTGAGCCTAAAATGAAGATTCTACATTGAATCATTCAAAAGTTACAGACGTTTTTCCAAACTGTGCCATTTGGCACAATTTGGCACAGTTCCAAAACGCCTGGGAACAGCCTGAGAACAAAGCTGTGTAAAATATTCATTTTTTGTGGTATTGTTACCAAATTTGGATCTCAGCTGGATAACACTTGGTTCTACATTTCTGTTGCATTTTCCAGCCGGATTGGACAGCTGTGTGTTATTTGCAAGCATTTGTATCCAAAAAAACACCGTGTCCAAATTTTTTTTCTTCAAGTTCAGTATGTTTAGATGACTGTAACTCAGTGGCCGGAGCACGTAGAGAGATTATGTTTTTTTTGCCAAAAAATTCAAAGTGTTTTCTTTTAAATGAGACCAACCCCATGAAGATGCTGCAAAGGGTTGAAGAACAGCTTTCGATTTACTTTGGGCACGTTATTTTTTGGCATTTTTAGGAAAATTGCCCGGAGTGCAAGGGGTTAAGTAGAGCTGTCCAGAATTTATGTAACTATACTGGCTTTGTACATGGCAAACCAGGGAGAAGAAATATTTTTTCTAATTTCCCTATGTGGGGATTTTCTGATTTGCCACATCACATCTGTGTTGGTAGTCTACTTATGATTGAATAATCAAGGGGTCTGATTTTTTTTCAGCTAAACATATATATATTTGTCAACCTAAAAATACATTTGTCACTGCTGCAGATAAATGAACATAAAACAATCTTGAAACAGAAAACTAATCTGAAATAAGTGCTTAAGTTGTAAGGCTTTTAGGTTTCATTTTCATGAAAGTGCTGAGTTGTACTGGACAGAGACTCTACTTTTCAATGTCATTTGTGGATCTGGGTAGAATTTATTCCATTTCATTATTATTTTAAAGAATGCAGTTAAAGTTATTCAATTATGGTGCAAATATGGAAATCACATTTATATTGAAAATAAAAGAAGCACAGTCGCAAATAATCTAAAATTACTAAAATTTTTCTACCAATTATACAAGACTTTGAATTCAGAACAAGTCAGTGTTATTGACAGTGACAGTGTTATTGTTAATGACAATGTTATTTTCATGTAATAAGTACCAAGTACCCCATACTCCCATACTCCCGTATGTACGACCATTGTGAGAGTTTGGTTCGTATTGCCAACACTCGGTCGGAGTCATTCCCAGTGAGAGTTGGACTCTGCCAGGGCTTCCCTCTGTCACCGATCCTGTTCATAATTTTTATAGACAGGATTTCTAGGCGCAGCCAGGGAATGGAGGGTGTCATGCTTGGTGACCACAGGATCTCATCTCTGTTGTTTGCAGATGATGTTGTCCTGTTGGCTTCATCCAGCAATGACCTACAGCTCTTGCTGGGACGGTTTGCCGCTGAGTGTGAAGCGGCTGGGATGAGAATCAGCACCTCCAAGTCCGAGTCCATGGTCCTCAGCCGGAAAAAGGTGGATTGTCCTCTCCGGGTTGGGGACAGGCTCCTGCCCCAAGTGGAGGAGTTTAAGTATCTTGGTGTCTTGTTCACGAGTGAGGGGAAAATGGAGCGAGAGATCGACAGACGGATTGGAGCAGCATCTGCAGTGATGCGGACGTTGTACCGGTCTGTTGTGGTGAAGAGGGAGCTGAGTTCTAAGGCAAAGCTGTCGATTTACCAGTCAATCTACGTTCCTACTCTCACCTATGGTCACAAGCTTTGGGTAATGACCGAAAGAACGAGATCGCGGATACAAGCGGCTGAAATGAGCTTTCTCCGTAGGATTGCTGGACTCACCTTCAGAGATAGGGTGAGGAGCTCAGTCATCCGGGAGAGGCTTAGAGTAGAACCGCTGCTCCTCCTCATTGAAAGGAGTCAGTTGAGGTGGTATGGGCATCTGATTAGGATGCCTCCTGGACGCCTCCCACTTGAGGTGTTTCAGGCACGTCCCACTGGGAGGAGACCCCGGGGCAGACCCAGGACTCGGTGGAGAGACTATGTCTCCCAGCTGGTCTGGGAACGCCTTGGTATCCCCTCTGAAGAGCTGGAGCAGGTGGCTGGAGAGAGGGAAGTCTGGGCTTCTCTGCTTGAACTGCTGCCTCCGTGACCCAGACCTCCGGAAAAGCGGTAGAAGATGGATGGATGGATGGATGGATGGATGGATGGAAGTACCAAGTATTTTTTTTTTTTTTTTTTTTTTTTTTTTTTTAACGGTGACATTACAGAGAGGGGCCCTAAAAATCCACCAGGGCAGGAAAAATACCTCTGTGAGCTCAGCAAGAGGCCTCACATTAACCAGTACTTCTTAGGAAATAGGCCAAGTCAGTCAAGTGAAGCCCAGCGGCAGGAGAGCCCCAACAGTTCTCAGGGTATCAGCACCTCGGAAGAGGCTCAGCTTCGCATGGACCCTCCTGCAGTCTCCAGCCCAGAGCCCAACCAGTCAGTCACAGACCTGGGCTTGATCAGCCTGTGGTGGGTCTGCCTCGGCGGGGGGTATTTCATCAGGGGATTCCGGCATCGGGGCGGTTCGTGGAGTGGACACAACAATGATGATTGATGAAGGACTACAGCTCCTGACCAGATAGATTGATGACAGAGTGAATTACGTGGTGGTAATGCACCTGTAAGCTGGTTGCCAACCGCCAATCAAATCTAGAAGAAGAAGAAGAAGGGACCAGGTGCTGGCTGGGAATGAAAAGGAGAGATCCCATCTGGGCTTCTAAGGCAAACAGCTAAAACGCGGGACACACACCCAGGCTTGATCAACCTGTGGTGGGCCTGCCTCAGTAGAGGGTGTCTTGTGATAAATGGCCGAAACACCCTGTGCTGCTGAGGTACACAACTAGCGATGTGTCCCGGCGGTGAAGCCTTATAGCAGCCATCTTCCAAGAACTCCCCACGGACTCAGAAGTGGCGGAAACAGCAGGGACTGTGACAGCTAGTCCTTTCATCGAACCTAGATAAACTGTCTTCAGACAAAGGTAGCCCAGTACTGACCTAAACTTTAACGTACGGCAACATGAGGTGTGGATTTGCTTTGTCAACCAATAATGGCCAGAAAACAAATTTTACAACATTTTAGTGATAAACAACAGCCGAGGTCTGTTGATTCGAACAAACGTCACTGACGTCGCCCTTTTAAAGTGAAAACAGAAGATAACCGACTGTCTGCCGAATTAAGACAACAAACTGTTATTAAAACAACACCAACGCGAAAAACTACCCTTTATAAACTGAATAAAAACAAACTTACCAGAGACACAGGGGGAGAGAATTACATACAGAGCCAAGAGAAAAACAGTGGACAAGCCCGCCGCCATGACTGCCATGACTGCTCCCAGAATTCTGGAAGGGTGAATTCTTCTCTTTTAGACTTGATTGGCGGTTGGCAACCAGCTTACAGGCGCATTTCCGCTCCTCACTTCACTCTACATATCTATACTGCCACCAACTGCTCTCTCTCGTTGGGTGAAGTCATAGATATAAGGGTGAAGTTCCAAACGGTGGGACTAAAGCGCTGCAGAGAGAAAGCTACGTCAACGGAACCGCAGAATGCTTTCTGATCACGTGGATCATGTAACCCACAAATAGATCCAGGAAGTGCTTGGAGGAACCGAATGAATGAATGAATGAATGAATGAATGAATTTATTTCGGATAGTACATTACAGGTTAAAAGAAACTGTATAATATAACAACAAGGTCAAATTAGACAAAGACTCCTTCTACTATACAATTCCACGTGAGTTATCCGAAATGGGTGATGGCTGAAGCCGCAGCTTATATTGCCCACCCATATTCCATCCAAGAATTCAAAGGAGAAAAAAGAGAAAACAAGACAAGAGCGATTACAATTTAAAACAAGGCTAAGACAAAATGTGACTGAGAGAAAAAGAAAACTGAGCTAGTCTAAGTTAAGCGGTTACTATTCAAAAACAAATCTAAGACATAGTGTCACAGAGAAAAAAGAAAAACTAAGCTATAACACAACACAGGCTGGAAATGTCAATCCTTATGTGAGTTTACATGTCGTCTTGTAAATATGTTTGGAGTATTTCTTCCTTTAGTTTTTGTTTAAATTGTCCAAGCTTTGTACATGATTTTAATTCAGGTCCAAAATCGTTCCATAATCTGACACCTTGCACTGAAATACAGTGTTGCTTGGTGGTTGTTCTCACTGTAGGCTTTTGAAATATACATGTTCCTCTGAAGTGATATCGTTTCTCCCTTGTTTGGAACAACTTTTGGATATTTGCGGGCAGTGATAGATTCTTCACTTTGAACATTATTATTGCGGTTTTAAAGTCGATCAGATCTTTCAACTTGAGAGTTTTTTGTTTAAGAAAAAGTGGGTTTGTTGGTTCCCTGTAAGCTGCTTTGTTGATTATTCTAATAGCTCTCTTTTGAAGCATAAAGAGTGGATATATGTTTGTTTTATATGTATTTCCCCATACTTCATTACAATATGTCATGTATGGGAGTATTAATGAATGATACAAGGTGTATAGTGTGGGTTGATTCAGCAAATTTTTCACTCTGTGTAATATTGCAATTGATTTGGATACTTTACCTTTTATATAATTAATATGTGGCTTCCAACACAGTTTGTTATCAATTATTACTCCAAGGAATTTAGTTTCGGATACCCTTTCAATCTCTACACCATTTACACTGAGTTTGGGTACTGGGTAGTTGTGATGGTTGTTAAAGACTATAAATTTTGTCTTGCTTAAATTGAGCGTTAATTTGTTTGAATCAAACCACAGTTTCAGCTTTCCGAGGGAAAGAACGTCGATATTTGATCATTAGACGTCACTAAATGTATCGATCTACAAGATTAATGTAGTATACTGTCACATGTGTGGTGTTTTATTAGTTATATCGTTATGTATATATTTTAAAAAGTAAAATTTGTTTATATGGGAGGATTATTTAGCCGAGTTACATCGTTGATGAGCTAAAGTTATTTTATATTGGACATTACTGTTGCTTTTTATTTAGTTTAAATCCCTTTTTATTGTGTTGTGAACTTTACATTAATGATCAATTACAGTAAAGTGTTTATTGATATTGGGAGAGGAAGACAAGTAATATTTTAAAATCCAGATGGAAATAATTTTCTGCCAACTATTTAATCCGCGTGGGACCATCCATCCATCCATCCATCTTCTTCCGCTTAATCCTTTTCGGGTCGCGGGGGGCTGGAGCCTATCCCAGCATCTTTGGGCGAGAGGCAGGGTACACCCTGGACAGATCGCCAGTCCATCACAGGGCCAACACAGAGAGACAGGCAACCATTCACTCTCACATCCATACCTAAGGACAACTTAGAATCCCCAGTTTGATGCCAATTAACCTAACCTGCATGTTTTTGGCATGTGGGAGGAAACTGGAGAAATCCCGGAGTAAACCCACGCAGACACGAGGAGAACATGCAGACTCCACATAGATCACTTAAGTTCTTTGCAAATCAGGGAAATTAAAATAACCAGTTTATTATAAAACTGCAATATATTCAGACTCATTTTTCTGTCCATGCTTATGTGTAAGAGACATAGTTTTCTTTTTGTTTCTATGGGCAGAAATGTGCTATTAAGATAAATATCACTTCCAGATCATATACATTAAATGTTTACATATAAAACACTGTATTTTGTCTTTTTAAGTTTTTACTATGTGCCTAAATTAAACTTTAATAAACTGAGAAAACAGCAGGTGAAGTTTGTTTCTTCTCATCCATGTTGTTCTTGTACATAGTGGTATGCCAAAATTTGGGCACCTCTTTAAAAAGTAGTGTATTTTTTATTTGAAAAGATGTAAACAGTCTCTTTCCAATATAGAAAAATACAATAATACCATTAAACAGTAATGCATACTTGCTTTTTTCATAAACTAAACAGAAATGAAGAAAAAACACAATTGAGGCTGATGCAAGTTTGGCCACCCTATATGATTAACTGAACACACCAATTATTAAAAAAAAATCACTAACCATAGAGTCATTTGTCAAGGGGTGGCCCAGTGTTTGTACCCACTGTAGTCTCCACCATGGTTTGCTGTGCTGCATGACGATGCTCCAATCAGTCAGAGAAAGGAGTCTGAATGTACAGTTTCACCCCTGACAGAGGGGGAATAAAGTGGTTGGCACAAGTCAGGATAAACTTTACAGTATTAAAAAATAACACCTAAAAGATATATGACATAATCACATTAAAACATTCTTTTTGCATTGTTTCACAAAGACCACAACACAGGATAGCGTAATGGTTAATTTATTAAGAAAAGGGACAGGGAAAGGCTTATAATACCATGGGGATAAAAAGCAGTCCGTGGTGCTGTTTCACTGAAGGGAGTCTTCACTAGTTGTGATGAGCAGCTTTTTGTCATGGTCCGAATGCTGACTTTGTCCGCGCTCGGGTTGTCCGGTAGTTCCCCGTTCTCTCCTCAGGCGCATCATATGGCCTCCGGGCTTTTGTTGTGACAGCGTCTCAGTGGGGCTTCCAGCTGTCAGAGCCGAGCTCCGCAGGGACAGCTAGAATCCAATCAGCTGATGACGTTCTCATCAGCTGATTGATCTGTCAGCCCTATTTAAGGGAGCAGTTCGGTTTACTCGGGGCTGCGACCTCACACATACGATGAATGTTGCTCTCGTACAGCGTTCGGCTGGGGTCCCTACGTCCGGCTCCAGTCATCCTGTTATTCACCGAGTCCTGTAAGTTTCTCCCTTAGCTTATGTTTATTCGTGACTGCGTCAGTAAGGTTGTCATTGTTCTTGTTTTCGCCCCACGTGGTGGTTTATTTTGTCATCCTTGTCTTTATTAATAAATATGCAAACTCATCGGCTGGCCTATAGCGTCTCATTGATGGTCTGCGAGGACCATCCGTAACACTTTTCTTACAGACATTTGACAAAGTATTACAATATCATCATTAATGTGATATGACTTAACAATATTATCGGCTCCTGGTTAGCTTTAATACCATTAAAAATAGCATGAATCACAATCTAATTTAAAATAAGTCATAATCATCACATTTAAAATGAATGAAAAAGGCTTGAAATTGCTCACATTATGCGTGATAAATACAGAAAATATTAAAGTTTAACTTTTTAGCACGGAATTATTAAAAATAACATTTTTTCCTTTAGAGACAAATGTTTTGAGGTGGAATAATAGAAAATAGAGGTGTGTGTCAGAAGGAAACTCCAGTCCCTCTGCAGCCACATTCTGAGGTAGACCAGTTTGTCCAGAAAAAAGATGTTATTCCACCATCTTCACACATCATCCAGTTGCCCTAAAAGGCCCCTGTACCACGATGTTCCACTGGACCTGTAAATACAGTGCACATAGTGGCTGATTCCAGCTACTGTAATTAAAGTGACAAAAACACAAGTATTACCTCTTAATCTTTTCCGGTTCCGGTTCCGCCGGACCGGTGGCGCCACACGAGTAGGCTGCCCGTTGCAACAGCCTTTTTTTTTATCTTCCTTCTTCTTTCTACACCTTTCACTCTGTATATATATCACGGACGCACGGATCGCCCCGGGGGTCTCCCGGGTCGGCGGACGGAGCCACGGTTTGCAGCGGGAGACGTTACAGCGGGGAGGAGCTAGTGCTAGCTAGCACTTGGCCGCCGCCCGGTGCTAATGGGAAACTCGACATACCGGGAGCTGTAGCGAAAACGACGTGGGTGCCGGGCTGGAGTTTAGGCGGCGTGCAAGAAATATAAGACAGAATAATAAAGAGTGATGGCAAGAACCAAGCAGACCGCCCGTAAAATCTACTGGAGGAAGAAGCCCCCCAATAGACAGCTAGCCACCAGGGCTGCTCGGAGAGGCGCTCCGGCCACCGGCAGAGTGAAGAGGCCTCGCTGTCACAGGCCCGTGGCTCTGAGAGAGATCCGTCGCTACCAGAAATCCACGGAGCTGCTCATCCGTAAGCTGCCCGTCCAGCGCCTGGTGAGGGAGATCGCTCAGGACTTCAAGACCGTCCTGCGTTTCCTGAGCTTCGCCGTCATGGCTCTGCAGGAGACCAGCGAGGCCCACCTGGTGGTCTCTTCTTCGCTAAGGGGGTCACCATCATGCCCAAAGACTTCCAGCTGGCCCGCCGCATCCGCGGAGAGAGAGCTTAGACTTTCTGCTGCACATTCACCAACCAACCATAATGCTCTGCACTGTGTGTCTATATATATACATTTATAGTAATATGGACATATGTTTACTAGATGTTGTTTTTTCTTGCCTTCTGAGTGTTGCTATCCCTGTGCTGTTGCAATCCTGGAATTTCCCCATTGTGGGACTAATAAAGGCTTATCTTATCTAATCTTATCTTAATTACAGTAATTTATTTAAAGCTTTTTTTTTTAGGATTTAAGTAACAACAGAATCATAACATTTACAAACACTTACCACTCCATAAATTGTGTGTTTTCATTTTTTTCCTTTCTAACTTTGGCTTTATTATACTAGCTCCATAACAGATTTTATTTTTAATTAATACTTAACTACCTCACCTTAAGAGAAAAATTACATGCCCTTTTAAATAACTTCACAACTTTTGAAAGGAAAGGATTAATAAATTTACAAATAATAAACATGGTGGCTAATATTTTGTGGTTAACTGTACACAGTATCCTAGCATATTTTATTTATTAATATTGCCTAAATTCGACTTCCGGTCTGGGCACCATGGTGGTAGCCGCTTAACGCTGAAGCTCCCAGATCCCATTCGTGAAAATACCATGAAAATCAGATTTAACGGATTTATGGAAGCGTGAAAATCAAAAGACAAAGTTATTATGCCTAAAGGAAAACAGAAGAGATCGACATTTACCAGGCCAAGACACGCATCAGCCGGAGAAACTGATCTCAAGGACAATAACCTCTCGGAAATGGAGGAGCAAAATGAGGCTAGCAACACGGCTAGCTTAAAAACGATACTTCAAGAATTAAGAGAATTTCGCCGAGAGTGTGGGGCCGAATTTCGTCAACTTAAAGACGAAATAAAAAGGGCAAACAACAGAGTGGGCCAGGCTGAGCCTGAATCATGGAAGCAGAGGAAAGAATAAAAGGGCTGGAAGAAACCACACTGGAATTACTCAAACGACAGACAAGACTGGAGGCTAAGCTAACTGACCTGGAAGGAAGACTAAGAAGGGACAACATAAGAATTCATGGCCTGAAAGAAGGAGTAGAGGATGGTTTCACCACAATGGCTGCATGTGTGGAAACCATACTGAGAAAAAAGTTGGAAATTCCCCAATCCATCGACTTGAAGATAGAAAGGGCACACCGTTCATTAGCCCCAAGGCCGTCGGCGAAAGCTCCCCCCGCGATCGGTGGTGGTGAAGTTTTCCAACTTCAGAACAAAAGAAGAGATTTTGAGACTGGCTTGGCAGAAAAAAAGATTTATGCACCAAGAAAGAAAAGTTTTTGTGGAGCATGACTACGCCCTGGAGGTCCTTAAAAAACGTTGGGAATACAATGACGCTAAAAAGGTACTAAGAGAGAAGAAACTGCGCTTTCAAACTCCATTCCCGGCGAAGCTGAGGGTTTTTACGGGGAAGAGACGTGTCTCTACAACTCGGCGGAAGAAGCAACCAGGGATATGGTGAGAAGAGGGCTCCCGGTACCGGTGTATAAACCCGCAGCAGACCCGATCGAAAGAATCAAGGCTCAAACGTGATGCACACAGAGACCCTCAAAATCCACGGGCCAGCAGTGGGAAACACAGCGCCAGGGCTATAAGGAAAAACTGGACGCTTTCAGGAGGGAATAACAATATTTTTAGTCAATATGCACATCCAACCCTCCTCCCACAAGGTAACAAACATTAAAGGAGATGCAGAATCAGCAAATACGAAGTGGTAAAACATTTCATGGAACAGTCATAATATTAGAAACAAATAAGTCTTAAAAAAAAAAACTTGTTAAAATAGAAATGTGACAATGAACCACATGAACTCTCCACACTAACAAATACTGTATTATCATGATTGTTTGCTGTGATGGTGGTGGTGGGAGGTAGTGCATAATTTCATAGGGTATAGGCACAAAAAAAAAAAAAAATCTATACAAGTTCGGATTGGGATCCGAAAATCACGTTAAAAACATGGGACAACTTACAGGGGTAAGAGAGGGCCCTCAACACGTAACAAAGTTTGAGGAATTTCCCTCGGAGCCAACACACCATCAAGGATCCTCTAAGGTCACTAAAAAGACTTCAGTTCAGGAAGATCTTTTGACAGTTTTTTGTTTTAAAGTTTTAAATACTATGTTCTTAATGTTTTTTATGTTCTTAATGTTATTTCAGTTTTTGAGTAGCATAAGAGAGGGCCACTATACTATTATACTAAATAAGACAATGCAATGGAGAAACAGGGTTCAACCAAAATAATCTCATATAATGTAAAAGGGATCCTGAATCCAGTTAAAAGATCCAAGATTCTAGGCAAAATGAAAAAAGACAAAGCAGGAATAATACTTTTACAGGAGACCCACCTAACAGACTTGGAGCACACTAAACTTAATAGACAAGGGTTTAAACTGATCTCTTCATCTTCATATAAGTCAGGGAGGAGGAGGGGGGTAGCGACATTGATCTCAACCAAAATTATATTTGAAAAAAATTCAGAACACAAAGATAAAGAAGGGAGATTTAGCATGGTACTTGGTCGGCTAGAGGGAGAAGATATCACTCTGCTGAATGTATATGCACCTCCAGGGGCTAACTGGAAATTTTATAAAAATGTATTTGACCTAATGATAACTAAAGCCCAAGGTGTTTGATATGTGGTGGAGACTTCAATCTAAGACTGAATCCATACTGGGATGCATCAGGTAATTCTCCACATCAAAATAACACTCAAAGTAGAAAAACTAGGATGCTACTAAAAGAAATGGGAATCTGTGACATGTGGAGGGAATTCAACCCCATTGTAAAAAATTATACATTTTACTCAGCACCACATTCATCATATTCAAGGATTGACTATTTTTTATGTTTAATAGAGACACTGGAAGAGTAAAAACATGTAAAATAGGACTGATGGATCTCTCTGACCACAGTCCGATCTATATGGACTTAAATATCCAAAAATACACAAATAATACATTTTCTTGGAGGTTAAATTCAAGTGTGCTGAAAGGACCACTGAAAGATAAATTGGAATCAGATATTCTCAGATATTTGGAAGAAAATGATAATGGAGAAGTATCCCCTTTAATGCTGTGGGACGCATACAAAGCTGTAATAAGGGGAAAGATTATCGCAAAACTGGCACTCCAAAAGAAATTGAGACAAGAAAAACTAATCACATTAGAGTCAGAACTTAAGAAACTAGAAAAAGAGCACAAAGACAACACTCATTCTAATGACTCGCTCAAAATTAAGGAAATTTAAAAAAACAAATAAACAAGATCTACACAACAGAAATCCAGAAGAAACTTACATTTCTGAAAAAAAATATTATGAAACAGGTAACAAATTGGCAAAATTACTAACCTATAAATTGAGGAAACAACAAACGGAGAGAGAGCAATCTACAAAATCAGAGACCCAGTATCCAAGGAAATAAAAATTAGATTATAGGAAATTCATAAAAGCTTTGGGAATTACTACAAGAACTTGTACTCCCTCAAAAAACACAAAATAGACACATCCAAAGCCTTCCTAAATACATTAAATCTTCCCCAACTTACTGAGTCACAAAATAAAAAACTATTGGCAGAAATACAACCTAAAGAATTAGAAAAAACAATTATGAAACTTAAAGCTAACAAATCCCCAGGAGCAGATGGTTATACAGCAGAGTGGTACAAAACTTTTAAACAGCAACTATCTCCTCTCCTCCTGAAAACATTTAACTATGTCCTCCTCACAGGGGAATTCCCCCTCCTGGAGAGAAGGGGTCATTGCAGTCATACCTAAACCTGAAAAGGATAAACTATGTGGCGGTTTGGGAAAACCCCCACTAACAGACTAAGGACAGACAACTCGCTACTCCTGGTTTTTTCCGCTACACTACTGTGATAATGTCACCTTTCATGCATTGTGTTCAGGCGTCCTGTCCTTACTGTGACCTAGAGACTCAGATCAATGTGTAGATGTGCCTGTTAACCTCTTTGTTCTGCAACTAGAGCAGAGTCTAGCAAATCTGCCTATTGTGATGTATGTCTCACAAATGCAAATATCTCATGCCTGTTCTGCAGTCCCTTTGATCAGACCTACCGCGGTGACACTGCTTTGATGTATTGTTTGAGTTGGGTATAAATACTGCACAGGTTCTGTAACACCTCCTCTATCTCTCAACCTCTGCTGTAGGACACACACGTGTCCGCCTCTCCTCTCCTTCTCTGAGAGCCAGAGGATCCCCATCCAGCCTGCACACACTTGGGCTGGAGAGGGGATCCCGTGATGGCGGTATGATAATAAAACTCTACTTAAAACCTCCAACAACGCTGCTTTATTTCATGCCGCCGCAAACTAGACTGCTCCAACTACAGACCAATCAGTGTGTTAAATCAGGACTATAAACTTTTTACCGCTATCCTTGCCTAAAGGTTAGAAAATATACTGACAGACTTCATTCATTTAGACCAAACAGGTTTTATAAGACAAAGACAGACACAAGATAACATTAGATGCACTTTATACATAATTCATCACATAAAAAAATATAATTTAAATGCAGCCATACTGGGATTAGATGCTGAAAAAGCATTTGATTCGGTTGACTGGTCTTTCCTATATAGAATCTTGTCCAGTTTCAATTTTCATAACAACTTCTTTAGAACTATTCAGACATTGTATAATAAAACCAACAGCTAAAATAAAGATTAATGGTAAATTATCATCATCTTTTGAACTGGAAACAGGATGTCGTCAGGGCTGCCCCTTGTCTCCACTGCTCTTTGCAATCTTCATAGAACCTCTGAGCCAATGGATAAGACAGAATCAAAAAATTCAAGGTATTACTCTTGGTCAGAAGGAACATAAAATAGCACTCTTTGCTGATGACATTTTAATATACCTGGGGCAGCCGGACACCTCTTTTCCAGAACTAATCTCAGTTTTTTCAGAGTATGGAGAGTTATCGGGGTACGAATTGAACATGCATAAAACCCAAATTTTAACATTCAACTATAACCCAAATCAATATTTACTAAGCAAATTCAAAACTAACTGGGAGAGGGAATCTATGAAATATCTGGGGGTCAATATCCCGAAACAACTCAACAAAATTATAACACTAAACTATGATCCACTGATGGCAAAAGTAAAATCTGATCTAACAAGATGGAATACGATACCATTCTTGGGTACTGCACAAAGAAGTGAAGCAGTCAAAATGAATATACTTCCATGTCTTCTATACCTTTTCCAAACAATACCGGTAGAACCTCCCAAAAAAACATGGCAAGAACAGGACAGAAGGATCTCAAGATTCATATGGCAGGGCAAGAGACCAAGAATCAGGTATAGAACCCTACAGCTAAACAAAGACAAAGGTGGGCTCGTGCTGCCAAATATCAGGGACTATTTTAAAGCCACGCAAATTAAAACTTTAGTAGAGATATGTAATCCATTCTACACCGCACAATGGAAGGAGATAGAATGCCAAATAACAAGTGACATTCCCCTACAGGCGATAATAGGGAATAATGCCTTACCTAAACATTTGAATAGCACTAACCCATGGATAGAGACCCCGCTAAAAATTTGGTTTAAGATAGTCAGAGAGAATCAAACTAAAGAACCCTATCGATTATTGCAATGGATTTCCTATGATCAGGATTTTACTCCTAATAAAACAGACACTAGATTTAAAAAGTGGAAAGAGAACGGACTGATAAAATATTATGACTTTTTTAAAGGGCAAACTTTAAAAAGTTTTTGATGATTTGAAAAAACAAGGTCTAATAAATCAAGACCTTTACAGGTTCTTTCAGCTTAGACACCACATAAACAAAATACTTAAAAAGGAGGATTTGTAAAGGGCCCAGTCAGGTGTTCTGAAGGTCTTCTTAATGGCATATAAAGGGATCCCAGGGATCAGATACATCTCTAAAATATACCATGGTCTTCAAGATTTAAAAGGAGACAACACATCATATATAAAAGAGAAATGGGAAAAAGAGGGGAATTTCACTTTACAACTGGAAATATGGGAAAAGCTAAACAAACAACAGTGGAAAAGTACCTCATCCCTGCTGTGGAGAGAATTTGGATTGAAAAATTTGGTAAGATTTTTCAGAACACCTGCACAAAACAAATTTACTCGTTAAGGGTTGAATTGCTGGCGCTTGTGTGGTGAAAAGATTGCAAATCATTTTCATGTGTTTTGGTCATGCCCAGTTATCCACCAATATTGGATTAATGTACAGACAATATAGGGGAAAATATTCAAAGTAACAGTTCCCTTTTCTTTTGTAACTTTGTATTTGGGTTTACTACCAGAATCACTGGAAAGACGAGGAGAAAAATACTTATTCACCGTTTTAATATTGGCAAGTAAAAAAGCACTAACAAAAAAATGGATGCTGAGAGACTGTCCTACACCTGAAGATTGGATTAACATGATTCAGGACATTTATTCGATGGAAAAGTTGACATTTGCACTGAGACAGGACATGGATGGGTTCTTGAACTTTTGGCAACCCTGGAACGCATATGTGTCTTCCATCAGATCTAATCTTTGACAAACACCATTTCAATAATGGCTCCTCTCTTTGTTCCACTGCTACTCAGATGTTCTTTTACTTTTCTTCTCTTTTGGTTTTTTGTTTTTTTTTATTTTTCTTTTCTTTCACTTAAAAAAAGGGAATATGTGATGAAAATGTAAACAATGCAATCCTGTAACGACATGTATACCCTTTACAAAAACTTTAAAAAACCATGGCCCTGTGTTAAAAATACATGGCTCTGTGTGAAAAAGTGATTATTGTGATTTATTTTTTTTAAAGTGATTTATATGTGAAAACATAAATTAACTGTGGTTTATCACATCTTTGGAAAGCTGAGTTCAATTTCTTGAGCCACACACAGGCCTGATTAATGCCACATCTGCTTTCCATCAAGAAATCACTTAAATAGGACCTGCCTTACAAAGTGAAGTAGACCAAAAGATCCTCAAACGCTAAACATCATGTTGCGATCCAAAGAAATTCAGGAACAAATGAGAAACAAAGTAATTGAGCTCTATCAGTCTGGAAAAGGTTATAAAGCCATTTCTAAAGCTTTGGGACTCCAGCGAACCACAGTGAGAGCCATTATCCACAAATGGTGAAAACATGGAACAGTGGTGAATCTTCCCAAGAGTGGCCAGCCGACCAAAATTACCCCAAGAGCACAGCAACAACTCATCCAAGAGGTCACAAAAGACCCCACAGCAACATCCAAAGAACTGCAGGCCTCACTTGCCTCAGTTCAGGTCAGTGTTCATGACTCCACCAAAAGAAAGAGACTGGGCAAAAGTGGCCTGCATGGCAGAGTTCCAAGACAAAAACCCCTGCTGAGCAAAAAAAGAACATAAAGGCTCATCTCAGTTTTGCCAGAAAACATCTTGATGATCCCCAAGACTTTTGGGCGAATACTCTGTGGACTGACGAGACAAAAGTTGAACTTTTTGGAAGGTGTGTGTCCCATTACATCTGGCGAAAAAGTAACACAGCATTTCAGAAAAGGAACATCATACCAACAGTAAAATATGGTGGTGGTAGTGTGATGGTCTGGGGCTGTTTTGCTGCTTCAGGACCTGGAAGACTTGCTGTGGTAAATGGAACCATGAATTCTGTCTACCAAAAAATCCTGAAGGAGAATGCCCAGCCATCTGTTCATGACCTCAAGGTGACGCGCACTTGGGTTCTGCAGCAGGACAATGATCCAAAACACACCAACAAGTCCACCTCTGAATGGCTTAAGAAAAACAAAATGAAGACTTTGGAGTGGCCTAGTCAAAGTCCTGACCTGAATCTGATTGGGATGCTGTGGCATGACCTTAAAAAGGGGGTTCATGCTCGAAAACCCTCCAATGTGGCTGAATTACAACAATTCCGCAAAGATAAGTGTGCCAAAATTCCTCCACAGCGCTCTGAAAGACTCATTGTCAGTTATCGCAAACACCTGATTTCAGTTGTTGCTGCTAAGGGTGGCCCAACCAGTTATTAGGTTTAGGGTGCAATCACTTTTTCACACAGGACCATGTAGGTTTCCTTCCTTCTTCCTTCCTTCCTTCCCGAGGTGACTCGACCACACAAAAATGTAGGTTTGGATTTTTTTTCCCTTAATAATAAACACCTTCATTTAAAAACTGCAAAAAAAAAAAAATGCCTAAATTCACTAATGCAGTGGGAATTATTAAAAAAAAACTAAACTGTTCATGCCCATGTGATTCCGATGTGCTGATAATATAGCATCTTAAACTTCAAGCATCTTACCTGTAGTGTTGTTCTTGGGACCCTTTATGGTGTGACACAGGTGGTGACATCACCTAGAGTATAAGAGGGCTGTGTGGTAGAGGGGCAGTCTCTTTGACCACCTTTCTGCCTAGCAGGAGCATCTCTGTATCATTGTGAGTCCTATAATAAGGTACTGTGTAGTTCACCCTTCGCCTCATTATTGTGCCACGTTTTTACGGACATAACATTACCCCTTGAAAATAGCTCAGAATCAGTCCACTCCATCATAACTCTATGGTGACGCTGATGCTAGCGCTTGTTGCTAACTTCTGGGAACTATTTTGTGCTCCCATGATGCACAAAAAGTGGTCCATTGGATTCAATGGAGTTGGCATGACTGATGTCTATGGTAGATCTAGGTGGGACACTGCATTGAAGCAGTTGTGAAGATCGTCTATGAGAAGAGGTCGTACTGTCACAACGACTCAGAGTTCTTGTACATGTAGATTAAAAATCGTTACCTGAACCAACTTGAGTCACAAGACTGTATGTTTGCAGGGTTATTAAAATGATTTAAAGTTATCTAAATTTCGGGCTTTGGCAAAATTGGATATTTCACTTCAAATTTGCATATCGAAATGAGTATATATCAGAGAAATAATCTTTCCTAAGAAATTATCATATCAAATGTGCAAAAAAAAAATAATGCATCAGATTTAGATAGTACTTTTCATTGACATGCAAAGATGCTTTACAATGGATACATTATTCATTCACTCCCCAGATAGACTCTGATAGTGGTAAGCTACCGCTGTAGCCACAGCTGCCCTGGAGCAGACTGACAGAAACATGGCTGCCACTGTTGTATGGTTATATACAGTATATGCTTTTATTTGTGAAGTGCAGTGTAGCGGCGGCACTTCCTTTTCCGCCACTGCACCACTCCTATAAATACCAGCGGGCATAAGATTTCGCATAAGATTTTTGCTGTATTGTGGAGACAGTATCGCAATAAAGCTGAGTTCTATCAAACACCTGGCCTCGTCATTGGAGGGATAATTTCAGACATAACATTTTGGCAATGACGATAAAGTATGGAAGAGTGCATTTCTCTGATTCGGCCCTTCCTGGAGCTCCCAGGCGAGCCACCCGTTCCCTGGCCGAGATGGTTTGCAGCCTTCAAGACCTACGTCGTGGCGCTCAACCTGAGTGAGACGGACAAGCTGAGGGCAGGTGCACTCCTGGTGCACAATTTGGGAATTGAGGGCCAGAGGATCCTAAGTACACTTGGTGAGTCAGACACATTTAGTAGTAGTAGATTAGTTTATTTGACAGGGACAGTGCAATAAACATAGACAATTAATCAAAGACAATCAATCTGATGTGTTGCACATAGAGTGTATAGCTATTAGCTAATTTGCAACTCTTGTCCCTGGATGGGCTTTAGAAAAAAGAATCAAGATAAAAAATATACACAATAACCACATACATCAATGCAGAAAAATTATAAATACACAATTATAAATATTATAAATATTATAAATACACAAATATAACAGCCTGACTCACATTTAACATCAATATTATAAATATTATAAATACACAAATATAACAGCCTGACTCACATTTAACACATATAACATAACTCACATTTGCCTATTTCAGGCCTTCCTCCCTCCGTCACTCACTATAAACAAACACATTTATTCCTTCCCTTCATTCACTCTCACTTTGCAGACAATTAATTCATACATGAGTACATTCTTGTTTATTTTTCAGCCAGTTTTTAACATTTTTAGTGAATGTTTTAAAGTCCGTTATTATTTTAATTTCATTTGGCATTGTGTTCCAGATGTGACTGCCCTTTATAGAGAAAGCTGTTTGTCCAAATGTGGTTCTGCGGTGGAATATTTTACAGTTATTGTTAACAGAACTCCTGGTGGCTCTGCTGCTGTCCTGTCTTTGGACGAAACCAGCAAGTGGCTCGGGTGCTGATTTATGGAAACATTTGAACGTTAATTTCAGAAGACAGAGGTCAATGAAGCTCTCAAAACTCAATAGGTTGTATTTTTTTAAAACATTACAGTGATGCCACCTAATGGGCTTTTTGTCCAAGATTTTTAGGGTTTGATTATATAATGAACCTATATGTCTTATTGTGGAAGGGGCTGCTTGAGCCCAGACTGTCAAACAGTATGATATATGAGAAAAAACCATAGAATGCATATACAGTGCAGCTGCTTCGTAAGGTATGTAATATCTAATTAATTTAAAGCAGTTCAGATTTTTTTTTACTGTTTTTGAAATTTTCTTTATATGAAGATTAAATTTGAGTTGAGGATCTAGTACAATGCCAAGGTATTTGAATTCTGTAGCTAAACTGATGTCATGATCATGTATATTAACTTTAAAATGTTGCAGGTTACATTTTTTGATTGAAAAGCACATTGAGACTGTTTTCTGAAGGTTCAGCAATAGATGGTTCTTGAGGAGCCACTCTTGGACATCAACCATACTTGTAGACAGTACATCTGCAGCCTGTGCTGGAGTCTAGGCAGCTGTGTAAATAACTGCATCATCTGCATAAAGTTGGCATGTTGCAGCTGAGCAGTGTAACGGCAAGTCATTAATAAAAATGCTGAAAAGTAAAGGACCAAGAATGGACCCTTGTGGGATACCCATGCGGTTGTTTAAAAATGAGGATTTATCCTGGTGAACTTTTACACACTGTTCTCTATTCTGGAGATAAGATGCAAACCATTCTAATGTATTTGGGGAGAAGTTAAAAGATACCATTTTGGATAAAAGCAAACTGTGGTTTACAGTATCGAAAGCCTTTTTGAGATCTAGAAAAACAGCTCCTACCACATTACCCCTGTCCAAGGACTGTTTGACGTTTTCAATAAGGCAACAATTTGCTGTTTCTGTTGAGTATCCTGGTCTAAAACCAAATTGATGTGGATGAAGAAGTTGACTGTCTTGTAAGTAGTCTATCAGCTGTGTAGCTACAACTTTTTCAAGAACCTTAGATAGGACTGGTAAAATAGAGATTGGGCGGTAATTGCATATATCGTCTTTACTGCCTGATTTATGAACTGGTATGACGACAGCTTTTTTCCAGCCAGATGGAAATGTACTAGACCTAATGGAGAGATTAATGAGATGAGTCAGTGGTTTGATTAATATTTTGCTGTGCATTTTGAGAAAGGAGGTGCTCATATTGTAGATATCATTAGTTTTTGAGTTTGACAGTGTTTTAACAATACCAGCAATTAACTTCTCATTTACCTCATCGATGTGAAAAGTATCTGTTGGAAGTATGGAATTTGTGTTGTTGAGCACATTTGGCAGCACAAAATTTTTTGTTAAGTCTTCCACAGAGCCCACAAAGTGTGAATTAAATTCATTTGCCAAAGTAGCCTTGTCACTGACGGTCTTGCCATTGATTCTAAGTTCCTTTACCCCCTTCTGATCGTTTTTTTTATTAGTTAAGTTATTTAAATGCCTCCATAGGGAACTGTTGTTACCCTTTGCATGATCTATCAGTTTATTGTAATAAGATATTTTTGATTTTCGCAGCTCATGTACCACTTTATTTCTTAAACTTTTGTACACAAGGTGATCATTTTGTAGTTTGGAGGTTAGAGATGTTTTCAGTGCATAGTCTCGCCTCTTCATAAGTTTTCTTATTTCATTATTTAACCATGGTAGGCTAATCTTCTGTTGTCTACTTTTAATTTGCTTTGAAAATTTTTCTATAGACTTTGTGATTGTTGCAGTTATAAAATTACAACAATCATCTACTTCACATGTTGACATGAGCTGCTCCCAATTTTGATTCTCTAAGTAATGTTCAAACTCCTCATTTTTTGATTTGGGGATAATAAAATTTGATTTGTCAATATCGACTCCCCCAAAATACTGTAGTCGCTTTTTAGTAAGTTTCCTGACAGCAAGAACCATGTTATGATCTGAGAGACCAGTTACAAGATTATAGGTTCTGGTTATTCGTTCTGGTTTATTAGTAAATACCATGTCAATAAGTGTTCTGGATTGTTTGGTTATCCTGGTGGGTCCTTTGATGATTTGCTGGTAATTAAATTTAGTCATGAGGCTTTTCAGTTTTTGTTTGTCTTTTTTATCAGACCAGTTGATATTAAAGTCACCATGAATTATCGTTTCTCTGTTCTTCTCAAGTTGTTTAACCAGATCACTTAATTCATTATAAAAGGAAGAGTTGTGTGATGGTGGGTTGTACACTACTGCAATGTTGAAATTCATTACCGGAGAGAGACATACATTAACAGCTAAACATTCAAGTGAAGTATTCAAATCAACCAGTTGACATTTATATTTCTCTTTGATGTAAATTAAAACACCTCCTCCCCTCCCTACCTGCCTGTCTTTTCTAAAACACTGGTAGCCCACAATATCGATCATATTAGTGTCTATGTTCCTGTGTAGCCAGCTTTCTGAGAGACAAAGGTAGTCCAGATTTGAGTCCAACAGCAACACCGAAATCTTATCTCTTTTGGGGATTGTGCTCCGTATGTTTAAATGACCGCCGAGGATCCCCTTTGGTTTAGCCTTGGTGTCCCAAAGAACTCGTGCATGATTAACAGTTTGGAAAAATAAATGTTGTTTTTGCTTTTGTACAGCTCGGTTTTGTGCTAACCCAGTGGTCTGCTGTTTAATAGTGGCAGGTCCAGGGTTAAGGTGAATGTCTCCTGCCAGAAGTAGCAGAACTAACAGAACTTTAATTGTATATCCTCTGCCATATTGTGATTTTTGCTTAACAGCCATGTTTGCCTTAATTTGGAAGTTTTTGCTCAGGGCTTTTAAAGACCACATAGAGTGTAGGGTGAGATGTCCAAGCCCAAATCCATACAGATAAAACTTTTTAACTTCACCTTTGGTTGAGTTTGTCGGAAAATCCTTCTTGTTGCAGGTCCAGACACACAAAGACAAAACGAAGAGGAAGTAGAGAAGTAGAGAAGGCTTATTAGTGGTGCCCATCAGCCCACTTTTTAATCCGGTGGCAGCCATCTTCAGTCTTTCTTGGAAAGAAGGAAAAAGAAAATCTGTGGATAGTAAAATAAATTCTGCTTATATCGCCAGAATCTGATCCGATCGTCCTCGAATCCAGCTGGGCCTCAGCTAGCCAACTAGCCCCTTCCGTTGCTGGTCTCGTTGCTCATAGTCGCCGTAACTGGTCTCCCGTCCCGCTCCTCCAACCGAGTCTCGTCACACACCGCCGCTGCCACCGAGCTCCGCTGAGGTCACGGTAAGTCCTCCGCTAGGCACCGCCACCTACCGTCGTCTGCCTGGGTGAAATCTCTGCTGAGCCCCGTCAACAAATAGCCGCTTGCCTGGTAGTATCTCTGCTGGGCCTCGCAGCTGGGCTTCGATTCAGGCTGGTGTAAGGTGGAATGACTGGCGCCAGCATTAAGCTAACTAGCGTTAGCTTAGCAATCGCTTCGGGTAGTCTCGTCGCACACCGCCGCTGCAGTCACGGTAAGTCCTCCGCTGGGCACCGCCGCCTACCGCCGTCTGCCTGGGTGAAATCTCTGCTGAGCCCCGTCAACAAATAGCCGCCTGCCTGGTAGTATCTCCGCTGGGCCTCGCAGCTGGGCTTTGATTCAGGCTGGTGTTAGGTGGAATGGCTGGCGCCAGCATTAAGCTAACTAGCGTTAGCTTAGCAATCGCTTCAGGTAGGGCACATCAGTGAATCACAAGGAAGCGCTGGAATCGCTGGTCAGTTTACTCACAGTGGCCGGATAAAAGCGATCAAAGGGGTAATCCACCGGAGGTATATCCGATCGCTGTAGGTTAGTTATTTAGAGACTGGCGCCAGCATTAAGCTAACTAGTGTTAGCTTAGCAATCGCTTCAGGTAGCATTAAGCTAACTAGTGTTAGCTTAGCAATCGCTTCAGGAAGGCGCAGGAAGTCGCTGGAGAAAGGCGATTAAAGGGCAATCCAGCGGAGGTGGCAATTCAGCCCGTGCGTGTTCGCCACGAGCGCCGATCGCTGCAGGCCAGCCACTTTTAATGGCAAAATCAGTGACTTTGTCTCAGCACTGAAAAAGTGTGACCATCCCGGTCGCCATCTTGAGTATCAGTCTATTTGAAGATGTGGTCGAGCTAATGGCGAGATATTTTCGCACCCCGAACAGCATCATCATCTGGAGAATCAGGTTTCGGCAGCGCCACCAGTGGGCAAGTGAACCTATCCAGTGGTTTGTCACCGACCTGAAACTACTGGCTAATGAGTGTCGTTTTGGGCCGCTGGAGGAGGAGATGGTTTGTGACCAGCTGGCGGAGCACACCAACAACGCTGTGATACGGACGAAACTGCTCACAGTGCCGGGTGACTTGACACTGGCTAGAGCTATCGAGTTTGCTCTCCAATTGGATACATCAGACAAGCTAGCCTCTGAGCTAAGTGGGCGCCAGTCACAGTGGCAACTGGAGTTTCCTACCACAGCGCAAGTAGCGGACCCAGACAGCGATGGTGGCATGGAAGACGACGCTGTAGAAACCAACATTGCAAAATTTAGGTCTGCCCCGTGAAAACCCATGTGTATGGGTTGTGGGTCCGTGAAACACTGCTTCAAGGCCAGGGACTGCCCAGCGAGAGGAAAGTGCTGCGGTAAGTGTGGACGCTTGAACCACTATGCCAGGGTGTGCTATATGTCCAAGCCGGGGAGCCCACAGGGAAAATCAACCCGCCCCAACAATTGTCCACACAGTGTCTCCAAGTACCAACGGGTACATGTTCTGCACAGTCGAGCTGGATGGTGAGGAGGTGCCACTGCTGATCGACACAGGGGCAGAGGGTTCTCTACTGAATTTGGCTATGGTGAGAAAATTCTTCCCCCACTACAGAATTGCAGGAGACCCAGCGTTGCTCTATGGTTATGGAGATGGATGGCTGTGCACGTTTGGAATGCTAGTGCTGACGGTACAGTACAAGTCAGCAGAGATGGCTGACTTCAAGTTCCATGTGACGGCCCGAGGCAACAACGTCATGGGCTGTGACCTATTTTATGGTCTGGGGTTCACCATTAAGAACAACACTAGGGAGGAGTAGTCTGGTTGTGGAAAGTGGAACTGGCCAGTTCCGATGGTGAAGGACGACGCAGTGTGGGACGAAGATCTACCAGGCATTACAGCGGTCGAGCAGGACCAGCCTTGCTCAGGTTTGATGCAGGAGGGTCTCAGTGCCGGCGCTCAAGATACCTTGGACAAGGGTACTGAGTGTAACAGTGAGGTGCCTGCGTCGACGAGTGACGCTGACAAGTTAGCTCCAGTTTCCCCCGGAGCGCAGCCGCAGTCGGCCGGAGGATCTGGGGCTATGATGGCGGTCACTGCAGCGGTTTTAAAAGCGGTCAGGGCCACACCGACAGGCACGGAGAGACTGTGTCAATCATCAACACTGCGGGCTGAGCAAGACCCCTCTGAGAGTCACGGACCTGGTTCGGGCTCATGGGGAGGGACATCCACGGTGAATACGGGCCAAACGACAGCCTGAGGGTCACCAGGAATGGCTGCGTATCGTGGCTAAACGGGGCACAGCCTAACTTTCAACTGTCAGATGGTTTGTGGAGGCACGCCAATGAGCTACGGCGTGCCCGGGAGGAGGCTTCGGATGGTGGGTCTGGACGAGAGGAGCGGCCGGCAATGAAGAAAAAGAGACGCACCATCATTTACACAATCAGCTGCGGTCCCAGGGGCATGCTGCCTCCAAGGGCAGACTTACTGAGGGACTGCCCGGGGCCCCCCATAGGCCATTTCTACCCCTGCCTCACCAAGTGGAAGTAGTGAGAGTTTGTAAAAAAAAAAAAAAGAGCTCCATTGTTGAGATGGGTTTTTGTTGCGTGTGTTCTCAAAGGAAAAAAAAAAAAGTAAAGCATCATGGCTGCATTTGGGAGCACTTAAAGTGTGATTAATATAGATTTAGTAGACAAACCCTGTGTGTGTGTGTGTAGTATGTACAGTATATACTTAGTTCTGTGTGGTTTTAATTGCTGACGTTACATTGTGTTCTGTGCTGTTAATGTTATATGCCCTAGTTTAGAAACCACAACACTGTAGAGGAACAAATAAGTTCAGGCAAGCTGCTACGAGCTGCGAGGTTTCAGAATTTTATTTCCTCCATCATCAAAAGAGACACACTGTAGCGCTGTGCGCTGTGTTGTGCTGTGTGTGCTGTGCTGTGTGTTGTGTATGTTCTGAGGCATGTATAGCAAGTTCTTTTATACATGTTATACCAACAGAGAGAGAATGTATGGCACATTTGCATATTGATATACAGTACATATCAGTCAATACATATCAATCGCGTGACCAACTGGCGCCAGGACTTCCTCTCCTTAATCCAGGGATGTATAACAATAGTCCATTGTTCTGGCTGTCCCCCCAGGGGTTCTCTGTCCGTATGCAATCCCTGTTGAGCGTGAATAATATCAGTCTGCGTTGTGCTGGGTCACCACACGGCTCCCCCCAGAACGATCAAAAGGGGCTGTGGATCCCCCCCACCCCCGTCGTTTGGCTCCAGCTCCGGTAGAACTGTCAGAGGGCATGTCAGTCCATGAGGGAGACGGGGGAGGGGTGGGAAAAAAGTGTGCTCTGTTCCGGGTTCCAGCACGTTGAACGGCCGTGGATCGTGGGCACTGGGGCCGGTGTGCAGTCATGCGTAATGGAATCAGATGGCGATCGGCCGGCTTAAGGGAGTGAGGTGCGGGAAAAGCGCTGTGGAGGAGTAGGGGGAGGGGGATGGGAGTAAGTGAGTGCCGGCCCGGGACGTCAAAGGTGTCTGGGTCGTGCAACATTGCGTGTGGATCCGCGATGGTGAGGGACTTCCCCGGTAAACCTGGAGGAGATTCACAGCGGCTGTGAAAAAAAAAAAAAAAGAATAAGTCTCTGACTTCTCTCGTGGCTCGATCCAGGGAGGTTGTGGGGAAGGCGAGCGGCCAAATTCCCCAAGGATGCATAGTGGCTGTGAAACAACTGCAGCTGTGTGAGTGTGTGAGGCGGTTTGGCTTTTAGGTGCGGAAGCAGCCCTAAAGTCATCGGGGAAAGCAGTCGGCTAAATTCCCCTTGTGCGCCGTGGCTGAGAAACCCATACAAAGTCCTGTGTGTAGGCTGCACGTCTGCTCCAGGTGCTTGAGCAGCCCTGAAGGTTCCGAGGGTGGCGATCGGCCGTTTGTCTCGGGCATGTGCAGCGGCGGAGGACAATGTATCATTCTGTGGAACCGGTTCGTCTCTGTGTGTGGTGTGCGCTTGGCACCGTGACCACATAACTGGCAGTTGCGCTGTCCTCATAATCCTGCGGTGTGCGTGCGGGGCTTCTGTGCGTGGGAGGTCCGCTGTCCGGAGTTTAGTCGGAGTCGGGGAGCTTGGTGAAAATCAACGCAGTCGGCGTCGATGATTGTCCCCATTCAGGCTGCTTCCTTCGTTTGCTCGTGTCGTTCATGGTGCATTTTGGTCCCAGCGCTGCGTTCCGGAGCACGCGCTCCGGTGAGGATGAAGAGGTTGCAGGCATTCTCTGGTCCTCTGGGATCCACAGCGCGGTGAGAGGGAGGAGATGGTCATTCTCCCTCGTCAGGTCACCAGTGTGGAGGTAAAAGATCAGGCGAGGGGCGCACCATAACGCGTGCTGAGGCTTCCCGTCCGGGTCATCTCCGGGGTGTTTGCCTTGTGTTCCATTCTTCGTCAAGGGTCACCAGTGTGGAGGAACAAATAAGTTCAGGAGAGATGCTACGAGCTGGAAGGTTTCAGAGTTTTATTTCCTCCATCATCAAAAGAGACGCACTGTAGTGCTGTGCGCTGTGTTGTGCTGTGTGTGCTGTGCTGTGTGTTGTGTATGTTCTGAGGCATGTATAGCAAGTTCTTTTATACATGTTATACCAACAGAGAGAGAATGTATGGCACATTTGCATATTAATATACATATCAGTCAATACAACTGCCGCCTGGACTTCCTCTCCTTAATCCAGGGATGTATAACAATAGTCCATTGTTCTGGTTGTCCCCCCAGGGGTTCTCTGTCCATATGCAATCCCTGTTGAGCGTGAATAGTATCAGTCTGCATTGTGCTGGGTCACCACAACACGGCAGTATTTTAATTTGACGGACTCTAGGAAACTACAGGTGGAAGAATAACCCACCTTGCCGTGTGGGGTGGGACGGTAGTCCACCCGTCCCCCCTAGCTTAGATTTGTTGTGTGAATGTGATAGGCCCTTTAAACAATTTCAATTTTAGGTTTTTTTAGTGCATGATTCGGGTCCTAAATTGGGGAGGGTCTTAATGATGTGTGTGTTTTTGGACTTTTCTACAGGGGGGTAAAATGTTGTATGGTTATATATACAGTATATGCTTTTATTTGTGAAGTGCGGTGTAGTGGTGGCTACTTCCTTTTCCGCCACTGCACCACCCCTATAAATACCAGAGGGCATCAGGGTTTGGCCTCTTTGCAAAGGCTCCTGCCTAGCAGCTGTATTGTGGAGATAGTATCATAATAAAGCTGAGTTCTATCGAACACCTGGCCTCGTCATTGGAGGGATAATTTCTGACATAACAGCCACTCCATGCCAACGGCCTCTCCGACCACTACCAAACATTTATGCTCATTCATACCCAGTGTCATGGCCACAGGAGGGTAAAGTGTCTTGCCCTGGGACCCAACGGCAGGATGGGGCGAGTGGATTTTGAACTGCCAACTCTCCAGTTATTGGATGACCTGCTCTACCTCCTGAGCCACTGCCACCCCACAAAATACATAAACATGAACATTTAAAACACACACACACACACACACACACACACAAATACATTACATGTAGCCTACTTATAAATCCTATTGACACATCAACTCTTACTGGAAAAAAAAAAAAACTCGACCAACCCTCCTGTCCTCAAAGATCGTGATTAAAGCAACACGATGTAAGAGTTCCACCTTAACTCACCTATAGATCAGGAGATCAGAATGTTGCCTGTATCACTTTTAAAAGTGGTGCATTGTGGTATTGAAGCAGTAAATCCTGGTTAAAAATATGTGTCCCACAGAAGCCAGTGCTACAAAAATGTGACCATATCATCGTCATCGGCCTCCGTTGGTCTATGATGACCATGGAAGAGAATCCTAAACGTCTACTCTGCTGGAGCAGCACTGCCTGTGGCTGAACAGGCCGATGCGCGAATAGCAGTCCCTGTCACACAGGTCGCACTTGTGGGTGGTCTCCGTGCTGCTGGGTCTGTGGCGATTCTTCCTGCGGGTCCTTTTTTCATCTGCTGCAGCAGTCAGTCTCTCTTCACCCGCCTTGAGCTGTCTGGTCAGGGTGCCTCTCCATTTGGAGCGGTCAGTTGCAAGGTCCTCCCAGCACTCTGTGTTGATCTCCAGGGCCTTCATGTCTCTCTTGCAGACATCTCTAAAGCGCAGCTGTGGGCAGCCAACGTCTCTCCTGCCAGTTGCCACTTCTCCGTAGAGGATGTCTTTGGGGATTCTGCCATCCTCCATACGGTGAACATGGCCTAGCCAGCGGAGCCTGCGCTGCCTGAGTAGAGTGAACATGGAGGGAGGGCCGGCACGGGACAGAACTTCTGTGTTGGGTACTTTGTCCTGCCAGGATATGTCCAGGATGTGGCGAATGCAGCGCAAGTGGAAAGAGTTCAGTCTCTTTTCCTGCTGGGCGTATGTTGTCCACGTCTCACTCCCATAGAGCAGTGTGCTGATGACGCAGGCGTTGTACACTGCCATCTTCATCTTGACAGAGAGTTTGGGATTCTCCCACACTCGTGTGGTGAGGCGAGCGAGTGTGAAGGCTGATTTTCCAATCCTCTTGTCGATCTCTGTATCAAAGGAGAGGTTGTTGCTGATCGTGGACCCCAGGTACGTGAACTGATTCACGACCTTCAGCTCGTAGTCGTCGATGGTGATGGTTGGTGGTGCTTCCATGCCTTGCGCCAAGACGTTAGTCTTCTTCAGGCTGATGGTAAGCCCGAAGTCCTTGCATGCCTGAGAGAAGCGGTCCATCAGGGTCTGAAGCTCCTGCTGTGTGTGGGTTGCGACTGCAGCGTCGTCTGCGAACAGCATGTCTCTGATTAGAGCCTCACGTACTTTGGTTCTGGCTTTCAGGCGGGCGAGGTTGAAAAGCCTGCCGTCAGATCTTGTGTGTAGGTAGATTCCCTCTGTTGCTGTGCTGAAGGCATGCCTCAGGAGCATAGCAAAGAAAATCCCAAAGAGGGTTGGCACAAGTACACAGTCCTGTTTCACTCTGCTGCGTATGTTGAATGGCTCTGAGACGTTGCCGTCGTGCTGCACTATCCCCTGCATGTTGGTGTGAAACAATTCGATGAGGCTTTGCAACTTTGGTGGGCATCCTATCTTTGGCAGGATCTTGAAAAGGCCCTCTCTGCTGACCAGATTGAACGCTTTGGTGAGGTCGATGAAGGCGACGTACAGGGGCATGTTCTGTTCTCTGCATTTCTCCTGGAGTTGGCGGATGGAGAATATCATGTCTACCGTCGATCGCTCGGCGCGGAAGCAACACTGAGACTCGGGGTACACACGTTCGGCAAGCTTCTGTAGACGAACGAGAACAACTCGTGCGTAGACTTTGCCAACAACGCTGAGGAGGGAGATGCCCCTGTAGTTGTTGCAGTCGCTTCTCTCCCCTTTGTTTTTGTAGAGGGTGATGATCTTGGTGTCCCTCATGTCCTGTGGTACAGCACCTTCCTTCCAGCACTGGCAGAGGACGTCATGCAATGGCAGCAGTAGGGCGGTCTTGCAGTGCTTGATCAGGTCGGGGGGTATGCCGTCGCTGCCGGGTGCCTTGCCAGCGGCCAAGCTATCAATGGCCTTGCTGAGTTCGTCGATGGTTGGCTCGGAGTCAAGTTCATCCATGGATGGCAGGCAGTCGATGGCATCAAGGGCTGACGGTGTCATGGTGTTCTGTCTGGAGTAGAGGTCGGAGTAGTGTTCCACCCATCTCTCCATCTGCTTTTTCTTTTCTGTGATCATCTCCCCAGTGGAGAATTTGAGGAGGGTCTTGCGCTGAGCCGGACCAAGTGCTTTCTTGATGCCGTCATACATACCACGGATGTTCCCTGTTATGGCAGCAGTTTGAATGTCTTGGCTGAGCTGAGTCCAGTACTCGTTGGCACAGCGCCAAGCAGTCTGCTGAACTTTGCTTCTCGCAGCCCTGGGAATCTGGAGATTCTTCTCGTTTGGGTACTTCTTGTACTCAGCAAGTGCTGAGTGCTTGGCTTCAATGACGGGGGTCATCTCAGTCAACTTGGCATCAAACCAGTCCTGTGACTTCGAGGTCTTCCTCCCAAAGGTAGCCAAGGCTGTGCGGTGGATGGTGTTTCGCAGCTCTTCCCACTTCTGCTTTGCAGATTCTCCTTCTTGTGGTACACCAAGTTCCTTCTCAAAGGTGGAGGCAAACTGCTCAACAAGTTCTGGTTGGGCCATCTTGCTGGTGTCAATCCGTGCCTTTCCAGGCTGTCTAGCACAATGGAATTTCTTCAGCTGCAGCTTGACCTTGCAACACACCAATGAATGGTCTGTGTCGCAATCTGCACTCTGGAATGAATGGGTGATTAACACGTTCTTCAGTGAGGTGCGCCTGGTCAGGATCAAGTCCAGCTGGTGCCAGTGCTTTGAGCGCGGATGTCGCCAGGAAACCTTGTGTTGGGGCTTGGTCTTGAAGAACGAGTTTGTGATGCACAGATCGTGATATGTGCAGAACTCGAGCAGCCGCTGTCCGTTGTCGTTAATTCTGCCCACGCCAAATGGTCCAAGACAGGAGGGCCAGGAGTCATGGTCAGCACCCACTCTGGCATTGAAGTCTCCAAGGAGAATGAGTTGTTCAGAGTTGGGGATGATCCTGACAGTTGTTGCGAGATTCTCGTAGAACTTGTCTTTTGCCTCTGGTGTGGCTGTCAGTGTTGGGGCATACACACTGACGAGGGTGACTGGGCCTTGAGTGGTGTTGAGGCGGAGGGTGAGGAGTCGTGCAGAGCCATTGCTGCCCGGCTCCACCATCTTCAGCAAGGTGTTCTTCACTGCGAAGCCCACTCCGTGTTCCCTGTGTTCGTCACTGCCCTTTCCCTGCCAGTAGAACGTGTAGTCCTTCTCTCTCAGTGTGCCTGCGTCAGCCAACCGTGTTTCCTGGAGAGTGGCGATATCCACTTCCAGTCTCTTCAGCTCATTATTGATGATGGCAGTCTTCCTGGTGTCGTTGATGTCCTTGAGGTTAGCAGCGAGTCCTGTCATCATAGTGCGGACGTTCCAAGTTCCCAGTTTTAGAGTTGGTCTCTTTTGTTTTTTTGTCTTGCCTGGTGCGAAGGTTCTCAGCCTGCCGTTCGGACTTCTCCTCATCCCCATGCACCCAATGAGGAAAGCAAGCTGTGGCGGGACAACACCTTATTGGCTGGGGGCTGCCCAGCTTGAGGTGGGCGGTAGCTGTCCAGTGAGATCCGATGATCCCTCCCACTGTCGGGAACAACCCCTGGCGCCGCGCTCTACGCCAATTGAGCGGTGGCTTATAACCAGTAACTGTCATTCCCCGTGTTTTGTCTATGCCAAAGGCGAAGCTGGAGTGTCCTCTCCAGTGATCCGGTGTTCTACCTTCCAGCGTTGGGGGTTGGTAGGATTCAAGCCTGGGCAGGAAGATATGGAGAACAAGATGTTGCCCATGCAGCATGTCCCCCCTCTTCACGTCACTGATGAATCCAAAGGAACAGCAGGGCTGCTACAGTTTGGCACCAGCACCGTCGCAGGAGCTGCCAGAACGATGTTGAACACAACAGAGAACTGCCTTAGGGGCTCCGACTCCAGATTTTTCCTCAGGGTTGACTCCCAAAGCCTTTCCCGTGACCGGGTGTGCCGCAAGGCAGCGGAGGTTTGAAATCAGGGTTTACCTTCCCCTAGATGGGCTACCTTCCCAGGTTGACGAGCCACCATCTACCCGAAGCATCTGGTTTTAAGGCGCCAGAGATCCGCCCTCGCCCCTTCTCCTATTAGTAAAAGCAGTTCCACCGGGCTTAGAGACTAAACCACACGGGCAGGCTAGGAGTTGGACTTAGTTGTCAGAGGCTTTTCGAGACGCACGCCATAAGGAGCATTTTATGAGCACTGGGAGCTTAACCCCAGTGCCGCTCCTGGCTATGACAACCTTGGAACCAAAAAAAAACAAAAAACGTGACCATATCACATGACCTTAAAAGCTAAGTCTGCTTAAGTCAGATCTTGCAGTTGCTTCAGTCCAGCTGCAGCAGCTTGGATGCCCCCCTGTGATGTCAAAACTCTGTCCTGATTGGCTTATCTTCATTATCATGCTGTGAAGACACAACCCAATTTTTAACCCCTTATTTCCAAAATAAGAAATACATTTTGGGGGGATTTATTCCTCAAAGGTACAACACTTTTGTCCAAAACTGAAGCACTGTTAGGTTTAATTTATCCAGCACAGGTAATGGATGTTCCAGACTCTGTTAGTTAAAACACTAATTCTTTTGTATTTAAATGCATATGAAAAAAAAAAAAATAATCTAAATAATTTAAAGAGGCTTTAAACACTGTATGTGATATGTGCAACCAATGAGACTTAAATATAGCCTTATGGAAGTTAGGTTATTTCACACCTCAGACAGAGACAATGAATACACATGGGAGAACAATGCCCAAGAGGGTGAGAGGGGGTTGAATGAAGTGTAGTGTAAATATCATGCTGTGTATGAGGAAGTGCCTTGAAGCTTGTGAAGGTGACTTGTTATTTAGAGAGGAGTGCTTGCTGTAACCAGTCAGTCTGTTCTGTGCTTGTGAGATGTGAGTGTGTAATAAATCGTCTGACATGAAGCTGCCTCTTCATTTACACACTCCACACTGGTGACCCAAGACGTATTATGGAACACGAGGCAAGAACCCCAAAACCGGCCCGGTCGGGAAGCCCCAGCGAGGCAGCAGCCCTCCCACAGACAGCCCGGACTGAACCCCCAGCCAGCTTCACCATGCACCATATGTACACTGAGTCTCCGGAGTTCACAGACTGGGTGGCTGGTCTGATGTCCGTTGTGACTGCCCCCTGGCCAGGCAGGAATGCACTCCCTCTTGGTGCGTCTGGGAGCCACAGTTGCCACATTCCCAAAGTCTCACGGCACAAAACTCAGCATCCTCCAAGGAGGACGCAGCATAGTTGGGTTCCTCTTCTCTCGGCTCAACTGCTTGCACTGACGGAGGTCATTGCTGTGGCCTGACCAGTTGTGATTCCAGCTTGTCAGCAGCATCCAGCTGATATGCCAACTCCACCGCCTTTGCCAACGGCAGGTTATTGGGCACTCTGAGCCGCTCCGTCCACAGCTGCGGGTTGTTGGTGTATATCGCTAGCTGGTTCTGCACCATTTTGTCCTCCAAACTGGTGAACTCACATGTGCTCACCAGGCTGCCGAGGTCCGTGATGAACTGTTGGGTTGACTCACCTACCCGCTGATGGCGCTGGTAGAAATGTACCCTCCTTGCCAATAAGCTGTCGGGTGGTGTGAAGTGTCTGGCCAGCAGCGCAATGCACTCCTCATACGTGTCCGCATGACCCAGGATCTCAAATATATGCTGGCCCTCGGCACCCAGGCAGTGAAGAAGCATTGCACGCATTCTCATTTTCCCATGTTTCCCTAGGTCCACTGCTGCCGAATAGGTGTGGAATAATTTGAGCCAACGAGGCCATGGAATGGGCAGCTCGCCTGTGGTTACGAGGAATGGTGGGGGGTGGTGCCAGAGACCTCTCCATCTTCAGGAAAAAATAATTAATATTCTGCAATAAGACCAAATTTTCTCCTCGTCGCCAATTGTTATGTCTTATATAATAGGACTGTGGAGGCAGGAGTTGCACTGAACCTGAACTTTATTACAATGAGTCAAGACGGTACGTGTGTTGGGGTGAGGTAACTTACAGTATATGCTAATAACAAGCTGTGGCAGGTTGTGGTTGGCTTGTGGAAGTTGAGCGCCAAAGAGGATGACTCCCGCCAACAGTCCCTCTAAGTAGGCACGGCATGATGACATCACTCTGTCTGCGTCGGCACGTCCGTGCTACTCGTCTGCTAAATATGTATATCTAACACCATCTACAGAAGTTCTCTGACGACTCTGCAATCATCGGCCTCATCTCTGATGGGGATGACACAGAGTACTGAGGACTTAACCAGGACTTTGTGAACTGGTGCCTGTGGAACTGCCTCCAGATCAATGTGAGGAAAACCAAGGAACTGGTGGTGGACTGCCACAGGTGAGGACAACCCCCCACAACACCGGTAAACATCCAGGGAACAGACATTGAGATGGTGACATCTTATCCGGTCCCGGTTCCGCCGGACCGGTGGCGCCACACGAGTAGGCTGCCCGTTGCAACAGCCTTTTTTTATCTTCCTTCTTCTTTCTACACCTTTCACTCTGTATATATATCACGGACGCACGGATCGCCCCGGGGGTCTCCCGGGTCGGCGGACGGAGCCACGGTTTGCAGCGGGAGACGCTACAGTGGGAAGGAGCTAGTGCTAGCTAGCACTTGGCCGCCGCCCGGTGCTAATGGGAAACTCGACATACCGGGAGCTGTAGCGAAAACGACGCGGGTGCCGGGCTGGAGTTTAGGCGGCGTGCAAGAAATATAAGACAGAATAATAAAGAGCGATGGCAAGAACCAAGCAGACCGCCCGTAAAATCTACTGGAGGAAGAAGCCCCCCAGGAGACAGCTAGCCACCAGGGCTGCTCGGAGAGGCGCTCCGGCCACCGGCAGAGTGAAGAGGCCTCGCCGTCACAGGCCCGTGGCTCTGAGAGAGATCCGTCGCTACCAGAAATCCACAGAGCTGCTCATCCGTAAGCTGCCCGTCCAGCGCCTGGTGAGGGAGATCGCTCAGGACTTCAAGACCATCCTGAGCTTCCTGAGCTTCGCCGTCATGGCTCTGCAGGAGACCAGTGAGGCCCACCTGGTGGTCTCTTCTTCGCTAAGGGGGTCACCATCATGCCCAAAGACTTCCAGCTGGCCCGCCGCATCCGCGGAGAGAGAGCTTAGACTTTCTGCTGCACATTCACCAACCAACCATAATGCTCTGCACTGTGTGTCTATATATATACATTTATAGTAATATGGACATATGTTTACTAGATGTTGTTTTTTCTTGCCTTCTGATTGTTGCTCTGAGTGTTGCTATCCCTGTGCTGTTGCAATCCTGGAATTTCCCCATTGTGGGACTAATAAAGGCTTATCTTATCTTATCTTATCTTACAAGTACCTGGGTGTTCACCTGAACAATAAACTAGACTGGTCACACCAATGTGTTCTACAAGAAGGGACAGCGCAGGCTGTTCCTCCTGAGGAAACTCAGCTCTTTTGGAGTGCGAGGGGCACTCCTGAAGACCTTCTATGACTCAGTGGTGACATCAGCCATCACATTTGGAGTGATCTGCTGGGGCAGCAGCATCACAGCAGCCGACAGGAAGACACTGAACAGGCTGATCAAAAAAGCCAGCTCTGTTCTGGGGCGATGTTTTGACCCAGTGGAGGAGATAGGAGAGAGGGAGGATGGTGGCTAAGCGGTCATCTCTGCTGGAGTCTGAGTCCCACCCCATGCGGGACACGCTGAATGCACTGAGGAGCTCATTTAGTGGTAGGCTGTGCCAACCTAAGTGCTCGAAGGAGAGGTCCTGCAGGCCCTTCCTACCTACAGCTGTCAGACTTTATTATCTAACCGGTGCTGCTCATAGAGGCCGTATTAAACATCTCAACTTTGCATAATAGAGATTGTCCCCTCAAATACACAACTAACACAATGACAATTATTATCGAGGGTGGCAACAACAGTGATGATTCAAATGTGAAATATACTGTCTGGGTCCATATTTATATTCTACCAGGTAATTTATCTAACTGTAATCCTGTTGATACCATCTACCATAGCTGCAATGCTCCTGCACTGTGTATATAACTGTGTGCATATGTATATTTATTTACTGCTTTGGCTAACCATTTCTTATCTTATTATCTTATTTACTATTGCTCTGAGTGCTGCTATCCCTTTGCTGCTGCAATCTTGGAATTTCCCCACTATGGGACTAACATTACCCCAGTTTTAGCTTCTTTACATTGGCTCCCACTAAAATATAGAATTGAATTCAAGATTTTACTCCTAACTTATAAAGCCCTTAATGGTCTGGCTCCTTCTTACCTGCAAGAACTCATAGTTCCCTATCATCCAATCAGAGCTCTGCGCTCCCAAAAATCCAAGCTACTGGTGGTCCCCAAGGTCTCCAGAAGTAGATTGGGAGGTAGAGCTTTCAGTTATCAAGCTCCCCTCCTGTGGAACCATCTTCCCAGTTCAGTTTGGGAGGCAGACACTCCCTCTTTATTCAAGAGTAAGATGAAATCATTTCTCATTGATTAAGCCTATAGTTAAAAAATGTTGCCACTGCCAGGCCTTTACCCGTATGTGGAACCTAACCCGGCTTGATGCTGGAAGGTCTGGCTGTGAATGTTAATGTTGAATTGTATTTGTTATGTTTGCTTTGAATGTAGCTACTGCCAGGCCTCTTACTTTTTACCTCCTTTTTTCAACCCAACCGGTCGAGGCGGATGGCAGTCTTCTATGAGCTATGGTTCCGCTCAAGGTTTCTGCCCGTTAAAGGGAAGTTTATCCTCGCCTGTGTCACCGCAGTGCTTGCTCTTAGGGGTCTCTGCCGAGTTCTATAAATTTGAGAGCGTGGCCTAAACCCACCCTTTTTTGTAAAGTGCCTTGAGATGGCCTGTGTTGTGATTTGGCGCTATATAAATAAAATTGAATTGAATTGAAATTGAATTAATAAAGGCTTATCTTTTCTTATCTTATTCAAGATTCAAAAATTCAAAGATTTTATTTGTCAATACTACCATACATACAGGACATACAGGAGAATTGAAATGGCATTTCTCTCTCTCTTCGGTGGTGTGCACAATATGAAAAAAGAAAAAGAAAAGGAATAAGGCTGGAAAAACAACAACAGCAGTCTATGTACAGTAATGCTACGTGTAGTGCAAATGGCAACAAAACATAGACCCAGACCTCCCATAGTGCAAATAAAGATAAACGATAAATGATGAGACCCAGCAATCCTATATATAGAAAAGTAGAGCAGTAATACTCGTAGATGCAAGTTCAATGCAGTAGTGTAGGTGCAGACAGTGACAGATAGGACTGCACATGATCAATAGCAATGACAACAGCAATGGATATGGTATTTGTGCAAATGGTTGCAGTAACGTGCAGAGACACACAGCAACTAATGTATTACTGTTGGTGTACCAGTCTTTCTGTGCCAACAGCTGAGGTAGTTATTGTGCGGGTGAGTACGTTATAGTTGGGGGGTTGGGGGGGTGGACAGAGTTCAGGGTCCTGATGGACTGAAGAACAAAGCTATTTGGCAGTCTTTTGGAGCTGGCCCAGAGGCTCCAGTACCTTTTCCCAGAGGGCAGGGGGCTGAAGAGGGAGTGTGAAGGGTGGGAGGTGTTGCCTGCAATGTTGATGGCTCTGCGGGTGAGGTGGGTGAGGTAGCTGTCCGAGAGGGGGGGGAAGAGGGGTACCGATTATCTTGCTGGCTGCTTTCACTGTGTGTTGTAGAGTCTTCCGGCAGGAGGCGGTGCAGCTTCCGTACCACACCATGATGCAGTTGGTGAGGATGCTCTCAATGGTGCCCCAGTAGAATGAGCACATGATGTTGGGTGGGACTTGTGCTCTCAGTTTGTGGAGAAAGTGGAGGCAAGTTTGAGCCTTCTTGACCAGTGATGCAGTGTTGTTGGACCAGGTGAGGTCCTCAAAGATGTACACCCCCAGGAACTTGGTGCTGCTCACCAGCTCCACAGCTGCACCATCGATGATCAGAGGGGGTTGCTGTGTGTGTCCCCTCCTGAAATCGACCACAATCTCTTTGGTTTTTCCCACGTTCAGGAAGAGGTTAATGTCTTTGCATCCCTGGACCGGTTGGCTCACCTTCTTTCTGTAGTTGGCCTCCTCATTGTTGGTGATGGGGCCCACCACCGTCGTGTCATCCGCAAACTTGATGATGTGGTTGGTGTTGTAGGCTGGTACACAGTCATGGGTCAGCAGGGTGAAGAGCAGCGGGCTGAGCATGCACCCTTTTGGGGCCCCTGTGCTCATGTGATGGTCTGGGAGGTGTTGCTGCCAACCCACACATTCTGTGGCCTCCCTGTGAGAAAGTCCAGTACCCAGTTGCAGAGAGAGGTTTTGAGTCCCAAGTGTCTGATTTTTTGTATTAGGTGCTGGGGGATGATTGTGTTGAATGCTGAACTGATGTCCAAGAACAGCATTCGCACGTAGGAGTTCTTTGAGTCCAGATGAATGAGGGCTGGATGGAGAGCAGAGGCGATGGCATCTTCTATGAATTTGTATGACCTGTATGCAAACTGAGATGGGTCGTGGGGGGGGGGGGGTGTGGATGGGCTTGATGTTCTGCATGACTAGCTGCTCGAAGCACTTCATTATGATGGGGGTCAGTGCTACTGGCCAGTAATCATTGTAGCTGGATGGGACGGGCTTCTTTGGGACTGGTATTATGATGGCAGTTTTAAGACGTGGGGACAACAGCTTGAGTCAGGAAGATGTTGAAGATGTTGAGCAGGATATTCTTGAGCTCCTCTACACAGTCCTTCAGGACGCGACTCAGTGTGTTGTCTGGTCCAGCTTCCTTGTGTGGGTTGATCCTGCAGAGGGTCCTCTTCACACTAGCCAGATCCAGCCTTATGGCCTGCTCGTCTGGAGGAGGAGTGCTCTTCCGTGCCGGTGTGCTGTTTCGTACTTCAAAGCATCCGAAGAAATCATTTAGGTAGTTCAGCAATATGATGTCACTCGCACAGGTTTGAGGTGGAGGTTTGTGGTTGGTGAGGATCTGTATGCCATGCCAGAGGGAATGCGCATCTCTGGTGTTGCTGAAGTGGCCGGATATTTTCTTGCTGTACTGTCATTTTTCCTCCTTGATGCCATGGGACAGGTTGGCCCTAGCTATTGTTAGTCCTGCAGTGTCACCGGCCCTGGAGGCTGTGTCCCGAGCCCTCAGAAGCCTGTGGACCTCTGCTGTCATCCATGGCTTTTGGTTGGCACAAACAGTGATAGTTCTGCAGTGACTGACATCATCAATGCATTTAGCTATGTATGCTATGATAGCCTCTGTGCACTCCTCTAGGTTTGTGTGTCCATTGTGAGTGGTTGCGTGCTTGAAAGTGTCCCAGTCTGTAGTGCTGAAGCAGACTTTCAGAGCATCAGAGGCCCCCCTCTGGCCATACACGTACCTGCTTTTTTGTTGGTCTGATTGTTTTCACTCGGTTTGTATGCAGGCCTTAACAAGATGGTGATGTGATCAGAGAGACCCAGGTGGGGAAGGGGGTAGACTCTGTATACTTTTTTTTTTGTTGTGTACACCAGGTCCAGCAAATTGTCTCCTCTTGGTGGAAAGTTGACATGTTGGTGTAGATTGGTAGGAGGGCCTTTAAATCTGCACGGCTGAAGTCTCCTGCTGTGATGAGGAATCCATCTGGATGCGCTGTTTGTGTCACACTGATGGCCTAATAGAGTTCTTTTAGTGCTATACTCCTCTCGCCGATGGTAGTAGGCAGGGCATACACAGTGACTAGGAGGACAGATGAAAATTCTCTCGGAATGTAAAAGGGTCGGCACTTGATGATCATAAACGCCACCAATGATGTCACATCTTGGCATCAAGCCTCACTGATGTAAACACAAATGCCTCGCCCACGGGTCTTCTCTCCGTCCATGAACACTCTGTCAGCACGGTAGCATTTTAGCCCTGCTAACTGAATGGCAGAGTCTGATATATTGTCATTTAACCACGTTTCCGTAAAGACAAAAACATAGCAGTTCCACACATCACGTTGTGCAGTTCTCAGGAAAAGTATGTGGTCTATTTTCTTGTCTAGTGAGCGTCCATTGGCCGGAATGAGGGAAGGAACTGGCAGTCTGTGTGGGCTAGTGGTTAGCTTCGTTCAGATACCTCCACGTTTACCTCTCTTTTGTCACCGCTCACACCATCTACGGCATCTCCATTTGGGATGAGACACAGCAGTCAAGTCCAGGGGTGTGGAGGTCTGGTGGAGGAGATCTAGGCCACACAGTTCCTCTGTAATGCTCTGATCCAGGGCGTAATGTTTGGTCATATTCCTTATCTCCAGAAGGCTGTGGCAACTGTAGCTTGTGCACAGTATCATATACAGACATTAAACACGTGAATATATACTTAGGTGCAATTTAAACAACAATAAGTGATGCAAACACGAAGAGAGAAGAGAGGCCGCTGCGTGTTCCTGCACCACCTGCATGTTCACGTGCCACATTTTTATCTTATCTTATCTTATCTTATCTTATCTTATCTTACCTTATCTTATCTTATCTGACAGGAGTCGTCCTCTTTGGTGCTTCACCTCTAAGCCAACCACAGCCCATAGCAGCCTATAGTTAGCTTACCAGCTACTAACCCCCAACATGTGTACAATCTGTGTCTATTTGTAATAAAGTTATAGTTCAGCAACGCCTGTCTCCACTGTCCTATTTCCAGACATAATTGGCGACGAGGAGAAAACTTGGTCTTCGGGAGGAAAACTAATCATTTTCCCAAAGATGGAAGAGTGTCTGGCACCACTTCCATTGTTCCTCACGACCCCAGGCAAGCCCCCCATTCAATGGCCCCTTGGTTCGAGTTGTTCCACACTTATTCGGCAGCGATGAACCTAGGACCGTGAGCAATTCTACTTCACTGCCTGGGTGCTGAGGGTCAGTGGATATTTAACACCTGAGGACAAGCGGACACATATCAGGAATGCATTGCATTGCTGGCTGGACACTTTACGCTGCACGAAAGCATACTGGCAAAGAGAGTTCATTTCCGCCAGCGCTGACAGCGAATGGGGGAGACAACCCAACAGTTCATCGCAGACCTCTGGTCTGGTAAACACATGTGAGTTTGGCTGTTTGGAGGATGAAATGGTGCGGGACCAGCTAGCGGAGCACACCAACAACCCGTGGCTGCAGGCCAAGCTAATTGGGGTGCCCGACGACCTACCGTTGGTGAAGGCAGTGGAGCTGGCGTTCCAGTTGAAGGCCGCCGACAGACTAACATTGCAACTACTGTAGGTGAGCCACAACAACAATTCTCGCTAGCTTATGCAGTTACCCCAGCAGAAGTACCTGTCAACACCCCGACTCACTTGGAGGACACCGAGTTGAATGCTACGTGGGAACGGAACATCATGGGACACCATTCGTTCCATAACTGCGGATCCCCGAAGCATCAAGACGGTGCGCATTGCTGCCCGGCCAGGGGGCAGAGATGCAGATATATGGCCAGTTATATGGCTACAGGGACACACGTATCAGCTTGGTAGGGACCGTGTTGCTGGCAGGTCGCTACGGGTCAACAGCCCTCCCAGCATTCATTGTCCAGGTGGCTGCACACGGGGATAATATCCTGGGTTGTGACCTGTTTTGTGAACTGGGTTTTACCATCTGCAACAACCTGGGACTCTTTTGGAATGCTGATGTTGGGAGCGCAACACGCCCGGACGGGGATACAGCTGCTCCGAGTTTGAGACCGCAGGGAGAGGACAGCGGGAAGGAAGGGCAGAAACTCATCCCGTATCTGCACCCGGCATAGATAACAAGGGGCCGCCGCAGGGCAGCAGCATGGAGAGTTTGTGGCCCAGCAGGATCCAGTGGGACAACGCCAACCGGGGATACATCCTGCCACTGACATAAGATAAGATAAGATAAGATAAGATAAGCCTTTATTAGTCCCACAATGGGGAAATTCCAGGATTGCAACAGCACAGGGATAGCAACACTCAGAGCAACAATCAGAAGGCAAGAAAAAACAAGAGCAGCTAGTATACATATGTACATATTACTATAAATATATATATATATATATATATATATATATATATATATATATATATATATATATATATATATATATATATATATAGACACACAGTGCAGAGCATTGTGGTTGGTGGATGTGCAGCAGAAAGTCTAAGCTCTCTCTCCGCGGATGTGGCGGGCCTGCTGGATGTCTTTGGGCATGATGGTGACCCTCTTGGCGTGGATGGCGCACAGGTTGGTGTCCTCGAAGAGACCCACCAGGTAGGCCTTCGCTGGCCTCCTGCAGAGCCATGACGGCGGAGCTCTGGAAGCGCAGGTCGGTCTTGAAGTCCTGTGCGATCTCCCTCACCAGGCGCTGGAAGGGCAGCTTACGGATGAGCAGCTCCGTGGATTTCTGGTAGCGACGGATCTCTCTCAGATCCATGGTACCGGGCCTGTAACGGTGAGGCTTCTTCACTCCGCCGGTGGCCGGAGTGCTTTTCCGAGCAGCCTTGGTGGCCATCTGCTTCTGGGGGCTTTTCCTCCAGTAGATTTATGGGCGGTCTGCTTGGTTCTTGCCATCGCTCTTTATTATTCTGTCTTATATTTCTTGCACGCCGCCTAAACTCCAGCCCGGCACCCGCGTCGTTTTTGCTTCAGTTCCCCGGTATGTCGAGTTTCTCCGTTAGCACCGGGTGGCAGTTGAGTGCTAGCTAGCTCTTCCCTGCTGTATCATCTCCTGCTGTAGACAGTGGCTCCGTCCGCCGACTCGGGAGACCTTTGGGGCGATCTGTGTGTCCGTGGTATATATAGAGTGAAAAGTGTGCCAGATCAGAAAGTTATCACCGGATCAGAAAGAAGAAGGAAGATAAAAAGACTCAGAATTGAGCCGCTGTTGCAAAAGGCAGCCAACTCGTGTGGCGCCGGAACCGGAAGGGGTTAAGGCCTGCATACAAACCCAGAGTGAAAACAATCAGACCAACAAAAAAGCAGGTACGTGTATTGCCAGAGGGGGGCCTCTGATGTTCTGAAAGTCTGCTTCAGCACTACAGACTGGGACAGTTTCAAGCATGCAGCCACTCACAATGGACACACAACCCTAGAGGAGTACACAGAGGCTATCGTAGCATACATAGCTAAATGCATTGATGATGTCCATGAAGGATATGTCACCACAACAGCAACGCCATGTGCGGTGGAACCGATCGCTGCTCACAGTGCTGGAATGGGTTCGGGTCCAATGATCTGGACTCTTGGATCCACAGGGGGTCGCGTCATCGGTAATGAGAATTGCTGCACATTTGGGGCCAGCCACTTTCCAGCTGGCTGATGGCTTGAGATGGCATGCTAGCAGTTTGCAACAGGTGAGAACAGCTGCCCAGGAGTCGATCCAGCCAGTGTGGGACCCAGGCTGGGACTTTATAGCAGGACCACCAGACCCACCGTGCTCAGCGCCTTCAGGGCCACGCCCATGAGAGTCTTCCAGGGGCCTCCAACCTGTAATCTCAGCGGTGACTGTGTCTGGGACTGTTCAGCAGGGCATGACTGCTTTAAAGTGGTAGAATAATCCACACTGTTGTGCAGGGTCAACCAGTGGTCTACCTGGTGGCCCAGGTTCTATTCTTGTTTAAAAAAAAAAAAGAGAGAGTTGCTGTGATTTGAAATGTTCTGAGTTTTTCCAAGGGGGAGGTAGATGTTAATTATACTGTAAATATTAACAGACGGGCAGTGCAGTCGTGAGGATGCAGGCAGGGTGACATCATCACGCCATGTTTACTTAAGGGGACTGTTGGTGGCAGTCGTCCTCTTTGGCACTTCACCTCCAAGCCAATCACAGCCCGTAGCAGCCTATAGTTAGCTTACCAGCTACTAACCCCCAACACGTGTACCATCTGTGTCTATTTGTAATAAAGTTATAGTTCAGCAACGTCTATCTCTACTGTCCTATTTCCAGACATAACACCAATGTTAAGCCAGAATAAGAAGAGGAAGCTATGTCAAGCCAGGTGTAGATAGTTGGGATAAGTGCACATTAATGGCAAACTTAAAGGTCTGATGACACGTTTTTGACTTCATCTAATTTTTCAACACATACTGTAATACAATATGACAAAATAGGTTGGTCAGTGCAGTTCTAAGTCAAACAGGCTTTTTTCACGCGAATATCCAATGTTTTCATGAACGCCACATCACCAATTGCGTCAGTGGCTGGAAAACGTTGTAATGTCATCGACAGAACACAGCGCTTGGCTGCCCATTGTACACACAGGATGGAAGCAGTAGAAAACATCAATGATGGTTCCAGCACATGTAGTCTGGAATTGGTTTGTGTTGTCCAGTCTTCAGATGATTATAGTTCCGAAGAATGGGATGACACTGAAGAATCTGGGGGCATCAGACTGCATAGGTTTGATCCGTGCCAAGCGGGCATTGTGCCAAGGGAGTCAGACTCAGAGAGTGACGGTGGAGAGGCACACATTCCTGCCGCAGCAGCAGCGGCAAACACACAGCAGGGGAACACTGAGTGTTATGCTTTTGTTACAGATATTGTACCAAATTATTTGTTCATAAATATAATTTATTTAAACCCGATTTTTCAATAAAATCATAGCAGTGTATTCTCTGTGGCTCAGGCATTGGGTTTATTATGTATTTATGTATTATGTATTATCTGGAGAATCCTGCGCGTAAATCCATTCATCATGACCCTCCGTGCACTCTTACGCAGGGAACGGAGAGGAGGATGAAATAATGAGGATTTATGTGCAGGGTACACCACATCACATTTAATACAGAAAGACAGACAATTTCCAAAAAGGTGAAGATGTACAAAAAACACAAACACACTTACTGACGGCATTCGGGGGCCAGGATCGCCCAGAGAACAAACGAGAGGAGACGTGTCAGCCACAGGTGCGCCCCAGAGCTGACATCACTTCAAGGACACACGAGAACCACGGCGAACATGGAGTGACTAACACGTCGTGAGAGTGCTGAAAATAATGGCAGACACAATAACAGCACAGATGACAATACTATGGACCAGCAGTGCATGACTGGCAAATGACCGTTAAGTACACGCACTGCTGGTGATGGTGTGATGAGAAGCACCTGGGCGAGGACCGGGAAAGATAATCAGCGGGATTTTTAATCAGCTGGTGATAATGATAGAGGGGACGTGGCCAGACCGACAACCGTCAGCATGCGATCACAAAAAGTAGGTCAAAGCTGCGTGTAAATTCATTAATCCTTCCCCTCCCCGTGTGCTCCTCTTGCGTAAAAGCGCACGAGGAGCACACAAGGAGGCTTATGACAGTTGGAGCTGAAGCGTGTGATGTGGTCTTTCACAGCCTGCTGTTTATCTAAGCCTGCGACACAACGCAAAGGCATAGCCATAAAATTAAAACAAGAAACCAGAGAAACTGTGAGCTACAAAGCTGCTGTCATTCCAGTCAACAACACCAGCATCTGTTCTGTCGCTTACGTGATGGTGGTGCTGCCCTTCATTCGGTGGGCGGCACCACAGTCCAGTCAGCGGCTGCGTTTTTTTGATAACTAGTTTATGCAGGTGCGGTTGTAAATATTATATTGATCATCAACAATGAGTTCTGGGTTTACAAAACATGCTAAAAAATATCAAAATTGTGTCATCAGACCTTTAAACAGACCACACGACTGATCACAGAATCACTGACCCTACTGCAGATAAGACAGTAGGAAAAACACGAGCACTATATTTCTCACCAGCAGACGGGGTGGACTGGGACAAAAAAATGGCCCTGGCATTTTTGGTCCCGGCGGCCCACCATGATCAGTCAAACAACAACAGCACAGATGGTCCAGTTAAACATGTGCAAGTCTTGTGCCATTCCCCAAAGCAACAGTAAAGCTGAGTAGTAGGTTAAAAAAACAACAACTCATGACTGACTTTAGTAGACGTCAATTATCCCCAATTGGAGGAAGTCATTTGACTCAGAGAAAGGAAATTCAGACACTGAAAATATCTCATTATGCTGAACATAAACTACAAGAGATGGAGAATGATATTAATCCTAATAACCACTTCTTCAATAAAATTCATAATCACTGTGAATACTATACTGAAAAGCAATTCAAAAGTCAAGTGCAAGTAGATGGTAAACTTGTCATGAACGGGGTTGATGTCTCAATCCCGTTCCATGACCGGTGGCTGTAATTTCCTGATTGTTGCTAATTATTCCCAGCTGGCAGGTTATTGGAGCCTCTGAGCCTGGGCTCCCTGCCAGTCTCTAGCCACGCCTCCTCCTCTCTCTCTCTGCCAGGCACTTAACAGCTGATTGCCATCACCTGGGTGTTTCACACATACACATACACACACATGCCTGCACTCAAGCACACTCTCTCATGCATGCACATACACACACACTCACTCTTATACACTTACACGTACCCATGCAGAGACTCCCGCCGTGCACCTGCCTCCACTTGCCGCTCATTAGTCTATGGGGCTATTTATGTGCGGCAGTGGTAGCACTCGGTGTGTCGACGTTAGTCTACATTTGATGTGCAGGCTCGCTCATTGTTGGTTCCTCTTCCCTGTTGGACTATGCTCGGTGTTGTTGTTTCCAGAGCCAGTTCCGCTCCAGCCCGGTATGTAAGTCTTCCTCTTTATTATTACTAGCCCTTTCTCTCCGCTGACCAGTTCCGTCTAGGAGCACGTGGGGCTTATTCCTCCTCTCCAACCAATGGAGTTTGTAGCCGGTCATCTTTATCATAACTTATTTTGGAACTGTTTTTCACTGGACACTTTGTATGTTTTTCTGTTTAATAAACACATTTCACTTCACCTGCATTTGGGCTCGTACCAATTCATTTGTGCATTGCGCAATTACGCAGCGTACATGACAGTACGCCGATGCCATAAAGGAGCCCAGCGGTGAAGTAGCGTGTTGTTTTTTCACCTTTTTGTGTATGTTTATTTTACCTGTTTGGAGCTGGCCATGTCTCCGGGTCGTCAAGCTCGCCCATTGAGGGGAGGGTTGGCACCGGGTAGACCCAGTTTGGAGGAAGAATGAGCGGCGGATGTCGTTCAGAGCTATGTGGATGAGGCTCTAGAAGCTCGGGGTCCCAACCAGATATGGGAGTGTTTGCGTGGAGCCATGAGAGTCCAGAAGGCGCATCCCGGACTCAGGAGTTATCAACAGTATGCTGGACTGCATTCCTTGGTCCATGGCTGAGACCACAGCGGGTGCAGCCAGGGGCCAGCCTGGTTCCACTGTGGGTGCAACACAGCCCCAGCTGGGGCTCACCGCGGGACCGTGCCACACAGGGATACTGGAAGCCGAGTTGGGCTCCTCTGGGGGTTGCTGGTGTGGTCCGACCCAGAGAGGAGGCACGGTTGAGTGGAGTTCTGGGCAAACGTAAGCGACAAGACGGCCAAGGGCAGCTGCAGGTGGTGGCTGTTCAGGAGGATGGCTATCTTCAACTATCTGATGGCTCATGGCGGCATCCCAACGAGTTGTAGTGCACCAAGCAGGAGAAGGAGGTGTTTGGGCTGCGGCGTGAGCCATCCCTGGGCGTGAAGAGAATAAGGTGCACCGGAGGGAAGCCGTTGGATGGTTGTCCGGGGAATGGTTCCTCTACTGGGGCGGACTGATGTTTGGGGGTAATGTGTTTATCGCATGGTGCTGATATGAGTAATGATTAATTTGTATGGTGGGATTATTTGGGTGTTTTATGTTTTATTTTAGGAACATGGCAGTTTTTTTTTTTTGTTTAATGGATTATATTACAACAGAAATGGCAGAATAATCCGTCTGGCCATGTGGGGGTGGAATAGGAATCCACCTGCTCCCCCCTAGCCTTAGTTGTTTTGTGTGACTGTTATAGGCCCTGATATATTTCTGTTTAATTTAGTGCGTGATTCAGGTTCCAAATCGGGGAGGTTCTTGATTGTGTGTGTGTTTTGGACCATTTTGAAGGGGGGGGTGTTGCGTTGTTCTTAGGACATGTTATGATGTGACACGGGTGGTGGCTCCACCTTTCTGGTTCCGCCCCCATCTGGAGTATATGAGGGCTGTATGGAAGAGGGACGGTCTCTTTGACCTCAACTCTGCCTGATGGGAGTGTCTGTACTGTGCAGTGAGCCCATAATAAAGTCGTGTTCAGTTCCACCTACAGTCTCATCATTGACTCCTCGTTCACCGACATAACACAGGGAACATCCATCATTACTGTTATTGCAAAATTCAGTCTCTCAGACACTTCATTCAGCCTGGGTGAATTTTACCATGACATTAATTAATTAAAAATTAAAAGAATGCAACACAGAAAAATGTTTTCATTCCAGGTTTTTTGTGGGCCCCTCCCTGCAGTGGGTCCTGGGTAAAGAGTACCCTTTTCCCCAAAAATCCAATGACCCTGGGCCTGCCAGAGTCCAAAGACCACCTGGCGAAGGAAGACAGTCTGTCAGGTGGTCTGCCAAAGTCCAAAGACCACCCGGTGAAGGAAGACAGTTTGTCTGGTGGCTGGTCAAGGTCCGCGGGCCACCATTTGACAAAACACAGTTTATTTGGTGGCCATCCAGAGTCCCAGGACCACTAGATGGAGGGGAGTGGCAGGTTGGGTGGCCTACCCAAGTCCCTGGGCCACAAGATGGGGGAGTACGGTATGCTGAGTGGCATACCAAGGTCCTGGGCCACCAGATGGGTGAACACAGAGCTGGGTCCCGGAACTTGTGACAGGGAGGTGCAGAGCCAAAACAACAGCTGCTGAGGTGTCGGCAGCAGGGGAGCTCAGGAGACAACTGCTGTGACACGTCACGCTCAGGAGAGAGCAACTGTGGCACGTTGAGCTCAGGACACGATGACTGGGGAGCACTGACCACAGAGGGAGATGATGACTGGGGAGTGCTGACCACAGAGGAAATGCACTGGGGTGTGGTGACCTCCGGATGAGACAGCTGGGGCATGCTGACCTCTGGATGAGACGGCTAGGACATGCTGACCTCTGGATGAGATGACAGTGGGGGCGCACCGGCCTTTGGATGAGATGATGGTGGAGGTGCACCATCCTCAGGAGCTGATGGTTTGAGCACACTGACCTCAGGAGCTGATGGCTGAGAGCGAGCCTCCAGGAGCACAGGCAGCTGAGGTGGAGCAGGTCCTCCTGTGGCTCCACCATCAACCTGGCCCCCTCTGGCCAGGGAGGAAAACAGGAGGTCAGTGAGGAGACACCACAGTTATGTAAAAATTTATTTTGGACAGTTAGCAGAATCTTTTCAGTTAACCAACCAATAACACAACATAACAAAAATAATTTTTTTGTAAGTTGTCTGTGTTTTTTCAACTGATTTAAGATAATTTTGCACCGCTGAATCCGAAAATGACATCTGTTTCTCTCGATCAGGTCAGGTTTTTATGTTAAGTTATAAGCAGTTGTACAGCAGTTGTACAGGTGTACTGTAAATTGAATAGTAGACACTGATAAAGGTAAGTACATGTAAATTGAATGTTACATCATCATTGTTCAAAATTCAGAGAATTTCAAGAAATAAAAAAGAATTTTGCATCATAAAAAGTGAAAATACCCGTACATGTAAACAAAAACGTAAGAAAACATGTGGCCATAGTCCAAAAAGTTGACCTGATTGAGCAAAACCAATGTGATTTTTGGATTCAGCACATCAAAATTGTCCTAAATCAGCTAAAAAAAACTTAGACAATAAATTTGGTGTTGACAAGTGTGATCACAGAAGAAATACTATTTCTCAGCTTAACTTTTATTGAACCACGCAGGGAGTCAGTGAACATGGCCGTGGGTCTTTTCCAGCCCCCTCTCATGGAAAAGACCCAGAACAAAGAACAGCACAGCTACAAAAAGGCTTCCAGTTAGTGGGTGTTTCCCAGTAACTTTCCAACAATATGATGACCATCGTCCAAACTAGTTAGAACCGGTACATTCAGTGTCCAAATGGCTTCAGACGTCATCTCAGCTCTTTATGACTTCCATCCTGTTGGTTTCTGTCTCTCCAGATGTCTCTTCTTTCCCCATGCCCATATATGGAAACAGGAACAGAAACTTTCCTGTGGAGCTTGTATGTGTGTGTGCATGCATGTGTGTGAGCTTGTGTGTATGTGTGTAAGCAACTGATGTGTATATACAGTATAGTGTATGTGTGGGTCTGACTTGTGTGTGTGTGTGTGTGTGTGTGTGTGTAAAAGATATGTGTATGCAAGCACTTTGTGTAATATCTAATTAACTAATCTTCACTATTTACTTGTTATAACAATTATCAGCCGCAGAAACTGGTGGGGAGGACCCAGAGGCAGATGGAATCTGCACTTGGGTACCTCCCACCCCTTCCACCAGGAGTAAGGCAAGTCTTTTCTAAAACTGATGTTGAAGATAATGGAAAAAGTACTTGCCTTAACTCCTGGTCTCCTGCTGCTGGAGTGATGACCTCAAGATGAGGTGCACATGAAGCAGCAGTGGAATCTGGTGATGCAGGCTGATCAGCAGTGAGCCCAGATGACCCAGGCTGATAAGCGACAACACCCAACAATGATGGCTGACCAGCGACAACACCAGACGATGAAGGCTGACCAGCAGGAGGAGCTGCAGGCAATGCAGTCAACTGCAGGAGTGTGCACGTGGAGAGGAGCAGTCTCTGCAGGGGTGTGCATATGGAGAGGAGCAGACTCTGCAGGGGCGTGCACGTCAGCTTGTGAGGAGGGAGGATGAGGAACAGCAGCTGAAGAGGAAGGCTGGAAATGAGCAGCGGCTGCTGGGGAGTGTATCCCTTCGAACTTAGAGGCCATGGTGGTGGAGACGACCTCAGGAGGAAAAGGAAGAGTAAAGGTGAAAGGTGGCATGGAAATGGCAGCAGAAATGGGTGCCTGCTGTGAGTGGGAACCCTCGCTTGGACCAAGGCAGGATGCTTCATTAATAAGTGTAAAAACAAATGAAAGTACTTGCCTTGCTCCACCCTCTGCCGCTGCTGGAGCTGCCCCTGACAATCCGAGGAAATTCCTCTGAGCGGCTGCAGGAAACTATTGGCAGAGGAGACAGCCTTCAGAAACACTGCTTGCACAGGCGAGACGGCCCTGGAACAAGCTGCTGAGACACCGACCTCAAGAGGAGCTGCTGGACCACCGACCTTGAGAGGGGAAGCCAGTGAAGCTGCAGGTGAGAAGGTAGGGAGTGAAGCAGTGGTTGAGGCATTTTCTGGCGATGCTGTGGATGTGATCTCTGATTTTTGGCCGGAACGGTGAGGGGAACAGTGTTTCCTTAGAACTCGCTCCGTCGCTGGCCTCTTTGAAGCCGATTGGTCCTCTCATGCAGGGAATAAGACCTCAGGAGTGAGCCAGGGCTTATAATCCAATAAGATATCTTCTTGCGAGAGGACCACCTGCCTCCGCTCCTCCTGCTCCGTGGTGTCCACTGTCGTGGCTGGTGGAATGGAGGTGGTGGGCAGTGTAGGAATGACGGGGAAGGCAGAAGGTGGCTTAGCGGGAGCTGGAGAAGGGGTCACTGATCTGGAGCCAGGCAGGGAGAAGTTGTGCGATGAACCCAAATGCCTGAGCAGGTCCCAAAGTCGGGATATGCTTGCATGTAGTCTAGCTAGCTCAGGAACATGCAACAGGTCTGAGTGGCTGAGAAGGAGTTCCTCCACTTGCAACAGATTCCCCAATCCCTCCAGCAGACTGGGATAATCGAAAAACCGGTTCATAAGACGGGAGAACTGGTTTACAACCTCCTCTACTACCTCCAGGCTCGATACCCCCCTCCTCCTGCCGATTTCTCCCACTGAGTCTTTAACTGACAGCATCCTACTGTCATATTTGCCCCTCCAGGGCTTAATGATGGACTCAAATGCTGGGTCACATTTTGGCATATTTATTAACAAAATGAAAGGAACGGCAGCTTGTGGGCTGAAACACAGAATTACGCCTTAACTCAGACACAACTTGTAAATGACAACACGGCTAGACGTGGTAGATAATGATGAGGATGCCGTACTGAGGGTAGGGCATGAGGTGTACATATAGGGCAGGCAATAATTAGATGATGAGGTGCAGCTGCGAACAATTAACAACAAAAGGACCAACAAAAGGAACAGCAATTAACTAAGGGCGCTGTCACAATAAGTAAACACAAGATGATGAGCAAGACAGGATAAATGCGATAATAATACAAAGGATAAACAATAACTAAGGGTGATGGCAGAGTAACACTAATGACAACTAAGGTGAGACATAATTCAAAGAGTGGGACATGTTTGCAACCATGTCCTCCATGATAGAACCATCCAAACCAACCAACCAAAAAAGGATGTGGCATATGTGCTGACTGCCTTTAGCTTACCAGCAGTGTCTGGTTGCAGTTAAACTTCATGAACCACGAGATGAAGATGATGCTGTGAGTTCTCTAATTAAAATCACAATCATAAGATAATAATGGTTTGCATTTATATAGCGCTTTTCAAGAAACCCAAAGCGCTTTACAATGAAAATCCATTATTCATTCACTCCATAGATAGACACTGGTAGTGGTAAGCTACTACTGTAGCTTAACCTGCCCTGGGGCAGACTGACAGAAACATGGCTGCCAATCCACGCCAACAGTCTCTCTGACCACTACCCAACATTTAAGCACATTCATACCCAGTGTCCCGGACACTGGAGGCAAGGTGGGTAAAGTGTCTTGCCCAGGGACACAATGGCAGGATGGCTGGGGAGAGTGGGATTCAAACCACCAGCGCTCTGGTTATTGGATAACCCGCTCTAGCTCCTGAGCACTGCCACCCACATTTCCCTCTTCCATTCCATTTTTGCTGAGCACCAAGTTGGATGGTAGGAAGTTCCACTTTTTTATATGGGTTTTGGCATGACCCAGCCAGGACTTGAACCCCGACCTCCCGGTTGTGGGGCGGATGCTCTACCCCTAGGCCACCACTTTGGTAGTTCTGACACGACGTCCTGTCAGAACTGTTAATACAAGTTCTATTGAACATGCCGGGGGGAGGCATATCTGTAAGAGCCAAGTGCACAACTACAGATGAAGAGACTGCTGATAGACTCAAGAAGGCCTGAGATGTCATATGATGCCTCTACCCAATGTACTTAAAGACACAAATCTGGCAGAAGCCAGAATAAGACTGAACGAGAGAAAGTTTTTGGATCTGAATTTAGAAATGGAAAAAAAATGCAAGATACTTAGAAAACTGGACCTGGAGATCCAGAAACTGAAAATGTGACTGAATATCTCATTACACACTGTAACCATGTCTGTAAAACTATGTATTCATCTTATTTTTCCTCTCCAGCTTCAAGATGACAAGTACATTATCCAGTACACTATTTTAATAGAGCTAGTTTAAATGAAACTAATCAAATCAAATCAAATCAACTTTTATTGTCATGTTGCTGTATATACAACTGTAGTGCAGGCAAGATGAAATTATGTTTCTCTAGGCATCCATATAAGTAAAAAGAACATAAGTTAAGAAACACTCACACACACCCTCACCCCCCACCCCAACACAGCTATTCACACATCCCTCAGACACACTTGAAACTAACTAGAACTACAGTATATACAGTGGGGCAAAAAAGTATTTAGTCAGCCACCAGTTGTGCAAGTTTTCCCACTTAAAAGATGGGAGAGGTCTCCAATTTTCATCATAGGTATACCTCAACTATGAGAGACAAAATGAGAAAAAAAAAATCCAGAAAATCACATTGAAGGATTTTTAATGAATTAATTGGTAAATTCCTCGGTAAAATAAGTATTTGGTCACCTACAAACAAGCAAGATTTCTGGCTCTCACAGACCTGTAACTTCTTCTTTAAGAGGCTCCTCTGTCCTCCACTCGTTACCTGTATTAATGGCACCTGTTTGAACTCGTTATCAGTATAAAAGACACCTGTCCACAACCTCAAATAGTCAGACTCCAAACTCCACTATGGCCAAGACCAAAGAGCTGTCAAAGGACACCAGAAACAAAACTGTAGACCTGCACCAGGCTGGGAAGACTGAATCTGCAATAGGTAAGCAGCTTGGTGTGAAGAAATCAGCTGTGGGAGCAATTATTAGAAAATGGAAGACATACAAGACCACTGATAATCTCCCCCGATCTGGGGCTCCACGCAAGATCCCACCCCGTGGGGTCAAAATGATCACAAGAACGGTGAGCAAAAATCCCAGAACCACACGGGGGGACCTAGTGAATGACCTGCAGAGAGCTGGGACCAAAGTAACAAAGGCTACCATCAGTAACACACTACACTGCCAGGGACTCAAATCCTGCAGTGCCAGACGTGTCCCCCTGCTTAAGCCAGTACATGTCCAGGCCCGTCTGAAGTTTGCTAGAGAGCATTTGGATGATCCAGAAGAGGATTGGGAGAATGTCATATGGTCAGATGAAACCAAAATAGAACTTTTTGGTAAAAACTCAACTTGTCGCGTTTGGAGGAGAAAGAACACCATACCTACTGTGAAGCATGGGGGTGGAAACATCATACTTTGGGGCTGTTTTTCTGCAAAGGGACCAGGACGACTGATCCATGTAAAGGAAAGAATGAATGGGGCCATGTATCGTGAGATTTTGAGTGAAAACCTCCTTCCATCAGCAAGGGCATTGAAGATGAAACGTGGCTGGGTCTTTCAGCATGATAATGATCCCAAACACACCGCCCGGGCAACGAAGGAGTGGCTTCGTAAGAGGCATTTCAAGGTCCTGGAGTGGCCTAGCCAGTCTCCAGATCTCAACCCCATAGAAAATCTTTGGAGGGAGTTGAAAGTCTGTGTTGCCCAGCGACAGCCCCAAAACATCACTGCTCTAGAGGAGATCTGCATGGAGGAATGGGCCAAAATACCAGCAACAGTGTGTGAAAACCTTGTGAAGACTTACAGAAAACGTTTGACCTCTGTCGTTGCCAACAAAAGGTATATAACAAAGTACTGAGATGAACTTTTGTTTTTGACCAAATACTTATTTTACCGAGGAATTTACCAATTAATTCATTAAAAAATCCTTCAATGTGATTTTCTGGATTTTTTTTCTCATTTTGTCTCTCATAGTTGAGGTATACCTATGATGAAAATTGGAGACCTCTCTCATCTTTTAAGTGGGAGAACTTGCACAATTGGTGGCTGACTAAATACTTTTTTACCCCACTGTACATATAATATACATAATATCCATAAGGTGCAGTAGCATGTATGAAAGATTCTGGATCAACTGTTCAGCATCCTAACAGCTTGTGGAAGGAAGCTGTTAATCAGTCTGGTGGTTCTGCCTCTGATGCTCCGGAATCGTTTGCCAGATGGCAGCAGTTCAAAGTGTTGCAGAATGCAGAGGGTGAGAGTGATCCTTGACAATGTTCAGTGCCCTGCTCCTACAACGGCTCTGAAAAAGTTCTTGGACAGAGGGGAGGGAAACTCCAATTACCCTCTCAGCTCCCTTAACTATCCTCTGCAGGGCTTTTTTGTCTGACATACTGTAGCTGGAGTACCATGTTGCAATGCAGTACGTCAGAACACTCTCCACCACACCTCTGTAGAAGGTCCTGAGGATGCAGATGGGGAGAGAGGCCTGTTTGAGTTTCCTCAAGAAGTGCAGTCTCTGCTGGTCCCGCTCCTGATCCCCAAGGAATTGTTGCTCCAGGTCAGGTCCTGTGAGATCTGCACTCTGAGGAACTTGATGTTCTCCACTGTCTCCACTAAACGACCGCTGATGCTGAGAGGGACATGTTCAGGTCATGACCGGCGGAAGTTGATAATTATCTCCTTTGTTTTGTCCATGTTGAGCACCAGATTGTTCTCCCTGCACCAGCCCTCCGGGTCTCTAACTTCTTCCCTGTACATTGTTTCTTCATCCCTCTGAATAAGTCCCACCACTGTGGTGTCGTCCGCAAACTTAATAATCTGGTTCCCCTCGTGTCTGGATACACAGTCATGTGTTAGAAGTGTAAACAACAGTGGACTGAGTATGCAGCCTTGAGGGGATCCAGTGCTCAGCGTGATAAGAGTTGGAGATGTTGTTTCCAACACGGACAGACTGAGGTCTCTCGGTCAGGAAGTCCAGGATCCAGAGACATGTGGCAGTGTTCAGACCGAGAAGGAGTAATTTCTCCACCACTCTCTGGGGAATAATGGTGTTAAATGCTGAACTGAAATCAATGTACAGGAGTCTGGCGTAGGTGTCTTTCTGATCCAGGTGGGTGATGACAGAGTGCAGGGTGGTGACTATAGCATCCTCCGTGGAGTGATTTGAACGATACGCAAACTGGAGCAGGTCATGTGATGCAGGGAGGCAGGCTGTGATGTGTGGTTTGACTAGCTGTTCAAAACACTTCATCACAATTGGTGTCAGTGCGAAAGGACGATAGTCATTCAGACAGGACACAACTGGTTTCTTTGCCACCAGTACTATGGTAGAGGTCTTAAAGCATCTGGGAACGATGGCCTGACTCAGGGAGATGTTATAAATGTCAGTCAGGACATCCGCCAACTCGCTCGCGCAGACTCTGAGCACACGTCCCGGGATGTTGTCCGGTCCTTCAGCTTTATTTGAGTTGACCCTAATTAGGGTCCTCCGTGTGTCTGCTGCGTTGATGATGATAGCTGGCCCAACAGATGGTGGAGATGGGCCATCCCTCCCTCTGATTGTCAGCTACAAACATGTTGGTGAATTCCATCGGCAGGTAGAATGGTCGGCAATTCACGATAAGGAACTCCGCCAATGGAGAGCAGTGTTTAGTTACTAAAGTGGCGTTAACACACCAGTTCTTGTTAATATAGATACATAGCCCCCCCCCCCCCCCCCGGCTCTTACCAGAGCTAGCAGCCTCCCTGTCCGCCTGGAACGATGTCATCCCTTCCAGCTGAATGGCCACATCTGGGATGTTGTCGTGGAGCCATGTCTCCGTGAATGCAAACACACAGCAGTCCCTCCACTCTCTCCGGGTTTCTCTCAGCAGACGCAACTCGTCCAGCTTGTTGTTGAGGGAGCGGACATTGGAAAGTAGGAGCAATGGTACTGTTGGTCTGGAGGGGTTAGCCTTTAGCCTAGCATGAATCCCGGCTCTCTTTCCTCTCCTTTGTTTGCGTTCACGCCACTTGCACTTCCTCCTCTCCTGGGTAGCTGCCAGCGAAACCTCCGATAGTATTGCATGCTGGCATAGAATGTCCAAGTCACACCCAAGCGCCGCAATTCTTGCAGTGCGCATTACCTTGATGCTTAATAAGGTCTCACAGTTGTAAGTTTTACAGAACGTACGTCTGGGATGATTAAAACACTCAAAACTCTCACACTCACTGATGCCTAGAGGGGGCACAGCGTCCATGCGTGCCGCCATCGTAATGCTTCAACTAACCTGTAATCTGGAAAGATAACAATGTGCTGTGACAATAATGTCATATAAATGCACTTACACAGGAACGTCACCAGACATTCATGATGTCAGTGACTGCAGTGATAGATAGATTGATACATAGATAGATAAACTTTATTAATCCCTGAAGGGAAATTGGTCTGTCTTAACAAACAAACAAACACATACACACCTAAAAAAATATATAAATATGACAAAACAGCTAAAAAACAAATCACAAGAATGCAATACACTAAACTACAGCACAGTTCAATGCACAGTTCTGGAGGCTATACTCGCAGGGGTGTCCAACCATGTGCCATGGAGAGCCAAGACCCTGCAGGTTTTACCTCCAACCAGTGTCTTCAACAGCAGATTTCTGTGAACTTCTTCCCACTGATTGCTGATAAGTGAAAACACCTGCTGAAGAGACTGGGTAGAAGAGAAAACCTGCAGGGTCTTGGCTCTCCATGGCACATGGTTGGACACCCCTGCTATACTGTATGCATGTTGTAAATTCTGGTAGCCTCAGGCAGAGAGGACCTGCTGTAGCACTCCTTTAAACATCTGGGCTGCAGTAGTCTGTTGCTGTGGCTGCTCCGTAGACTGTTCAGTGTGCTGTAGAGGGGGTGAGAGACATTGTCCATGATTGCTCTGATTTTATCCAGAATTTTGTCTCTGATCACCTCCTCCAGTGAAGCCAGCCTGGTGCCCATGACTGACTCAGCCTTTTTTAAGACTTTATTTAGTCTGAGGTGTGTATCATCACACCTCAGACAGTAATATAAATGTATATACTGTAAATATGAAAAGTGTAACACTGGGCCGGACAGTAATAATCACTATTACATGGATGATTTCGAAAATGGTTGGTACAAGAACAGTGGGCATACTTGAATGACAATGTATCTGTATTATTTCAATGCAAGATAAATCTTTCTGCAAATCTTTGAGTTTTATTCAATGCAGGATAATTAAAATGTTGCAACATATTTACAGTACACCATTTAATGACAGTGAAAAGCACTGATTTCTCAAAGGAGTGTTCCCTGCACTGACAAATAAGTCACTAGGATTAATCTTAGCCTAACTCTTTGCCTGCTCTGGACCAGGCTAGCTCCAGAGAATAAATCTCCGTAACAACTTGACTTGGCTTAATTTATCCTACTTTTATACAACCAAGTCTTAATCACTTGTGTCATGTACGGAGTCTGAGTCCTCTCTGCCAGACTCAGCTTCGTGGCACTGTTCTTTGCATTTATGTATTGCATTTACGTATGTATATTCATTGTATTTGTTGCCTTTGAGTTTCATTATTGTCTTTTTATGTTCCTATTTTGTGTTTTGAGTTCCATCATGTGTTCCACTGTCCCTCCCTCACCTGTCATTACCACCCAGCTGATTCTAATCACCAGTTTTGTTCCTTCTCCTGGTCCGGGTCCCGCACCTGTTTTCACTCAGGTTATCATTTTACTTTGTACTTATACTCAGTTTGTTCATTCAGTCCTCGCCGCTTCATTGAATGTCTGCATGGATGTTTTTCCTGTTATTAGCCCAGCCTCTGAAGTTTCTCCGCTTCTTCTGAGCACACCTTGCTCTGAGGCAAGTACTGTAAGTTTATCTTTGTTTGGCATTTTTCTATCATTCACACTTTTGGACTGTTTCTGTTCTTTTGTCAATTAAACACACAAACTCCATCCAGTGCATGGGCTTGTCTCTCTCTGCACCTTGTAGAGGCACATATGACAGTACGAAGCGCTCTGTTAAAAAGAGCCCAGCTGTGGAGTTGTGTGTTTCTTTTTTCACCCCTTTCTGTGCTTTTTCCACCCACCTGATTCCGGAGCACAATGTTCTACTTGGACGATAAGGAGCTGCGTGCGCTGTGCGTCTTGGAGGACATTTTTTCATGGACACTGGAGCCCTGTTCTCCCAAGATAGTTTGAGAGGCTCGGGACGGCGCAGCGTGAATCATGGAGCTGTGTCCCAGCCTTTGGGACTACCCGGAGGCAACCAAAATTCTCCTATCCATATACTCCCTGCCATGTGATGAGCCGATGGAGGAGGTTCTGATGCCTGAGCCATCTCCAGGAGCGAAGACAGGTGTTGTTGGTTTAGACGGATCTCCTCCTGGAGGTGAAGCCGTGGCTTCTCCCGGGTCGGGCCTTGTAGTTGGAGGAGTTTTCTCCGTGGGAACCCGAATTCGTGCCCATGACCGAGCGTTCCCAAACCTCGGAGCCTCTGCATCTCCACGGCGGGCTCATGCCTCTGTCTCCCTCTCATTGCCGTCGATCCCAGAGACCCCGGCAGAAGAACATTGCCACATCTCCATCAGCAACCACTCCGTCACAGAGGGAGGAGAATTCTGCAGCTGAGCCATTTTCCTTTCCAGCTGCCTCGCCGGCATCTACTTCCTCCGTAGCTGCAGCCACTTCCTCCGCACATTCATCCACTGATGTGGGTCAGGTTGTCACTCCCCCGCCTCCGCCTGCTTCTGTGCCTGCTGAGGTGGCTCCTCCACAACCCACAGAGGTGCCCAAGCCCGCCATGGACACAGAGAGGGCTGTCTGTGCACCGAACGCAGCAGGCAATGCCGTACACCAGGAGAACAGGCAAGTTCTATCTCATTCTATACAAATTGTTGATGAATTGTTTTGCCTGACTCCTGGTAAAGAGACTCAGATTATACAGTCCCCTGAGTGCTCTTTGCCTGCTGCAGATAATGAATTTTCACCTGCCCTCTCCATATCTCCTCCTCTTGCCTCTGAGTGCCCATCGGCCCTGGAACTCAACTGCCGGATGAAGGAGGAGCCCACCGTGCTGGAGGACACCATCCCAGTCCCGCAGTTCGCTTATGGGCAGAGGGAGGGCGCTGAACCCGAGCCCGCCATGCCGAGTCCAGCCCCAACGGTGATCCAGACCCCAACCCCCACGCTGGATGAGCCTCCTGTGTGGACCACTACGCCTGGGGCCGAAGGGACTGTTTTGACCATCATGCCTGCTGCGGGGGCCGCTGTAGCAGAGTTGACACCTGAGATTAACCTCCTGATGACTGAGGCCAAAGAACCATCGTCACCTGGATCGTCGGAGTCCTGGATGGTGGTAGAGATCGTGCTCAGACAAGTGCTCTCTTTTGTTTTTCTACTCTCAGTCCTAGAGCAATCTTGCCTGGCTCTTGGTGAGGAGGGCCAGGTGCAGCGGGCAGCTGCACCTGAGCTCGCCTCGCCGGGCTCCGCCGCTGCTGGCGACCCTGACCTCTCTTCTCTTTGTGCCATTTCTGAGCTCTCTCCCAGGGTTGCTGGAGAGGATCCAACACCACCAGAGGTCTCCGTTGATCCAGGCTTTCCACTGGAGGTCAGCCAGGGTCCAGCTCCTCCCGCTGTGGTCGTCGTGGGCGTTCCATCTCAGCCCGGGTCCACCGTGGGTGCAGCGTTGTCCCAGTCCGGGTCCACCGTGGGTGCAGCATTGGCCCAGCCCGAGTCCACCGTAGGTGCAGCAGAGCTCCAGCCCGGAGCCACAGCGGGTGCAACTATGTCCCAGACCGGGACCCCCACAGGTGCAACCATTCTCCTGCCCGAGACCATTGAAGGTGTCGTCTCTCCTCCTTCTCTGCCAGATGCCATCGGGGTCCATCCTCTTCCGCCGCTGCCAGATGCTGTCGGGGTGCTGTCTCCTCTGCTGCCAGACACCATCGTGGTTCTCCCTCCTTGGCCCTCCTCTCCAGTTGTGGGTGTCCCTGTGGGGATGCCGCCTCTCGGGCCCCCTCTCCTGAGCTGGTGGCTGAAAGACTCAGGCCGGCCACCTGATAAACTGTGCCGTTCGGTTGGGTGGCCAATTTTCCCTGGCAGGCCACCTGACTTGTTCTACCTGGCCATCCGGCTGGTCTAGGACTTTGGCAGGCCACCAGACTGGGTGATCTTTGCCATCCACTGAGCCTGGGACTCTGGGCGGCCTCCTGAGCCTTCTAACTTCTGGATTTGGGGGGTCTGATTGTTTGTTTTGTCTGGTGCAGGTCTTGAGCAGGGTTGTTTTTTGTTCCCTCCTGGCCGGTTTTCCCCCACTACCTGCCCTGGGTAGAGTGTGGTAGTTCCTGCTGGGGGGGAGGGGGGCAGGTTTTTTTCTTTTTCTTTTGATGTTACGTTGGATGTCTGGTTTCCACCCCTTTGGGAGGGGCTCTGTCACGTGATGAGTCTGGGTCCCCTCTGCCAGACTCAACTTCGTGGCACTGTTTTTTGCATTTATGTATATTCATTGTATTCGTTGCCTTTGAGTTTCATTATTGTCTTATATTCCTATTTTGTGTTTTGGGTTCCATCATGTGTTCCTCTGGGTTGACAGCTGTTGGCTGTGTTTCCAGGGTTATGCTCCACTGGGGCATCACCCACCAGGCTGTCAACCGCCCCTCCCTCACCTGTCATTACCACCCAGCTGATTCTAATCACCAGACTGTAATTTACTGTACATACTGTGGTTGTCATTGAATCCTTATTTAAATCCTTCACCTGAACAACGAGAGCAAGTTTTTAGCCAAAGTCAAATTCCTTGTATGTGTTGTGCATACTTGGCCAATAAAGCTGATTCTGATTCTGATTCTGATTTTGTTCCTTCTCCTGCTCTGGGTCCCGCACCTGTTTTCACTCAGGTTATCATTTTACTTTGTACTTATACTCAATTTGTTCATTCAGTCCTTGCCGCTTCGTTGAATGCCTGCATGGATGTTTTTCCTGTTATTCGCCCAGCCTCTGAAGTTTCTCCGCTTCTTCTGAGCACACCTTGCTCTGAGGCAATCACTGAAAGTTTATCTTTGTATCATTAACACCTTTGGACTGTTTCTGTTCTTTTGTCAATTAAACACACAAACTCCATCCAGCGCGTGGGCTCGTCTCTTTCTGCGCCTCAAAGAGGCGCATATGACAACTTGGTTTTATGCAATACGACTCTGGTGAATGTCACTTCCTCATCACCTGGGCAGGTCCACATTTCCTTCAACAGCTAGACTCCAATTATTGCAACTACGACCTGAGTTATAATAAGGACGGAAGGAAAGCAAGGAAAGAAACAAGACATTAACAAGGAAGTAATAAGGAAGGAAACAAGGAAGGAAGGAAGGAAGTGAGGAAGAAGGATGGTACAGTGGTTAGCATTGTTGCCTTGCAGTGAGGAAGTTCCCAGTTTGAATTCCCAGGCTGGCAGGGGTGGGAGAAGGAAGGAAAGTACAGTGGTTAAACTGTACAGAAGTAAAAGTAGGTTATCTCTTTATATTATTACTCAAGTATAAACAAGTCACCCAAAATAGTTGTATAAGAAAGTATCTACTCAGAAGTTACTTCAGATGTGACTTTAGTCTTGACAGTTTGATTTTTCTCCTAAACGTGTGAATTTTCTTGCAAATTCATGTTTTCCTTGTAAATTGGAAAGATTTATTTCACTTTTTTCTCATAATTTGTGTTTAGTGTTAACCATTTTCTTGCACATTTGAGACTTTATTCTCATAAATTCATATTTTTTTTTCCTACTACACTACTGCCATTAGCTATGGCTACTAGCTCTCTTTCCTCTCCTCTGGTGCGCTCTCTCTGTCAGATGTTTAGCTACACCTCTGCCTCTTTTAGTGATAACGGTAAATGTAATAAATGTCTTTTTGAGGCGCTCGAGGCGAGGTTGTCTGATTTGGAATCCCGGCTCCGCTGCATTGAAACACCGTCTGCGCCAGTTAATCTTGACGGACGCCCATTAGCGGCAGCGGAGCTAGCTAGCTTAGGCCCCCCTGTCAGCGGTCCCTTGGCTCTCCTCAGCAGCGAGGAGACTGGGTGGGTGACGGTGAGAAGGAAGCCTAGTCGCAAAGCCCCGGTTCACCACCAACCTGTTCACGTCTGTAATCGTTTTTCCCCGCTCAGCGACACACCCGCTGAGGAAAAAACTCTGTAGTCAGAAACGTGAACCTAGAGACTCCAGCGGTCATAGTCCAATGCATTCCTGGGGCCAGAGCAGGCGACATCGAGTCAAATTTGAAAATGCTGGCTAAAAGTAACTGTAAATATTCCACAATTGTTATTCACGCCGGCATTAATGACATCCGTCTCCGGCAGTCGGAAGTCACGAAACTTAATATAGAATCGGTGTGTGAGTTTGCAAAAACGATGTCTGCCACTGTAGTATTCTCTGGGCCCCTCCCCAATCTGACCAGTGATGACATGTTTAGCCGCTCGTCATCCTTGAACCGCTGGCTGTCTGTGTGGTGTCCTAAAAATGACGTGGGCTACATTGACAATTGGAGCTCTTTTTGGGGAAAACCTGGTCTTATGAGACGAGACAGCATTCATCCCACTTTGGATGGTGCTTCTCATTTATCTAACAATCTGGCATCTTTTTTATCCAAATTTCCAAAACCATGACTACTCAGAGTTGGGACCAGGAAGCAGTCGCAGTCTTACACGCCTCTCTGCAGCTCCTCTTCATCCGCCACCCCTCAGCTTAGCCCCTGACTTCCCCATCAGAGAATCGTTGTCTGCTCCCTCCAAAGTGAATAAAAATATAATGTATAAGCATCCCAAAGTGATAAAGCAAAATATTGGTAAAACTCAAATTAAACATAAAGCCTCTAAATTGAATGATTTGGCCTCTGTTCCTCCTCATAATTTAAAAATTAAATGTGGTTTATTAAATATTAGGTCTCTAACTCCCAAGTCTCTGTTAGTCCATGATCTGTTAATTGATCATCAGATTGATTTAATTTCCCTTACAGAGACTTGGTTAGGGCAAGAGGATTATGTTGGTTTAAATGAATCAACTCCCTCTGGTTATTTAAACTGTCAAAATCCCAGAAGTTCTGGTCGTGGAGGAGGAGTAGCAACAATTTACCATTCCAAATTACTAGTTAATGTAAAGCAAAAAACATGTTATAATTCCTTTGAGGGCCTGGTCCTCAGTATTGGGCACTTTAGCAATTTTAGGTTAAACCCAATTTTATTTGCCATAGTTTATCGTCCCCCATCAACCTACCCAGAATTTTTATCCGAATTTGCTGATTTCTTAGCTGATTTAGTGCTGAAATCTGATAGAATAATTATAGTAGGGGACTTTAATATACATGTGGATGTAGATAGTGACTGCCTTAATGTGGCTTTTAATTCAATATTAGACTCGATTGGATTTTCTCAGAAAGTAGGAAATTCTACTCATTATCTCCACCATACATTGGACCTTGTTCTGACATATGGCATAGAAATAGAAAATCTTGTAGTGTCTCCTCATAACCCTGTACTGTCAGACCATTGTCTGTTAACCTTTGATTTTACTATTTCTGACTATTTGGCTCCTAAAGAAAAATATTATTACAGTAGATGCTTCTCAGATGATGCTGTTTCCAAATTTATGCAGATTGTTTCCTCTATGCCATGTGTCAACACAACGGAAATAAGCTATAGACAGCTTGCTCCTTCTGTAATTGATAACATGGTGGATAGTGTTTCAGCTTCTCTGCATCAGGCTCTAGACTTGGTGGCCCCCTTAAAAAAGAAAAAGTCTAATCAGAGATTTCTAACTCCTTGGTTCAACACAGAAACTCGTAGCTTAAAACAGAAGACTCGTCAATTACAAAGAAAATGGCGCTCTACTAATTTAGATGAAATCTATTTAACTTGGAGAAATCATCTTTTAATTTATAAAAAATCTCTTAGAAAAGCTAGAACAAGTTATTACTCTGCATTAATAGAAGAGAACAAGAATAATCCCAGGTTTCTTTTCAGTACTGTAACCAGGTTGACAAAGAGTCAGGACTCTGTTAATCCTAGCATTCCCTTAGAGCTTACTAGTCAGGAGTTTATGAACTTTTTCAATAATAAAATTTCATCCATCAGAGATAAAATCAATCAGATTCTTCCCACAGTTAACTTAAATACTGTAACTACTACAACTCCTTCTTTTGATGTCTGTCTTGATGAGTTTACTCCAATCGACCTTTGTGAGTCAGACAAAATAGTTTCCTCATCCAAACCTTCAACTTGTCTTTTAGACCCTATTCCTACCAGGTTATTTAAAGAAGTCTTCCCACTTATTGGTAGCTTTATTCTTCATATAATCAATTCTTCATTAACTTTAGGCCATGTACCGCAGGCTTTTAAAACGGCTGTAATTAAACCCTTACTCAAAAAGCCAACGCTAGATCCAGGAGCTTTCGCTAACTATAGACCAATCTCTAATCTCCCTTTCATTTCAAAAATCTTAGAAAGAGTTGTTGCTACGCAATTATTTGACCACCTGCAGGGAAATGGTTTACTTGAAGAGTTTCAATCTGGGTTTAGAATCCATCATAGTACTGAAACAGCCTTAGCGAAGGTCACTAACGACCTCCTCATTGCATCTGATAATGGACTAGTTTCTGTACTTGTCCTTTTAGACCTTAGTGCAGCTTTTGATACTATCGATCATAATATTCTACTTGATAGATTAGAACACTATGTTGGACTTAATGGAACTTCGTTGCAGTGGTTTAGATCTTATTTATCTGATAGGTTCCAGTTTGTTCATGTAAATAATGAGTTTTCTTTCAACTCAAAGCTTAGTCATGGAGTTCCACAGGGATCTGTGCTTGGCCCTACTCTTTTTAGTTTATATATGCTTCCGTTAGGCAACATTATTAGAAAGCACTGTATACATTTTCATTGTTATGCAGATGACACACAATTATACCTGTCAATGAAGCCAGATGATAGTAATCAATTAGCCAAGTTAGAAGCCTGTCTTAAGGAAATCAAAGCTTGGATGACTTGTAATTTCCTGCTATTAAATTCAGATAAGACTGAAGTCATTCTTGTTGGTCCAAAAAACCTTAGAAATTCCTTTCCAAATCAAACTTTCAGTTTGGATGCAGTTACTCTTTCTATTAATAGCTCTGTGAGGAACCTTGGAGTTATTTTTGATCAGGATTTGTCCTTCAATTCACATATTAAATTTGTTTCTAAGACTGCCTTCTATCATTTGTGTAATATTGCCAAGATTAGGAGCATCTTGTCTCAGAGTGATGCTGAGAAGCTGATCCACGCTTTTGTTAGCTCGAGATTAGATTATTGTAATTCTTTATTATCAGGCTGTCCTAAAACATCTTTAAAAAGTCTTCAGCTGATCCAAAATGCTGCAGCAAGAGTTTTAACAGGTACTAGAAAGAGAGATCATATCTCTCCGGTTCTGGCCTCCCTTCATTGGCTTCCCATAGAGTTTAGAATTAAGTTTAAAATCCTTCTTCTTACTTACAAAGCTCTAAACAATCAGGCTCCTTTTTATTTAAAAGATCTGATACTACCGTATTATCCTAACAGAGCACTACGCTCCCAAAATGCAGGATTACTTGTAATACCTAGAATCTCCAAAAGTACAATGGGAGGCAGAGCCTTCAGTTATCAAGCTCCTCTCCTGTGGAATCAGCTGCCAATCTGGATTGGGGAGTCAGACTCGATCTCTGTTTTTAAGAATAGGGCTAAAACCTACCTTTTTGATATAGCCTACAATTAGGGAGGGATCATGTGTTTCTGAACCCTCCCTTAGTTATGCTGCTAATAGGTTTAGTCAGCCGGGGGACCTCCAGTAATGCACTGGGCCTCACTCCTTTCCTCACTCTCTATGAAATATTTTTTTTGCTGGTCATTAACATTTGTTTGTTCTCTCCCATAGATTGAGTCCCCATCGTGCTGTTTGCTCTCTACATGTCTGTTTTTTTTTTCTTCTCTATCCCCTCACCCCCCAGCCAGTCGCAGCAGATGACTGCCCCTCCCTGAGCCTGGTTCTGCTGGAGGTTTCTTCCTGTTAAAAGGGAGTTTTTCCTCTCCACCGTCGCCAAGTGCTTGCTCACAGGGGATCGCCTGATTGCTGGGGTCTTTCTGCAACTGTGGGGGTCCCCCCTACAGTTGATAGTGCTATGAGATGACTGTTGTTGTGAAATGGCGCTATATAAATAAAGTTGAATTGAATTGAATTGAATTACTATAACAACATACAACAAGGCACAAAAGATTTTTTTTTTTCTCCTGGGGTGCATCACAGCCAATAAAAGCAAATGGTGTGTTGCTTGGGCAACAACAGCCCCTGTACTCTGCACGTCCATGTCATCACAGTTTCCCAATAACCTTGTGGAATTTTGTTCTGATAATATGGCATGGTTTAAATTTGGGATGTCATCCTCACAATCAGTAGAAGGGAGGACAGCACGGTAATACAGTTGTTAACAGTGTTGCCTCACAGCTAGAAGGTTCCAGGTTCAAATCCCCAGACTGGCAGGGGTGGGAGAAAGTAAGGAAGGAGGAAGGAAAGAAAGTAGGAAGGAGGGAAGATAGGACAGTACAGTGATGAAGGATTCAAATTCTTGGGCTGGCAAGGGTGGGAGAGAAAAGAAAGTAGGAAACAAGGACAACATGGTGATGCAGGGGTCAGCACTACTGCCTCACAGCTAGAAGGTTCCAGGTTGAATCCCCAGGCTGACAAGGATAGAAAGAAGGAAGGGAATAAAAATTTGTAAGAAAACAGTAAGTTATTTAAAAAGACTATATTCATATGATAAAGTAACAAATTGTTGAGAAAAGGGACAAAATTATGAGAAAAGTGGCACATTTACAAGAATTTAAAAAAAAAAAAAGAGACAAGGGGCCAAATAATTGAGGCATACATATATATTGTCATGTAAAAAGTCTTTTAAAGATATTTTTACACATTTGCAATAAGGTCTGAATGAAGGTTCATGTTGTGACAAAAGCCTGGGTGTTAGGTCCAGACCGTGATTCAGGGGAGGTTTCACACTGGAAATTGTAGTCCAGATGAAACTGAAAAGCCCACCAGTCTGGACCACACAAGTCAGGTGAAAACACAACCCAAGTTGTTTTTTTATAATACCTGAACAAAGCAGTTTTCACACAAGCAAATGCTACTGGTTGTTTGTTCACCAAAGCAACTTTACAACCACATACTGTATGTATATCAAACATTCAATATCATTTTGTGATGAATCTATCTTCTGAAAATATGGTGAACAACAAAAACTGGTTTATTTGCTCTTTTTTAATACATCAGCATTGCCATAATGATGGTATTTGTTCAAGGTCCTAAAGTCTTCCTGAGTCTGTTTTCTTTCAGCACTTCTTTTGACCTTTTTAATGTAAATGGAAACATGGTTTTCAAGTTTACTCGAGGATTCCTCCGGTTTCCTCCCACAGGTCAAAAACATGCAAGTTAGGTTAACTGGCCTCAAACTGGGGATTCTAAATTGTCTTTAGGTATGACTGTGAGAGTGAATGGTTGTCTGTCTCTCTGTGTTGGCCCTGCGATGGACTGGCGATCTGTCCAGGGTGTACCCTGCCTCTCGCCCAAAGATGCTGGGATAGACTCTAGACCCCCCACGACCCGAAAAGAATGAAAGGGAAGAAGATGGATGGATGGATGGATTTCAAGACTTTATAAGACCAAACAGAATCAGATGCCCTGTTAATGTAACATGGGTATGCTAAGTGACATAATTTAAAAATGTAACAATATGAACAATACAAAGAAGGCATCCAGGTGGATGCCCTGAATTTCCTTCTGGGAAATTATACTGGGAAAGTATACAAAAATACAAAAAATGGTGCAAACTGTAGCTGGTTAATAATCGGCTGCATCCTGTTAGACATGCACAGGAAGACAACTTCCTTTGTAACTGCACAATTACAGCATGATGAGCCTCAACCGCACATCACAAATGGTATGCAAATCATTTAACATATTTGTAACACTTTTGGAAATGAGATCACAAGGTAGGCAAATAAGCTGAGCAAAAAAGGTGGAAAATCTTGTGTCATGCAACTTGTACATATTTGGTTTGTTAAAATCACTTGATAAAATTTTCTTTTTAACTACTAGCAATATGAATCTGAACTACATAAATATCAGAAGTCTTCTGACAATGACAAATCATTTAGAAATGTTACGACCTTTTGGATTTAGTACTAAATGACATGTATCCAGTTAGACTTTTGAAACTGAACATCTTTTACAAGAACATAGAAAAAAACATGAGCATAAGAAAATTTTAAAGCACTGTTTAGATGGCAGTGAGATAATGGCACAGACACTGGAACACATCATTCAAAGCATGATAACTGAATCTGACTTCAGTCACTAACTGGAGGAAGAGGTTTGGTAGTCTGGTTGGTCAATAAAGCAGATGGGAGAAGTTGAGCTGACAGATGCAAGACATACTGTTCATCTACTACATGGAATTAGAAACAGCTGCTTCATATCCATTTTGCCAAGAAGACCAAGATGGAGCTGAGATAACTAAAAATAAATCTACAGACGTGGACCAAGTTGTTGGTACCCCTCTGTTAATGAAAGAAAAACCCACAATGATCACAGAAATAACTTAAATCTGACCAAAGTGGTAATAAATAAAAATTCTATGAAAATTAACCAATGAAAATCAGACAATGCTTTTGAATTGTGGTTCAACAGAATTATTTTAAAAAACAAACTCATGAAACAGGCCTGGACAAAAATGATGGTACCCCTAGAAAAGATTGAAAATAATGTGACCATAGGGACATGTTCAACCAAGATGTGTCCTCTAATTAACATCACAGGTGTCTACAAACTTGTAATCAGTCAGTCGGCCTATTAAAGGGTGACAAGTAGTCAGTGTGCTGTTTGTTGACATGGTGTGTACCACACTAAACATGGACGAGAGGAAGCAAAGGAGAGCGTTGTCTCAGGAGGTTAGAAAGAAAATTATAGACAAGCATGTTAAAGGTAAAGGCTAGAAGACCTTCTCCAAGCAACTTGATGTTCCTGTGACTACAGTTGCACATATTATTCAGAAATTTAAGATCCACGGGACTGTAGCCAACCTCCCTGGATGTGGCCGCAGGAGGAGACGAATAATACGAATGGTAACAAAAGAGCCCAGAACAACCTCTAAACACATTCATGGTGAACTCCAAGGTCAAGGTACATCAGTGTCAGATCACACTATCTGTTGTTGTTTGAGCCAAAGTGGACTTCATGGGAGACGACCAAGGAGGACACCACTGTTGAAAACAAATCATAAAAAAAGCCAGACTGCAATTTGCCAAACTGCATGTTGACAAGCCACAAAGCTTCTGGGAGAATGTCCTATGGACAGACGAGACAAAACTGCAACTTTTTGGCAAGGCACATCAGCTCTATGTTCACAGACGCAAAAATGAAGCATACCAAGAAAAGAACACTGTCCCTACTGTCAAACATGGAGGAGGTTCTGTTATGTTCTGGGGCTGCTTTGCTGCATCTGGCACAGGGTGTCTTGAATCTGTGCAGGGTACAATGAAATCTCAAGACTATCAAGATATTCTAGAGAGAAATGTGCTGCCCAGTGTCAGACAGCTTGGTCTCAGTCGCAGGTCATGGGTCTTGCAACAGGATAATGACCTAAAACACACAGCTAAAAACACCAAGAATGTCTAACAGCAAAACATTGGACTATTCTAAAGTGGCCTTCTATGAGCCCTGATCTACAGTAAATCCTATTGAACATCTGTGGAAGGAGCTGAAACATGCCGTCTGGAGAAGGCACCCTTCAAACCTGAGACAACTGGAGCAGTTTGCTCATGAGGAGTGGGCCAAAACACCTGCTGAGAGGTGCAGAAGTCTCATCGACAGTTACAGAAATCGTTTGATTGCAGTGATTGCCTCAAAAGGTTGTGCAACAAAATATTAAGTTAAGGGTACCATCATTTTTGTCCAGGCTTGTTTCATGAGTTTTTTTTTTTTTTAATAATTCTGTTGAACCACAATTCAAAAGCATTGTCTGATTTTCATTGGTTAATTTTCATAGAATTTTTATTTATTACCACTTTTGTCAGATTCAAGTTATTTCTGTGACCATTGTGGGTTTTTCTTTCATTAACAGAGGGGTACCAACAATTTTGTCCACGTCTGTAAATTACCTTAACCACATGCATATCTTGAGTCCTTGCATTTCAAGTGCAAACGTTTCAGCATTTTCACTTCTATGGTGAATCATAAGCTTTCAACTTTCTTATCTTGTCAAGTTCGAAATGCTGCAGTAGAGTTGGTTCTTTATGAACCTTCTGTTGAAGGTGGTGGTGATGCCACTAGTGTGGGTTGTATGCTGGCTGGGACAAGAAGCCTGTGTTTGCAAGGGGAGCACTAGGTTGCAGCTGGGCAGGAGGCTGAAGAGGGAACGCTGGTTGGGCAGGGGTGAACGCAGCCTGGCTGTAAGGCATTGGCTGGGGAGGGTAGCTGGGTCCAGCTAGAAAGAGAAAGAAAGTGCATCATAGGGATGAAATATGTGAAAATGTTTCAGCAATAACCACAGCTGCAGTTCTGCAATATAAGACTACGTTTACATGCACACAATATTCTAGTTAAAGTTAATATTCTGGTTAAGCCACTAGTAGTAAGTGGCGCTCTATTCATAGAAAAGAGGCCCAGAACAAGTTAAAGGGCTGACTCACAGATGCTAGTGATTATAATTTTAGCTAATGTATGTGAAGACAAGTGGTGGCAATAATCAAAGCTAAATGTGGTCAGACACCAGGACTGCACATGTGCATGGTTATTAAAGAGCTATTCAAAATCATTAAATGTATTATTGGAGTTAGTTCATATGCTGAAGCTTTAACAGTGAAAATATAAATACATATATAAATATGACAATACATAAATATAAAAAAAAATCAGAGCAGTTTGAGAGTGTACCTTTAAAAAAAATCTGTACAAAAACAAACAAAAAATATGAAAGAAGGTTTAAGTAAAGGATCTGGCTTCTTTAATATAGTGAGCTAGGTAACTCTAGAGCAACAATGTTTCACAACAAAATATGCATCATTTTCAATATCAGCAACATGATTTCTACGGTAATAGGCAGAATGGATAAAGGCAGTTTCACACCAAGTGCTGACTGTTGTTTAAAAAAAAAAAAATCACATGAAGATTCATTTGAAGTTTCAGCTGGTTCTTCTTACCATATGCTATAAGATTTGTTGATAATGTGGTGACAATCAGTTTGACACTACTTTTCAAGATGTACTATGGGATATTTTGAGTGCACTATTAAGGAGTTTATATACACTGCTCACAAAAAGTTAGGGATATTTGACTTTCGGGTGAAATTTATGGAAAATATAAAAAGTTCACGCTACAGTGATATTGTAACATGAAAGTAGGGCATTTAAGTAGAAGCATCCAATGGTGATTTCCTCATCTCAAACAATTTATTGAAACAAAAGCCAACAACAGTGGTGGGTATACCACAACAAAAAAATGTCAGTGTCTCAATAACTTGTCATGTGCCCTTGAGTATAAATTACAGCTTGACAATGACGTCTCATGCTGTTCACAAGTCGACTTATTGTCTGCTGAGGCATGGCATTCCACTCTTCTTGAAGGGCGGCCCTCAGGTCATTGAGGTTGTGGGGTGCAGGGTTACGAGCCTCTACACAGTGACTCAGCTGAGCCATAGGTTTTCTGTGGGATTCAGGTCTGGAGAAAGTGCAGGCCACTCCATTTGAGGTACCCCAGCCTCCAGCAGCCATTCCCTAATGATGCAACCTTGATGAACTGGAGCATTGTAGTCCAGGAAGATGAAATTAGGCCTGTGTTGTTCATGCAGGGGCACAATGACTATTAATGATGTTACTCAGGTAGTATTGGCTTGTCACTGTACCATTCACAAGGTGTAGGGCAGTTCTGCATGGACTAGACACACCTGCCCAGACTGTAACATGGTGACAACAAAGGCTGATGCATAGTGCTCTCCTTGACATCTCCAGCATCGCTGGTGGCCATCATTTCTGCTCAACGTGAATCGACTTTCATCAGAGAACAGGGCTGAGGCCCACTGGTCTCTTGTCCAGCATAAATGCTCCCTGGCCCATGCAAGACGATGACACCTGTGCCTGGTGGTGTGGTCAGGTACCTTTGCAGGTCATCTAGCACGCAGACCACGCTGATGTAAAAGGTTTCAAATGGTCTGACGTGACACTTGGGTGCCTCTCACCTCCCTTAAATGCGCCTGGGGTTGAGTGGCATTCATCATCCGGTTCTGCAGGGCACTGTTCACAATGAAGTGGTCATCAGCGTGGGATGTGGCCAAAGGACGTCCACTTCTATGCCTTTCTGTGACTCTTCCAGTCTCTCTGTATCTCTGTTGCAACCTGCTGATGACACTGTGACACTCTAAGCTCACTGGCCACTTCCCTCTGAGAACATCCTGTTTGAATCCTCACAATGGTGAGGTACTGTTGATCAGTTGTTAGGTGTCGACTTGGTCTCATGATGTCAAAATGTGAACAGTATGATGAAGAGGACTGTTTAAATACCAATTCTAATTGAACCATAAAATTTATTGGTTGATTCATGGATCAAACATCTGTTGTGAATTTTTCCGTTAAGCACCTTGTTAGAGAACAGAAAGTTATGCACAAAGCACTGAACCATTACTAGTATATACACTACTCAAAAAAATTGGGGGTATTCGGCTTTCAGGTGAAATTTCAGGATGCACCGAAAATGCACTATAGCCTTTACAGGTGAGCTTAATTTGACCTTCTCTAACCTTTTGAATACACATGTCCAACTGCTCAATGTATCAGTACTTTTTGCATAACTTGCTGTTCTCTACCAAGGTGCTTAATGGCAAAATTCACAACAGGCGTTTGATCCATGAATCGACCAGTACATTTTCTGGTTCAGTTAGAATTGCTATCTAAACAGTCCTCTTCATCATGCTGTTCACATTTTAACATCGTGAGACCAAGACGACACCTCACAATTGATCAAAAGTACCTCACCATTGCGAGGCTTCAAACAGGATGTTCTCAGAGGGAAGTGGCCACTGAGTTTAGCATGTCACAGAGTGTCATCAGCAACATTTGAAATAGTTTACATCTACATGGTCTGAGTGCTTGACGACCTGCAAAGGTACCTGACCACACAATCAGGCACAGGCGTCATCGTTTGCATGGGCCAGGGAGCATTTACGCTGGACAAGGGACCAGTGGGCTTCAGTGCTGTCCTCTGATGAAAGTCAATTGACGTTGAGCAGAAATGATGGCCAACAACGATGCTGGAGACATCAAGGAGAGCACTATGCATCAGCCACTTTTGTCACCAGACGAGCCTTTGGTGGTGGTGGGGTTACAGTCTGGGCAGGTATGTCTGGTCAATACAGAACTGCCCTACACCTTGTGAATGGTACAGTGACAAGCCAATACTAACTGAATAACATCATTTATACAGTCACTGTGTCCCTGCATGAACAACACAGGCCAAATTTCATCTTCATGGCCAACAATACTCCAGCTCATCGAGATCGCATCATTTGGGAATGGCTGCTGGAGGCTGAGGTACCTCAAATGGAGTGGCCTGCACTTTCTCCAGACCTGAATCCCATAGAAAACCTAAGGGATCAGCTGAGTCGCTGTGTGGAGGCTTGTAACCATATATACTCCTCTCGGCGCCACACCAGTAGGCTGCCTTTTGCAACAGCGGCTCGATTCCGAGTTTTTTTTCCCTTCCTCTCTCTTTTGATCACTTTTTTTTTTTCACCCCACTTATATCATGGACACACAGATCGTCCCAAATGTCTCCTGAGCCGGTGGACGGAGCCACTGTTTATAGCAGGATACGATACAACAGGGAAGAGCTGCTAGCATTTAACCGCCACCCGGTCCCACTGGAAAAACTCGACATACCGAGAGAACTGAGGCGAAAACGCCGCGGCTGCCGGGCTGGAGTAAGGCGGAGGACAAAAAATATAAGGTACAGACCCTCCCTTCCATCTGTTGTCATGGGAAATGTACGGTCGATACTGGGAAAGTTAGATGAGCTAGTGGCTATCTCCCGTTATGATAGCACTTACCGGGAGTGCTCTCTCCTTTTGTTTACTGAGACGTGGCTAACTGAACTAGCAGCAGATGCTAACATTGAGCTGGAGGGTTTTCACATGATACGAGCTGACCGAACACCAGAGAGTGGCAAAACTAGGGGCGGTGGAGTGATAATGTATGTTAACAACAACTGGTGCAGACCGGGACATATCACTGTTAAACAACGACACTGCAGCAAAGACACTGAGTTGCTAGCTGTTAGCATGAGGCCTACATATCTCCCGAGAGAACACTCACACGTGATCTGCATTGTTGTTTATGCAAATCCGACGGCGAACGCTGGGACAGCGCGTGACGTCATCCATTCAGTAACCAGCAGGCTGCAGACAGAACACCCAGATGCTCTTCTCCTCATCTCAGGCGATTTCAACCACGTTTCACTGTCTCCCATTCTGCCCACTTTCACCCAGTATGTCACATGCCACACTAGAGACAATAAAACACTGGATTTGTTCTACGCAAACACTAAGGAGGCGTACACCTCATCACAACTCCCCCCACTTGGAAGATCGGATCACAACTTGGTTCATCTCCGACCGGTGTACAAACCCCTAGTGCAAAGACAACCTCCGGCCATGCACACTGTGGAGTTATGGTCTGAGGAGACAATGGACACTCTAAAGGACTGTTTTGAAGCCACTGCCTGGAAGCAGCTCTGCGATCCACATGGTGAGGACATCGATGGCCTCATTCACACCTTCACGGGCTACCTCAGCTTCTGTGTGGACAAATCCGTTCCCACCAAGACCATACGGCGTCACTCAAACAACAAACCCTGGATCAACCCTGAGATAAAAACACTTCTGAGAGAGAAGAAGAGGATCTTCAGGTCGGGGAACAGGGAGATGCTGAAGTCCGTACAGAGGGAGCTGAGGAGAAAGATCAGAGAAGGCAAGGACAGCTTCAGGAAGAAGATGGAAGACAAGCTGCAACAGAGCGACATCAGCGGGGTCTGGAGAAACCTCAAAACCATCTCGGGGCTCCAGAATACCTCCCCCCAGGCCACGGGGGGCAGGGAGTGGGCGAACAACCTGAATCTGTTTTTCAATAGATTTGACCAACCGCCCTCCCCCGTCTGCACAACAACCACTGCTGCCTCTAAGAAATCAAGTCCTGCTGCCCACTCCCCACTCCACCGACACCCCCCCCCCACTCCCAACACACAGCCCCCCATCCTGACCCTGACCAAGACCCAGGTGAGGACGGAGCTGAGGAAGATCAAGGCGAGGAAGGCGTCGGGACCGGACGGCATCAGCGCAAAGCTCCTCAAGTCCTGTGCAGACCAGCTGTGTGGGATTGTGACGTATATCTTCAACATGAGCCTGAAACTGGGGAGGGTACCACAGCTGTGGAAAACATCTTGTGTGGTACCTGTACCAAAAACTTCCCACCCCAAAGACCTGAACAGCTACAGACCGGTGGCCTTGACGTCCCACTTGATGAAGACCCTGGAGAGACTGCTCCTTGCTCATCTCCGCCCCCTGGTGGAACCAGCGATGGATCCACTCCAGTTCGCCTACCAGCATGGCATTGGGGTGGAGGATGCGGTGATCTTCCTCCTTCACCGTTCTCTGTCCCACCTGGAGAAGCCCGGGAATATGGTGAGGATCATGTTCTTTGACTTCTCCAGTGCTTTCAACACCATCCAACCGATGATCCTGAAGGACAAGCTGCTGCGCGCAGGGGTGGACCAGCACCTGTCATCATGGATCCTGGACTACCTCACGAACCGGCCTCAGTTTGTGAGAACCCGGGACTGTGTTTCCGACACGATCATCAGTAGCACGGGGGCCCCCCAGGGAACGGTGCTGGCTCCCTTCCTGTTCACTCTTTATACTGCGGACTTCTCACACAACACAACACATTGCCATCTACAGAAGTTCTCTGATGACTCTGCGATCGTTGGTCTCATCTCCAGCGGAGATGAAGCTGAGTACAGAGGGCTTATCCAGGACTTTGTGGACTGGTGCCATCGGAACTGCCTCCAGATCAACGCGAGGAAAACTAAGGAGCTGGTGGTGGACTGCCGCAGGCATGGGCAGCCCCTCACAGCACCAGTAAATATACAGGGAACAGACATCGAGATGGTGACATCCTATAAGTACCTGGGTATTCATCTGAACAATAAACTAGACTGGTCACACAATACTGACGCACTCTACAAGAAGGGACAGCGCAGGCTGTTCCTGCTGAGGAGACTCAGGTCTTTTGGTGTACAAGGGGCGCTGCTGAAGTCATTCTATGACACGGTGGTGGCATCAGCCATCACTTTTGGAGTGGTCTGCTGGGGCAGTGGCATTACTGCAGCCGATAGGAAGAGACTGAACAAACTGATTAAGAAAGCTAGCTCTGTCCTGGGGCAGCGCCTTGATCCGATGGAGGAGATAGGAGAGAGAAGGACGGTGGCTAAATTGTCATCTCTGCTGGCGTCCGAGTTCCACCCTATGCAGGACATACTGGATGCACTGAGGAGCTCATTTAGCAGCAGACTACATCATCCCAGGTGCACAACCGAGAGGTTTCGTAGGTCCTTCCTACCAACGGCTGTCAGACTGTACAACCTAAGCAGGGCTGCTCGCAGAGATAGCAAAAAGACGTAACAAACTAATAGTTTTTTTTTGAATGCAAAAGATGCAATAGACTTACACAATGGTCCTCTCCGGCATACAACTAGGAACATACCGGTCGCTATGGAGGGTGAGAATATGTATGGGCACATAATCATACCATGTAGGATAACTAAATAGACGGTTATGCTGTTTCATCCCACCTAGCAACAATGCTCTGCACTGTGTGTGTTTATATATTTACATATTTATTCCATCTAGCTACAATGCTCCGCACTGTGTTTTTATATATCTACATATTATTCCATCTAGCTACATTGCTCCGCACTGTGTGTGTTTATATACTTGCATATTTATTCCACCTAGCTGCAATGCTCCGTACTGTGGGTGTTTATATATTTACATATTTATTCCATCTAGCTACAATGCTCTGCACTGTGTGTTCATATATTCATATATTTATTCCATCCAGCTACAATGCTCTGCACTGTGTGTCTGTGTGTGTGTGTGTGTATATATATATTTTATAGTAATATGTACATATGTATATTAGCTGCTCTTGCTTGCTTGTTTTTTTTCTTGCCTTCTGAGTGTTGCTATCCCTGTGCTGTTGCAATCCTGGAATTTCCCCGTTGTGGGACTAATAAAGGCTTATCTTATCTTATCTTATCTTAACCCTGCACCCCACAACCCCAATGACCTGAGGGCTGTCCTTCAAGAAGAGTGGAATGTCATGCCTCAGCAGACAATAAGTTGACTTGTGAATAGCATGAGATGTCGTTGTCAAGCTGTAATTGATGCTCAAGGGCACATGACAAGTTATTAAGACATTGACATTTTTTGTTGTGGTATACCCACCACTGTTGTTGGCTTTTGTTTCAATAAATTGTTTGAAATGAGGAAGTTACCATTGCATGCTTCTACTTAGATGCCCTACTTTCATGATATAATATCATTGTAGCATGAACTTTTTACATTTTCCATAAATTTCACTCAAAAGCCAAATATCCCTAACTTTTTGTGAGTAGTGTATATACAGCGGGGAAAATAAGTATTGAACATGTCAACATTTTTCTCATTAAATATATTTCTGATGGAGCCATTGACCTGAGAATTTCACCAGGGCTGCACGGTGGCACAGTGGTTTAGCACTGCGGCAGCACAGTTTACTCTCGGCCGGGGGATCGCGGGGATCATGAGATCGTGGGTTCGATCCCAGCCCCCGACCAACAGTAAGCTGTGTGGAGTTTGCATGTTCTCCCCGTGTTGCGTGGGTTTACTCCGGGATTTCTCCGGTTTCCTCCCGCATACCAAAAACATGTAGGTTTAGGGCGCTCGTGCACGCAGCGACCAGCAGCCGGTGGCTTGGCACCAGACTGCAAACCAAATCTACCTACGGGTACAAATAAGTAACAAAAAAAAAAATTAAAAAAAAAGATATCAGTAAGAATCCAAGTAATCCATACATACAAAGAAATCAAGGAAACTGTGTTCGCAATACAAGTTATATTTAATACAGTGGAATAGCACAGGGAATAAGTATTGAACAGGCTTGGTGAATTTCATTTAATATGTAGTAAAAAAAGCCTTTGTTCGTAATAGCAGCTTCCAGACGCCTCCTGTATGGAGAAACTAGGTGCAGGCATTGCTAAGGAGTGATTTTAGCCCATTCTTCCACACAAACTCTTCTCAAATCTTGAACATTCTGTGGGTGTCTTCTATGAACTCTGATCTTCAATTCAATCCATAGATTTCCAATTGGATTCAGGTCAGGTGACTGACTGGGCCATTCTAGCAGCTTTATTTTCCTTCTCTGGAGCCAGCTGAGAGTTCCCCTGGTTGTGTGTTTGGGATCATTGTCTTGCTGAAATGTCCACCCTCGTTTCCTCTTCAGCATCTTGGTAGATGGCAACAGGTTCTTATCAAGGATGTCTCTGTACATTTGTCCATTCATCTTTCCTTCAATTATATGAAGTCTGCCTGTACCATGTGCTGAAAAACACCCCCACACCATGATGTGGTGTGCAGTGCCATTTCTCCTCCAAACATGCTGGGTATTGTGGCAACCAAAAAGTTCAATTTTGGTCTCATTTCACCCAACTATATTCTCCCAGTACTTTACTGGCTTGCCCAAATGTTGTGCACCAAACTTTAAATGAGCTTCAACATGATTTTTCTTCAGCAATGGAGTCTTGCGAGGTGAGTGGGCATAAAGCCCATGTCGGTTGAGTGTAATACTTCAGCAAGGTAAACTGGTCCTGGATGAAGGGTCAGACTAAGAGCGGTCCAGAAGATCCCATGAAAAAAGTTACATCAAGGACTAAGTGTACCTAAAGGAGGCACATGGGTCCGCCCTCCAGTGGGCTTCCAACTGCAGGAGGGATCATGGTGCTATGTGAACTAGGCGGAAGTATGTACTACTCTGCCTGAACTGATGCCTCCACGACCCGGATCCCCGGATAACTGCTAGAAGATGGATGGATGGATGGACAAATTCAGTTTTGTTTCATTGCCACAGCTCCAACAGATCTATTCAAGAAAGACTTATTCTCCATCGACATTATTTCATGGAAAAAAAATCCATAAATTTGCTGCTTTGATTGAAATAGCCAGCTAAATCACCCAATAACAGTGATCCACCTAATGACATTCGCATTTCCAAATTAATGAAAATCCAACAAACCCAGTTCTGCTTTATTGGCACAGGTCCAATAGATCCATTTGAGTAAGAGATATTTTCCATCCATGTGATTACAGAGATAGTTATCCATAAATTTGCAGCAATGTTAGAAAGAAGCCAGTTTCAACTTCTTGTAATCTTAATGGTTAAGGGCATAAAAACTACATTTACCATAGAGCTAGTGGTGGAAACAAAGCTGAAAAGACACATGTGACTCTCAGCTTTTGATTGATGAAATGGTTATTTTTCCACAAAAATGATCTTTGTCATTAGGTTATGAAGGTTATAAATAATAAAAATTATATGAGACAGTTATATGAATGAATTTGTTTTCAAATACAGTGTGATGAAGGGCTGAATAGCTTTAACACAGTTAAGCTATTTATGACAATGCACATTTCTTTATTTCCCTGGCATGAAGGAGGGACAGATGACAAAAAAATCCAAACTATCAGTGCTATTGGCCAATAGTTATTTTTAACTCTCATATTGGCCCACAATTTCCCAATTGGTGCATCCCTAGCTAGTATGCCCAAATTGCTTCAACTGAAAATATTGCCTGGAGCAGCCCAAATATTTAAATGGGAATCCACATGCTGTAAATTTCACACAGGACTGGTTTGAATAGTTGACATACAGGAAAAATTGCAGGAGGATTGTCTACATTGCTACACAGTGTTATCCCACTGTGGCAATGTTAAACAGCCTTTAGTCAACTTGAGAAGACATATTTTTAAGAGATAACAGATATTTTTTATTTTTATTTTACAAGCTTAAATGTTTATTTCTAAGGATCCACAGTTCTTGTTTTCAAGAATTTATGTTTAATTGTATTTTGTATACTTCATCCATCCAGGAGGGAAATCCAAGTGCATCCACCTGAATGAGGTAGCCACGGGGCAGCACCAATCCTTTCACCAGTCACATGTACATTCACACAGAGGGCCACTTTAGCGTCTCCAATTAACCTAACTGTAGTCCAACTTTAGTACAGATGGGATAAAAATCCACACTCACTGGCTTCGTGGTATGTTGGTGGAGGTGTCACTGGTTCTCCTTGATGTGGGGATGTAAACCTGGGCTGAGCAGGGCAGCCGGGCTGAGCTGGGTAACCAGGCTGACCAGGGTAGCCAGGTTGAGCTGGGTATCCGGGCTGAGCTGGGTAGCCAGGCTGCAGTGGAACAGGCTGGTAGGGTGGATGCTGGCCTCCCTGGTAAAACTGGTAAGGCCCAGGCTGCTGCTGAGGGTACTGTTGAGGAACACTGGTGACCACTGTTGTGTGAGTGGTGGTAGCTGTTACAGCTGTAATAGAGAGCGAGAGAGAGAGAGAGAGAGAGAGAGAGAGAGGAAAATACCATATGAACCTAACTTAATTTAGGTGGGATTTAGACAAAGTGGCAGCAATCAAATCCTCAACAAAAGCAGAAATGCAGCAAATATATTATGCATACAATTTGCTAAATAATGTTTAATGTGCATTTTTCCATACTACACCACTTCATTACAGGTGACCTGCTATATTATCTTTTTCTGATTATACTGTATGTAGAGACACATGCACAGATTAAAAAAACAAAACAAATAATGCAAAGATCGCACCTATCAATGTGACCCCATCATAGAGACACTATGTCCTCCACTAACAATTAAAAATTGAACAAACACCATGCACAAGATGCACAAATCCCAGAGTATGTTCTGAGTAGTGTGTGCCCCTGTCAGTAGTGTGCCCACGATTATAAAACACACCGGTGGAATAGCATTTTATTGTTGATGGGCGTTCAGTTGGCTGTGCTATTAACCACATGGCCATATGATCGTAGACATCCCATTTTCCAGCCAGTACCCTGTGGCTGATGTCTTCCGTTTTCAATGGCTATTAACGTTTCCTTTCCCCCATTCTATTATGGTGAGCACAAAGCTAGAAAGTGGGAAGTACCATTTATAAGGTCTTTGGTATGACCCACTGACATTGTCAGTGACTCGGGCCCTAATAAACAGTGCAGCTAGTACCAGCGGCGTAACACCGGTCCCGCACAGGAAGGAGAAGCCGCCACAGACTCCCCTCTCCTGGACTGTGTGTCCTCGTATTCCCGTATCTGGCCATTCCACTCCACAGTCATGCTGGTATTAACTTTACATTTTAGATATTACAGTGGCCAGGACTCACGGTGTGCTGTTTACAGGGAAAAAGGAATTTGCAGCATCCAGTAAATGTGCCGTTACTATGCGCCTGCAATGTCTGACGGTTTCAGCCCCGAACTCCCTCCCCCGAAATGTTGAAGTTGTTGTGCTGTCGGAGCCAACAAAATTATTTTCCAGTGATAAAGGGAAGAAGAACATTGATTAAAAAGACAGCACAAATCAGCTGTGTCTGCCATGCTTGCTGCATCCTCCACCGCAGAATTGTCACATCTGTCTCACTTCAATGAGGAAAAGTTGGATGAAATGCAACATGACTGTTCAGACTGAGGTTGCTTTGGAAAATATCAGCTACGTAGCCAAATTAGGACCACATATGAAAGTGGCCTGGGTCTGATGTGAAAAAAATCAGATTTGAAAAAAAAAAAAAAAAAAAAAAAAAAAATCAGATATGGGTCACGTGTGCAAAAAAATTGGAATTGAGCATTAAAACCTGCAGTGTGACCATAGCCTTAGTTGTACGACGGGATTCCAAAGTGATCTTTGGTGACTCTAGCTTTCTTTGTAGAGATATAGTTTATATGGCATTTTGACACTGACCTTTGACCTTCTGACCCCAAACCCATAGTTTGAGGTCAGGGTCTTAGGGTGAACGTATGTACCAAGTTTGGTGACCCTAGCTTTACTCTTGCTTCTATTGTAATAGTGCAAATGGAATGCTAATCTTGACCTTTGACCTTTTGACTCCAAACCCATAGTTAAATGTCAGTGTGTAAGCCACCTAAGATTTGACTTAGATACAACTATGGTATCGATTTAGAAAAGTCTACATCATTTCTGTCAGTAGTTACCGCGTTTACAAGATTTAGGGAAAAACTGACCTCTGACCTCGACCTTAAGGTCTGTAATTTCTGCAAAAAATCATCCCATTAGAGTCAAATTGCAATATGCACATCATGAGTGTACATTAAACCCTCATACTGAGTTTCAAAACAATCGGAACCAAACTGTAGGAGGAGTTGATTTCACAAAAGTGGGACAGACAAATGAACTGACTGCCCCATAACATAATCCTCCTTTGGGTCAAGACCCAAGTGGTATTATGACCAACAAGGCTAAAAACACACTACACGCTGGCATAAACTGACAAGTCCACTGGCGCCAAACAGGAAGTGTCCCGCAAATGTGCGCTGTTGATTGCTGTAATAGGGCGCATAGTTTATTGTCAACTGGTAGTTAACTGATTACACCTGGAAGAGAAATCTTTTGTGTGACCTCCACTATTGAGTTGACCATGTTCATAAGTCAAACCACTGCTCTATAGCTCTTGAACATAAATATAAAGATTGTCAAACTTCCAATCAATCATTGGATCAACTTACGAAGCTGGTGGTGGCAATACTTGTACAGGTAGCAGTTCGGACAGAAACAGCAGAAGAAGAGGATCAAAAAACCAACAAACATCAAAGGGATAATGACTGGGGCCAGATGAAACTCCATGTGCTTGAAGGTGTTAAAACTGAAAAGAAAACAAAGAAATGATTATGTAAAAAAGTGCTAAGGGACTTTTGACACCTGAATGCCTGCACCAAGGTCTGGACCAAGGTTCATGCTTTTGTCATACTGTATACATTTGAAGTCTGATTTATTAAGATCCCAAGGAGCAAGTACCAATTTGGAAAATTACACGTTTCCTTAGTGGGCATTTTGCATGTCATATACAAAAGTAAATAAATAAATAAATTATAAAATGCAAGTCTGATGATGACAGGTGCAAACGTGTGGGAGGACAGTTTTATTGCATCCCTGTGAAAGCGTTAGACAAAGACCAGCACAAACGAAAATGGAAAAGATATCAGAATAACAAGAAGGATGACTAACAAAATTATATTAATTAGAGACTATGGCAAGACATAAGACAGAGAACAAAGGAAATTCAGCTTATAATTACAGACTGGCAATGTGGTGGGTGGGGAGTGGGTCAATGGATAAGTTGATGGTAATACTGTATAGAGCAGCAGGTGTCACTCACTGTTGCTGACACACAAGTATAGGATATCGGAGATTGAATAATTGACAGGCACAATAATGGCACAATGCAATCTAGTGTATTCACCAAATAAAACTGACATCACCAAAGAATCACATACAAAAAGTTCAGGCCACACAAAATCTGTGGATCAATCTTTTAATATAATAATTTTAATATAATGCTTTTTACATGCGTGAAACTTACAAGAGGTCTCTGGGCCGACTGAAATCTCTCTGGGCCCAATGTCTCATGACTGAACTCTTGTGTGATTCAACATTCACGCTAGAGTTCAGCCACGAGAGAATGTGCATCATCATGGCTTCCAGTTTACAGTAAACAAATGGTTGTGGTTTTGTCAAGCTCTTTGCAAGACTCAAAAGTGGAAGTGAAATATTGTGGAAATACCACAAATCTCAAATCACTTAGCGAGGCACCACCCATAAGACACTAATGCCAGGTGTCCACTGGATCCATTGTTTTTACGCTTCCTATTCATTATGTTTTGGAAATGCAATGGAAAGCATTTGGCTCCAGTAAAGTGAAATTCAGGCTGTGGTGTGTCAAGTAGCCCGTGGTTCCCCCTACCACTCATGTGCATAAACATTAAATCTTTGATGTTTATGCAAATGAGTTTCACATACCAGCATGCACCAGAGGCAGCGATCTCCTGAATGTTTAAACCAGCAGTTTTTGATGTCAAATAACAACAGATTCATTAACTGAACCTACTATTTCTTGCACGAAGTGAAGTTAAAAACACTTTTCGTTGATTTGTTTTAAAGATTGGAGGCTCGTAGTCCGCCGTGTTGCCCAGGAGTTTCAGTCCGTGAAAAACCAGTCGCGACAGGATTCAGTGACCAGTCAGGTGCAGCCCGTGTGTTCTCAGCAGCGGGACAAATGAAAATGTTTCCCCTGGGACAGAGCTCTTTGACTATTGGTTTTCTATAATATCACACATTTTCTGTAACTCCACCTGGTTACGCTTATCCTCCACACCGCACTGCAATCCCTATGCGATGCCTTTCCACAAAAAAATGGACCAGTGGGCATGTAGCATTACACAAAAGCTTGACCAGAAGCAAACTGCACTGGAAAAGGTATTGGCGATGAAATCTTGATAACTAAGGCTATCACAGCTTTCATATGTAAGGATATACGCTCATTCAGTGTTGATGAAAAGGATGGCTTCAGTAGACTCATAAATATGACTACTGATGTTGTGTTTTATGTATCATGTCTGAATGTTTTTATGTGGCAATGGGATGTGGCACTGAGCCCTAGCCAAATTTCCCTTCGGGGACAATACAGTTTATTCTATTCTATTCTATGCTAGAACCACGCTACACTTTACAGGCATGCAAACATTTCCGTGAAACAGTAAACACAAACTTGTATGAAGAAGTAAAACACCATGTTGCAACATGACTGAAGTCAGCAGAGAGAGTTAAATATATTGGAGGCTCTGAAGTGGCCCAAGGTGTCAATGTGTGTGAATGGTAAAGCGACTGGCACTGCACCACGGCTGCCTCATCCAGGTGAATACCCTTGAATTTCCCTCTGGGATTAATAAAGTATAAACCAGACCATCAATGACGGAGTAGCTCATTCTGGCCTGACAAAATCACCCTGGGAGTGCTCAGACACCTTGACTGTTGACCTTGACCTTAAGCACTGACTAGATACAAACTCATCTAGAGTTCATAGAGTCAAGGTCAGTGCCTAGGAGGAGTAATGTTTTTCATGAAATTATAAGTGCCCAAATCTCCTGACCTGTGATAATGACCGTGAGCACAACCTGGATGCAGACCCACCTGAGTCATTGTGAGTGACTAAGGACAAAGAGAGTCTGGAGCACAATGTCCAATTCACAGCCTGCAAGGACTAATGTTTCAACACATTTGTGTCTTCTTCAAAGTCACACTATGCTGAACAAAACTGCTGCCATTACATAGACATACCATACCACTTTATAGAGCACGTTAAAAACAACAACAACAACAACAGGGCTGACCAAAGTGCTGTACAATTACAACAGAGCCAGGAAAAAAAACAGACAGGAATTAAAACACCACAGAATGTTAAGGATACAGACACAGGTTAAAAACAGGGGAAATAAATAAACAAGTGGACCGTGTAGGAGAAACATCGGCTAATTAACATCATACAAGTCCAGCTTCATTGGTTGATCATAAACTTGATCAACCAATGAAAGACACACCTCTAAAAGCAGCAGTGACATGGCATATCAAAACATCTTCAAAACGTTTTTAAACAATATAAAAATATTTCAGTGATCATCACCAGGTCATTGTGAGTGAGTCTGGTGAGAATCGAGGTAACTGCCTAGGAGGAGGAGTGATTTTTTTGAAATCATATAAGTGCCCAGATCTCCTGACCTTTGACCTAGAGCACAACTTGGATGCAGACTACTTGAGGGGTGAGCTGGCATTCATCAGTGTGAGAGTGTCTCGACGCCACCGTCAAGTTGCCTCTGAGATCTCCTGCTCCTCGTCTTCTCAACTCCCATGTGTGTGCTCCATGCTTGCTCGCTACCTGCCACACAACTCTATCAGCTCCCCCCGCTGCCTGACTTCTCCCTTGGATTTTCATGTAAGCCTGACCTCCCAAAGATCTCACCTCTGTGCTTGTTGAATTGCTCTGCCTTCAACTCCTCAGTGGGCCCCGCCAGAGCTCCCCTCCTGGATTTTGGACTTTATCAACTGGGAAACCTGGACTCCCTGCAACCAAGTAAGGCATGGAACTCCCATGACCCCAACCCCCTAGAAAATATCCAAATAATAAATGAAATAATTTTTTATGGGACACCAAACACTCCAAAAATCAATTAAATCATTTTTATTGTAATATTTAATAACAAACAGCCATTCTTGTAGTAACTAGTGTAAAATGCGCAAATAGCACATTGAATTATATCTAATGAGACCAAGTGACATCAAGTCAACTAACGGACACATTTACAAATATTCCAGACCCATTGTAAAATTTCATAATTTCAGCGTTTTGTGTCCCGTTCGGACACATTCGTTGTTTATTCCAAATACCAACCAGTGTTGTTTGACTGCAACCATCCTTCTCCACACTTGCATCGGGAAAACTTATAATTTCACATGGATGAGAGCTGTACCGTAACGGCTGCTACATTTGGGCATGTACTTCACTCAACTATCGGTATGCTGTTTATTCCATCTAGCTGCAATGCTCCTGCACTGTGTATAAATCTGTGTACATATGTGTATTCATTTACTGCTTTGGCTAACCAGTTCTTATTATCTTATTAACTATTGCTCTGAGTGCTGCTGTCCCTTTGCTGCTGTAATCCTGGAATTTCCCCATTATGGGACTAAAAAAGGCTTATCTTAAGTTGATGAGCAAAATATTATAAAATATTTGTATGTTTTATTATTATTTGAAATACAGTTGTATAATGTTCTACACTACATTTGTCAAACCTTTAAGCTGGACAGAAATAGTAATTTGATTCATACTGCAATATACAGTCATGAAAAATTTAGGACACCCTGTATAAGCCTGTGTGATTTTTTTTTTTTTTTACATATTTAGACATATAGATAATTAATATCAATGTTAAAATACTGGGAGATTCATGTAATACAACAATTAATAAAAATGAATTAAAGACCTTTTTCAAATTTTCTGTAAAATATAATTCTAAACAAACAGTGAGGAATAAATTAGGCCACCCCCCATCTTTTTTTAGGACACCTCCACATTCATTCCCACTTAAAATGGCAAAAATAAATGTTCAAAAATGCAAATAAAAACAAAAACAAGGTTAGACATAGATATGTGAACATTTCTTAATAAAGAACTGAATATTTAAAGGGGTGTCCAAATTTTTTCACGACTGTATATCGATATCGATCAATATGGGAAAAATTTATCGCGACTGGAATTTTTTTCATATCACCCAGCCCTATGTACAATAATAAGGCATAAGAAATGCTACCCTTGACCTTTGACCTTGTGATCCCAAAACCATAGTCACACTTCAGGGTCACAGGGTGAACCTGTGTGTTAAGTTTGGTAACTCTACCTTTACTCGTTGTACAGTAATAAGGTATAGGGAATGTTAACCTTGACCTTTGACCTTTTGATCCCAAACCCATAGTCAGAGTTCAGGATCCCAAGGGGAACCTGTATACCAGGTTTGGTGGCCCTAGCTTTACTTGTTTTATAGTAATAGTAAATGTAGCATTTACCATAGTGCAACTGCAATGTTAACTTTGAACCTTTGTCCCCTTGACCCCGAGGATGTAAGTCATTCAAGATGTCTAGTAGATACAACTATTGTATCGATTTGAAAAGCCAACAATTTCTTTCAGTAGTTACTGTGTTTACAAGATTTAGGGAAAAATCTCACCTGACCTTTGACCTCAAGGTCATCTGATGAGAGTGAAATTGCAATATGCGCATCATCAGAGTGTATCAAACCGTGGTACCAAGTTTCAAAACAATCGGTAGAAAACTGTAGGAGGAGCTGATTTCACAAGACCATTACTGTCTATGAAGTGAGGTGAAACAGGAGGTCATAGGTAAGGGGCTACAATTCCTGCAAATATCTGCTCAGAACCAAATTGCAATATGCTCATCCTCAGTATATATTAAACCATGGTACCAAGTTTCAAAACAATCGGACCAAAACTGCAGGAGGAGTTGATTTCACAGTAGTGGGACAGACGGACAGACAGACGAACTGACCCATAACATAATCCCCTTTGGTCTTTGCCAGAAGGGGGATTATTTCAGAAGGGCTCTTCAACCCCTTTGGGCTTCGACCAGCGGGGGATAAAAATGTTTTAGAAACTAAATTCAGTTTTATACATTCCCTCAAATAACTATTTTTTTTTTAAATTCTGCTTAAATTTGTTTTAATATTGGCTGCAGTGACAAATGTGGATAAAATGTTTAAATTAAATCACCCTTTATTGTCATTCAATTGTACAACCAATCATGTACAGTAGAACGAGATTGTGTTTTACCTATCTACTGTGTTAATCACACACACCCCAAGTGTAGAATCAGAGGGCCGCTGCCATGCAAGGCGCCGCCACAAATTTCCCTCCTCCATTCCATTATTGCTGAGCACCAAGCTGGACGGCAGGAAGTTCCACTTTTTTATGGTCTTCGGCATGACCCGGCCAGGATTTGAACCCCTGCCTCCCGGGTGTGGGGCGGATGCTCTACCAACTGAGCCACCACTCCGGTCACCACTTGTTTATAATTACTAACAACAGCCACTTTAGTCTTTAAAGTAAATTGTCAAAATTCTCTAAATATAACAGAAGGCAAATGTATCACCTGATAGGCTGAACTGCTCATTAAAATTTGATATGATGAGCTAATTCTCCCACACAGCAGGTTTCTCTGCTGCACAAGAGTCTACAATGACTTGAAAATTTGCGTACCCCAACTCAGTGCTGACGTGAGATTTGAGCGCACCGTACAATCACAGTCCGATTGATAAATACCAATCTGAGCAATGAAATGATCGTACCACCACTTTTCTGTCTTACGCACATTTGATAAATGAGGGCCATTGTGAGCGAGTTTGGCAAGCAATGCCGCAATTGCCTAGGAGGAGTAGCAGTTTTTGTCAATCACATGAGTGCCCAGATCTCCTAACCTTTGACCTTGAGTACAACCTGGATGGAGACTAGGGCTGCATGATTAAGGCCAAAATGATGATCGTTATTTTGATCAATATTGAAATCCATCCATCCATCTTCTACCGCTTTTCCGGAGGTCCGGGTCGAGGAGGCAGCAGTTCAAGCAGAGAAGCCCAGACTTCCCTCTCCCCCGCCACCTGCTCCAGCTCTTCAGAGAGGATACCAAGGCATTCCCAGACCAGCTGGGAGACATAGTCTCTCCACCGAGTCCTGGGTCTGCCCCGGGGTCTCCTCCCAGTGGGACGTGCCTGAAACACCTCAAGTGGGAGGCATCCAGGAGGCATCCTAATCAGATGCCCATACCACCTCAACTGACTCCTTTCAATGTGGAGGAGCAGCGGTTCTACTCTGAGCCTCTCCCAGATGACTGAGCTCCTCACCCTATCTCTGAGGGTGAGTCCAGCAATCCTACGGAGAAAGCTCATTTCAGCCGCTTGTATCCGTGATCTTGTTCTTTCGGTCATTACCCAAAGCTCGTGACCATAGGTGAGAGTAGGAACGTAGACTGACTGGTAAATCGACAGCTTTGCCTTAGAACTCAGCTCCCTCTTCACCACAACAGACCGGTACAACGTCGGCATCACAGCAGATGCTGCTCCGATCCGTCTGTCAATCTCTCGCTCCATTTTCCCCTCACTCGTGAATAAAACCCCAAGATACTTAAACTCCTCCACTTGGGGCAGGAGCCTGTCCCCAACCCAGAGAGGACACTCCACCTTTATCCGGCTGAGGACCATGGACTCGGACTTGGAGGTGCTGATTCTCATCCCAGCTGCTTCACACTCAGCGGCAAACCGTCCCAGCAAGAGCTGTAGGTCATTGCTGGATGAAGCCAACAGGACAACATCATCTGCAAACAACAGAGATGAGATCCTGTGGTCACCAAGCATGACACCTTCCCTGGCTGCGCCTAGAAATCCTGTCCATAAAAATTATGAACAAGATCGGTGACAAAGGGCAGCGCTGGCGGAGTCCAACTCTCACTGGGAATGAGTCCGACCGAGTGTTGGCAATACGAACCAAACTCTCACAACGGTCGTACAGAGACCAAATAGCTCGTAGCAACAAGCCCGATACCCCATACTCCCGAAGCACCCCCCACAAAAAACCACGAGGGACGGGGTCAAATGCCTTCTCCAAGTCCACAAAACACATGTAAACTGGTTGGGCAAACTCCCACGAACCCTCGAGAGTTCTCGAGAGGGTAAAGAGCTGGTCCGATGTGCCACGGCCAGGACGAAAACCACATTGCTCCTCCTGAGTCCGAGGTTCGACCAACAGTTGGACTCTCCTCTCCAGTACCTTGGCATAGACCTTCCTAGGGAGGCTGAGGAGTGTGATCTCTCTGAAGTTGGAGCACACCCTCTGGTCCCCTTTTTTGAAGAAAGGAACTACCACCCAGGTTTGCCATGCCAAAGGCACTGCCCCCGACCTCCACGCAATGTTGCAGAGGCGTGTCAACCATGACAGCCCTACAACATCCAGGGCCTTGAGGTACTCAGGGTGAATCTCGTCCACCCCCAGGGCCCGGCCACCAAGGAGATTTTTAACCACCTTGGCAAATTTGCAAATCAGAATCAGAATCAGAATCAGGTTTATTGCCATTGTTCATGTAGTACACAAACTAGGAATTTGTCTCGGTACAATGCTGCAACATTAAACATGATAAGATAAGAGAAATAAACTATACATGTAATAAAGTGTAGGATAAGATTAAGTGATACTGGTCAACAGTTAAAATATATATTAGCCAGCAGCAGATACTGTGGAGAACTATATAGTGCAGTCGGTAATGCAGGAAGAAAACAGTGATGATTGACATGAGTCTGGTTGAGCTGCTGTACATGGTGCACGAGAGTCACTTAGTGTTCAGCAGTCTAATGGCAGAGGGGAAGAAGCTGTTCATGTGACGGGAGGTTTTAGTCTGGATGGACCGAAGTCTTCTACCAGAGGGGAGGGGGGCAAACAGTACATGACCAGGGTGTGAGGGATCGGCTATGATCCGGCCAGCACGCCTCCGGGTCCTGGAGATGTACAGATCCTGGAGAGATGGGAGCTTGCAGCCGATCACCTTCTCAGCAGTGCGCACGACGCGCTGCAGCCTTAGTCTGTCCCTGGCAGTGGCTCCTGCGTACCACACGGTTATGGAGGTGGTGAGGATGGACTCGATGATGGCTGTGTAGAACTGCACTAACATCTTGGTGGGTAGCTTGAGCTTCCTCAGCTGCTGCAGGAAGAACATCCTCTGCTGGGCTTTTTTGATGAGTGAGCTGATGGTCAGCTCCCATTTGAGGTCCCTGGTGATGGTGATGGCGACCTCAGCCCCTGTAATAGGCGAGTCATCCCCCTTGTCCACAAACCCTGCTTCCTCTGTGGAAGGCGTATCAGTGGGATTGAGGAGATCCTCGAAGTATTTCTTCCACCGCCCAACGATATCCCCAGTCAAAGTCAACAGCGCCCCATCCGCACCATACACAGTGTGGACAGGGAGCTGCTTTCCCCTCCTGAGCCGCCGGACAGTTTGCCAGAATCTCTTCGAGGCCGACCTAAAGTCTTGTTCCATGGCCTCACCGAACTCCTCCCATACCCGGGTTTTTTCTTCAGCAACCACCCGAGCTGCACTCCGCTTGGCCTGCCGGTACACCTCAGCTGCTTCGGGAGTCCCACAAGCCAACCAAGCTTGATAGGACTCCTCCTTCAGCTTAATGGCCCCCCTCACCACTGGTGTCCACCACTTGGCTCGGGGGTTGCCACCACAAGATGCACCGACCACCTTGTGGCCACAGCTCTGGGCCGCCGCTTCAACAACAGAGGTGGAGAACATGGCGCATTCAGACTCCATGTCTCCAGACTCCCTCGGAATGTGGTTGAAGTTCTTCCGGAGGTGGGAGTTGAAGACCTCCCGGACAGGTGCCTCAGCCAGACGATCCCAGCACACCTTCACTATATGTTTGGGTCTACCAGGTCTGAATGGCTTCCTCCCCTGCCATCGGATCCAACTCACCACCAGGTGTTGATCAGTTGACAGCTCTGCACCTCTCTTTACCCGAGTGTCCAAGACATACGGTCGCAGGTCTGATGACACGATAACAAAATCGATCATTGACCTGCGACCTAGGGTGTCCTGGTGCCAGGTGCATACATCAGGGATGGCAACAGGAAATTCTGATTTCAGCTGAAATCTAATTTGGTCGATTGACTTATGGGGGGGCTGGGGGGGCGCAGCCCCCCTGAAGCTGGGAGGTTTTCAGTAAAACAGAAGTAATTTAGACTGAAAAAAATGATTAAAAAAATGAAATACTAGACTTAAATAAATCATTAAATTTAATGAAAAGTTAACTTACTTTTTCTTCAATGTTGTCTCATTGTCTTTAGTCCAACATATTTAACAGTTCTATAAGAGTTTATTACACTATTTACACTGGTCACCAAGTCACTTCTAATGTGAAACTTTCTTCCTTTTGGCAGCAAGCTGTGTCAGTCTCTGAACTTTGAACTTCATCTCCTTTTCTGGTTTCTTCAGAAACTGTCTGAGTGTTTCTGTTACCTCGTCGAACTCTGAGCCAATTTTCACCTTTACTGTCACTTCGCCCCCCGAAGCTCCTGGGTTTTTATGATTTTTAAGTACCAGAACTGTGCTTAAATGACATAAAACAAACAGCTGAATGCCACTTATTACTGTATAATATTGACTTATGTTCCAAGAAGATAGCATTCCTAAAATATTCCAACAAGCATTATCCATCACATGCTTTAACACTTGATCAAATCAAAATCAGTTAATTTTATCTTTTCCATAATAGAAATAAAATTCCAACATACCATTACTTTTTATAATTTCAGCATTCATTTCAGATCACCAGTTTCAATCTCCATTGAGTCTTGAGCAGTTCATTTTGCACAATCACTGATGCAGCCAAGTCTTAGAAATATTCAAAAGTTATGAGTCAATATCCACTGTGCACTGTCAATTTCAAACTGTTTGGAATCATAAAAGTAATGTAACTAAATTGTTTTGCTATTTTTTTCTCCTCAATATCAATGTCAGGCCACTGCAGGAGTTTTTGGGGATGGTTAACTTTTATAACCGTTTCCTCCCCCGTGCAGCCCAGCTCATACAGCCGTTGTACGCCGCACTCAAGAAACGGAAACCGGTGGACAGAGTCGACTGGACTCCTGAACGGGAGCAGGTGTTCTGAGGTTAAAACAGCGCTCACTACCGACGCCTCGGACATGGGCATAGCAGCCGTCATGGAGCAATGCGTTGCCGGTTCTTGGCAGCCACTCACCTTTTTTCTAGCAGGTCTTTGCACGACAGTGAGCGTAAATACAGCGTGTTCGACAGAGAGTTAATGGCTCTCCACCTGGCCATACGCCACTTCCAGTTCTGCCTGAAAGGGCGCACCTTCACTGCGTTCGTGGACCACAAGCCGCTAACGTACTTAACGTACTTTATCTTCCTGGAAGATAAAATAAAGCGGAATTCGGCGAATTACCGGAAAAATCACATCCCTGAGAACAAGCCGCCATGAATTTTTGACAAAGCATACAACGAGCCATTTGATTGGTCCAATCGTTTGCAACTATCCAATCGCAGGGCTGTTTACAATACAGCAGTAGCTTGAGTACATCCGGGTTATCGCGAGACTTGACCCGGGGAAGCGCCGAGCACTTACGTAATCGTGTTGATTTTCGCTAAAATCGGTAACAATAAGGTACCTTACCCCCCCTAAAATTTTCTCAACGGATTTAGACGATTCACAGAAATGATCAATTTGAAAATAAATCGGCGGAAATCCGCGGATCGGCGGAAAATTGCCATCCCTGACATATGGACACCCTTATGCTTGAACATGGTGTTCGTTATGGACAAACTGTGGTTAGCACAGAAGTCCAATAACTGAACACCACTCGGGTTCAGATCGGGCAGGCCGTTCCTCCCAATCACTCCCCTCCAGGTTTCACTGTCGTTGCCCACGTGCGCATTGAAGTCCCCCAGAAGGACAATGGAGTCTCCAAGAGGAGCACCCTCCAGCACCACAGTCACAGACTCCAAAAAGGGTGGGTACTCTGAAACATCATTTGGTGCATAGGCACAAATGATGGTCAGGACCCGTTTCCCAACCCGAAGACGCAGGGAAGCAACCCTTTCATCCACCAGGGAAAACTCCAATATAGAGGCAGCAAGGTGGGGGGATACAAGAATACCCACCCCTGCTCGTCGCCTCTCGCCCGGGGCAACTCCAGAAAAGGCCAAGCTCCAGCCCCTCTCCAGGAGACTGGTTCCGGAACCAGAGCTGTGTGTTGAGGTGAGGCCAACTATATCTAGCCGGTATCTCTCAACCTTGTACACCAGCTCACGATTATTAATCACGATTATTCATTAACTTTACGAAAAACACAGATTGCAAAAAATAATATTTTTTTAATTTGTCCTACTCACCAATTGCTAGATGAAGCCTGTGGCCAAAGCACTGGAGCCTCATCCATTTATTTAGAGAAGCTGCCCTGACGACATTAGATCCACCGTCTGTTGTTATGCAGACTAGTCTCTGCTCCTGTAGCCTTGAAGATGATTGCGCTTCCCTCAGTCCGTGGGCTATACCTTCTCCTGTGTGGTCTTGTGGGAAAAACGACGTCTCCAAGTATTGGCTGTTCATTTTAAAATCTCCATCAATGTAGTGAATTGTCAGGGACAGGTAGGGCTCCGTTATTCTTCTTGACCATAGGTCAGTCATAGTTGCAAAGTACTCAACAGCTGTGATATCTATCTATATTTTTCATACAGCGCAGGTAATGCAACTTTGGAGAATCACGTGGGGATCACGTTTTTCATGTCCAGTGTTTTGACCATGTTTCTGAAGCCTTTGTTGTTCATACAGTATTTAGTGGACACACGTCTGGCCACATACAGTGGGACAAACAAGTATTTAGTCAGCCACCAATTGTGCAAGTTCTCCCACTTAAAAGATGAGAGAGGTCTCCAATTTTCATCATAGGCATATCTCAACTATGAGAGACAAAATGAGAAAAAAAAAATCCAGAAAATCACATTGAAGGATTTTTAATGAATTAATTGGTAAATTCCTCGGTAAAATAAGTATTTGGTTACCTACAAACAAGCAAGATTTCTGGCTCTCACAGACCTGTAACTTCTTCTTTAAGAGGCTCCTCTGTCCTCCACTCGTTACCTGTATTAATGGCACCTGTTTGAACTCATTATCAGTATAAAAGACACCTGTCCACAACCTCAAACAGTCAGACTCCAAACTCCACTATGGACAAGACCAAAGAGCTGTCAAAGGACACCAGAAACAAAATTATAGACCTGCACCAGGCTGGGAAGACTGAATCTGCAATAGGTAAGCAGCTTGGTGTGAAGAAATCAACTGTGGGAGCAATTATTACAAAATTGAAGACATACAAGACCACTGATAATCTCCCTCAATCTGGGGCTCCACGCAAGATCTCAAGAACGGTGAGCAAAAATCCCAGAACCACATGGAGGGACCTAGTGAATGACCTGCAGAGAGTTGGGACCAAAGTAACAAAGGCTACATCAGTAACACACTACGCCGCCAGGGACTCAAATCCTGCAGTGCCAGACATGTCCCCCTGCTTAAGCCAGTACATGTCCAGGCCCGTCTGAAGTTTGCTAGAGAGCATTTGGATGATCCAGAAGAGGATTGGGAGAATGTCATATGGTCAGATGAAACCAAAATAGAACTTTTTGGTAAAAGCTCAACTTGTCGTGTTTGGAGGAAAAAGAACACCATACCTACTGTGAGGCATGGGGGTGAAAACATCATACTTTGGGGCTGTTTTTCTGCAAAGGGACCAGGACGACTGATCCGTGTAAAGGAAAGAATGAATGGGGCCATGTATCGTGAGATTTTGAGTGAAAACCTCCTTCCATCAGCAAGGGCATTGAAGATGAAACGTGGCTGGATCTTTCAGCATGACAATGATCCCAAACACACTGCCTGGGCAATGAAGGAGTGGCTTCGTAAGAAGCATTTCAAGGTCCTGGAGTGGCCTAGCCAGTCTCCAGATCTCAACCCCATAGAAAATCTTTGGAGGGAGTTGAAAGTCCGTGTTGCCCACCGACAGCCCCAAAACATCACTGCTCTAGAGGAGATCTGCATGGAGGAATGGGCCAAAATACCAGCAACAGTGTGTGAAAACCTTGTGAAGACTTACAGAAAACGTTTGACCTCTGTCATTGCCAACAAAGGGTATATAACAAAGTATTGAGATGAACTTTTGTTATTGACCCAATGCTTATTTTACCGAGGAATTTACCAATTAATTCATTAAAAATCCTTCAATGTGATTTTCTGGATTTTTTTTTTCTTATTTTGTCTCTCATAGTTGAGGTATACCTATAATGAAAATTGGAGACCTCTCTCATCTTTTAAGTGGGAGAACTTGCACAATTGGTGGCTGACTAAATACTTTTTTACCCCACTGTAAAACGCTATTGCATCAGTTACTTTAGCGTGTCTTTGCTAGGCAGATGGATACTGTGAAGCTCTGTGCAGAGATGATAGTATGGTTGCTTTGATTTAGTGAAGTGACATTCGCTTTAGCCTTCATGCATTTATCGTACTTGTGTTTGTGGTGTTTTTTTCAAGTGGTTGAACAAGTTAGTTGTGTTGTCCTGTGGCGCAGACACAGCTCTATGGCACTTTTTGCATACAATTTCTTTTTAGTCAGCATCATTTGCCCTAAATCCAAAACACATCCAGACAACGGATAATGAGCCTTTAGAGGCACTAGCTCCTCGCCTCCACGTGTTGCCATACTGTCACCTTCTGCTCCCGACATCTGGTTTGTGTTTCACCATCACACCAGTCCGCTAATGAAAACTTAAGGCTACCACTACAGGATGTGCTCGCCTGTCAGTTCTGCAGCTTAATGTTGCTCTAATGTGTGCTCACCTCCTGGTGATCGGCTGGCTGTTGGTTGAGAAAATGCTTGCTTTTATATGCAGCAGAGCCCGCATTTTAAATGTTAATATCGCCGATGATCACGCTAATTTAATTGAGGCAGCCAAAATCGTGAATGCGATCAAAATTCAATTAATTGTGTAGCCCTAATGAAGACCCACCTAAGGATCATTGTGAGTGAGTTTGGTGACCTGAGGCAAATGCCTAGGACAGGGATCGGCAACCCGTGGCTCTTCAGCCCCATTGTTGTGGTTCTCTACAGTTACATCTCAAAATGAAACTGCAATAATGAAGGTCATTTAATTTATTTTATTTTTCATATATTCTGTATTGGATTCATTTTTCAACTGAAACACAGGCTTTTGTAAATGTAAGATATATTTTAAATGTTTTATTATGTTGTCAATTAAAATATGTGCCACATCCGACCAAGCTTAATCGCAGGCTCACATGCACGGAGAGACACACTGACAGTCCCCACCAACTAGCTGCTTATCCTCCCCACCCTTGGTAAGATACAGATAAATCCAAGAACACAACTAGAAAAGCACTCAGAGAGTGCAGACCTCCGCAAAGCAGCTCACTGCCTCCAAATGTGAAAACGTCCCAAATTTATTATTAAACTCTTGATAATGACAACAGACAGTGAGCGGTATGATGACAAATTAGTTTTAACTGAGAAGCAGCCCCCTATTTCATTCCAAAGCAAAACTGGCCAAAAGACACGGAGAAGTGGGCTAGCATCACCTATCCAGACATCCTTAATTTATTACTGTACCAGTGCTGCTTACATTCTTAAACAACTAAGATCCTACAAAGGTCTAACAGGGTTGTCCAATCATGTGCCATGAAGGGCCAAGACCCTGCAGGTTTTCTCTTCTACCCAGTCTCTTCAGCAGGTGTTCTCACTTATCAGCAATCAGTGGGAAGAAATTCAGTGGAATCTGCTGAAGAAGACACTGGTTAGAGGTAAAGCCTGCAGGGTCCTGGCCCTTCATGGCACATGTTTGGACACCTCTGGTCGAGAAGCTTACAACCAGTTTGTAAGCGGATGGGTCTGAGATGGGCAGTGTGTGAAATTAACAACCGTTGTGTGGCCAAAGCCAAGGTAAGCAAAACATTTGATTTTTTTTTTTTTTTATTAAAAAGTAGAAGAAAATCAGATTGTTAACTTGTAAATATTTTGTAAAGCTTTACACAAAATACTTAAAGGTTATAAAACTGGGGACTAAGCACCTGTTGTGTTTTTTTGTTTAAATGTTAAACATGTAAAAGTTCAGAAAAATGTCAAATTAAAATTAGACTATCATGTTCCTGTAGGCTAGTCAGTGCCGTTTTAAAAACCAGAGCAATATTTGGCAGCTCGGTGACACAGTGGTTAGCACTGTGGCAGCACAGTAAGAAGGCCGTGGGTTCGATCCTACCCCCTGACCATCAGTGACCCTTCTGTTTCCTCCCACAGGCCAAAAACATGCAAGTTAGGTTAACTAGAGACTTTAACGTGACCCTAGGTGTGAATGGTGAGGGGATTGGCACCGCACCGTGGCTGCCTCATCCATCCATGTGAATGCCCTGAATTTCCCTCTGGGATTAATAAAGTATAAACACAGTAAAATATTCTCTTATCATGCATGTTTATCCATAAATCAGCCCATAAAGTATTCACAGAGCCCTTAACTTAATTCCTCCCATTTGTGTTTCTCTGTTTTGGCTCTCAGTTTTTTTGAATATGTGATCGTTCATAACTTTTGGAGCAATGTTGCTCACAGACAGACAGACGGACAAACCAACACTGGCAAAAACATTAAGCATTACCTTCTCCTCTTGCCGAACGTAATCTGAAGTTAGTGTTTACATACCGTGTGGGTCACGAGGCACGAGGCTGCAATATCCTTATCCTGCCGGTACAGACCGCTGGAGTTCTGTCCACACACACACACGCTGAACCCCGCCTTAAACTGCACACTTTGCCTGCTTTTCCTTGGCATCTTCAGATGAATTAATGTCAATCATCACATACTATATGGATGGAGACCAATGATGCCAGATGGGAAATGCTGAAGTATCACACCGGCGGCTTAAAATTATTGTATTTTGAGGAAAATTAGCGTACACACCCAGTTTTCATTCTGACGTGGCTCAGGACCATCTGCTTCAGAAACATATCACAGGTCATGCATATTATGGCCTATAATACAGTTTTACCTTTAAATGATTTAACAGATCAGTTGAAAAAAGTGCCTCTTGGAGACCAGTGCCTCTACCTGTGTGGAGTTCAGGATGAGCCCCTGGCCTGTACTGAACAGCCCAGAATACCACTCATAATTAACTATCTTCTATATGTCTTCTGTTGAATCATCATATATCAAGGGCTTGCCTCATAAATATTTTGAGAAGTACTCTGTCTGTACATTAGGAATAAACATAAAAATTAATCCACCTAAATTACTGCTAAAATGCCTGATAATTTAAGTAGAAACCTGTTGTAGTTTTATTGAGAACCACAATCCAGTGACATTTTTGCAGACATTTGTACGTTGCAGCAGCGACAGAAAACTTTAGTGCTAATGCCAACAACAAGTCTGAACCGCACTCATTAAAACTGGTGTCTGCCCCCCCCCCTTTCGTTTCTCAACCTGCTGGTGCTGTTGCTTACTTGCTGAGCCTGCCGTGCCTGCATTGGTGCTTTAACGTATACGAATGATTCAATCGAGTGTACTAGTTTTTAATGGGTGAATGTACTGCATGAATTACTCACAGGAACTGTAGTGGAAGCCAGGGATCACCAGCTGAATCACCTGCCTGAGCAGCAAACAAGACCCGCCCGCTCGGTTCATCCCATACAGACCACATTTCTTTTTGTTCCAAGCTGTTTTGGTGCATGACCATGCACATACTGTAACTCCGCAGACACATCTTAAATGGGAAGTACATGAAAAGCTCAATATTAATATATCAAATAATTTTCAAAAAAATTCCTGGATCCAGATCATGTTCCGGATCACCACAAAAATCTAATCATCTGTTCCCCATGCCATTACAGACAGACAAACCAACCAACAAACAAATAAACCAATGCCACCAAAAACATTACCTCCTCCTCTCGGCGGAGGTAAAAAAAAAAAAAAAAAAAAAAAAAAAAAAAAAAATCACAAAGAAAAATAGAAATAATTTTTTTCTAAAGCATAGCCTTTGCTGAAAAGTTAAAAGCTGGAGATGAGCGAAAAAGATCGATTTCAGAGCTTCTGTATGCTGAACTGACAGATACAGACTGGCTGGAAAAGGTTCACTGGTGGACATATCATCTCAAATCATTGTATAAATGTGTCCAAGGTAAGGGAAGTACAGTTGGTTGTGTTTTATGTTCATGCAGGATGGTTGACTGCTGTACATGACTGAACATAAAAAAAGAAAACAGACATCATCCTCAAATTACTGAATAGCCTAAAATTGGTCTACTTTTTTTTTTTAATTATCTTTTTGTGATAAACCATAACAAACAGTTGTGGCCTATTTATTTCAAAATGGGCTATTTTCCCCAAATATGAGAAGGATTTAAATGTCAGCCTCTATAGTCTGGTTTTCAGTTAAAGGTGCAGTGTGTAATATTTTTGGTAATCCAAATTATGAAGTTTAATGTATCATAAAATCATTATGTAGTTTTCAATGTTATATTATGATTTTAAAAGTGACACTCCACCAAAAAATCCTTTTTTTTTTTTCTTGTTAACATGTCTGTAGCATGTTTTTTTTATGACTTACAAGACATATCAAGAGCAAAATCACTCAAAAGTCTCCTATCTGTTTTGGGTTTTTTGCTGTAAAGTTTCACTTAAGCCCCGCCCCCTGAGAAAAGGCGAGTTGAGACAGAGCGTTTTTGGTGACGTAACTATGCATGAAGCTGGCACATGGGTAGTGTTGAGCCAATCAGGACTCTCTGGCCTACATGAAGTTATCCTCCAGGCTAGGTAGCATTTTCTAACAAACTGCTTTGAAAACTTGGCCCAGGTTAAGATGGGTTTTACCCTTAAACTGCTGTTAACGACCGAAGCAGTTTCAGTCATTATCCTGGGCCACTGTGCATACAACTGGACATGTCCTTCAACAGCTAAGTCTTTTTATCACAGGATTTATACCGTTTAACGTAGTGCTAGCCACGATTAGCCTTGTGGAATGTGGGTCGAGTCTAGTCACCAATTCTGGGGTTTGAAGGGGGGGGAGGGAGATTTTGACACGAACCTGTACGACAATGAAAGTCTTTTTTTGTAGAAAAAAATTCATAAGATACTGTACCATTTTAGACAGTGTAGATTTGTTTTCATAGGGGATTTATAGCCACCGGAGTGCATCTTTAAGTAAAAATTGTGTTTTTTGTATTGCATGATTACTTTTTTTACACACAGGAAAAGGGTCAGTCTCCATGTTGGTGGCCATCTTGGATCACCATAATGTCTTTGCAAGTTTTTATGTATAACTAACGACACAAAAGACTGTAGGTTATTATTAGGTTAATTGTAGGTTATTGTAAATGCTTAACAAGGGAGTAATGACCAGTATGTAGGAAAATATTTGCATTTTGAAGTCTGACAGCTAGAAAAATTTTTACACACCGACTGCCCTATATAACATTTTTTCAGAACAGTCCAGCTTTTTCATTTGCTGCGACACATAATAGTGAACCTCCATCAGTTTTATTCACTGCTGTACTATGAATTTATAAATACTTCATAAACTACATTTTTTGTATATTCAGTGATGTATATAAAACTTTATAAGCAGAATAATCTTTATTTTAATGGTCAAATAGCTGTTGTGGCTCACAGCTAATTCTATTTTAGTCAGTAAGAGGCAAAATGGCTCTTTGCTTGGCAAAGGTTGCATACCCTGGGCCTCGGCGGAGTAGAGATTCCTGTGAAATGTGGACAGACAGATGGACAGCACATCATCGCATTAACTCCTTGAGGCTTCGTGGGAAAGAGCTAAAACAAAAAAAACCCTGCTGTTTCATTTACAATACTTCCTTGCTATTGTAAGCATAATTATGGGTCCAATTAAGTCTCTTAATCTTCTATGTACACATATTGTCATGAATTGCCCCTCAGGGCAGAGAGGTGAGACCCAGACGCAGGACTGCAGTATATGAAATTTATTAAGAAAACCAAACACAAAATCCAAAACAGAGCTCAAACACAAAATCCCCAAAAGACAAGCAAAGTAAACTTACAAATACCTCACCAGAACAAGGGCTGGGTTCTGGTGGAGATGAGGGTAAAGAACTTAAGACTCCGGCAACGAGAAATGAAAATAACAGCCCTTAAATAGGATTAGAAACAATTAATACAAAAGGTAACCGGTGTGAATCACATGAGCGGGCTGGGGAGAAAATGACAATCAGCTGTGAGTCATGAGGAGGGGAGACGGGGCTGACAGTTTGAAGGAGCACCGCCAACAACCAGGGAGAAAAGCCTGGAAGTGCTCCCGACAACTGCAACTTCAGAGAGAGAAAGAAAAGAGCAGACACTGGCACAGACTCCAAAATACAATATTATACAAATAAGGAAAAACAAAAAGACAAAGACAAAGAGTACGGTGAAAATCCCCGTGCTCAGATCGTGACACATATTCCTCCATATTTATTATTTTACTGCAGCCTATACTGCAAAATGTACAGCCATGGACAAAATTGTTGGTACCCTTCTGTTAATGAAATAAAAACCCACAATAGTTACAGAAATAACTTGAATCTGACAAAAGTGGTAATAAATAAAAATTATATGAAAATTAACCAATGAAAATCAGACAATGTTTTTGAATTGTGGTTCAACAGAATTATTTTAAAAAACAAACTCATGAAACAGGCCTGGACAAAAATGATGGTACCCTTAACTTAATATTTTGTTGCACAACCTTTTGAGCCAATCACTGCAATCAAACGATTTCTGTAACTGTCAATGAGGCTTCTGCACCTCTCAGCAGGTATTTTGGCCCACTCCTCATGAGCAAACTGCTCCAGTTGTCTCAGGTTTGAAGGGTGCCTTCTCCAGACGGCATGTTTCAGCTCCTTCCACAGATGTTCAATAGGATTTAGATCAGGGCTCACAGAAGGCCACTTTAGAATAGTCCAATGTTTGGCTCTTAGTCATTCTTGGGTGTTTTTAGCTGTGTGTTTTGGGTCATTATCCTGTTGCAAGACCCATGACCTGCGACTGAGACCAAGCTGTCTGACACTGGGCAGCACATTTCTCTCTAAAATACCTTGATAGTCTTGAGATTTCATTGTACCCTGCACAGATTCAAGACACCCTGTTCCAGATGCAGCAAAGCAGATCCAGAACATAACAGAACCTCCTCCATGTTTCACAGTAGGAACAGTGTTCTTTTCTTGGTATGCTTCATTTTTGCGTTTGTGAACATAGCGCTGATGTGCCTTGCCAAAAAGTTCCAGTTTTGTCTCGTCTGTCCATAGGACATTCTCCCAGAAGCTTTGTGGCTTGTCAACATGTAGTTTGGCAAACTGCAGTCTGGCTTTTTTATGATTTGTTTTCAACAGTGGTGTCCTCCTTGGTCGGCTCCCATGAAGTCCACTTTGGCTCAAACAACGACAGATGGTGCGATCTGACACTGATGTACCTTGACCTTGGAGTTCACCATGAATGTGTTTAGAGGTTGTTCTGGGCTCTTTTGTTACCATTCATATTATCCGTCTCTTCCATTTTTCCATCAAGATTCCTCTTGCGGCCACGTCCAGGGAGGTTGGCTACAGTCCCGTGGATCTTAAATTTCTGAATAATATGTGCAACTGTAGTCACAGGAACATCAAGCTGCTTGGAGATGGTCTTATAGCCTTTACCTTTAACATGCTTGTCTATAATTTTCTTTCTAATTTCCTGAGACAACTCTCTCCTTTGCTTCCTCTGGTCCATGTTTAGTGTGGTACACACCATGTCAAAAAACAGCACAGTGACTACTTGTCACCCTTTAAATAGGCCAACTGACTGATAAGTTTGTAGACACCTGTGATGTTAATTAGAGGACACATCTTGGTTGAACATGTCCCTATGGTCACATTGATTTTAGACCAGTGGCTCTGACTTCTATAATTATGAAAATCTTGGAAAAACTGGTTCGTTCAGAAATTCTTAAAAAAACAGAGAATGTACTTGATCCTTTGCAGTTTGCCTATAGGCCTAAGAGGGGAGTAGAGGACGCGACTCTTACTCTCCTTAACCTGCTTTTTAAACATTTGGAGGGTAGTGGGGCTCATGCACGGCTTTTATTCATTGACTTTTCGTCTGCTTTTAATACAATTCAGCCACACATTTTAACTTGGAGACCTTTAGAGCATTTTAATTTAAGTAATAATCTTGTGGGCTGGATTTTAAACTTTTTAACAGACAGGACACAGAGGGTTAAAGTGAATGGCTTTTTATCAGACAAGGTGTGTTCCTCCACTGGGTCACCACAAGGGTGTGTGCTTTCACCCTTGTTATTTATTCTGTACACTAATATGTGTCAGAGTGCTTTTAAAAATAGACTTATTTTAAAATATGCAGATGACTCTGTGATCGTGAGCCTGCTCCAAGGGACTGAAAACAGTCATGGCCCAGTCACAGAGGACTTTGTCCAATGGTGTGAGGATTCGCACCTACAACTGAATGAATATAGGCAAGACTAAGGACATGGTCATTGATTTTAGGCGAAATGCCAACACACCTGAACTGACTAAGATTAAGGGACAAATAGTGGAACAAGTCACATTTTATAAATATCTGGGTACAATTATTGATAATACTTTGAATTTTAACTTGAATTGTGAGGCAATAAACAGGAAGGGACACCAGCGCCTGTTTTGTTTGAGGAGGTTGTCCCATTTCCATGTAGATAGGACTATCATGACACTTTTTTATCGTGCTTTTATTGAATCTGTTTTATCTTTCTCGTTAGTGTCATGGTTTAGAAACCTGCCCCTCAAAGACAGAAACTCACTGGCCCAGATCATTAAATGGTCCAGTCGTCTTATTGGGGGGGAGTCACAGCTGAGTCTGGAGGCCCTGTACACCAGGCAGGTACAGCGGCTGGTCACCTCTATTACAGCTGATGACTCCCATCCCTTGGCCAGTGAGTTTCAGCTTTTACCCTCCGGACGGAGGTTCAAAGTTCCCAGATGCAGAACCACACGGTACAGGAACAGTTTTGTTCCTGCTGCTATTATTCTTTTAAACAGGCCTTAATGTATTTTATTTAAACTCTTGGATTTGGCCTTTTTACGTGGTTTTATGTTATCTACTATTTTATTGGTCCCTGGTGTGGTATAATGCTTTTATCTGGTTTACTATGGGTTCTTTTATTTATTTTAGTTGGGTTTTTTATCTATCTATTTTCAGTCTTTTTAACCGTGTTCAGTAAGTTTCTGGAGTACATGTCCATGTCTTTGGTCTGTGCTGTTTTTTAAATTGTCTGATGTATGCTTCCTGTGTTTTTAATGTTTTGATGTTCAAAGTTGTGTGTTTGAGATGCCCTCTCCAAACTGTAAAAAGAATCTACCTACGGGTATTAATAAAGTCACCTTGAACCTTGAACCTTGATTATTTTCAATCTTTTCTAGGGGTACCATCCTTTTTGTCCAGGCCTGTTTCATGAGTTTGTTTTTTAAAATAATTCTGTTGAACCACAATTCAAAAGCACTGTCTGATTTTCATTGGTTAATTTTCATAGAATTTTTATTTATTATCACTTTTGTCAGATTCACGTTATTTCTGTGACCATTGTGGGTTTTTCTTTCATTAACAGAGCAGCGTTAGCAACACCTAAATTAAAAACACATCAGCATGGAGCTTGCGAACAGCGCCTGGAGTAAGTCTATTTATGAAGTGCTCTGGCGGTTCCCACCCTTAACTTAGACGTCAGTCAGAACGAGCTTTGGAGTCTTCTGTGAAGGTTGGGGGTAGGGCTGCAGCTAAAGATTATTTCAGCAGTCGACTAATCTAATGACTATTTTTTTCAACTAGTCGATTAGTCGCGTTTATTTTTCTCATGTCCACCATCTCTGCTTCTTGTTGGGGCCCTTGTCTAGTGCATATTTTACCTCAGCCTCTGTTTAATACCTCTTAACGTTCCGTCTCTCATGGGCAGGAGGCATTTAAATGCCATTTTGTCTCAGCTGGACACAGTGTAACACAGTGTAACCAATATTCAGAATGAGAGCAAATATTAACAAAGATGAAAAAGAGATAGTGACTCCTGTCATTTACTGGATTCAACATGTTAGCCATGACAGTTCAGCCCTCAGCGATCAAGAGAGCTTATTGTCACAGGTAAGCTAACAGAAACAGCACGTACTAACAGTATTGTCATTTTTCTAAAACTTGAAACAGTTGGCCATTGGAATTAAGCAGCGCCAACTCTCTTTACTCATTAAAATTTATCCAGCAGATGTTAATTTTGTGGCTCCCAGGTGTCGTGCTCATGCATCACTGTAGTGCTGCTGTGGTAAGAGAGGTCTGCCTTGCAAAGTCTGCATTTTACTTGTTTTGTTTTTTTGTCTTCTGTAAAATTTTCCCAAACAACAGAAAGTTTGGGTCTGCCTTTTTTTTTATCCACTTCGACATTTGCCATACAGACTGAGCCGTATAATGTGCTTCTCTTCTTCTTCGCTGGAAATTGTTCACGCATGCCAGACAACAGAGGTGCTACTGCCCTCAGCAGTTCCAGTTGTGCATTGCAGTTAGCTGCAGTTACAGATGAACCGCGGCATGCATATAAACTTTAAAATTACACGATTTGTCAACAATAAAAATATTTGTCAACAAATTTTTATTGTCGACATTATCGACAATGTCGACTAATCGTTTCAGCCCTAGTTGGGGGTGAAGAGAACTTAAAAAAAAATAAACTAAAACTTACTGGATCAACAGCAAAATAAGTTAAATGTCATTTGTTATAAATGCACCTTAGTTAGTTTGAAGTTTTTCACTTGAAAAAGCAAATTATCCGGTGGAGAAGCACAAATTTAATGTTGAGCTGTTTTGATGACCCCAAATTTGCAGTAATTTTAATTTGGTAATTGTAACGTGGTCACATATGTTTTGCCTGTTTGTGAACGTGTGGTCTTTGATCCGAGTGGCCTTAAAAAGGTCTTAGATTTGATTTCCTGACAGCTACATAACCCTGTATGTGATCAAACCTGCAAATCAAGACAGTAGCTTTCTTTTTAACCCAAATAAATGTGATTAAGTCCATACTCATTTAAAAGGTACACAGTAATCACCATTAAATGTACGTTTTTTTCTTCATGACTTCTGGTAGTTTTATGGGAAACTAGAAAAGCACTCGGAGAGCGCAGACCTCCGCCAAGCGCCACAGTTCCCCCATACAGTCTTCAGATTCCTTGATCATGAAAACATATGACAAGCAGTGGTTAAGTAGTTATTCACGAAAATGGCATTTTCCGTAATGGCGGCCACAGTTCCTCCCATACAGTGTTTGTGTGTATGTTTTCAGATTCCTTGACCATGAAAACATATGACTAGCAATTGGATTGACAATGATAGGATTAGTGGTTCAGCAGTTATTCTTGAAAATGGGCTTTTCCGTAATGGCGGCCACAGTTCCCCCCATACAGTGTTTGTGTGTACGTTTTCACATTCCTTGACCATGAAAACATATGACAAGCAATTGGATTCACAATGATAGGATTAGTGGTTCAGTAGTTATTGACGAAAATGGCATTTTGCGTAATGGCGGTTTTCTTGTGGACAGTGATCCGGATCACCACCAAAATCTAATCATCTGTAGGATACCCATTTCTGACAATCTGTGAAAATTTCATGAAAATCGGTCCATAACTTTTTGAGTTATCTTGCTAACAAACAGACAAACAGACAAACAAACAAACAGACAGACAAACCAACGTCGATGATCACATAACCTCCCCCTTTGGCGGAGGTAAAGATAGCCCAGCCACCTTGTCTACACCTAGAATAAGGATTCAATTTGTCATTATTTTTGCAACAATATTGTACTTATGTAGGTCTTTCACTAGAGGAAACGTTTCTGTAACCTTTGTGTCTGCAACCTGCGGCTCTGGGGCCACATTAGGGATGGGTGATACCAGCATTTTTCCTGTTGATGCAATACCATTAACTTATGGGACTTTTTCTTAGATACCGATACTTTTTGCCCAAAAGTCACATGATTGCAGTGTCATTAACAACTTTATTGCAAGGGCAGTATGAAATATGAATAAAACTCATGAACATAAACACTTGAAAGAAATGCTTATAAAATGATAATAAAATAGAACAATGAGAAAAGTAAATAAAAAATGATTTTTTTTCCAATTATAATAAAAATAATTAAGACTTAAAATGAATGCAAAATTAATTCAGTTTCTTAATATGGTGAAGATTCTCAACTGGATTCAAGTATTTTTTTACTTCTGAACTGTTTCACCATTCATCAAAATTCTATGGTAATACCAAGCAGCATATGTGTAATTTTTTTCACAATGCAACATTTTTCTTTTCTTTTATTATTTATTTATTTGATTTTTATACTATTATTTTACAAACTTTGGTTTATTTTTCAAATTTTATGCTGCTTGGTACCACCATAGAGTTTGGATGAATGGTGTAACATTTCAGAAATAATGTAATAATAAAAGCAGAAGATTATGGCAAAAAAAAAATATCAAAATTTATGAAAAAAAGTTTACAACTTTATTGCAAAAAATGTCACAAATTTACATTAAAGTCTTCAATTTTACTCAATACCAGTTTTAGATTTGAAAAGAAAATATGCCAAATTTAGGGGGAAAAAAAGCAAAACACATTTATTCCAAAAATATAACAAATTAAAAAAAAACTTGGGGAAAAGTGCTCCCGATTGATAAAAGGTTCAGACTTTTTCATCCACTACAGATACTCCGGTGAGAGAGTGAATGCAGACATGGGAACAGCTCTCTTTCTTTAACTCTTGATATCAAATAGGTGACTGATACATCTCCAGCATGATATTCCAGAATACATGGATGATTCATTTTTGCATCTGTGAACATAGCGCTGATGTGTCTTGCCAAAAAGTTCCAGTTTTGTCTCGTCTGTCCATAGGACATTCTCCCAGAAACTTTGTGGCTTGTCAACATGCAGTTTGGCAAATTGCGGTCTGGCTTTTTTATGATTTGTTTTCAACAGTGGTGTCCTCCTTGGTCGTCTCCCATGAAGTCCACTTTGGCTCAAACAACAACGGATGGTGTGATCTGACACTGATGTACCTTGACCTTGGAGTTCACCATGAATGTGTTTTGAGGTTGTTCTGGGCTCTTTTCCAATTGACCTTTGTGATCCAATCGACCTTTGTGAGTTAGACAAAATAGTTTCCTCATCCAAACCTTCAACTGGAGAGAGTAGAGAACATCAAGTTCCTCGGAGTGCAGATCTCGCAGGACCTGACCTGGAGCAAGAATTCCTTGGAGATCAGGAAGTGAGCTCAGCAGAGACTACACTTCTTGAGGAAACTCAAACAGGCCTCTCTCCCCATCTGCATCCTCAGGACCTTCTACAGAGGTGTGGTGGAGAGTGTTCTGACGTACTGCATTGCTACATGGTACTCCAGCTGCAGTATGTCAGACAAAAAAGCCCTGCAGAGGATAGTCAAGGGGGCGGAGAGGGTAATTGGAGTCTCCCTCCCCTCTGTCCAAGAACTTTTCCAGAACCATTGTAGGAGCAGGGCACTGAACATTGTCAAGGACCGTTCTCACCCTCTGCATAAACACTTTGAACTTCTTCCATCTGGTAAACGATTCCGGAGCATCAGAGGCAGAACCACCAGACTGATCAACAGCTTCCTCCTACAAGCTGTCAGGATGCTGAACAGCTGACCCGGAATCTCACATACACACTACTGCACCTATGGACATTTTGTATATTATAGTTAGTTATTCTTTTTCCCCAAGTATGTCTCAGGGATGTGTGAATGGATGGGGGGGTGGGAGCTATGTGGGAGTATGTCTTAATCATGCTGCTTCTTATATGGATGCCGAGAGAAACGCAATTTCATCTTGCCTGCACTACAGTTGTATGTACAGCAATATGACAATAAAGTTTGATTTGATTTGATTTGAACTTGTCTTTTAGACCCTATTCCTACCAGGTTATTTAAAGAAGTCATCCCACTTATTGGTAGCTTTATTCTTCATATAATCAATTCTTCATTAACTTTAGGCCATGTACCGCAGGCTTTTAAAACAGCTGTAATTAAACCCTTACTCAAAAAGCCAATTGTAATTTCCTGCTATTAAATTCAGATAAGACTGAAGTCATTCTTGTTGGTCCAAAAAACCTTAGAAATTCCTTTCCAAATCAAACTTTCAGTTTGGATGCAGTTACTCTTTCTCTTAATAGCTCTGTGAGGAACCTTGGAGTTATTTTTGATCAGGATTTGTCCTTCAATTCACATATTAAATTTGTTTCTAAGACTGCCTTCTATCATTTGCGTAATATTGCCAAGATTAGGAGCATCTTGTCTCAGAGTGATGCTGAGAAGCTGATCCACGCTTTTGTTAGCTCGAGATTAGATTATTGTAATTCTTTATTATCAGGCTGTCCTAAAACATCTTTAAAAAGTCTTCAGCTGATCCAAAATGCTGCAGCAAGCGTTTTAACAGGTACTAGAAAGAGAGATCATATCTCTCCGGTTCTGGCCTCCCTTCATTGGCTTCCCATAGAGTTTAGAATTAAGTTTAAAATCCTTCTTCTTACTTACAAAGCTTTAAACAATCAGGCTCCTTTTTATTTAAAAGATCTGATACTACCGTATCATCCTAACAGAGCACTACGCTCCCAAAATGCAGGATTACTTGTAATACCTAGAATCTCCAAAAGTACAATGGGAGGCAGAGCCTTCAGTTATCAAGCTCCTCTCCTGTGGAATCAGCTGCCAATCTGGATTGGGGAGTCAGACTCGATCTCTGTTTTTAAGAATAGGGCTAAAACCTACCTTTTTGATATAGCCTACAATTAGGGAGGGATCATGTGTTTCTGAACCCTCCCTTAGTTATGCTGCTAATAGGTTTAGTCAGCCGGGGGACCCCCAGTAATGCACTGAGCCTCACTCCTTTCCTCACTCTCAATGAAATATTTTTTTTTTGCTGGTCATTAACATTTGTTTGTTCTCTCCCATAGACTGAGTCCCCATCGTGCTGTTTGCTCTCTACATGTCTGTTCTTTTCTTCTTCTCTATCCCCTCACCCCCCAGCCAGTCGCAGCAGATGACTGCCCCTCCCTGAGCCTGGTTCTGCTGGAGGTTTCTTCCTGTTAAAAGGGAGTTTTTCCTCTCCACCGTCGCCAAGTGCTTGCTCACAGGGGATCGCCTGATTGCTGGGGTCTTTCTGCAACTGTGGGGGTCCCCCCTTCAGTTGATAGTGCTATGAGATGACTGTTGTTGTGAAATGGCGCTATATAAATAAAGTTGAATTGAATTGAATTGAATTTTGTTACCATTCGTATTATCCGTCTCTTCCGTTTTTCCATAAAGTTTCCTCTTGTGGCCACGTCCAGGGAGGTTGGCTACAGTCCCGTGGATCTTAAATTTCTGAATAATATGCGCAACTGTAGTCACAGGAACATCAAGCTGCTTGGAGATGGTCTTATAGCCTTTACCTTTAACATTCTTGTCTATAATTTTCTTTCTGATCTCCTGAGACAACTCTCTCCTTTGCTTCCTCTGGTCCATGTCCAGGCCAAGCACAGCTACAAGCTGAAGGTGGAGGAACATTTTGGGGACTCTGACCCCCGACGTATGTGGCAGGGCATTCAAGCTATCTCTGATTATAAGCCCAGCAACTCCATACCTATAGCCATGACTGTGCCCTTTCTCAATGAGCCAAATAACTTCTATGCTCGTTTTGACAAGGACAACAACGAACAGAACATCAATTTCCCACCCTCTGATGACCTCCACCACCTCACAGTCACTCACACCGATGTCCGTAATGCACTGAGTCATGTCAACGTACGTAAGGCTGCTGGCCCTGATGGCATTCCTGGGCGTGTGCTGAGGGCATGCACTGAGCAGCTGGCAGGGGTCTTCACAGACATCTTCAATCTGTCTCTGGCCCAGGCCGTGGTACCAGCGTGCTTCAAGACCACTTCAATAGTACCAGTGCCGAAACATTCAACACCATCGTGCCTAAATGACTATCGCCCTGTGGCACTGACGCCCATAGTCATGAAGTGCTTTGAGCGACTGGTCTTGGCACAGCTCAAAAAAAGCCTGCCCCCTACACTGGACCCTCATCAGTTTGCCTACCGGAGCAACAGGAGTACAGAGGATGCGGTTTCTACAGCGCTGCACTATGTACTCTCACACCTGGATGACAAGAACACCTATGCAAGAATGCTGTTTATTGACTTCAGCTCAGCATTCAACACAGTTATCCCCTCCAAGTTGCTCACTAAACTTGGGGACCTGGGAATCAGTACCTCCACCTGCAACTGGATCATGGATTTTCTGACCAACAGACCCCAGCATGTTAGGTCAGGCCCCAACCGTTCTTCCGTCATCACACTCAACACTGGTGTACCACAGGGCTGTGTGCTCAGCCCATTCCTCTACTCCCTCTACACCCATGACTGCAGGCCTATGTATGGATCCAATTCCATCATAAAGTTCGCAGATGACACCACGGTGATTGGACTCATCAGGGACAACGACGAGTCAGATTACAGGGCAGAAGTTGAGCACTTGGCTACTTGGTGCGCTGACAATAACCTGCTCCTTAACACCAGCAAAACCAAGGAGCTCATAGTGGACTACAGGAAGGAGAGGGAAGAGACACATGACCCCATCCATATCAATGGCATAGCTGTTGAACGTGTCCCCAGCTTCAAATTCCTGGGGACCCACATCTCGGAGGACCTGTCCTGGTCAGTTAACACCACCAGCCTGATCAAGAAGGCCCATCAGCGCCTCTTCTTCTTGAGGACATTGAAGAAGAACCATCTGTCAACTGACATCCTGGGCAACTTCTACCGCTGCATGATAGAGAGCACCCTGACCAACTGTATCACAGTCTGGTATGGGAGCTGCTCTGTAGCTGACCGCAAGGCGCTGCAGCGGGTGGTGAAAACCGCCCAACGCATCACAGGGACTCCACTTCCAGCTATAGAGGACGTCTACAGGAAAAGATGTCTGCGCCGGGCACGCAGCATTCTTAGGGACTCCAACCATCCTGCTCATGGACTGTTCCAGCTTCTCCCCTCCAGAAGACGTTTCAGAAGCCTTCGGACTAGAACCAGCAGGTTTAGGAACAGTTTCTTTCCAACAGCTGTCACGTTATTGAACTTAGTTCCCCGCTGACTCTCTTACAATCATCTTTTACCATCCTCACCTGTACATAACTGCATAACTACATAACTACATCTAACTTATTGCACATTATTTGCACATAACAGTACTCTTAACTTTCTGCACTGCTGCATATATTTGCTTAAACTGCACATACTGTTAATTATCGTATATACTGCACTGCTGTCCTTTGTACTTCTGATTGGATGCTAAACTGTGTTTCGTTACCTTGTATTCATACATGTGTAATGACAATAAAGCTGAATCTAATCTAATCTAATCTTTAGTGTGGTACACACCATGTCAACAAACAGTACAGTGACTACTTGTCACCCTTTAAATAGGCCGACTGACTGATTACAAGTTTGTAGACACCTGTGATGTAAATTAGAGGACACATCTTGGTTGAACATGTCCCTACGGTCACATTATTTTCAATCTTTTCTAGGGGTACCATCATTTTTGTCCAGGCCTGTTTCATGAGTTTGTTTTTTAAAATAATTCTGTTGAACCACAATTCAAAAGCATTGTCTGATTTTCATTGGTTAATTTTCATGGAATTTTTATTTATTACCACTTTTGTCAGATTCAAGTTATTTTTGTGACCATTATGGGTTTTTCTTTCATTAACAGTGGGGTACCAACAATTTTGTCCATGTGTGTATTAATAATTTGATGAACCACATACTGAACTATATAGTGGTGCATGCCTTCACCCTGAAGCAGTATTGATCACAAACATTCCTCCGAGTTAACAACTGCCCCAAAAAGGAACCTAGAAACTATGTGGATGGCCCCATAAGCTGCTCTCATGCTCACTTTAGTAGAATACAAACAAATGCCATCTATGTAACACTTGACTGCATTAGGTATTTTGGATTCTGACTTTAGGAATGCCGAACATGATGTCAGGTAGCAAGAGGTTTACCCAAGCTCAGCAGCAAAACCAGACCATCAATGATAGAGTAGCTCATCACAACCTGAATAAATCACCCTGAGATTGGTCAGATATCCTGATGATTGTTGGCATTGGCCTTAAGCATGACTTAGATGCAGACCCATCTAGGATGTGCTTAAGGTCAAGGTCAGTTTCCTAGGAGGATCGTTTTTCATGAAATCAGAAATGCCCAAATCTCCTGACCTTTGATCTTGACCACAACTTGGATACAGGCCCAACTGAGGATCATTATGAGAGAATTTGGTAAGCATCAGGGCGAATGCCTAGAAGGATCATGAAATGTGGACAGATTAACGGACAGACAGACAGATGCCGCATCATTACATTAGCTCCTTTTGGTTTCACCAGAATGAGCTAAAAATAGCTTAATTTTTTTTATTTTATTTTTTTTTACCCTTATTGTCATTCAACTGTACAACCAATCATGTACGGTAGAACGAGATTGTGCTTTACCTATCTACTGTGTTAATCACACACACCCCAAGTGCAGAATCAGAGGGCCGCTGCCATGCAAGGCGCCGCCACAAATTTCCCTCCTCCATTCGATTTTTGCTGAGCACCAAGCTGGATGGCAGGAAGTTCCACTTTTTATATGGTCTTCGGCATGACCCGAAGTTGGCCCCTAAGTTCTTGTTGATCAGCACTGGTTCGAGGTGAAGGAACACAGCATATTTTCTGATTACAAACTAATCCTATCTAAGGTTGTCTCTCTCTTTTACCTTATTTTCTAGTACTTTATTATTCCCAGCAGTCTTTCAATTAACTAAACTAGTGTCTACCTGTGCATGCCAGTAGAAAGCAAGTGTAAGCAAGCACTTCAGCACTCGTTCAGTAATGCCTGCCTTTGATCTTTGATGGTGTCACAGCGAGTCCGATGAACTTTGGTGGTGTCATAGCAAGTCCTATGATCGTGAGTGATGCCTGCCTTTGATCTTTGATGTCCTATGACCGTGAGTGAGCATGAGTGATGCCTGCCTTTGATCTTTGATGATGTCATTGCGAGTCCTATGATCATGAATGATGCAGTCCAAGGACGGATAATTTTTTCCACACATAAGGAGTATACATAGGAACATCATAGGACATCATGCAAACATCATAGGAACATCATAGGCGGTCCTATGCTGTTTGGTCGTCACACACACAGAGATTTCTTGAATTTATAGAGTGATTACTAAAATGCCAATCAAATCTAAAAGAAGAAGAAGAATGCTGGTATTGTGATCCATCCATCCATCCATCTTCTACCGCTTTTCAGGAGGTCCGGGTCGCGGAGGCAGCAGTTCAAGCAGAGAAGTCCAGACTTCCCTCTCCCCAGCCACCTGCTCCAGCTCTTCAGAAGGGATACCAAGGCGTTCCCAGACCAGCTGGTCTCTCCACCGAGTCCTGGGTCTGCCCCGGGGTCTCCTCCTAGTGGGACGTGCCTGAAACACCTCAAGTGGGAGGCGTCCAGGAGGCATCCTAATCAGATGCCCATACCACCTCAACTGACTCCTTTCAATGTGGAGGAGCAGCGGTTCTACTCCGAGCCTCTCCCGGATGACTGAGCTCCTCACCCTATCTCTGAGGGTGAGTCCAGCAATCCTATGGAGAAAGCTCATTTCAGCCACTTGTATCCGCAATCTCGTTCTTTCGGTCATTACCCAAAGCTCGTGACCATAGGTAAGAGTAGGAACGTAGATTGACTGGTAAATCGACAGCTTTGCCTTAAAACTAAGCTCCCTCTTCACCACAACAGACCGGTACAACGTCCGCATCACTGCAGATGCTGCTCCAATCCGTCTGTCGATCTCTCGCTCCATTTTCCCCTCACTCGTGAACAAGACCCCAAGATACTTAAACTCCTCCACTTGGGGCAGGAGCCTGTCCCCAACCCGGAGAGGACAATCCACCTTTTTCCGGCAGAGGACCATGGACTCGGACTTTGAGGTGCTGATTCTCATCCCAGCCGCTTCACACTCAGCGGCAAACCGTCCCAGCAAGAGCTGTAGGTCACTGCTGGATGAATCCAGCAGGACAACATCATCTGCAAACAACAGAGATGAGATCCTGTGGTCACCAAGCATGACACCCTCCATTCCCTGGCTGCGCCTAGAAATCCTGTCCATAAAAATTATGAACAGGATCGGTGACAAAGGGCAGCCCTGGCGGAGTCCAACTCTCACTGGGAATGACTCCGACCGAGTGTTGGCAATACGAACCAAACTCTCACAACGGTCGTACAGAGACCGAATAGCTCGTAACAACAAGCCCGATACCCCATACTCCCGAAGCACCCCCCACAAAAATCTACGAGGGACGCGGTCAAATGCCTTCTCCAAGTCCACAAAACACATGTAAACTGGTTGGGCAAACTCCCACGAACCCTCAAGAATTCTCGAGAGGGTAAAGAGCTGATCCGATGTGCCACGGCCAGGACGAAAACCACATTGCTCCTCCTGAATCCGAGGTTCGACCAACGGCCGGACTCTCCTCTCCAGTACCTTGGCATAGACCTTCCCAGGGAGGCTGAGGAGTGTGATCCCTCTGAAGTTGGAGCACACCCTCCGGTCCCCTTTTTTGAAGAGAGGAACCACCACCCCGGTTTGCCATGCCAAAGGCACTGCCCCCGACCTCCACGCAATGTTGCAGAGGCGTGTCAACCATGACAACCCAACAACATCCAGGGCCTTGAGGTACTCAGGGCAAATCTCATCCACCCCCGGGGCCCGGCCACCAAGGAGATTTTTAACCACCTTGGCGACCTCAGACCCTGTGATAGGCGAGTCATCCCCCTCGTCCCCAAACCCTGTTTCCTCTGTGGAAGGCGTATCAGTGGGATTGAGGAGATCCTCGAAGTATTCCTTCCACCGCCCGACGATATCCCCAGTCAAAGTCAACAGTGTCCCATCTGCACCATACACAGTTTGGACGGGGAGCTGCTTTCCCCTCCTGAGCCGCCGGACAGTTTGCCAGAATCTCTTTGAGGCCAACCGAAAGTCTTGTTCCATGGCCTCACCGAACTCCTCTAATACCCGGGTTTTTGCTTCAGCAACCACCCGAGCTGCATTCCGCTTGGCCTGCCGGTACACCTCAGCTGCTTCGGGAGTCCCACAAGCCAACCAAGCTTGATAGGACTCCTTCTTCAGCTTAATGGCCCCCCTCACCACTGGTGTCCACCACTTGGTTCGGGGGTTGCCACCACGAGATGCACCGACCACCTTGCGGCCGCAGCTCTGGGTATTGTATGACTGGTATTGTGATGATAGAACTTATAATGTTGTGAACAACACCAAGTACTGGCGGTAATGCACCTGTAAGCTGGTTGCCAACTGCCAATCAAATCTAAAAGAAGAAGAAGAATGCTGGTATTTATAGTGACGCCTATTGTTCACCAGGTAACCTCACTTTGTATAGTTTCAGTTGAGTTTGAAGATCAATCAGCTGGTTGTCCCTCTGCAGCAGCTTCTCTCACTCAAGTGGCTATGTTTACATGGACACAAGTAACCAAATGAAAAGCCTGATCGGAATAAAAATGCTTCATGTAAACACGGCAATCTGAATATTCTAACCCGATCACGCTCATTCGGATCAAAATTTCATTCCGATTGAGAGGGGTGGGTTATGCCGATTGTTAATCCGAATGGTGCGCATATAAACACTTATTCCGAATGCAGGGCAGAAAATATGTTTACTGCGCATGTCTGTACACCAGCCGCACGTCGCGTGACGTATTTCCGCCTTAGCAGCAGCTAGCGGAAAACATTAGCGGGAGTCAAACAAAACTGGTCTATATCGTCCTACTGTCTCCCTCTGTTCGTCATATGCAGAAGTATGTACTTGTAGCTTCATTACGGAGACCAGCAGAAGCAAAAGTAGTCTGAATAAGACAATACAAGTCAATTTCGACACGAATCGGGGCTTGCTAACACCGGAAGTTGCTTTTTCTTCTACTATTTTTTGAATGTCGAAATGTCGACGTGCGCATGTCAAAATGATTTATTCCATTCAAATGTGTGACACATGGAAACGCACGTCCTAATCAGATCAGCTTTTTCAGGATCCATGTAAACAGTAAAATTCTGATCTGAGGTAATGTAAGATTAGACTATAAAACCATTCAAGCTTTCACGTGACTGAAAGCATCAGTGCCTCAGCAGCCACGACCCTCACACACGTCACTGTGATATTACGTAAAAATCCAGTGGACCCATCCTTCTTCTTCTCCTAATGGTTCTATGTAATTCAGTTTTCTTAAGTTTTAATCTTTTTCTGAATCAAGAAAGCCACAATCTACAACAAAACATCATCTGCATAGTTTTTGAACGTATAAAATGCAGTTACGATCGGTTTAAATTACTTAGATAGATAGATAGTTTATTTCGAACACAAAAATATAACAAAAAACAAGCAAATGGCAAATGCAATAAAGTTACAGTATACACTGTTCGAAAGGGAGAAGGAAGAAGTGAATATTTATTAATTCCAACTCCTCTTTTCCATAGATACACCCATGTGAATTTTATACAAATTACCACCTTTAAGACCCCAAGTAAACAATTTACTGTATTTTTTACAAATCAACATTAACACCCATCCATTCTAACATACAATGAAGTCCATACATCCAAAAACCAGTCTCAAACAACACAGATATACACAGTTCTGTCCCACCCACCATTCCATAGTGTCCCATAATATCCCAGAGTGAACATAATGAATCATATACAGTATATAAATACTACCCTTCTAACTTTTAACTTAAAGTGAAAGCGATTAACTCACATTAAAATGTTCATATTCCTACAGAATGAACCTGCTGATGGGTGTCAAGGCGTAGCACCGGGGATTAAACAGCTAAAATATAGACTAAAGGCCGCTCGTATGGCATCACACACTGCAAAGCGACAACTTTCAACGATAAGGGAACTTGTTTCTTTCACGCTGCCAAACGTACTGCGGTCGGTGTTAATTTACCAAAATTGCGGCTCTTGTCCTTATAAATGTATTTCGACAAAACAGCTCACACTACTAACCTGTTGTGTGTAGGAAAAGTAGAGAAAGGGTGCACTGGATCTTGTCTGTCTGCAGGCTCTTCTTGTGTGTGAGAGCTACAAGGTCTGGAAACAATTTACCACGCCCAGTCAAGTACCCAGCCCTCACCTTAACCAATACTTCCCCCTTGTGGCAAAGTAAGGGAATTACATTACGAGGGACGAAGAGCTTCGCTTTATCGGGGGATCTTGAAGGGGATTTTTCACATCGGTTCACAGACATCAGAACCGATGCCAGTAGATCATAACAAACACAACCTCTACCAACCGTTCCAAAGCTGGGGAAATGTTCAGTTCTACAAAATAGTCAGAAACGATCACGCTTACCAAATGTTCCAGACTTTGAGTATCAATCCTCGGTCAGTACGGAATATACAGAGTGTGAGAGAGCCCTAAGTTTGAAGTTTTAACTGCTTTTTGATTTTCAGACTACTGAATAGTTTTAAATATTATTTGGTTTCATTTCTGAAATGTGTAAATGAAGTTTCTGGAAAAAAAAAGAATTTAGAATAAGAAATTTTGGCAAGTAATAATATGAAATTAATTCAAGAATTTCTTCTTCTTCTTTTAGATTTGATTGTGTGGTAGACTGCAAGTCTAATTTAAAACATTACTGGCACATGCCTCTAGGGGGAACTACCTGTATTGTTTAGCATTACTACTAAGGGGACACATTAGAGCAAGAGTGTGAAAACCCCGCGCAGAATCCATGTTCAGTCATATTATGTGTGTTGCAGAATAAATGGCAGAGTTAGCCAAAGAAATAACTCAAGTGTGATCATTGCTACACGGTAGGATATCACACAATTGGCGACGAGGATTAAAAGAAAAAAATCAGCGGCGAGAAACAGAGAACATTGCAAGTGTGGCGAACTCAAGTGACTCCAGTAGTTCGAGTGCAAGTTCAGAGGAGGAAAAACGAGGTTTCCCCACCACGACGAGCAATGGCGGCTGTAATCGGAACGGTAACCCCTTTTGATAACTCGACTCAGTCATGGGAAGAATATGGTGAAATGTTGGACTTTTTCTTCCAAGCTAATGATATTGAGGAGCCAGACAAAAGGAAGGCTGTACTGTTGAGTGGAGTTGGTGCAACTACTTACAGCTTGTTGAGAAATTTAATAAGCCCTGCATTACCGAAAGATAAAACATACGACCAGCTTACTGCTGAGCTTCAGAAGCACTTCAGCCCCAAACCGAGTGAAATCGTACAACGATTCAAATTTAATTCACGCATAAGGAGGAACACTGAGTCCATAGCAGAGTATGTGGCAGAATTGAGGAAATTAACACTGCACTGTGATTACAAAGTCTCATTGGAAGAAATGTTAAGAGACAGACTTGTGTGTGGAGTGAATGATGACCGAATGCAACGGCGACTTTTATCTGAAACAAAACTCACTTTTGTGAAGGCTTTGGAATTATGCCAAGCGATGGAAACAGCATCTAAAGATGTGAGAGAGATGCAAGGGAAGCTAACAGAGGACACAGCAACGCATGTTCGTGTGCCTAAGACCCAAGTAGGTGTCCACAAAGTGTTGACTGACAAAACTCAGCACAAATTCCCCAGTTGTTATCGCTGCAAAGGCCAGCACAATGCCGCCGAGTGCAAATTTGCCACTGAGCTGTGTCATAATTGTGGCAAGCGAGGGCACATTAAGAAAGCATGTAGAATAAAGGTGGACAGCGCACAGGTGCTGAAAGCAACAGTTAATGGGCAAAAGTATGAAAACAAGGGCCCAGGAAAGGAACAGCAAGCGAATCAACTGAGAGGGGAGGGAGAAAGTGATACAGAAGACATGGGTTTTCACACAATTTACAACACGTCAGAGGAGCTGACCAAGGTAGCGCCCATCACGCGTACCATGAATGTTAATGGAATGAAAGTAACATTTGAAGTTGATACAGGCTGTGGAGTAACCATATTAAGTAAACAGCAATATACACAACTGTGGAAGAAAACAGACACAGCAGAATTAAATCCCTGTTCATTAAAATTAAAAACATACACAGGAGAGAAGCTAGACGTGCTAGGCATGGCACAAGTGAAGGTGCAGCACGAAAACAAAGAAAAGGACTTACCTGTAGTAGTAGTTGGGAGCGAAGGACCAAATCTACTAGGGCGAAGTTGGCTACAAGAACTGGCCATGATGGATCAGTTGGTGAATAAAGTGGAATCTCAGCCCAAATTGCAGCTGGAGGAGATCCTCGAAAGACACGCTGAGGTGTTCAAAGAAGGCGTAGGACAGCTAAAAGGTGTCACTGCAAAGATTAATGTGGACAAGGAGGCCCAACCACGATTCTGCAAACCCCGACCGGTACCCTATGCAGTCAAGCCACTGGTTGAAAGCGAGCTACAGAGGCTGCTGGATGACAAGATCATTGAGCCAGTGCAGGTTGCAGAATGGGCGGCGCCCATAGTCCCAGTGAGAAAGCCGGATGGCTCCATTAGAATATGTGGAGATTACAAACTCACTGTCAATCGAGCATCACGGGTGGATCAGTATCCAATTCCTAAAGTGGAGGACCTCTTCGCACAGCTGAATGGCGGCCGACACTTCACGAAATTAGACATGAGTCACGCCTACCAACAAGTAGTCCTGGAAGAAGAATCAAGAAAGTATGTAACCATCAATACACACAAAGGCTTATATACCTACACACGCTTACCATTTGGAGTAGCTTCCAGTCCTGCTATATTCCAGAGAACTATGGAGGGCATCCTAGGTGGAATTCCGAATGTTGCCGTTTATTTGGATGACATCCTTTGTACAGGACCAAATGAACAAGAACATCTGAAAACGCTGAAGGAAGTGCTTCAACGGTTGGAGAAAAGCGGTCTGAGGTTGAAAAGAAGCAAGTGTGAGTTCATGGGAAAAGAGGTGGTGTTCCTAGGCCACAAGATCAACGCCAGTGGTCTACACCCTCTAACAGACAAAGTGGAAGCCATTGCGGAGGCGCCTGAGCCACAAAATGTTACTGAGTTAAAAGCCTACCTGGGCTTGTTGAACTATTACCATAGGTTCCTCCCAAAGCTCTCCACGCTGCTGGCACCACTACATACCTTACTTAAGAAGGAAGAAAAATGGTCATGGGGGGTCAAGCAGCAGAAGGCGTTTGAAGATATCGGCGTGCCCCTGGTGAACGCACAACAAATAAAGAAGTGGACAGACAAAGACCCTGTTCTAGCAAGAGTGCGAGAATACATCTTGCGAGGATGGCCGAAGATGAACAGTCCTGAGTTCATTCCCTATGCCCGACGACAGGATGAGCTCAGCACCCAGGAAGGTTGTATCCTGTGGGGAGGACGCGTGGTTGTTCCACCACCTGGTAGGAATGCCTTACTGCAACAACTACACCAAGCACACCCTGGCATCACTCGCATGAAAGCGTTGGCGAGGAGTTACATGTGGTGGCCCAACATGGATGCAGAGGTGGAGGCGCTTGTGAAGTCATGTGCGGCATGCCAGGAGAACAGGAACAGTCCTCCAGCAGCCCCACTACATCCCTGGGAAGTTCCAGATAAACCATGGAGAAGAATTCACATTGACTACGCAGGTCCATGGATGGGAAGAAAGTTGAGGTCAACATTTGACTTAATACATCCAGACTTCAGAAACAAAGTGCATGACAAACAAGAGAAACAAAAAGGTTATCATGACATGCATGCTAGAGAGAGAATACTGAGAGAAGGAGACGTGGTCTACACCCGCAACTTTGGCTCAGGACCAGCCTGGGTACCAGGAGAAATAACAGAAAAGACAGGCCCTGTGTCATTCAAGGTGACATTAGGCCAGGGACAAGTGGTGAGGCGACACATCGACCAAGTTCATGGTAGGAGCTCCATTCCCCTGCCGATGGCACCAGAGGTGTTGTCTAACAACCATTCTGAGGAGAGCATCAACGAACCACCACTTCAGGTGAAACCTGAGGTAACCGTCTCTGCAGATTCTACGGGCAGCACTGCAGCAGCCGAAATAGTGGAGCAGTCTGAGTCTTCACCTGCAGTTGGCTCACCCGCCGTGAGAAGATCTCAGCGAGCTAGGAAAGCTCCAGACTACTTGAAGGACTATACTTAGTCAGTAGTGAGTTCCCCAGCCACAGGACAAGAATGCGTCCTGGAACCTCACTGGGATGCGGTAGTCAAACCAATTCCCCAGTTAGACTGTTATGTGTGTTATACATGTGAAAAAAAAAAAAAAAAAAAGAAAAGAAAAGAGAAAGAAATTATATGTATGGCACATGTGTTTAAGAAGTTAAAAGTAACTGTGATTGTTTAGGATTAAATGGGAGTTCCAGGATGTCTAGCATAATTGGCTAGTGTAATTAAAAGTAGTTTAATCTAGAGGGGAGGGATGTGGTAGACTGCAAGTCTAATTTAAAACATTACTGGCACATGCCTCTAGGGGGAACTACCTGTATTGTTTAGCATTACTACTAAGGGGACACATTAGAGCAAGAGTGTGAAAACCCCGCGCAGAATCCATGTTCAGTCATATTATGTGTGTTGCAGAATAAATGGCAGAGTTAGCCAAAGAAATAACTCAAGTGTGATCATTGCTACACGGTAGGATATCACAGATTGGCAGTTGGCAACCAGCTTACAGGTGCATTACCGCCACTGACTTGACTATCATCACTCTATATCTTTGTATAAGGAGTTCTGAACAACTCCTTATGTGTGAAAAATTTATCCGTCCTTGGACTGTGTCCGAGGTTTCTTCTTCTTCTTCTTCTTCTTCTTCTTCTTCTTCTCTGTTACAGGCGGATAGCAAACAACTGAAAGGTGCATACCGCGACCTACTGTACAAGAGTGTGTAACATTATGTCATCTGAACCCGACCCCTAAATTCTATGACTTAATCCTGTGTTATTTAAAAAAGAGAAAACAGCACTTCTCGTGATTCTTATTGCCTCTCCATCTCCATCTGTTCCCAGAATCCCAGTTAAATCCCATTCCCTACCGGCCTCTCAAACTTTATTTTCCATTATGTCTTTCATTTCCGTATTTGTGACAATGTAATAAGATGTGCTCGACATTTCCTTTTACTCCACATTCTCTACATTTGTCACTTTCGCTTTTCCCCATGGTGAATAAAGTGCCGTTTAAACCTGTGTGATCCAGTCTGAGTCTTGCCATAATGATGTCTTCCCTCATTTTGGTTGTTATGTAATTCTTTATTTTGTGTCAGGTCAGATTCTATCTGCTACTGGTAAACTGTAACCCAGTACAACCTGTCTCAGTCCTAGCTATGGGTAAATAGCCCCACTGCCTTGTGGGTGTCTTGGGAAAAGTCAAAGGCTAAGGGAGTAAACCCTGACAGAAAATCCGGAGTGGAGCCCCAAGATGGTCGACTGGCATAATTGTCACCTTCCGGCAGCTCCTGCATCCTGATCCGCCCCCAGCCGTCTTGGCTATGTCTTGCCACTGGATCTGGTGTCTCAGGACGAGAGAGTGAGGCTGATCCTGTGCAAGTCTCCCTCACTTTAATCAAAGTTCCGCGCAAGTCATGACATCACCACCTAGCCAGCTTTAAGCCCTGTGGTGATGGGGGAGCGGCGAAGCAGCAGGTGAGGATACACTGGAAGCTGTAGTCGCAAACCTACACACAGGCGGCTCAGGACAAGTGGTCGCTCTCCACTGAACCGAGACAGCAGTGAAGTTCGGCGGCCTCCTGAGCGACCGAGCAGCCCTTTTCAGGATCGCTCTGCTCGCCTCCTTAGCAAGAGGACAGGGTTAGAAAAGGTGCCCCAAACATAGCTTGTCTCACCTCACCCTGGTCAGCACACCGCGGCTGGTGGGGATCCCCAAACAGCGGTTGAAACACAAAAAGAAATAAAGCCAAGGCGCTCACCTTAGCATCATGGAACGTATAGACTCTGCTCGATAATGCCAAAGCGAACAGACCAGAAAGACGAACTGCACTAGTGGCGAGAGAACTAGCTCGCTACAACATCGACATCGCTGCTCTCAGCGAGACACGTTTTTCAGACAAAGGCCAGCTGACAAAAACCGGTGGTGGCTACATCTTCTTCTGGAGTGGGCGCAGCAGTGAGGAGAGGCGCGAGGCAGGTGTTGGTTTCGCAATCAAGTCCATTCACGTGCGGAAACTAGCAAGCATTCCCGAGGGCCTGGACGATCGCCTGATGAAAATGCACCTCCCACTTGGGAAGAAGTCAAATGCAACCATCATCAGCACTTATGCTCCGACCATGACAAACCCCGAAGAGACCAAAGATAAGTTTTATGAGGAACTAGACTCCCTCATTGTTTCAGCAAAATCTGAGAAGCTCATCATCCTCGGTGACTTCAATGCTCGAGTAGGGGCCGACCACCACGCCTGGCAGAGAGTACTGGGAAAACACGGCATTGGAAAATCTAACAGCAACGGACACCTCCTGCTCAGAATGTGTGCCTCTCATGACCTAGCCATCACCAACACCATGTTTTGCCTACCTACACAGAACAAGACATCCTGGATGCACCCTCGCTCTAAGCACTGTCATCTCATTGACTATGTCATCATCAGGGCAAAGGACAGGTGGGACGTGAGAGTGACCAAAGCCATGTGTGGTGCCGACTGTTGGACTGACCATTGCTTGATCATCTCAAAGATGAACTTCCACATCCAGCCCAAAAGGAGACCACAAGGCCAGAAAGTGACAAAGAAGCTGAACGTCATGAAACTCAAAGACCCCAAGAAGGTACAAGAGTTTCAAGATCACATGCACAGCCGCCTGTCAGATCTCCAGCTCAACCAGCCAAGCATTGAGGACCAATGGGCATCCTTCAGGGACACCGCTCACTCGGCTGCCCTCGAATGCCTAGGCCCAGTAACCAGAAAATCACCAGGACTGGTTCAACGAAAACAACACAGAAATTCAGCAGCTGTTAGATCAGAAACACCGACTGCTGTGGGCCCACCAGAATGACCCTACTTGCATGGCAAAGGAAGCAGCCTTCACCAACATCCGTAGTGCAATTCAAGCCAAACTACGCCACATGCAGGACTCCTGGCTCAGTGCCAAGGCCGACGAGATTCAATGCTTTGCTGACAGGCATGACACAAACAGGTTCTATGATGCCCTGAAAGCTGTCTATGGACCTCAGTCCTCCGGATCATCCCCTCTTCTCAGTGCTGATGGTTCTACCCTGCTGACAGAAAAGAAGCTGGTCCTGGAGAGATGGGCAAAACACTTCTGTAGTGTGCTCAATCGGCCTGCACAGATCAACCACGAAGCCATTGCTCGCCTTCCCCAGGTGCCAATAAACTACGAGCTGGACATCCCACCTTCGGAAGATGAGGTCAGCAAAGCCATCAAACAGCTCTCCACTGGGAAAGCCCCAGGCTCTGATGCCATCCCTGCAGAAGTCTACAAGACAGGCGGCCCAACCACCCTTAGACAGCTCACCAGCCTGTACCAGTCCATGTGGAGCAAGGAACAGCTACCACAAGAGCTCAGAGATGCCACAATTGTCCACATCTACAAGCAGAAAGGAAATTGCCAGTCCTGTGACAATTACCGAGGAATATCCCTTCTGTCCATAGCAGGCAAGATCCTGGCTCGCGTCCTCCTCAACCGCTTGCTGGAACACCTGGAGCAGGGTCTCCTCCCTGAAAGTCAGTGCGGCTTCCGTGCAGGTCGAGGGACCACCAACATGATCTTTGCCGCCCGCCAGCTCCAAGAGAAATGCATGGAACAGTTCCACGACCTCTACACAACCTTTGCCAATCTGACCAAGGCCTTCGACACAGTCAGTCGCAAGGGACTCTGGATAATCATGAAAAAATTTGGCTGCCCCCGCAGGTTTGTTGCAATTGTCCACCAATTCCACGATGGAATGACAGCCAGAGTCCTGGATGATGGTGAACCATCCAAAGCCTTTCCAGTGTCCAATGGAGTCAAGCAGGGTTGTGTTCTGGCCCCGACACTGTTCAGCATGATGTTCTTGGCAATGCTTTCAGATGCTTTCAGAGACTGTGAGCTTGGCATCGACATCAGGTACAGGTGTGACGGAACTTTTCAACCTTAGGCGTCTGCAAGCCATCACAAAGGTGAAGGAGACTGTTATCAGAGATTTCCTCTTCGCTGATGACTGTGCACTCAATGCTGGTGCCGAGCAGGAAATGCAGTCACAGATGGACAGATTTTCCTCAGCCTGTGACAACTTTGGCCTTACCATCAGCACCAAGAAAACCGAGGTGATGTTCCAGCCAGCCCCGGGAAACCAGTACCACGAACCACAGATACAGGTAAATGGACAGACCCTCCAGGCGGTAGAGACCTTCACCTACCTGGGTAGCACCCTCTCCCGTAATGCCACCATCGACACTGAGATCAACAACAGGATCTCCAAAGCAAGCAGCGCATTTGGGAGACTCAGAAAAAATGTCTGGGAGAGGAGAGGGATCAGCCTCACAACAAAGCTGAAGGTCTACCATGCAGTCGTCCTAACCACACTACTCTATGGCTGCGAAACGTGGACTGCATACAGAAGGCACTAGCGACAGATCAACCACATTCATCTCAGGTGTCTTCGCAACCTCCTCCACATCCACTGGCAAGACAAAGTTCCAGACACGGAGGTGCTAAAGCAGGCAGACATCCCCAGCGCCATTACCACCATGCGCAAGGCTCAGCTGAGATGGGCAGGCCACGTCTCCCATATGTCAGACGACCACATCCCAAAACAACTCTTTTATGGAGAACTCGCCCAAGGGAAACGCAGAGTCGGAGGACAAAAGAAGCGCTTCAAGGATAACCTGAAGATTAACCTTAAAGACTTCTCCATTAACACAGAGTCCTGGGAGACGCTTGCTGCTGATCTCCTGGCGCAGTGCTATCACAATAGGAGCCCAAAGAGCAGAGGAGCAGCGTGTACAGCATGCAGAGCAGAAACGCCAGATGCGGAAGGGCAGAGCAACTAGCACCAATGTCACAACCCCTTCCCACTTCTGTCCTACTTGTAGGAGAGGATTCATTGCCCGGATTGGCCTCACCAGCCACCTCCGGACTCAACGCAGCAGCTCAACGTCAAATTGATGTCACTGGTCATCTTCGAACACGAAGGACGAACATCATCAATTCTTTATTGCAATAGATTTTTGTATTTTGTAACACGATCTACCTTTATGATCTTCATCCCATCTTTTTTTTGCCATAGCTCACTTCCTTTTTTTCTTGATTACTGCTTTCCCTTCACATTTTCCAAGAGACAATGGTATAGTTATCTCTTTTTCAAGAGCACTTTTTGCTTATTTGTCTGCACAGTCATTCCCTTTCAACCCTTCATGTGCAGGAACCCAACAAAACTGAACTTCTCCACCTCCCCTATGTACCTTAAATAAACTGTGGTATAGCTCAACCACCAAGTCTTCCCTTGTAGATTTTAGAGTCTGTATGGTTTTTAGTGCTGCGAGTCCGTGCACACCACCACCCGGTCCGGTCTGACCTCCTCCACCCACTGCAAGGCAATAATTATTGCCACCATCTCTACTGTAAACATGGATATATTGTTGAAGAGTCTTTTTGGATAATCGTCACTCTATAAATTCAAGAAATCTGTGTGTGTGTGTCTGTCTGTGTGTCACGATCATAGGACATCATAGGACAGCCTATGATGTTCCTATGATGTCTGCATCATAGGACATCATGCCTGCATTGATGTCTATATGAAGTCATATAGACCATGATGTCCTATGCCTGCCTTGATGTCTTTATGATGTCATATAGACCATCCCTCACCTGTTGGTTGCAACATCTGTGATCGGGCCTTGATGTCTTTATGATGTCACATACAGGGATGCCTGCCTTGATGTCTATATGAAGTCATATAGACAATGATGTCCTATGTCTGCCTTGATGTCTTTATTAATAATTAAATCACCCTTTATTGTCATTCCACCATACAATCATGTACAGCAGAATGAAATTGTGCTTTATCCTATCTACAGTGTAAATCACACACACCCCATAGTAGAATTAGAAGGGCCGCTGCCATGCAAGGTGCCGTCACAGATTTCCCTCCTCCATTCCATTACTGCTGAGCACCAAGCTGGACAGCAGGAAGTTCTGCTTTTATATGGTCTTCGGCATGACCCGGCCGGGATTTGAACCCCTGCCTCCCGGGTGTGGGGTGGATGCTCTACCAACTGAGCCACCACTTATGATGCCATATAGACCATCCCTCACCTGTTGTCCTATGCTTGCATTGATGTCTTTATGATGTCATATAGACTATCCCTCACCTGTTGGTTGCAACATCTGAGATTGGTGTCAATGCTGGACGCACTCTCCTGATTCCACAAATCACACTGTCACGGTGGGGTCCTCGCGGACCGCAAATGAGATGCTATAGGCCGCCGATGAGTTTGCATAATTTATTACTGAAGACAAATGACAAAATAATGAGCCACGGGGGGGCTAAAACACAACTAAGGTAATGGCACAGACAAAGAAACACAGAGTCTCAGAATAACACTTAAAATGACAGATGAAAGATGAAGGGTTGTTCACGAGTGAACGTCTGACGAGATTGCAGCAAGGATTAACCCTCAGCTACTTCCTTAAATCCCCGAGATAACCTAGTCAGTGGAGCGAGTGATTGGGGAGATGCTGAACAGCTGTCACGACGTGACCCAGCTTTGACAGTCGGAAGCCCCTCTGTGACTCTGTCAGAACAAAGGCTCGGAGAGCCATAGGGAACACACACCAGATGGGAGGAAAATACTGCATGACCCGAGCGCAGATGATATTGGTGCTCAGACCATCGCAGTACTCCCCCCCAAACGGCGCATTCTGGGAGCTGCAAGACATCCCAGCCTCCCCCCCACCCAACAGGCCCACCCGGGGTGGGAGGATGGGGGAAAAAGGCCAGGAGGGCAAGAACCAAAAAGGGAAAAATATTATACCAAAAACCCACAAGGAACGGGCAACAAAGATAACTAATACAATGGAGGGACTTAGCACAGAAAATCAAAGGCAGAACATACAAGAAATCCTTGGGCACAGTAGAATCAAATCCTGCCTGGTAAGGAACACAAGGAACAAAATACAGGTACATGTCCAAACAATACAGATCCATAATCCCCCTGAGGGAAGAAAAAAAAAAACTCAAATCGCTGCAGCTCAGACCAGCAAAACTACAAATATGGTCCAATATTAACAACTAGGCAAAGACAAAAGAAAGAGCATCCCTTCAAACTATAGAGGAGGAAAAAAAAATTACAGAGAAGCCGGCAGGTAGAACACGGAGAGGGAGAAAAAAAAAAACAAAACAGCTCTGGCGGTCTACCCGCATCCAGATTCCACCTGACTGGCAGGGAAAAAAGCAATTCGGGAGACCTACCCCAGTCTCAGGCCCGGAGAGACAGTACCTCAGGGGGCCAGACCAGGTCACTTTGGGTGGCTGACCCAGAACGCCAAACCGGCGAAGCAGTCTCCCAGGTGGCCGACCCGCGTCTTTTAGCCAACAGAGCCGGAGGGGAAGGCTCAGAGGTGGCCTCCCCATCAAGAGGGATAACGAGGGAGAGCCGAGCCGAATATGGGGAACCCCAACTGCACCCGGTGGAGAAGGATTGGGGGAAGGATGAAGGACCAGTCCGGCGTCAGACAGCAGAGGATCTGCAGCTCCTTCACCGGCCTCGAACCGAACTGGTGCTGAGCCCCTGCTGGACCCCAATTGGGTCAGCGCTGCACCCACGATGGACTCCGATTGGGCCGGAGCAGCACCCTCGACGGACCCCGACTGGGCCGAAGCAGCACCCACGACGGACCCCGACAGGGCCGGCGCAGCACCAGAGACGGCCTCCAACCCCGAACCCCGAACCCCCAGCACAGTGGCCGGGATGGACTCCGCACCGGGGACCCTGGGAGAAGGCTCAGGAGAAGAAGGAGAACTGGGATCAGGATCACCGGCAGCGACAGAGCCCGGCGAGACAAGCTCGGATGCAGCAGACGGCTGCACCCGGCTCGTCTCCCCAAGAGACAGGCAAAAATGCTCTAGAATTGATAGGAGAAAGACAAAATAGAGCACTTGCCTGATCTCAAATTCTGTCGCCGTCCAGGACTTTGACGACCCGCAGCCGGCATGATGGTTCCCACAGCCTGAGGACCCTCCAACGCTGGTGACCACACCGACGACCCATGCGGCGTGGTAGCAGGAGATCCTCAACCTGCTAGGTTGAACCGCTTCTCCATGGAGACCCGGGGACGCTTCGTCACCGGCACAGGCTCCAACTTGTGGTCCGCCCTCCTCCTCTGCCTGTGACGTGGCTGCGGGGCTGGAACCAGGCTCTCCGGGCCCGCAGGCTCCCTCCATGTCCGCTGGCATAGTCCTGGCACCGAGGAACGCTCAGGGAAAGGAGACACAAAGGCGGCAGGTTCATTAATTAATTTCTGCAGCAGGTGGAGGAAGCTTGGGGGGCTGTGAACCCCAAACTCCACCCCCAGGAATCAAACAAGGCAATTCACCCAATACAGGAAAAGAATGAATAGACACTTGCCTGATTCCCGGACGGGCTGATGGGACCCGCCGCAGTGAACTTGAATCTTCCCTTCCCCCGCTGGATGGAAATGGAGGACCCCCCGGGAAGACGAAGAGGAGCCTCTCGCACCGGATCAGGAACGGGAGCATCCAGAGATGGTCTTGTGGAGCTCACAGCAGCTGGAGTGAACGTCGAGGAGGAGGGAGAAACAGCCGAGGCGAAATGGGAACGAGGAGCTGACGGAACAGCGGGGAGAGATGACCCGGGGGCGGAGGCGGCTGTTTTACCTCTTCAGCGAGACACGGAGGCTGCAGCTAGCTGGGAGACAGAGTTCGTGTGGCTACCCGGAACTGGATCCGGACGGGGTTCTCGCTGAGGTGTGCAATCTGCATGGAGACAACGTTTACTGGCAGAGGGCGAGGCAAAGGTGAGGTTAGGAAAACACCGCTCCTGCGTGGAAACAGAGGCGAGCAGGTCAACGTATTCAGAATGATCACACAGTTCAGGATTCCTCTCCACCAGCCTGACCGCCGCCATCACATGCTTCATGACTTGTGTGGGGTGGACGGTGGAGCGAGCTGCAGCCACTCGGTCCCGGATGGAAATAGCTGTCAGCTGTAACTTCTCCGGGGGAATCCCGACTGATGTCTCACTCCTTTGGGGATGACCCCTGGGTGGTGCGAACTCCTGGACTGGATCAGGGACAGGAACGGGATCCCGAAGCGAGGAGTGAGGGTGCCTTCTCTTTGGCTTCCTGCCGGAGCTTCCCTCCAGCCCACGGAATCTCTCCCAGAGTGCAGAGATGTCCGCCATCCTCGCTACTCCAACCACCCTGAAGTCACGGCGAGGATGGCGGTTAATGATTGCCTCAGCGAGGTCCAGGTGCCGGCGTACATTGCTGGGAGTGTCGTAGAGGCGAGCGGTGAAAAGGGTTCCATCAATATAGTTGAGGGCCTCCACCAGCTCGTAGCCCAGGCTCAGAGCGCGGCCCCTGAGCGGCGACATAATCTCCCAGCACGCAGGTACCCAGACAGGGAAAACAACAAGTCCAAATTAGGCAAAACTCACAGTGACCGGCGTCTCGTTCGGGCTGCAATCTACTGTCATGGTGGGGTCCTCGTGGACCGCAAATGAGACGCTATAGGCCGTCAATGAGTTTGCATAATTTATTACTGAAGACAAATGACAAAATAATGAGCCACGGGGGGCTAAAACACAACTAAGGTAATGGCACAGATAAAGAAGCACAGAGTCTCAGAAAAACACTTACAATGACGGATGAAAGATGAAGGGTTGTTCACGAGTGAACGTCTGACGAGACTGCAGCAAGGATTAGCCCTCAGCTGCTTCCTTAAATCCCCGAGATAACCCAATCAGTGGAGAGAGTGATTAGGGGAGATGCTGAACAGCTGTCACAACGTGACCCGGCTTTGACAGCCGGAAGCCCCGCCGTGATGCTGTCAGAACAAAGGCTTGGAGAGCCACAAGGAACACACACCAGATGGGAGGAAAATACTGCATCACCCGAGCGCAGACGATATTGGCGCTCAGACCATCACACACACATGCCATCTGACAACATGTTTCCATTCACCTTGCGACGTAAACAGTTTCCAGTAACATCCTGCTTTGCCATGACTGTGAATAAGTCACAGGGTCAGTCTTTACAATATGTTGGTGTTTTCTGCACAAGAGATTTATTTCTTCAGCCATGGCCAATTCTACGTTGCCGCGAGCAGAGTTGCCAGATCAAGCTGTCTTCGTATTCTTGCTCAAGATGAAGAAACTAAGCAAAAGCGTCACTTTCTGAGCAATGTTGTTTTAAAAGAGGTGCTGACACAGTAAAAATGTGTAACCTTGAAGAATGCCAGTCTACACTACAAATGTGTAAAATGCCAAGCAAAGCACTGATTTTATCCGGGTGCTTCAGTTTCTTGGTTTCTACGGGCATACACGGGTCTTCCTGAACAGGGTCAAAAGCCACATTTTGCTCAGATCTATTTTCATGATCCTGTCCATGAACTAGAATTATGACACACCTATCCCTCAACCAGTGGTCTGAACGAAGAAGAAGAAGAAGAAGAAGAAGAAGAAGAAGAAGAAGAAGAAGAAGAAGAAGAAGACCCACCAGATGGAGAGCAATAGAGTGAGAAGAACTGCTGCATGTCAGAAAAGATGCCGTGAAGATGAAACACCTCAGGTTCGAGCAGTATGCCGCAGGCGTAACTGTGAACAACACAGCCGTCTGAGACAGAAGGAGACCCTTCAGCAACGGGCATGCAGAAATACTTGCTTATACTTGGTTTCTACGGGCATGGACAGGTATGCACAGGTATGTACTAGTCACTCTATAAATTCAAGAAATCTCTGTCAGTGTGTCTGTCAGTGTGTCACAATCATAGGACCGCCTATGATGTTCCTTTGATGTCTGCATGATGTCCTATGATGTTCCTATGATATTGACAATCATAGGACCGTCTACGATGTTCCTCTGCTGTCTACGATGTTCGTATGATGTCTACATGATGTCTATATGATGTCAGATAAACCATAAGGCTGATGTTCCTATGATCTCTACAAGAGGTCTATATGATGTCGTATAGACCGCAGGGCTCACTAAAAGACATACTGTATATACAGTATATAGACACAGGTAATCAACATAACACAGAACAGTAACAAGCAGGAGAAGAAGTAACAAGCAGGAGCAAACAGAGACAGCAGGGCATGGTTACAGAAAATGAGATGGGTGGGGCTGCACAGATAATCACACACAGGGGACCAGAGGGGAGACAAGACCAAGGCAATAATGATAATGATAATGACGATAATAAGAATCAGATTCCTTGACCATGAAAACATGTGACAAGCAATTGGATTCACAATGATAGGATTAGTGGTTCAGTAGTTATTGACGAAAATGGCATTTTCCGTAATGGCGGTTTAGCGCCACAGTTCCCCCCATGAAGTGTTTGTGTGTAGGTTTTCAGATTCCTTGACCATGAAAACATATGACTAGCAACTGGATTGACAATGATAGGATTAGTGGTTCAGTAGTTATTCACGAAAATGGCATTTTCCGTAATGGCGGCCACAGTTCCACCCATACAGTGTTTGTGTGTACGTTTTCAGATTCCTTGACCATGAAAACATATGACAAGCAATTGGATTCACAATGATAGGATTAGTGGTTCAGTAGTTATTGACGAAAATGGCATTTTCCGTAATGGCAGTTTAGCGCCACAGTTCCCCCATACAGTGTTTGTGTGTACATGTTCAGATTCCTTGACCATGAAAACATATGACTAGCAATTGGATTGACAATGATAGGATTAGTGGTTCTGTGGCACACATACAGTATATGCACATATGTTGGTTTCAGATGCTCCACAGATATATCACTGTATGCTTATTGTATACTTCACGTCTCAGGGGAACAAAGGGACTGAGCCTTCCAGAGGTAACGGGAGGGTGTGAGATCTGGCCTTTTGTTTCAAGGAGATGGCCTTGAGAGATTTCCTGACCACCGGAGACTAGGAGGTGGATGGTGTTAAGACCGGGGGAAGTTACATTGTGACTGGGATTAAGTACCATGTGACTGTATGTTTGATTAAGCACCCTGTGATTGTATGTTTGATGTCCTGGTATAAAAGGACAGATGTGAGAAGATTCATCCTCTTTTTCTGCTTTTGAATGTTCAATTCAATTCAATTCAACTTTATTTATATAGCGCCATTTCACAACAACAGTCATCTCATAGCACTATCAACTGTAGGGGGGACCCCCACAGTTGCAGAAAGACCCCAGCAATCAGGCGATCCCCTGTGAGCAAGCACTTGGCGACGGTGGAGAGGAAAAACTCCCTTTTAACAGGAAGAAACCTCCAGCAGAACCAGGCTCAGGGAGGGGCAGTCATCTGCTGCGACTGGCTGGGGGGTGAGGGGATAGAGAAGAAGAAAAGAACAGACATGTAGAGAGCAAACAGCACGATGGGGACTCAGTCTATGGGAGAGAACAAACAAATGTTAATGACCAGCAAAAAAAAAAATATTTCATAGAGAGTGAGGAAAGGAGTGAGGCCCAGTGCATTACTGGAGGTCCCCCGGCTGACTAAACCTATTAACAGCATAACTAAGGGAGGGTTCAGAAACACATGATCCCTCCCTAATTGTAGGCTATATCAAAAAGGTAGGTTTTAGCCCTATTCTTAAAAACAGAGATTGAGTCTGACTCCCGAATCCAGATTGGCAGCTGATTCCACAGGAGAGGAGCTTGATAACTGAAGGCTCTGCCTCCCATTGTACTTTTGGAGATTCTAGGTATTACAAGTAATCCTGCATTTTGGGAGCGTAGTGCTCTGTTAGGATGATACGGTAGTATCAGATCTTTTAAATAAAAAGGAGCCTGATTGTTTAAAGCTTTGTAAGTAAGAAGAAGGATTTTAAACTTAATTCTAAACTCTATGGGAAGCCAATGAAGGGAGGCCAGAACCGGAGAGATATGATCTCTCTTTCTAGTACCTGTTAAAACTCTAGCTGCAGCATTTTGGATCAGCTGAAGACTTTTTAAAGATGTTTTAGGACAGCCTGATAATAAAGAATTACAATAATCTAATCTCAAGCTAACAAAAGCGTGGATCAGCTTCTCAGCATCACTCTGAGACAAGATGCTCCTAATCTTGGCAATATTACGCAAATGATAGAAGGCAGTCTTAGAAACAAATTTAATATGTGAATTGAAGGACAAATCCTGATCAAAAATAACTCCAAGGTTCCTCACAGAGCTATTAAGAGAAAGAGTAACTGCATCCAAACTGAAAGTTTGATTTGGAAAGGAATTTCTAAGGTTTTTTGGACCAACAAGAATGACTTCAGTCTTATCTGAATTTAATAGCAGGAAATTACAAGTCATCCAAGCTTTGATTTCCTTAAGACAGGCTTCTAACTTGGCTAATTGATTACTATCATCTGGCTTCATTGACAGGTATAATTGTGTGTCATCTGCATAACAATGAAAATGTATACAGTGCTTTCTAATAATGTTGCCCAACGGAAGCATATATAAACTAAAAAGAGTAGGGCCTAGCACAGATCCCTGTGGAACTCCATGACTAAGCTTTGAGCTGAAAGAAAACTCATCATTTACATGAACAAACTGGAACCTATCAGATAAATAAGATCTAAACCACTGCAACGAAGTTCCATTAAGTCCAACATAGTGTTCTAATCTATCAAGTAGAATATTATGATCAATAGTATCAAAAGCTGCACTAAGATCTAAAAGGACAAGTACAGAAACTAGTCCATTATCAGATGCAATGAGGAGGTCGTTGGTGACCTTCGCTAAGGTTGTTTCAGTACTATGATGGATTCTAAACCCAGATTGAAACTCTTCAAGTAAACCATTTCCCTGCAGGTGGTCAAATAATTGCGTAGCAACAACTCTTTCTAAGATTTTTGAAATGAAAGGGAGATTAGAGATTGGTCTATAGTTAGCTAAAGCTCCTGGATCTAGCGTTGGCTTTTTGAGTAAGGGTTTAATTACAGCCGTTTTAAAAGCCTGCGGTACATGGCCTAAAGTTAATGAAGAATTGATTATATGAAGAATAAAGCTACCAATAAGTGGGAAGTCTTCTTTAAATAACCTGGTAGGAATAGGGTCTAAAAGACAAGTTGAAGGTTTGGATGAGGAAACTATTTTGTCTAACTCACAAAGGTCGATTGGAGTAAACTCATCAAGACAGACATCAATAGAAGGAGTTGTAGTAGTTACAGTATTTAAGTTAACTGTGGGAAGAATCTGATTGATTTTATCTCTGATGGATGAAATTTTATTATTGAAAAAGTTCATAAAGTCCTGACTAGTAAGCTCTAAGGGGATGCTAGGATTGACAGAGTCCTGACTCTTTGTCAACCTGGCTACAGTACTGAAAAGAAACCTGGGATTATTCTTGTTCTCTTCTATTAATGCAGAGTAATAACTCGTTCTAGCTTTTCTAAGAGATTTTTTATAAATTAAAAGATGATTTCTCCAAGCTAAATAGATTTCATCTAAATTAGTAGAGCGCCATTTTCTTTCTAATTGACGAGTCTTCTGTTTTAAGCTACGAGTTTCTGTGTTGAACCAAGGAGTTAAAAATCTCTGATTAGACTTTTTCTTTTTTAAGGGGGCCACCAAGTCTAGAGCCTGATGCAAAGAAGCTGAAACACTATCCACCATGTTATCAATTACAGAAGGAGCAAGCTGTCTATAGCTTATTTCCGTTGTGTTGACACATGGCATAGAGGAAACAATCTGCATAAATTTGGAAACAGCATCATCTGAGAGGCATCTACTGTAATAATATTTTTCTTTAGGAGCCAAATAGTCAGAAATAGTAAAATCAAAGGTTAACAGACAATGGTCTGACAGTACAGGGTTATGAGGAGACACTACAAGATTTTCTATTTCTATGCCATATGTCAGAACAAGGTCCAATGTATGGTGGAGGTAATGAGTAGAATTTCCTACTTTCTGAGAAAACCCAATCGAGTCTAATATTGAATTAAAAGCCACATTAAGGCAGTCACTATCTACATCCACATGTATATTAAAGTCCCCTACTATAATTATTCTATCAGATTTCAGCACTAAATCAGCTAAGAAATCAGCAAATTTGGATAAAAATTCTGAATAGGTTGATGGGGGACGATAAACTATGGCAAATAAAAATTGGGTTTAACCTGAAATTGCTAAAGTGCCCAACACTGAGGACCAGGCCCTCATGTTTTTTGCTTTACATTAACTAGTAATTTGGAATGGTAAATTGTTGCTCCTTCTCCTCTACGACCAGAACTTCTGGGATTTTGACAGTTTAAATAACCAGAGGGAGTTGATTCATTTAAACCAACATAATCCTCTTGTCCTAACCAAGTCTCTGTAAGGGAAATTAAATCAATCTGATGATCAATTAACAGATCATGGACTAAGAGAGGCTTGGGAGTTAGAGACCTAATATTTAATAAACCACATTTAATTTTTAAATTATGAGGAGGAACAGAGGCCAAATCATTCAATTTAGAGGCTTTATGTTTAATTTGAGTTTTACCAATATTTTGCTTTATCACTTTGGGACGCTTATACATTATATTTTTATTTACTTTGGAGGGAGCAGACAACGATTCTCTGATGGGGAAGACAGGGGCTAAGCTGAGGGGTGGCGGATGAAGAGGAGCTGCAGAGAGGCGTGTAAGACTGCGACTCTGCTTCCTGGTCCCAACTCTGAGTAGTCAAGGTTTTGGAAATTTGGATAAAAAAGATGCCAGATTGTTAGATAAATGAGAAGCACCATCCAAAGTGGGATGAATGCTGTCTCGTCTCATAAGACCAGGTTTTCCCCAAAAAGAGCTCCAATTGTCAATGTAGCCCACGTCATTTTTAGGACACCACACAGACAACCAGCGGTTCAAGGATGACGAGCGACTAAACATGTCATCACTGGTCAGATTGGGGAGGGGCCCAGAGAATACTACAGTGGCAGACATCTCTTTTGCAAACTCACACACCGATTCTATATTAAGTTTCGTGACTTCCGACTGCCGGAGACGGATGTCATTAATGCCGGCGTGAATATCAATTGTGGAGTATTTACAGTTACTTTTAGCCAGCATTTTCAAATTTGACTCGATGTCACCTGCTCTGGCCCCAGGAATACATTGGACTATGACCGCTGGAGTCTCTAGGTTCAGGTTTCTGACTACAGAGTCGCCAATGATCAGAGTTTTTTCCTCAGCGGGTGTGTCGCTGAGCGGGGAAAAACGATTAGAAACGTGAACAGGTTGGTGGTGAACCGGGGCTTTGCGACTAGGCTTCCTTCTCACCGTCACCCACACAGTCTCCTCGCTGCTGAGGAGAGCCGGGGAACCGCTGACAGGGGGGCCTAAGCTAGCTAGCTCCGCTGCAGCTAATGGGCATCCGTCAAGATTAACTGGCGCAGACGGTGTTTCAATGCAGCGGAGCCGGGATTCCAAATCAGACAACCTCGCCTCGAGCGCCTCAAAAAGACAACATTTATTACATTTACCGTTATCACTAAAAGAGGCAGAGGTGTAGCTAAACATCTGACAGAGAGAGCACACCAGAGGAGGAGAGGAAAGAGAGGTAGTAGCCATAGCTAGTGGCTAGCTAGTGGCTGGAGAGCTGGAGAGCAAACCACACAGGCAGACAGCAAAACAGGAAGTGACGATACGTTACCACAAGGAAGTGACGATCTCCTGCAGGGTTCAATGTTGGAGAATGTTATTGTGAATAAAGCTGAACCTGAGGAATACACTCAGTCTCGTCCTTCACAACTCTCCACACTGGTGACCTTACGACGAAGCATGAGCAGAAGTAATTCTCCTGAGCCGGACTCATCAGAAGCCAGCCTGACGAATGTCGCCACGTTCCAGCTGCCGGACTTCTGGCAGAACAGTCCGCGCTCCTGGTTTAGCGCGGTCGAGGCGCAGTTCAACCTCCGGAGAATTTCGAGAGACGACACAAAATTCTACCATGTGGTGGCGAAGCTGGACAACCACACAGTCCAGAGGGTGGAGAGCCTGGTCAACCACCCACTGGACAGCGACAAGTACGGCACATTGAAGGCTGCACTTATCAGCCACTTCACCCCCTCGGTGCAACAGTGAGCAGAAGGGCTCCTGGCGTTGACAGAGTTTGAGAAGGACAGACCCGCAGACCTGATGGGGAAGATGCTGAGGTTGAGAGACTCCGATGATGACAGCTTTATCTTCACCCACCTTTTCCTCAGGACCCTGCCGTCAGCGGTGAGAGTGACCCTGGCCGGCTCACCGCTGTTGGCCCGACAAGACTACCACGAGCTGAGCCAGGAGGCGCAGCGACTCATCGATGCCCACAAACGGAGCGCAGCTTCGGCCACAGCAGCAGAGCTAGGCGCGATGTCCGGAGACGGCATGGGGCCAGAGGCTGCAGCACCAGACTCACCGACGACGGCAGCAGCAAGGGCCAGGCGACACGGAGCGGATGACGTCCTTTGCTTCTACCATCGCCGTTTCGCAGAGAGGGCACGTAAGTGCATCCCACCGTGCCACTTCAAGCGCTCGGGAAACGCCAAGGCCGGGGGTCGGTAGCAGCCGCGGCCCTCGGAGAAGAGAACAAGCTGCTCTACCTAAAGGACGCATGCTTGGGGAGGAAATTCCTCGTGGACACAGGCTCCCAGCTGAGCTTCATCACGCCTTCCTACGCGGACCGGCTGCCGCCTTCCAGTGGTCCCCGGGTGACAGCAGCGAACGGCTCGGCGATTAAGACCTTCAGTGAGAGGAATCTGCTTCTGTCTTTGCAGGGCCGTACATTCGAGTGGACTTTTGTTGTAGCGGCAGTCAATTTCAACATGTTAGGGGCTGATTTTTTGTGCTCACATGGTTTATTGGTTGATCTTGCTAACAGACGCCTGGTTAATGTCATAACTCTGGCTCTCACGAGCCAGAAAGGAGATACGAGGGCGACCAGTGAGTTAGCGTAATTTATTAACACAAGACACACACTACACTAAATAACAGACAGCAAAGTAAAGAGCCACGTGGGGCTAAAACACACACAGAACTAAGGGTAACATACCACCCAGGGAGAAAGGCTAGAGAGGCGGCGAGGGAAAAACACACGCCGAGTCGCAACACTTACTTTGGGTGAAGCGCCGAGGTAATGGTGAACTGAAGCTAGTCGTAGGAGCTAACAGTCGTGGGAAACACAAGGAACGTCTTCCCATAGCGAGGTCGCAGCAACGAGTAACTCCCGGCTGCTCGCTTAAATGGGGAGATGATTGGGAATAGGAGACAGCTGTCCCAGCGCAGCTGAACTAGACAGCTGGCAATCAGCTGGGCGCTGTCAAAGAGCGGGCCATGGAAGACCCGGCACGGACTACCCCGGAACAGGAGCGACACTGGACAACCTAAACGCAGAGAAAAGATAGCGTTCAGGTCGTGACAGTACTCCTCCCCCGAGCCGCGCCTCCCCCGAGCCGCGCCTCCTGGAGCGGCCTAAACCCCCCCCCCCCCCGAGGGAAGACCAGGGAGGGCGGTGGGGGCCAGATCTGGGAGAAAGGGAGGGACCAGAAAAAGGAGGCAGGGAAGAAAAAAAACCTAGATACAGTATAGGGTCAGATACCATAATAATCTTAACCCCCCCCCAAAAAAAAACCATCACCCCCCTCCTCTGCAGAGGCCAGACGGTCTGTGCAGGTGACCACAGGAGGTGAGGAGAAACGACAAGAACCAAAATGCAGAAACATAGCGACATAGTCATGGAAAAAGTTCACAATAACTTAGGGTGAGGACAATAAAAAAAAAAAAAACTCATGTCCCGAAGGCCAAAAACTACAAAACTCTGAACATATGGTTTAAATAGACTTACACATGTAACCCCGGCCAGAACAGAATAATATACAAAGGAGGCAGTCCGGGCATAAAAATACAAAAGGAACAACTCCTCAAACACGTATTAGCACAAAAAGTGTCACTAAACAGTCTGGAGGAGGATATAAATACAGAAAAACAAGACTACTCGGAATGAGGCCAGGCAATGTGAAGCAAATGCTACTTAAGGGAGAAATTAGAATAGGGATCCATACAGGGATCGTAAAACACAGAAAATTGTCTAAAGAAAAATTCTCGGTAGAAATGACATCCCAATAAGGACTCTAACACAGAAAGTTCCTTGATGTCCTGAATGAAATTAAATAATGGAGGCATACAAAACACAAGGCTATGAACAGTTAGTCAGTCTGTCAGGAATGACAGCAGGTGGAGTGAGGCAGGCGATGACAGCTTGTCCGGCGGGCGGCCTGAACTTCACCAGGCCAGGAACCACAACACCAGTTCGGGTGGCCTACCCGAGTCCCAGGCTAGGAGACACAGTTTCTCCGGAGGCCGACCCAGACCACCGAACCAGCCAGATGGCTTCCCAGGCGGTCGTCCCGTGACCTCAGACCACGGAGAGCTGAGGGAGAAATCTTGGTGCAGCTTCCTCCCTGACGGAAAAGGCAGGAGGAAACTGACCCAGGTGAGAAAAACCCCCACAGTAGTAGGGGGAGAAGAGATGGAGGCCAGGGGCAAAGTTAGCCTGCCATCTAATGGCAACAAGGGTAGGGGGAAACTGGCCCGGGTGAGAGGAACCCCAACAGCGGCAGGAGGAGAAATGATGGAGGCAAGGGACGAAGTCAGCCTGACGTCAGGCGAACACAATCCTCCAGCTCCCACACTAACTGTTACCCGGACCGGCGCAGCACCCCCGGTGGACCCCGATCGGGCCGGCGCAGCACCCCCAGTGGACCCCGATCGGGCCGGCGCAGCACCCCCGGTGGACTCCAGCTGGACCGGCGAAACACTCCCAGTGGACTCCAGCTGGACCGGCGAAACACTCCCGGTGGACTCCAGCTGGACCGGCGAAACACTCCCGGTGGACTCCAGCTGGACCGAGACAGCACTCCCGGTGGACTCCAGCTGGACCGAGACAGCACTCCCGGTGGACTCCAGCTGGACCGAGACAGCACTCCCGGTGGCCCTGGGGAGAGGCTCAGAGGGACAAAAGGAACCGGGATCAGGATCACCGGCAGCGGCAGAGCCCGGCAGAACAGGCTCGAGCGCAGCAGACGGCTGCACCCGGCCCGCCCCCCCGAGAGACAGGCAATAATGCTCCAGAATAGAGAAGAGAAAAACAAAATAGAGCACTTGCCTGATCTCGGGTTCTACCGCCATCCAGGACTTCGATGCTCCGGGCTCAGCGTGCAGGACTCCGTCCTCCGGCTCCAACTCGACTGCGAATGGCTCCGCAGCCGGCATGATGGTTTCCACAGTCAAACGACCTCCAAACACCGAAGACCGCGTCGACAGCCCACCTGGCGTGGAGGCAGGAGATCTGGACTCTGCTGGGCCGAACCATTCCTCCGTGGAGACCCGGGGACGCTTAACCGTCGGCGCTGGCTCCAACAGGCAGTTCGACCTTCTCCTCTGCCCATAACGTGGCTGCGGGGCTGGGGCAAAACCCTCCAGGGCCGCAGGCCGCCTCCTCCTCGCGCAGCGGTGTACACCTGGCACCGGGGCACACTCAAGGGGAAGAGACACAGAGGACGCAGGTTCATATTCAGTTTTTGCAGCGGGAGGAGAGAGCTCAGGGGACTGTGAACCCTGAACTCCTCCCCCAGGAATCAAACAAGGCAATTCACTCATAATGGGAGGAGAATGAAAGGACACTTGCCTGATTCCCGGAGGGCCGGTGGAACCCGCTACAAGGGACTTGAGTCTCTCTTCTCCCAACCGGATAGAAGTGGGGAACCCCCCGGACAGATGAGGCGGTGCTACCCGCACCGGATCGGAACCTGGAACACCTGGAGATGAATTTGCGCTTCTCCCAGCGGCCGGAGTGAATGACGAAGAGGGGGGTGAAACAGCTGAGGAGAGCTGGGGGCCCAAAGCTGACGGGACAGCGGGGAGAGCGGGCCCAGGAGCGGGAGCAGCTGATTCACTTCTTCGGCGAGACACGGGAGCAACAGCAGGCTGGGAGGCGGAATTCGTGTGGTTTCCTGGAGCGGGATCCGGACGGGACTCTTGCTGAGATGAGCGGGGAATTTGGGAGCGACGTCTTCTGAACGTGAGGTCGGGGAAACGCCGCTCCTGTGCGATGAGTGAAGCCAACAGGTCAGCGTATTCCGGATAATCGTTCAGCTCCGGGTTCTTCTCGACCAGCCTGACCGCCGCAATCACGTTCTTCATGGCTACGGGGGGAACGGCGGCGGAAGAAGCGGCTGCCACTCGATCCGCAATGCGCATCGCTGTCACTCTCATCTTCTCCGGGGGAAACCCGGTTGACGTCACTCTATCCTGGGGATCACCCCTGGGTGAGGCGAACTCCTGGACTGGATCGGCGGCAGGAGCGGGATTCCGAAGCGAGGAGCGATGGCGTCCTGTCCTCGGCTTCCTGCCGGAGTTCTCCTCCAGCCTACGGAGCCTCTCCCAGGCCACAGAGATGTCTGCCCTCCTTGCCTTAACCTCGGGGAGAAGGAAGTAGCGAGAAAAGCGGTTAAGCATACCCTCGGCGAGCTCCAGGCGCCAGCGTATCTCGCTGGGGGCATCGTAGAGGTCCGTGGTGAACAACGTTCCGTCCACAAGGTCCAGAGCCTCCGAGAGATCGTGGCCTGGGTGCCGCATGAGTCTCTTGGAGGGAGACATGATACTGGCTCGCCCGCACCCAGAGGAAGGGGAAAAAAAGGCGTTGAGTCCTTACAGCCAACTCACGGTCGCGGCCGTCTCACTATGGCTGCGACCTACTGTCATATCTCTGGCTCTCACGAGCCAGAAAGGAGATACGAGGGCGACCAGTGAGTTAGCGTAATTTATTAACACAAGACACACACTACACTAAATAATGGACAGCAAAGTAAAGAGCCACGTGGGGCTAAAACACACACAGAACTAAGGGTAACATACCACCCAGGGAGAAAGGCTAGAGAGGCGGCGAGGGAAAAACACATGCCGAGTCGCAACACTTACTTTGGGTGAAGCGCCGAGGTAACGGCGAACTGAAGATAGTCGTAGGAGCTAACAGTCGTGGGAAACACAAGGAACGTCTTCCCATAGCGAGGTCGCAGCAACGAGTAACTCCCGGCTGCTCGCTTAAATGGGGAGATGATTGGGAATAGGAGACAGCTGTCCCAGCGCAGCTGAACTAGACAGCTGGCAATCAGCTGGGCGCTGTCAAAGAGCGGGCCATGGAAGACCCGGCACGGACTATCCCGGAGCAGGAGCGACACTGGACAACCTAAACGCAGAGAAAAGATAGCGTTCAGGTCGTGACAGTTAATGCACTCTCCTTTTATTCTATTCCCTGCACAGCTCGAGTGGCCCCGTCAACTGCACAAGCCAACGTCACAGCTGCGGGTGGTAAGTTCCACACACTCCTCACTCAGTTCCCAGCACTCACGGTCCCAACGTTTTAGGCAACAGTGGCTAAACATGGGGTGGAACATTTTATTACTACCACCGGCCCACCCTTTTTTGCAAAAGCTCGGCGCTTGGACTCAGCTAAACTGACCATAGCACGCGAGGAGTTCGCCAACCTGGAAAGACTGGGCATCATCAGGAGGTCGAAGAGCCCCTGGGCTTCACCGCTCCATATGGTCCCAAAGGCTGATGGCTCGTGGTGACCTTGCGGTGATTTCCGCAGGTTGAATAACGCTACAGCGCACGACCGCTATCTGATCCCGCACATCCAAGATTTTTCGGTGATTTGGCGGGGGCACGCATTTTTTCTAAAATAGATTTGGTACGCGGTTACCACCACGTTCCAGTGCGCGCTGAGGACATACCCAAAAAAGCGGTAATAACTCCTTTCGGGCTTTTTGAGTTTTTGCGCATGTCGTTTGGGCTTAAAGGCGCAGCGCAGACGTTCCAACGCATGATGGATGTGGTTCTGCACGACCTCCCCTTCGTCTCCTCCCAGTGGGACGTACCTGAAACACCTCAAGTGGGAGGCGTCCAGGAGGCATCCTAATCAGATGCCCATACCACCTCAACTGACTCCTTTCAATGTGGAGGAGCAGCGGTTCTAATCTGAGCCTCTCCCGGATGACTGAGCCCCTCACCCTATCTCTGAGGGTGAGTCCAGCAATCCTACGGAGAAAGCTCATTTCAGCCGCTTGTATCCGCGATCTCGTTCTTTCGGTCATTACCCAAAGCTCGTGACCATAGGTGAGAGTAGGAACGTAGATTGACTGGTAAATCGACAGCTTTGCCTTAGAACTAAGCTCCCTCTTCACCACAACAGACCGGTACAACGTCCGCATCACTGCAGATGCTGCTCCAATCCGTCTGTCGATCTCTCGCTCCATTTTCCCCTCACTCATGAACAAGACCCCAAGATACTTAAACTCCTCCACTTGGGGCAGGAGCCTGTCCCCAACCCGGAGGGGACAATCCACCTTTTTCCGGCTGAGGACCATGGACTCGGACTTGGAGGTGCTGATTCTCATCCCAGCCGCTTCACACTCAGTGGCAAACCGTCCCAGCAAGAGCTGTAGGTCATTGCTGGATGAAGCCAACAGGACAACATCATCTGCAAACAACAGAGATGAGATCCTGTGCTCACCAAGCATGACACCCTCCATTCCCTGGCTGCGCCTAGAAATCCTGTCCATAAAATTTATGAACAGGATCGTGACAAAGGGCAGCCCTGGCGGAGTCCAACTCTCACTGGGAATGACTCCGACCGAGTGTTGGCAATACGAACCAAACTCTCACAACGGTCGTACAGAGACCAAATAGCTCGTAACAACAAGCCCGATACCCCATACTCCCGAAGCACCCCCCACAAAAATCCACGAGGGACGCGGTCAAATGCCTTCTCCAAGTCCACAAAACACATGTAAACTGGTTGGGCAAACTCCCACGAACCCTCAAGAATTCTCAAGAGGGTAAAGAGCTGGTCCGATGTCCCACGGCCAGGACGAAAACCACATTGCTCCTCCTGAATCCGAGGTTCGACCAATGGCCGGACTCTCCTCTCCAGTACCTTGGCATAGACCTTCCCAGGGAGGCTGAGGAGTGTGATCCCTCTAAAGTTGGAGCACACCCTCCGGTCCCCTTTTTTGAAGAGAGGAACCACCACCCCGGTTTGCCATGCCAAAGGCACTGCCCCCGACCTCCACGCAATGTTGCAGAGGCGTGTCAACCATGACAACCCAACAACATCCAGGGCCTTGAGGTACTCAGGGCGAATCTCGTCCACCCCCGGGGCCCGGCCACCAAGGAGATTTTTAACCACCTTGGCGACCTCAGCCTCTGTGATAGGCGAGTCATCCCCCTCGTCCCCAAACCCTGCTTCCTCTGTGGAAGGCGTATCAGTGGGATTGAGGAGATCCTCGAAGTATTCCTTCCACCGCCCGACGATATCCCCAGTCAAAGTCAACAGTGTCCCATCCGCACCATACACAGTGTGGATGGGGAGCTGCTTTCCCCTCCTGAGCCGCCGAACAGTTTGCCAGAATCTCTTTGAAGCCGACCGAAAGTCTTGTTCCATGGCCTCACCGAACTCCTCCCATACCTGCGTTTTTGCTTCAGCAACCACCCGAGCTGCACTCCGCTTGGCCTGCCGGTACACCTCAGCTGCTTCGGGAGTCTCACAAGCCAACCAAGCTTGATAGGACTCCTTCTTCAGCTTAATGGCCCCCCTCACCACTGGTGTCCACCACTTGGTTCGGGGGCTGCCACCACGAGATGCACCGACCACCTTGCGGCCGCAGCTCTGGGCCGCCGCTTCAACAACAGAGGTGGAGAACATGGCCCATTCAGACTCCATGTCTCCAGACTCCCTCGGAATGTGGTTGAAGTTCTTCCGGAGGTGGGAGTTGAAGACCTCCCGGACAGGGGCCTCAGCCAGACACTCCCAGCACACCCTCACTATACGTTATATTCACTCACTATACTATATTCAGACCTGGTAGAAATCATCTTTTAATTTATAAAAAATCTCTTAGAAAAGCTAGAACAAGTTATTACTCTGCATTAATAGAAGAGAACAAGAATAATCCCAGGTTTCTTTTCAGTACTGTAGCCAGGTTGACAAAGAGTCAGGACTCTGTCAATCCTAGCATTCCCTTAGAGCTTACTAGTCAGGACTTTATGAACTTTTTCAATAATAAAATTTCATCCATCAGAGATAAAATCAATCAGATTCTTCCCACAGTTAACTTAAATACTGTAACTACTACAACTCCTTCTTTTGATGTCTGTCTTGATGAGTTTACTCCAATCGACCTTTGTGAGTTAGACAAAATAGTTTCCTCATCCAAACCTTCAACTTGTCTTTTAGACCCTATTCCTACCAGGTTATTTAAAGAAGACTTCCCACTTATTGGTAGCTTTATTCTTCATATAATCAATTCTTCATTAACTTTAGGCCATGTACCGCAGGCTTTTAAAACGGCTGTAATTAAACCCTTACTCAAAAAGCCAACGCTAGATCCAGGAGCTTTAGTTAACTATAGACCAATCTCTAATCTCCCTTTCATTTCAAAAATCTTAGAAAGAGTTGTTGCTACGCAATTATTTGACCACCTGCAGGGAAATGGTTTACTTGAAGAGTTTCAATCTGGGTTTAGAATCCATCATAGTACTGAAACAGCCTTAGCGAAGGTCACTAACGACCTCCTCATTGCATCTGATAATGGACTAGTTTCTGTACTTGTCCTTTTAGACCTTAGTGCAGCTTTTGATACTATCGATCATAATATTCTACTTGATAGATTAGAACACTATGTTGGACTTAATGGAACTTCGTTGCAGTGGTTTAGATCTTATTTATCTGATAGGTTCCAGTTTGTTCATGTAAATAATGAGTTTTCTTTCAACTCAAAGCTTAGTCATGGAGTTCCACAGGGATCTGTGCTAGGCCCTACTCTTTTTAGTTTATATATGCTTCCGTTAGGCAACATTATTAGAAAGCACTGTATACATTTTCATTGTTATGCAGATGACACACAATTATACCTGTCAATGAAGCCAGATGATAGTAATCAATTAGCCAAGTTAGAAGCCTGTCTTAAGGAAATCAAAGCTTGGATGACTTGTAATTTCCTGCTATTAAATTCAGATAAGACTGAAGTCATTCTTGTTGGTCCAAAAAACCTTAGAAATTCCTTTCCAAATCAAACTTTCAGTTTGGATGCAGTTACTCTTTCTCTTAATAGCTCTGTGAGGAACCTTGGAGTTATTTTTGATCAGGATTTGTCCTTCAATTCACATATTAAATTTGTTTCTAAGACTGCCTTCTATCATTTGCGTAATATTGCCAAGATTAGGAGCATCTTGTCTCAGAGTGATGCTGAGAAGCTGATCCACGCTTTTGTTAGCTCGAGATTAGATTATTGTAATTCTTTATTATCAGGCTGTCCTAAAACATCTTTAAAAAGTCTTCAGCTGATCCAAAATGCTGCAGCAAGAGTTTTAACAGGTACTAGAAAGAGAGGTCATATCTCTCCGGTTCTGGCCTCCCTTCATTGGCTTCCCATAGAGTTTAGAATTAAGTTTAAAATCCTTCTTCTTACTTACAAAGCTCTAAACAATCAGGCTCCTTTTTATTTAAAAGATCTGATACTACCGTATTATCCTAACAGAGCACTATGCTCCCAAAATGCAGGATTACTTGTAATACCTAGAATCTCCAAAAGTACAATGGGAGGCAGAGCCTTCAGTTATCAAGCTCTTCTCCTGTGGAATCAGCTGCCAATCTGGATTGGGGAGTCAGACTCGATCTCTGTTTTTAAGAATAGGGCTAAAACCTACCTTTTTGATATAGCCTACAATTAGGGAGGGATCATGTGTTTCTGAACCCTCCCTTAGTTATGCTGCTAATAGGTTTAGTCAGCCGGGGGACCTCCAGTAATGCACTGGGCCTCACTCCTTTCCTCACTCTCTATGAAATATTTTTTTTTTTGCTGGTCATTAACATTTGTTTGTTCTCTCCCATAGATTGAGTCCCCATCGTGCTGTTTGCTCTCTATATGTCTGTTCTTTTCTTCTTCTCTATCCCCTCACCCCCCAGCCAGTTGCAGCAGATGACTGCCCCTCCCTGAGCCTGGTTCTGCTGGAGGTTTCTTCCTGTTAAAAGGGAGTTTTTCCTCTCCACCGTCGCCAAGCGCTTGCTCACAGGGGATCGCCTGATTGCTGGGGTCTTTCTGCAACTGTGGGGGTTCCCCCCTACAGTTGATAGTGCTATGAGATGACTGTTGTTGTGAAATGGCGCTATATAAATAAAGTTGAATTGAATTGAATAACAATGGAAATGTTGTGGAAGAGATGTTAGATGAAAGATTCAATGAAAAATTTAGGCAATACTGTGTTCAATTGTGTCATTTGGTAACATTAGAAGGTGGCATAGAAGAGTGTTCAAGTCAGGTAACCAATCATATTCTAAATGCTGCAATAGCAAGTATACCTAAGAAAACAACACAGGGTAGGAAGAAGGTTGTACCCTGGTGGAATGACGAATGTAATATTGCAGTAAAAGAGCGAAACAAGGCATTGAGAGAACTGAGGAAGAATATGACTAGTGAAAACTTTAATAGAGTATAAAACGAAAAGGGCAGTAGCTTGAAGGATTATTAAAAACAGGAAAAGGTCAGCATGGAGAGAATTTTGTTCCACCCTTGGTAGGAAAACAGAACTAGGTGATGTTTGGGGTATGTTTAAAAAAATGAGTGGGAAAAGGGTATCAGTTAAAATTCCTGTTTTAGTGGATGGAGACAAGATGGCTGTATCAGACAAAGAAAAGGCAGACGTCCTAGGTAGAGCATTTGCAGTAGTGCATAGAGGAGACCATCTTGGTGAGAGTCATAGACAGCAAAGGCAGCATAAACTCAGAGAAAATGCAAACTTAAAAAATGAAGTGAAAGAGGACATGACTGTGTCAGACCTCAAGCTCACAATGTCAGAGCTTAAGAGAGCTTTGCAAGATAGTGGATACACAGCTCCAGGATATGATCAGTTAAGCTATGCTATGTTCCAGCAGTTGCCTATGCAATTAATGCAACTGGTGCTGAAATTGTTTAACAGGATATGGAAGGAGAGGGTTATCCCAAGCAGGTGGAAAAAGGCTGTAATTTTACCATTTAATAAGCCAGGGAAAGATCCAGCTCATCCACCCAACTACAGGCCAATAGCATTAACGTCACATTTAGGGAAATGGATGGAGAAGGTGTTAGTTTACAGACTGTCATATGTATTGGAGCAAAAACGATTAATAAACGACTATCAGAATGGTTTTAGAAGAGGAAGATCCACAGTGGATGCTCTAGTTAGGGTAAGTAATGATATTGAAAAGACTCTCAAAATGAAAGAAGTAATGGTTATAGTTTATCTGGATATTGAAAAGGCTTATGACTCACTGTGGAGGGACGGTCTTCTTATGAAATTGAATAAAATGGACATTGGTGGTAGGATGTATAATTGGAAAATGGATTTTTTTTTTTAACGCACCGGACAATTAGGGTTAAAGTAGGATCAGAAGTTTCTAATGACTTTGAAATAGAAAATGGTGTTCCTCAGGGGAGTGTGATAAGCCCCGTTTTATTCAATATAATGATTAATGACATGTTTGAGGATCAAGAGGGATCCACCAAAACAGCGCTATATGCAGATGATGGAGCCATATGGACGAGGGGGAGAAATGAGAAATTTGTGTTCAAAAACGTCAGGAAAGCAATGGAGAAAGTGGAAAAGTGGTCATATGACTGGGGATTTAAATTTTCAAACAGTAAAACCTGCTATATGACTTTCACATAAAAAAAACCCGGAGAACTGGTAGAGAACCATTAACATTATATAACCAACCAATAGAGAAAGTCAGTGAGTTCAAATATCTAGGATTGTGGCTTGATAGTGCATACACATGGAGAGTTCATGTTGAAAATTTCGAGACAAAATGCAAAAAAGTCATTAATCTCATAAAAGCTGTAGTTGGACACGAATGGGGTGCAGATAAACAGGCATTAAATGACATTTACAGAGCACTAATTCGATCGACAATAGACTATGAATGCATGATTTATGGATCAGCGGCAAAGACAACTCTGGAAAAAATAGAATGCAGCATAGAGCGCTTCGCCTGTGCATTGAAGCCGTCAAAACACCAAACAATGCAGTTTTAAGAGAAGCAGGAGAAATGCCAATGGATTTGAGAAGAGATAAACTCACATTGTCATACTGGGTCAAGCTGAAAGGAAGTGACGAAGCAAATATTTCAAAAACAACACTACAAGACTGCTGGGAATACTTTCATTTCCAGGGACACAGCTTTGGGTGGACAATTGAAAGAAAAGCCAGAAAGTATGGGCTACACACTATTGATATAGCTAACACCAGTCCAGTGAGTAATGTTCCCCCTTGGCTGTTACTGGGAATAGAAGTAGATGCTAGTCTGCTAATGCGTAAAAAGGATTGGCATATGAGTGAAATTGGTGTTAAAACAAGCATTTACCTCAGGAACAATTACTATAACTTCTTACAGCTCTATACTGACGGTTCAAAGAATAAAGAGGGCTCTGTTGGAGTTGGAGTATACATCCCAGAATTTAAAATGACCATCGCAAAAAAGACTCTCCAACAATACATCCGTGTTTACAGCAGAGATGGTGGCAATAATTACTGCTTTGCAGTGGGTGGAGGAGGTCAAACTGGACCAGGTGGTGGTGTGCACGGACTCATTTGCAGCGCTAAAAACCATACAGACACTAAAATCTACAAGGGAAGACTTGGTGATTGAGCTATATCACAGTTTATTTAGGGTACACAGGGGTGGTGGAGAAGTTCAGTTTTGTTGGGTTCCTGCACATGAAGGGTTGAAAGGGAATGACTGTGCAGACAAATTAGCAAAAAGCGCTCTTGGAAAAGAGATAACTATACCATTGTCTCTTGGGAAAGGTGAAGGGAAAGCAGTAATCAAGAAAAAAAAAGTGAGCTAAGGCAAAAAAGATGGGATGAAAATCATAAAGGTAGATCGTATTACAAAATACACAAATCTATTGCAATAAAGAATTTCACAGCAACCAAAAGGAGGGAAGACATCATTATGGTAAGACTCAGACTGGATCACACAGGTTTAAACAGCACTTTATTCACCATGGGGAAAAGCAAAAGTGACAAATGTAGAGAATGTGGAGTAAAAGAAAATGTGGAGCACATCTTATTACACTGTCACAAATACGGAAATGAAAGACAGATAATGGAAAATGAAGTTCAAGAGGCCGGTAGGGAATGGGATTTAACTGGGATTCTGGGAACAGATGGAGAGGCAATAAAAATCACGAGAAGGGGTCTTTTCTCTTTTTTAAATAACACAGGATTAAGTCATAGAATTTAGGGGTAGGGCTGAGAAGACATAATGTTACACACTCTTGTACAGTAGGTGGTGGTATGCACCTTTCAGTTGTTTGCTATCTGGCAGTAACTGAGAGAAGAAGAAGAAGGAGGGAGGAAATCGTCACAAAGCTATGAGGACTGACAGCTGGTCGACGCCGCCAAGGACACAGTCCAAGGATGGATAATTTTTTTCACACATAGGGAGTTGTTCAGAACTCCCTATAAGAACTCCTGATACTGTCAACGATGGCCCTCACGAGCCATCAATAAGAAGCCGATAGCCAGCTGATGAGTTTGCATGTTTTATTAACTAAAAGACAAATGACAAAATAACAAGCCATACGGGGCAAAAACACAACTAAGTCTATGGCTACAGACACAGGATACAGAATCTCAGGAAATACACTTACAGAAAGGCGAGTCCAGAGTTAGACGAGGGTTTGACGAATGACGATGAGAGTTTGATGAGGGAATGGCTGATGAGGTCACAGCCTGGAGTAACCTGAGCTGCTCCCTTAAATAGGGCTAACAGATTAATCAGCTGATGAGGACGGCATCAGCTGAATGAACTCCAGCTGTCCCTGCGCTATAATGACACAGCAGTGTTACAAGAAGAGTCAGAGCAGTGACTGATCATGTGTTTGTGTCACCCTTACTGAGACGGAGGTCTGTGTGAATGACCTCCCCTCTTGTCTGTGTTGAGAAGGTGTGTTTTAAATAAAGCCTGTTTCGTCACAGTCATCTCTCCTTTCTTGTGTGAACCCCCACTACGTCACAATACTTTGCAGCACTTTGCAACCTGCAACTTGTTCGGGCCATAGCTAAGTAAAATGGCATGTTTGGTCATCGTGTCTTATGCACAGTTGATATACAGTATGATTTAGACTACTGTCTTAAAGTTAATAGTGTGGAGGAATAAGTTCAGGCGAGATGCGACGAGATGGAAGGTTGCAGAGTTTTATTTCCTCCATCAAAATGAGACACACTTGTAGCGCTGTGCGCTACAGTGGTCTACTGTGCTGTGCTGTGTGTCGTGTTGCTGAGGCATATATCGTCAGCTCTTTTATATGTTATACAAACAGAGAGAATGCATGGCACATTAGCATGGCACATTGCACAATGCACATTACACATGGCACAATGCATGGCACATTTGATATACATATCAGTCAATACATATGATTAGCCTGACCAACTGGCGCCCGGACATCTTCTCCTTAATCCGGGGATATATAATCAATAGTCCATTGTTCTGGTTGTCCCCCCAGGGGCTCTCTGTCCGTATGTGAATGGTCCTCTGCTTCTTCCGGACCCTCTGAGTGTGAGAATGAATGTCCCTGTAGATTGTGGTGGGTCACCAATAGTATTTTACTATTTTAAGAGTTTTACTGTATTAATACAATAAAGGGTAAAAATACTATATTTGAATCCGTGTTTTTCTTTTCAGCCAACTTAATATTTTTGGAAAGTATTTGAATTGTATTTATTAAACTAAAATAACACCTCAAGATTTCTATCAAAACTGCTTTGCTTGAAGATGTATTTTTAGGTTGTTAAGAGGCAGTATTTTACTTGCAAGTAAAGTATATAATTGAGTTTGTTAATACTAAAAGATGTAGTTTGGCATGTCTTAAATTTTAAGTTGCATTAATGCTAATTGTTGACTTGAAAACAACTAACTTAATAAGCTCATCTGACTTAAATTATTCAAGTTGATCAAACTTAATTTAATTTTTTGTTACAAATTGAAACAATTTTTTAAGTTGAACCAACAGTTCTTTTTTTTTCAGTGTATGTTCCCCTCTCTTCTTGAAGTATGTGTTCACCACAGTCATTTCCATCCTTTTAGCAAAATCCACAACCATCTGTCCTTCCACATTTCTCTCCTTAAGACCATACCTACCCAGGACCTCATCATCACCTCTGTTCCCTTCACCTACAAGTATATCTCAAAAAATTAGAATACAAATAATAAAATACTACAATATTTTTTGTCACTCATTTCAGAAAGTGAAACCCAAATATTATATAGATTCATTACACAGAGAGTGGTATATTTCAAGTGTTTATTTATTTTAATTTTGATGATTATGGCTTACAGCCCATGAAAACCCCAAATTCAGTTTCTAAAAAAAATAGAATATTACATAAAATTAATTTTAAAAAATAGTTTTTTTTAATAGAAATGTTGGCCAACTGAAAATTATGTCCATGTGCACACTCAATACTTGGTCAGGGCTCCTTTTGGATTAATTACTGTATCAATGTGGTGTGGCATGGAGGTGATCAGCTTGTGGCACTGGTGTGGTGTTATGAAGGTCCAGGTTGTTTTGATAGTGACCTTCAGCTCGTCTGCATTGTTGGGTCTGGTGTCTCTCATCTTCCTCTTGACAATACTCCATAGATTCTCTATGGGGTTTAGGTCAGGAGAGTTTGCTGGCCAGTCAAACACAGTGATGCCATGGTCATTAAACCAGGTTTTGATACTTTTGGCAGTGTGTGTATGTGGGGGGGGGGGTGCCAAATCCTGCTGGAAAATGAAATCAGCTTCTCCATAAAGCTTGTCAGCGGAGGAAAGCATGAAGTGCTCTAAAATTTCCTGGTAGATGACTGCGCTGACTTTGGTCTTGATAAAACCCAGTGGACAAACACCAGCAGATGACCTCTGTTCAGATAAAAGTGATTTTGCATTTCATTTGTAAACTAGAAAAGCACTCGGAGAGCGCAGACCTCCGCCAAGCGCTACAGTTCCCCACATACAGTGTTTGTGTGTACGTTTTTAGATTCCTTGACCATGAAAACATATGACTAGCAATTGGATTGACAATGATAGGATTATTACCGCCGCCAGGCCGAAAAGGCCAGGAGGAGGTTATGTTTTTGCTGGGGTTTGTCTGTGTGTTTGTTTGTCTGTCTGTCTGTCTGTCTGTCTGTCTGTCTGTCTGTCTGTCTGTGTTTGTCTGTTGGTTAGCAAGATAACTCAAAAAGTCTTGGACGGATTTCCATGAAACTTTCAGGCGTTGTTGGAAATGGTACAAGGAAGAACTGATTAAATTTTGGGGGTGATCCGGTTCACCGTCTGGATACAGGAATTTTTTAAAGCATTTTTCAACACTGTGACATAGGGCCATTTTCAACATGTGCGCAGGCGCAATGGAGGGCGCTGGTTGTCGTGTCTGCAACACAAACTCTGCGTTCTTCAACGTTTTAGGCACAAAAGCACGCGGAAAACACTGCTGGCCTGGGCCCGCCAGCGTGCCTGTGTTTGCGCGCAACTGCAAAACCTCACACGGGCAGCTGTCCGCCGACGGATTCTTTGGCAGAAATTCCCCGGCCAGCCATAGGAGCTGCGCATTTGGCAGAAATTCACTGGCCAGCCATAGGCGCTGCGCAAAAACAAGCTCTCTGCCGGCGAAGCTTCTAAATTCTCGTTTGCCGCGGAGCGCAACCCCAAAATAATATAATATAAAACCCATGGCAACCTGTCTACCCAATTTGCATCCGTCAGTGGAGGAGATGGACACAACAGCAACACTTCAGTTTATTACCTCCGCCAAGGAGGCAATGCTTTTACTACTGAACCACTAATCCTATCACTATCACATTGATTGTCATAGATTAATTGTGTCTTTATTGCACTGTCCCTGTCAAATAAACAAATAATCATTGTGAATCCAATTGCTACTCATATGTTTACATGCTCAAGGAATCTGAAAACATACACACAAACACTGTATGGGGGGAATTGTGGTGCTTGGCGGAGGTCTGCGCTCTCCGAGTGCTTTTCTAGTTGGTTGAGTAGTTATTCACGAAAATGACATTTTCCGTAATGGCGGCCACAGTTCCGCCCATACAGTGTTTGTGTGTACGTTTTCAGATTCCTTGACCACAAAAACATATGACTAGCAATTGGATTGACAATGATAGGATTATTGGTTGAGTAGTTATTCACGAAAATGGCATTTTCCGTAATGGCGGCCACAGTTCCCCCCCATACAGTGTTTGTGTGTACGTTTTCAGATTCCTTGACCACGAAAACATATGACTAGCAATTGGATTGACAATGATAGGATTATTGGTTGAGTAGTTATTCACGAAAATGACATTTTCCGTAATGGCGGCCACAGTTCCGCCCATACAGTGTTTGTGTGTACGTTTTTAGATTCCTTGACCACGAAAACATATGACTAGCAATTGGATTGACAATGATAGGATTATTGGTTGAGAAGTTATTCATGAAAATGGCATTTTCCATAATGGCGGCCACAGTTCCCCCCATACAGTGTTTGTGTGTACGTTTTCAGATTCCTTGACCACGAAAACATATGACTAGCAATTGGATTGACAATGACAGGATTATTGGCTGAGTAGTTATTCATGAAAATGACATTTTCTGTAATGGCGGCCACAGTTCCGCCCATACAGTGTTTGTGTGTACGTTTTCAGATTCCTTGACCACGAAAACATATGACTAGCAATTGGATTGACAATGATAGGATTAGTGGTTCAGTAGTTATTCACGAAAATGGCATTTTCCGTAATGGCGGTTTTCTTCTGGCTGGTGATCCGGATCACCACCAAAATTTAATCAATTCTTCCTTGTACCATTTCCAACAATGCCTGAAAGTTTCATCGAAATCCATCCAAAACTTTTTGAGTTATCTTGCTAACCAACAGACAGACAAACAGACAAACAAACAGACAAACAAACCCCGGCAAAAACATTACCTCCTTGGCGGAGGTAATAATAAGGAACACAAATGCTGGCCATGAAGGGCAGTTACAAAAAGGCAATAAACATGGACCACGAGGGGTGACGACAGCAAGATACAACTTGAAAAGCACTCGGAGAGCGCAGACCTCCGCCAAGCGCCACAATTCCCCCCATGCAGTGTTTGTGTGTACGTTTTCACATTCCTTGAGCATGTAAACATATGACTAGCAATTGGATTCACAAAGATTATTTGTTTATTTGACAGGGACAGTGCAATAAACACACAATTAATCAATGACAATCAGATTCCTTGACCACGAAAACATATGACTAGCAATTGGATTGACAATGATAGGATTATTGGTTGAGTAGTTATTCATGAAAATGACATTTTCCGTAATGGCGGCCACAGTTCCGCCCATACAGTGTTTGTGTGTACGTTTTTAGATTCCTTGACCACGAAAACATATGACTAGCAATTGGATTGACAATGATAGGATTATTGGTTGAGTAGTTATTCACGAAAATGGCATTTTCCGTAATGGCGGCCACAGTTCCCCCCATACAGTGTTTGTGTGTACGTTTTCAGATTCCTTGACCACGAAAACATATGACTAGCAATTGGATTGACAATGACAGGATTATTGGCTGAGTAGTTATTCACGAAAATGACATTTTTCGTAATGGCGGCCACAGTTCCGCCCATACAGTGTTTGTGTGTACGTTTTCAGATTCCTTGACCACGAAAACATATGACTAGCAATTGGATTGACAATGATAGGATTAGTGGTTCAGTAGTTATTCACGAAAATGGCATTTTCCGTAATGGCGGTTTTCTTCTGGACGGTGATCCGGATCACCACCAAAATTTAATCAATTCTTCCTTGTACCATTTCCAACAATGCCTGAAAGTTTCATCGAAATCCATCCAAAACTTTTTGAGTTATCTTGCTAACCAACAGACAGACAAACAGACAAACAGACAAACAGACAGACAAACCCCGGCAAAAACATTACCTCCTTGGCGGAGGTAATAATAAGGAACACAAATGCTGGCCATGAAGGGCAGTTACAAAAAGGCAATAAACATGGACCACGAGGGGTGACGACAGCAAGATACAACTTGAAAAGCACTCGGAGAGCGCAGACCTCCGCCAAGCGCCACAATTCCCCCCATGCAGTGTTTGTGTGTACGTTTTCACATTCCTTGAGCATGTAAACATATGACTAGCAATTGGATTCACAAAGATTATTTGTTTATTTGACAGGGACAGTGCAATAAACACACAGTTAATCAATGACAATCAATCTGATAGTGATAGGATTAGTGGTTCAGTAGTAAAAGCATTGCCTCCTTGGCGGAGGTAATAAACTGAAGTGTTGCTGTTGTGTCCATCTCCTCCACTGACGGATGCAAATTGGGTAGGCAGGTTGCCATGGGTTTTATATTATATTATTTTGGGGTTGCGCTCCGCGGCAAACGAGAATTTAGAAGCTTCGCCGGCAGAGAGCTCGTTTTTGCGCAGCGCCTATGGCTGGCCGGTGAATTTCTGCCAAATGCGCAGCTCCTATGGCTGACCGGGGAATTTCCGGCAAAGAATCCGTAGGCAGACAGCTGCCCGTGTGAGGTTTTGCAGTTGCGCGCAAACACAGGCACGCTGGCGGGCCCAGGCCAGCAGTGTTTTCCGCGTGCTTTTGTGCCTAAAATGTTGAAGAACGCGGAGTTTGTGTTGCAGACACGACGGCCAGCGCCCTCCATTGCGCCTGCGCACATGTTGAAAATGGCCCTATGTCACAGTGTTGAAAAATGCTTTAAAAAAATTCTTGTATCCAGACGGTGAACCGGATCACCCCCAAAATTTAATCAGTTCTTCCTTGTACCATTTCCAACAACGCCTGAAAGTTTCATGGAAATCCGTCCAAGACTTTTTGAGTTATCTTGCTAACCAACAGACAAACAGACAGACAGACAGACAGACAGACAGACAGACAGACAAACAGACAAACACACAGACAAACCCCGGCAAAAACATAACCTCCTCCTGGCCTTTTCGGCCTGGCGGAGGTAATCAAAGACCCAGAGTCTGGAGAAAGAGTGAAGAGGCACAGAATCTAAGTTGCTTGAAGTTTAGTGTGAAGTTTCCACAGTCAGTGATGATTTGAGGAACCATGTCATCTGCTGGTCAGTAGGTGTTGCACTTACTCTTGCCCCAACTGACTGATAGAGACAAACATCGACACACAACACAGACTGTTCTACCGTACAGTCTCTGTTCTTTGGTGATTACGAGGCAGATGTACAGCATGTTAAGCAAGGACTCTTTCGTGGTATAAACTTATGAGGTGATGCATGTGACATCAACCTAGTTGTACAATTGACTGTGACATCCTTACTCACCCCCATAGTCGCATCATATAAATATTATAATTGCTTTGGACTCACATTTTTTAAAGTATTTTTTCATCAATAATTTGTTAAAGCATATAAAGCCTTTAATTCTACACCTTTCTAAACACTTTGCTGGTGTACATCAGCAAAGCTTAAAATTTTTTTCATTAAAATACTATCTAGAACACCTTTAAAGCAGCCCTCTGAAACTTTCTTGTTCCGGGTAGAAACAGTGAAAAAACTACAATTATGGCGACTATGACCTCAGTCCCCAATCACAGGGTGATTAGTTGTTGGTCACTAAAGTTGTGTCCTGTGATTGCTGTTGGGACTGGAGTCATCTCCATCGTTGCATTTCTTTTTAAAGTGTTCCTACCAAGAACATATTCCTTTGTTCAGACAACAATGTGTATGGTCGGAAGTTCCGGGTCTTGATGCATGGAAATAAAGAGATAAAAGTGGAATGCACAGAGACCCGGGAGCGCTGTTTGCTGTACTTCATGTTGGAAAAAGAATAAAGTTTCTGTGTCGTCCAGCTCGTTGCCTCACCTGCCTCCTTTCTCAACATTGGTGACCCTAAGATGTGCCATGGAAAGCGAGCTGAGCGTTGCCCCGGAGACTACATGGAGGGAGAGCACCGGCACCGCATGCGCCGGCTCAGTCAAGCTCCCAGACTTCCGGCTTTACAACTCGACTGCGTGGTTTCTGCACATAGAAGCCCATTTCACACTCCGCGGGATAACAACGGACGACACAAGATATTACTACGTGGTTGCTGCGCTGGATGTGTGCGCCATGCAACAGGTGATGAGCCTGCTACAGGAGCCGCTGGCCCAAGGAAAATATGAAGCGCTCAAGAGGATGCTTCTCCAGCGTTACACCCTTTCTAACAGTGAAAGGGCAGAGAAACTCCTAATGCGTTCGGAATTAGAGGACAGATCAGCAGTGGAGCTCATGGTGAGCATGCTGGCGCTGAGGGGGAAGGACAATGAATCCTTCCTGTTTGCTCACTTGTTCCTCAGGAACCTACCGGCTACAGCGAGGGCAATCTTGGCCAACTCGCCGTGGCTGGTTGCTAAGGACTACCGTGCCCTGGCACAAGAAGCGGACCGCATCCTTTTGCCGACCAGAACTCTCAGCACGCAGGCAGTGGCAACAGCATCCATGAGGGACCCCAGCGAGGTCGTGGAGCTGTGGGTGGTAGCCGGGACAGACACCAGGAGATGAAGGAATGGGGTGATATGTTTTTATCATCACTGTTTCGGCTTGAATGCCCAACGCTGCCTAGCGCCATGCCAATTCAAGGAGCTGGGAAGACAGCACATTCGGAATTCGGTTGCTGCTGTGACCGATGGCGACAGGAACAGACTGCTTTATGTCACAGACACATGTTCAGGGAGACGGTTTTTGGTGGACTCCGGCTCCCAGAAGAACCTCATCCTACCGGTCAACGCAGACAGGGTGGCAGGAGGCAGCGGTCCCGAGCTCACAGCTGCTAATGGATCCACCATCAGGACATTTGGCGAGCTGACACTGATGATATGCTTACATGGACGCAACTTTCAGTGGGACTTTGTGGTAGCTGCATGTTCCACCCCCATTCTAGGCGCAAATTTTTTTATGTGTGTATGGGTTGTTAGTCAATGTTGCTAATAGGAGATTAGTGGATGCTGTCTCTTTCACCTCACTGCTCTGTACAGCTCGGGGAGCTGGGTCGACAACACTGGCTAACGTTATAACTCCAGGGGGTAAGTACCAACAGTTGCTCACACAATTCAAGGCACTCACAGTCCCAACTTTTTTGGCTACGCTAACGAAACACGGGATTGAACACTTCATAATGACAAAAAGCCTGCTGGTGTTTGTGCGACCTTGGCACTTGGACGCAGCTAAACTGGCCAGCGTGGGATAGGAGTTTGCCAACTTAGAGCAGTTGGGCATCGTCAGGCACTCCAACAGCCCGTGGGCATCCCCGCTACACATGGTGTCTAAAGCCGACAGGTTGTGACAACCGTGCAGTGATTTCCGGCGCTTGAATAAGAATGATCCACTTCAACAGCAGAAGTCTCTATGCTAACGTTAATAACATTTAAGATTATTTACATCAGTTTAAAGAGCCATTCAATATACTGGCAATATCAGAGACGTGGCTCAGTGAAGAGAAAAGAGTGGATTTTACATTGGCTGGCTATGAGTTAAATTATATGAATAGAAAAGTGAAAAAGGGAGGAGGAGTTGCAATTTATGTTGACAAGAGCTTGCAATACAAGGTTGTTGAAAATTTGACAGTGACTGTGGATGATTTATTTGAATGTATTACAATAGAAATCTGTCTAGACAATGTGAAGAATATAGTAGTGAGCTGTGTATATAGAACACCTGGATCAAATATTGATTTATTTAAGAACTGGATGGAAAAAATGTATGCAAAACTTACTTATAAAGTTCATCTGTGGGGATTTCAGTATAGATCTTATGAACTCAAAACAACATAGTATGACAGAAGAATTTATCAACATAATGTACAGTATGGGCTTACATCCAACGATCACCAGACCTAGCAGAATCATGTCACACAGTGCCACATTAATAGATAACATTCACAAACATTATGGAAAATAATATCGTGAGTGGGCTTTTATTAAATTATATCAGTGACCACCTGCCAATTTTTGTTGTATATCAGTGTGATTATAGGAAGAAAAAGTAGACCAAAAATATTAAATATAAAAGAATAAGAACTGAAGAATCTATGTATTTACTGGCAAAGGAATTATTAATGCAAGAATGAAAGATAGTTTGTGACGAAAATGATATAAATAAAGCATATGTACAATAAAAACTGTCTTATAAAACAATACAGTGACAGACAACAAAACAAAAATAGTCCATGGGTCACCAAGGGGCTATTAAATGCATGTAAAAAGAAGAATACATTATATAAACAATTCATTAAGTGTAGAACTGTAGAGGCTGAGATCAAATATAAAAGATATAAAAACAAGTATAATAATAAGGACTTGTAAGAAAGAATACTACAACAGAATATTAGAGGATAATAAGAATAACTTAAGAGGAATATGGCAAGTGCTAAATGAGATTATTAGTAACCGATCAAAAAATGCAAATTATCCAGAATATTTTATTGAAAATGACAATTTGATAAATAATACGGAGGATGTGGTTAATGGTTTCAATAAATTTTTTGTAAACGGTGGTCCAGAATTAGCAAAAACAACAGTGACACCAGAAATAAACGATAGTGGGCCTGTAAATGAATGAATGAATGAATGAATATTTCGGATAGATTAGATTAAAAAATTAAAAGAAAGGAACAGAATAATATAACAAAGGGAAAAAAATCCAACAAGGTCAAATTAAACAATAACTCCTCGGATTACACAATTCAACATAAGTTATCCGAAATGGGTGATGGCTGAAGCCGCAGCTTATATTGCCCACCCATGTTCCATCTAAGAATTCAAAAGGAAAATAAAATAAAAGCGATTACAAATCAGAACAAAGCTAAGACAAAACGTGACAAAAAACTAAGCAACAGCACAGCACAGACTGGATATGATAATCCTTATGTGATTTTACATGTTGTTTTGTATATATGTTTGGAGTATTTCTTCCTTTAGTGTTTGTTTAAATTGTCCAAGCGTTGTACATGATTTTAATTCAGATCCAAAAGTGTTCCACAGTCTGACTCCTTGCACTGAAACACAGTGTTGCTTGGTGGTAGTTCTCACTGAAGGTTTTTGAAATATACATGTTCCTCTGAGATGATATTGTTTCTCCCTTATTTGGAACAACTTTTGGATATTTGCGGGCAGTGATAGATTCTTCTCTTTAAACATTTTTACTGCAGTTTTAAAATCAACCAGATCTTTCAGCTTGAGAGCTTTTAAATGAGGAAAAATTGGGTTTGTTGGTTCCCTGTAAGCAGCTTTGTTTATTATTCTAATAGCTCTCTTCTGAAGCATAAAGACTGGATACATGTTTGTTTTATACACACGTGGACAAAATTGTTGGTACCCCTCTGTTAATGAAAGAAAAACCCGCAATGGTCACAGAAATAACTTGAATCTGACAAAAATGGTAATAAATAAAAAGTCTATGAAAATTAACCAATGAAAATCAGACAATGCTTTTAAATTGTGGTTCAACAGAATTATTTAAAAAAAAAAAAAACTCATGAAACAGGCCTGGACAAAAATGATGGTACCCTTAACTTAATATTTTGTTGCACAACCTTTGAGGCAATCACTGCAATCAAACAATTTCTGTAACTGTCAATGAGACTTCTGCACCTCTCAGCAGGCATTTTGGCCCACTCCTCATGAGCAAACTGCTCCAGTTGTCTCAGGTTTGAAGGGTGCCTTCTCCAGATGGCATGGTTCAGCTCCTTCTACAGATGTTCAATAGGATTTAGATCAGGGCTCATAGAAGGCCACTTTAGAATAGTCCAGTGATTCGCTCTTAGCCATTCTTGGGTGTTTTTAGCTGTGTGTTTTGGGTCATTATCCTGTTGCAAGACCCATGACCTGCGACTGAGACCAAGCTGTCTGACACTGGGTAGCACATTTCTCTCTAGAATACCTTGATAGTCTTGAGATTTCATTGTACCCTGCACAGATTCAAGACACCCTGTGCCAGATGCAGCAAAGCAGATCCAGACCATAACAGAACCTCTTCCATGTTTCACAGTAGGGACAGCGTTCTTTTCTTGGTATGCTTCATTTTTGCGTCTGTGAACATAGAGCTGATGTGCCATGCCAAAAAGTTCCAGTTTTGTCTCGTCTGTCCATAGGACATTCTCCCAGAAGCTTTGTGGCTTCTCAACATGCAGTTTGGCAAATTCCAGTCTGGCTTTTTTATGATTTGTTTTCAACAGTGGTGTCCTCCTTGGTCGTCTCCCATGAAGTCCATTTTGGCTCAAACAACGACGGATGGTGCGATGTGACACTGATGTACCTTGACCTTGGAGTTCACCATGAATGTGTTTAGAGGTTGTTCTGGGCTCTTTTATTACCGTTCGTATTATCAATCTCCTCCTGCGGCCAAGTCCAGGGAGGTTGGCTACAGTCCCGTAGATCTTAAATTTCTGAATAATATGTGTAACTGTAGTCACAGGAACACCAATTGCTTGGAGAAGGTCTTATAGCCTTTACCTTTAACATGCTTGTCTTGTGGGACACATATGTATCGCTTTAGGCCTCACATCTCAGATTAGAACAAAGAACTGAGTCTCCTTGGAGATAACAGGAGGATGTGAAAGTTTAGCCTTTGGTATGCAAGAGATGGCCTTGGGGGATTTCCGGGTGGCCGAAGACTATGAAAAGGAGGTTATAGGATCAAAGAGTAGATGCATTGTTACTTGTGATTGAAATGCAATGTGACTGTGAACTGGGGGAGTCCTGGTATATAAAGGACGAATGCTTCTGTGTTTTTCCTCTTTCTGCTTTGCTGATGTTGGAAGATGTGAATAAACCTGACTCGTGAGATAAACTCTGCCTCGCCATTTTCACATTACCACACTGGTGACCCTAAGACGTATCATGGACGAAAGAAATTCCCCCGGGCCAGCCGAGTCAGGAGCTCCCAGCCAAGTGTATGCCGCTACGGTCCAGTTACCAGACTTTTGGCAGGACAACCCGTGCTCCTGGTTCCACTTGGTCGAAGCACAGTTCGCCCTCCGGGGGATAACAGTAGATGACACGAAGTTCTACCATGTGATTGCAAAGCTCGACAACCGCACGGCTCGGCATGTGGAGAGCCTATTGGAGCGGTCACCAGCCAACGACAAATACGGCGGATTGAAGGCTGCGCTTAACCAGTGTTTCACTCTCTCAGTCGAGGAGAGAGCAGAGAGGCTCCTGGCTCTGAACGACTTGGGAGATGGCACGCCCATTGACCTGATGGAGAACATGCTGAGGTTGAGGGGCTCAGACGACGACGACTTCATCTTCACCCACATTTTCCTCAGGACCCTACCGTAGGCTACGAGAGCGGCCCTGGCCAGTTCGCCGTTGTTGGCCCAGCGGGACTTCCGCGCGCTGGCCCAGGAGGCGCATCGGATTCTCAACGCCAGCAAACAGCGCGCGGCCACTGCAGCTGCGACGGAGTTCGGCACGGTGGCCGGAGATGGCGGGGGGCCAGAGACGGCGGTAGCAGAATCACCGACGACGGCAGCGGCGGGGGCCAAGGATCGCGGAGGAGACATCCTCTGTTTCTACCATCGCCGCTTTGCAGAGAAGGCATGCAAATGCATACCACCGTGCCAATTCAAGCGCTCAGGAAACGCCAAGACCGGGAGTCGGTAGCAGCTGCGACCCTCGGGGAGGAGAACAAGCTGCTCTACTTGAAAGATGCACGCTCAGGGAGGCATTTCCTCGTGGACACAGGCTCCCAGTTGAGTTTCATCACGCCTTCCTCCGCTGACCGGCTGGCAGTTTCCAGAGGTCCCGGGGTGGCAGCAGCGAACGGCTCGGAGATTAAGACCCTTTGGTGAGAGGACTCTGCTTCTGTCTTTACACGGCCGTACATTCGAGTGGACTTTTGTCATAGCAGCAGTGAATTTCAATATGTTGGGGGCTGATTTTCTGTGCTCACATGGTTTGTTGGTTGATCTAGCTAACAGGCGCCTGGTTAATGCACTTTCTTTCGATTCTATTCCCTGTACAGCCCGAGTGGCCCCGCCAACAGCACAAGCCAACGTCACAGCTGCAAGCGGTAAGTTCCACACACTGCTCACTCAGTTCCCAGCACTCACAGTTCCCACATTTTCAGCAGCCGTCGCTAAACACGGGGTGGAACATTTTATTACTACCACTGGACCGCCTGTTTTTGCAAAAGCTCGGCGTTTGGATGCAGCTAAACTGACCATAGCGCGCGAGGAGTTCGCCACCCTGGAAAGGTTGGGCATCATCAGGCGTTCTAACAGCCTGTGGGCTTCCCCGCTTCACATGGTCCCGAAAGCTGACGGCTCGTGGCGACCTTGCGGAGATTTCCGCAGGTTGAACAACGCCACAGCGCACGACCGCTACCCAATCCCCCATATCCAAGATTTTTCCGTTCATTTGGCGGGGGTGCATGTTTTTTCTAAGATAGACTTGGTCCGCGGTTACCACCAAGTCCCAGTGCGTGCTGAGGACATACCCAAAACAGCGGTAATAACTCCGTTTGGTCTATTCGAGTTTTTGCGAATGCCATCTGGGCTTAAAGGCGCTGCGCAGACATTCCAACGCATGATGGACGCGGTGCTGCGCGATCTCCCTTTCGTATTCGTCTACTTGGACGACATCTTAGTAGCCAGCGCGTCCGAAGACGAACACGAAAACCACCTCACGGCAGTTTTCCAGAGGTTGGGAGAGCACGGTTTAATAATCAACCCAGCGAAGTGTCAGTTCGGGGTGGCACAGATTGATTTTTTGGGGCATCGCGTCTCTCCGGAAGGAGCAGTTCCGCTACCTGACAAAGTGCGCGCGGTAACAAATTTTTCCCAGCCACAAATGGTCAGGGCGTTACAGGAGATTTTGGGAATGGTGAATTTTTATAATCGTTTCCTCCCCAGCGCAGCGCAGCTCATGCAACCACTGTACGCCGCGCTCAAAAAACAAAAACCCGCGAATAAAATCGAATGGTCCCCGGAGCGAGAGCGAGCATTCTCGGAAGTCAAGGCAGCCCTGGCCAATGCTGCGTTGTTGGCGCATCCGGACCCAACGGCCCGCATAGCACTCACTACTGACGCGTCAGATGTGGCTATAGGGGCGGTCGTGGAGCAGCATGTAGCCGGGGCTTGGCAGCCGCTCGCCTTTTTCAGCAGGACTTTGCGCAATAGTGAACGTAAATACAGCGCGTTTGACAGGGAGTTATTAGCTCTCCATTTGGCCATTCGCCACTTCCAGTTCTGGCTGGAAGGACGCCGTTTCACTGCGTTCGTTGACCACAAGCCGCTGACTTTCGCGATGGCCAAGGTTTCAGAACCATGGTCAGGCCGGCAGCAGAGACAGCTGGCCGCGATCTCAGAGTTTACTACCGATATTCAGCATGTGGTGGGTAAACTGAATGTAGTGGCAGACTGCCTCTCGCGCGCCGTGGCGGCCCCAGTCCACGTAGGGATAGATTATGCAGCCATGGCCGCGGATCAGGCTAGCGACGCGGAAGTGCGCGTGCTCCAGTCTGGACCAACAGGGTTAAGGCTGGAGAACAGGGTGCTGCAAGACGGTATGCCCCCCCTAATCTGCGACGTCTCCACTGGACGACCGCGTCCTGTGGTACCGGCCGCGTGGTGCCGCCGCGTTTTTGACTCGATTCATTCTCTGGCTCACCCAGGAGTGCGCGCGTCGGTCAAAATGGTAGGAGAGAAATTTGTATGGCCGAGCCTGCGCAAACAAGTTAAGGAGTAGGCAGCAGCCTGCGTGGTGTGTCAACGAGCCAAGGTACACAAACATACGAGTGCTCCCTTGGAGCCGTTTCACATCCCAGCTAAGAGGTTCGATCATGTTCACGTGGACCTCGTAGGCCCCCTCCCGCCATCACAGGGGTGCGCACACCTTCTGACAATGGTGGACCGCACCACGCGCTGGCCGGAAGTGGTTCCACTGGCGTCAGCCATAGCCGAAGAGGTGGCGCGCGCATTTTTAACTGCGTGGGTGGCGTGTTTTGGAGTCCCGTCAGACATTACGTCCGACAGAGGTCCTCAATTTGTTTCCGAGCTTTGGTCAACAATGGCCCGCAGCCTGGGTGTCACAATTCACCGCACAACCGCGTACAATCCTCAGGATAATGGATTATGCGAGCGTTTTCATAGGTCATTGAAAGCGGCCCTCAGGGCGTCACTTACGGATGCAAATTGGGTAGACAAGCTACCGTGGGTTTTATTGGGGTTGCGTTCTGCACCTAAAGAGGACTTAGAAGCCTCCCCAACTGAGTTAGTTTTTGTGCAGCCACTTCGGCTGCCCGGGGAGTTTCACCCAGATAATCCTGCGCCAGATAGCTCCCCGTCTCAGCTGTTGCAGCATGGCACGGAATCGGGCACGCTGCCTGGCCCTGTTCACCACAGTTTTCCGCACGTTTTTGTACCTAAGACTTTGAAAAACGCAGAGTTTGTTTTTGTCAGACACGATGCTCATCACCCACCGCTGCGGCCACCTTATGATGGACCATTTAGAGTGCTGGAAACAGGGGACAAGCATTTTTTGCTAGATTTGGGGGGCAGGAAGGAAAAGATTGGCATTAACAGGCTCAAACCCGCCTTTGTTGTGGTGGACGAGGATGTGCTGTTGGCCAGGGCTCCTCGGCGCGGCAGACCCCCTCGGGGAAATTCCCCAGAACACCCACAGGGACTGACAAACAGTTTTCATCCCCAGACAGCAGCCCCTCAGCATGATGGCGCCGCAGAAGTGGTGAAGCCCACTTACAGCAGATACGGGAGAAGGCTGAGGCCCAAGCAGCACGTGGGTTGATGTGTAATGATTTTATCATGACATGCAGACTGTTATTCTGTTGTTCCATCTTAGATGTTTGGGGGGGGGGTCATGTGGGACACATATGTATCGGTTTAGGCCTCACATCTCAGATTAGAACAAAGAACTGAGTCTCCTTGGAGATAAAAGGTGGATGTGAAAGTTTAGCCTTTGGTATGCAAGAGATGGCCTTGGGGAATTTCCGGGTGGCCGTAGACTATGAAAAGGAGGTTATAGGATCAAAGAGTAGATGCATTGTTACTTGTGATTGAAATGCAATGTGACTGTGAACTGGGGGAGTCCTGGTATATAAAGGACGAATGCTTCTGTGTTTTTCCTCTTTCTGCTTTGCTGATGTTGGAAGATGTGAATAAACCTGACTCGTGAGATAAACTCTGCCTTGTGGAAATGTGAAAATGATGAGGCAGAGTTTATCTCACGAGTCAGGTTTATTCACATCTTCCAACATCAGCAAAGCAGAAAGAGGAAAAACACAGACATTCGTCCTTTATATATCCAGGACCTTCAAAGCTCACAGTCACATTGCATTTAATCACAAGTAACAATGCATCTTCTCTTAAATCCTATAACATCCTCCTCATAGTCTCTGGCAGACCAGGAAATCCCCCAAGGCCGTCTCTTGCATACCAAAGACTAAATTTTCACATCCTCCTGTTATCTCCAAGGAGACCCAGTTCTTTGTTCTCTCTGAGATGTGAGGCTTAAAGTGATACACATGTGTCCCACATGACCCCCCCCAAACATCTAAGATGGAACAACAGAATAACAGTCTGCATGTCATGATAAAATCATTAAACATTAACCCATGTGCTGCTTGGGCCTCAGTCTCCTCCCGTATCTGCTGTAAGCGGGCTTCGCCACTTCTGCGGCGCCATCCTGCTGGGGCGCTGCTGTCTTGGGGTGAGAACTGTTTGTCACTCCCTGTGGGTGTTCTGGGGAATGTCCCCGGGGGGGTCTGCCGCGCCGAGGAGCCCTGGCCAACAGCACATCCTCGTCCGCCACCACAAAGGCAGGTTTGAGCCTGTTTATGCCAATCTTTTCCTTCCTGCCCCCAAAATCCCAAAATCTAGCAAAAAATGTTTGTCCCCTGTTTTCAGCACTCTAAATGGTCCATCATAAGGTGGTTGCAGCGGTGGGCGATGGGCATCGTGTCTGACAAAAACAAATTCTGCGTTTTTCAAAGCCTTAGGCACAAAAACGCGTGGAAAACTGTGGTGAACGGGGCCAGGCAGCGTGCCCGATTCCGTGCCACGCTGCAACCGCTGAGACAGGGAGCTATCTGGCACAGGATTATCTGGGAGAAACTCCCCGGGCAGCCGAAGTGGTTGCGCAAAAACTAGCTCAGCCGGGGAGGCTTCTAAGTCCTCTTTAGGTGCAGAACGAAACCCCAATAAAACCCACGGTAGCCTGTCCACCCAATTTGCATCCATCAGCGACGCTCTGAGAGCCGCTTTCAATGACCTATGAAAACGTTCACATAACCTATTAGCCTGCGGATTGTACGTGGTTGTGCGGTGGATCGTTACCCCCAGGCTGCGGGCCATTGCTGACCAAAGTTCGGAAACAAATTGAAGACCTCTGTCGGACGTAATGTCTGACGGGACTCCAAAGCGCGCTACCCATGCTGTTAAAAACGCGCACGCCACCTCCTCGGCTGTGGTTGACGCCAGTGGGACCACTTCCGGCCAGCGCGTGGTGCAGTCCACCATTGTCAGAAGGTGCGTGCACCCCTGTGATGGTGGGAGGGGGCCTACGAGGTCCACGTGAACATGATCGAACCTCTTAGCCGGGATGTGAAACTGCTCCAAGGGAGATCTCGTGTGTTTGTGTACCTTGGCTCGTTGACAAGCCATGCAGGCTGCTGCCCACTCCTTAACTTGTTTGCGTAGGCTCGGCCATACAAATTTCTCTCCTACCATTTTGACCGACGCCCGCACTCCCGGGTGCGCCAGAGAATGAATCAAGTCAAAAACGTGGCGGCGCCACACGGCCGGTACCACAAGACGCGGTCGCCCAGTGGAGACATTGCAGATTAGGGGGGGCATACCGTCTTGCAGCACCCTGTTCTCCAGCCTTAACCCTGTTGGTCCAGACTGGAGCGTGCGCACGTCCGCGTCACTAACCTGATCCACGTCCATGGCTGCATAATCTATCCCTAGGCGGACTGGGGCCGCCACGGCGCGCGACAGACAGTCTGCCACTACATTCAGTTTACCCGCCACATCCTGAATATCGGTAGTAAACTCTGAGATCGCGGCCAGCTGTCTTTGCTGCCGGCCTGACCACGGTTCTGAAACCTTGGCCATCGCGAATGTCAGCGGCTTGTGGTCAACGAACGCGGTGAAACGGCATCCCTCCAGCCAGAACTGGAAGTGGCGAATGGCCAAGTGGAGAGCTAACAACTCCCTGTCGAATGCGCTGTATTTTCATTCACTATCGCGCAAAGTCCTGCTGAAAAAGGCGAGCGGCTGCCAAGCCCCGGCTACATGCTGCTCTACGACCGCCCCTATGGCCACATCTGATGCGTCAGTAGTGAGCGTTATGCAGGCCGTTGGGTCTGGATGTGCTAACAACGCAACGTTTGCAAGGGCTGTTTTGACCTCCGAGAATGCTCGCTCTCGCTCCGGAGACCATTCGATCTTATTTGTGGGTTTTTGTTTTTTGAGTGCGGCATACAATAGTTGCATGAGCTGCGCTGTGCGGGGGAGGAAACGGTTATAAAAATTCACCATTCCCAAAAACTCCTGTAACGCCTTGACCGTTTGTGGCTGGGAAAAATTTGCTACCGCGTGCACTTTCTCAGGCAGCGGAACCGCTTCTTCTGGAGAGACACGATGCCCCCAAAAATCAATCTGCATCACCTCGAACTGACACTTCGCTGGGTTGATTATTAACCCGTGCTCTCCCAACCTCCGGAAAACTGCCGTGAGGTGTTTTTCGTGTTCGTCTTCGGACCCGCTGGCTACTAAGATGTCGTCCAGGTAGAAAAATATGAAGGGGAGATCGCGCAACACCACGTCCATCATGCTTTGGAACGTCTGTGCAGCGCCTTTAAGCCCAAATGGCATGCGCAAAAACTCGAATAGACCACACGGAGTTATTACCGCTGTTTTGGGTATGTCCTCAGCACGCACTGGGACTTGGTGGTAACCGCGGACCAAGTCTATCTTAGAAAAAACACGCGCCCCCGCCAAATGAATGGAAAAATCTTGGATATGCGGGATTGGGTAGCGGTCATGCGCTGTGGCGTTGTTCAACCTGCGGAAATCTCCGCAAGGTCGCCACGAGCCGTCAGCTTTCGGGACCATGTGAAGCGGGGAAGCCCATGTGCTGTTCGAACGCCTGATGATGCCCAACCTTTCCAGGTTGGCGAACTCCTCGCGCGCTATGATCAGTTTAGCTGAATCCAAGCGCCAAGCTTTTGTAAAAACGGGCGGTCCGGTGGTAGTAATAAAATGTTCCACCCCGTGTTTAGCGACGGCTGCTGAAAATGTGGGAACCGTGAGTGCTGGGAACTGAGTGAGCAGTGTGTGGAACTTATTGCTTGCAGCTGTGACGTTGGCCTGTGCTGTTGGCAGGGCCACTCGGGCTGTACAGGGAATAGAATAAAAAGAAAGTGCATTAACCAGGCGCCTGTTAGCAAGATCAACCAACAAACCATGTGAGCACAGAAAATCAGCCCCCAACATATTGAAATTCACTGCAGCTATGACAAAAGTCCACTCAAATGTACGGCCGTGTAGGGAAAGAAGCAGAGTCCTCTCACCAAAGGTCTTAATCTCCGAGCCGTTCGCTGCTGACACCCCGGGACCTCTGGAAACCGCCAGCCGGTCAGCGGAGGAAGGTGTGATGAAACTCAACTGGGAGCCTGTGTCCACAAGGAAAAGCCTCCCCGAGCGCGCATCCTTCAAGTAGAGCAGCTTGTTCTCCTCCCCGAGGGCCGCAGCCGCTACTGACCCCCGGTCTTGGCGTTTCCCGAGCGCTTGAATTGGCACGGTGGTATACATTTGCGTGCCTTCTCTGCAAAGCGGCGATGGTAGAAACAGAGGATGTCTCCTCCGCTATCCTTGGCCCCCGCCGCCGCCGTCGTCGGTGGTTCTGCTACCGCCGTCCCTGGCCCCCCACCATCTCCGGCCGTCGCGCCAAACTCCGTCGCTGCTGCTGTGGCTGCGCGTTGTTTGCTGGCGTTGAGAATCCGGTGCGCCTCCTGGGCCAGTGCGCGGAAGTCCCGCTGGGCCACCAACGGCGAACCGGCCAGGGTCGCTCTCGTGGCCGACGGTAGGGTCCTGAGGAAAATGTGGGTGAAGATGAAGTCGTCGTTGTCTGAGCCCCTCAACCTCAGCATGTTCTCCATCAGGTCAATAGGCGTGCCATCTCCCAAGTCGTTCAGAGCCAGGAGCCTCTCCGCTCTCTCCTCGACTGAGAGAGTGAAACGTTGGATAAGCGCAGCCTTCAACCCGCCGTATTTGTTGTTGGCCGGTGGCCGCTCCAATAGGCTCTCCACATGCCGAGCCGTGCGGTTGTCGAGCTTTGCAATCACATGGTAGAACTTCATGTCATCTACCGCTATCCCCCGGAGGGCGAACTGTGCTTCGACCAAGTGGAACCAGGAGCACGGGTTGTCTTGCCAAAAGTCCGGAAGCTGGACGGTAGCGGCATACGCTTGGCTGGGAGCTCCTGACTCGGCTGGCCCAGGGGAATTTCTTTCATCCATGATACGTCTTAGGGTCACCAGTGTGGAAATGTGAAAATGACGAGGCAGAGTTTATCTCACGAGTCAGGTTTATTCACATCTTCCAACATCAGCAAAGCAGAAAGAGGAAAAACACAGACATTTGTCCTTTATATATCCAGGACCTTCAAAGCTCACAGTCACGTTGCATTTAATCACAAGTAACAATGCATCTTCTCTTAAATCCTATAACATCCTCCTCATAGTCTCTGGCAGACCAGGAAATCCCCCAAGGCCGTCTCTTGCATACCAAAGACTAAATTTTCACATCCTCCTGTTATCTCCAAGGAGACCCAGTTCTTTGTTCTCTCTGAGATGTGAAGCTTAAAGTGATACACATGTGTCCCACAGCCTCGTCATTTTCACATTACCACAGTCTATAATTTTCTTTCTGATCTCCTGAGACAACTCTCTCCTTTGCTTCCTCTGGTCCAAGTTTAGTGTGGTACACACCATGTCACCAGACAGCACAGTGACTATTTGTCACCCTTTAAATAGGCCAACTGACTGATTACAAGTTTGTAGACACCTGTGATGTTAATTAGAGGACACATCTTGGTTGAACATGTCCCTATGGTCACATTATTTTCAATCTTTTCTAGGTGTCCAGGCCTGTTTCATGATTTTGTTTTTTAAAGTAATTCTGTTGAACCAAAATTCAAAAGCATTGTCTGATTTTCATTGGTTAATTTTCATACAATTTTTATTTATTACCACGTTTGTCAGATTCAAGTTATTTCTGTGACCATTGTGGGGTTTTCTTTCATTAACAGAGGGGTACCAACAATTTTGTCCACAGCTGTATGTATTTTCCCATACTTCAGTACAATATGTCATGTATGGGAGTATTAATGAATGATACAAAGTATGTAGTGTGGGTTGATTCAGCAAGTATTTCACTCTGTGTAGTATTGCAATTGATTTGGATATTTTACCTTTAATATAATTAAGATGTGACTTCCAACACAGTTTATTATCAATTATTACTCCAAGGAATTTAATTTTTGATACCCTTTCAATCTCTACGCCATTTACACTGAGTTTAAATATTGAGTTGTTGTGATGGTTGTTAAAAATTATAAATTTTGTCTTAGTTAAATTGAGCGTTAATTTGTTTGAATCAAACCACAGTTTGAGCTTTCCTAATTCCTTTCAGAGTGTATCCAAAAGTTGTTCCAAATTGCTTCCACTGCATAATAAATTAGTGTCATCTGCAAACAGGATTAAATCCATTTTTTTCCCCAAAACTTTACATATATCATTTATATACAGTACATATTGAATAACAATGGCCCCAAAACGGAGCCCTGTGGGACTCCGCAAGTAACCTTCAGTAACTGTGAGTTTTGGTTACCAACACAAACATACTGATATCTGTTTTTTAAGTATCTACACTACCGTTCAAAAGTTTGGGGTCACCCAGACAATTATTTTGTGTTTTCCATGAAAAGTCACACTTATTTACCACCATGAGTTGTAAAATGAATAGAAACTATAGTCAAGACATTGACAAGGTTACAAATAATGATTTGTATTTGAAATAATAATTTTTTCCTTCAAACTTTGCTTTCGTCAAAGAATCCTCCATTTGCAGCAATTACAGCATTGCAGACCTAACATGATTGCACAAGGGTTTTCTAATCATCCATTAGCCTTCTGACGCAATGAGCAAACACATTGTACCATTAGAACACTGGAGTGATAGTTGTTGGAAATGGGCCTCTATACACCTATCTAGATATTGCACCAAAAACCAAACATTTGCAGCTAGAATAGTCATTTACCACATTAGCAATGTATAGAGTGTATTTCTGATTGGTTTAAAGTTATCTTCATTGAAAAAAAAAGTGTTTTTCTTTCAAAGAAAAGGACATTTCTAAGTGACCCCAAACTTTTGAACGGTAGTGTACATAACCAGGACAGTGCTACCCCGCTAGCACCATAATTTTGTAGTTTCTTTAACAATAATTTATGATACACTGCACGGTGGTGGAGTGGTTAGCACTGCGGCAGCACAGCAACTCACCCTTGGCCGGGGGATCCTGGGTTCGATCCCAGCCCCCGACCAACAGTGATCTGTGTGGAGTTTGCATGTTCTCCCCGTGTCTGCGTGGGTTTACTCCAGGATTTCTCCGGTTTCCTCCCACATGCCAAAAACATGCAAGTTAGGTTCAATGAAGATAACTTTCATTGAACCTAACTTTCATTGACAGGGGCTGTGTTTCTCGATCTTACAGCCGCCTATGATACGGTCTGGCACAAAGGCCTCCTCCTGAAACTTATAAAGGCGATCCTTGCTTGGGCAACAGCAATTATAAAAACCCTGCTGACCAACCGAAGGTTCAGAGTCCACCTCAGTCAGAACACAAGTGCATGGAGAATGCAGAAAAACGGACTCCCACAAGGCTCAGTTCTCGCTCCAACTCTGTTCAACCTCTACATAAACGACCTGCCTACTACAAAATCCCGCAAATTCATCTATGCAGACGACATCTGTTTGGCATTCCAAGCACCAGACTTTGAACCACTGGAACGGGTGCTCACGGAAGATCTTGCTAAACTGGACCAGTTCTGCAAAATCTGGCGCCTAAAACCAAGCCCAGCAAAAACCGTCTCCAGTGTATTTCATCTCCACAATGCAAAAGCTGCCAGAGAACTAAACATCCACCTGAGCGGACTCAAGCTTAAGCATGCCTCTTAAAAAAGTTAAAGACTAGTCAAAGAGGTTAAAACCTCAAAACTCTAAAACCCAATAAAAGATTTAGAACCCAAATAAAAAACCTACAAAAATAAGTAAATATAAAATAAAATTAATAAATAGGTAACTAAATTATGTGCAATATATTGTTACATCTTGTTCAACTCTTTAACAGCAGCAGAAACAAAGCTGTTTTTGTAGCGGTGGGTTTTACTTTTTGGGACAGCAAACCTCCGTCTGGAGGGAAGAAGCTGAAAGTGGCAGTGCAAAGGGTGGGAGTCATCATTTAAAATGGAGGTAGCAATCCTCTGTACCTGTCTGGTGTACAGGGATGTCAGGCTCAGCTGTGACTCACCAAGCAAACGACTGGACCATCTAACAACCTGATCCAAGGATTTCCTCTGTTTCAGTTTTGTCTGACCAAACCATGACACTAAAGAGAAGGATAAAACTGTTATGACCCGAGCGTCGGTTCTTATCGCGCTCGGGTTAAAGTTATGTCTCGCTGCCGGCCTTGACAGCTGCGGGCGGTATTTTGGCCTCTCCGGGCTCTTATTGTGAAAGTGCTCGGAGGGGTTTCCGCCTGTCAACGGTCGGTCAGCTGTGTGTCATCTGTCATCAGTCCTGGGTTATTTAAGCTGTGTGCTGTCGTCATTACGACGCAGCAGTGTCTGATCGCTAATGGTCACATTACTGATCGTTATTTTGTTCACCCGTCGTCACGGATGCCTGGACTATCTTCACCTCGGCTGCCTAAGGGCTTGACCGTCTGTTCACCGGCATAGTAAGTGAGCTGTATAGCCTTATTCCCTCCGGTGTATTTGGTGCTGTAAGTCCCTGCTTTAGCAGTCCAGGTGCAATTATTACCTAGCTTGTCTGTGTGTGACTGTTTCCTTCCCTGGACCTGTAGAGTGCTGTATAGCCTATGCTTCCTGTTCTGCAAGGACTCTGTCATCTACTCAGCAGCTTGTGTAAACACCCTTTCACCGTAATAAAACTCACTGGTGGACTTGTGTGTGTCTTATTGGTAGCCCACGAGGGCTACCATGACAAAAACAGATTCAATAAAAGCCTAATAAAACATTGTCATTATGGTTTGGTCAATTTGGAAGTGTGCAAGTTTCCTTAAACAATGCAAATGTTGCTGACCCTTTTTGCACACCCTTTCACAGTTCTCTTCAAAGTTTAAATTACTATCAGTAATCATCCCAAGATATTTGTAGGATTGTACACATTCAGTGGTCTGGCCAGTGACATACAGTGACATACAGCCAACATACAGTGACTTTTTGCTGTTATCGTATCCTGCTGCCTTTCCACATTTCAGGCCCTGTAGGACTTTCTCCAGTTCAGCAGCCTCGAAGGGTTCAGGGTTCGTTTCCTCTACAGGCATTTTTTTGTGTTTTTTTTAGCTCAGTTGTAACTGCTCTTCTGGTGTCTTTGTCTTGGGGTGCTTTGGCAATAGTCAGTAGGTGGGATGCAACTTGGTTGGGTGTGACGGATGCTCGGCTTTGGCTAGGGGGCTTCTGTGCAGCTCCTAGGCGACGGATGAGGCTCCAACATTTCCTGCTAGAGTGGGTAAAGCTCCGGTCAGCAACTGTCTCCTCCCATTTCTTTCGCCGGGCTGTATTTAGCAATTCAATGAGATGGTCTGCTATCTCTGGGTCCCCTGATGTTTGATAGGATTGTAGGAGGGCAGCACTTTCTCCGTCCAAACATGGGACATAGAGGGGTCGGTAGCCTCGTGGGATTGCAGTATGGGCAGCCTTGAAGATTGCGCTGCAGAAGCGGTTGTATGCTTCATCTACAGTGATGGTGTGGAGTGGGATGGTAACAACGCTCCGGTCCAGAGTTTCACTGAATTTCTTCCAGTTGGCTTTGCGGAAGTTCCAGCGCATCTTCCTTGGGCTGTATATGACTGGAAGTTGTAGGCCAATGTGTACAAGCAGGGGCCGGTGTTGGCTGTGTGGAAAATCATCAAGAATGAGGATCTGTGTAGGATATGGCTCCCCATTCAAAGAGCTGACCCAACACAGGTCAGGAGAATAGTCCTTCTTCCACCTAGCAGAGTGGAAGGTTCCTCTTTGTTTGGGGTCGTATATCAAAGCGAGGTCATTTCTGGATGCCCAGTCAGTGCCTCCCCATCACTGGCCACTGCTAGGTACCCCCAGTCAGGGTGATGGCTGTTAAAGTCCCCCACATAGATGGCAGGGTGGGGTAGGGTGGGTAAGACCTGCAGATCCCAGTTGGCATTAGGGGGCTTGTACACATTGACAATATGGAAGCCACCAATGATTATGGTGTCTGAGAAATGTGTTGTTATCAGGTGATTTGCTTCAACTATGTCAGGACGCACATAGGTGGCACGTCCATGTTTAGCATGTAGAACATAGCACAGGAGGTCAAAGCCTTTGATGGTGAAGCGGCCAGCTTCCTCTGTGCCAATATGAGTCTCTTGGAGGCAGATTACATCAATCGAATGTTGGAAGACGAGGACTTCGATAAGGCTTCGCTTGGCTGCAGATAGGCCTTCAACGTTTAGTTGTAATATGCGAAGGGCAGATCCTACCACAAAGTGCTCTTGGGGCTGTTTGCTTTCGGATTTAGGACTGTGACTAGGATTCTTCTTTGACTTGGCACAGAGGTGTCGTCTCTTCGAATTTAGTCTGCTGGTAGGATCATTAGCTTCCCCAGGTGAGCCCGGGTACTGGCGGAGGGCGCGACGAGAACGCTGATCCATTGCCCCATCCAATGTACCATTGACCCTTACTGTCAGTGTCCTGTTGGTTAAAAAATCCAGAATCCAAACCACCAGATTATTACTCAAATCAAATTGTTGCAGGAGCCTTTCAACTAAAATATGAGGTTGCATTGTATTAAAGGTGAAAGAAAAGTCCACAAATAAAAGCCTGGCATGTGTCCCATTAAAATCCAGATGTTCAAAAGGCATGTTAAACAGAGTGACAGTGGCATCCTCCACTCCTTTGTGAGGCCTATAGGCAAACTGCAAAGGATCCAGTGCATGCTCAGTCTGCTTTAGGACCTCAAATCTGACCAGTTTTTCAAAAATTTTCATTAAAATTGAAGTCAAAGCAACTGGTCTAAAATCATTTACCATTTTAGGACAACTGGATTTTGGAACGGGGACAACCACAGCATCTTTCCAGATCTTAGGCACATGTTGTGTCTGTAAGGACTTATTGAAAATGTAGTGAAATACAGGACTTAGTTCATGTGCACAGGACTTTACCAAGCGCCCACATATCCATCCATTGGTTAATGGATGGATCGTCACTTCCTTGTGGTAACGTATCGTCACTTCCTGTTTTGCTGTCTGCCTGTGTGGTTTGCTCTCCAGCTCTCTAGCCACTAGCTATGGCTACTACCTCTCTTTCCTCTCCTCTGGTGTGCTCTCTCTGTCAGATGTTTAGCTACACCTCTGCCTCTTTTAGTGATAACGGTAAATGTAATAAATGTTGTCTTTTTGAGGCGCTCGAGGCGAGGTTGTCTGATTTGGAATCCCGGCTCCGCTGCATTGAAACACCGTCTGCGCCAGTTAATCTCGACGGATGCTCATTAGCTGCAGCGGAGCTAGCTAGCTTAGGCCCCCCTGTCAGTGGTTCCCCGGCTCTCCTCAGCAGCGAGGAGACTGGGTGGGTGACGGTGAGAAGGAAGCCTAGTCGCAAAGCCTCGGTACACCACCAACCTGTTCACGTTTCTAATCGTTTTTCCCCGCTCAGCGACACACCCGCTGAGGAAAAAACTCTGATCATTGGCGACTCTGTAGTCAGAAACGTGAACCTAGAGACTCCAGCGGTCATAGTCCAATGTATTCCTGGGGCCAGAGCAGGCGACATCGAGTCAAATTTGAAAATGCTGGCTAAAAGTAACTGTAAATATTCCACAATTATTATTCACGCCGGCATTAATGACATCCGTCTCCGGCAGTCGGAAGTCACGAAACTTAATGTAGAATCGGTGTGTGAGTTTGCAAAAACGATGTCTGCCACTGTAGTATTCTCTGGGCCCCTCCCCAATCTGACCAGTGATGACATGTTTAGTCGCTCGTCATCCTTGAACGGCTGGCTGTCTGTGTGGTGTCCTAAAAATGACGTGGGCTACATTGACAATTGGAGCTCTTTTTGGGGAAAACCTGGTCTTATGAGACGAGACAGCATTCATCCCACTTTGGATGGTGCTTCTCATTTATCTAACAATCTGGCATCTTTTTTATCCAAATTTCCAAAACCATGACTACTCAGAGTTGGGACCAGGAAGCAGAGTCACAGTCTTACACGCCTCTCTGCAGCTCCTCTTCATCCGCCACCCCTCAGCTTAGCCCCTGACTTCCCCATCAGAGAATCGTTGTCTGCTCCCTCCAAAGTGAATAAAAATATAATGTATAAGCATCCCAAAGTGATAAAGCAAAATATTGGTAAAACTCAAATTAAACATAAAGCCTCTAAATTGAATGATTTGGCCTCTGTTCCTCCTCATAATTTAAAAATTAAATGTGGTTTGTTAAATATTAGGTCTCTAACTCCCAAGTCTCTGTTAGTCCATGATCTGTTAATTGATCATCAGATTGATTTAATTTCCCTTACAGAGACTTGGTTAGGACAAGAGGATTATGTTGGTTTAAATGAATCAACCCCCTCTGGTTATTTAAACTGTCAAAATCCCAGAAGTTCTGGTCGTGGAGGAGGAGTAGCAACAATTTACCATTCCAAATTACTAGTTAATGTAAAGCAAAAAACATGTTATAATTCCTTTGAGGGCCTGGTCCTCAGTATTGGGCACTTTAGCAATTTCAGGTTAAACCCAATTTTATTTGCCATTGTTTATCGTCCCCCATCAACCTATTCAGAATTTTTATCCAAATTTGCTGATTTCTTAGCTGATTTAGTGTTGAAATCTGATAGAATAATTATAGTAGGGGACTTTAATATACATGTGGATGTAGATAGTGACTGCCTTAATGTGGCTTTTAATTCAATATTAGACTTGATTGGGTTTTCTCAGAAAGTAGGAAATTCTACTCATTACCTCCACCATACATTGGACCTTGTTCTGACATATGGCATAGAAATAGAAAATCTTGTAGTGTCTCCTCATAACCCTGTACTGTCAGACCATTGTCTGTTAACCTTTGATTTTACTATTGCTGACTATTTGGCTCCTAAAGAAAAATATTATCACAGTAGATGCCTCTCAGATGATGCTGTTTCCAAATTTATGCAGATTGTTTCCTCTATGCCATGTGTCAACACAACGGAAATAAGCTATAGACAGCTTGCTCCTTCTGTAATTGATAACATGGTGGATAGTGTTTCAGCTTCTCTGCATCAGGCTCTAGACTTGGTGGCCCCCTTAAAAAAGAAAAAGTCTAATCAGAGATTTTTAACTCCTTGGTTCAACACAGAAACTCGTAGCTTAAAACAGAAGACTCGTCAATTAGAAAGAAAATGGCGCTCTACTAATTTAGATGAAATCTATTTAGCTTGGAGAAATCATCTTTTAATTTATAAAAAATCTCTTAGAAAAGCTAGAACGAGTTATTACTCTGCATTAATAGAAGAGAACAAGAATAATCCCAGGTTTCTTTTCAGTACTGTAGCCAGGTTGACAAAGAGTCAGGACTCTGTCAATCCTAGCATCCCCTTAGAGCTTACTAGTCAGGACTTTATGAACTTTTTCAATAATAAAATTTCATCCATCAGAGATAAAATCAATCAGATTCTTCCCACAGTTAACTTAAATACTGTAACTACTACAACTCCTTCTATTGATGTCTGTCTTGATGAGTTTACTCTAATCGACCTTTGTGAGTTAGACAAAGTAGTTTCCTCATCCAAACCTTCAACTTGTCTTTTAGATCCTATTCCTACCAGGTTATTTAAAGAAGTCTTCCCACTTATTAGTAGCTTTATTCTTCATATAATCAATTCTTCATTAACTTTAGGCCATGTACCGCAGGCTTTTAAAACGGCTGTAATTAAACCCTTACTCAAAAAGCCAACGCTAGATCCAGGAGCTTTAGCTAACTATAGACCAATCTCTAATCTCCCTTTCATTTCAAAAATCTTAGAAAGAGTTGTTGCTACGCAATTATTTGACCACCTGCAGGGAAATGGTTTACTTGAAGAGTTTCAATCTGGGTTTAGAATCCATCATAGTACTGAAACAGCTTTAGCGAAGGTCACTAACGACCTCCTCATTGCATCTGATAATGGACTAGTTTCTGTACTTGTCCTTTTAGATCTTAGTGCAGCTTTTGATACTATTGATCATAATATTCTACTTGATAGATTAGAACACTATGTTGGACTTAATGGAACTTCGTTGCAGTGGTTTAGATCTTATTTATCTGATAGGTTCCAGTTTGTTCATGTAAATGATGAGTTTTCTTTCAGCTCAAAGCTTAGTCATGGAGTTCCACAGGGATCTGTGCTAGGCCCTACTCTTTTTAGTTTATATATGCTTCCGTTAGGCAACATTATTAGAAAGCACTGTATACATTTTCATTGTTATGCAGATGACACACAATTATACCTGTCAATGAAGCCAGATGATACTAATCAATTAGCCAAGTTAGAAGCCTGTCTTAAGGAAATCAAAGCTTGGATGACTTGTAATTTTCTGCTACTAAATTCAGATAAGACTGAAGTCATTCTTGTTGGTCCAAAAAACCTTAGAAATTTCTTTCCAAATCAAACTTTCAGTTTGGACGCAGTTACTCTTTCTCTTAATAGCTCTGTGAGGAGCCTTGGAGTTATTTTTGATCAGGATTTGTCCTTCAATTCACATATTAAATTTGTTTCTAAGACTGCCTTCTATCATTTGCGTAATATTGCCAAGATTAGGAGCATCTTGTCTCAGAGTGATGCTGAGAAGCTGATCCACGCTTTTGTTAGCTCGAGATTAGATTATTGTAATTCTTTATTATCAGGCTGTCCTAAAACATCTTTAAAAAGTCTTCAGCTGATCCAAAATGCTGCAGCAAGAGTTTTAACAGGTACTAGAAAGAGAGATCATATCTCTCCGGTTCTGGCCTCCCTTCATTGGCTTCCCATAGAGTTTAGAATTAAGCTTAAAATCCTTCTTCTCACTTACAAAGCTCTAAACAATCAGGCTCCTTTTTATTTAAAAGATCTGATACTACCGTATTATCCTAACAGAGCACTACGCTCCCAAAATGCAGGATTACTTGTAATACCTAGAATCTCCAAAAGTACAATGGGAGGCAGAGCCTTCAGTTATCAAGCTCCTCTCCTGTGGAATCAGCTGCCAATCTGGATTCGGGAGTCAGACTCGATCTCTGTTTTTAAGAATAGGGCTAAATCCTACCTTTTTGATCTAGCCTACAATTAGGGAGGGATCATGTGTTTCTGAACCCTCCCTTAGTTATGCTGCTAATAGGTTTAGTCAGCCGGGGGACCTCCAGTAATGCACTGGGCCTCACTCCTTTCCTCACTCTCTATGAAATATTTTTTTTTTGCTGGTCATTAACATTTGTTTGTTCTCTCCCATAGATTGAGTCCCCATCGTGCTGTTTGCTCTCTACATGTCTGTTCTTTTCTTCTTCTCTATCCCCTCACCCCCCAGCCAGTCGCAGCAGATGACTGCCCCTCCCTGAGCCTGGTTCTGCTGGAGGTTTCTTCCTGTTAAAAGGGAGTTTCTCCTCTCCACCGTCGCCAAGTGCTTGCTCACAGGGGATCGCCTGATTGCTGGGGTCTTTCTGCAACTGTGGGGGTCCCCCCTACAGTTGATAGTGCTATGAGATGACTGTTGTTGTGAAATGGCGCTATATAAATAAAGTTGAATTGAATTGAATTGAATTGAATATATTATCAGGGCCCTGACTTTTGTTCACTTTTACAGCACAGAACGCCCATTGTTGCTCACATATTGTTGCTCACATTGTTGCTCATGTTGTTGCTCACATTGTTGCTCATATTGTTACTCACACAATAAATTATTCTTCATTATAAAGTTGTCAATTCTCTCACAGAATATTTTTTTTTGAGTATCTTAGAGAGAATTGAGGCAATAGTGAAATAGGCCTATAGTTTGAAAATTCCCCTCTGTCACCCGTCTTGTACTGTATATCGGAATTACTTTGGCTATTTTCATTGCATTGGGAAATATACCTTTTTGGAGAGACAGGTTACAGATATATGTCAGTGGCTTCACTAAGCATTCAATGATAGTTTTGACTAAAAGCATGTCAATACCATCACAATCCGTAGATGTTTTACTTTTAAATGATTTAACAATTTCAATGACCTCTTTCTTATCTGTGTTCTTTATTGAAGATGGAGTCTTTTATAGCAATGTTTTTGCTATAAACATTACGCATTACGTAATGCGTAGGTGCCATTACGGCACCTATCACCTATAGGTGCCGTAATGGGTATTTCATAGGTCGCCATGGTGCTTCGCTGCGCCCTTTGTTTGTTTTTGTTTGTCAATTGTGTGTCTGCCAGCTCTTATACCCGTGAAGAGCTTCTAAATATCAGGACTTTCACTCCCATGGACCTACTCCCAGTTTTTTTAGCTCCTGCCGCCGATCTGGTTCATTGCTTAGCTCGAAAAGTGAGACGGCGAAAGAGAGGAAGACGAGCGGGCGCTCTCGTCCTGCTCCGCAGGAGAGGCACACGCACGGCTTTGCCTGGCATATTTCTGTCCAATACCAATTCTCTCTCTAACAAGGTAGATGAACTGAGACTGCTGATGCGTTTTAAGGACCTCTCTTCCTCGGCTGCCCTCTGTTTTACCGAGACCTGGCTCAGGGAAAATACACCGGACAGCGCGCTGCGCCTCGAGGGATTTCAGCTGTTTCGTGCTGATCGAGACACAGAGCTCTCCGGTAAAACCTCAGGAGGAGAAGTCTGCTTCTACATCAACAGCAGCTGGTGCTCTGATGTAACGGTAATTTCCAAACACTGTTCTCCCGCCCTGGAATTTCTTTTTATTAACTGCAAGCCATTTTATTCCCCGCGGGAGTTCGCCTCATTCATCCTCGTCGCTGTGTACGTCCCTCCCGACGCGGACACATGCGAAGCTCAGCGCGTGCTCGCGGATCACATCCAGCACACGGAGCGGATTTTTCCAGACTCTCTGGTTATTGTGGTTGGCGACTTTAACCAGAGCAATCTGAGCCACGATCTCCCCCGCTACAAACAGTTTATTAAATGCCCCACCAGAGGAATAAACACGCTGGATCACTGTTACACCACAGTGAAAGACGCATATCGTGCTGTTCCCCGCGCTGCACTCGGACTATCTGATCACGTGATGGTCCACCTCATTCCCACATACAGACAGAGATTAAAGCTCACTAAACCTGTTGTGAGCACTACGAAGAAATGGACCAGTGAAGCTGAGGAGAAGCTGGAAACGTGCATGGAAATAACTGATTGGGGCATGTTTAAAGGAGCCACGCATGATTTGGATGAGTACACGGACACTGTGAACTCATACATCCACTTTTGTGAGGAGAGCATCCTTCCATCGTGCACCAGGGTGAGGTACTCTAATGATAAGCCCTGTTTCACTGCTAAGCTCAGACAGATCAGGAAGGAGAAGGAAGCAGCGCTGAAAAGTGGAGACAGGGGCTGCTAGAGGGAGGTTAAATATCGGTTTAACAGAGAGCTGAGGAGAGCTAAATCTGTGTATTCTGAGAGACTCCAGCAGCAGTTCACTGCTAATGACTCGGCTTCTGTGTGGAGAGGACTGAGGCAAATCACCAACTATCGGCCTCAGGCTCCTAAAGGCCAGGATGACAAAGCCCTTTGTCAAAGACTGTCCCAACACTATGCCCGTTTTGACACCTCGTCATTTGTGTCCAACTCCCCCCCTCCCTCCAGCTCCACAGCCTCCACGATCCCTACTTCATCAAAGGCGCCCCCCACTCCCCCCCTGCCCTTGTCATCAGTGAGCAGGACGTGCTCAAACAGTTCTCCAGACTGAACCCACACAAGGCCCCCGGTCCGGACGGCGTGTCTCCCTCCACCCTGAGACACTGTGCGAAAGAGCTGGCTCCTGTCTTCACAGACATTTTTAACACCTCCTTTAAGCTATGCCACGTGCCGTCCTGCCTCAAATCCTCCACCATCATCCCTGTCCCCAAGAAGCCACGGATCACTGGACTTAACGACTACAGACCTGTAGCGCTCACCTCTGTAGTCATGAAGTCCTTTGAGCGCCTGGTCCTGCCCCACCTCAAGTCCATCACCAACCCCTCCTGGACCCGCTGCAGTTTGCCTACCGAGCCAACAGGTCTGTAGACGACGCAGTCAACCTGGCCCTCCACTCCATCCTGCAGCACCTGGACTCCCCGGGAACCTACACCAGGATCCTGTTTGTGGACTTCAGCTCCGCATTCAACACCATCCGCCCCGCTCTGCTCCGGGACAAGCTGTCCTTGCTCAACGTGCCTGACTCCCTCTGCAGGTGGATCACCGACTTCCTGACGGACCGGAGGCAGCATGTGCGGCTGGGAAAGACTGTCTCAGACTCTGCTAGAATCAGCACCGGATCACCCCAGGGCTGTGTACTTTCCCCCCTACTCTTCTCCCTTTATACCAACTCCTGCACCTCCAGCCACCAGTCTGTCAAGTTGATCAAGTTTGCGGACGACACCACCCTCATCGGGCTCATCTCCAATGGCGACGAGTCCGCCTACAGGAGAGAGGTGGCCCAGCTGGCGTCCTAGTGCAACAACAACAACCTGCAGCTGAACGCTCTGAAGACAGTGGAGATGATTGTGGACTTCAGGAAAGTCACAACCCCTCTGCCCCCCCTCACCCTCACAGGCTCTCCCATCACCATTGCTGATTCCTTCCGCTTCCTAGGCACCACCATCACCAGGGACCTCAAGTGGGAGCCGACCATCAGCTCCCTCATCAAAAAGGCCCAGCAGAGGATGTTCTTCCTGCGGCAGCTGAGGAAGTTCACGCTACCCACCAAGATGTTAGTGCAGTTCTACACAGCCATCATCGAGTCCATCCTCACCACCTCCATAACCGTGTGGTACGCAGGAGCCACTGCCAGGGACAGACTAAGGCTGCAGCCTGTCGTGCGCACTGCTGAGAAGGTGATCGGCTGCAAGCTCCCATCTCTCCAGGATCTGTACATCTCCAGGACCCGGAGGCGTGCTGGCCGGATCATAGCCGATCCCTCACACCCTGGTCACGTACTGTTTGCCCCTCTCCCCTCAGGTAGAAGACTTCGGTCCATCCAGACTAAAACCTCCCATCACATGAACAGCTTCTTCCCCTCTGCCATCAGACTGCTGAACACTAAGTGACTTATTGACTTTCGTGCACTATGTACAGCAGCTCAACCAGACTCATGTCAATCATCACTGTTTTCTTCCTGCATTACCGACTGCACTATATGGTTCTCCACATTATCTGCTGCTCGCTAATATATTTAAACTGCTGACTAGTATTACTCACTCTTATTCTACACTTTATTGCATGTATAGTTTATTTCTTTTATTTTATCATGTTTAATGTTGCAGCATTGCACCGAGACAAATTCCTAGTTTGTGTACTACATGAACAATGGCAATAAATCTGATTCTGATTCTGATTCTGATTCTGATTCTCGTGCCAAATTAGGACCAATGTTAACAGAACATTTATTAAATTCATCTGCAGGTCAGACTGCTTTCACACTCTGAGTCTTCTTTTTTTTTTTTTTTGAAAGATTGGTTGGGTATCTTGTATTTCTGTTTTTATTTCCAAGAACATTGTTAAGTATTGTCCATGTATTATTAGTGTTATCTCTGTTTTTCTCCAATTCTTTACTGTAATAGTCTCTTTAACTACATCTCATTGTATATATTTTGGTGACACATGGGGAGTGCATAATGATATAGCATCTTAGACTAGAACAAAAAGCCGAGTTTCCCTGGGAGATAACAGGGAGGTGTGAAGGATGAATGCAGTGTGATCTTTTGTGTGTTAGAAACTTCTAGAAGGATGTTAAAGGATTAAGGAAGTGTATGCAATTTGACCTTTTGTGTGTTTGAAGCTTCTAGAAGAATGCCATGCTTTTTAAGAGGAGAGTCTCTGCTGAGTGTCATTCTGACTATGCTTCTGTGTGAGATGTGTAATAAACTGTCTGAGTCAAATCCGCCTCGTTATTTACACGCTCGACAATATTAACTTATTTTTGTATGTTTTATACCGCTGCTCTGCTTCTTTTGTCCTTTTCTTTTGAAAAATTTTATATAGTGAATTTTTCTTTTTACACGCTTTTTGTAATCCCTTGGTTAACCATGGCTTATCGACAAATTTCTGTTTAAGCTTTTTCTTTACTAATGGACAATTTTTTTCATAAAGAGCGGTTACAATGTTCATGAATGTATCATAGGCTTCATTTACATCTGATACACAGACTTTTGAGACTTTTATTTAGCATTTTCATTTTTCACATAAAAAACAACAACAAAAAAAGAAAACAAAAAAGAAAATCACAAACAAGCAGACATATATGAAATAAAATTTACAATTTTCTTTTGTGTATTTCAGGTACTAGATCCATTTTTTTCCCATAGGCAAATATAAAGGGAAAGTCAATCGTTCCATCGTGTAGATTTCTTTAACAATATCTATCCACCCTAAAAATATTGATGGTTCCACACAAGACCATTTTACTTTCACTTTTTCCCATCTCCCTTTAGTGTACAATATTTTTTTTCCTTCTGCTTTTTTTTAATAACATATACAAAAAAAAAACCAACTTACATATATACAGAAAACCCCTCCCTCCCAATTCCTCAAGGCTTTAAAAAAAGGAAAAAAAAAAAGAAGAAAAAAAAGAGACAGGGTCACCCTGCTGTGTTTTAACTTATCCCAGACGACACACATTTGTAATCACCTTATGATTTTCCAACCAAACATTCGTTGATTATTATTATTATTATTATTATTATTTTATTACATAATTTTCAACAAAAAGAAGAGCTCTCAATATAATCTATAAAAGGACTCCATGTCAAGGCAAAGTTCCTACGGGTTCTGCAAACATTATATCTAAGTTTTTCTAGTGGTAGAAAGGAGAGCACCTCCTTTAGCCAATGCGAGAAAGATGGAGGGTTATTTGACTTCCACTGGAAAAGAATAAGCCTGAGGGCAAGTAAAGAAGCGAATGCCAGAGTGTTACCTTGATAAGTTGTGAGTTTGCAATCTGGGGGTATTATGCCAAAAATAGCTATGTGGGAACTGGGAATTATTTCTTGTTTGCAAATATATGAAAAGACCTCAAATACAGATCCCCCAAAATTTGTGAGAGCGGGACACAGCCAAAACATGTGTCCTAACGAGGCTGGGGCATGGCTACATCTTGGGCAGCTAGGGTCAATAGTGGGAAAAATCTTAGCAAGCTTATCCTTTGAATATTGGAGATGGTAAAGCACCTTAAATTGAATAAGCCTGTGACGGACAAACAACGAAGAAGTATGTATACGTGTCTGACTTTCACACCACTGCCCTTCAGAGAATTTTATCCCTAAATCTTTTTCCCATTCTGCTTTTGTTTTATCCCATGATATTGCCACTAAATTTTGTATAATCCCATAAATCGTAGAAATACGTTTCTTGGCCCAAGGATCCAAATCTAGGATTTCATCTAGTTGATTAGTCGGTGTCAACAAAGGAAAAGAGGGAAGCATTTTTTTTACAGAACTACGAATTTGAAGACATCTGAAAAAATGGGATCTAGGTATGTCATAATCTTTTGTAAGCATATTAAAAGAAGAAAAAGTGTTTCCCAGGAATATATCCTTTAAAAAAAACTAATCCCTGTCTACGCCAGAGGCGAAAAGCATCGTCAAGCAAGGGTGTAAAAAACTGATTATTTGCTATTGGGCAGAGCGTGCTAGCCTGAACTAACTTAAAGTGCCTTCTGAACTGGAGCCATATTTTTAAAGAGGATCTAACCACCGGATTCAATACCTGTATGCAATGAGTATATGGCAACGGTGAGGATAAGATAGGTAACGGGTTGGACAGAAGCTCCATCTCAACCCAACTCAGGCCCTCCTTATTCTTATATGCATTGATCCAATGTAAAAATTTTACCATGTTTGCTGCCCAATAATAAAAAATAAAGTTAGGTAGGCCCAAACCTCCTGCCTCCTTTGGTACCTCCAAGTGCTTCCTTTTCATCCTAGGATTTGAACTATTCCAAATAAATGATGAAATCAACCGGTCTAGTTGTTGGAAAGCTGTTTTAGATTTAAATATAGGGATCATTTGGAATATATATAAAAATCTTGGCAGAATTGTCATTTTTACTATATTTATCCAGCCTGCTAATGAAATGGGTAAGTTCGACCATTTTTTAATGTCTTGAGCTGTCCGTTCAATTAATTTTCTAAAATTATGATTATATAATCCACCTATTGAACGAGTAATCTTAATGCCTAGATATGTAAATATATTCTTTTCTAATTTAAATGGAAATCCAGAGTAATCACAATCTACATCATTAATAGGGAATAACAAACTCTTAGGGTAATTAATTTTGTAGCCTGAGAAATAACCAAAATTATCTAAGATACATAATAATTTTGGTATGGTTCCTTCTGGGTTAGATACGTACACTAGTAAATCATCTGCATACGGCAATATCTTGTGAAGTTTATTGTCCCGTGAAATGCCTCTCACCCCGTCTTCTTTTCTAATTGCTATGGCCAGCGGTTCAATCGCTAGGTTAAATAGGTAAGGAGAGAGGCTGCAGCCCTGTCTGCAACCCCTGTAAAGCCCAAAATAATCAAAGAGTGTGGTATTTGTCCCTACTGCTGCCATAGGGGAATCATATATTATTCTAATCCAAGCTTGAAATGATGGACCAAAACCAAATCTTTCTAAAACAGCAAATAAATATTGCCACTTGACACGATCAAACGCCTTTTCGGCATCTAACAAAATCACTATTTCTGTTTCTTTAGATGTATGTGGTATATACAGTATATTCAGAAGACGACGCATGTTATAAAAAGATTGCCGGCCGGGTATAAAGCCAGTTTGGTCATTGTTCACAATTGATGCTATAACTGTCTCAATGCGAGTGGCCAGAATTTTTGTAAGAATTTTATAGTCACAATTTAACAAACTTATCGGGTGATATGAGCTGCAGAGTAAGGGGTCTTTATCTTTTTTAAGCAAAATCGATATAATTGCCTGCGTCATGGTCTGGGGTAATTTCTGTTGGTGGAAAATATCAGTGTATACTTGTTTAAGAATTGGAGCCAACTTAAGTGCAAATTCTTTATAGAATTCAATAGAGAAGCCATCAGGGCCTGGGACTTTATTACTCTGCATGGATCTTATTGCTTGTAATATTTCTGCTGTTGATATTTCTCTGTCCATTTGTATGTAGTCCTCTGGTGTAATTTTTGGAATAGTCAGACCATCTAAAAATTTGGATACATGTGAAAAGTCTCTGGAGATTTCAGGAGAATAGAGACTAATATAAAATTGTTTAAATTGGTCATTTATATCATCTGGGTTGGCGGTTTCTGTTCCTAATGATCTGTGGATTTTAAGAATGGTGTTGGCAGCCGCAGATTGTCTAATCTGGTGCGCCAATAATTTCCCCACTTTCTCTCCATGTTCGTAAAAAGTCTGTTTGGATTTAAAAAACAATCGCTCTGTATGTTTAATGGACATATTATCGAATTCTGTTTTAAAAAGTAACTTTTTTTATATAATTCAGGGGTAGGAGAAACAGCATATAGACGATCTGTTTCTGCTATATTCTGAAATAGTTCTATCATACGTTGTTTTTTTTTCCTCTCATATGCGGTATATGAAATTATTTGGCCTCTGAGATAAGCTTTGAGTACTTCCCATATCACAGATAATTGAACATCAGGAGTTTGGTTGATCTTCATAAAATCTACGTATTGTTGTGAAAGGAAGTTTTTGAAGGAGTCCTTAGAAAGCAGGAGAGGGTCAAACCGCCAGGTGCGCTGGGGTCTGGGGCAATCTGGGAAGCTCATATCTAGTTGTATGGGGCTATGATCAGCGATCACGATAGCATTATATTGGCACCCCATAACCATGGAGGAGGTTCTGCCATCTAAAAGAAAAAATCAATTCTAGAGTAAGAATGATGTGCAGGGGAGAAAAAAGAGAATTGTTTTGTAGTTGGATTATTTTTCCTCCAAGGGTCATAAAGAGCATACTGTGGGACACATATGCACAGATGTATATTACTTTATGCTTCATATGTATACCACTTTAGGCTTCACATCTTAGAACGAACAAAGGACTGAGTCTCTTTGGAGATGACAGGAGGATGTGAAAGTTTAGGCTTTGGTATGCAGAGAGACGACCTTGGGGGATTTTCCTGGCTGCCAGAGATTATGGGTGGAGGTGTTAAGATCCGGAAGAAGATGCATTGTTACTTGGGATTAAATACAAAGTGACTGTGAGCTTTGATGTCCTGGGGTATAAAAAGGACAAATGTCTGGAATTCTTTCTCTTTCTGTTTTTGCTGATGTTGGAGAATGTGAATAAACCTGACTCGTGAGATAAACTCTGCCTCGTCACTTTCACATTCCCACACTGGTGACCCTAAGACGTATCATGAGTGAAAGAAATTCCCCCGAGCCAGACTCGTCAGGAGCCAGCCAAGCGAATGCAGCCACAGTCCAGCTACCGGACTTCTGGCATAACAATCCGCGCTCCTGGTTTAATGCGGTTGAAGCGCAGTTCAACCTCCGGGGGATTTCGGTAGACGCCACAAAGTTCTACCATGTGGTTGCAAAACTGGACAACCACACAGCCCAGCATGTGGAGAGCCTGATCGACCAGCTGCCGGACAGCGACAAGTACAGCGCGTTGAAGGCTGCACTCATCCGGTACTTCACCCCCTCGGCAGAGGAGCGAGCAGAGGGGCTCCTGGCGCTGACTGAATTTGAAAGCGATAGGCCTGCGGACCTGATGCAGAAGCTGTTGAGGTTGAAGGACTCGGACGATGATCACTTCATCTTCACCCACCTCTTCCTCAGGACCCTACCGTCAGCGGTGAGAGCGACCCTGGCCAGTTCCCAGCGAGACTACCACGCGCTGGGCCAGGAGGCGCAACGAATTGTCAATGCCACCAAACGGCGCGCGGCCACTGCCGCTGCAGCAGAGCTTGGCGCGGCGTCCAGAGATGGCAGGGGGCCAGAGACAGCGGTACCAGACTCACCGACGATGGCGGTTGCGGGGGCCAAGAAACACGGATCAGACGACGTCCTTTGTTTCTACCATCGCCGCTTCGCAGAGAGGGCACGCAAATGTGTACCACCGTGCCAGTTCGGGCGTTTGGGAAATGCCAAGACCGGGGGTCGGTAGCAGCTGCGGCCCTCGGGGAGGAGAACAAGCTGCTTTATTTGTTGGACGCCCGCTCGGGGAGGCATTTCCTCGTGGACACAGGCTCTCAGCTGAGTTTCATCACACCTTCCTACGCAGACAGGCTAACAGGTTCCAAAGGTCCCCGGGTGGTAGCAGCAAACGGCTCGGAGATTAAGACCTTTGGTGAGAAGACTCTGTTTCTGTCTCTGCAGGGCCCTACATTTGAGTGGACTTTTATCATAGCAGCAGTGAATTTCAATATGTTGGGGGCCGATTTTCTGTGCTCACATGGTTTGTTGGTTAACCTTGCTAACAGGCGCCTGGTTAATGCACTTTCTTTTTATTCTATTCCCTGTGCAGCCCGAGTGACCCCGCCCACAGCACAAGCCAACGTCGCAACGACAAGCGGTAAGTTCCACACACTGCTCACTCAGTTCCCAGCACTCACGGTTTCCACATTTTCAGCAGCCGTCGCTAAACACGGAGTGGAACATTTTATTACTACCACCGGACCGCCCGTTTTTGCAAAAGCTCGGCGCTTGGATTCAGCTAAACTGACCATAGCGCGCGAGGAGTTCGCCAACCTGGAAAAGTTGGGCATCATCGGGCGTTCGAATAGCCCATGGGCTTCCCCGCTTCACATGGTCCCTAAGCTGATGGCTCGTGGCAACCTTGCGGAGATTTCCGCAGGTTGAGCAACGCTACAGCGCACGACCGCTACCCAATCCCGCATATCCAAGATTTTTCGGTTCATTTGGCGGGGGCGTGCATTTTTCTAAGATAGACTTGGTCCGCGGTTACCACCAAGTCCCAGCGCGCGCTGAGGACATACCCAAAACAGCGTTAATAACTCCGTTTGGCCTCTTTGAGTCTTTGCGCATGCTGTTTGGGCTTAAAGGCGCTGCGCAGACGTTCCAACGCATGATGGACGCGGCGTTGCGCGATCTCCCCTTCGTGTTCGTCTACCTGGACGACATCTTAGTAGCCAGCGCGTCTGAAGACGAACACGAAAACCACCTCACGGCAGTTTTCCGGAGGTTGGGAGAGCACGGGTTAATAATCAACCCAGCGAAGTGTCAGTTCGGGGTGACGCAGATTGATTTTTTGGGGCATCGCGTCTCCCCAGAAGGAGCGGTTCCGCTGCCTGACTAAGTGCGCGCGGTAACAAATTTTCCCCAGCCACAAACAGTCAAGGCGTTACAGGAGTTTTTGGGAATGGTGAATTTTTATAACCGTTTCCTCCCCCGCGCAGCGCAGCTCATGCAACCATTGTATGCCGCACTAAAAAAACAAAAACCCGCAAATAAGATCGAATGGTCACCGGAGCGAGAGCGAGCATTCTCGGAGGTCAAAACGGCCCTGGCAAACGCTGCGTTGTTAGCACATCCAGACCCAACGGCCCACATATCGCTCACTACTGACGCGTCAGATGTGGCCATAGGGGCGGTCGTGGAGCAGCATGTAGCCGGGGCATGGCAACCGCTCGCCTTTTTCAGCAGGACTTTGCTCGATAGTGAGTGAAAATACAGCGCATTCGACAGGGAGTTGTTAGCTCTCCACTTGGCTATTCGCCACTTCCAGTTCTGGCTGGAGGGACGCAGTTTCACCGCGTTCGTTGACCACAAGCCGCTGACATTCGCGATGGCCAAGGTTTCAGAACCGTGGTCAGGCCGGCAGCAGAGGCAGCTGGCCGCAATCTCAGAGTTTACTACCGATATTCAGCATGTGGCGGGTAAACTGAATGTAGTGGCAGACTGTCTCTCGCGCGCCATGGCGGCCCCGGTCCGCGTAGGGATAGATTATGCAGCCATGGCCGCGGATCAGGGTAGCGATGCGGACGTGCGCGCGCTCCAGTCTGGACCAACAGGGTTAAGGCTGGAGAACAGGGTGCTGCAAGAAGGCATGCCCCCCCCCCCAATCTGCAATGTCTCCACGGGGCGACTGCGTCCTGTGGTACCGGCCGCGTGGCACCGCCGCGTTTTTGCCTCGATTCATTCTCTGGCACACCCGGGAGTGCGCGCGTCGGTCAAAATGGTGGGAGAGAAATTTGTATGGCCGAGCCTGCGCAAACAAGTTAGAGAGTGGGCAGCAGCCTGCATGGCTTGTCAACGAGCCAAAGTACACAGACACACGAGAGCTCCCTTGGAGCCATTTCACATCCCGGCTAAGAGGTTTGATCATGTTCACGTGGACCTCGTAGGCCCCCTCCCGCCGTCACAGGGGTGCACACACCTTCTGACAATGGTAGACCGCACCACGCGCTGGCCGGAAGTGGTCCCACTGTCGTCAACCACAGCCGAGGAGGTGGTGCGCGCGTTTTTAACGGCATGGGTAGCGCGCTTTGAAGTCCCGTCGGACATTACGTCCGACAGGGGTCCTCAATTTGTTTCCGAACTTTGGTCAGCAATGGCCCGCAGCCTGGGGGTAACGATCCACCGCACAACCACGTACAATCCGCAGGCTAATGGGTTATGCGAACATTTTCATAGGTCATTGAAAGCGGCCCTCAGAGCGTCGCTTACGGATGCAGATTGGGTGGACAGGCTACCGTGGGTTTTATTGGGGTTGCGTTCTGCACCTAAAGAGTATTTGGAAGCCTCCCCGGCTGAGCTAGTTTTTGCGCAGCCACTTCGGTCGCCTGGGGAATTTCTCCCAGATAATCCTGCGCCGGATTGCTCCCCGGCTCAGCGGTTGCAGAGTGGCACGGAATCGGGCACGCTGCCTGGCCCCGTTCACCACAGTTTTCCGCGCGTTTTTGTGCCTAAGGCTTTAAAAAATGCAGAGTTTGTTTTTGTCAGACACGATGCACATCGCCCACCGTTGCGACCACCTTATGATGGACCAATTAGAGTGCTGGAAACAGGGGATAAGCATTTTTTGCTAGATTTGGGGGGCAGGAAAGAAAAGATTGGCATAAACAGGCTCAAACCCGCCTTTGTGCTGGCAGACGAGAATGTGCTGTGGGCCAGGGCTCCTCGGCGCAGCAGACCCCCTAAGGAACATTCCCCAGAACACCCACAGGGATTGACTAACAGTTCTCATCCCCAGACAGCAGCTCCCCAGCAGGATGGCGCTGCGGAAGTGGCAAAGCCCGCTTACAGCAGATACGGGAGGAGACTGAGGCCCAAGCAGCACGTGGGCTGATGTGTAATGATGTTATCATGACATGCAGACTGTTATTCCGTTGTTCCATCTTAGACGTTTGGGGGGGTCATGTGGGACACATATGCACAGATGTATATTACTTTATGCTTCATATGTATACCACTTTAGGCTTCACATCTTAGATCGAACAAAGGACTGAGTCTCTTTGGAGATGACAGGAGGATGTGAAAGTTTAGGCTTTGGTATGCAGAGAGACGGCCTTGGGGGATTTTCCTGGCTGCCAGAGATTATGGGTGGAGGTGTTAAGATCCGGAAGAAGATGCATTGTTACTTGGGATTAAATACAATGTGACTGTGAGCTTTGATGTCCTGGGGTATAAAAAGGACGAATGTCTGGAATTCTTTCTCTTTCTGTTTTTGCTGATGTTGGAGAATGTGAATAAACCTGACTCGTGAGATAAACTCTGCCTCGTCACTTTCACATTCCCACAATACAAGTCCATAAACGACTGAATGACCCTACCTGCCCTTGAAATCTTACTGTTGGGTCTTGGATTAGACCTATCTAAAAAAGGGTGTAATACACAGTTAAAGTCTCCCCCCAATATCAGTAGATAATCGTTAAGATCGGGAAGGATTGTTATAAAATTACTGATAAAAGAGGGATCATCGCAGTTTGGCCCATAGATATTTGCTAAAACCACTTGTGTACCAAATGTATTGCCCGTGACCACTACATACCTTCCACGAGGGTCAGAGATGGTTGATGAAGAGATAAATGGAACACCCTTCCTGATCAGAATGGCTGTGCCCCGTGCTCTGCTCTCATATCTCAAACTAAAAATCTGTCCAATCCAGGCTTTTTTTAGTCTCACATGTTCGGTTGATAGGAGGTGCGTTTCCTGTAGAAACATGATATCAGAACCAAGAGATTTTAAATGTCCCAGAACCCTATTACGTTTCACAGGATTATGAATTCCTTTCACATTCCAACTCAGGAAGCGAAGAGAGCTAAAAGTATGAGTGTTAGACATTGAACCTTTATCAAAACACAAAAAAAGAAAAGCAAGTGATCCTGTCTACAAACAAACACAAAAAAAAATAAAATAAAAAATAAAGCCTTGAGACCCCATGCTGATCCAACAAAACCTTCAGGATCGCATTTCCCTTTGCTGGTATGATACAGTTAATGCACATAGAAAAAAGGAAAAAAAACTCTCCTAGCGGGCCTTGGCTAGGCTAAACAGTCCCCAGATATGAATAATAGGAAAACAGGAGAGAAAAAAAAAATGTACTTAGAATATGGGACATTTTAAATTTCAACTCTTGGATTAACATTTTCAGACTAGCTCTCTGATGGTGGGTAAAGTTAAATTAAATTATCTGAGATAATATCCATCCATCCATCCATCCATCTTCTACCGCTTTTCCGGAGGTCCGGGTGGCGGAGGCAGCAGTTCAAGCAGAGAAGCCCAGACTTCCCTCTCCCCAGCCACCTGCTCCAGCTCTTCAGAGGGGATACCAAGGCGTTCCCAGGCCAGCTGGGAGACATAGTCTCTCCACCGAGTCCTGGGTCTGCCCCGGGGTCTCCTCCCAGTGGGACGTGCCTGAAACACCTCAAGTGGGAGGCGTCCAGGAGGCATCCTAATCAGATGCCCATACCACCTCAACTGACTCCTTTCAATGTGGAGGAGCAGCGGTTCTACTCTGAGCCTCTCCTGGATGACTGAGCTCCTCACCCTATCTCTGAGGGTGAGTCCAGCAATCCTACGGAGAAAGCTCATTTCAGCCGCTTGTATCCGCGATCTCGTTCTTTCGGTCATTACCCAAAGCTCGTGACCATAGGTGAGAGTAGGAACGTAGATTGACTGGTAAATCGACAGCTTTGCCTTAGAACTAAGCTCCCTCTTCACCACAACAGACCGGTACAACGTCCGCATCACTGCAGATGCTGCTCCAATCCGTCTGTCGATCTCTCGCTCCATTCTCCCCTAACTCGTGAACAAGACCCCAAGATACTTAAACTCCTCCACTTGGGGCAGGAGCCTGTCCCCAACCCGGAGAGGACAATCCACCTTTTTCCGGCTGAGGACCATAGACTCGGACTTGGAGGTGCTGATTCTCATCCCAGCCGCTTCACACTCAGCGGCAAACCGTCCCAGCAAGAGCTGTAGGTCATTGCTGGATGAAGCCAACAGGACAACATCATCTGCAAACAACAGAGATGAGATCCTGTGGTCACCAAGCATGACACCCTCCATTCCCTGGCTGCGCCTAGAAATCCTGTCCATAAAAATTATGAACAAGATCGTGACAAAGGGCAGCCCAGGCGGAGTCCAACTCTCACTGGGAATGACTCTGACCGAGTGTTGGCAATACGAACCAAACTCTCACAACGGTCGTACAGAGACCGAATAGCTCGTAACAACAAGCCCGATACCCCATACTCCCGAAGCACCCCCCTCAAAAATCCACGAGGGACGCGGAAATGCCTTCTCCAAGTCCACAAAACACATGTAAACTAGTTGGGCAAACTCCCACGAACCCTCGAGAATTCTCGAGAGGGTAAAGAGCTGGTCCGATGTACCACGACCAGGACGAAAACCACATTGCTCCTCCTGAATCCGAGGTTCGACCAACGGCCGGAGTCTCCTCTCCAGTACCTTGGCATAGACCTTCCCAGGGAGGCTGAGGAGTGTGATCCCTCTAAAGTTGGAGCACACCCTCCGGTCCCCTTTTTTAAAGAGAGGAACCACCACCCCGGTTTGCCATGCCAAAGGCACTGCCCCCGACCTCCACGCAATGTTGCAGAGGCGTGTCAACCAAGACAACCCAACAACATCTAGGGCCTTGAGTTACTCAGGGCGAATCTCGTCCACCTCCGGGGCCCGGCCACCAAGGAGATTTTTAACCACCTTGGCGACCTCAGCCCCTGTGATAGGCGAGTCATCCCCCTCGTCCCCAAACCCTGCTTCCACTGTGGAAGGCGTATCAGTGGGATTGAGGAGATCCTCGAAGTATTCCTTCCACCGCCTGACGATGTCCCCAGTCGAAGTCAACAGTGTCCCATCTGCACCATACACAGTGTGAACAGGGAGCTGCTTCCCCCTCCTGAGCCACCGGACAGTTTGCCAGAATCTCTTTGAGGCCGACCGAAAGTCTTGTTCCATGGCCTCACCAAACTCCTCCCATACCCGGGTTTTTGCTTCAGCAACCACCCGAACTGCACTCCGCTTGGCCTGCCGGTACACCTCAGCTGCTTCGGGAGTCCCACAAACCAACCAAGCTTGATAGGACTCCTTCTTCAGCTTAATGGCCCCCCTCACCACTGGTGTCCACCACTTGGTTCGGGGGTTGCCACCACGAGATGCACCGACCACCTTGCGGCCGCAGCTCTGGGCCGCTGCTTCAACAACAGAGGTGGAGAACATTCAGACTCCATGTCTCCAGACTCCCTCGGAATGTGGTTGAAGTTCTTCCGGAGGTGGGAGTTGAAGACCTCCCGGACAGGGGCCTCAGCCAGACGCTCCCAGCACACCCTCACTATATGTTTGGGTCTACCAGGTCTGAATGGCTTCCTCCCCTGCCGTCGGATCCAACTCACCACCAGGTGGTGATCAGTTGACAGCTCTGCACCTCTCTTTACTCGGGTGTCCAAGACATACGGTCGCAGGTCTGATGATACGATAACAAAATCGATCATCGACCTGTGACCTAGGGTGTCCTGGTGCCAGGTGCACATATGGACACCCTTATGCTTGAACATGGTGTTCGTTATGGACAGACTGTGGTTAGCACAGAAGTCCAATAACTGAACACCATTCGGGTTCAGATCGGGCAGGCCGTTCCTCCCAATCACCCCCCTCCAGGTTTCACTGTTGTTGCCCACGTGCGCATTGAAGTCCCCCAGTAGGACAATGGAGTCTCCAAGAGGAGCACCCTCCAGCACCCCAGTCACAGACTCCAAAAAGGGTGGGTACTCTGAAACATCATTTGGTGCATAGGCACAAATGATGGTCAGGACCCGTTTCCCAACCTGAAGGAGCAGGGAAGCAACCCTTTCGTCCACCGGGAAAAACTCCAATATAGAGGCAGCAAGGTGGGGCGATACAAGAATACCCACCCCTGCTCATCGCCTCTCGCCCGGGGCAACTCCAGAAAAGGCCAAGCTCCAGCCCCTCTCCAGGAGACTGGTTCCGGAACCAGAGCTGTGTGTTGAAGTGAGGCTGACTATATCTAGCTGGTATCTCTCAACCTCGTACACCAGCTCAGGCTCCTTCCCCACCAGAGAGGTGACATTCCACGTACCAAAAGCCAGTTTAGAAAGCTTGGGATCAGTCCGCCAAGGTCTCCGCCTTTGACCGCCACCTGATCCACATAGCACCGGACCCCCATGATCCCTCCTGCAGGTGGTGAGCCCACTGGAGGGTGGACCCATGTAACTCCTTCGGGCTGAGCAATGTGAGATAATATCTAAAAAAAAAAAAAAAAAAAAGAAAGGGGGGAGGGGAAAACAACTCAATCCAGAAACACTTTGGGGTTAATCCATTCTTTGTCCATTCTTTGTCTTCATTTAGTTCATTTTTTTTCTTTTCTTCCCCCCCTTCCTTTCTCTACTTCCCCCTCCCTCCCCTCCTCTGTGCTCTAAGTAGAAACAGCAGATCACTAGTCCAGCCACCTAAGTAATCTTATTCATTTTAGCCACACATTCTTATACTTACACCCATCAAATAAATAAATAAATACATAAATACATAAAATTAAAAAAAATATATAATTATACATATATGCAATACATATACACATAAATACAACATAAAAAAACAAAAAAGGAGTAATAAAAAGGGACAAATCTACAGTGAGAGAATTAATCAACTTATAAGAAAACCTGTACTTATAAAAAACTTAAAAAAGAAAATTCAAATTTCAAATTTCAAAAATTCAAATTAAAAAACATCATATTTTTAAAACCATGTAAAAAAATAAGAGGAAAATAAGGGACACATATATAGAACAATTTTTTTTAGAAAAAATAAAATAAACACAAAGTTAACTAATTTAAACTGAGAAAAATATGACAATTTCTTGGATGCAAGGAATTTTAAACAGCATTACCAATAGAGGGGCACGTTATAAAAAATAGGAAAGACTACTAGGTGAGATCATCGATTGTTAGTTACCATTCCACCTGGAGAACCGTACCAGTCACTGTCCTTTAGCCATCTGCGCCCGTTGACAGCAGGAATCCGTTAATCACTACCGACACTTTGCGTTCTTCTTTAATATTTCCGTGGTTTTATTGCTGCAGGTTTTCCCTGATATAATCCATCGCTGCAGATGGGTCCTCGAAGCGTTTATCCAACCCGGATGGTAGAGTAATACGGAGAACCGCCGTGAAGAGGAGCCCGTACTTGACTCCCTGGCAGCCCCGAAGGAGCCGCTTGGCTTCAGAGAAGGCCGCTCTCTTCTTCGCCACGGCAGCCGTATAGTCCGGGAAAATGCTCACTCTCCTACCTTGGAGGTTAAGCGGAGCCAAGCGTGATGCTTTACGGAGGACCTCCTCTCTCTCCTGAAGATAATGGAATTTTGCCACAATCACCCTAGGGGGTTCTCCCTCCTTAGGTGACGAGCGCAGGCTGCGATGGACCCGATCCAACGTCTGGGTGAAGTCAAGTTTCAGTAGCTCCTGTAGGGTCCTAGTAACGGTCACCATGGGCCTCTGGCCTTCACTGTTCTCCAGCCCTTCCTTTATACCAGTGATTCATACATTGCACCGACATTGTCTCCCCTCCAGGTCTTCCAACTTCAGGCTCAGTGCAGCAACTTCTGATTTTAGCCGGCCGACGTCTCCTTCGATGCCAACCATCTTATCCGAATACGTATTTAGGCCATCCTCCAGGTCTCCTAAATGGGTCTCTTGCCTTGCCATATCCTGTGCGATAGAATCCATTTTTGCATCCAAATCTTTCATCTTTAAATCTATATGCGCCAATATCCTGCTTTCACTGTTCACAATAGAGGCCATCACCTCAGACAGATCAGCCAGTTCCCCCTCAGAGGCCTTAATTAAGCCGGAGGCTTTAGCGGCCTGCTCTTTGCTGGGTTTATTCCTGCTCATGGCACCTTCAAAAAAGTCGTCAGGAAGATATAAGGTCAAAATTCTGGTGCCTAAGCTATTTAGTCTGGTGTATATTCAGCCAGTTTATCTAAAATTGGTCAAAAAATGTTGAAATATTCATTAAAAGTTTGCCCTAGCCAGGAGCCCAGTAGAAGCACGTCCTCACATGATACTGCTCACCAGTGCCCCCCCAATACATAGACTTTTGTCCAGTCTTGCTTCAGCAGGTCTTCTTTAAAAGAACTGATTGCATTTTGTGATTTGTATCTGAAAAATTTTAAAGTTTTTTTCTGTATTGGCCCCCGTTGGCCATGGATAAGTGCAAAGACTGGCAGATGGTCACTTATGTCATTTATCAATAATCCACTTTCTATTTTCTTATCAATAATATTAACAAACAGGTTGTCAATAAGTGTAACAGTGTGAACTGTGATTCTACCGGGATGTGTTATTGTAGGATATAGACTCATACTGTACAAAGAATTCATGAACCCTGTAATTACATTTTGTTGAAATGGATTAAGTAAATCAATATTGAAGTCTCCACAGATTACAACCATTTTCTTATTAGTTATATTATTGTACAGCTCGACTAACTTATCCCTGAATGTCTCAATGCAAGTTCCCGGCATTCTATATATATACAACTTATAATTAGATTTTTTGTTTTATCTTGGTCAATCTCAACAGTAGCACATTCCAGAATCCCTGGTAGTGCAAAGGACATTCCATTTACAAGTTTACACCTATACAGTTCATCAATATACAGTGCAACACTACCACCCCTTTTTTGAGATTTGTTAACCTCTTGCACTCCGGGATACCGCGGGCGGTCACGTCTCTGCGTCCTAGCACGCCCTCGTGCACACTAGGATGCACACTGTGCGTCTCAGAGCACACTGAAAAAAAAAAAGCTGCATTTCCGTTCTTCCACTACAGACACAGCCGTGAACAGAAAGCCAAAGGAGTGCTTTGATTGGTTTAGATTTGATTGACCTCTCATTCGACTAATAAGATCCTTGAATTGGGTTTCTGAAACCTTGAAGAACCAATGACTGAAAACCTAGCAAGAAGGACCTGCCTACCAACGGCCGCGAATACAGCGAGCCAATTGAAGCAGAGAAGTTTGACGATTGAAAGCGTGCGTCCCATGCGTAAAATCTGTTTTGTGTAAGCCGCTGGGTGACACACACGCGTTCGCCAGTCTTTTTTTCTTACTACTGTTCTTATTTGTTTTGAAAAATCGTTCGCCAAAACCGCAATCATGGAAGCGCAAAACCGCAATAATGGAATCATGGTTTGACTGGGTCACGTGACCAGAACCACGAGTCGTAACAAGCGGACCAGCGTCATGTTGGTCTGATAATAAGGAAGAGATGTTCGCTAGCGACACTGCTGTTGTGGACAGGTAAGTGTTATAAGCTAAATTATTCTTTATCCCTGAAAATTGTAATCAAAATGACTTTTGACCGATCGGTAAATTACAACTGTGCGTCATCGCCACATGACGGTCCGGACCGTGAACGGTTCCCCCCACCCCCCCACTACTCTTCTGTAGCGGATTGCAGATATATTGCAGATATTTTAGTACAACTGTGCGTAGTAGACCACGGCATGTGCCATGGTCCGTCATGTGGCGATGGACGATGTCCGTCCTCTGTAGCGGGGGGGGGGGGAGTTGTTATCCTCTACATTACAGATATTTTAGTATAATTTTTATTGCACTGTAGGTTATTTTTTCTTGTAAAAAAAAAGCCACACATTTTTTACGTGGCATGCTTCTTTGTGTATGGGGGCTTGTTTGTTCATTCATTCATTCATTCATGAATAAACAACCCCCCCCCCACACACACACACACAGCCCTGAGTGTCACCTTTCATTAGAGCCCAAGATCAAGCTTCTATATTGAATCATTCAAAAGTTACAGACGTTTTTCCAAACTGTGCCATTTGGCACAATTTGGCACAGTTCAAAAACGCCTGGGAACAACCTGAGGAAAAAGCTGTGTAATATATTCATTTTTCATTTTATTGTTACAAAATTTTGACCTCAGCTGGATAGCACTTGGTTCTACATTTCTGTTGCATTTTCCAGCCCGTATCTGACAGTTGTGTGTTATTTGCAAGCATTTGTATCCAAAAAAACCACCCAGGCGAACTTTATTTTCTTCAAGTTCAGTATGTTTAGATGACTGTTACTCAGTGGCAGGAGCACTTAGAGAGATTATGACTGTTTTTGCCAAAAAATTCAAAGTGTTTTCTTTTAAATGAGACCAACCCCATGAAGATGCTGCAAAGGGTTGAAGAACAGCTTTTGATTTACTTTGGGTACATTATTTTTAGGCGTTTTTAGGGAAATTGACCAGAGTGCAACGGGTTAATATGGAACATCTGATATCCCTCTATTGCCATCAAAGAAGCCTGCTCTTCATTGAGCCAAGTTTCGGAGACTGCGACAGCTGTAAATTTTCTGTCTAGCTGTTTTAAATAGTCCTGAATCTGTGGAAAGTTTTTAAGACTTCTACTGTTACAGTGTATTATTGATAATTTACCATCTACTTGCACTTGACTTTTAAATTGCTTTTCAGTGTAATATTCACAGTGATTATGAATAGTATTGAAGAAGTGGTTGTCAGGATCAAAATCATTGTCTATCTCATGTAGTTTGTGTTCAGCATAATGAGATGTTTTCAGAGCCTGAATTTCTTCTCTCTATGTCAAATGACTTCCTCCAATTGGGGATGATTGATGTCTACTAAAATTAGTCATGAGTACATTATCATGTTATGTCACAAAAGGACAGTTCTTGCCGTGTGTGTGTGTGTGGATATGGATTATTGTAGTCTCTTAATTTCTTATTCAGTGTTCATCTATATTTATTTAAGTCAGTGAGATCTCTAATTATTATGGCTTTTGCTTCTTCAGGTGTTCCATTTAGTTCAATCCAGACACTACAGTTTCTTGTCCATGTTGCCTGTATCTTGTTTTGTCTTTTCAACATCCATGCTTGCCATGCTATTTCAGCATTAGCCTCACTTAAATGTTCATTTAGGCAAACTTCTGTTACCCGTAGCTTTCTGGCCTGCCTCAGTAAGTCATTTTTTACCCTTCTGTTCACAAAGCGCATCACACTTGATTTCTTTGTTTTATTATCCTTTCTGGGTAGAGTATGGCAGGCTGAAATTGCATTTACATCATCCTTTATGTTTCTGCTTTCAAGGAACTGAAGCACCTGGTTTTCCAAGGAGACTGATTCACTTGGGGGAGCCTCCTCACCTCTCATTCCTGCTGTAGCATGAGCATATGATTGATATTTAATGTCTAGTCCACTAATGATTAAATCATCCATACGGGTATATTGTTCAAGATCCTCGATGCGTAGCTCCAAGTCTGCAGTTTTTTTGTCTCTTTCCGTAATTGTTAATTTCAGCTCTCGGACTTCCTCCATTAGCCCTAATAATTTGGGCTGATGATTGGCCACTTTGGTAAGTTCTTCTGACATGAAGTTCAGAGATTTTTTAATCTCTTCCATTTCCTCTTTCTTTGGTGGCATTTTTTACTGACCTGATGATAGCAGGATTATTTCTGCTGGTGTTGCCGGTATCTGGTCCAGCTGACCTCGGATCCGGCTGGGGCCTCAGCTAGCCCCTCCGTTGCTAGCCCCGCTGTTTACCATCGCTGTAGTTGAGCTCCAATCCAGCTGGGGCCTCGGCCTCAGTGGTGAGGCAGCCCCTTGGGCTCACGCTGGTGTGTGCGCTGTCTAACTGTCTGCCGGTCCGAACACGCCCCCTCTCTTATTACTATCAGCTGTTCCCACTCCTGTTTGCCATCTCCCCGCTCCTTGCCCAGGTGCGACCAATTTACCATCCCCAGCAATGCGTGTACTTAAGGACCCTTTTGCCAGTCACGCGTTGCTGGGTCATTGCACTTCACATACTGTCGCTAATCGTTGGATGAAGCCAAGTCATTAAAGGACTGTGTTTCTCTCTGTGCTTACTTGGACTTACTCGGACAGCTCCAGTTCTGTGAGTATTAACTGTGTGTGTGTTCCCCAGTGGTCCTCACCCTAAGACTGTTGAGCGTCCTTGAGGACTCCTTAAGCTTCTAAGGAAACTATAGTTGGAACTGTGTGTCAGTATAATTGTGTTTAATAAATGTGTGTGGTGTAAAACCCTGCGCGTAAATCCTCGTCCTTTCACCCCTCGCTGTGCGCTATGGAGAGATGCACGGGAGGGTTCATGACAGAATGACCCAGCCCCGAAAAAGATTTAGCGGGTTACACCCACGCATACCTTTTGAATAATTTTCTTACCAGTCTGAGAGCCATGTTGGACTTGACAGGGATGCGCAGCTATCCTCTGTGTCTGGGGTGGGAGTGCTGCCATGCGCTCATGGAGATAGACAGGCTCATCGCCTCAGCAAACACGTATTCCACCACGGAGGATGTGTTGTGGTACGTGGACCTGGATGACGCAGCAGCTTGGCGGTGCCCTTAGCTCACGGATCATCCGGAGGGAGCTGAGAAGTTGGCCCATTTGGCAGCGCTACAGCGAGAGTCGCCCAAGAAGACCGGGCTTGCGTCAAAGGGAGGGCACTCCCAGGCTTCCGTTGATTTTGCTCCACACCAGAGTTCGATGCCAGTTCCTGCTCCAAACCAACCAGCTCCAGCCCCCCGCAGATGGCATCATCCAACGTCGAAACGCCGGGGGAAGCCCTCCTCATCAGCAGCGGCTGCCACATTTCCAGCTGCTGACTTACTCAGACAGCTCCAGCTCTGTGAGTATTAACTATGTGTGTGTTCTCCAGTGGTCCTCACCCTAAGACTGTTGAGCATCCTTGAGGACTCCTTAAGCTTCTAAGGAAACTATAGTTGGAACTGTGTTAGTATCATTGTGTTTAATAAATGTGTGTGGTGTAAAACCCTGCACGTAAATCTTCGTCCTTTCACCCCTCGCTGTGCACTATGGAGAGACACACGGGAGGGTTCATGACAGTATGTATGTAGGGATGGGTGTCAATGTTGATATGTATAAAATATAGTTAATTGTCTACTTGGGGTCTTAATTGAGGTAATAGGTATATATTTCACATGGGTTGTACTTAGGGAAAAGAGAAGTTGGAGTAAATAAGTTTTAACTTCTTCCTTCTCCCTTTCGAGCACTGTATACTGTCACTTTTATTGCACTTGTCATTTGTTTTGGGGTTTTTATTTTTGCTTTTTTGTTCAAAATAAAGTATCTATCTATCTATCTATCTATCTATCTATCTATCTATCTATCTATCTATCTATCTATCTATCTATCTATCTATCTATCAACACCACAGAACACGATAGTTATCCAATTCCGCACATCCAGGACTTTTCCGTGCACCTGGCTGGGGTGCGCGTTTTTTCGAAAGTGGATCTGGTCTGCGGATATCATCAGGTCCCGGTGCGTGCGGAAGACGTCCCAAAAACAGCAGTAATAACTTCTTTCGGCCTTTTCGAGTTTGTACGCATGCCGTTCGGATTAAAAGGCACAACACAGACTTTCCAGAGGATGATGGACCCGGTGCTTCGCAGCTTGTCCTTTGTTTTTGTCTACTTAGACGACATTCTGGTAGCCAGCGCGTCTGAGGAGGAGCACATTACCCATCTTGAGACAGTTTTCCAGAGGTTGGAAGTGCACGGGCTGATAGTTAACCCGGCGAAGTGCCAGGTTGGTGTGCCAGTGATTGATTTTTTGGGCCACCGCATTTCACCAGAGGGGGCAATCCCTTTGCCGGATAAGGTGTGCGCTGTGTCAGATTTTCCACCTCCACAGACCGTGAGAGTACTACAGGAGTTTTTGGGAATGGTTCATTATTATAACCATTTCCTTCCCCAGGCAGCCCAGGTGATGCAGCCATTGTATGCCGCGCTTAAAAAAAAGAAGCCTGCAGAAACCGTTGACTGGACTCCCGAGCGAGACCAGGCTTTTACAAACACCAAAACAGCACTGGCGGATGCCGCGTTTGCTAGTCCACCCGGATCCGTCTGCACAGATAGCGCTCACTACAGATGCATCTGATGTTGCCATGGGGCAGTGGTGGAGCAGTGCAGCTCAGGTTTGTGGCAGCCGCTCACATTTTTTAGCCGAACTTTGCGCAACAACGAATGCAAATACAGTGCGTGTAATAGAGAATTGCTGGCTCTCCACCTGGCGATGTGCCATTTCCAGTTCTGACTGGAGGGGCACAAGTTCACCACGTTCGTGGACCATAAGCCACTGACGTACGTGACGTCCAAGGTCTCGGAACCGTGGTCGGCCTGGCAACAACGGCATTTGGCCACAGTTTTGGAGTTTACGACCGACATTCAACACGTTGCCGGTAAGCTCAACATTGTGGCCGATTGCCTGTTGCATGCGTTAATCGCCCCGGTCTACATGGGAATAGATTTTCCTGCCATGGCCGCAGAGTAAGCTGGGAATGCGGGCATTTGCACACTCCAGTCTGCGCCAACTGGGTTAAAGCTAGAGAGCAGGGTGGTGCAAGAAGGATGCCCTCCCTTGCTCTGCAATGTCTCCACCAGGTGCCGAGCTCTTGGTGCCATCGCATTTTTAAGTTGGTCCACTCCCTTTCGCATCTGGGAGTGCGCGCTTCAGTGAAGCTAGTGGGGGCGAAGTTTGTCTGGCTGCGTTTGTGCAAAGACGGGAAAGAGTGGGCTGCCGCTTGTATCACGTGCCAGTGGGCCAAAGTGTACAAGCACACCAGAGCCCCCCTCGAACCATTCCAAATCCCAGGTAGGAGGTTCGACCACGTCCACATGGATTTGGTGGGACCCCTCCCACCATCACAAGGTTTCACACACCGTTGATGGTCGTGGATCGCACCATGTGGTGACCTGAAATGGTCCCGCTGGCTTCTACCACATCCGTGGAAGTGGCTCACGCTTTTTTGTCGGCTTGGGTTGCACAGTTCAGATCTCCATCGGATATCACGTCTGACAGGGGTCCACAATTCGTGTCAGAACTCTGGTTCTCAGTGACACAGAGACTTCGGGTCAAAATTCACTGCACAACCGCATACAACCCCCAGGCTAATGGGTTATGTGAACGTTTTCATGGGTCGCTTAAAGCAGCGCTCAGAGCTTCACTCACGGACACAAATTGGATTGACCGCCTACCCTGGGTTCTTTTAGGGTTGTGCTCCGCACCTAAGAAGGATTTGGCAGCCTCCCCGGCAGAACTTGTTTTTTCTCTGCCGATGCAGATCCCCGGAGAGTTTTTACCGGACAACCCCGCGCCCAAGGCTGAGCTGCCTGTGCAATTTTTACACAGTACGGAGGTTTTGAGCGTACCGGGCCCAGTCCACCATTGTTTTCCCCGCATATTCGTCCCAAAAAGCTTGCAGAACGCTGGTTTTGTTTTTGTCAGGCACGATGCACACCGGACCCTGCTGTGCCCACCGTACAACGGACTGTTCAGGGTGTTGGAACCTGGGGCGAAGCATTTTGTGTTAGACTTGGGGGGGATGTAGGGAGACCGTCTGCATCGACAAGCTGAAGCCTGCTTTTGTGTTGGCAGACCAGCAGGTGGTGTTGGCCCAAGCTTGCGGACGCCCACCGTTGGAGGCTCCGCAGGTTGGTGATCCCTCAGCATGGACCTTCACTCACGAAGATAAATGTGTTTTCCCCCCCCTCCCTTTTTCCCTCCACAGACTGATGTGCCCTCCTGTGCACCCCGCCAGGGGGGCAGTTCGACTGGACCAGCAACCCCCCCCCCCCCCACTACAGCCGCTGTGGATGCCAGCTCAAACCCAAAGGAAGGGGGGGCGGTTAGTGCCCTTTTTGGTTGGTTTTTTTTGGGGGGGGGGCTGTGTGGGGGCACGGTGGGGGTTTCTCCACCTAGAGAGGGCAGGGGGAAGGGGGAACAATGGACCGAAGGAGGAAGTGTCACCGGGGGGTATCAGACGGGACTGTTGAGTCTATGCGCACCCTGGGGAGAGTCGCTGAGGGTAGAAGGGTGAGTGGCCCTGGCATAATGTCATGTTAATGTGCCACACATTCCTTTGTTCAGACAACAATGTGTATGGTCGGAAGTTCTGGGTCTCGATGCATGGAAATAAAGAGATAAAAGTGGAATGAACACAGACCCGGGAGCGCTGTTTGTTGTACTTCATGTTGGAGAAAGAATAAAGTTTCTGTGTCATCCAGCTCGTTGCCTCGCCTGCCTCGTTTCTCCACAATACATTATTTGTATTTGATACCAATAATTCAAAAATATCGTCAATAGTTTTCTTTATATTTCTTAGTGGTTTGAGACAAAATAGTGCATTCTTCCTACATACAATAACTTTAGATCAATATCAGCTATAATAAATTTGCTAAAAAGTCCTTCCACTGTGATATTTGTGTAATTGTGCCACACACAGTTGTCTGTTGCAGCTTCAAAATTAATAAAATCTGTCAGAATTATGACACATTTCCACTCTGTGCTATGCTGCGAGTAGTCATTGCATGTTTATTCGTGTTGTCCTATTCAAATATCTGCCAAACTGAGGTGAGGTGTGCAATGACACGTCACTTGCAGGGTTCTTTAGTCCATGTCAAGCAGCCCAGGAAACCCTGTTCAGACAAGAGAGTGAGCCCAGACTGTACTGCGTTTTCCTGGATTGTCAGAGTAGTTTAAAAGATGCAAAAGTCATAACAACCATACCATACTGTATATCCTCGGGATAAAAGAACCAATACAAAGGATCATTCAATTCAATTCAATTCAATTCAATTCAATTCAATTCAATTCAGCTTTATTTATATAGCGCCATTTCACAACAACAGTCATCTCATAGCACTATCAACTGTAGGGGGAACCCCCACAGTTGCAGAAAGACCCCAGCAATCAGGCGATCCCCTGTGAGCAAGCGCTTGGCGACGGTGGAGAGGAAAAACTCCCTTTTAACAGGAAAAAACCTCCAGCAGAACCAGGCTCAGGGAGGGGCAGTCATCTGCTGCGACTGGCTGGGGGGTGAGGGGATAGTGAAGATGAAAAGAACAGACATGTAGAGAGCAAACAGCACGATGGGGACTCAATCTATGGGGGAGAACAAACAGATGTTAATGACCAGCAAAAAAAAAAAATATATATATATATATATATATATTTCATTGAGAGTGAAGAAAGGAGTGAGGCCCAGTGTATTATTGGAGGTCCCCCAGCTGACTAAACCTATTAGCAGCATAACTAAGGGAGGGTTCAGAAACACATGATCCCTCCCTAATTGTAGGCTATATCAAAAAGGAAGGTTTTAACCCTATTCTTAAAAACAGAGATCGAGTCTGACTCCCGAATCCAGATTGGCAGCTGGTTCCACAGTAGAGGAGCTTGATAGCTGAAGGCTCTGCCTCCCATTGTACTTTTGGAGATTCTAGGTATTACATGTAATCCTGCATTTTGGGAGCGTAGTGCTCTGTTAGGATAATACGGTGGTATCAGATCTTTTAAATAAAAAGGGGCCTGATTGTTTAGAGATTTGTAAGTAAGAAGAAGGATTTTAAACTTAATTCTAAACTCTATGGGAAGCCAATGAAGGGAGGCCAGAACCGGAGAGATATGATCCCTCTTTCTAGTACCTGTTAAAACTCTTGCTGCAGCATTTTGGATCAGATGAAGACTTTTTAAAGATGTTTTAGGACAGCCTGATAATAAAGAATTACAATAATCTAATCTCGAGCTAACAAAAGCGTGGATCAGTTTCTCAGCATCACTCTGAGACAAGATGGTCCTAATCTTGGCAATATTACGCAAATGATAGAAGGCAGTCTTAAAACAAATTTAATATGTGAATTGAAAGACAGCTCTTGATCAAAAATAACTCCAAGGTTCATGAGGAAAACACAAAAATAAACAAGGCATTAAAACCACACATAATGACAGTTACATGTACACCCGAAAGACAAAAAAATCTCATACAATACATTATATCAAACATACATTGGAGAAACAGGAAAAGTGTTCAACACTAGAAAGAACCGGTCACCTGCTATCATCCACTGAAACCACACACCCCTGTTCACCACTGATGGTGCTATTGCCAGCAGCCGTTGCACTTTGAGGTTATGAGCGAGCGGGAGAAGGCTTACTTCAGTGGTCTCAGCCATCTTGTCTCAGCCTGCGCCTAACACTACTCACTACTGCTGGCTTGAGATGGCACATATACACCCATTCCTCTGTCACTGTCATAGAATGTATTAATTATCTTTATCTTCACATATTATTTAAAATGGTCTATGTCCAGATGGTTTATATGTTCCAAATAAAACCTAAGAAACAAATTCTGTTTTGTGTTTTTAATCCAGTTTCATGAAGCAAACGTTAATATATCTTACAGTGTGAAAGTTCTTGCATACACACAAAACCTCATTCTGTTCTTTTTTTTTTTTTTTTTAACTGAGTTATAGGTAGATTCACAATACACACTCTGTAAGTCAATGTTAAATCACCAAAGCTGATGATGCCGTTTTTTAAATTACAATATTATGCATTAAATGAAATCATTTAATTGTCGTGGCTTAATACTAATGCAATATAAAGGCAGATAGGTGATGTCACATTTGTACCTGATTGCTTTTTTTTTTTTTTCTCAAATACTACTAATGCAGGTTACAACAAATTTCTTTGGTCAGCAGATAAAAACACTACGTTACAGTATGCCACAGATGTCTTAGTTAAGTCACCCTCCACAGCATGCTGGTCACCATGTGAAGTAGGGGTAGTTCCCATCTCCGCTTCTGTGACCCCAGGCCACACAGCTACTGGGAAGGGGTGGGGGGTATTATTATTTTTGCTCCACTGGCCTACTTTGACTTAGGATGTAAAAAGTGGGACATTGACAGATTTTTTTTTCCACCTGTTTGTCACCCACGACAGACAATACTATCAGTTTCTAATGCATGATGAGTTCCTATTAACACACTTGTGCTTGCTCAGTTAACCACTGTTGGTTGCTTGAAATGGTTTGAAGGAAAGGGGGCTTTAAGCCAATTGTGGTGTATATCTAAAAGTCATTTTAATATTTATTTTCTGAAAGGTATTTTAATTAATTTGCAAGCATGTGCATAGAGGGCAATAAAACAAAAAAAACACCAATATCAAACATCTTGCGGTGAAATCTATACTGACCGGTGGACCTACTAACCTACTTGCTTATAAATTCAGATGGCGATGGCATAAGATACAGCTGTGAGACCCACATCCGCTAAATCAAGGCAAGCTCGGTGATGGGCATGAACACAAACCGTTGTTCTTAAGTTCCATATAGGCCTCACCAGACTATCGGTTGTCACAGGCAGCTCATGTGTCAGCCTCACCGGAACAAAGACAAAAAAGGAATTTGTAAAGATCATTCTGTTTTATGAAGTTTCGTGCAAATCCCTTATACTACACCTGCTTATTAAACTGCAGGCCCCGACCTGCATGGACCAGCTGTAAATATTTGTATCCATTCCACTGTATTCGTCTCATAAAAAGAATTACTCTGAAAATAAAAGATGGAAACTTTTTTTTAGATGTTACTGAAAGTGTTATTGTTTCATGTAAATGTAGGTTCCCTCCTTTTGAGCTGAACAGATCAAGAAACAAAGTGTATAGAAATTTAAACGTTTTCACATTTCTGTGTATCATATCTATATTAACATGCTTCAAAAATCAAGCAGAACGAAGTCGGCAGTGTAGGGATGGTTGGATGTCACAAGAGTTACTCTTGTACGAATTGCTAATAAAGCTTATTTCAGTAGCTTTTCTACATTAAAGATGGAAACAATAAGCTTTCGAATGAATATTCCCACTATAATATTAAACCATGAATTTGAACCAAGTGAGTTTTTGTCCATGTGCTATACGAGAAGTGAATTCTCAATAGAACTTGAACAATATCATTGAAAAAAAAAGAATTTTAACCTACTAGAAATATGCAGTACAGTGAATATTATCTATTTGTTCATTCACTTACCATTTATTTAATATGTACTGTATGTGTGTGTTGGATTGATTTAAAAATATTTAATTTATTATCCTGTACTTTCATTGCTTTTCTTCAGTGAAGAAGAGCTACACTTCAGAGTGGGAAAAGTATGCAGAAATTATACTGGAGTAAAAGTGGCATTAGCTACCTTATTAAATGAATTAGTCAAGTATACATAAGAGTTTGCCCCGACCAAGTATTGAGTGTGTACATGGACATACTTTTCAGTAGGCCAGCATTTCTATTAAAAATCCACTTTTTATAAAATTGATTTTATGTAATGTTCTGATTTTTTTTTTTTTTATTTTTTTTTGTGAAACTGAAGTTTGGGTTTTCATTAGCTGTAGGCCATGATCATCAAAATTAAAAGAAATAAACACTTGAAATATATCACTCTGTGTGTAATGAATTTATACAATATATGAGTTTCACCTTTTGACTGAATTACTGAAATAAATTAACTTTTCAGTGATAGTCTAATTTATTGAGATGTACTTATAAGAAAAAATAGTCACAAAAAAATACGTAAGAGAAAGAAAATATCCACAAAAAATTCATAAGTTTGTAAGGGTTTCATTCATTCATCAGTCAGGAGCTTTAGGAGGGAATCCTAAACATCCTTCTAGAACAAAAATGTAAAAGCTGTAGTGTATATCCTGCCGTGACAGGAATCTATCAGTTTTCTAATTCAATTCAATTCAATTCAACTTTATTTATATAGCGCCATTTCACAACAACAGTCATCTCATAGCACTATCAACTGTAGGGAGGACCCCCACAGTTGCAGAAAGACCCCAGCAATCAGGCGATCCCCTGTGAGCAAGCACTTGGCGACGGTGGAGAGGAAAAACTCCCTTTTAACAGGAAGAAACCTCCAGCAGAACCAGGCTCAGGGAGGGGCAGTCATCTGCTGCGACTGGCTGGGGGGTGAGGGGATAGAGAAGAAGAAAAGAACAGACATGTAGAGAGCAAACAGCACGATGGGGACTCAATCTATGGGAGAGAACAAACAAATGTTAATGACCAGCAAAAAAAAAAATATTTCATAGAGAGTGAGGAAAGGAGTGAGGCCCAGTGCATTACTGGAGGTCCCCCGGCTGACTAAACCTATTAGCAGCATAACTAAGGGAGGGTTCAGAAAACACATGATCCCTCCCTAATTGTAGGCTATATCAAAAAGGTAGGTTTTAGCCCTATTCTTAAAAACAGAGATCGAGTCTGACTCCCGAATCCAGATTGGCAGCTGATTCCACAGGAGAGGAGCTTGATAACTGAAGGCTCTGCCTCCCATTGTACTTTTGGAGATTCTAGGTATTACAAGTAAACCTGCATTTTGGGAGCGTAGTGCTCTGTTAGGATGATACGGTAGTATCAGATCTTTTAAATAAAAAGGAGCCTGATTGTTTAGAGCTTTGTAAGTAAGAAGAAGGATTTTAAACTTAATTCTAAACTCTATGGGAAGCCAATGAAGGGAGGCCAGAACCGGAGAGATATGATCTCTCTTTCTAGTACCTGTTAAAACTCTTGCTGCAGCATTTTGGATCAGCTGAAGACTTTTTAAAGATGTTTTAGGACAACCTGATAATAACAATATGTAATAAATGTGTGTAAATTGTGGAGCTGGACTAATTTATGCTAATTTATGCTCTTCCTTGTCCATAAACAAAGTATAATGAATTTTGTGCCCCAAAAAACGTGTTTGTAAAATAGCTTAATACATTACACTTGTGTAACCAAGGGTCTTTGCACACACGTTGTCTATATTCAAGGAGGGTTATAAAATGAAAACATAGACTTTTATTCGTTTTCTGTGTATTCCATTACAAGGTAATTGAACATACCTTACACTTGTTTTGATAACATCATTTATTAAATCCGATTTTAAAAATGTAAGATTAGCAAATTATAAAACCATGCAAGTGTTCAACTGCATGTGAAATTTAAGCTTATTCTGTTCACCTTATTCCTAGTCCCCATGATACCTTGCATGAATTATGGGCGCAACTTCCGGTACTAGTTTAGAAAGTGGGGTTGTCACTGAAACAAGACACTTTTCCATCCATCCATGTTTTTCTGCTTAATCCTTTTCGGGTCGCAGGGGTGGTGGTGGTGGGGGGGGCTAGGTGGACTATACATTAAAACAAATTTAAAACTCTTTTAAAAACACTATTTTAAATGCCCCACTACTCCACTTTTGCTGACTAATTTAACTCTACTTCAGCCGAAACCGGAAGTTGCGCCGGTTAAAGGGCCCTTAAAGGGCTGCTCCCTTAAGGGTCGCCACAGCGGATCATCTGCCACCATCTCACCCTATCCCTTGCATTTTCCTCTGTAACACCAATAATAATAATGGGTTACATTTATATGGCACTTTACTTGTCAAGTGACATCTCAAAGGGCTTACAGTGAGTCTATTATTCATTCACTCCAGACATACATTGATCGTGGTAAGCTACTGCTGTAGCCACAGCTGCCCTGGGGCAGACTGATGGAAACATGGCCGCCAACCCATGCCAACGGTCTCTCTGACCACTACTGAACATTTATACACATTCATACCCAGTGTCATGCACACTGGAGGCAAGGTGGGTAAAGTGTCTTGCCCAGGGACACAGCGGCAGGATGGCTGGAGAGAGCGGGATTCGAACCGCCAACCTTCTGGTTATTGGACGACTTGCTCTACCTCCTGAGCCACTGCTGACCACATTTCCCTCTTCTGTTCCATTTTTGCTGAACACCAAGCTGGATGGCAGGAAGTTCCATTTTTATATGGTCTTTGGCATGACCTGGCCAGGACTTGAACCCTGACCTCCCGGTTGTGGGGCAGATGTTCTACTTCTAGGCCTCCACTCCAGTGGCCTAGAGGTAGTGACAGAATGAGGCCTCCATGTCCTCCTTCACTACATCCATGAATCTTGTCTGTGGTCTTCGTCTTTTCCTCCTGCCTGGCGTTCTTTGTCCAATATAACCACTATCCCTCCTCTGCGCATGTCCAAATCATCTCAGCTTTGCCTCTCTTACTTTGTCTCCAAACCGCTCAACCTGAGCTGTCCCTCTGATATACTCATTTCTAATCTTGTCCCTCCTAGTCACTCCCAATGAGAATCTTACATCTTCCACTCTGCCACCTCCAGCTCTGCCGCCTACTGTATCTTTTTGTCAGTGCCACCATCTCCAAACCATACATCATAGCAAGTCTCACTACAGCCTTGTAAATCTTCCCTTTCACTCTAGCTGCTATCTTTCTGTCACAAATCATCCCTGACACTCATCTCCACCCACTCCACCCTGCCTACACTCTTTTCTTCACCTCTCTTGTGCATTTTCCATCACTTTGGATGGTTAACCTCAGGTCAACTACTTTCACTGCCTCTACTCCTTGCATCTTCACCTTTGCACCTGCCTCCCTCTCATTCACACTCATGTATTCTGTCTTGCTTCTACTGACTTTCATTTATCTTCTCTCCAGAGCATACCTCCACCTCTCCAGGTTCTCTTCCACCTGCTCCCTACTCTCACTACAGATCACAATGTTATCTGCAAACATCATGGTTCACAGAGATTCCTGCCTGGCCTCATCTGTCCATCACCATGACAAACAAAGAAGGGGCTTAGAGCCAATCCCTGATTTAATCCCACCCCCACCTTGAATCCATCTGTCACTCCTACAGCATACCTCACCACCATCTCGCCGTCCTCAAATGTGTCCTGCACCATCCTCGTATATTTCTCTGCCACTCCTGACTTCCTCATACAGTACCACATTTCCTCTCTTAGCACCCTATAATATGCTTTCTCTAGATCCACAAAGACACAATGCAACTCCTTCTGACCTCCTCTATTATTCTCCATCAACACTTAGAGCAAACACTGCATCTGTAGTATACGTCTTTCATCTTCCTCTTGACAATATCTCATACGAAGATTCTCTATAGGGTTTAGGTCAGGAGAGTTTGCTGGCCAATCAAGCACAGTGATACCACGGTCATTAAACCAGGTTTTGGTACTTTTGGCAGTATGGGCAGGTGCCAAGTCCTGCTGGAAAATGAAATCAGTATCTCCATAAAGCTTATCAGCAGAGGGAGGCATAACACATTCTAAAATTTCCTGGTAGACGGATGCAATGATTTTGGACTAAATAAAACACAGTGGACCAACACTAGCAGATGGCATGGCTCACAAAATCAGGTGCCAAATCCTGTCATTGGGAAATCACGGTCCCGTAGTTTGGAGGAAGAGTTGAGAGGCATAGAATCCAAGTTGCTTGAGTTCCAGTGTTACGTTTCCACAGTCAGTGATGATTTGGGGAGCCATGTCATCTGCTGGTGTTGGTCCACTGTGTTTTATCAAGTCCAAAGCCAGCGCAGCCATCTACCAGGAAATTTTAGAGCACTTCATGCTTCCCTCTGCTGACAAGCTTTAAGGAGATGCTGATTTCATTTTCAAGACACCAGACTCAACAATACAGGCAAACTGAAGGCCGCTTTAAAAGCAAGCTGGGCCTCCATAACACCTCAGCTGTACCACAGGCTGATCACCTCCATGTTACACCACAACGATGCAGTAATTCATGCAAAAGGAGCCCATGACCAAGTATTGAGTGTGTACATGGACATACTTTTCAGTCAGAAAGCATTTCTGTTTAAAATAATTTCTTAAAGATTAATTTTATGTAATATTCAAATCTTAATATTCAGATTTTTAGAGAAACTAAATTTGGGGTTGTGGAGGTAATAGACAGGCGAGATGCAACGAGCTGGAAGGGCACAAGGTTTTTTCCTCCTACATACTGAAACACGCTTCGTAGCTTGTGTGAGCTACTGCGCTGCTGAGGCATGTGTAACAACCTCTTTTATACACATTATACAGAGAGTATGTCAATTGTCCTCCCCTTCCTCCAGCCCTGATGGGTGTGAGATAATGTCCGGCAGCAGCGTGCTGGGTCACCACACGGTTTTCATTAGCTATAAGCCATAATCATCAAAATGAAAAGATATAAACACTTGAAATATATCACTCTGTGTGTAATGAATGAATGAATCTTTATTTCGGATAGTACAGGTTAAAAGGAACTGAATAATATAGCAAAAGGGGGAAAGAAAATTCAACAAGGTCAAATTAGACAATAACTCCTCTGATTATACAATTCAACATAAGTTATCCGAAATGGGTGGAATAATAATAATAAATATATATAATATATAAGTTTCATTCTTTGGTTTGAATTACTGAAATAAATCACTTTTTCAATGGCATTCTAATTGACTGAGATGCACGTGTACTCTAGTTTTTAAGTTCCTCAACAAACATTACTCATTTTTACAAATGGTCTGTTACCACAGTATAATGACACATCCAAACAGAGCTGGCAAATATTCCCAGCAGAGTAACTTTTTTCCTTGTAATTTGTAATAAAAATAAAAGCATAAACTCCTCCACACCAGTTTTTTTTTTTTTTTTTTTTATACCTGGCCCTGTGCCAGGTGGGTGAGCGCGTTCAATGACTCACACTCCGGTCAAGGTAAAAGCATTGAAGTCTCGCGAGACTAGCAGCTTTTATAAGGAGTGGCTCGTCCTCGTCCTCTCCGTTCGTCCTCAGTGCAGGATAACGAAGTAGGTTCGCTTGTTTCCGTAAGCTAACGGCACGTTTGTCCGCGTCACATATTACATTAACTTAGTTGTTATCGTCCACTGCTCACATCCATTTCGGAGGATTGTGCTACCACTTGTGAAGTTTTAAGAGGTAGGTGTCTGATTTAATCTTGTAAACATCATCGCGACTTCTGGTAGCCTGTTGGCTAACGTTAGCATACTTAGCATGTCCGGTTATCGGCGAGGATCTTTGACTCCGTGGCTCGTAGGCCGGGTAAGGTTAAGCCTGTCGTCTATAGTGTTTTTAATTTTCACACTAACGCCAATCCACTGAAGAAAAAACGTGACTCGCATCTTGGGCTGGTTTATAACATTTTGAATAACTGCGAGTCAACACACTGTTTATACCGTTAGTTTATAAGCGATCAAAGTTTTATTCTTTAGTTTTAAGATTAAGACGGCAGCAGCAGCCTTTTTTTTTTTTAGCGAGTCCTACGGTCGTGACAGACACAGACAAGAGATTTCTTAAATTATATATAGAGTGATTTTGATTTATGACCATGATCTGTGCCACACCCCAACCCGGTAGGCTGCGGTAATGCACCTGTAAGCTGGTTACCAACCGCCAATCAAGTGTAAAAGGGGAAGAAGAATTAAGGAAAGTCAGTTTCGCAAGACTCAAATTTACCTTTTAAACAGGAAAGCTTAAGGTACTGGCATTTAATGGCTTTCACCTACTCTGGGATGAGTTTGAGAATGAGTGTAATGTGTAGGAAGGACCTGAGCAGATTTTTTTTTTTTTTTTAACCTGGGGGTAGTTATGACATAGTTATAGGCAGACCTTATGTCATTTTTTTTTTTTTACGTTTACACAACTGTGCTTTTCTTGCTAATGGCAACGTCCTAACCAGGCGCTGAGCACAAATCATGATCTTGTCAAAATAAAGGTCCGTAAACCTGTATGAATGTAACAATTGGACACAAAAAAGTCAAAACGTTCAAACCTATACTTGAACAAACATAACTAAAACTTCACAGTACGTGAGCCTTTTTTAGATTTTGGGCAAAGTTTATATTGTGTTTATTATGTAGAAATGCTTAAACACAAGCATCATATTTCCAATTCCCTTCAACGGTTAAAAAAAACAAGTTTTGCTTCAGGACATGCTTCACCTGTGTTTGCATCCTCTCCCGTAGACTTCAAGACAATCATCTTTCATTCTGCTGACTATGGATGTGATAATGCGTCACTGCCCATTTTTGGCTCGTGTGCCCCTGGCCTTCTTCCAGCAGTCCAAAAACTCGCTGGTGTCATATGCCACTCGATGTCCCATCATGATGGAACTGGCTGCTAAGCCTATGGCCCCCTCAATGGCACGAGCCCTTTGCTCCTCGTCGTCTCATCACCAGAAGAATGAGGGAACCATGCCTGCTTCTGATGGTGATTGCTACATTATATTGTTGAATAACGTCTTTATGTGATGTTCATTTATGGCTTTATATCTGATCTGTCTGAAGATAAAAACTGAATTTTCTTTTTCATTTCTTTAGCCCTCAAGCAGCATGAAGAGTCCAGGCTGCCTGCAGGTCACCCTGTTCCACCATCAGGACAGATTGTAACCTCAAAATGTCCTTTCCTGGCTGCTGAGATGAGTCAGAAGAACAGCAGTGTTGTGCGTCAGGTTGGCATGGAGTTCCAGGAGGATGTGCAGGAAGTCCGCACTCTCAAAAAAGGTGACATGGAGCACTTTATTCCATTGTTATATAATTTTATGCTGTTCATATAAACTGTTGAATAATGCAGGGATTTTAATACCCCCACCCCCACTCTCTTGTAGAAGTTCCATCTGCCCAGGTGAAGCAGCCCAGTGTCACAGAAGATGGGATGGAAAGTAATTTGATAAAGACTCTGCTGAAACAGCGACCCAAGAGGGTCACACACTTGCTGCAGGACAACTTGTCAAGCAAACGTAAGTTTTTGGTCTTCCATATTTAATGCAGAAACATAAACATTGTATGTCCTCAGCGGAAATTGCTCCATCCATCTCAGTGTTGCAGTAATACTGAGTTCCAATTACCAAATTTCCTGTTTTGTTCCAGTGTCCCGCTTCAATTACGATAACTTTTTCGAGAAGAAGATCGAAGAGAAGAAGAATGATCACACATATCGTGTGTTTAAGACTGTGAATCGTCGGGCCACTGAGTTCCCAATGGCCGACGACTTCACAGAGTGTCTAAATGAAAAGAGGGACGTGTCTGTTTGGTGCAGCAATGACTATCTGGGAATGAGTCGACACCCTCGAGTTGTGCAATCCATTATGTGAGTAGTCTAGAAAAGATGAAATTTGAGACAGTTTCGTGGGTTAAGGTGTGTCAACATGTGATGGCAAAAAGCAAAGCAAATAATTGAGAGAAATAGGATGGGAAGCTCATGATAATTTAATACTCTTTGGGTCCCAAATGTTAGCCTGCGCATTGTTTACACCTGAAGGTTAAGGATGTTTGCGAACTTCTTTTTCTTCTTTTCCTAGCTTGTAAAAGGTTGCCTAGATCTTAATCAGTCTAAAGCAGTGTCACATTATAAGGAAAAACTTTTGTCTACATTTTGCCTCTTTCAGGGATACTTTACAAAATCATGGCTCTGGGGCTGGAGGCACCAGGAATATCTCCGGGACCAGCAAATTCCACGTGGAACTGGAACATGAACTGGCTGATCTGCACAAAAAGGATGCTGCGCTGTTGTTCACCTCCTGCTTTGTTGCCAATGACTCCACCCTCTTCACCTTGTCCAAGATGCTGCCTGGTATGCAGAAATATTTAACGTTTCTGAGAAACGCAAAACTTGTTTTACACCCCTGCGATTCTCACATTCCTCACTTGCTGTAAACAATTCCAGGCTGTGAGATATACTCGGATGCTGGAAACCATGCCTCAATGATCCAGGGTATCAGGAACAGTGGGGCCAAAAAATTCATTTTCCGCCACAATGATGTGGCCCATCTCAGAGAGCTGCTGGAGAAGGGAGATCCAACAAAACCGAAGATTGTTGCCTTTGAAACCGTTCATTCAATGGATGGTCAGTATAGGGTTTATATAATGATATAACAGGGTTTAGAAATGTTACTGCTTGCATAATTTTAAAGCAAATTTGACAGTTGTTTTTGAATATTTGTCTAACACAGGTGCTGTCTGTCCGCTGGAGGAAATGTGCGACCTGGCTCATGAGTTTGGAGCCATCACCTTTGTGGATGAGGTTCATGCGGTTGGCCTCTATGGTGCCAGAGGAGGGGGCATCGGAGACAGAGATGGCGTCATGCACAAGATGGATATCATCTCTGGGACACTAGGTCAGCATGACGATTATAAATACCTGCAATATCTTTATGTATACAAGCATGTATTTTTCATATTAATTTATGTATCGCTGCTCATGAGTGAAAACCTTGTATCTTTTTTTTTTTTTCAACTAATACCAAATCAATGATAAGCATGAGAGGAAGAAAACCTGAATACATCTAAGAACCACTAAGTCATTCAGGGGGAAAAAAAAAAAAAAACAGTTTTTCTAATACAGTATGGGGAAAAAAATGTTGGCTTTGGAGATGGGAGGTTTGCGCCCAACAGTGACGATATTAAAAAGCAAAGTACTGCCTTTTTAGAGTGGCTTCTGGCTCTCGGTGCCATTGTTACAGCAGATTAGACCCAAGCTGTGTCACCCAATATGCCTGAGAGTTTAAAGAAGCTGGAGCAGCTCTGTGCCGTTGTTGCTAGGAGACCATGGGCACTTGTGGCACTCTTATTGAATTACTCGGTGTCTGTTTGTGTCACTGTCAGGATGAAAGGACAGTTCTTTTCAGCTCTAGAGCTCCACAATTCATGTGCAGCTGCCATTTCAGGAAAATCTAGTTAAGAGGTTCAAGTAGAAGTGTTGAAGATTGACAGATCTTGGTTAGATGTTTTCAAGGAAATGATTTTTTATAAAAATGATGCAGCTTGTGTTCTCTTCCAGGCAAGGCCTTTGGTTGTGTAGGCGGCTACATTGCCAGTACCGCAGCCCTGATTGACACGGTGCGTTCCTATGCTGCTGGTTTTATCTTCACCACCTCTCTGCCACCAATGCTGCTAGCTGGAGCCAGGCAGTCCATCCAGGTTCTTAAATCAGAAGAGGGTCGTGCTCTGAGACGTAAACACCAGCGCAACGTTAAACTTCTCAGACGGATGCTGATGGACTCAGGGCTGCCGGTTGTACACTGCCCCAGTCACATCATCCCAATTCGGGTAATTTTTTTTAAATGATCACATTTTGAAAAAATGTATATTGGAAAAAATTGCATCAATTTGAAATGCTGGTGAAGCTCAATGGCCATTTTTTTTTTCATACTTTTTTGAAGGTGTCAAATGCTGAGAAAAACACTGAGGTGTGTGACATCATGATGAGTCGGCATAGCATCTATGTGCAGGCCATCAATTACCCCACTGTTGCCAGGGGAGATGAGTTGCTACGCATTGCCCCAACCCCTCACCACACCCCTGAGATGATGAAATATTTTGTTGGTAAGATGATGGAGTGGTCCTTCTAACATTTCACTTAGGATAAAATTTAAAGATTGTTGCGATTAAATGTGTATGTCATCGTATCTGCATGCCTGCTCTTTTCTTGTAAAAGTTATTACTGAAATTGGCTTCCTCTCACTAATAAGAGTAAGCCTAATCTTTCCTTTCTTATATTTTTCTCTTCATCAGAGAGGCTGGTGCAAACATGGAAGGAGGTTGGCCTGGAGCTGAAGCCGCACTCATCAGCTGAGTGTACGTTCTGCCAGCAGCCGTTGCACTTTGAGGTTATGAGCGAGCGGGAGAAGGCTTACTTCAGTGGTCTCAGCCATCTTGTCTCAGCCTGCGCCTAACACTACTCACTACTGCTGGCTTGAGATGGCACATATACACCCATTCCTCTGTCACTGTCATAGAATGTATTAATTATCTTTATCTTCACATATTATTTAAAATGGTCTATGTCCAGATGGTTTATATGTTCCAAATAAAACCTAAGAAACAAATTCTGTTTTGTGTTTTTAATCCAGTTTCATGAAGCAAACGTTAATATATCTTACAGTGTGAAAGTTCTTGCATACACACAAAACCTCATTCTGTTCTTTTTTTTTTTTTTTTAACTGAGTTATAGGTAGATTCACAATACACACTCTGTAAGTCAATGTTAAATCACCAAAGCTGATGATGCCGTTTTTTAAATTACAATATTATGCATTAAATGAAATCATTTAATTGTCGTGGCTTAATACTAATGCAATATAAAGGCAGATAGGTGATGTCACATTTGTACCTGATTGCTTTTTTTTTTTTTTCTCAAATACTACTAATGCAGGTTACAACAAATTTCTTTGGTCAGCAGATAAAAACACTACGTTACAGTATGCCACAGATGTCTTAGTTAAGTCACCCTCCACAGCATGCTGGTCACCATGTGAAGTAGGGGTAGTTCCCATCTCCGCTTCTGTGACCCCAGGCCACACAGCTACTGGGAAGGGGTGGGGGGTATTATTATTTTTGCTCCACTGGCCTACTTTGACTTAGGATGTAAAAAGTGGGACATTGACAGATTTTTTTTTTCCACCTGTTTGTCACCCACGACAGACAATACTATCAGTTTCTAATGCATGATGAGTTCCTATTAACACACTTGTGCTTGCTCAGTTAACCACTGTTGGTTGCTTGAAATGGTTTGAAGGAAAGGGGGCTTTAAGCCAATTGTGGTGTATATCTAAAAGTCATTTTAATATTTATTTTCTGAAAGGTATTTTAATTAATTTGCAAGCATGTGCATAGAGGGCAATAAAACAAAAAAAACACCAATATCAAACATCTTGCGGTGAAATCTATACTGACCGGTGGACCTACTAACCTACTTGCTTATAAATTCAGATGGCGATGGCATAAGATACAGCTGTGAGACCCACATCCGCTAAATCAAGGCAAGCTCGGTGATGGGCATGAACACAAACCGTTGTTCTTAAGTTCCATATAGGCCTCACCAGACTATCGGTTGTCACAGGCAGCTCATGTGTCAGCCTCACCGGAACAAAGACAAAAAAGGAATTTGTAAAGATCATTCTGTTTTATGAAGTTTCGTGCAAATCCCTTATACTACACCTGCTTATTAAACTGCAGGCCCCGACCTGCATGGACCAGCTGTAAATATTTGTATCCATTCCACTGTATTCGTCTCATAAAAAGAATTACTCTGAAAATAAAAGATGGAAACTTTTTTTTAGATGTTACTGAAAGTGTTATTGTTTCGTGTAAATGTAGGTTCCCTCCTTTTGAGCTGAACAGATCAAGAAACAAAGTGTATAGAAATTTAAACGTTTTCACATTTCTGTGTATCATATCTATATTAACATGCTTCAAAAATCAAGCAGAACGAAGTCGGCAGTGTAGGGATGGTTGGATGTCACAAGAGTTACTCTTGTACGAATTGCTAATAAAGCTTATTTCAGTAGCTTTTCTACATTAAAGATGGAAACAATAAGCTTTCGAATGAATATTCCCACTATAATATTAAACCATGAATTTGAACCAAGTGAGTTTTTGTCCATGTGCTATACGAGAAGTGAATTCTCAATAGAACTTGAACAATATCATTGAAAAAAAAAGAATTTTAACCTACTAGAAATATGCAGTACAGTGAATATTATCTATTTGTTCATTCACTTACCATTTATTTAATATGTACTGTATGTGTGTGTTGGATTGATTTAAAAATATTTAATTTATTATCCTGTACTTTCATTGCTTTTCTTCAGTGAAGAAGAGCTACACTTCAGAGTGGGAAAAGTATGCAGAAATTATACTGGAGTAAAAGTGGCATTAGCTACCTTATTAAATGAATTAGTCAAGTATACATAAGAGTTTGCCCCGACCAAGTATTGAGTGTGTACATGGACATACTTTTCAGTAGGCCAGCATTTCTATTAAAAATCCACTTTTTATAAAATTGATTTTATGTAATGTTCTGATTTTTTTTTTTTTTTTTTTTTTGTGAAACTGAAGTTTGGGTTTTCATTAGCTGTAGGCCATGATCATCAAAATTAAAAGAAATAAACACTTGAAATATATCACTCTGTGTGTAATGAATTTATACAATATATGAGTTTCACCTTTTGACTGAATTACTGAAATAAATTAACTTTTCAGTGATAGTCTAATTTATTGAGATGTACTTATAAGAAAAAATAGTCACAAAAAAATACGTAAGAGAAAGAAAATATCCACAAAAAATTCATAAGTTTGTAAGGGTTTCATTCATTCATCAGTCAGGAGCTTTAGGAGGGAATCCTAAACATCCTTCTAGAACAAAAATGTAAAAGCTGTAGTGTATATCCTGCCGTGACAGGAATCTATCAGTTTTCTAATAACAAATGTACACTACTCCATGCTGGTCAATGACAGATACAAGATAGACAAGGGCGAATGTGGAGATTATTTTGGTCAAAATGGTGTTTTACTGGTTAGTCCGCCCAGTAAGTGACACCTTGTGCCACAGTGAGATATGTCTGTGCTATTATTTTACTTTATGTTTTTTTTTTCCTGGATTTGAAGAGTTTGCCCTGTACAAACTAGTTCAGTCCATGACTAATGCTTCCAGTCACAATTTATGGTCAGTTTATTTGATCACATTTGTCATTTTTTATACATTGATCAAATCCATTCTCAAAATTACATTTTCTATTTTTTGTGACAGTCTTGAGCAATACAGTGTGTGAGGAATGTTTGCTCTGTCCCCATTTCCAGGGCTACGGTTTCCTGCTTGTCTGCCAAAATAACAAAGGTCAGAGAAAAGCAGGAACAATGAAACCCAGAGCAGACTCGCTCTGTGGGAAAGAGTCATACAGGCTCAGCTCCTTAGAAACTGACTCATAACAGTGTGGAAACTCCACAGTGGAAAACCAGACAGATATTTACTTGACTATTTCCTTCAAGGTAATGTGAGGCATAAAGGATCAGTTACCAATCTAAAGAGACTCTGTATCAGTAACATAAAATGAGTTTACAGGTATGAATTTAACCAGCTGAGATCCAGGTTAACTTTATTCAAACTGCCAAAGATTTAACTACCTCAAAAAAATGTGTATTTTCCAAGTTTTGCTGAACAAAACTTGTGACTAATAAATCATTATCATGTCATGTGGTACTATTGTGGGGGACCCAGTCAGTACGTTCTCTACTCAGACTGAATGGCACGGCAGGGGGAGATGTGTAAAAGCTGAGAAACGGATATGCAGGGCAGTCTGTGGTTTTCTCTTTAAGACCGCATGAAAATATGCATTCTCCTCCGGTCTGCATAATAATGTGCCGACAGGCTGGGTGACAAATGGAATTGTCATTGTAAATGTATGTACTGTATGTTAATGCAAACACCCCAGGTAGCGTGGTGAGTTGTATGGTATAAAAAGAGAGATGCCCATGACCTGGTTCGTGCTTCTTCTTCTTGTTGACTGATAGAGAGAGATTAATAAAGTCTGCTCTGCTCCAGCTACCCCCTCGCCTGCTCATTCCTCTCTCTACACTGGTGACCCTTGAAGCACAATGGCACGCGACGCAAACACCCCAAAGACGACCTGGACTGGAGGCACCAGCACCGCGTGCGCCATTTCGGTCAAACTCCCAGACTTTTGGCTACATGACCCAAAGTCTTGGTTCCTCCACATCAAGGCCCAGTTCGCGCTCCGAGGGGTGACGGCGGATGACACCAAATACTACTACATGGTTGCAGCACTGGACGCACGCACAACACAGCAGGTGGCGAGCCTGCTCCAACAGCCCCCAGCCCACAACAAATATGACGCTCTCAAAACCACACTGACCCGGCACTAGACGTTCTCGGACTGCGAGAGAATGGAGAGGCTCCTGACGTGCTCCGAGTTGGGAGACAGGTTGGTGGTCGAATTAATGGAGAAGATGTTGGCGTTGATGGGCACAGATGGCGGGCAGTTCCTCTTTGCCCACCTTTTCCTCCGGAACCTCCCAACAGCGGCCAGAGCGGTCCTTGCCAATTCGCCCCTGCTGGCCACCTGCAACTACTGGGCGCTAGCACAAGAGGCAGATTGGATTATCCTCACCACCAGAGCCTTCGCTGTGAACACAGTGGTGTCGGAACCCAGCGAGACGGCCAGCGGAGGCGAGGAGCCAGCGGCGGTGGCCGCAGCGGAGGCCAAAAAGCACCGGAGAGACACGCTCTGCTTCTACCACTGCCATTTTGGAGAAGACGCATACCGATGCATGCCACCATACCAACTCAAGCGCTCGGGAAATGCCAGGGCCGGCAGTCAGTAGCAGCTGCGACCGCCGGTGACACAAACAAGCTGCTCTATGTGACAGACTCACGCTCGGGGAGACGGTTCCTCATGGACTCCAGCTCCCAAAAGAGCCTCATCCTGCCATCCTACACAGACCGGCTGGCGGGAGCTAGCGGCCCCGAGTTGGCGGCCTCAAACAGCTCAGACATTAGACGTTTGGTGAGAGGACACTGACTATATCCTTGCACGGCCGTACATACCAATGGACATTCGTCATAGCGGCATGTAATGTCCCCATTTTGGGCGCTGATTTTTTGTGTGCACACGGACTATTAATCATTGTGGCTAACAGATGCCTGATTAACGCAATGTCTTTTGATTCTCTGCCCCGTACAGCTAGAGGAGCCGGGTCCACAACACTAGCCAACGTCACAGCTCCAGGGGGTAAGTTCCACACACTACTCACCCAGCGCCCACGGTTCCGACGTTTTCGGCGGCCGTCACTAAACACGGGGTGGAGCACTTCATTACCACCATGGGGCCGCCCGTTTTCGCACAACCTCAGCGCCTGGAGGCAGCTAAACTAGCCAGTGCGCGCAAGGAGTTTGCCAACTTGGAAAGGTTGGGCATTATCAGGCGCTCAAACAGCCCATGGACATTCCCGCTACATATGGTGCCTAAAGCCAAGGGATCGTGGCGAAGATTTCCGCAGATTAAACAACGCCACAGGGCACGATCGCTACCCAATCCCCCATATTCAGGATTTTTCCGTCCACCTCACCGGGGCACGCATTTTTTCCAAGACAGACCTGGTCCGCGGTTACCACCAGGTCCCAGTGCGCGCGGAGGACATACCCAAAACAGCAGTAATAACCCCGTTTGGTCTTTTTGAGTTCTTACGCATACCTTTCGGGTTAAAAGGCGTGGCGCAGACATTCCAACACATAATGGATGCAGTGCTGCGCAATCTGCCATTTGTGTTTATATACCTGGACGACATCCTGGTAGCCAGCGCATCCGAGGACGAACATGTAGCCCACCTCAGGACGGTTTTCCAGAGATTAGGGCTGCACGGTGGCGCAGTGGTTAGCACTGCGGCAGCACAGTTTACCCTTGGCCGGGGGATTGTGGGGATCGTGGGATCGTGGGTTCGATCCCAGCCCCCGACCAACAGTGATCTGTGTGGAGTTTGCATGTTCTCCCCGTGTTGCGTGGGTTTACTCCGGGATTTCTCCGGTTTCCTCCCACATGCCAAAAACATGCATGTTAGGTTAATTGGCTGTTCTAAATTGTCCCTAGATATCTGTTTCCTATAGGCCCTTAGAATAGAGGGTTAGTATTAATGAAAGCGCTTTGAGTGGTCTTTGTGACTAGAAAAGCGCTATATAAGTGCAGGTTAGTTAGTTAATTAGTTAGTTAGTTAGTTAGATTGGAGGAGCATGGGTTAATAATCAACCCGGCGAAGTGCCAGTTCGGGGTTATGGGAATCGATTTTTTGGGCCACTGCATCTCACCGGAGGGCACTATACCCTTACCGGACAAAATGCACGCAGTGGCAGATTTTCCCAGGCCTCACACGGTCAGGGCACTGCAGGAGTTTTTGGGGATGGTTAACTTCTACAACTGTTTCCTCCCCCACGCAGCCCAGCTCATGCAGCCATTGTACGCTACGCTTAAGAAACGGAAACTGGCGGACAGAGTCGACTGGAATCCTGAGTGAGAGCAGGCATTTTCCGAGGTCAAAACAGCTCTAGCGAACGCCCCACTACTGGCGCACCCGGACCCGGCGGCTCGGATAGCGCTCACTACCGACGCATCAGACGTGGCCATAGGGGCTGTCGCCAGTTCTTGGCAGCTGCTCGCCTTTTTTTTAGCAGGTCTTTGCACGACAATGAGCGTAAATACAGCACGTTCGACAGGGAGTTACTGGCCATACACCACTTCCAGTTCTGGCTGGAAGGACGCACCTTCACTGCATTTGTGGACCACAAGCCGCTAACGTACGCTATGGCCAAGGTTTCGGAACCATGGTCGGCCCGGCAGCAAAGACAGCTGGCCACGATCTCGGAGTTTACTACCGACATTCAGCATGGGGCCAGTAAACTCAACGTGGTGGCAGACTGCCTCTTGCACGCATTAGTGGCCCCAGTCTACGTAGGGATTGATTACACGGCCATGGCCGCCGAGCAGATCGGCGATGCGGACATTTGCGGACTCCAGTCTGGACCAACAGGGTCAAGGCTGGAGAGCAGAGTACTGCAAGACGGGGGGCCCCCCTAATCTGTGACGTCTCCACAGGCCGCCCGCACCCGGTGGCCCCACGCGCTTGGCGCCGCCGCGTTTTTTTGTCGGTTCACTCCCTGGTGCACCCAGGAGTGCGCACATCAGTCAAAATGGTGAGAGCAAAGTTCGTCTGGCCGAGCCTGCGCAAACAGGTGAAAGAATGGGCTGCAGCCTGCGTGCCAACGAGCCAAGGTGCACAGGCACACAAAGGCCCCCCTTGAGCCGTTCCATGTCCTGGCTAAGGGGTTCGACCACATTCACGTGGACCTCGTGGGCCCCCTCCCGCCATCGCAGGGGTTCACGCACCTCCTGACAGTGGTGGACCGCACCACGCGCTGGCCCAAGGTGGTCCCGCTAGCTTCCACTGCGTCCGCAGAAGTTGCATGCACTTTTTTGACGGCATGGGTGGCACGCTTCGGCGCCCCTTCGGATATCACGTCCGACAGGGGCCCGCAGTTCGTTTCCAACCTCTGGTCCACAATGGTCCGGAGCCTGGGCATCACAATTCACACCCACAACCGGTGGACCGGTTGCCGTGGGTTCTATTAGGGTTGCGTTCAGCACTGAAGGAGGATTTGGCGGCCTCCCCAGCAGAGCTTGTTTTTCCCAGCCGCTGCGGCTCCCCAGAGAATTTTTGCCGGACAACCCCACGCCGAACACCGATCCATCTCCTGCCTCCACTACATAGCGCAGAGGCAGGGACGGTACCCGGCCCGGCCCACCACTGTTTTCCCCGCGTTTTCATGCCAAGGACCTTGAAGGACGCGTCGTTCATGTTTGTCAGGCACGATGCCCACCGGACCCCGTTGCGCCTCCCCTACGACAGCCCATTCAGAGTGCTGGAACCGGGGAGAAACATTTTGTGGTAGACTTGGGGGGACGCAGAGAAACAATCTGTATAGACAGGCTTAAGCCCGCCTTCGTATTAGCAGACGAGCAGGTGGTGTTGGCCTGAGCTCCTTGGTGGGGACGACTCCCACTGAGAACTCCCCAGGTAAATGACTCGTCAGCTCAGTCACAATGGCATGCTGAAGATGTCCCCCCCCCCCCACAAATGTCCCCCCACAGACGGATGCACCTCCAGGAGCGCCCCACCGGCACAGCAGTGCCTTGGAGCCGGCAACCCCCCTGTTACAGCCGCTACGGATGGCGGCTGAGATTGAATGGCACGGCAGGGGGAGATGTGTAAAAGCTGAGAAACGGATATGCAGGGAAGTCTGTGGTTTTCTTTTTAAGACGGCATGATAATATGCATTCTCCTCCAGTCTGCATAATAATGCACCGACAGGCTGGGTGACAAAGGGAATTGTCATTGTAAATGTATGTATGTTAATGCAAACACCCCAGGTAGCGTGGCGAGTTGTATGGTATAAAAAGAGAGATGCCCGCGACCTGGTTCGTGCTTCTTCTTCTTGTTGACTGATGATAGAGAGAGATTAATAAAGTCTGCTCTGCTCCAGCTACCGCCTCGCCTGCTCATTCCTCTCTCTACACCAGGGGTGTCCAACCTGGGGCTCCTGGAGCGTTCAGTTTTCTGTGGGAAATTTTCTAATTTCACTTCTTAATTGGTCCAAAGATTTGCAAATAATTTGTCATTGATGTGCATGTGTTCTGTAGGCACCCATGCACAACAACAGCAAATTATTTGCAAATTCGTTTCCTGGAATTCCTGGAATTCGACATTCCAGGAGCCCCAGGTTGGAGACCCCTGCTCTACACTATAACATATTTGGATGGATAAGAGCCTTCTTGAAAAACAGGAAACAGCACATGATAGTGAATGGTGTATCTTTAGATTGGAAGGATGTGCTGAGTAGGAATCCCAAAGGCTCAGTGTAGGAACCAGTTCTGTTTGTTCTCTACAACAGCATATTCCTAGAAACAGTAAGTGACTGTGGGATGTTCCTCTATGCAGATGGTACCACAGTGTTTAGAGAGGTCAAGAGGAAGGAAGACTGTGATGTTATGTATGAGAAAAGGAGTCGGAGTTTCTCTTGTCATGCAGCAAATCCCACACTTTATTATGGAGAACAGAACTATATACAAGTGGCCGTGCCCACCTGACGTCACACTGTAGGAGGGTACGGCAGCACACACACACTCCACACAACATTCCCCTCCCCCTTACAAAAGTGCACACACAATCGAGACCCTCCCCAATTTAGGACCCAAATCATGCACTAAGAAAACAGAATAATGAACTGTCATAAAACGACCTACCACATTCACACGAAACAACTAAAATCGGACTGTGTCTGTCAGAATAAGTAAAATAATCCCATATCATACATACTCACATGCACACCAGGAGAATATGTACACATTTACATTGCAGTGTTTATGTGACGCCAATGTCCATTGGCAGCCAGAGGTAAAACCGGCCCGGGGGCCCAGGACAGCCCTAAAGCATGCACGCCCCTGGCCGCTGAAGATAAGACTGGCTCGGAGGCCCTGGGCAGCCCCACGACATGTGTGCCCCTGGCCGGCGTCTGCCTCCGGGATCAAAACCGACCTCTCCTACAAAAATGTCTCCTCTCACCACCGACTGCCTCACTCTTCAGGACCCGCAGTGCTGCTGTCTGGCACGCCGTCCCTCCGTGATCGTCAGTCCACTCCCGACTGCTTTCCACACCACTGCAGCTGCCATCATTGCCCCGAACACTCCGGCCCCCTGTGGCCACACTCCGTGGAAAACCGAAGCTCGCTCGTTAATGCCGCTCTCTGCCTCGGGCACCTCACCATAATGCCCAGCACCCTCATCCAGGATGCGTTGAGCTCCAGCACTGAGGCCCTGCCCAACCTCCGTGGCGCAGGGCTGTCGCTGCTCTCTCCCAGGACTCCCAGCGTCAGTCCCGTCGGCGTCACTCATTGATCCAGGCACCTCGCCGCCGCTCCCACCACCCTCGTCCCAGGCGCTCCACTGTGCAGTTTTCGTGCCCGGTTATCACTGCTCTCCTCCAGTGCTCTCAGCATCACTCTCGTCAGCTTCACTCTTGTCAGCATCACTCTCTGACCCAGGTGCTTCGTTGCTGCTCCCAGCACCCTCGTCCCAGGCACTCCGCTGCGTCATCTCCATGGCCGGCTATAGCTGCTCTCTCTCAGGGCTCTCAGCTTTGCTCTTGTCAGCGTCACTCTCCGACCCAGGCGCTTCGTCGCTGCTCTCAGCACCCTCGTCCCAGGCGCTCTGCTGCGTCGTCTCCATGCCCAGCGATCGCTGCTCTCTCCCGGGGTTCTCTTACTTACTTACTTATCTTACTTATCCTCTTCATTCTTCGTAGGTCATAGACCTATTACTGACTTTCACTTGTTACATCTCACTGGCTAACATAGAAAAAGAGAGCTTTACTGTCAAGAAATGGAAAACTAATAAATACTAATAAAAGTGCTCCAGGGAGTACTGGTGTGCAGGCCAATGGGCATCAAGTCTGTTCTTCAACGTATTCACTGTTGGAGCAGTCACAACATCCTCTGGCAGTCTATTCCAGGTTTCAATAACTCTATTGGAAAAAAAAATTCTGTCGCCTGCTCTTGCAGCATTTTAATTTATTTTTTTTTACTTCAAACTATGTCCTCTGGTGAACACGGGGCTATCATCTAGCTCCAAAGAACAGGGATCACCCAGGTGAAATGCCATGAAGGTACTTATATACTGCATTGATGTCTCCCCAAGCACGTCAATACTGCAGTGTTGGAAGCTTCAGTTCACGTAGCCTATCAGTATATGCTAGATGCTGAAGTCCTGGGACCTGCTTTGTTGCACGTCTTTGAATGCCCTCTAAAAGTTTTGCTTGCCTAACATATATAGGAAAAACAACTGTATTACAGTACTCCAGATGAGTCCTGACAAATAAATTGTACAGTGTGCTAAAAGTCTCTTTATCTAAGAATGTGAACGATCATCTTATCAGTCCCAGCTGCTGATTGGCTTTATTCACTTGCTTCTCTACATGGATTTCAAACTTGATTATCCATCCATACTCCCAATTCTTTCTCTTCCTGAGTTTCCTCTAGGGTAACTTCACCTAATCTATCTTCTCAGCCTGCATGTTCCCGCTCTCCCACTGCCCAGCCTCCAGCTGTGGGAATGATTCCTGTCGCTGCTCTCCCTCTCTGCTGTCGTCACTCACTGCGCAGTCAAACTCACCAGCGCTATGGTCCTGTACCTTGCTGAGCTCCTTGGCTGTCCCACCATCTTCAGTGACCAGGGACTCCTCCACTTGCGGCCCTGGTCCCACCTCGATGCCTAGCTGGTAGCCTGGAACTTGCTTTTGGCACGCAGTTAGCTTTGTGGCTAACTTGCCCATAGACACTGAGTGGGCCATTAGCTTCTCCAAGCTAACTAGCCTAGCTCCATTTGGCGCCAACACTCCCGCCACCCACAGCTTCGTGGTCCTCGTCTGCTCAATGAAGTACTCGGCCAGCCACTCAACAGCATCCGCATAACACTCCGTTTCGCCCAACGTACCGAGAATTCTTCGGCCTTCCGCACCGAGATGGTGGGCCAGAAGTGCTTGTCTTCGTCTCCTGTCGAGTCTACTTAGGCCCAGCGCCCCGGTATAATCCTCAAACATGGCCATCCACTTAGGCCACAGGATCACTGGCTCTCTTGTGTACTCCAGAAACGGTAGCAGGGTTGGAGGTAACTCATACACTCCCATGGTTTATTCTCGTTGCCAAAATGTTATGTATGAGAAAAGGAGTCGGAGTCTCTCTTGTCATTCAGCGAATCCCACATTTTATTATGGAGAGCAGAACTATATACAAGTGGCCATGCCCGCCTGACGTCACACTGTGGGCGGGTACAGCAGCACACACACACTCCACACATGTGACATTCTAGAAAGGCTCAGATGACATGCTTTAATGGACTAGTCAGTCATCACTGAAATTCCACCCAGAAAAGTGTGGCACCATGCACACTGGAAAATTAAAACTACCAGCCAGAGTACACAAGGTGGGTCCAGATAAACACAAATTCAGGTCTGTCCCAGAGGAAATAGATGTAGGTGTCATAATAGACAGTAAGTTATCAGATTTTAGTCGTATGTCTACAAAGGTAACTCTGTGATGGGTTTTATAAGAAGAACTTATGCTCATCTTGATGAAGAGAACTTCCTGCTATTGTAAGCATTAGTCAGACCTCATCTTGAGTACGCCAACCAAGTTTGGGCCCCATGTCTCAAGAAGGCTATCACAGCCATAGAAGATGTCCAGCAACAGGCTGCAAAACTTGATTCTGGACTCACAGACTATCATACCCTGAAAGACTTGCACATCTGAAACTCCATACACTCCAGTACAGATGCTTAATAAGACAGAAATGTATAAAATTACTCATGGAAGAAGTTGTGCTGGAACCCTTTGTGGATTTATTTGAAAGAAAGCTCAGTAAATAAATCATTAGAGTATGAGCCAGGAAAACTGAATCCAGAAGTGGATATTCCCATCACCAGAAGTGGTACGCACACAACCATACTTCAGGGTGATGAGTCAACTCTGACGTTAGCGGCTACGCATCTGCAGTCAGAAGAGGATCTGAGTGTAACTGTGACTGAGTGTGTGCATTTTAACCCTCTATGATCTAAATCACAATCAACAAGTATGCCAACGCTAACCCTGTGATGTTTTAAGTTCTGCAAATTTTCTCCTATGTCTTGATAAGCAATAGTGAGAGAAAATAATATCAGTAAACAAACATATTTTTTTCTATATTCAAAATATGAGATAAAGGTTAGGTCAGGGTTTCCAGTCATGCACAGGACCTCCATGGCACATGATTGGGCACCCCTGGCCTGGGTTAGATCAAACCACAACTGTTAAAGTAACAATGGGCAATATGTGCCATGGCCAAGACCCTACAGGTTTTCTTTCCAGTCAGCCTCTTTGACATGTGATTCCACTGAATCTCTTCCCTGCTTATCAGTGAAAACTAATGATTTAGTGATTAGCTAGAAACAAAACTTGCAGGGTCTTTACCCTCCAAGCCACATAGTTGCCTTTCCTTGCCTTAAAGTCTTCATTATCAGAAGGTTATACCAGTGACACAACTAATCAGGGGCACACATACACATACTGTATTTGTCGATCACTAATCAAAGCCGGTTACAGAAACTAGTTCTTCCACTGATTACTGGGTAATTGTCATTTGACTAGTTTACTTGCTAAAATGTATAATGTAACCTGCTGAATGACACATAGTATGGACTTGTCACTGGGTGGAAGTATTTTATTGTGTTTTGGGGGTTTTATGTGGTTTTTAAGTTTATGTAGCATTTTTATTTATAGTTTGCATGTTTTGCTGTTTTTATATTTAATCAGTGTATTTTTAAATTGGAAATGTTGTCTACTTCCACTCTGTGCTTCCCCTAATTACTAATCAGCAGCACCTGTGCAGGCGAGAGACAGCAAGAGGCAGAGTGAGGAGCTCTGCCTTTGCTGTAAGTATCTGGTTCCCAGATAGCAGCACCCCTGTTATGACCCGAGCGCCGATCTCGTCCGCACTCGGGCTATGCATCATCTCTGCCGGCCTTGACAGCTGTGGATTACATTCTGGCTCCACCGGGCTCTTATTGTGACAGCGCTCGGTGGGGTTTCAGGCTGTCAAGGTCGATCAGCTGTTCGGCATCACAGCTCGTTAGCTGCCGGCTTTATTAGCGGGCGCTGACAGCTGGTTGATGCTGGAGTATCGTCAAACATCCGTCAATCATCCCTGGTCCTCGTTCATGTCAGGTTCGTACTTATTCTTGTTCACGTCATAGTTAAGGTCGTAGCGGCTGGGGTTAGCCCTACGATCTCTCATATTCTGGAATATGTGTTCATGTCATAGTTTAGGTCGTAGTGGCTGGGGTTAGCCTTACGATCCCTTGTATTCTGTAGTGTGTGTTTTGCCCTCAGCGGCTCACAGCCTTGTGTCTCGTCTTGTCTTGTTAATAAAACATCAAATGCAAAACTCACTGGCGACTTTTGGCGTCTTATGGTGGCCCGCAAGGGTCACCGCATGACAGTATACTCCAGCCAAGACGCCACACCGAGACGCCTTTTCACCGTGAGTTTTTGCTTAATTGGACGTTTGTTCTTCCCTGTCTGGGTAACTGCGTGCTGGGAGAATGCCATCGCGGAGGGGCCCCGCTCGGAGTCGGGACTACGAGCTGGCGGAGGCTTTGGAATACGTGGACTAAACGTTTATCGCTGCCTCCCTCCTCGACTACCACAGCGACGTACGCTGGTACCTGCACTGCGCTGAGGATGTCCTTAATCATCTCCCCCGCTACGTCGACCACCCTTAAGTCGGCGCAAGGAGTTATGACATCGCCGCACAGAGCTAGATACTCTGTGGGCTGGAGGTGGACTACGGAAGGAAGCAGAGGAGGAGGCATCCTCGCTCCCCGCGTTGGGAGACCGTTCCTGCCCCTGATCCGGTCCAGGAGTTCTCGCCATCTGGGGGCTGTCGAAGACGTCGGCGCTACAGCCAAGGTAAACCTCAGCAGAATCCCCGGCTGGACCCGCTGCCGGTGAAGCCCGTCAGCAGACCTCCAAGCGCGGCTCCACCTCGTCCTTCCAGGGGCCCCTCTGTCGCCATCCAGCGGGGAGAGGGAGAAACTACGTCCCCTACAGCAGGCACCATTCTCCCTCCGGAAGAAAGACAAGTGCAAGTTCGTTCTTTACACCATAATTGTAACCTGCCTTGTCTGACTCCTGGAGGCGGAGTTTGGGGTTCGCAGCCCCCCGAGCTCCCGCCACCTGCTGTAATTATAATAACCAAACCTGCTGCTTCTGTGTCTCCCTCTGCTGAGGGGTCCGCGATGCCAGGTCTACGTCGCGGGGTGAGGAGGGGGCCTGCGGTGCTGGAAAGCCTGGATCCGGCCCTGCAGCCACGTCGTGGACAGAGGAGAAGAGCGGACTGCAGCCCGGAACCTGTGCCGACGATGAAGCGTCCCCGGGTCTCCTCGCCGGAGCAGTCCGAGCCAGTGGGTCGAGGGTCCCCTGCCTCCATGCCACACGGGTCATCGGCGTGGGCATCAGCACAAGAGGAACCTCAGGCTGCGAAACCCATCTTGCCAGCTGTGGAGCCCGACGCAGCTGAGTTGGAGCCTGCGCACGAACTTCTTTGCCCTGAGCCTGGATCGACGGAGTCCTGGATGGCAACAGAACCTGAGTGCAGGCAAGTGCTCCCTCTTGTGTCTCTGTCCCCTGTGTTGGAGCATTTTTGCCTGCCTCTCGGGGAGGCGAGCGAGGAGCAGCCGCCTGCTGCGCCCAAACTCATCTCGCTGGGTTCTGTTGCTGCCGGTGACACTGATCCCGGTTTTTCTCTGTGTTCTGAGCCTCCTTGCAGCGTCACCGGCGCGGAGCCAGTCGGGGCCGCCGAGTTGGAGGTTCCAGGTTCGGGGGTGGAGGTCGTCAGCAGAGCTGCACCGATCCGGTCGGGGTCCGTTGTGGAGGCTGCTGTGGCCCAATCGGGGTCTGACGTGGGTGCGCCCGAGACCCAATCGGGGTCCTTCGTGGGAGCTGCTTTGGCCCAATCGGGGTCCGACGTGGGTGCACCCGAGGCCCAATCAGGGTCCACCGCAGGTACTGTTCTGGCCCAATCGGAGTCCGACGTGGGTGCAGCCGGGACCCAATCGGGGTCCAGCGGAGGTGCAGCTCTGGTGTGGTCCACGGATGGTGGAGTAGCTGCAGACCCTTCGCCACCTGACCCAGTTCGGGCTCATTCTTGCCTTCTGTCCCCTCTTCTGAGTCATCGCCCCTGCGCATCATCGCTGGGGACCGTGGGGGTCCCTTTTCGCTCGCCCCAACTCTCCCGTGTTTTGTCCTCGCCAGGGAGGCCGCCGCGGGCTGTTTTTCCCCGGTACTGGTGGCTGAGAGATGCGGGTCGGCCGCCTGAGGAACTGTTTCGCCGGTTCGGTGCCTCGGGTCGGCCACCCGACTTCTTGTGTGTTTCACTGGGCGATCTGGTTTGGCCACCAGAGGAGTGGACTTTCTGGGCCTGGGACTGTGGTAAGCCGCCCGGTCATGTTCCGCCCCCTATGACCACCCGTCGGCCATTGGACGCGGGGAGACCGCCTGAACTGTTCCTGTGGCGCTTGGTCCCCGCCGCTCGGCATGAACTGTCGGGGGGGGGGGGGGGTAGAGGTCATTCCTTTGTGGTAGTCTAGCCCTGAAATTGTTCTGGGTTTTTTTCTGTCCTGTGTTGTATTTGCGTTTTGACCGGAGAATGTGGTATTTTTGTTTACAGTGCTAACCACTGCACCACCGGGCAGCACGGTGGTGCAGTGGTTAGCACTGTTGCCTTACAGCTAGAAGGTTCCTGGTTCGAATCCCCAGGCTGGCAGGGGTTGGAACCTTTCTGTGTGGAGTTTGCATGTTCTCCCTGTGCTGCGTGGGTTTACTCCGGGGGCTCCGGTTTTCTCCCACACAATCCAAAGACATGCATGTTAGGTTAATTGGCTGTTCTAAATTGTCCCTAGATATCTGTTTCCTATAGGCCCTTAGAATAGAGGGTTAGTACTAGTGGAAAGCGCTTTGAGTGGTCTTTGTGACTAGAAAAGCGCTATATAAGTGCAGGGTAGTTAGTTAGTTAGTTTTTGTGCCTGAGTATTGTGTTTCATGTATTTTGGAATGTAGTCTAGCCCTGTAATTGTTCTGTGTTTTTTTTTCTCTCTCTCTTCTCTGTCCTGTGTTGTATTTGCCTCTTGACATGAGAGTGAGGTATTTTTTGTTTTCGTGCCTGGGTAATGGCATTTCATGTATTTTGGAATGTATTTTGGAATGTATTTTGGAATGACCTAGTCTAGTCCTGTAATTGTTCTGTTCTTTTCACTGTCATGTGTTTTGTTTCTTGTAGTTGCCATTTGTGCATTTTGGGAGTTTTGATTTGTCATCATGTTCTGTACTGTAGGGAGGTTTTTTTTTCTCTTTTCTGTTATTTCGTGTCGGTGTGACTGTTCCATATATTTTTTGAGTCGTTTTTTTTTTTTTTCTGTCTGTGCTCTGGTTTTTGATCTGTGGTTTGATCCTCTCCTGCCCCATCCGCCCACCCTGGAGGGGGTGGTGGTGGGGGGATTGGATGTCTATGGGCGTTCTGGAGCCCGCCCTCAGAGGGAGGGTACTGTTATGACCCGAGCGCCAATCTCGTCCGCACTCGGGCTATGCATCATCTCTGCCGGCCTTGACAGCTGTGGATTACATTCTGGCTCCACCGGGCTCTTATTGTGACAGCACACTCGGTGGGGTTTCAGGCTGTCAAGGTTGATCAGCTGTTCGGCATCACAGCTCATTAGCTGCCGGTGCGGCAACATGAAATAAAGCGGCGTTGTTGGAGGTTTTAAGTAGAGTTTATTATATCATACCGCCGTCGCGGGATCCCCTCTCCAGCCCAAGTGTGTGCAGGCTGGATGGGGATCCTCTGGCTCTCAGAGAAGGAGAGGAGAGGTGGACACGTGTGTGTCCTACAGCAGAGGTTGAGAGATAGAGGAGGTGTTACAGAACCTGTGCAGTATTTATACCCAACTCAAACAATACATCAAAGCAGGTCTGATCAAAGGGACTGCAGAACAGGCATGAGATATTTGCATTTGTGAGACACAGACAGGATGCATGAACACAACGCATGGGTGGCACATTAACCTCACAGCAGTGAAATGCATAAATGGCTGATTAGATCACAGCATGCAGCGGAAAAAACCAGGAGTAGCGAGCTGTCCGTCCTTAGTCTGTTTGTGGGGGTTTTCCCAAACCGCCACAGCTCCCCCCCAGAGGGCTCGGCAGGTGGTCGAGACCTCGATAGTGCAGCTTGGGCAGCGAGCAGGGAAAAGCTCTGCGCAGGAGGGGGTGGAGGGGGGTGGGGGTAGTAAAAGCCGGCCGGAGACGATGAGAAGTCTGGGCCGCGCAAAAAATTGCTTGCTGCTCCGCGACGTCGAGGGGTTGTCCCGTTGCGCGTGCGGAGATCACAAGAAGAAAAATTAGTCACTGGCTCCTCTCGCGATTAAGTCCTGCAAGGATTAATAGCGGCCATGAAGAAAAGACGAGGCTGCGTGGCGGCTGTGATGAGAACAGAGGGACTGGCGTGTTGGCTTTAGGTGCGGGCACAATCTTAAAGCGCTCGGGAACCGCAAACCGCTGAATTCCCTATGTGTGCCGTGGCTGAGACTGTTAACAAATCCTTCGAGCATGCTGCATGCGTGCCTCAGGTGAGCGAGCAGCCCTGAAGGGCAGCGGCGAAGGAGAAGGCAGTCTGTGGAGCCGTATGTGTCCCGTGCGTGGTGCGCCGTGCCCGTGACTCCCCGGTGCGTGTGCCGGGGTCCCGTGCGTGGGTGGGCCGCTGGAGAGGAGAACCAGGGTCAGGGAGCTTGCTGGAGATCATCCCTGTTGTCTGTTGGAGCGGTGAAGGAAAGTAGACGCTCTGTCACTCGCTCGGCCATGGTGCGTTCAGGTCCACGTGTGCTCTGTCGGCCATGGGGATCGCCGTCGTGGAGAGGGGACGAGGTGCATGCGCTCACGGTGTGGAGGAGCTGTGAGCGCGGCCGGTCCAGCGTGGATGTGCCGATCTAGGCGTGCAGATCTCACCATGAAACGTTGCTGCGGCTTTCCCGGTCGTGGGTGGTCTCCGGAGAGTTTCAACCTGGAAACTCTGCGTCGAAATCTCCCTGAAGCAGAAGGGAGCTGTTGCGTTCGCTTGTCGTCGGAGAATCACCGCCGGGTGTTGCGTTCGCTGGCAGCGTGTTCGTTTCAGCGTCGGGTCACCAGTGTGGCGGCATGAAATAAGGCGGCGTTGTTGGAGGTTTTAAGTAGAGTTTATTATATCATACCGCCATCGCGGGATCCCCTCTCCAGCCCAAGTGTGTGCAGGCTGGATGGGGATCCTCTGGCTCTCAGAGAAGGAGAGGAGAGGTGGACACGTGTGTGTCCTACAGCAGAGGTTGAGAGATAGAGGAGGTGTTACAGAACCTGTGCAGTATTTATACCCAACTCAAACAATACATCAAAGCAGGTCTGATCAAAGGGACTGCAGAACAGGCATGAGATATTTGCATTTGTGAGACACAGACAGGATGCATGAACACAACGCATGGGTGGCACATTAACCTCACAGCAGTGAAATGCATAAATGGCTGATTAGATCACAGCATGCAGCGGAAAAAACCAGGAGTAGCAAGCTGTCCGTCCTTAGTCTGTTTGTGGGGGTTTTCCCAAACCGCCACACCGGCTTTATTAGCGGGCGCTGACAGCTGGTTGATGCTGGAGTATCATCAAACATCCGTCAATCATCCCTGGTCCTCGTTCATGTCAGGTTCGTGCTTATTCTTGTTCACGTCATAGTTAAGGTCGTAGCGGCTGGGGTTAGCCCTACGATCTCTCGTATTCTGGAATGTGTGTTCATGTCATAGTTTAGGTCGTAGTGGCTGGGGTTAGCCCTACGATCCCTTGTATTCTGTAGTGTGTGTTTTGCCCCCAGCGGCTCACAGCCTTGTGTCTCGTCTTGTCTTGTTAATAAAACATCAAATGCAAAACTCACTGGCGACTTTTGGCGTCTTATGGTGGCCCGCGAGGGTCACCGCATGACATCCCCATGATGATGATGATGATGATGTTGACGATAAAAATATGGATATACTGCTGGCAAGCGTCTTCCCCTGTACAGGTTTCCTGAGGGCGTCAGTGTCGTGGTAGCAGATGGAGCCTGGCCTGGAAGAGAGGACCCTCCTCCTCAGCTTTTATGGACTTTCATTTGTTTTGGCCCCCTTTTAGTTTTAGTTTAGGTTCTTTTAGTTAGGATTGTACTCTAATTTTAGCTTATTTTAATATAATTTGAATTACTTTTTAGCTTAGCTTTTTATTTAAGTGGGAATTTTTTTGTACATAGTTTAGGTAAATAAATTCGTCCTCATTTTAAAGTTCTTTTAAAATCATCTTTAAAAGATTCCTTTCAAAGGTTCTTCAACACCAGGTGAAGTCTACCTGTGACTTCACCTGATTTTAAAGAACCTTGTTTATGATGTTTAACTATTTCTCGACCTATGTTACAAACTGCGTAACATAAAGTACTAATAAGTGTTTTAAAAATGTACAGGACAATTTTCACATAGCCCAATAAACATCTAAAGGGCTGTAATTTGTTATATTTGATAAATTAAAGAGTTGGTGCTTGCATAAAGCAGCTTTTGGTACTGGAAACGATTTCCAGAAAATGTCTCCCATTGCTGAGTAAATTTTCCCAGCTTCTCATTCACATTGAAGTTGACAAATACTAAATCTCACTGTTGGTTCTGTGTTAATTCCCTTTTTTACTTTCAATTCTTTAACTAAAATGACAAATTATGTACAGTGGCGTGAAAAAGTGTTTGCCCCCTTTCGATTTCTCATTTTTTTGTATGCTTGTCACACTTAAATGTTTCAGATCATCAAGCAAATTTAAATATTAGACAAAGATAACACAAGTAAACACAAAATGTCATTTTTAAATGAAAGTGTTTATTATCAAGGAAGAAAAAAAATCCAAACCTACATGGCCCTGTGTGACAAAGTGATTGGCCCCTAAACCTACTAACTGGTTGGGGCACCCTTAGCAGCAATAACTGCAATCAAGCATTTGCGATAACTGGCAATGAGTCTTTTACAGTACTGTGGAGGAATTTTGGCCCACCCATCTTTGCAGAATTGTTGTAATTCAGCCATATTGAAGCGTTTTGGAGCATGAACCACCTTTTTAAGGTCATGCCACAGCATCTCAGTCGGATTCAGGTCAGGGCTTTGACTAGGCATCTCCAAAGTCTTCATTTTGTATTTCTTAAAGCCATTCAGAGGTGGACTTGCTGGTGTGTTTTGGATCATTATCCTGCTGCATAACCCAAGTGCACTTCAGCTTGAGGTCACAAACAGATGGCCGGACATTCTCCTTCAGGATTTTTTGTTAGAGAGCAGAATTCATGGTTCCTTTTACCACAGCAAGTCTTCCAGGTCCTGATACAGCAAAACAGCCCCAGACCATCACACTACCACCACCATATTTTACTGTTGGTATGACATTCCTTTTCTGAAATGCTGTGTTACTTTTACGCCGGATGTAATGGGACACACACCTTCCAAAAAGTTCGACTTTTGTCTCGTCAGTCCACAGAGTATTTGCCCAAAAGTCTTGGGGATCATCAAGATGTTTTCTGGCAAAACTGAGATGAGCCTTTATGTTCTTTTTTCGCTCAGCAGTGGTTTTCGTCTTGGAACTCTGCCATGCAGGCCATTTTTGCCCAGTGTCTTTCTTATGGTGGACTCATGAACATTGGCCTTAACTAAGGCAAGTGAGGCCTGCAGTTCTTTGGATGTTGTTGTGGGCTCTTTTGTGACCTCTTGGATGAGTCGTAGCTGCGCTCTTGGGGTAATTTTGTCAGCCAGCCAGTCCTGGGAAGGTTCATCACTGTCCCATGTTGTCGCAATTTGTGGAACTGTGGTTAGCTGGAGTCCCAAAGCTTTAGAAATGGCTTTATAACCTTTTCCAGACTGATAGCTGTCAATTACTTTGTTTTTCATTTGTTCCTGAATTTCTTTGGATCGCAGCATGATGTCTAACTAGGACGTCAAATGCCTGACAAACCCTGGGGGCGGCAGCTGGACCTAGCGCCCCACAAGAACCACAGGAGCCAGGAGGCGACGTCTCTCTGCGAAGGGTAGCCGACCAGCAAGAACCTCCAGCAGTGCCCAGTGATGCTTGCCGAGCTCCGATGAAGACAAGGAACCCTCGGCAACCTCAGGCGTAGCAGCGCCTGCAGCAGCCCTGGACTGGGGCATGGCAGCACCCGTGGCGGCCCCGGACGGGAGCACAGCTGCACACACTGCGGCCCTGGACTGGAGCACAGCTGCACCCACGGCGGCCCTGGGCAGGGCCAAAGCTGCCCCCATGGCGGCCCCGGGCTGGGGCATAGCTGGACCCGTGGCGATCACTGGCGGCGGGACATCAGCACCCTTAGAGACCACAGACGGCAGGACAGCAGCACCCTCAGAGACCATAGACGGCAGGACAGCAGCACCCTCAGAGACCACAGACAGTGGGACAGCAGCACCTGTGGTGGCCTCGGACTGAGGTGTGGCACCTGCGGTGGCCCCCAGGCTGGAATGCAGCACCCTGAATGGACCTGAGCTGGGGCGCAGCACCCACGACGGACTCAGACTGGGGCGCATCATCCACGACGTCCCCAGGCTGGGGCATAGCACCCACAATGGGCTGAACGGAGGGGGAGCAGCACCAACAGAGACCTCAACCGGTGGGGGAGCAGCACCCATGGAGACCTTGGCCAGTGGGGGAGCAGCACCCATGGAGACCTCAACCGGTGGGGGAGCAGCACCCACAGAGACCTAGACTGGAGGGGGAGCAGCACCCATGGAGACCTCGTCCAGAGGGGGAGCAGCACCCATGGAGACCTCGACCAGAGAGGTAGCAGCACCCACGGAGACCCCGGTGACCCTAGATGGTGGCTCAGACAAGGGAACAAAGACAGGGACACACACCAGATCAGGGTCACTGGCAGCAGTGGAGGCCGGTGAGGAAAACCCAAGTACAGCTGAGGGCTTCACCTGGTTCCCCCCCACCAAGAGCCAGGCAAGATTTCTCGGGGCTACATAAGGAGACTTGCCTGTGCTCGAGCTCCACCACCATCCAGGACTCCGACGATTCCATCGCGGCGGTCCAGACCCCCGGCTGGACAGTTGGCAGGACCCTTGAGGAGGTGACTGGCGCTGGAACCTCTGATGCTGCAGTCTTCTCCACAACATGTCGGCTCCCTCCCAGGACTGGCGGACCCTCCGGGGAAGAAGGAGGAGGAACGGGAGAAACAGGAGAGGTACGGGCTGCAGCAGCTGATGCTAAAAGCTGAGCCAAACTGGGCTGTTGTGGCTGAGCTTCCCCATCAGGAATAAGGCAAGGCATTTCATCATAGGTTGTTAAAAAAATGAAAAGACACTTGTCTTTGTTTTGTGGTGGCTACCGTCAGACCAGATGATGTCTTCCCAGGGGCTGTGGAGGTCGTCCAGTGCGGTGAGCGGAGCACCAGAGTTGGGGAATGCTACGCCGTAAGCTCAGGCTCTGTTTGGGCTGGTGATGTTCTCTCTAACTGGGGCAGCAACTCAGGGAGGAGCCATGGCTTGTACTCCATCTTCACTGCCACCACCTGTTGATGCTCCACCAGCTCCTCCACGCTGGGTCCCTCAGGAAGTGTGAAGGCTGCATATCCAACATAGCTCGACTGAGGGAGGTGGAATCGCAGATGGGTAGTGTCCCCAAGCTTGGGGCTTCTGTTCCCGGGAACGTTTCTTCTGCGGCACAGGCTCTGATGGCGGAGGGGCTCTCCCCAGCCCGCGAAGCCAGTGTTGAGCATGGTAAACAAAGGTGAGGAGGTCTGTGAGTTCTGGGATGCTCCACAGGCTGGGGAACCTCTCAATCACCTGTGCCGCGCAGTCCCAAACCTGGAGCTCCTTCTCTGGAGTGTGGGTTAGGTGAACGGCCAATATTCTGCAACCCTTCAGCCACCCAACACTCCTCCTCATCAAACCCAAACCCTCTGAAGTCCAGTAATGCTGCCATACCAGCGGAGAAGCGGGGGGACAAACTCAAAAGGAAAAATACGAGAGGGAAATGAAAAACAAAACTAACAGTCCGCTGGCGTCCGATTGGCAGTGGCATACTGTCATGAGTGGCCCTCTCTGAGGGCAAACAGGACGGCAACGCAGACTGTGAGTTTGTAAATTTATTAACTAAAAAGAAACACAACATACTAACATACAACAACGAAAAACACAGCTTAGAGGCTGGAGCGATAAATGCAAATAAACAAGAATGTGAGCAAGACAATAAACAATAACTTAACTTGACGAGATGTTCAGAGGATTCCTGACATGAGTCGTGTTGACGCCGCTGCACCAGGGAAATGGTGCCCACGGCTTAAATAGGCCACCCCTGATTACAACCACCTGCGGGATCTTGAGTGGCAGTAATTGCTGGCAGCTGTGATAGCCCACGGACAGAATCTGACAGCAGGAAATGATGCGCAAGCTGTCACAGCGCTAGCAACGATCAACACAATAAATCAAAGAAGGAAATCCGGATACTAATAATGAACTAACCAAAAACAGAAACCAAATACAGCCAACAAGGAGAACCGAGAAATAAACAGACAAAATTAATCGAATAACAAAGCACGGCTCCCACCAGTGCACCGGATCATGACAGTTAATTTATGTTTTAACAGGTGGTGGTGGTGGGGGGAGGCAATCATTTTTTCACATAGGGCCATGTAGGTTTGGATTTTTTTTACCCTTAATAATAAACACCTTCATTTAAAAACTGCATTTTGTCTTTACTTGTGTTATCTTTTTCTAATATTTATATTTGTTTGACGATCTGAAATATTTAAGTGTGACAAACATACAAAAAAATGAGAAATCAGGAAGGGGCAAACACTTTTTCGCACCAACGTAATTGTTGTGATTACTGGAGCTGGCCTGTCCAAGGACATTCAAGAGCAGAATGCAGTAACCAAAGGCTGTTATCTGTCTGAACTTTATCTCACTGAAAAGGTCAGTGACTTGGAGTGCGTACACTGAGGCAATGGTTTAAAAGCTAAAGTTTGTAGCAGGTCACAAGTGCCTTTGAACACATAATCTGTCCATCCATCCATCCATTTATATTCTACTGCTTTTCCAGAGGTCTGGGTTGCAGAGGCAGCAGTTCAAGCAGAGAAGCCCATACTTCCCTCTCCCCAGTCACCTGCTCCAGCTCTTCAGAGGGGATGCCAAGGTGTTCCCAGGCCAGCTGGGAGATATGGTCTCTCCAGCATTTTCTGGGTCTTCCTGTGGTCTCCTCCAAGTGGGATGTCCTAGAAACACTTACGTGGAAGGCATCCAGGAGGCATCCTGATCCTCTACTCTGAGCCTCTCCCAGGTGACTGAGCTCCTCACCCTATCTCTAAGGGTGAGTCCCACAATCCTACAGAGAAAGGTCATTTCAGCCACTTGTATCCACAACCTCATTCTTTCAGTCATTACCTAAAGTTCGTGGCCATAGGTGAGTGTAGGAACGTAGATTCACCGGTAAATCGACAGCTTTGCTTTAGAGCTCAGCTTCCTCTTCACCACAACAGACTGGTACAATGTCCGCATCACTGCAGATGCTGCTCTGACCAGTCTGTCAATCTCCTGCTCCATTCTCTCCTCACCCTAAGATACTTAAACTCCTCCACTTTGGGCAGAAGCTCGTCCCTGACCCGGAGAACACAATCCACCCTTTTCCGGGTGAGGATCATGGACTTGGACTTGGAGGTGCTGATTCTCATCTCGGCCGCTATACACTCAGTATCAAACCACTCCAGTCAGACCTGTAGGTCATTATTTGATGAAGCCAACAAGACAACATTATATGTAAACAGCCAAGACTAGATCCTGTGGTCACCAAACATGACACCCTCCATTCCTTGGCTGCATCTAAAAATTCTGTCCATAAAAATTATGAACAGGATCTGTGATAAAGGACATCCCCGGTGGAGTCCAGCTATCACTGGGAATGAGTTCAACTGAGTGTTGGCAATATGAGCCAAACTCTCACAATGGTTATATAGGGACTGGATAACCCACAAGAAGCCATGAGGGACACGGTCGAATGCTTTCTCTGAGTCCACAAAACACATATAGACTGGTTGAGAAAATTCGCATGGACCCTCGAGGACTAGGTCTGATGTGCCACGGCCAGGACAAAAACCACACTGCTCCTCCTAAATCCGAGGTTTGACCAATGTCCAGACTCTCCTCTCCAGTATTCTGGCATAGATCTTCCCAGGGAGGCTGAGGAGTGTGATCCCCTGAAATTGGAGTACACCCTCTGGTCCCCCTTCTTAAAGAGAGGAACCACCACCCCAGTTTGCCATGCCAAAAGGCACAGTCCCCAACCTCCACACAATGTTGCAGAGGTGTGTCAACCATGACAGCCCTACAATACTCAGGGCCTTGAGGTACTCAGGGTGAATTTCATCCACCCCCAGGGCCTGGCCACCGAAGAGTTTTTTAACAACTTCGGTGACCTCAGCCTCCGTGATGGGTGAGTCATCTCCCTCGTCCACAAGCTCTGCTTTCTCTGTGAAAGGCATGTCCCCTTGGCCTACCCGTTCACCTCAGCTGCTTCGGAAGTTCCACAAGCCAACCAAGCTCAATAGTTTCCTTCTTCAGTCTGACGGTCCCCCTCACCACTGGTGTTCACCACTTGGTTCGAGGGGTTGAACACTGTAAACCCAAAATACTGTCTGTATCATTTGTATGTATCATTGCAGAGGCAGATCAAAAGTTTTGATTTCAAAACTCATTTCAAACATTCCTTTGTGTTTTTACAGCTTGACCCCCATGCAGGTGTTTTGTTTTGTTTTTTTTCAGAAACAGTGCATCCCTTATTAGGAATGCAGTGTCTGTCACCCTTCCTTTCATTTCCCATGGTATGTAATGTGAAATAAACTTGTGCTGATGTCTTTCTGGCATGGCTGTCTTAGGATAAGTGAAGGGTTTGCTCAGTTGGAAGTTAATCAGATTTTGTGTCCTTCGGAGAGACAAGACTGTCCTGCAAGACAGTCTTACTTCCACAGCTGCTAATCTAAAATACACACAGCAATATTGCCCATGTTACAATGAGACTGAAAAGTTTTTATGTGCCAACTCTTTGCTACAGTTGAGTTTAGCAGTCAGAGTTGCAATGCAAACTTGCCAGTATTATATTAACTATAACTGTGGTAAAAAAAAAATAAATAAATAAATAAATTGTGGATGCATACTGAGATTTTGTTTTTGTTTAACACTTGAAAGTATTAGTTACATTTTTTTGAGTGCACGGCCCCTTTTCAAGTCAAGGCCCTTCTTGCCTTTATCTCTTCTCAGAGTGCAGATAACAGCAAGTCCTTGGAAACTGCTGGAATGTGACCATATAACTGCCTCTGTTTGAGCACATCCGAGTATGGAAAGCTACATGTTTCTGCATGAACTGTGGGCAAACATTTGAACGAAGGATGATGCTTTCAGACTAACCAGTGCATGCCCGTATTCTTGTCTGAAAACAAGCATCCCAATTAGGCGTTCCAGGCCCAAATGTAGGCTGTGTTTGAAAGTGGAATACAAAGAGGTGTAGCCTATATGTAGGCACTCACATGTTAGACTTTGACAAATATAAAAGGGACTGAACGGCACTGAGATTTGTTTGATTGTGTGAATATTAATTACAGAATTATTGAAAATGAATGGGACAGCCAATATTGGTGACTGTTTAAGAACCCTTGTTTATTTGTTTGTCAGACATTTGTCTGATCTTTTATGAGTTATATTCACAAGTACTGTATCTTAGACTTTGGGGAATGGGAGTTGTTCAGTCATCATTATAACTGTTTCAGTTTATGTGTGTAGTTTATAGTGTATTGTCAATAAACTCATGCCGTATTATAACAGGACATGTTTACAAATATTTGAGGCTCATTGCTGTGCATCCTTTTATATTTTAGCAATATTATAAGTACAAAACACCCAACATTATTATGCACAGCAGAATGACCTGTTTGGCCACAATTGTTGCATCAGTGTTGCCCATTTGTCAGTAAATAAAAAATGATTTATTTCATTATGTGGGCATTTTTTGTGACAGTCGTTGTTTAGTCATATGTGTCCGCATATGATATGCAATTGATCTGGCCATTCCGCTCCACAATCATGGTGGTATTATTATTAACTTTTAATTTTTAGATAGCCATGCACCGGGAGGAACTCCATGTTGAACCCGCAGTGCCACAAAGGACAGCGGTGGCACACGGGTACAGCACGGGCGAAGCAGCAGCTGAGACTCCCGTTAACTGGGCAGGATGGGCTTGGCTCCCTGCGAAGGACTGCAGTAAGGCGGTCTTTCTGCTCCCCCCCCTTCAGCGCACCTGCACATCTTGTGTTCTCCACATATGCTGAATTATCCTTTAAAGCAACACAATCACAGCAACATTATAGTAAAATTTTTTAAGCATTAAATCTTCAGTATTATCTTTTTCTGCCCAAATGTGTTGCTTTTCACTTCCTTGTTTTGTTTACTGAGTGCTCTGGTGACTGGTCATGATGCCATGTATTATCAAATCAGTACGGAGTCAATCTGAAATCCCGCCCACACTGTTAGAAGCCAGAGCATGAGGAAACGGAGGGTGGCTAAACTTTTATTGATAAAAATTACGTATTTTCACTGTGCAACCCCATACTCCGGGATGCACACCCTTGTAACCTCAGCAAAGCACTTATAAAATCTGAGGTCAGTCTGACGAACGGATTGAGAGATATGTGAGGAACACACACACACACACACACACACACACAGACAGACAGACACACACACACACACACACACACACACACACACGCAGACAGAGATTTGTTGTATTTATAGATAGATATGTTCTGTTACAGAGGAAAAGTATGAACGCTCCCAAAGGACTTTTGATTTAAAAAAAATCATTCTTCATTGTTGTTGTTGTTGGTATCGTGTGTGTGTGTGTGTGTGTGTGTGTGTGTGTGTGTGTGTGTGTGTGTGTGTGTGTGTGTGTGCGTGTGCAGAGACAAAAATAAACTGAAGTTGAAAACACATTTTTTTTACAACACAATAACTGTGAGCGGCATGGGTGTAAGATGCATCAAAGAGAGGACCAAATGTTCCTTTGTGTAGGTAAGAAAAGGCATTTATTCTCTTTTCAAAGCAAGCAGAAAATCCTTCACAATGGAATAAAAGTAAAACAGTTTCTTCCAGCTTCAGAGTCTCTGACCAAACCTTGCTTTTTAATCCAACACAACGTACAGTACACACCCATATTTATAACATCAGGCCCCATTAGAGTAAACATTAAATCAACAAATATTCCTGCTTTAAAAGAGGGCAGTTTACAATAACAATTTGATCTACAGAAAACACATTTCCTTCTCATAAACATGTCCATTTCAGTTGTGCAAGACATTATTACCATATTTCGGTGGCTGTGGTGCAGGTGTACAGTGTGGTTGACCTCTGATCAGAGGGTCGGTGGTTCCATTCCTGCTCTCTTGTGGTCTGCATGTTGAAGTGTCCTTGCCCAAGACACTGAACCCTGAGTTGCTCCAGGTGGGTCAGGTCAGGGCCGTGCATGGGTGTGTGTGAATGGGTAGCTAGCTGAATCTGTAAAGCACTTTGGTCATTCAGGGATGAGAAAAAAAGTGCTGTATAATTCTAACTATCAAACGCCGCAAATAACCAATCATCTCAGAGAATCAGTCTATTCAGACAAAGCATAAAAGAAGGGTGCACTCTCACTACTACAAAGTGAGATATCCCTCTGTTCCTCTGTCAATGGCAAATCAAGTCAAGTAGGAATGAATGCTTTTATTGACGCCATTATGCATTTAAGCTTTTTGGATGTCCACCTTCTGACTGTGTCATCACCAGTGAGTCCTACCAGCAATACCTCTTGAGGTGGAGACCAAGCAACACTTGCCATACCGACACACGGGTGGTGTCTGGGGAATAGGACCAATACGCCATCACTAAATCCTGCTGACAACACCAAGGGTTGGGCAGTGAGATCCCAACTGGTGGCGTCCATCCGGGGATTTGGACTCACAACCTCCCACTCTGGAGTCTAGCACTCGTGTCACCAAGAGGTTGACCCACTTGGTAAGCCAAGTAGGAAACGCTTTTTTTTTTTTTTTTTGTTACTTATTTGTACCCGTAGGTAGATTTGGTTTGCAGTCTGGTGACAAGCCACCAGCTGCTGGTCGCTGCGTGCGCGAGCGCCCTAAACCTACATGTTTTTGGTATGTGGGAGGAAACTGGAGAAATCCCGGAGTAAACCCACGCAACACGGGGAGAACATGCAAACTCCACACAGCTCACTGTTGGTCGGGGGCTGGGATCGAACCCACGATCTCATGATCCCTGCGATCCCCCGGCTGAGGGTAAAACTGTGCTGCCACAGTGCTAAACCACTGCCCCACCGTGCAGCCGTGCAGTCAGCTTTTCCTGACTCCCGTTACAATTACTTGTAGTTTGTATGCAATAAAACACAAAAAACACAGTATCCAGTCACAGCAGCACACAGAGTGGCTGCTTGCATTGCAAAGAGTTAATTTTATCATTTCTTCTTGTATTAATTAACAAAAATAGATAAATAATTAATGGCTCAGAACCTGTTCTTCACTTATGCGTGCTCCTTATTCTTTGCCCACACATCACTATAGGCAAGAAAATGGTGTGGTATTAACAGCTAATGGAAAATATATATATATATATTGAATGATTTTTGTATTTTGCTACATACAAACTAAAGCTGCCACATGTGTTTGCCACTCAGTGCTGTCTATGGTAACTGTCCTGTAACTGCCAAGAACCCTGTTCTAGTGCATTCCCTCTATAAGAATATTTAAATAGTCAGAGAAATCTGATGCTGCACTAAACCATGCAGAACTTACAACTAGTTTATCTTACAAAGATGACTCAAATCAAAGATGGCCAGTGTTTCACTTATCAGCTGAACTGTATGTGCAAACTTATCCACCCCAATTTTAATCTGATCTGTTAATTTCAATATTATAAAGCAACCATATTTAGTTTATTTTCTTTACTATTCACTTTTAAAATTAGGCATTTTGTCTTTAAAAAGGTATTGTCTTTGTTAGTGCAAAATTACCTATGTGGAAAAAAATCTTCCTGCAGTCATTCCACTTGTTTTTGGTAGAGAATACTAACAAACATCCATCAGAACATAGTTTTTAAAGTTCAGAAACATACTGTACATATTTTTCAATATGCTAAGCTGTTATTAGAGTACATCCTCCCCATGACTTTTATTTAATGTTTCTTTTTCTTTGTTGAGCCATCTACCATCTTAACTGGGTGCAACACCTAAAGAGTCTCAATGAAACATAATGTTTTTATGGCAATAGATGTTTCCTGAAATGTGATATACGTAGGTGACAAAAGAGGGTATGCAGCACTGAGTGGCAAAGATAAATGGCAGTTTTAGACTGTATGCAGCCAAACATAAAAACCAGACACAATATTCAGTCATGGTAGTACACGGAGTACTTTTATTACTTTAGATGTTAATGCCACACCATTTACTTGACTGTAGTGACATGCAGATGAAAAACAAGGAACACAAATTGGTGAAGGATTGGTTCTAAGCATTTTTTTGGTAAATCAGTACAAGATAGAATGAAAGGAAAACAATCTTCACAATAATGGAGTGACTGAATATTGTGTTCAGTTTGTGTTTTCCTGCATACAAGCTAAAGCTGCCACTCAGTTTCAAAACTGGTTGAAAAAATGTTGAAAAGACAACTTCTCCAACCGTCTAAACAACATCCAGATTTGGTTTAAAGGTGAACAATGAAAAGTTGTCTTTTTCAGGTTGTTGAAAAGACTACTACTTCTTGATTAAATGTGGTCTATATCAGGCACAGCCCAGCTGTTGAAACAGATTCAAATTTGACTGAACACATGTGCTTCGTTGCCCTTTTTGTCTGCACCCATCATGAGAGAGACTATGCCTGTTTGTGCCCATGTGTTTTTGTGACTGCATAGCAACAAGTCTCCCAACAGATGAGAAGTTTTCTTGTAAATCTGTAACTTTTTCTCGTATTACTTTGAGAAATCTGTGAGGTTTTACTGAACAAAACTGAGCCCTTTTCCTCGGATATTCATTTCTTTGAAAAATAAAAATTTACACTTAAATTTGCAACTTTTTGTCATAAATTTGCAACTTTTTAAATGTTCTCTAGTTATTCTTGCTAATTTTGGTGGTTATGCTCAATCACACTTCCAACCAGCTTCCAAATCAGAGAAATCAAAAATAATGTGAAGACTATGACTAAATGCACTTGAATAAAAGTACAGATTTTCTTCATACCCTACAAAAAATATTTGGTACAGTTTTATGAAACGAGTTACTTGAGTACATGTACTCGAGTAAATGTAGTTACTACTACCTCTGAATGCACCATTTGAATAGCTGAAATGTCTCCAGAGATAGCTTCTAGATAATTGACCCCAAATCCATTACATTTTCACAAAAAAAGGCATAAAAAAAGGCATAAAGGCATGCTTATATGAATAAATTTAAGCACTTCAGGAACTGGAAAGATTTTGGATCGCACTGGTCATGGACTGGCCGGTGTTCAGTCTCTCCAGCTGGACATTCCTTTCCCTCTTTGGCCCTGGATAGAAACACCTTCCCAGAGACACAAGGCCCCAGATAAGAGCAGTTAATATTAGCTTTTGTTGAAATCTACCTCATCTGGTTTTTATTATTAGTTGTAGCAGAGTGTATCCCCAAACCCCTGTTCCTTCAGCTGATTTTTTGTGACATGTAGCCTTACTGAAGTATTTGTCTTTTATTGTTTGTATTTGTTTGGCTGTTGTGACCTTTGCTGTACAAAGCAATAATTACTGAGTCAGACCTTGGAGTGTGAGCAGGAACAAGGATGTACGAAGAATGACGTACCTCCAGTAAATGCCACACATACTGAACGGTCACAGAGTGGATTGCTGGTAACATTAGCCTTAAGAGTCAGTTTCCTTGAAGTCTTTCTACTGAGCTGAATAATTAATACTGGTGAGCAAAAGTCCGCAGTAGCACATTTATTTTTTCTGACATTTTACCTTTACTCCCTACATTTCAACACATTTAGATTTTCAACACAGGCTTGTTGCTTTAATTTCAATGCATATAAGAGAAGTTATTAATTTTTTCCTCTATTTTACATATATAAAAAGGGATCGGTGTGCTTCCCTGTGACATCAAGACAGATTTAAAACTAAGTGGGTGGGACAATAACTACAAAGGACAACTGCTTGGAGTAAAGACAGGTACAGATCACCCACGAGAGACTTAAAGGACATAAGGAGACTAAATGAAACTCCATACATTTGTAGCCTAATTAGATGTGAAGTGTGTATTGATCACTCCTTTTGAAGATATAGTACTCCGACTGAAAGCTGATTTACATGTTGGAGCAAATGGAATGCTCATCGTTGTCGCTTCTGCCAAGGAGGAAATGTTTCATGTTGGTTTCTTTGTCTGTTTGTTTGTTAGCAGGATTATGCAAAACCTAAGGACAGGTTTTGGTGAAATTTTCACCAGAGGTGGCCCTTGAGCAACAGATGAAGCCATTAGATTTTGGAGGTAATCTGAGTCTGGATGTGGATTCTGGATCACTTTTTCTTCCTTCTAAACATTGCGAGATAGGGCCTTGGCAGAGATACAGTATGTGCTCTCTGAGTGCCCTCGAGTCTTTTTGCTTGTTTGTTTGAAAAGTCACAAGAGTCTCATTATATTAATGGCAGAAGGTTCAGCTATCCTTAGACACTTTGTAAAAATGTCCTTCAAAAGCGATACTCTTTACTTTAAGTGCGTTTATGATGCTATACTTTAATATTTTTACTTCAGTAGAGAGGTCCAGTCCTTACTTCTGTTTATACAAGTATCTAAATTTCTACTTGAATAAGGAATGTGCATACACTACTTTTTCTGACTCTTGTTCTATTTGACACTCTGACAAGACCAGTTTTTTTGACCAGTTTTCTAAATTTGATTGTCATTGTTTTTAGTGGAGAAAGAGACAGAGAGAGTATTGTACATATGAGTGTGCGTGACATCACTGATAATCACCTTCATCAGGCTCTTGGATGAGGATGTTCATTCCTTTTCCTTCCTGTAGGCCAAGTCAAGCCCTTGCCTAGGTTTTCAGATAAGAAAGCTGCTGGAAAAAAAGCACGTCAATTAAAAAAAATGCAGTATGTACCCAGTTTAAACCATTGCAGCCCAGAAAAAAAAAAAAAAAAAAATCACAGGGGAGTGTTCATGTGTAGGCATCGGTTTTAATTTGCTACGTATCATTAAAAAGCTTTTGAGCTTGTCATTGTGTCATATAAGGTAAAGTTTACTTGTAAAAAAAATTGTTCAAGCCCTCTGATAACATTCTGGGTGAGAAGGCAACACAAGCTGCATCAGGACTTGGCTTTGTTCCTGTCGTTGTGTTTGCTTATCCCAGCTGTTACTCAATTTAAACACTGAGCAGGTGAAAGGACATAAGCAAAAAGTGCTGAATATTTAACATCATAAGCATAACAGAAATTACAGCACTTTATATACTGATTTCCATCCATCCATCCATCTTCTACCACTTTCGGGTCGTGGGGGGGCTGGAGCCTATCCCAGCATCTTTGGGTGACAGGCCAGGGTACACCCTGGGCAGATCGCCAGTCCATCACAGGGCCAACACACAGAGACAGACAACCATTCACTCTCACATTCATACCTATGGACAATTTAGAATCCCCAGTTGATGCCAGTTAACCTAACCTGCATGTCTTTGGCCTGTGGGAGGAAACTGGAGTACCCGGAGAAAACCCACACAGACACAGGGAGAACATGCAAACTCCACACAGAAGGGTCACCGATGGTCTGGGGTGGGATCGAACCCATGACCTTCTTGCTGTGCTGCCCCAGTGCTAACCACTGCTCCACCGTGCTGCCCTATATAGTGATTTGATTCCCTTTATTTGAGTATAAATCATTTCCACTACTTCCTGTAAAGTGTTATATTTGCGTTGGTAGTACTCTCTGTTACTAATCTGAAAACAGTGTCGTTTTTAACAGCTCATTAACAGTGTCATACAGGAAATCTGAAAGGTGCATTTCCTCAATTCCTTCATTTACTGCAAGAGCTTAAGACACTATTGTTTTACACAATAGCTGCACACTTGGGATGCAGCCAAATGCTTTATGCCATTATTTGTTTCCATTTGTTATAAATAGACACTGCTGGGACAAACAAAAAATCAAAATCAGCTACGTAACATGCAAAATCAGTAACCAACCAATCAGTAACCAACAGTGAGCTGTGTGGAGTTTGCATGTTCTCCCCGTGTTGCGCGGGTTTACTCCGGGATTTCTCCGGTTTCCTCCCGCACACCAAAAACATGTAGGTTTAGGGCGCTCGCGCACGTAGCGACCAGCAGCCGGTGGCTTGTCACCAAATTGCAAACCAAGTCTACCTACGGGTACAAATAAGTAACAAAAAAAAAAAAAAAAATCAAAATCCAACACATCATCTACCTTCTAATCTACAGTTTTTGAATATCCTTTCAATAAATCACTATAAAGAAAAAATATTTTGTTCATGTACAAATGTTTATTAGCCTTTTTGCTCTATAGAAATGAACTGTATACGAACAACTAAATGAAACCAGTGTAAAATCTTGTAGGGAACTATTACCCATTGAGATACACACAGTGACGACAGTGTAAACCCTTTAGCCTCCATTTATTACATGACGTGGGTATAGTTTAATCAAATTTAAGGCACTCAGTGATGTGCCTATAAACAGTTGTGCAATGGCATGAGTGGGTGGAAAAAAGACCTCCTAGCCTCCACTGCTTTGAATAAATCTTCAACTGTGTGCAGCCTGTGATAAGGCTCATCCTACAGGGATGCATATTCATAAATATTTACCATCAAAGGCTTGATGTGACTCTGTTTGAGCCTTAAAGCAAAGCTTAAGGACTCAGTTTATGATACAGCTGACCTCTGTGTTTGTATTCACACACATTTTTCATTAAAAAAAAAAACTGTTTTGCAGATGTAATTTAAAAAAAGAGTTTCCAGTCTTTTGGCCCTTGAGTCTTTAGGGTAGAAGTACAGTACATGAACAGTTTCAGGCACACTTCCTTACTTACAGTTAACTGCCAAGCCGCACAGTGTTGTGACAGGAAACAATGCAATGGTGCAGACTATTGCATGCAATCAAGAAAAGGTCTGGGGAATTTAACGTCCACATTTCCTCATTCATGAGCTGTATGGCTGCCTTAGTCTGAGTTCTGGGAATAAACCTCCATGTGATTGCTGAGGTTGAAGCACTCCTTAAAGCTGTGGAGCAATAAAACAAAGAGTTGAGGTGTGCCGAGGAATGTTTCTATTACACAAATTAGTTGGAGGGAAATCTGCACAGTGACATAAAGCAGTCAAACAAATGGACCCCTGGCTTTCTTTCTAAACAAAGCCCCTTTCATCATCATAGTCAGGCAATGCAAATAAAGGACTTTGCTAGTGTGTCATAGCGCATTTTGTGAGACTTTATGCACCTTAACCTACTGCACTTTACCTTTAGTGCACTGTCATGTGTCGACAATGCAAATCTGCCTCTGCAATAACTATTTCAAACTGAGATAACTTGTAATTCTGAAATCACAGTCTGTTAACGGGTCTAAAAGCACTCAGAACACCAGGTGCAAAAAGGAACTTCAATAGAGGAAGTAACAACTGCTATAAAAAAAAATAATATTTTCATTTGTTTCTATTTTTCAGAAACAGATTGTTAAGTAAATGTAATCTTTTAAGTGATTCCCCCACAGCAGGAGATAGGGTTTTAAACTGTGACAGCAAATTCAAATAATTAGTTGAGCTAGTTTAGACAGAAATTATAGAATCCGTCATCAAACAACAAAAGGCTTTAAAAATGTGGAAATTTTTAACAAATTTAAACAGATTATTTGTTTACATATAAATTACATACAGTGGGCTAAAGTTTTGGATCAGCAAGTAAAAGTTAAATATTTATTTATTTATTATTAGTCTTTTCACTTCCAAAATGTAGCATGGATATATTCTGACATAGTTTAGCAAACCACAAATTATCAAACATCTTTTAGGGGCAGCCAGTCCTACATTGTGTGCCACTAGCCATGTTGCTCAGCTACAGTCTGTCATGGCGGCCACGGGGCCATCATCAGCTCCGGCTGCGTGCACACCTGTCGCTAATCTCCAGCAGACTATAAGAGCCAGACCTGCCAGCGACTCTGCACGGAGCCGTCTGTCATCACTACGGAGGCACGCCCCTCGTCTACAGCCACGGAGTGGCTCTTCGTCTGACCAAGCGCCTCATGTCGTTCCACGTAAGCAAACCAAGCTCTTACCTTGTCAAGCTCCTCTCCCCTGTGCACAGGTGGATCCTCCAGGTGGCGGATTCTCTTTCCCCGGAGGCGGCTCAGCTCCTCCCGGCACGGAAGTCTTTCCCCCACCTCACAACACCGAGCAGGACGCTCCCCTCCTGGCAGACGCTCGCAAGGCAAGCGGAGGCTCAGCATCGCCACCTGCAAGTAAGCAGCAGACCTTGTTACGTCTCTCGCTGCGGTGCAGTGCTAATTACTCTGCTCTGTCTCTCTAGGGTTGCCAGGCGACACGGAGACCTGCTCAGCTCCAGCACGAGCCCAGCGCACCACACTATAACACATACACGCACTCACACACATCACTTCGGTGAATAAAAGGTTAATTGTACACCTCGAGTCTGTCTTCTGTCCCCTGGGTCCAGTCATTATGTACAGTGGGGAAAAAAAGTATTTAGTCAGCCACCAATTGTGCAAGTTCTCCCACTTAAAAGATGAGAGAGGTCTCCAATTTTCATCATAGGTATATCTCAACTATGAGAGACAAAATGAGAAAAAAAAATCCAGAAAATCACATTGAAGGATTTTTAATGAATTAATTGGTAAATTCCTCGGTAAAATAAGTATTTGGCCAATAACAAAAGTTCATCTCAATACTTTGTTATATACCCTTTGTTGGCAATGACAGAGGTCAAACGTTTTCTGTAAGTCTTCACAATGTTTTCACACACTGTTGCTGGTATTTTGGCCCATTCCTCCATGCAGATCTCCTCTAGAGCAGTGATGTTTTGGGGCTGTCGCTGGGCAACACGGACTTTCAACTCCCTCCAAAGATTTTCTATGGGGTTGAGATCTGGAGACTGGCTAGGCCACTCCAGGACCTTGAAATGCTTCTTACGAAGCCACTCCTTCATCACCCGGGCAGTGTGTTTGGGATCATTGTCATGCTGAAAGACCCAGCCACGTTTCATCTTCAATGCCCTTGCTGAGGGAAGGAGGTTTTCACTCAAAATCTCACAATACATGGCCCCATTCATTCTTTCCTTTACACGGATCAGTCGTCCTGGTCCCTTTGCAGAAAAACAGCCCCAAAATATGATGTTTTCACCCCCATGCTTCACAGTAGGTATGGTGTTCTTTCTCCTCCAAACACAACAAGTTGAGTTTTTACCAAAAAGTTCTATTTTGGTTTCATCTGACCATATGACATTCTCCAAATCCTCTTCTGGATCATCCAAATGCTCTCTAGCAAACTTCAGACGGGCCTGGACATGTACTGGCTTAAGCAGGGGGACACGTCTGGCACTGCAGGATTTGAGTCCCTGGCGGCGTAGTGTGTTACTGATGGTAGCCTTTGTTACTTTAGTCCCAGCTTTCTGCAGGTCATTCACTAGGTCCCCCCATGTGGTTCTGGGATTTTTGCTCACCGTTCTCGTGATCATTTTGACCTCATGGGGTGAGATCTTGCGTGGAGCCCCAGGTCGAGGGAGATTATCAGTGGTCTTGTATGTCTTCCATTTTCTAATAATTGCTCCCACAGTTGATTTCTTCACACCAAGCTGCTTACCTATTGCAGATTCAGTCTTCCCAGCCTGGTGCAGGCGTACAATTTTGTTTCTGGTGTCCTTTGACAGCTCTTTGGTCTTGGCCATAGTGGAGTTTGGAGTCTGACTGTTTGAGGTTGTGGACAGGTGTCTTTTATACTGATAATGAGTTCAAACAGGTGCTATTAATACAGGTAACGAGTGGAGGACAGAGGAGCCTCTTAAAGAAGAAGTTACAGGTCTGTGAGAGCCAGAAATCTTGCTTGTTTGTAGGCGACCAAATACTTATTTTACCAAGGAATTTACCAATTAATTCATTAAAAATCCTTCAATGTGATTTTCTGGATTTTTTTTTTCTCATTTTGTCTCTCATAGTTGAGGTATACCTGTGATGAAAATTGGAGACCTCTCTCATCTTTTAAGCGGGAGAACTTGCACAATTGGTGGCTGACTAAATACTTTTTTTCCCCACTGTATGTATGGCTCCGTCAAGGTGACCCAGCGGACAGCGCACTAACACGCCGCCTAAACACCTTAGACGCTCGGGTTGAGCAGTTAACTTACCAACAAAACGTCATCCTCACCCAATTAACACAAATTAACAGCCGGTTGGATTGCCTGGAAGGACAGCGGGCGTTTCCACCGGTCTCCGGGGTTCCACCGGGCCCCGCTAGCTACCCGCCTAGCCAGGTTAGCCAGACTCCCCCAACCCATCTCACACCGGTGCCTACACCCGCTCGCTTCAGTGGGAAGCTTGGGGAGGCTCGAGGATTTATTTTACAATGTGAGACAGTTTTCCATCGGGTGCCGGGGGATTTTCCCACAGACCATAGTAAGATTGGCTACATAGCTAACCTGCTAGAGGGTGGGGCGTTAGCTTGGGCCTACACAGTCATGGCCAAGCCCAGCTACGCCAATTTAACTTATCAGCAGTTTCTGGCCGAATTTACCGAAGTGTTTGACCACACCGATCGGGACTCCGTGCTCACTACCCGGTTATTAAACCTTTGACAGGGCGGCAGGTCTGCTGCAGACTACGCGGTCGACTTCCGGGTGGTAGCTGCGGAGGTCGGGTGGGAGGATGCTTCACTGTGTAGCATATTTATCCGTAGTCTAAGCCCTGGGCTAAGGGATGAGCTAGCTACCCGAGATAAGCCAGATCGGTTAAATGAGCTAATTTCCCTTACCATCAGCTTAGATAATAGGCTGAAGGAGCATGCCGCCGAGCGAAGAGCTTCCAGTCGCTCGAGCGTGCAGTATTTTCGTTCCTCTCGGCTGTCCCAGTTGGTCCTGCCCTCTTCGGAGGAACTTCCGGGGCAGGAGGATATGGTAATCGGGCACTCTGGGATTTCGGCAACTGAAAGACAGCGCCGTAGGGAGTTGGGGCTGTGTTATTATTGTGGGAGTGCTTCACATGAGTTGGTTGATTGTACGAATCGGGTAAAAGAGGAGGTCCGTGGGTCACAGTAGGGGAACTCACGGACGCGTCCCAGTCAAAACCCCTCACCAGCTGTCTTGTTCCCATCCGGCTCATCTCTAAACACACTGAACACTCCACTCATGCACTGATTGATTCGGGGGCTGAGCAGAGTTTCATTTTAGGAGACCTGGCAACCCGGTTGGGGCTCCCGAGTCAAACTCTTCGGCCTCCTCTCAAGCTGATTACCCTGTCAAAGGCCCCATTGACAGCCGTCTCTCAGCAGACTGCCCCAGTGTTGGTGATTGTCTCTGGAAACCACCGGGAGGACCTTCGTTTTCTGGTGCTACCCTCCTCCACCTCTCCAGTTATCCTGGGCTGCCCCTGGCTGCGACTGCATAAGCAGACTACATCATCCTAGGTGCACAACCGAGAGGTTTCGCAGGTCCTTCCTACCAATGGCTGTCAGACTGTACAACCTAAGCAGGGCTGCTCGCAGAGATAGCAAAAAGACGTAACAACCTAATAGTTTTTTGAATGCAAAAGATGCAATAGACTTACACAATGGTCCCCTCCGGCATACAACTAGGAAAATACCGGTCGCTATGGAGGGTGAGAATATGTATGGGCACATAATCATACCATGTAGGATAACTAAGTAGACGGTTGTGCTGTTTCATCCCATCTAGCAACAATGCTCTGCACTGTGTGTGTTTATATATTTACATATTTATTCCATCTAGCTACAATGCTCCGCACTGGGTGTGTTTATATTTATATATCTATATATTTATTCCATCTAGCTACAATGCTCTGCACTGTGTGTTTATATATCTACATATTATTCCATCTAGCTACATTGCTCCACACTGTGTGTGTTTATATATTTACATATTTATTCCACCTAGCTGCAATGCTCCGTACTGTGGGTGTTTATATATCTACATATTTATTCCATCTAGCTACAATGCTCCACACTGTGTGTTTATATACTCATATATTTATTCCATCCAGCTACAATGCTCTGCACTGTGTGTCTGTGTGTATATATATATATATATATATATATATATATATATTTATAGTAATATGTACATATGTATATTAGCTGCTCTTGCTTTTTTTCTTGCCTTCTGGTTGTTGCTCTGAGTGTTGCTATCCCTGTGCTGTTGCAATCCTGGAATTTCCCCATTGTGGGACTAATAAAGGCTTATAAGATAAGATAAGATAAGATAAGCCTTTATTAGTCCCACAATGGGGAAATTCCAGGATTGCAACAGCATAGGGACAGCAACACTCAGAGCAACAATCAGAAGGCAAGAAAAAAACAACATCTAGTAAACATATATCCATATTACTATAAATGTATATATATATATAGACACACAGTGCAGAGCATTATGTGTTATCTTATCTTATCTTATCTTATCTTATCTTATCTTATCTTATAACCCCTCATTTGATTGGCAGACTGGGAGCATCATTTCATGGAGTCCTTTTTGTCTCAGCACATGCCTGCAGTTGGCGGCATGTGCCCCGTCAGTGTCTGTGGCCCCACGTGCGTCGTCTCCCTCCGGACCTGTCCAGGGTACCGGAGGTATATCACGACCTGGGGGCTGTCTTCAGTAAATCGCGGGCGCTGTCCCCCCCCCTTCCCCACCGCCCCTATGACTGCGTCATTAATCTCCGGGCTGGTGCCCCGCTTCCGTCGAGCTGTTTGTACAGCCTGTCTGCTCCGGAACGGGAGGTGATGGACACTTACATTAAAGAATCGCTCAGCTCCGGGATCATCCGCCCGTCTTCTTCAGCGGTGGGGGCGGGATTTTTCTTCATTGGTAAGAAGGATGGCTCCCTGCGCCCATGTATTGACTTTAGGGGTCTTAACGACATTACAATAAAGGACGAGTACACTTTGCCCCTTAGGGACTCGGCTTTTGACTCTCTCCAGGGGGCCTTTTGGTTCACCAAATTGGATCTCCGCAACGTGTACCATCTCATGCGGATCAAGGAAGGCGATGAGTGGAAGACGGGCTTCCGGACCCCAAGCGGCCACTTTGAGTACCTGGTGATGCCGTTTGGGCTGACCAACGCTCCGGCCATCTTCCAGCGCTTGATCAGTGACGTCCTTCGGGACTTCCTGGGTGCCTTCGTTTTCGTATATCTCGACGACATTCTCATCTTCTCCCGATCTTTGGAAGAGCATCAGGAGCACATGAGGCGGGTCCTCCAGCAACTCCTGGAGAATCAGCTGTTTGTCAAAGCCGAGAAGTGTGAGTTTCACGCCAGGAAGACGTCCTTTTTGGGGTTTGTGATCTCGCACAACCAGGTTCTCCGCGATCCAGCCAAGGTCAAGGTGGTGGTGGATTGCCCCCCCCCCCCCCCCGTCCAGGAAGCAACTACAGCGGTTTTTGGGATTTGCTAATTTTTATCGCCGCTTTGTGCCTAGGTTTGGCATAGTGGCTCGCCCACTGACCAGTCTCACGTCCCCCAAGATCCCCTTCTGCTAGACGGAGGTGGCTGCGGCGGCATTTGAGATGCTCAAGAGGGAGTTTGCTTCATCCTGCGTCCTGACGCAGGTGGATCCGAACCTCCAGTGCCTGGTTGAGGTGGACACTTCGGACTCTGGGGTGGGGGCAGTACTCTCCCACTGTTCTCCAGTTGACGGAGTGATCCGGCCCTGCGCCTTCTTCTTACACCGCCTACTGCCCGCGGAGAGGAATTACAGCATCGGCGACAGGGAGCTGCTGGCAGTGAAGCTCGTTTTGGAGGAATGGCGTCATTGGCTGGAGGGCGCTGCCCAGCCTTTTGTTGTATGGACCGACCATAAGAACTTGGAATATCTGAGGACTGCGAGGCAGTTGAACTCTCGTCAGGCCCGCTGGTCCCTCTTTTTTGGTCGGTTCAACTTCACCATCACCTACCGCCCCGGAAGCAAGAATGTTAAGCCGGACGCCCTCTCCAGGCAGTTCTCGGCGGAGGCATCCGAGGACCAAGAACAGACCATCCTCCCTCCGTCCTGCGTTGTGGGCGCCCTCGTGTGGGACATCCGGGAAAAGGTGATGAAGGCGCAGGAGGCTGAGCCCGATCCAGGTGGCGGCCCCCCGGGGCGATTGTTCATTCCTACGCCGGTCCGAGGCGAGGTCATCCAATGGGCTCATGCCTCGAAGTTGGCATGTCACCCTGGGGTGTCTCGCACTGTGGTGCTTCTCCAAAGGGCATTCTGGTGGCCGGGGCTGCAGAGTGACGTCAACAATTACATCATGTCATGGCGGCCGCGGGGCCATCATCAGCTCCGGCTGCGTGCACACCTGTCGCTAATCTCCAGTGGACTATAAGAGCCAGACCTGCCAGCGACTCTGCACGGAGCCGTCTTACAGCCACGAAGTGACTCTTCGTCTGACCAAGCGCCTCATGTCGTTCCACGTAAGCAAACCAAGCTCTTACCTTGTCAAGCTCCTCTACCCTGTGCACAGGTGGATCCTCCAGGCGGCGGATTCTCTCTCCCCGGCGGCGGCTCAGCTCCTCCCCGGCACCGGAGTCTTTCCTCCACCTCACAACACCGAGCAGGACGCTCCCCTCCTGGCAGACGCTCGCAAGGCAAGCGGAGGCTCAGCATCGCCACCTGCAATTAAGCAGCAGACCTTGTTACATCTCCCGCTGCGGTACAGTGCTAATTACTCTGCTCTGTCTCTCTAGGGTTGCCAGGCGACACGGAGACCTGCTCAGCTCCAGCACGAGCCCAGCGCACCACACTATAACACATACACGCTCTCACACACATCACTTGGGTGAATAAAAGGTTAATTGTACACCTCGAGTCTGTCTTCTGTCCCCTGGGTCCAGTCATTATGTCACAGTGACTGGTTTAATTCCTACCCAGAATGATCTTTCCTGCATGTCTGTACCTTGCTCTTCACAACAATTTTCAACTCTTTCTTACTGTAGCTGTATCTGTTAAGTAAAGGCAGGAACAAATCTAAAAAAAAACAAACCCCGGTTTAATCAACCAAATATATAAATGCAGTGATAGGGGGGAAATATCCAGCACAATAAGATACTGTAGGCCAGCCAAACCTAAACTTAAGTGGATGCATCGAAATTATTGCTACCATCACCTGTGTAATAAACACAATACACTTCATGTGCAAGCTGAAGCTACTGAAATTTTTCTTGCGCTATGCGTTTGCAAAATTCTCCACTACACTTCCCTGTTAAGGTTAAAATATACAGCTCTGGAAAATTAAGAGACAAAGAGACCACTGCAAAATTATTACTTTACCTGGTTTTATTATTTATACACAGGTGTTTGAGGAACACAAACAATTTTGTTTTATTCTCTAACCTACTGAAAACAACTCATCCAAATTCTAAGTCAGAATATCATCATTTAGAGCACTTATTTACAGAAAATGACAACTGGCCAAAACAACAAAAAGATGTTGCTTTTAAATAAAATAATGCAAAGAAAACAAGTTCAAGTGGAGTGGTGGCCTAGAGGTAGAGCATCTGTTGTGGGTTCAAGTCCCAGTCAGATCATACCAAAGGCCATATAAAAATGGTATTTTCTGCCTTCTAGCTTGGCGCTCAGCATAATGGAATGGAGGAAGGGAAGTTGCTTATCAAGCCACAGGTAAGCCAGTGTACTCCCTGCGCTGGTCCCAAGCCTGGATAAATGAGGAGGGTTGCGTCAGGACAGGCATCCGGTGTAAAGATCCTCATCAAACTGACGTGCAGATCATTGCGATATAAGGTGATGATACACTATGGCAACCTGAAAGACCAAAAAAAAAAAAAAAAAAAAGCAAGGAAAACGAGTTCATTTTTAAACACAATACTTAATTAACTCAGGAAGAACTCAGAAATCTTTTTCATGCATCTTATCATGGCTGTGGCACAGGTGCAGAGTGTGGTAGACCTCTGATCAGAGGGTCAGTGGTTCGATTCTCGATGTTCTTCGATGATCTTCGATGCTCTCTCTGCAGTCTGCATCTTAAAGTGTCCTTGGGCAAGACAATGAACCTTGAGTTGCTCCGGGTGGGTCAGGCCAGCACACTTGCATGGCGGCTCTGCCGCCATCAGGGTGTGAATGAGTAGATGGTGGAATCTGTAAAGTGCTTTTGGTCATGATGAGAAAAAAGACTGAGGTGTCCTTGCATTTAATTAAACAGATAGTCAAATTGAATGGCTGCCATACATGTAGAGATGCTAATTTAGGAAAGAGTTTAGTTGTCTATTTTTTCCCAGAGCTGTATATTACTGGTGTATGAGAAAATGGCACTTTAAAAAATGAAGCAGGTACTATATGAAGATCAAAATGTCTTAGCATTTAAATGACAAAAATCCAGGTGAAATGACATTATAGCAAGGAGGTTGATGTCATGATGGCCGCTAGGCCGTCTTCAGCATTATCATCATCAGCTGCGCTCAATCCAGCAGGTGGCAATCAGTGGGCTTTAAAAGCTCGACGCACTGACTCCTCAGCACGGAGTCGTCTGTCTCCCTTGCCAAGCAATGCGCCAAGATCTCGACCACAGATCAAGAAGCAAACGCCAAGCCAAGCCAGGCCACGTAAGCAAACCCAGCACTCTCTTCCTACAAGTTCTTTCCCCTGTGCACAGGTGGACCTCCCAGGCGGAGGACCTTCCTCCTCAGCTGACGAGGCACAGCCTCCTCCTCCTCGGAGTTCCTCCTCACCCCCACAACGCCGGGCACCTCGAGCACCACATCACTCGGACACCGGGAGCCAGCCGGACTTACACTGTGGAACCTGCCAGTAAGCACTTGCAGCACTTTTACACCGTTATTGTCAGTGAACAGCAGTAACCTTTGTGCTTGTGTGTTTCCAGGGTTGCCGGTGTTGTGTTCGTGTTCGTTGAGGAGAGAAGAGACTTGCAGTTGAACCAACGTAACTTTATTTTTTAGCGGCAGCTCACACAGACACTTTCACATCGGCTCCCATGTTGGCCGTTTCTTATTCTACTGAGTGCATCATTCCAACAAGCGGTAACAAGGTAGCAGCGACGCCTAGTGGTAAACACTGATCATTACATCCCCCTTTCTTTGAGGTGAATAAACATTAATAAACATTGATGCAAAACAGTGTATATGTATTCAGTATGAATGGACTAATACAAAACACAAATTTCAGTTCTCCCTGAATCAACATGCCCAAAGAAATTAACATCTGTTACATTTTTCTTATTCTTTGCTTTTTGCTTTTTTTTTTTTTTCTTATAAGTCCAACCTATCTGGTTTCTTTATTTCTCGTTTTGATCTTCTCGGTTCATCTTTGTCAGGTGGAACATTTGCTTCACAGTTCATAAGAGGTGTGGTTGTGGGAGATTCTGGGTGAGCATTAATGGGCCCACCAGGTGCTTGTGGAGTCTTGAGGAGACTGCGGCGATTGCGCCTGAGCACCTGTCCATCCTCGGTTCTCACTGTGAATGATCTTGGAGCAACTTCCTGTAATACAACTCCTTTAGTGTTCCAGCCAGATGCATCCTCGATCCTAACTGGGTCGTTGTTGGCCAGTGGAGAGAGTGGTTTGGCTGAAATGTCATAGAATGTCTTTTGTTTCAGTTTCTGCTTCTCAAGCTTGTTTCTGAGTTTTGTATCTTTCCTTTGTGAAGTAGCATTTGGGTAGCTGGGAAGCGTTGTACGCAGCTTCCTGTTCATTAGTAGCTCAGCAGGTGACAGTCCGCACTGAAGTGGAGAGGCGCGGTAACTGAGTAGAGCCAAGTACGGATCTGAGTTGCTTTCTGCAGCTTTCTTAAGCAGTTGCTTCAGAATGTGGACGCCTTTTTCTGCTTGTCCGTTTGATTGTGCATAGTGTGGGCTTGACGTCACATGCCGAAATTCATACTGTTCTGCAAACTGCTGCCATTCCCTGCTACTGAAACATGGTCCATTATCTGTCACCACAAGGTGTGGGATGCCATGCCGAGCAAATGTGGATTTGGTATGAGTGATCACACAGGCTGATGTAGTGCTTGAGAGTAGTGCCATTTCTGGAAAGTTGGAAAAGTAGTCCATGACTACTAAGTAGTCTTTGCCTTTAAGGTGAAACAGGTCTATCCCTACTTTGTGCCAAGGGGATGCAGGACTTTCAGATATCACCATTGGCTCTTTGCTTTGTTTACTTCGGTGTTTCTGGCACGTTTCACAACTACTCACAAGCGTCTCGATGTCTTTGTTTAGTCCAGGCCAGTACACTGACTCCCTTGCTCTCCTTTTACATTTTTCAATCCCAAGGTGTCCTTCATGTATCCTGTTTAACAAATCTGGTCTTAGAGCCCCAGGGATGACTATTCTTCCTTTCTTCAGTAATAGTCCATCAACAAAACTGAGATCTCCTCTGACATGGTAATAGCGAGGGCAAGATCCTGCAGGCCATCCCTCGTCCATGTTCTGAATGACACGCTGTAGCTCGGTGTCCTGTGATGTCACCTCAGCTATTTGTTTCGACTTTGTGTCAGATACTGGCAGAGCACACGACACCATGTTGATGTGATTTTCAATATCCTCATCTGTGGAACTCAGACACTTTTCAGCAGGTGCTCTGGACAAGGCATCTGCGAGTATCAGGTGCTTTCCCGGTGTATAAACCAGTTCAAAATCGTACCTTTGCATTTTCATCATTAGGCGTTGGATCCGTGGGGACATTTCGTTAAGATTCTTCTTGATAATGGAGACGAGTGGGCGGTGGTCAGTTTCCACAGTAAAAGACGGCAGTCCATAGACATAACTGTGAAACCGCTCCAGCCCGTAGGAAACGCCTAAACACTCCTTTTCAATCTGGGCATATTTGCATTCAGACTTTGTCATAGCCCTTGACGCATAGGCTACTGGTTTCCAGTACTCTCCTTCTGCCTGTAGGAGCACTGTTCCGATGCCATCTTTGGACGCGTCAGTTGACACTTTGAGCTTTTTCCGGTGGTCATAGTAGGCTAATGCTGGTGCTCTGGTAAGAGTTTGCTTAAGTCTTTGCCACTCTTGCTCATGTTTTTCGGCCCATTTAAAGTCACAGTCGTTGTGTAAGAGCTCTCGGATGCATGACGTCTTTGCTGTGAGGTTGGGAATAAATTTGCCTATGAAATTTACCATTCCCATGATGCGTAACACGCCCGTTTTGTCTGTTGGTCTTGGCATGTTCAGTATTGCTTTCACCTTATCGCCATCTGGTTGTATGCCTTGAGCTGTGAGTTTGTCTCCGAGGAAGAGAATCTCTTGTACTGCAAACTCACACTTGGCTCTATTGAGTTTCAGCCCGTACTTCTGAATGCGCTCCATCACTTTGTTAAGTCTCTGGTTGTGCTCTTGGAGAGTCGAGCCCCATACAATAATGTCATCTATGTAAACTCTGACTCCCTCTAGGCCTTCAATGATCTGTTCCATCGCTCTGTGGAATATTTCTGGTGCAGATTTTATTCCAAATGGCAGCCTAAGAAAACAGTATCTACCGAAAGGTGTGTTAAAAGTACAGTACTTAGTGCTGCTCTCATCCAGTTTTAACTGCCAGAAACCCTGAGAAGCGTCGAGCTTTGTGAAGTAGTTAGCTCCTGCCATCTCACTGACTATTTCCTCACGTGTGGGGATTTGGTAGTACTCGCGCTTAATGTTCTCATTTAGATCTTTTGGGTCCATGCACATTCTCAACTCACCATTCTTTTTCTTTGTGACGACCATCGAGTTGACCCAGTCTGTGGGCTCCTGCACCTTTTTGATCACGCCCAAGTTGGTCATCCTGTCCAGTTCTCGTTTGAGGGCTTCACGCAGTGGAGCTGGGACCCTACGTGGTGCGTGCACAACTGGTTGGGCGCCTTCTTTTAGCTGGACTTTATATGTAAAGGGCAGTGTGCCAAAACCTTTGAACACATCAGAAAAGTTTTGCACAATAGCGTTAGTGTCACACTTGGAATCTGATTCAATGCAGTACACTCTTTTCACTAACCCTAGCTCTTCACAGCTTTTATCACCCAGCAGTGATTCACATTTCTCATTCACAACAGAAAAGTTTACATTGTGCACTTTACCTTTAACAACAACATTCAGTTTACAGGTACCAAAACACTGTATGGGCTGCCCATTGTAATCTTTCAACCCTGATTTCTTTCCGTATATGTGTGGCTTAACCTGCATTTCCTTTACATCAGACATGCTAATGAGGTTGGCTTTTGCACCAGTGTCCAGTCTCATAGTGACGATAGTCCCGTTAACCAGCAGAGGAGTGGTCCACTTGTCCTCATTGGTAATGCTGTTGACTTTTTCTTCTTCATTTTCACAGTCAACGATGCCCACAAAGAAAGTGTCACTTAAGTCTGTGTCTTCGACTACATTCACGTTTTTGCCTTTCTTTCCTTCCTTTCTTTTGGTGAAGCATTGCTTTGCAAAATGATTCTTTCCATGGCAGTTGGAGCATACTTTACCAAACGCTGGGCATTGCTTTGGCTTGTGCTGTAATCCGCAACGCTTGCAGAAGAACGTGGGATCCTCAGTCCGCTGTGCAGTCCCGGCCCGTGAGCAACGCCTCCCGCTCTGAGATGACACGGCGCCGACCGCTGCTCCTTCACTCGGAGGTGTGGCGCCTGGCATGCCGCAGAACGTTTTCATGTGCTTCTGGGACAGTTCGCTTGCCTGGCAGAGTTTAACAGCCATCTCCAGCGTCAACTCCGTCTCACGAAGCAGTCTCTCTCTTAACTTTTTGTCCTCAACACCAAAAACAATTTGATCTCTGATCATTGAGTCCTTCAATGTCCCAAAATTGCAGGATTGTGCTTTCAAACGGAGAGCTGTCAAAAAACTGTCAAAGGGCTCACTCTGTTGCTGCATACGAGATCTAAACATGTATCTTTCATATGTCTCGTTTTTCTTAGGAGTGCAGTGAGCATCAAACTTAGCGAGCACGACATCCAGCTTATTTGGGTCTTCACCCGTTCCGAACACGAACGTGTTGTACACTTCAATGGCCTGTGGCCCCGCTAAGTTCAGCAAAAGTGCTACCTTTCTCGAGTCCGGCTTCGTGTCCAGTCCCATGGCCGTGACATACAAGTTGAACTGCTGCTTGAATGCCCGCCATTTTTCATCCACGTTACCTGCCAATTTCAGGTTTTCCGGCGGCTTCAACTCCATGACGACTTCTCACGTGGTCGCTCAGTTCATGCAGTTTACTCCTGGTACCATGTTGTGTTCGTGTTCGTTGAGGAGAGAAGAGACTTGCAGTTGAACCAACGTAACTTTATTTTTTAGCGGCAGCTCACACAGACACTTTCACATCGGCTCCCATGTTGGCCGTTTCTTATTCTACTGAGTGCATCATTCCAACAAGCGGTAACAAGGTAGCAGCGACGCCTAGTGGTAAACACTGATCATTACAGCCGGGTCACCACAAGTCAGGCTCAGCTCCAGTGACCAGACAAGCACACATACATCCACTCACGCACTACACCCTCACTTTAACAAATAAAAGATTATTGTCTGTAATCACTCGTGTCAGCGTCTGTCTCTTGGGTCGTAAATCATGTCAGTACGACTCCGTCAGAATGACCCAACAGACAGCGCTGTCGCGCCGCTTAAACACTCTCAGCGCACGAGTTGACATGATTTCCCATCAACAGACGGTAATTTTAAATCAGCTGACACAAATTAACAGCCGGCTGGATCACCTGGAAGGACACCAGGCGTTCCCCCCCGGCCAGCGGGGCGCCTTCAGCACCCGCAGCTACTGCTACTAGCCAACCTAACCCACCATCCGCACATCGCCTCACTCCCGTGCCAACCCCCGCTCGTTTTAATGGTAAACTTGGGGAGGCACGAGGGTTTTTGCTACAGTGCGAGTCTGTGTTTCTCCGCGTCCCGGGGACTTTGCCACTGATTTGAACAAGATTGGATATATTATCAATTTGCTGGGAGGCAGAGCCTTAGATTGGGCTTATACCATCATGGCCAAACCAAACTATCCTTTGTTAAAGTAGAACTGAACTGAATGGCATTGAACGGCACTGGGTGATAGTACATACAATTATAAAGATAATTTATCATTGGCACCCCCTCCACAAATGCCGGAATCTTGGAGAAAATCGTGATTTTGAATTTCCCGCCCTGAAAAATCAAATGAATCCGCCGATTAACCGGAAGTGCAGCCGGAGTTCCGCGTGACGTCACGAGTGTGACCCAGTCCTCATGTTTACCATTGCGAGCACGTCGACACTGGTTGTTTTTGGTGCATTTTGTCATGATAGTCGACTACAAAACACTTCCAACACCTGGGAAGATCTGTTCAGTGGCCAAGGAAAGCTGTCATGGCGATGAAAGAAAAGAGAGGGGGTGGAAAAGCGACCGGGAAGCGATGCGTTTCTAGATATACAGTGATCCCTCACTTATCGCGTTTAATGGGGACCAGAACCGACCGCGAAAAGTGAAAAACCGCTTAGTAGCGTCACCCCCCCCCCCACCAAGGGCGTCACAAGCACTATTTTGCACAAAAAGGCACAAGAGAACAGCGAAAAGTGCCACTAAGAAACACGAGCGATAAAGAACAATGAATGCGGTCTTCCTTCGCTGGGTAAAACGTCTCGGCCAATCAGCTTGCGAGGTAAAACGTCTCGGCCAGTCAGCTTGCGAGATTCCCGAGCGGTGAAGAGGTGGGCGGAGAGGAGTGGAGCGGTGGTCAGAGAGGTAGATTTTGAGTTGTGCGGGCTCTCCGTGTTGATACCTGATGTTCTAATGTAGAAGGACTACATTAGAACATCAGGTCATTAGAACAAGAGACATTAGAACAAGAGACGTTTTACCTCGCAAGCTGATTGGCCAAGATGTTTTACCTCGCAAGCTGATTGGCCGAGACGTTTTACCCAGCTTCGCTCCCTGCCGAGCGCCTATACCCAGCGAAGGAAGACCGCATTCATTGTTCTTTATCGCTCGTGTTGCTTAGTGGCACTTTTTGCTGTTCTCTTGTGCCTTTTTGTGCAAAATAGTGCTTGTGATGCCCTTGGGGGGGGGGTGATGCTACTTCGCGGTTTTTCACTTTTCGCGGTCGGTTCTGGTCCCCATTAAACGCGATAAGTGAGGGATCACTGTAATAAGTTGGAAAAATGCTGATGGGTTTTTTTTCCTTTCTTTTTTATTGTTAATTTTCCTTATCCTGACACCCCAAACATGCCAAAGTAAAGACTCACCATTCTGTATTCAATAAGTGACTCTCCTCCCCATCACTGCTGCGGTCTGAGTCGGTGCCGGAATCCCCCGAAAATTCTGGCTCTAATCTGTACGGTTCGATGCCTCCCTCGCTCTCTTCCTGTTCACTTGACACTCCTGCATCCTCCTCTGTCTCGTCACCGATCCTGAATGCCTCTTCACTCTGAAAACTCTGGTGTTCTTGACTGCTGGAACTGCTATCATCTGCCATTGTTGTTTTGATAAGGGTCACACTCGTGATGTCACGCAGCGTCGTCTGCACTACTTCCGGTTTGTTTGGCACTGCCAGCCAGAGGCAAAAGTTTATCGGCTTATAGCTTGGCCATCGCACAGCCTAAAAATTTCTTTTGTGTTGAAAAATACAATAGGTAATAAGGAATTAATCTGCTATTCTACTTTTTTGGCAAAAAGGTGAGTTCAGTTCACCTTTAACTTACCAGCAGTTCGTGGCAGAGTTTATGGAGGTGTTCGATCATGTTGACCGGGGCGCGGTGTTAACCAAACGGCTGCTAGGTCTTCGGCAGGGCAGTAGGTCTGCCGCCGATTACTCCGTTGACTTCCAGGTATTAGCTGCTCAGGTTGGGTGGGGGGAGCCAGCGCTCTGTGGAATCTTCCTCCGCAGTCTTAGCCCAGAGTTGAAGGATGAGCTAGCAGCAAAGGATAAACCAGACAGGTTAGGGGAGTTAATCTCCCTCACTATCAGCTTAAATAGCAGACTAAGGGAGCGGGCGGCTGAACGGCGAACAGTTTCCCGTTCAAGTAAACCTCGCCCTCGCTCCGTTAGGTCCTGCCTCCTCGCTCTGCCTTCTTCAGAGGCGCTTCTGGAGCAGGAGGAAATGATTGTGGGGCAATCGGGTATTACAGCGGCTGAAAGACAGCGCCGCAGGGAGCAGGGATTGTGTTTCTACTGTGGAAATGGGTCACATGGAGTAGTGGATTGTCTGTTAAAAAGGGGAGGTCCGCGGATCACTGTAGGGGGATTCGCGGACAAAGATCAGGAAAAAACCCTCACTAGTTGCCATATCCCTATTAGACTCCTCCACAAACACAAAGAACACACCACACACACGCCTTAGTTGACTCTGGAGCTGAGCAGAATTTTATCTCCAGAGACCTGGCAACCCTGATGGGCCTCAGCTGTCAACCCTTACGCCCTCCTGTCCATCTTGTCACCCTATCCAAAGCGTCACTGACATCAGTTTTCCACCAGACGGTCCCTGTATCGGTAATAGTCTCAGGTAATCACAGGGAGGAAATACGGTTCCTGGTGCTGCCCATCTCCTCTTCACCCATCATCTTGGGGTACCCCTGGCTTTGGCTGCATAACCCCACTTTCGACTGGCAAGCTGGGAGTATTACGGCGTGGAGCTCGTTTTGCCTGAGCACCTGTCTCCAGTCAGCGGCGTGTGCCCCCTCGGTTCCGATGCCTCCTCCCTCGATGCCTCCTCCGGACCTGTCCAAGGTACCTGATTTCTACCATGACCTGGGCCCGGTGTTTAGCAAGTCACGGGCGCTGTCCCTTCCCCCCCATCATCCGTATGACTGTGCAATTAACCTCAAGGCTGGGGCCCCTCTCCCGGCGAGCTGCCTGTACAGCCTGTCAGCTCTGGAACGTGAGGCCATGGATACGTATATTAAGGAGTCTTTGGCTTCCGGTATCATCCGTCCATCATCCTCAGCCGTAGGGGCAGGGTTCTTCTTCGTGGGGAAGAAGGACGGTTCGCTGCGCCCCTGCATCGACTTCCGGGGTCTCAACGAAATCACAATTAAAGACAAGTACACACTTCCCTTGATGAACACCGCCTTCGATTCCCTCCAGGGGGCGTCATGGTTCACCAAGTTAGATCTGCGGAACGCCTATCACCTGGTGCGCATTCGAGAAGGTGATGAATGGAAGACTGCTTTCCGGACCCCAAGCGGTCACTTTGAATATTTAGTGATGCCGTTTGGGTTAACCAACGCTCCGGCGGTGTTTCAGCGCCTGATCAATGATGTCCTCCGGGATTTTCTGAACTCCTTCATCTTTGTGTACCTCGATGATATCCTCATCTTCTCACGCACACTGGAGGAGCATCAGGTGCATGTGCGGCGGGTTCTGCAGCGCCTCCTGGAGAATCAGTTGTTCGTCAAGGCGGAGAAGTGTCAATTCCACACTGATCGCACCTCCTTCCTGGGTTTCATTATTGCCCATAACCAGGTGCTCTCCGACCCAGTTAAGGTCAAGGCAGTGGTGGACTGGCCCACACCTACGTCACAGAAACTGCTGCAGGGGTTCCTGGGTTTCATCAATTTTTATCGGCGGTTTGTTCCAAACTTTGGGAATATCGCCAGACCCCTGACTGTGCTCACATCCCCGATGGTGCCTTTTCGCTGGAGTGAGGAGGCTGCTGCGGCATTATAGAGATTGAAGGAGGAGTTCACTTCGGCTCGTGTGTTGACCCAGGTGGATCCGGAACTACAGTGTCTGGTGGAGGTGGATACCTCGGATTCGGGGGTTGGGGCCGTTCTCTCTCAGCGCTCCCCAGCGGACGGACAGATCCGACCCTGCGCTTACTTCTCTCATCGTCTGACACCTGCTGAGAGGAATTACAGCATTGGCGACAGGGAGTTGCTGGCTGTCAAGCTCGCTCTGGAGGAGTGGAGGCACTGGCTGGAGGGGGCCGCCCAGCCGTTTGTCGTTTGGACTGACCATCGCAACCTGGAGTACCTCAGGACAGCCAAGCAGTTGAATGCACGTCAGGCCCGCTGGTCACTCTTCTTCGGTCGTTTTAATTTTACGATCACCTATCGGCCGGGAAGCAAGAATGGTAAGCTTGACGCTCTTTCCAGGCAGTTTGACGTGCCATCTTCTGATGAGCAGGAGGAGACTGTCCTGCCGTCTGCCTGTGTGGTGGGTGCGTTGTCCTGGGGAATCTGCGACAAGGTCAGAAGAGCACAGGAGGTGGAGCCCGATCCGGGTGGGGGGCCCCCGGGTCGTTTGTTTGTTCCCAGTTCTGTCAGAGGCCAGGTAATTGAGTGGGGTCACGCGTCTAAACTGGTGTGCCATCCGGGTGTGAGTCGAACCATTGACCTCCTCCAGAGAACCTTTTGGTGGCCAGGGCTACGGAAGGATGTTAACAGCTATGTCCGGGCCTGCGCTCAGTGCGCTACTGGTAAGACGTCATCGTCGGCCCCGGCGGGCCTTCTGCACCCTCTGCCCGTCCCTTCCCGCCCCTGGTCCCATGTAGCCATGGACTTCGTGTCCGGTTTGCCCCCCTCCGGCCACTTCACGACTGTTTTGACTATAGTGGACCGTTTCTCTAAAGCTGCCCACTTTGTGCCTCTCCGGGGGTTGCCATCAGCACGGGAGACGGCGGACCTTCTTGTCCTTCACGTGGCTCGTCCTCATGGGATCCCCGCTGATATCGTTTCGGATCGAGGTCCACAGTTTGTGTCTCAAGTTTGGAAGGCGTTCTGCACGGTACTGGGGGCCACGGCCAGTCTTTCCTCCGGATAGCACCCGCAGAGCAATGGCCAGTGCGAGCAGGCCAATCAGGAGCTGGAGGCTGCACTGCGCTGCGTCATCTCCTCCTGCTCTTCTTCTTGGAGCATGCACCTCCCGTGGATCGAGTACGCTCATAACACCACGGTGTCCTCGGCCACGGGGATGTCCCCCTTTAAGGCATCCTTGGGGTACGATCCACCTCTGTTCCCTGAGGAGGAGGGAGAAGTAGCGGTTCCGTCTGTACAGGCTCACACCAGGCATTGTCGGCGGATTTGGTCCATCACCCGCAGAGCCCTTCTCAGAACCACGGAACGCAACATTGAAGTGGCCAATCGTCACAGGAGGCCTGCCCCGGACTACAAGGTGGTTCAGAAGGTATGGTTGTCCACAAAGAACATCAGTGTGCCTGCCGAGAAGCGTAAGCTGACCAAACGCTTCATCGGCCCTTATGTCATTGCCCGCATTGTCAACCCCGTGTCTGTTCGTCTTGTTCTCCCCCCTCACATGCGCATCTGCCCTACTTTTCACGTCTCCCAGGTTAAGCCCTACGTCGCTGACCCGCTGTGCCCGCCCCCTGCGGCTCCTGTTTCTCCGAGGATGATCGATGGCCACCCGGACTGGGGAGTGACAGCAATCCTGGATGTCCACAGGAGGGGTCGGGGCCTTCAGTATTTGGTGGACTGGGAGGGGTTTGGTCCTGAGCATTGCTCCTGGATACGCCCTGTGTTGATCCTCGATAAGCAGTTGGTCCGCGATTTCCATCGGGCGCATCCAGGTAGGATTGGGCAGGTGCCTGGAGGCACCTCTAGAGGGGGGAGTACTGTCATGATGGCCGCTAGGCCGTCATCAGCATTATCATCATCAGCTGCGCTCGATCCAGCAGGTGGCAATCAGCGGGCTTTAAAAGCTCGACGCGCTGACTCCTCAGCATGGAGTCGTCTGTCTCCCTTGCCAAGCAATGCGCCAAGATCTCGACCACAGATCAAGAAGCAAACGCCAAGCCAAGCCAGGCCACGTAAGCAAACCCAGCACTCTCTTCCTGCAAGTTCTTTCCCCTGTGCACAGGTGGACCTCCCAGGCGGAGGACCTTCCTCCTCAGCTGACGAGGCACAGCCTCCTCCTCCTTGGAGTTCCTCCTCACCCCCGCAACGCCGGGCACCTCGAGCACCACATCACTCGGACACAGGGAGCCAGCCGGACTTACACTGCGGAACCTGCCAGTAAGCACCTGCAGCACTTTTACACCGTTATTGTCAGTGAACAGTAGTAACCTTTGTGCTTGTGTGTTTCCAGGGTTGCCGGGTCACCACAAGTCAGGCTCAGCTCCAGTGACCAGATAAGCACACATACATCCACTCACGCACTATACCCTCACTTTAACAAATAAAAGATTATTGTCTGTAATCACTCGTGTCAGCGTCTGTTTCTTGGGTCGTAAATCATGTCAGTTGAATTTGTTTGATATAACCTCTTTGGTGATAAGAAGACAAGATTGAAGTGCTTTCCAGATGAAGTGGAAATAGATTTAAAAAAAAAATAAAACATGCTTTTTTAAAACTTCTATTAAAGGTAAACAGGGTCTCTATGAAGACATTAATTTTTTATGGTCTATTTATCTTTAGTCAGCTTTGAGCACTGACATTTTGGACATGTACGTAGTTTCTAGATTGATTAAGTTTGAATATTGCCTTGACTGCCTTGTAACCCTGAACTGCTGCATTGGACAGAAGAGATTTTACTGTCAATGTGTAAATGATGTTGGGTGTGTTACTGACATGCTGAATGATTTTACTAAAAATTGTTTCTCTTCCTCCCTCCTTCTGACGGTCAGTGTCTACTGGAAACAAATGGGTTTTTACCATGTGAAGAAACAAGATCTTTTCCCACCATATGATGAATCATATCTTAAAGGATATATTTGTGCATTATAATCTAGATGTGTGTAGTATTGTTGTAGCTACTTATCTGCAGACAATAAATGTGTGGGTGTACCTCATATAGATTAGACTGGCAGAGTGATTTACTTGTCTTCCTAGATGAAACGTTTACACACACACACACACACACACACACACACACATTTCTTCTTCAGTTATGCTATTACAGATGAATGGGAAATATTAGGCTGGAATGAAGGAGAAAAATGACCCTAATTCTCATCAAATGCATGTGTAGTTTATAAAAGTGTTAGAAGTAGGTTTGAGTTTGATAAATTGCAAATTGCCTCAAATCTGAACAAGTTTAGCAAATTGTTAAAATGTATTTACATAATGAGAATTTGTAAGAATGATAATTAAACTTTAATAAGACACTTTCGGATTATTAGGATGTGCAGAAAACAGAAATGTGATCATATGCTTAGGAAGCAAGAAGAACACATCATAATTACAGCTGGTAATGCTACATAAATACAAGGAAAGAATGATTTTCCAGCATTTGTGGAATGTGGCAGAGCAGCCTTACAGCTGAAATGAACCACAGTGGAATAGATAAAAAATGGTTTTAAAAGTGGGTGTCAGCAGAAGGGACTGATTCTCAAAAATCTTTGAAAGATCCCACTCAGAAATTTGTCTACTACTATTTGTCTACTACTACTACAGTATATATACTATAGTTTTTCCTCCTATTTTCACTTCCTCTTTCATCTTCAGTCTTCACACTATTCACAGTGTGGCATGTGATCGAAGCTGACCTGTTTTAAGTTAACATAACAGCTGTGTTTACTAATGTAAAGGCAAGCCACACAACATGACACAAAAGCTGGATTACTGACCAGGCAACATGGCCAGGTGAACCAAAACACGGAGATTTAGATGGTCAGGGACCACCATTTTGGTTCTCCTGGCTATGTCATAGGACAGGGCTATTCATTTACAAAATCAGTTGGGCCACAATTTGAAATCAAGACATGTAACTGGGCCGCACATGTTCAGCAAGCTGTTGAATATGACAAATTTCAAACCAACACAGATCAATATGATGAAAAATATGCATTTTTTATTCATTGTCTTGGTTTTAAATGTGCGCTTGGCCCATGACAAAGGTGCATCAAACGTGCATAAAAACATAATAACAGTGCTGGGGTTGAGCAGAACTAGCAGTAGTAAAAATATTTTTCCTCTTGAACAACAAATAAATAGAATGAAAGAAATAAAACTCCGTAAAAAAAAAAACACATTTTGGTCATATCTTACTCAGGCATATCTCAAAGTGCATAAACACTCAGTGTGCACTGTTAGTAGCATTAACATTTGTTTCCCTTTTGAAATAAAATATACTACATCCTGGTCATAACTGACCTTGGCACATCACAAAGTGCATTTAGCTGAATAAAAATGAACTGTCAAACACTTCAGCACACAAACCCACCAAGAAAAGATTGATAACATTAACAAACACTGCACATCCACTATTGTGGTTTATTTTGTTTTAAATCACCACATATGTGAGTAGGAACCTCTTTTTATAACTACACATTCCTTACACACACATATCAGTTCAGGCAGGGTTAAACTACCGATTTTCATCATCAACTTTACGCTTCAGAGTTGACAGTGACATGTTTTAAAGTGCCTTCACACCAAACGCGAATGGCCAAATTTTTCGCATGGTGCAATTACATTATAACTCAATGTAAACACGTGAATAGACATGAATTCACCAACTGAGTGAGTTGCAGACAGGTGAAGTTGCCTTTATAACTTCTGCAGCCATGTTCAACCTGCTGCTGAAATCCCCAAAATAACGTCATGCTTAGGTATACATTATCTGATGGGGGCTTACCTGAAAAAGTTGTCCCTACCTCCAAAACTTCACAAGATGGTAACCGTTTACGTTACTAGCCTGCTAGCCTTGTTAACAAGCCCATGGCTGGAGTCCGTGGGTAAATAACGACATCTCGATTCAGCTGAAGAACTCCCAGTCCTTTTTCCAGGTGAGTGTCAGTCTCATTTTCAAACTAGTTTACTCTCCAATGTTGATACTTTTACTCCGATGACAGCAGAATCTCAAAGCTAACACTATCCCTTGGATGCGAATGCACGCTTTCACGTGTGCGCACCTCTTTGCATTGACTTTGTAAGCATTCACGCCTCCCGTTCGCGTTTGGTGTAGGCTTGGTATCTTGTCACAAGCACTGTTAGCCACAGTCATAGAGCCCACACTTCAAAATAAATGCGCTGCGTAGGGGGTTGATGGTTGCTAGGCTAAGCAGAGTGTTGCATTTAAGGTCTGTAGTAATTAATGGATTTCTGCAATTCTGTGAAACATGTTGGCCTTTGCTTCTCTGGCTGGACCACAGACTGGGCCTGGGCCACTTGGAGGTTGGTTCTGGGCCACATGTGGCCCATGGGCTGCTAGTTGAATAGGCATTTCATAGGATATTTTTAACGCTTTCATTATTCACATCAAAAGTTTTAAAACCCTCTGAGAAGGTGCAGTGGAATATGAGATTACGTAAACTCATTTATGCACTTTTCTTATGCACTGTATTTATTGTCATTATTTGAAATATAAATAGTTGCATTTACTTGTTTTTACTGAATAGCTCTATGTCAGTAAAATCCCTCTCTTTTCAAAGGCAGTGTTTAAAAAATGCTGCAGTAAACCAAATGATAAAAGAGTCACGGCAGTAAAACAGAGGTGCCAGTCATGACATGAAATAAAGTGGCCTTCTATTTAATTATGGCAACGAGTCTTAAATACTGCTTTGCCCTACTTTTTGATGCCATAGTAGCTGCTGTGGAAAAGGTTTGGTGCAATACTTGCTTCATGTGCAGGAGTTCATAGAAAACTTCAATGGATCTCTGCTGACACCTGGTGGAACTCGTGAATTACACGGTCACACTTTGCAGGTAAATGTCTTATCCATATATGCAGCTGTATGTGAAGGCATTGCAATTGTTTTTGAATTTGATTTTTTAAGTTCAAGAGAAATGGGACAAAATGGGACGTACAATGTACAAAAGAGAAGATAAGATAAGATAAGCCTTTATTAGTCCCACAACGGGGAAATTCCAGGATTGCAACAGCACAGGGATAGCAACACTCAGAGCAACAATCAGAAGGCAAGAAAAAAAACAAGCAAGCAAGAGCAGCTAATATACATATGTACATATTACTATAAAATATATATATACACACACACACACACAGACACACAGTGCAGAGCATTGTAGCTGGATGGAATAAATATATGAATATATGAACACACAGTGCAGAGCATTGTAGCTAGATGGAATAAATATGTAAATATATAAACACCCACAGTACGGAGCATTGCAGCTAGGTGGAATAAATATGCAAGTATATAAACACACACAGTGCGGAGCAATGTAGCTAGATGGAATAATATGTAGATATATAAAAACACAGTGCGGAGCATTGTAGCTAGATGGAATAAATATATAGATATATAAATATAAACACACCCAGTGCTGAGCATTGTAGCTAGATGGAATAAATATGTAAATATATAAACACACACAGTGCAGAGCATTGTTGCTAGGTGGGATGAAATAGCATAACCGTCTATTTAGTTATCCTACATGGTATGATTATGTGCCCATACATATTCTCACCCTCCATAGCGACCGGTATGTTCCTAGTTGTATGCCGGAGAGGACCATTGTGTAAGTTTATTGCATCTTTTGCATTCAAAAAACTATTAGTTTGTTACGTCTTTTTGCTATCTCTGCGAGCAGCCCTGCTTAGGTTGTACAGTCTGACAGCCGTTGGTAGGAAGGACCTACGAAACCTCTCGGTTGTGCACCTGGGATGATGTAGTCTGCTGCTAAATGAGCTCCTCAGTGCATCCAGTATGTCCTGCATAGGGTGGAACTCGGACTCCAGCAGAGATGACAGTTTAGCCACCGTCCTTCTCTCTCCTATCATCGGATCAAGGCGTTGCCCCAGGACAGAGCTAGCTTTCTTAATCAGTTTGTTCAGTCTCTTCCTATCGGCTGCAGTAATGCCACTGCCCCAGCAGACCACTCCAAAAGTGATGGCTGATGCCACCACCGTGTCATAGGGTCATTATAACTGCGTTATAATGACCCAGCAGTGTTTTATAGGCAGGATTAGGGCAAGATGTCTCATGTGATGGATAACCATGATTGAAACGGAGGTCTGGGAGAATGACCTCCCCTCCTGTCTGTGCTCAGGGTGTGTGTGAATAAAGCCTGTTCGTCGAAACCATCTGCTCCTCTTCTTTGTGTGAACCTCGCCTACGTCACACTGGTGTCAGGAGTGGGGATGGAACAGATGGAAGCCAGGATCAGAATGGAGATCCAGCAGTTGGAGCGACTCATCGCTCAGCTGACGACGGACGACGGGGCCGAGACACAACCCCCCGGAGCTGCTCGCAGGGACGAACGAAGCAGCAGACCCGACAGGGCCAGCACACCCCGCCCTCTGCCTCTTTCAAGGCAGAGCGAGCGGAGCAGAGCAAACCAGCCCCGCTTCCCGCCCTTTTCAGGGCAGGACGGGCTGGCGATTCCACGACGATCAGGAGCGGCGATCGATCAGGAGGCGACCGTTCCATCCGTCCGGCAGCGGGCCAAGATTCCCCGCTTCAACGGCGAAACCTCGTTGGATGACTACCTGGTCCAGGTCGAGCTGGCCGCCCCGCTAAACGGCTGGTCACCAGAGGAAACTGCCATGCAAGTCGCGCTGGCCTTGGAAGGAAGGGCTCTCTGCACGCTCTCTGATCTCTGGCCTGAGGACCACTGCAGCTGGCCAGCACTACAAGGAGCGCTCCGGAGACGATTTGGGAGAATGGCGGATGCTGAGCATGCTCAGGAACAGCTGATCCACCGCCGTCGAAGCAGCCAGGAAAGCCTAGGAGCCTACGTGGCGGACATACGGCTGCTAACACGGCGCAGCTACCCGGATTTTGCACCGGAGGTGGTAGAGAAGCTCGCCCTCCAGAACTTCATCCAAGGTCTCCGCCCGGCCCAGCTCCAGAGCCACGTACGGATCCACACCGCGAGTGACTGGGAGACTGCGGTGGCAGAAGCGGAGCGGGTGGAGCCGCTGATGAATCCCACAATCGAAGCGTCGACGCCAAGACAAAGAACCTTCCAGGCCACGGCAGAGAGCGAGGGGGAGGAGGAGGAGTTACGGCAGACCACGGCAGCACGTCCACGGAGAAGACGGCCGCAGCGGCGCATGGAAGGGTGTCCCTGCTGCGGAGAGCCAGGACACATCACATGGAACTGCCCTGCACCCACCCCACGACAAACTGATGAGCTGTCACCGCGCGTGGACCGAATTGGACACTCGCCAGGGATGTATCTACAGTGCAGCCTGGAGAAGACGTCGATCCGGGCCCTGATTGACACCGGCTCTACAATCTCCTTGGTCCGACCCGGTGTGCTGCCAGGCACGAACGAGACGACCCCACGGGGGTGGGAACCCACCGAGCGCTGCATCACCACAGCTACCGGTGTGCGTGCCAGATTGGGAGGGTGGAGAGTTCTCGTGGTGGGGGTGGCCGGTCAGAACATAAAACACCCGTTCTGGCTGGCTGACATCCAAGACCCCTGTATTATTGGACTAGACCTGCTCACAGCCTGGAACGCCAAGATCGACACCACCGGACCGTCCCTCCAGCTGGGAAACCGGACCATCACGCTCCACAGCAGAACCCAGAGAAGGAACACGGAGGCCTGCGCGATCGAGGGACCATCAGGGCGGACCGGACCAGGCGGGCCACCGCGAGGACCGGACGCGATGACGCCACCAGCGCGGGCAGAGAAAGCACGAGCACACACAAGGACAGCAAGGGGAGGGGTCAACGTGTCAGCAGAGACGCAGCAGGCGGTCGAGGAATTATTTCAGCGGAGCTGCAGTGGGCTGGACCCGGAACAGAGACGCCAGCTGCGGGAACTGTTGGACTGTTATATGGGTGTCTTCACCGCGAAGGATGAGGAATGCAGCCAGACCGGTTTGGTGCAGCACGAGATCGACACCGGTGAGACCAGGCCGATTTGACTCCGCCCACGCCAGCTGCCCTTTTCAAGGCGGGCAGCAGCAGAACAAAAAGTGCGAGAAATGCTGGAGGCAGACTGTCATGGCGGCCTCTGGGCCGTCATTAGCATCATTAACTCCAGCTGCGCACAGATCCACAGGGGTTAATCAGCAGCTGTTAAAAGCCAGCGTTGCTGACAGCCTGGCACGGAGTCGTCTGTCCTCCTCGTCTGGGAAAGAACCAGAACTCCGTTCTCTGGCCTCGTCAAGGTATTCTCTTGTCTCGTCAGAGTCTGTCTTGTCAAGAATTGTTTTGTCAAAAACTGCCTCGTCAGAAACTGTCTCGTCAAGAATTGTCTTGTCAAAAACTGCCTCGTCAGAAACTGTCTCGTCAGAACCTGTCTTGTCAGAAGCTGTCTTGTCGGAAGCTGTCTTGTCTGAAGCTGTCTCGTCAGAAGCTGTTTCGTCAGGAACTGTCTCGTCAGGAACTGCCTCGTCAGGAACTGCCTCGTCAGAATCTTCTCTGGCCTTGTCTAGAACGTCTCTCGCCTCATGAAGGACTTCAGTTCAAAGTCAAGCACGTAAGAGAGCTGTTTGCTACTCTACTCCTAACCTCTACCCCTGTGCACAGGTGGACTCCCTTGGTGGCGGACCTGCGTCCCCAGCTGACGGGGTCACGCCAACTCGCTCACATAGCGGCTCGCTACCACCACGACTACCGGTACGTCTGGTTCCACAAATTCCTGAATTATTACTGTATCAGTTACAGGAGTACTGGCCACCGTTACCGGTGGAGTTTGGGTCATCGTCATCTGTTGTGTCATCGTCACCACGCTCTGTGGAATCACTCACCTCGTCATCGTCTGGATTGTCATGGTCACCACGCTCTGTGGAATCACCTGCCTTGTCATCGTCTGGATTATCATCGTCACCACGTTCTGTGGAATCACTCGTCTTGTCATCAGCTGGTTTGTCATCGCCCCGGTCTGTGGTGTCACAGCCGGAGTCACTGGAAGACCTGTCCTCGCCTCAGTCACAGGTGGAAGCCCCAGCTCGTTACTGGACGCCTTCACCTCCACGTTGCACGGCCGCTGGTTCTCAGCAGGACGTAACCTGCACTTCTCCCAAGTAAGCCTCACTACTGATAGCTTGTCATTAGCGTGGGACAAAAGTAATCGTCTGTGCTTATATGTTCCAGGGTTGCCGGGTCTCCGTCCAGAGTGCTCAGTTCCAGTGACCAGGATACTATCCACGTGCTCACACTTGCACTACACACCCTTTCACTCTAATAAAGATTATTGTTCACTAATTTGCCCGTGTCAGTGTCTGTCTCCTGGGTCCCGAAACATGTCAGTATGACTCCGTCACGTTGACCCAGCGGACAGCTCACTGTCGCGCTTAATTAACACTCTTAGCACCCGGGTTGATTTGCTTGCCCACCAGCAGACAGTAATCTTGAATCAATTAACTCAAATTAATGGTCGGCTGGATCGTTTGGAGGGACACCAAACGTTTCCCCCGACCGCAAATACCTCAACCCCTGCAGGCTTAGCGTCAGGACTAGCTAACACCTCCTCGTCCTCTCGCCTCACTCCTATTCCAACACCTGCCCAGTTCAGCGGAAAACTCGGTGAAGCTCGAGGATTCATTTTACAGTGTGAATCAGTTTTTCTGCGTGTGCCGGGGGATTTTTCTCTCGACTCTAGCCGGATAGGCTATGTCATAAATTTGCTGGCAGGTAGAGCCTTGGACTGGGCATATTCGATCATGGCTAGACCTAGCTATTCTCTGCTTACCTACCAGGAGTTTGTGTCAGAATTTCTGTCTGTATTTGATCATACGGATAGGGGAGAGGTGTTGACAGAACGTTTTCTAAGCCTACAGCAGGGAAAGAGATCAGCTGCAGATTACGCCATCGACTTCCGGGTTTTGGCCGCAGAGATTGGGTGGGGGGAGCCATCTCTTTGTGGCATTTTTCTACGCAGCCTTAGCGACGAGCTAAAGGATGAGTTAGCGGCACGGGATAAACCAGATAACTTGCAAGATTTAATTGCTTTAGCAGTTAGTATCGATAGTAGGTTAAGGGAACGGGCGGCTGGTCGGCGAGTTACTTCCCGTCCGGTTAAACCCCGCCCTCGTGTCCCTGTCTCACTTCCTCTCGCTTTACCCGCGTCAGAGAAGGCCCCGGATCAGGAAGCCATGATTGTTGGTCATTCTAAGGTGTCTGCAGCTGAGAAACAGCGCCGTAGGGATCAAGGCCTGTGTTTCTATTGTGGGAAGGAGTCACATGGGGTTTCTGAATGTCCTAGTAAGTTAAAAGGGAAGGCCCATGGATCGCTGTAGGGGGATTCACGGGCAAGAACACAGAGGAACCCCTTACTTGTTGTCATTTACCCCTCAGACTCATTCATACTCACACTGAACACTCAACACTAGCGTTAGTTGATTCTGGAGCTGAGCAAAATTTTATTTCTAGAGACCTGGCAACCCGGATGGGCCTCAGTTGTCAGTCTTTAGAACCCCCTGTCAGATTGATTACCCTGTCGAAGGCGTCGTTGACTACCATTAACCTTCAGACAGCACCTGTGTCTATAATTGTCTCAGGAAATCACAGGGAGGAGATTCAGTTCCTAGTGCTGCCCGTTTCCTCTTCATCCATTATTCTGGGATATCCCTGGCTGCGCCTACATAACCCCACTATTGACTGGCAAGCTGGGAGAATAACGGCATGGAGTACGTTTTGCCTTAGTGCCTGTCTCCAATCAGCGGCGTGCGCCCCATCTGTGAAGATGCCTCTGCCCGATTCATCTCCACCGGATTTATCTAAGGTACCAGAGGTTTATCACGATTTGGGGCAAGTGTTCAGCAAATCTCGGGCGTTGTCCTTACCCCCCCATCGTCCGTATGACTGCGCCATTAATCTGAAGGCTGGGGCCCCTAATCCTGCTAGCCGCCTTTACAGCCTATCAGCCCCGGAGCGCGAGGCCATGGACACTTACATTAAGGAATCTTTGGCCTCTGGCATTATTTGCCCGTCGTCGTCGGCCATGGGGGCCGGATTTTTTTTTGTTGGAAAGAAGGACGGTTCACTACGCCCCTGTATTGACTTCCGGGGGCTGAATGAAATAACGGTCAAGGATAAATATACACTGCCCTTGATGAACACTGCGTTTGATTCCCTCCAGGGGGCATCATGGTTTACTAAACTGGACCTCAGGAATGCTTACCATCTTGTGCGCATTAGAGAAGGTGATGAGTGGAAAACGGCTTTCCGGACCCCCAGCGGTCATTTTGAGTACCTGGTAATGCCATTTGGGTTAACTAACGCCCCAGCCGTTTTCCAGCGTTTAATCAACGATGTACTACGGGATTTCTTGAACTCATTTGTTTTCGTTTATCTCGATGATATCCTCATCTTCTCCCGCACACTAGAGGAACATCGGGTGCATGTCCGCAGAGTATTACAGCGCCTCCTGGAGAACCAGCTGTTTGTCAAGGCCGAGAAATGCGAATTTCATACTGATCAGACTTCTTTCCTTGGATTTATTATTGCTCGGAACCAGGTGCTTCCTGACCCTGCCAAGGTCAAGGCAGTGGTGGAATGGCCTGCACCCACCTCCAGAAAGCAGCTTCAAGGGTTCCTGGGGTTTGCAAATTTTTATAGGAGGTTCATGCCTAACTTTGGTAATATTGCCCGTCCTTTGACTGCTCTCACCTCCCCTAAGATTTCATTTTGCTGGAGTAAGGAAGCAGCCGATGCATTTGAGAAGCTCAAGAGGGAGTTCGCCTTGGCCCGAGTCCTTACCCAGGTGGACCCGAAGCTTCAATGTTTGGTAGAGGTGGACGTGTCTGATGCGGGAGTTGGAGCAGTACTCTCCCAACGATCTCCCATGGATGGTAAGATTCACCCTTGTGCTTTTTTCTCTCATCGTCTCTCCCCTGCAGAGAGGAACTACAGCATCGGGGACAGGGAGTTACTGGCTGTGAAATTGGCCTTGGAGGAATGGAGACATTGGCTGGAGGGGGCTGCTCAGCCGTTCGTGGTTTGGACTGATCACTGTAACCTGGAGTACCTCAGGACGGCTAAGCGCCTGAATGCACGCCAGGCTCGCTGGTCCCTCTTCTTTGGCCGGTTTAATTTTACCATCACGTACCGGCCGGGAAGCAAGAACGGTAAGCCGGACGCTCTCTCCCGGCAGTTTGACCCCCCATCCTCCGAGGATCAGGAGACCCCTATCCTGCCGCCTTCCTGCGTCGTGGGCGCCCTGTCCTGGGGAATCTGCAAGACGGTTTGCCAGGCCCAGAAGACTGAGCCGGACCCTGGGGGGGGGGGGGGGGGGGCGGGCCGCTTGTTTGTTCCACGCGCTGTCCAAGGCAAGGTGATTGAGTGGGGTCACGCTTCCAAGTTGGCTTGTCATCCTGGAGTGGGTCGGACTGTGGATCTTCTTCAAAGGACCTTCTGGTGGCCAGGGTTGCGGAAGGACGTTGTTGGCTACATCCAGGCCTGCGCTCAGTGTGCCACCGGGAAGACGTCGTCATCTCCCCCGGCAGGCTTACTACATCCGTTACCTGTTCCTTCACGCCCTTGGTCTCATGTAGCAATGGACTTTGTGACTGGGTTACCCACTTCAGATGACTACACCACAGTATTAACCATTGTGGACCGGTTTTCGAAGGCGGCCCATTTTGTGCCACTTCGGGGTCTGCCTTCGGCCCAGGAGACTGCGGACCTCCTGGTGCAACACGTGGTACGTCTTCATGGCATCCCTGCGGATATTGTGTCCGATCGAGGACCCCAGTTTGTATCTCAAGTTTGGAAGGCCTTCTGCACGGCACTAGGAGCCACTGCCAGCGTCTCTTCTGGCTATCACCCCCAAAGTAATGGTCAGTGTGAGGGGGCTAATCAGGAGCTGGAAGCCGCCCTCCGTTGTGTCATCTCCTCCTGCTCATCTTCCTGGAGCAAGTTCCTGCCCTGGATTGAGTACGCTCACAACGCTACGATCTCCACAGCCACGGGCGTCTCCCCGTTTAAAGCCTCTTGTGGGTTTGATCCTCCGTTGTTTCCTGAGGAGGAGAAGGAGGTAGTGGTTCCTTCTGTCCAGGCACATATTAAACGCTGCCGGCGAGTGTGGCTCCTCGCTCGCAAAGCTTTGTTGAAAACTACTGAACGTAATATCCAGGTGGCCAACCGGCATAGGAGACCCGCCCCGGAGTATAAGGTGGGTCAGAGGGTTTGGTTATCTACCCGGAATATTGGTGTGCCGGCTGAAAAGCGTAAGCTGACTAAACGCTTTATTGGTCCCTACACCATTAATCGTATTGTTAACCCTGTGTCTGTGCGCTTGTCTCTCCCCTCTTCGATGCGTATCTGCCCCACCTTTCATGTCTCCCAGGTCAAGCCGTACGTCTCTGACCCCCTGTACCCTGCTCCCGCGGCACCCCCACCCCCGAGGATGATCGATGGCCATCCGGCCTGGGGGGTGACTGCCATATTGGATGTTCGTAGGCGGGGTCGTGGCCTTCAGTATCTGGTGGACTGGGAGGGCTTTGGACCGGAGGATCGGTCTTGGATTCGCCCAGCATTGATCTTGGATAAGCAGCTGATTCGTGACTTCCACCGGGCGAATCCAGGTAGGATTGGGCAGGTGCCTGGAAGCACTGCTAGAGGGGGGAGTACTGTCATGGCGGCCTCTGGGCCGTCATTAGCATCATTAACTCCAGCTGCGCACAGATCCACAGGGGTTAATCAGCAGCTGTTAAAAGCCAGCGGTGCTGACAGCCCGGCACGGAGTCGTCTGTCCTCCTCGTCTGGGAAAGAACCAGAACTCCGTTCTCTGGCCTCGTCAAGGTATTCTCTTGTCTCGTCAGAGTCTGTCTTGTCAAGAATTGTTTTGTCAAAAACTGCCTCGTCAGAAACTGTCTCGTCAAGAATTGTCTTGTCAAAAACTGCCTCGTCAGAAACTGTCTCGTCAGAACCTGTCTTGTCAGAAGCTGTCTTGTCGGAAGCTGTCTCGTCTGAAGCTGTCTCATCAGAAGCTGTTTCGTCAGGAACTGTCTCGTCAGGAACTGCCTTGTCAGAATCTTCTCTGGCCTCGTCTAGAACGTCTCTCGCCTCGTCAAGGACTTCAGTTCAAAGTCAAGCACGTAAGAGAGCTGTTTGCTACTCTACTCCTAACCTCTACCCCTGTGCACAGGTGGACTCCCTTGGTGGCGGACCTGCGTCCCCAGCTGACGGGGTTACGCCAACTCGCTCACGTAGTGGCTCGCTACCACCACGACTACCGGTACGTCTGGCTCCACAAATTCCTGAATTATTACTGTATCAGTTACAGGAGTACTGGCCACCGTTACTGGTGGAGTTTGGGTCATCGTCATCTGTTGTGTCATCGTCACCACGCTCTGTGGAATCACTCACCTCGTCATCGTCTGGATTGTCATGGTCACCACGCTCTGTGGAATCACCCGCCTTGTCATCGTCTGGATTATCATCGTCACCATGTTCTGTGGAATCACTCGTCTTGTCATCAGCTGGTTTGTCATCGCCCCGGTCTGTGGTGTCACAGCCGGAGTCACTGGAAGACCTGTCCTCGCCTCAGTCACAGGTGGAAGCCCCAGCTCGTTACCGGACGCCTTCACCTCCACGTTGCACGGCCGCTGGTTCTCAGCAGGACGTAACCTGCACTTCTCCCAAGTAAGCCTCACTACTGATAGCTTTTCATTAGCGTGGGACAAAAGTAATCATCTGTGCTTATATGTTCCAGGGTTGCCGGGTCTCCGTCCAGAGTGCTCAGTTCCAGTGACCAGGATACTATCCACGTGCTCACACTTGCACTACACACCCTTTCACTCTAATAAAGATTATTGTTCACTAATTTGCCCGTGTCAGTGTCTGTCTCCTGGGTCCCAAAACATGTCACAGACGTCACTGAGCCCTCCAGCAGCCCCTGCGCGGCGCCGGTGGTGCTGGTCAAGAAGAAGGACGGGTTGTGGCGGTTCTGTGTGGATTACCGGCGCCTGAATGACGTCACCCAGAAGGATTCCTACCCCCTGCCCCGCATCGGTGACGTGCTGGACCACATCGCTGGCTCCAGCTAGTTCAGCTCACTGGATCTACGCAGCGGCTATTGGCAGGTAGAACTGTCACCCGAGGCCCGCCAAAAAACAGCCTTCTCCATCGGGCAGGGACTGCATCAGTTTAAAGTGATGCCGTTTGGACTCTGCAATGCCCCGGCTACCTTTGAGCACTTGATGGAGCGAGTGCTGGCTCACGTGCCCCGGAGTCGCTGCGTTGTTTACCTGGACAACCTACTGGTGCATGCAGCTGATTTTGACAGCGCCCTGTCAAATCTCTGAAAGGTACTGGACGCCATCCGACAGGCGGGGCTACAGTTACACCCTAGAAAATTCCACCTATTCCGGCGGGAGACCACTTTCCTGGGCCACGTCGTCAGCGCAGCGGGAGTCGCCACCGACCCAGAAGAAGTGGCGGCGGTGAGAGACTGGCCAGTGCCGCGGAACGTGGAGAACTGAGGAGTTTTCTCGGATTGGCCTCCTATTATAGAAGGTTTGTGAAAAACTTCGCCACCATCGCCAGCCTGCTGCACCAGCTGATGCAGAAAGGACGCACGTTTCAGTGGAGTGACAACTGTGCTGCTGCTTTCTCCCAGCTTCGCGCAGCACTCATCAGAGCCCCCATCCTGCAGTATCCTGACCCGAACCGCCCGTTCATCGTGGACACGGACGCCAGCAACCAGGGCATCGGGGCGGTGCTATCCCAGGAGGGAGAGCAGGGAGAGCAGGCAGTCGCTTTTTTCAGCCGCATTCTCAGCAGACCCGAGAGGAATTACTGTGTGACTGGCAGAGAGCTGTTGGCTGTCATTCAAGGACTGCGTCATTTCTGCCCGTATGTGTACGAGGGGAGGTTCCAGCTCAGGACGGATCACGCTTCCCTGACCTGGTTATTGAACTTCAAAGAGCCGGATGGACAGTTGGCGAGATGGCTGGAGGCACTGCAGGATTATAATTTTCAGATTGTGCATCAGGCAGGCCGTCTCCATGCCAACACTGACGCGCTGTCTCGGCACCCCTGTGCAACGGAGGAGTGTTGTCACTGCCAACGGGCTGAAGATCGAGACCAAGCCGTCCCACGGGCTGCTGCTCTCCGGACCGCTGCGAGCAGAAATAACGCAGCGATGTGCAGCCCCTCCTTGGGTGATCAGGCAGCCTCCCCCAGCGATGACGTCACAGAGGTCCTTGGCACGCAGCAGCTGCAGAGCGAGCAGGATAGAGATCCGGTCATTTCTCGGGTTCGGCAGTGGCTGGACGCAGGACAGCGGCCCACCTGGGAGGTCATGTCAGTGCTGGACCCAGAGACTAAGGCCCTACACTCCCAGTGGGCCATTCTCCACTGCCACGAGGGCGTGGTGTATCGACAGTGGCAGACTCCAGCTGGGTAGCGGCATGTCTGGCAGCTGTTGGTTCCTTGTTGACTCCGGCCCAACGTACTCCAGCTAGTTCATGGGGCAGTAGGAGCGGGCCACTTCGGGGTGACAAAGACGCTGCAGCGCCTTCGAGCCCGGTTCTACTGGCCCGGTTGTCATCAAGACGTGGAGCTCTATGTCCACCGCTGTGACACCTGCACAGCTCAGAAAGGGCCAACTCAGTGATCCCATGCTCCCCTGCAGCAGTACCGGGTGGGAGCACCGATGGAGCGGGTAGGAGTGGACATCCTGGGCCATTTCCCGACCACGGACTGGGGGAACCGCTACGTGCTGGTCGCAATGGATTATTTCACTAAGTGGCCAGAGGCGTACGCGGTCCCGGACCAGAGCGCCGCTACGACATCATCAAAGCTGGTGGACGAAATGTTCTGTCGGTTTGGCGCACCGGAGGAGCTGCACAGCGATCAGGATCGGAACTTCGAGGCGGAGGTCTTCGGAGAGGTCTGCAAGCGGCTGGGCATCCGGAAGACCCGGACCACCCCGCTGCATCCACAGAGCGACGGCCTGGTCGAACGATTTAACCGGACCCTCACCACCCAGCTCGCTATCCTAGTGGACCAGCGACAGCGAGACTGGGACCTGCATCTGCCTTTTGTTTTGTGGGCGTACCGTACGGCAGCTCAGGAATCTACTCGGTGCACCCCTGCAGCGCTCATGTTTGGACGCGAGCTGCGCACACTGGTGGATTTGGTATCCCCCCCCCCGAGCCGGAGGTGGAAGGCAAACTCGGGTTGGATTATTTTTTTTGTTTGAAAGAACGTCTCCACACGGTGCACGAACTGGCTCGAGAGGCCCTGGCAGCGGCGGGGGGTCGGCAGAAGCGAGTGTATGACTCCCGCTGCCAGGGGAGGGACTTTGCACCGGGAGATCGAGTCTGGGTTTTCTGCCCTGAGAGAAAGAGAGGAGAATCACCGAAGTTGGCGAGCCACTGGTCGGGACCATGCGTGGTTCTGCAGAGACTGTCGGATGTGGTGTACAGGGTGAGGCTAAAAAAAAGGGACCGTGTCGTGGTGCTCCACCGTGACCGTCTCGCCCCGTATCAGCCATCCGCCCCACTGGTGGTCGAACCGGAGCTTTCTTCCCGACCAGATACTCCGACCGAGACTCAGACTAGGGGGCCTGTATGTGCTGGTCATCGGCATCAAAGGCTTCCCCGACACCTGGACGAGTTCGTATTGGACTTTTGAATTGGACTTTAATTTTTCTGGGGACAGAAACGAGTCCAGGGGGATGGGGGGGGGCAGTGTAACGTCAGGGCTGTATTAAGGGGGGGGGGAGCAGGGATCTCCACAGCATGCTTTGCAATAGTGGACGTTATTTTGTGTGTTTGTTTAAATGTTATTACTGAGTTATTATACTGCTGGGTCATTATAACTGCGTTATAATGACCCAGAGGTGTTTTATAGGCAGGATTAGGGCAAGATGTCTCATGTGATGATAACCATGATTGAAACGGAGGTGTGGGAGAATGACCTCCCCTCCTGTCTGTGCTCAGGGTGTGCGTGAATAAAGCCTGTTCGTCACAACTATCTGCTCCTCTTCTTTGTGTGAACCCCGCATACGTCACAATATTTTGTTTCTTTTTTTATGCAAAACTGCTCATTGTATTTTGTAAGTCTGTCACACTGACACACTAGAAAAACAGTATTTATAATTTTCATCGCATTAGCACAAAAATGATCACAATACCTTTTATGTAAAACTTTCCCTTTAAGAACGGCGACCAACCATTCAGCGCCCAGCAGCGGCGGGTAAATCAACTGTTGTTGTCGTTAGCAGCTAACGGCTACTGAGCGCTAACGTTAGCCCCACCGTTAGCTAACAGCCGGAGCAGCAACGACATACTCTCACCGGGTTATTTCTCCGTTAAAATGGCATCTGCACTGGTGAGTTTAGCCTGCCTGCACTTGTTTATCCGCCGAAAATGAATTCGTTTCCCTTCTGTAATTTCACACCGAGTAACCATTTACTTGAGTACAGATGTGGGTAGAATACTCAGAAATCGGGTTCGAGTGAAACTAGTATTACACTGCTATTTGCTCAAGCATCAGTGAGTTGTCACCATAAAAGTTAATAGATTAAGATAACCAAAGTATGTGCTAACAAAATTACTAGTTAACGACTTTACTCTCTGCTGTTTGTGAAGTTTTTCCTCTTAAATTTGTGACTTCTCAAATATATTTGATACTTTTTCTTATACGTTTGATTTTTTTCTTTATAAATTTGCAGTTTTCTTGCCTTTTTTTCCCCCTAACTTTGTGACGTTTTCAACTTAGTGATTTTTTTCTGGTAATTTTCTGTTGTTTTGCCTCACGAATTTTGGACTTTTTCTTGTAAATTTGCCGTTTTTGTGGCTAGATTTGTGTCCCGTTTTCACACAAATTTACTGAAAAAAACCCCCCAACTTTTTTGCCTCTTACAATTTGCACCTTTAGTCTCAGGAATTTGTGAGATTTTTCAAACAATTTATTCTAAATTTTTGTAATAGATCAGATATTTTCTGAGCGAGAACTGAAGAGCAATATTTTCAAAACTCCTGCAAAGAAAATCAGATGAGAGAAAAACATGACTGGCCTTCATTGCAAATAAGCAAAGTTTACTATAAGTTACTCAAGTATAGCCGTAAGTCCAGGTTTTGCTTCAAGAAGATGCCCAAGTACGAGTAAGAAGTATCCTGGAATAAAACTACTCATTAAAGTACATTATTTTGAAGAATAGATATAATTTTACTTAAGAACATTTTGAGTGACTTTTGATGTCACTGATTTGGACTGAGTGCAAGGCACGATTTATTTTCTTGTCAGTTTTTCTTCCTATCAGATGTGAAATGTTTGTTTTGCTATTTTGGCTCAAGAAATATTTGACTCATTATTGTTTCTTTATATCATTTGTACATACTGATTGTGAAATCTGGGGGCAGTACACCAATATGTAAAATAATAATTTGGCCTATAGCCGTTAGATTAGTTTCTTTTGTTTATGTATATTCTGGCTTGAATGCCAGGGAAACAAAGAAATGTACATTATAAAAAATATGGACTATTAAAAAAGAAGTCCTGATATTTTCTGAATTTGCAGCTGTAGGCTTCTGTTGTCCATTTCAGGGTAAAATCAATGACATAGAACTGTGATATACCAGATAAATACTGACCACTGCCCTCAGTAAATCTTTACTGATTGGCGGATAGCAGTAAACAAGGTGGCTATTGGCTGATGCTGTGTTAAGCCAATATATTGGCACATGCCTAATAATTGAATTATGGCACATGTGACTAGTTTATGTTTCTGCTCAGACTAAGACATTTTAGAGAAAAAAAATCACAAATATGTAAGTTGCAAATTTACAAGAAAAATGAGCAAATTTATGAGAAAAAGTTACAAATTTTTAAGTAATTTGCCTCCATTTCTTTACATAACACGATGAGCAGATACCTTTGCCAAGGCCCTATCTTACATTGTTAAAGAAAGTGGAAAAAGTGATCCAGAATCCATCTCCTGATCTAGGGGTTCATCAATTGCCCAAGGGCCACCTCTGGTGAAAATTTAATCCACATCTGTCCAATAGTTTTTGCATAATCCTGCTAATAGACAAATGCTGGCGAAAACATTAACTTAAAAAAAAAAGTTGCAAGTGTATGGGGAAAAAAACACAAAATGAAAAGAAATGTGAGATTCTCAAATTTAAGAGGAAAAGCACAACTTGGGAGAGTAAAATTGCAACTGTAACTTGCTGTACAAAAAAGTAAAAAAAAATTCAAAAAATCACACAACTTTATGTGGACAAAAAAAATTACAGGTTTATTAAAAATTTCAAATGTATATTAAATTTGTATTTAAAAAAAATGCTAAATTATCAGGAAAAACTTGTAAAAAAAAATTAAGGATCAAAATAAATGCAACTTTTGCTTAAAAGTGATTATATACCAACAGAAACAAAACTAGCATTCTATGCGTCATTGCATTTCAGAATTCAGATCCCCCCCCCCAAAAAATACACTATTTTTTTTTAACATGAGCAATAATATTATTCTAACAAATGTATGGGAAAATAGTGCAAATCTTGTATACCGAAACTCTGAATTCCTGGTTAGAAATGAGATTGCTTATGGATGTGGGATTTTTTTTAAATAAAATGGCAATAATATATATATATATATATATATATATATATATCAGTTAATTATTGTGTCGTTAATGAAATCTCAATAAACCATCTTTTTTAGTCCGTTTATTTACATATGTGTGTATTAAAAAACAAAGGCGACGTAAATAAAGCATACAAAACTTTACAAAAAAATAAAAACAGGTATTATCTAGACCTGTGGTCGTTCAAAATATACAACTCTTAACACTTCTTTCAATTTATCAACTTTCGACGCCATATTTGTCAAAGTGTCTCATGATAACGCCCAGCTCCAGCTCCACCGTCCCCATGGCTTCGGTGTTGAGTCTGTATCTGTCCGCTCCACTGTAGATGAGGTCCGGGCTCCGGAGCTGAGGACCACCGCCAACAAACATTTGCCCAAGCTGCTCTTGCCAGTTGCCCAGCGGCCTCCATGTGACACAGCGGATACGGTGGTGTCCAGGGCTGGAGGGGACGTGGCAGTAGCCGTATCCGTACAGCTGGCAGCGCCCGAAAGAGTCCTGGTGCCACACTTGGAGATGCAGCTTCGGCCAGCCTTGGAGCCCCTTGGTCGCATAGTGCAGGTCGATCGGGTGGCTCCAGTACGCCATGTCTCCGGTTTGGGGGATGTCCACCTGGGTCTGACCCTCCTTCAGTCCGGATAGAAGACGCCATGCACCTCCCGTATGAACTGCCCATTTGCAAAAGAGGCTGTTTTGTGGGAAGCCACTGGCCCCGATGATCTGTCCTATAATGTGTAGCTCCGCCATTCCACGAAGAGCCTCTTCAGCCCGAACATGCGGCACTGAGAGTCCCCTCTTTCCTCCGACTGTCACAGCTAATGTAGCAGCTAGCACTAGCTTGGAAACAGCTCCGTCTCCTTAGTAACCGCGCGTTCTGCCCATAGAATGAACAGTCCTGTTGCTTCTTCCGCGTCCACTTCCCTCGATTTAACTGCCAAACATTTCTCTATTAAAGTTACAATTAACCAGCCAAATCCTTTCTCAAATTACTGTTAGTTATAGTTTTTGCCAATGACAAGATTAGATGTGGTAGCGTAAAGTAGTGCGGGGCGTAGGTCTCTTCACGACGAGTTTCCGTTTCCGGTGTTCTTCTTCTTCTTTCAATTACTGGCGGATAGCAAGCAACTAAAAGGTGCATACCGCCACCTACTGTACAAGAGAGTGTAACACGTCATCTGAGCCCAACCCCTAAAGTCTATGACTTAATCCTGTGTTATTTAAAAACAAGAAAAGAGCCCTTCTCGTGATTCTTAGGGCCAGTCCATCTCCATCTGTTCCCAGAATCCCAGTTAAATCTCATTCCCTACCAGCCTCTTGAACTTCATTTTTCATTCTCTCTTTCATTTCCATACTTGTGACAGTGTAATAAGATGTGCTCAACATTTTCTTTTTCTCCACATTCTCTACATTTGTCACTTTCGCTTTTCCCCATGGTGAATAAAGTGTAGTTTAAACCTGTATGATCCAGTCTGAGTCTTGCCATAATGATGTCTTCCCTCCTGTTTGTTGTTTTATAATTCTTTATTGCAATAGATTTTTGTATTTTGTAATACGATCTACCTCTAAGATCTTCATCTCATCTTTTTTGCCATAGCTCAGTTCCCTTTCTCTTGATTACTGCTTTCCCTTCACCTTTTCCAAGAGGCAATGGTATAATTATTTCTTTCCCAATTGAACTTTTTGCTAATTTGTCTGCACAATCATTCCCTTTCAACCCTTCATGTGCAGGAACCCAACAAAACTGAACTTCTCCACCACCCCTGTGTACCCTAAATAAACTGCGATATAGCTCAATCACCAAGTCTTCCCTTGTAGATTTTAGTGTCTGTATGGTTTTTAAGGCTGCAAGCGAATCTGTGCACACCACCACCCGGTCCGGTCTGAACTCCTCCACCCACTGCAAACCAATATGTTACTTTTTTGTTCTAAAATAAACATGAAAAAATCAAAGAAAAATACACAAACACGTAACTCGGTTACATTCAGAAAGCGCAGAAACAGCAAATTATAACAAAGTTTTTCAGATAATTGCTTTACATATCACTTTAATTCAAGAAATCTCTGTGTGTCTGTCAGCTTAAAGATTATAGGACTCATCAAAGCACTATGACATCATCAAAGATCATAGGACTCGCTATATATATGTGTCTATATGATGTCATTGCTATATATATGTGCCTGTGACTATGGTAAATATATAGACCTGTATATCCCTACCGGGATATAAGTCAACTAGGAGGAATGAGATGAGATGAGATGAGATTCAACTTTATTGTCGAGGTAGGAAGCGGGGAAGAGGAGGTTTGGAGCTTGGTAGAGTCTAAAAGAAGCAATCGTAGACGTAAAGAAAATCAATCAAGAGTGTTATCAGGTGCTGATGAATCAGAAGATGAACAATCCCGGAATAAACAGAAGGAGTGTAAAGTAATCATTAAACTTCCTTGGGAAGGAGCATCATTTCGTGATTGGAACCAATTAAGCTCACAAATGCAATTAATAAGTTACTTGGAGAAGTTTTAAATGCAAGAATTCTTCGTAGTGGGAGGACTGGGAGCTCTTCAGCTGCTCCTAGGACACAGTCCAAGGACAGATAATTTTTCACACATAAGGAGTTGTTCAGAACTCCTTATAAGAACTCCTTATACAAAGATATAGAGTGATGATATCAAGTCAGTGATGGTAATGCACCTGTAGGCTGGTTGCCAACCGCCAATCAAATCTAAAAGAAGAAGAAGCAAAAGAAGTGGTTCGTTACTAGTTATAGTGTTCAACAAGGAAAAGCAATCAGAGTCAATAAGATGGAGGGGAAAAATGTGCAGTGTTCAGTATTGGAAGGAAATAAGGCAACGGTGGAGTCTAAAAGAAGCAAACGTAGACGTCAAGAAACTCAATCAAGGCCGTTATCAAGTGCTGAGGAATCAGAGGATGAACGATCCCGGAATGAACAGAAGGAATGTAAAGTAATCATTAAACTCACTCAGGAAGGGGCATCGTTTCGTGAGTGGAACCCAATTAAGCTCACAAATGCAATTAATGGGTTACTTGGAGAAGTTTTAAATGCAAGGGTTCTTCATAGTGGTTCGTTGCTGGTTGCATGTAACGATAGTGTTCAACAAGGAAAAGCAATCAAGAGTCACTAAGATGGAGGGAAAAATGTGCAGTGTTCAGTATTGGGACGAAATAAGGCAATGAGAGGAGTGATATTGGGCATTTCAATGGCTGTCTCAACTGATGAAATAATGAGGAACTTAACTGGAGCAAAAGTGACAGAGGTACAGAGATTGAAAGCTAACAGAAATGGCGAAAAATGTGATAGTCTGTCAGTAATGTTAAAATTTGATGAAACAAGACTGCCAAGTAAGGTGTATATTGGCTACATGAGCTATGAAGTCAGACTTTACGTTCCTCCTTCCCTCAGATGTTTCAAATGTCAAAAAGTTTGGTCATGTAGCAGCGATATGCAAAGGTAGACAACAATGTGCCAGATGCGCTGGTGAACATGAATATGGAAAGTGTGAAAAAGGAGCCAAGTTAAAGTGCTGTAACTGCAGTGATGAACATAGCTCTGCATATTGAGGTTGTGAAGCCAGCAAAAGAGCAGCAGAAATTCAGCAAATAAAAGTCTTTCAGGGATTAACATATGCAGAAGCTGGTAAAAAGGTGCCAGCTAAAAAAGTGGGAGTGGACTCGAACAGGGAAAGTGTGCAGACTTGCGGTGCATGCAGTGGAATTAAGGAAGATACTCTGGTTTTGAAGGAAAATAATTTTGTCTTATTTGTGGTAGATGTGATAAACTGCACTGCACAGACTTCCAAGAAAACAGAAAAAATCAAGATTATTTGGAAAGCAGCAGAAGAATATCTTGGCATTAAGGGGCTACATTGGGAAGCAGTTGCGGACTTGTTAAGTGGGGGATATTTAAGTTCAAACACATCATGGGCTGGTGGATCAACCGCCAATCAAGTGTAAAGGAAGAAGAAGAATGAGATGAGCCGCAGATACGGACTATAGAGACCCAGATACGAGAGTAAAGAAGAAGAAGAACGTCACAAAGCTAGGAGGAAAATGTCACAAAGCTCTGTGGAAAACAACACAAAGCTATGAGGAGCACTTCACGAAGTTATGAGGAAAAACAGACACACAGAAAGACAGACATACACTACCGTTCAAAAGTTTGGGGTCACCCAGACAATTATTTTGTGTTTTCCATGAAAAGTCACATTTATTTACCACCATGAGTTGTAAAATGAATAGAAAATATAGTCAAGACATTGACAAGGTTAGAAATAATGATTTGTATTTGAAATAATAATTTTTTCCTTCAAACTTTGCTTTCATCAAAGAATCCTCCATTTGCAGCAATTACAGCATTGCAGACCTAACATGATTGTACAAGGGTTTTCTAATCATCCATTAGCCTTCTGACGCAATGAGCAACACATTGTACCATTAGAACACTGGAGTGATAGTTGCTGGAAATGGGCCTCTATACACCTATCTAGATATTGCACCAAAAACCAGACATTTGCAGCTAGAATAGTCATTTACCACATTAGCAATCTATAGAGTGTTTTTCTGATTAGTTTAAAGTTATCTTCATTCAAAAAGCGCTTTTCTTTCAAAAATAAGGAAATTTCAAAGTGACCCCAAACTTTTGAACGGTAGTGTATATAAAGTGTGTGGCGGTAATGCACCTGTAGGCTGGTTGCCAACCACCAATCAAATCTAAAAGAAGAAGACGACAGAGGTACAAATATTGAAAACTAATAGAAATGGCGAAAAATGTGATAGTCTGTAAGTAATGTTAAAATTTGATGAAACAAGACTGCAAGTAAGGTGTGTATTGGCTACATGAGCTATGAAGTCAGACTACGTTCCTACTCCACTCAGATGTTTCAAATGTCAAAAGTTTGGTCATGTAGCAGCGATATGCAAAGGCAGACAACAATGTGCCAGATGCTCCGGTGAACATGAATATGGCAAATGTGAAAGAGGAGCCAAGTTAAAGTGCTGTAACTGCGGTGGTGAACATAGCTCTGCATATCGAGGTTGTGAAGCCAGCAAAAGAGAAGCAGAAATTCAGCAGATAAAAGTCTTTCAGGGATTAACATGCAGAAGCTGCAAAAAAGGTGTCAGCAGAAAAATATCTTGGCATTAAGGGGCTACATTGGGAAGCAGTTGAGGACTTGTTAAGTGGGGGATCTTTAAGTTCAAAGACATCATGGGCTGGTGGATCAACCGCCAATCAAGTGTAGAGGAAGAATAATAATAATGAGATATGGATAGGCTCCAGCCCCCCCGCGACCTGAAAAGGATTAAGCAGAAGAAGATGGATGGATGGACTACAGAGACCCAGATACAAGAGCAAACAAGAAGAAGAGCGTCACAAAGCTAGGAGGAAAACGTCACAAAGCTAGGAGGAAAATGTCCTAAAGCTATGAGGAAAATGTCCTAAAGCTATGAGGAAAACGTCACAAAGCTATGAGGAAAATGTCACAAAGCTATGAGGAACTAGGGGTCGGGCTCAGATGACATAATGTTACACACTCTTGTACAGTAGGTGGTATGCACCTTTCAGTTGTTTGCTATCCGCCAGTAACTGAGAGAAGAAGAAGAAGCAGCTATGAGGAACACTTCACAAAGTTATGAGGAAAAACGGACACACAGAGAGACATATATAAAGTGTGCGGCAGTAATGCACCTGTAAGGTGGTTGCCAACCGCCAATCAAATCTAAAAGAAGAAGGAGGACGGCAGTCCAGGGACAGATGGTTTTTTCACGCGTGGGGAGTTCTTCGGAACTCCTTATAGGAACTCCTTATACAGAGATATACAGTAGAGTGATATAGTCAAGTCAGTGGCGGTAATGCACCTGTAAGCTGGTTGCCAACCTCCGAAGAAGAAGAAAGAAGAGGAGGAGGAAGAACAGCTCCTGAGCGTCCAGAACACAGTCCAAGGATGGAAAATTTTTTCACACATAAGGAGTTGTTCAGAACTCCTTATAAGAACTCGTTATACAAAGATATAGAGTGATGATAATCAAGTCAGTGGCGGTAATGCATCTGTAAGCTGGTTGCCAACCGCCGAAGAAGAAGAAAGAAGAGGAGGAGGAAGAACAGCTCCTGAGCGTCCAGAACACAGTCCAAGGATGGAAAATTTTTTCACACATAAGGAGTTGTTCAGAACTCCTTATAAGAACTCGTTATACAAAGATATAGAGTGATGATAATCAAGTCAGTGGCCTTAATGCATCTGTAAGCTGGTTGCCAACCGTCAATCAAATCTAAAAGAATGGTGTCTATATATAATTCAAGAAATCTCTGTGTGTTTGTTTGTGTGTCTGTTACGATCATAGGACTCGCTAAAAGATCATAGGACTTGTGAAAAGATCATAGGATTCGCAATGACATCATCATCAAAGATCAAAGGACTCACTATCATAGGACTCGCTAAAAGATCATAGGACTCGCTAACATCGTCAAAGGACTCACTATGACATCAGAGATCAAAGGCAGGCATCACTGAACGAGTCAGGCATCACTCACGATCACAGGACTCGCTATGACATCATCCAAGTTCATAGGACTTGCTATGACATCAAAGATCAAAGGCAGGCATCACTGAACGAGTGGTGACATCAAAGATCAAAGGCAGGTTTCACCATGGTTTCTGTTGCCATGGTAACAGTAACTTTCTACAGGCATGCAAAAATGCTTGCTTACACTTGCTTTCTACGGGCATGCAGAAATACTTGATTATTCTTGGTTTCTATGTGCATGCACGGATATGCACTAGTATTAGTGATGCCTGGCACACAACTTCTTGGCTAGATCATTGTATATGTACAGCAGATGCCTAGACTGCCTTGTTTAATGTTGAGATCTGTTATGGTATCTCTCTGATCATATACCAGTTGCTATAATGTTGAATACCGAGAACATACCTGTCATAGAAGCTCTTGATAATCATGTCAATTTTGACAATCTGGACTGGTCAAAACTTGATGGTGAGGACATTAGCAGATACTCCACTACAACTGAGGACTTGTTAAGACTGAATTGGTTATGGACACTTTGACATGCCTTAATATGAACTACAACAACCCACACCATGGTTCTGATTTGTGTGCCAGGTAATTGTAATTGCTCTTAATGTCTTCTTGGTGATAAAACTGATCTTGTTCTATTCAGACACTTTGTATGAATAGAAGAACAAGATTAGTTTTAATAATAATTATAGTATAACTTTTGGAAAGAAGTCCAAGTTATGAATAAGATGTCATTGCCATCCTCTGCTTAAGGTGTAGGTGGTGCAGAAAAAATAGCTGATTTGTGACGAGAGCATTACTGTAAGTTATTTTAATTACTTAAAATTAATGCCATAGTAGTTCAAAATGTTGATCCATCAGGCTAAATGGTAATAAGGTCAGATGGCATTTATGATGCTATCAGTATGCTGGATGATAAGGCTTGTGGGATGGATTGCATTTTTGCTGAACACCTAACAAATGCCAGTTACAGGCTCTGTCCCCTGCTTACCTTGTGTTTTACAGGACTGATAACTCATGGTGTCCTTCCAGATTCCATCATGTCTGCGCTCGTAGTGCCTATCTTAAAGGACAAAGCTGATAATTAAACAGCATTGACAGCTATAGACCTACTGCCTTTCTAAGGTGCTGGAAAGAGTCCCGTTAACAAAACTGGAAAAGTTTGTTGGCACGACTGACAGCCAGTTTGGTTTTAAAAGAAATCATGGCACGGATATGTGTATTGATGTTTTGAAAGAGCTCATTTTAAATATAGAAGTCAGAATTTTTCTTTTATGGGTTTTATTGATGTCTCTAAAGCAGGGGTCACCAACCTTTTTGAAACCAAGAGCTACTTCATGGGTATCGAGTCATGTGAAGGGCACCAGCTTGACACACTCCTCTAAAATAACAAATTGTGTGTGTGTGTGTGTGTATGTATATATATATATATATATATACACACATAAATAAATAATTATCAATAACTTAGAGTGGGTAACAGACAAGATCAATATTCAACACTTTATTTTTATTAATCTCAGCAATTGTTCAGATGATCACTTCTACATTTCATAAAAAAATGTTCAGTTTTCACCAGTCCCTTTTAACCATTAAAAACTAAACCCTTTTAATTCATGAACTATGTTGAACCATGTTTGAAAAAGTTATGCAACATTTAAGAAAAATCAACTTTCATATTAAATAAATCTTATCACATTTTTAACTGAACAAATCTGCTGCAATTCTGCTCAAAATCTGTTACATTTAATAAACACACTTTTGTGTGTTCTTCTTCACTGGAATTATATCCATACAGTTCTTGCCAAGAATCATGCTTGAGCAACCAGCACTGTCCTTCATGAGAAGCTAAACAGCGCTGAGAGTGCTCATATGGAGGTGGCGCAGTGGTTAGCACCGCGGCAGCAGTTTACCCTCGGCCGGGGGATCGCGGGGATCGTGGGTTCGATCCCTGCCCCCGGCCAACAGTGATCTGTGTGGAGTTTGCATGTTCTGGTGGTGCATGTTCTCGTTTTTCATACAAAAACATGCAGGTTAGGGAGTTAAGGGGCGCTTGCGCATGCAGCGGCTGGTGGCTTGTCACCGGACTGCAGAACAAATCTACCTACGGGTACAAGATAAGTCCAAAAAAAAAAGAGTGGGTAGTGAAGTGTCACTCCACATAGTGGCGCTTCGCCGTCGCCCCGCAAATGAAACACACGCAGCTTCCTTTCACGGTAGTAAAAAGAACTCTTCCTCCCGCTCACTTTGAAAATGATAAATTTTCTGTCTTTTTTTTGCCATGTTTTTGGGCTTGGAAACTGCACTCCGCTCACCATCTTAACTGCCCGCTAGCTAAGCTTACGCTCCACAAGCGCGAAGGTTTTGTCATGCGCACAGTACTGACCTTTGAACTAGGTCAGAGTTCACCTTAACTTTACGTATAATAAACATATTTTCATTTTTTTTATTTTTAAGACATTGTCATTTTAAAATCTATATAAATGCAAGTGTGATTTTAAAAAATATAAAATAAAAAATAGCGGCAGAAAAAATTACGTCTTAGACGCAGCTCACTTGCGAGTTGTGCTATTTTTAGAACAGGCCTGCGGGTGACTCATGTGGTCCCTGCGGGCGATATGGTGCCCGCGGGCACCGCGTTGGTGACCCCTGCTCTAAAGCTTTTGACAGAATCAATCCCAGGAAATTATTTGAGAAACTGATGGCTAGAGGTGTCCCTAAATGCTGGTAAAAATCAATCAACTTATGTATGCGGATGACTTGCTATTTTCAGTCCTTACAGTGCTGGGCTACAGCTCTTATTGAAGGTACTCGTGCATACCTGTGCATGCCCATAGAAACCAAGTATAAGCAAGTATTTCTGCATGCCCATAGAAAGCAGGTGTAAGCAAGGGTGTAAGCAAGCACGTCAGCACTCGTTCAGTGATGGCTGCCTTTGATCTTTGATGGTGTTATAGTGAGTCCTTTGATCTTTGATGATGTCATAGCAAGTCCTGTGATCATAAGTGATGACTGCCTTTGATCTTTGATGATGGCATAGCGAGTCCTATGATGCCAGCGTTTGATCTTTGATGATGTCATAGCGAGTACTATGATCGTGAGTGATGGCTGCCTTTGATCTTTGATGTCCTATGATCGTGAGCGATGCCTGCCTTTGATCACACACAGACACACACCTTCTTGATTCACTCTATACTATGGTGTCTATATGATGTCATGTAGACATCATAGGCGATCCTATGATCTTTTAGCGAGTCCTATGGTTGTGACAGACAGACAGACAGACAGGAAACAGACATATATACACACGTGGACAAAATTGTTTTGATGAAACAAAAACCCACAATGGTCACAAAAATGCACAGATTCTCTGAGTGTTGCTATCCCTGTGCTGTTGCAATCCTGGAATTTCCCCATTGTGGGACTAATAAAGGCTTATCTTATCTTATCTTAAAAATAACTTGAATCTGACAAAAGTGGTAATAAATAAAAATTCTGAAAATTAACCAATGAAAATCAGACAGTGCTTTTGAATTATGGTTCAACAGAATTATTTTAAAAAACAAACTCATGAAACAGGCCTGGACAAAATTGATGGTACCCTTAACTTAATATTTTGTTGCACAACCTTTTGAGGCAATCACTGCAATTAAACGATTCCTGTAACTGTCAATGAGACTTCTGCACCTCTCAGCAGGTATTTTGGCCCACTCCTCATGAGCAAACTGCTCCAGTTGTCTCAGGTTTGAAGGGTGCCTTCTCCAGACGGCATATTTCAACTCCTTCCACAGATGTTCAATAGGATTTAGATCAGGGCTCATAGAAGGCCACTTTAGAATAGTCCAGTGTTTGGCTCTTAGCCATTCTTGGGTGTTTTTAGCTGTGTGTTTTGGGTCATTATCCTGTTGCAAGACCCATGACCTGCGACTGAGACCAAGCTGTCTGACACTGGGCAGCACATTTCTCTCTAGAATACCTTGATAGTCTTGAGATTTCATTGTACCCTGCAGAGATTCAAGACACCCTGTGCCAGATGCAGCAAAGCAGCCTCAGAACATAACAGAACCTCCTCCATGTTTGACAGTAGGGACAGTGTTCTTTTCTTGGTATGCTTCATTTTTGCGTCTGTGAACATAGAGCTGATGTGCCTTGCCAAAAAGTTGCAGTTTTGTCTCGTCTGTCCATAGGACATTCTCCCAGAAGCTTTGTGGCTTGTCAACATGCAGTTTGGCAAATTGCAGTCTGGCTTTTTTATGATTTGTTTTCAACAGTGGTGTCCTTCTTGGTCGTCTCCCATGAAGTCCACTTTGGCTCAAACAACGATGGATGGTGCGACCTGACACTGATGTAACTTGACCATGGAGTTCACCATGAATGTGTTTAGCAGGGATGGCAATTTTCCGCTGATCCGCAGATTTCCGCCGATTTATTTTCAAATTGATCATTTCTGTGAATCGTCTAAATCCGTTGAGAAAATTTTAGGAGGGGTAAGGTACCTTATTGTTACCGATTTTAGCGAAAATCAACACGATTATATAAGCGCTCGGCGCTTCCCCGGGTCAAGTCTCCCGCGATAACCTGGATGTGTTGTGTTCAAGCTACTGCTGTATTGTAAACAGCCCTGCGATTGGATAGTTGCAAACGATTGGACCAATCAAATGGCTCGTTGTATGCTTTGTCAAAAATTCATGGCGGCGTTGTCAGGGATGTGATTTTCCTCTAATTCGCCAAATTCCACTTTATTTTATCTTCCAGGAAGATAAAGTACGTTAAGTACGTTAGCGGCTTGTGGTCCACGAACGCAGTGAAGGTGCGCCCTTTCAGCCAGAACTGGAAGTGGCGTATGGCCAGGTGGAGAGCCATTAACTCTCTGTCGAACACGCTGTATTTATGCTCACTGTCGTGCAAAGACCTGCTAAAAAAGGTGAGCGGCTGCCAAGAACCGGCAGCGCATTGCTCCACGACGGTCGCTATGCCTATGTCCAAGCCGCCAGTAGTGCAGCGTTTGCCAGAGCTGTTTTAACCGCAGAATGCCTGCTTCCGCTCAGGAGTCCAGTCGACGCTGTCCGCCGGTTTCCGTTTCTTGAGTGCGGCGTACAACAGCTGTATGAGCTGGGCTGTGCGGGGGAGGAAACGGTTATAAAAGTTAACCATCCCCGAAAACTCCTGCAGCGCCCTGACATTGATGTTGAGGAGAAAAAAAAGCAAAACAATTTAGTTAGATTACTTTTATGATTCCAAACAGTTTGAAATTGACAGTGCACAGTGGACAATGACTCATAACTTTTGAATATTTCTAAGACTTGGCTACATCAGTGATTGTGCAAAATGAACAGCTCAAGACTCAGTGGAGATTGAAACTGGTGATCTGAAATGAATGCTGAAATTATAAAAAGTAATGGTATGTTGGAATTTTATTTCTATTATGGAATAGATAAAATTAACTGATTTTGATTTGATCAAGTGTTAAAGCATGTGATGGATAATGCTTGTTGGAATATTTTAGGAATGCTATCTTTTTGGAACATAAGTCAATATTATACAGTAATAAGTGGCATTCAGCTGTTTGTTTTATGTCATTTAAGCACAGTTCTGGTACTTAAAAATCATAAAAACCCAGGAGCTTCAGGGGTTTTTGCCCCCCTTGCCCCCCTACCAGGGCTCTGCCTTGGACCCCGCTGGGGGACTATGTCCCCCAGACCCCCTGCTAAATCTTCAGATAATTTCTCCAACCCCAAATCACATCCCTGGTTCGTGTTGGAATTCTGAGCTTTCGGTATTGTTTTCAGCGGAATTATGAGATTTTTATCAAAGGATCAGGAGTCATCAGTGCTAGAAATAGACAAAAGTGTCAAAAATAAGTTCCAATGGAATTGGCTTGAGAGAAAAGTGACGGTAAAGGTGAAAATTGGCTCAAAGTTTGACGAGGTAACAGAAACACTCGGACAGTTTCTGAAGAAACCAGAAAAGAAGATGAAGTTCAAAGTTCAGAGACTGACACAGCTTGCTGCCAAAAGGAAGAAAGTTTCACATTAGAAGTGACTTGGTGACCAGTGTAAATAGTGTAATAAACTCTTATAGAATTGTTAAATATGTTGGACTAAAGACAGTGAGACAACATTGAAGAAAAAGTAAGTTAACTTTTCATTAAATTTAATGATTTATCTAAGTCTAGTATTTCATTTTTTTCAGTCTAAATTACTTCTGTTTTACTGAAAACCTCTCAGCTTCAGGGGGGCTGCGCCCCCCGGCCCCCCCATAAGTCAATCAACCAAATTAGATTTCAGCTGAAATCAGAATTTCCTGTTGCCATCCCTGGTTTAGAGGTTGTTCTGGGCTCTTTTGTTACCATTCGTATTATCCATCTCTTCCATTTTTCATCAAGTTTCCTCCTGTGGCCACGTCCAGGGAGGTTGGCTACAGTCCCGTGGATCTTAAATTTCTGAATAATATGTGCAACTGTAGTCACAGGAACATCAAGCTGCTTGGAGATGGTCTTATAGCCTTTACCTTTAACATGCTTCTCTATAATCTATCCATCCATCCATCCATCCATCCATCTTCTTCCGCTTAATCCTTTTTGGGTCACGGTGGGGCTGGAGCCTATCCCAGCATCTTTGGGCGAGAGGCAGGGTACACCCTGGACAGATCGCCAGTCCATCGCAGAGCCAACACATAGAGACAGATAACCATTCACTCTCACATTTATACCTAAGGACAATTTAGAATCCCCAGTTTGAGGCCAGTTAACCTAACTTGCATGTTTTTGGCATGTGGGAGGAAACCGGAGAAATCCCAGAGTAAATCCATGCAGACACGGGGAGAACATGCAAACTCCACACAGATCACTGTTGGTCAGGAGCTGGAATTGAACCCAGGATCCCCCAGCCAAGGGTGAGTTGCTGTGCTGCCGCAGTGCTAACCACTCCGCCACCGCGCTGCCCTGCTTGTCTATAATTTTCTTTCTAATCTCCTGAGACAACTGTTTCCTTTGCTTCCTCTGGTCCATGTTTAGTGTGGTACACACCATGTCACCAAACAGCACAATGACTACTTGTCACCCTTTAAATAGGCCGACTGACTGATTACAAGTTTGTAGACACCTGTGATGTTAATTAGAGGACACATCTTGGTTGAACATGTCCCTATGGTCACATTATTTTCAATCTTTTCAAGGGGTACCATCATTTTTGTCCGGGCCTGTTTCATGAGTTTGTTTTTTTTAAATAATTCTGTTGAACCACAATTCAAAAGCATTGTCTGATTTTCATTGGTTAATTTTCATAGAATTTTTATTTATTACCACGTTTGTCAGATTCAAGTTATTTCTTTGACCATTGTGGGTTTTTCTTTCATTAACAGAGGGGTACCAACAATTTTGTCCACGTGTGTAGAGTGTGTGGCGGAATCAAATCTTAACAGAAGAAGAAGAAGATATATAGAGTGATAAATAAATAAAGTACAGTATGTGGCGGTAATGCACCTGTAAGCTGGTTGCCAACCACCAGTCAAATCTAAAAGAAGAAGAAGAAGAAGACAGAGAGACAGAGATTTCTTGAATTATATATAAAGTGATGTTCAGAGTACAGTAGAAATCATGATGTCTTCACTCTATATACTGTATAATTCAAGAAGTCTCTGTCTGTCTGTGCGTGTGTCTGTCTGTCATGACCATAGGACTCGCTAAAAGATTATAGGATCACCTCTGAGTGCCTATGATGTCTACATGATGTCTATATGACGTCATATAGACACCATAGTATAAAGTGATTCAAGAAAATCTGTCTGTGTGATCAAAGGCAGGCATCACTCACGATCATAGGACTCACTATGACATCATCAAAGATCACAGGCAGGCATCGCTCACGATCATAGGACTCGCTGTGACATCATCAAAGATCATAGGACTCGCTATGGCACCATCAAAGATCATAGGCAGGCATCACTGAACCAGTGGTGACATGCTTGCTTACACCTGCTTTCTATGGGCATGCAGAAATACTTGCTTATAACTTGGTTTCTATGGGCATGCACAGGTATGCACTAGTAGTTTTTAATATTAGGAAAAGTAATGTCATGATTGTTGGAAGAAGAAAAGACAGGAATTCAGTTTTTTCTGCTTTCTACCTGTGTGAGAACGCTCTGACATGTAAAGAAATAAAATATCTTAGCCATGTCATCACTAATAACCTGCGTGATGACAGAGATGTATATAGACAGTGCTGTAAACCTTATGCCCAAGCAGCATGTTGATTAGACGGTTTAGTATGTGCATGTACTATGTGAAGTATCATGTTTTTAAATCTTTTTGTACATCCATGTATACGGCTCACCTGTGGTGTAGCTATAGCAGTAGTAGTATGAGGAGGCTCAAGGTGGCCTACAATGACTATGCAGCTACTGCTTCATGTTCCTAGGTGGCACAGTGCCGCTCAGTTGTTTGTGCCGTCTGGAGTCCCAACATTAGAGGCTCTTTTAAGAAATCTTATGCTCAGATTTAAATGTCACCTGGATGTAAGTAGAAATGATTACACTGGTCAACACAAAATTTATTGTCTAAGTGTTTTTAGCTGATTTAGGACAGTTTTGATGTGCTGAATCCAAAGATCACATTGGTTTTGCGCAATCAGGTCAACTTTTTGAATTATAGCCACATGTTATTTTATACGTTTTTGTTTACATGTACAGGTATTTTCACTTTATATGATGCAAAATTCTTTTTTATGTCTTGAAATTCTCTGAATTTTGAACAATGATGACATAACATTCAATTTACATGTACTTACCTTTATATAAAGGTAAGTACATGCACAGTACTAAGTACAGGTTTTTACTTAGCACCTGATCGAGAGAAACGGATGTCATTTTCGGATTCAGCGGTGCAAAATTGTCTTAAATCAGTTGAAAAAACACAGACAACTTACAAAAAAATTATTTTTGTAACCCTGTGTTATCATTGTGGCTTTAAGCAATCCAAGGAAGAACTGCTACCGTTACTCATCCAGGCAAAGAGCACATTGGCATGATAAATTGCATTTTCAATTCTCTTATTTTCTCTCTCTCTCACTCTCTCTGTACTTATACTTCTGTTTGATCTTTATGCAATGGACCTTTTGTGTGTTTGGAATAAAGTTTAATAATAATAAAACTTTTCTGATAAAAAATGTGATATAAATTTCCATCATAGAATATACAGTTTATGCAGACTAGTTGAAAAAGACTGAAACTTAATCCAGATTGAATTCATCTAACTGGTACAAAAATTAGATGCATTCAGTAAGTTCTGCACAAAATATGTAAATGTGTACATATTGTTGTGCTGAATTTCCTGTCAATTGTGTTTACCATAGCTGGATATAGGTGCTGATAGAGCACATCTAAGACAAATAAATTTTTACATGTGCGTCTTTTTATTAACACAGTCCGATCCGACCCTAGAAAGACATTTCAAGGGCCACAGGGACACTGTGACAAGTGTGGACTTCAGCTGCAACATGAAACAAATTGGTAATTTTACTTTTAGCAGCCTTGGTGGACTATTGTGTGTTGGCTATTGCTTTTTACGTTATTCTCACCTGCATTGACTTGGTTTCCTTCCCTTTCAGTCACAGGATCAATGGATTCCTGTGTCATGATCTGGAACATGAAACCTCAGATGCGAGCATATCGCTTTGATGGACATAAAGATGCTGTCCTTTCTGTTCAGTTTTCTCCATCAGGACACCTGGTGGCCTCTGCCTCCAGAGACAAGACTGTACGTCTTTGGGTGCCCAGCATGTATGTTTTGAAGTACCATTATTTTCAAATTACTTTGAAGTGTAACCTCTCAGTAACTTAACACAATGAACTGTATCTGACTTGTAAAAATTAAAAAAAGTTCCTCTGAATATTGTTCATCTCCTTTTACCACCATAAAAGACGGTACATAAGCTAATCTACTTAAGTTTTGTTTGTCTGTTTTAAATGAAAGCAATATCCTTTGTTTACAGGAAGGCTGAGTCAACCGTATTTAGAGCTCACACTGGCACTGTTCGCAGTGTTAATTTTTCTGGTGATGGTCAGGTTGTGGTGACAGCCTCAGACGACAAAACCATCAAAGTTTGGACTGTCCACAGGCAAAAATTCCTCTTCTCTCTCAGCCAGCACATTAACTGGGTCCGCTGTGCCAAGTATGCCATCCACATAAATGTTCGGGCGCTACTCTTCATTTCACCATGCTAAACAAGATTTTGTTGTGTTAAATTGTAGGTTTTCTCCAGACGATCGTTTGATTGTATCATCCAGCGATGATAAGACTATAAAGCTGTGGGATAAGAACAGCAGAGAGTGTATTCACTCCTTTTATGAACACGCTGGGTGAGTACTCGTGTGCATGATGCATGAGAGAAACAAGCAGTATTGTATTTTTTTCAGTTTCTGCTGGTATTCTGTTAATATCAGAAAAGCTATTTAGTTTCACACAAAGGATTTCTTCATAGCACGTGTCAAATGCTGTTTCTGATAGTGAATTGTGTTAAAAATGTCAGCATACTGTATGTTTAAAAAAAGTAAATATGTGTTACGCTGTCAGTCAGATTAGTTACCGTGTATGTTTTTAAGGTATGCAAACCATGTGGACTTTCATCCCAGTGGAACATGCATTGCTGCAGCTAGCACAGACAACTCTGTCAAGGTGTGGGACATCAGGTCGTACAAAATGCTGCAGCATTACCAAGGTAAAAACACCTCAAAATGAGGAAATGCCTTCTTCAGATGGCGTACCCTTTTAGCTATAGTGCATTGGGATTTAATTCATAATTCATAAATTGATTCAGAAAGTGGACATACAGTTTTTTCACATGTTGACACCGTTCCCAAAGGTCTTAATGAAATGTCTGTGACATGCTTTGGCCAGAATATTTAAGCTTTCATTATTTCAGCATCATTTTCAACCCATTTTAACCAAGATTCTTCACAATGATCCATTTCAGTGCATGAGTCTTTTAATGCTCATGAACTCCAGTTTACCCCAGCCGCTCTCTTTTGTCACTGCTGAGAAGGTTGGCTGAGGTGGGGCAGGTGCCACTTTGAGGCTCCTGTTTGCTAGTTAGTTTAGCGCTGGTGGCAAAGACAGACTGTGCAAACTAATATAAACTGGCTGAAGGCAAGAGCCCCAAATAAAGCATTATCAAGGACTAGGGTGTGTTGTTTGAGTGGTCAAAAGGATATGCTAGTTTCTGGAGTACAGAAACAACCCTGAATGAATGAATGGCTAACTGTTTTAGGCTGGTCGGTCCTAATCGAGTCCCCTTTCCAAGATGGTAGACAGACTGACCTCTGTTGACTAGTCAGTGTGCTAGCAGGTCAATCTTGTGACCTATTACGGCCGAAATATTAAAAAAAACTTAACCAGAATCACATGAAATGTATTTATGACTGTAGATTAGCAAACCAGGTGGGAACATGGATGTGTAATGAGGGCAGTTAGAATATATAGAAAAGACCTTTAAGACCCGACCATGATCAAACAGCTAGGCGGGTGCTAGGTGGCTGATCCATTAGCCTGTCCCCGCCAAAGCAATCTCCAAGGCAGTAGACCGACCAACCTCGGCCAGCAAATCAAGGTGGTAGTGGACCAATGTAGCGGTGTGTTACTGCCAAAATATAACAAAATAAGCCAGAATGATGCAAGATATATTATTGACCTTGGATTAATGAACCACATGGAAACAGGCATGCCTAATGAGGTTACTAGAATTGAAAGATGGTTGCAAGAAATACAGTGGTTGCCAAGCTACAGTGGATAGAAAAAGTCTACACACCCCTGTTTAAATGCCAGGTTTTTGTGATGTAAAAAAAATGAGACCAAGATAAATCATTTCAAAACTTTTTCTACCATTAATGTGACCTATAACCTGTACAACCCAATTGAAAAACAAAATCTTTTAAGGGAAAAAATAAAAAATAAAACTTACAATAACCTGGTTGCATAAATATGCACACCCTGTTTTAACTGGGGATGTGGGTGTGTTCAGAATTAACCAGTCACATTCAAACTCATATCAAATGAGAGCCAGAACACACCTGCCATCATTTAAAGTGCCTCTGATTAATCCCAAATAAAATTGAGCTGTTCTAGTAGGCTTTTCCTGACATTTTTGTAGTCACATCTTACAGCTCAAGCCATGGTCCGCAGAGAGCTTCCAAAGCATCAGAGGGATCTCATTGTGCAAAGGTATCAGTCAGGAGAAGGGTACAAAAGACTTTCCAAAGCATGAAATATACCATGGAACACAGTGAAGACAGTTATATCAAGTGGAGAAAATATGGCACAACAGTGATATTACCAAGAACTGGATGTCCCTCCAAAATTGATGAAAAGACGAGAAGAAAACTGGTCAGGGAGGTTGCCAAGAGACTGCCAGCAACATTGAAGGAGATGCAGGAATTTTTTGGCAAGTACTGGCTGTTTAGTACACGTGACAACAGTCTCCCATCTTCTTCATATGTCTGGGCTATGGGGTAGGGAGGCAAAACATAAGCCTTATCTTACGAAGAAAAACATCCAAGCCCAGCTACATTTTGCAAAAACACATTTGAAATCTCCCAAACGCATGTGGGAAAATGTGTTATGGTCCGATGAAACCAAGGTTGAACTTTTTGGCCATAATTCCAAATGGTAAAATGGTAAATGGTAAATGGCATTCACTTATATAGCGCTTTTATTCTCATCTCTTGATGACCAAAGCGCTTTACAGATCCTGCTATCCACCCATTCACACACACATTCACACACTGATGGTGGCAAAAGGTATATTTGGTGTAAACACAACACTGCTCATCACCAAAAGAACACCATACCTACAGTGAAGCATGGTGGTGGCAGCAGCATGCTTTGGGGCTGTTTTTCTTCAGCTGGAACTGGGACCTTAGTCAAGGTGGAGAGAATTATGAACAGTTCCAAATACCAGTCAGTGTTGGCACAAAACCTTCAGGGTTCTGCTAGAAAGCCAAAGATGAAGAGGAACTTCATCTTTCAGCACGACAATGACCCAAAGCACGCATCCAAATCAACAAAAGAATGACTTCCCCAGAAGAAGATTAAGGTTTTGGAATGGTCCAGCCACAGTCCAGACCTGAATCCAATCAAACATCTGTGGGGTGATCTGAAGAGGGCTGTGCACAGGAGATGCCCTCGCAATCTGACAGATTTGGAGTATTTTTGCATAGAAGAGTGGGCAAATATTGCCACATCAAGATGTACCTTGGTGATAGACTCCTACCCAAAAAGACTGTGTGCTGTAATAAAAGCCAGAGGTGCTGCAACAAAGTATTAGTTTAAGGGTGTGCATATTTATTCAACCAGGTTATTGTAAGTTTTTTATTTTACCCCTTAAAAGATTTCAGCTTGTTTTTCAATTGGGTTGTACAAGTTATTGGTCACATTAATGGTAGAAAAAGTTTTGAAATGATTTATTTTGGTCTCATTTTTTACATCACAAAAACCTGGCATTTGGACAGGGGTGCGTAGACTTTTTATATCCACTGTAACTTCATAGCAGCCATAGTAGCACTGTTGATGTGGGCTTGGATGTTCATGGGGATCCTCTCCCTGTCACTAAGATGGGTGGAAGTTCAGCTGGGAGTGCTGCATCGTTCCAGGGAGTTGCAGTTCTCACATCACAGGTCAGGCAAAAACCAAAACTGCTTGTTTACTGAGAGGTACTGATACTAAGGTGGACTAGGGCTGGGAGATATGGTCTAAAAATAACATTTCTGATTTATTTATTTTTTTCGTGCCACATCAGATTTTGGATTTTAATCAGTATTTTTGATTGGAGACAATGAATAATTTCAAATATTTTTTTTTTCTCCAAACAAGCATACTTTCCATCCATCCATCTTCTTCTGCTTAATACTTTTCGGGTCGCGGGGGGGCTGGAGCCTATCCCAGCATCTTTGGGCGAGAGGCAGGGTACAACCTGGACAGATCGCCAGTCCATCTCAGGGCCAGCACAGAGAGAAGACAACCATTCACTCTCACAGTCATACCCAAGGACAATTTAGAATCCCCAGTTTTGATGCCAATTAACCTAACCTGCATGTTTTTGGCATGTGGGAGGAAACCAGAGAAATCCCGGAGTAAACCCACGCAGACACGGGGAGAACATGCAAAGGCTGCACGGTGGCGCAGTGGTTTAGCACTGTGGCAGCACAGTTTTACCCTCGGCCGGGGGACCGCGGGGATCATGAGATCGTGGGTTCGATCCCAGCCCCCGACCAACAGTGAGCTGTGTGGAGTTTGCATGTTCTCCCCGTGTTGCGCGGGTTTACTCCGGGATTTCTCCGGTTTCCTCCCGCACACCAAAAACATGTAGGTTTAGGGCGCTCGCGCACGCAGCGACCAGCAGCCGGTGAATTGTCACCAGACTGCAAACCAAATCTACCTACGGGTACAAATAAGTAACAAAAAAAAAAAAAAACAAAAAAAAAAACTCCACACAGATCACTGTTGGTTGGGGGCTGGGATCAAACCCAGGATCCCCCGGCCAAGGGTGAGTTGCTGTGCTGCCACAGTGCTAACCACTCCACCATCGCGCCGCCCTAAGCATGCTTTCCTACGGAATAAATTGCAAACCTGGCTTTTGCCAAATACAGACTCTTTTTATTATAAAGATTTGATCAAACAAAAATGAATCCACTCATTTCTGATTAATAAAGTGCCAAATTAACCTTTTTACAATTAACTTTTAAGGGCAGGGGAGGGGGATAGAGCTGGAGGTTACCATATTTACTCTTGTGAATGGGAAAATCAGTTTTCACAATATTCACTTTTTGACATTGTCCAAGTCAAATAATTCAAATTTCAATTTGAAATTGTTTTTTTGCCCAGTAGTAAGGTGGACCTGACAAAGTGGACAGGACTGTTTTCTTCAGAGTTGCTCAAAAGTACTGAAAAAGTAAAATTTTCATCACATGTCTTGAAATCAAAGGTTCAAAATATCTACAACATACAGTGTATATATCACAAGATCATCATATGTCCTCTTTAAGATGAAATCAAAGGTTCCAAATATAGCCGCTCCTAATGTTAAGGGGATAATATAAGTTTATACTTAGGAGTTGTCTTGTAGGCTTTTTTGACAATGGCAGTAAAGTTGAATTGCTTTATCAGAATCAGAATCAGAATCAGAATCAGAATCAGGTTTATTGCCATTGTTCATGTAGTACACAAACTAGGAATTTGTCTCGGTACAATGCTGCAACATTAAACATGATAAGATAAGAGAAATAAACTATACATGTAATAAAGTGTAGGATAAGATTAAGTGATACTGGTCAACAGTTAAAATATATATATATATTAGCCAGCAGCAGATACTGTGGAGAACTATATAGTGCAGTCGGTAATGCAGGAAGAAAACAGTGATGATTGACATGAGTCTGGTTGAGCTGCTGTACATGGTGCACGAGAGTCACTTAGTGTTCAGCAGTCTAATGGCAGAGGGGAAGAAGCTGTTCATGTGACGGGAGGTTTTAGTCTGGATGGACCGAAGTCTTCTACCAGAGGGGAGGGGGGCAAACAGTACATGACCAGGGTGTGAGGGATCGGCTATGATCCGGCCAGCACGCCTCCGGGTCCTGGAGATGTACAGATCCTGGAGAGATGGGAGCTTGCAGCCGATCACCTTCTCAGCAGTGCGCACGACGCGCTGCAGCCTTAGTCTGTCCCTGGCAGTGGCTCCTGCGTACCACACGGTTATGGAGGTGGTGAGGATGGACTCGATGATGGCTGTGTAGAACTGCACTAACATCTTGGTGGGTAGCTTGAGCTTCCTCAGCTGCCGCAGGAAGAACATCCTCTGCTGGGCTTTTTTGATGAGTGCTGGATCATGTGCTGGATCACATTCATAGAAAACACCCACACATAACCACAGCCCAGCTAAAGTAAACCATCCACTCACATCCAATTAAATTCACACATTAAATTTTAATTGGTAATCAATATTGGTGTTCTCTTGCTTATTAAATAAGCTAAATGTCTGCCACTTAGACTGATTGTTCTAGTCTTGAATGAATTTCGGTTGTATGATCTAATAATAGGTAATTTCATTTGTGTGAGAAGAGCATTCGAACAAAGTTTCACCTCTTCCTTTCCTTTTCACCAATTTTTCCAGCTTGAAGTACATAAATGCAGGCAAAATGTATAATAAGAAAACTGATATAGCTTAAGATTTTACCTATACGAGAATAACATGCTTGCGTCTTTCTCTTGTAGTCTTTTGGCCGATTTTTTTTTTTTTGGCAGGCAGATTAACATTTTGCTTTCCCCTACCATATTCCCAATGGATGAAGGTTCTCTCTCAGTCCCTCCAGGATTTTGCGATGTCGCGACTGTGTCAATTCACACGAAATCATTGATTGCCACGTCTTTTGCGCGACCTTACAACTTTGTCCTATCACTGCAACTTTCCCGCAATTTTGGACAATCCTCATCAACTTCTGCCGATTTCGCCAATCAAATGTGTCTCTGAGTAGTGCTCAACCACTCAATCTAACCAATCAAATGCGTTACTGCACCGCGCTCACTTCCGTGTTTACAGTGAGTATAAATGGAACACATCAGCAAAAAACAGTGTGTGATTTTTAAAAAAAAAAACCCTCACCTGTCCCTTTCGCCATCTCCCCCGGCCTACCAGTGGATGTCTCGCCACTTCTCAGTCCTGACCACATGTACGAAGTGCTGGGTTTGTGTTGAAAAACGTCCACCTGCCTCAAAATCACTCTGTCGCGGGAACGTGTGTAAGGAGAGACGCCATAAAACCACAAACAAAACAAATAAATCTAACACTACATCCATTGTTTGAACATTTTATACATCTTTAGAGGTAAGATCATTGCTACTTCTTGTCAGTGAGCTTTCAAACTCCGTAGGACTCCCGGTAAATGAAAGATCAGTATCTGATGAGACAGATGTGTGTCAAGACGCGCAGCAGATAGACAGACAGAGAGGTGGGAGTTGGGCATGGAAAGAAAGAGAATATTGTTTGTAATTTTTTTCAGAAAAACACACTTTTTTCTTTTTTCCTCTGTGCTCCGTACCAAGTGGGTGTGGACTGCTGCGGTTAGGGAGTTTTCAAATGAAGGTGCTGCCAGTAACTTCCAAATCTATACTCTTTGACATGCATTCAGTGCAATTTAAGATGAGATAAAATTTAGCTGTTGTAATGGATATTGTGTTAAAGTCTGTATTTGCTGTTGCACAAGAGTTTTTCTGTATAGCAGAAGTTTCTGCTTAATTTACAAATCACTGTTGAATAGGAAATTTTTGACAATCCTGTGCTTTTCTTGTGGTGTTATAGAATATCATTGTTGTAAACTATGGAAAAAAGCATCTGCTTTGAAATATGTAATTCTTCAAACAACTTTTAGTGCAAAATAACCTCTCAAAACATTGCAACTTTTATCACAACTTTTTAAAAAAAAAAAAAGCTCCCACGAATTCAGGCTTTTTGGGCTGCAACAATCATAAAAACATCCCGTGAAATCCTGGAGGGACTGCACTTTGCTTTAACATAAGCAAAGTTAAAGGATGCCATGCAGCAAGACAGCATCTACTGTATATGTCATAGCATGCATCCAACAGCAGAGGGACCTATTGCTTGTTGAAAGAATTTATTCACTGCTTGAGTAACTTGGTTGTCTGGGAAATATGGAAACTGTTCCTTTATCCCTTTTTTATAACTTGGCTGTACTGTAAAACAAGTAAAGATGAGCAGGGTGAAAAGAGGGAAATTAAAACAAATATAACCTACTAAAATCAACAGCCATATGAGATCATACAAACCATATCATTTTATTATGTTGTTTAAATCATAGATTTATGTATTTATCTAAATCTTTAACCACTGCTAAGTTAATATTATGACGTGTATAGTATGAAAAGTCATAACTTATCAAAAGTTAAATAAAGCAACCATTATAATTTTCATTATTGAAATAAGGAATTGATCACAAATGGATATCATAAAAAAATTAATTTAGTCATGCTTTAATAGAAGAAATAACAAACATCTGAGGATTCCAGCCTCCAAATATTCGATCTTGCTGCAAATGTTGGTCAGATAAAGTGTAACATTTTATGACATCACCTTATGCTCCTGCATAGCGGTTTTCTCAGTGAAACCATGCCAACTTCTACTACCAGGCCTCAAGGATGTAACCTTGTCAGTCCTACTCAGGAGCTTTTGAATAATTCTAGTGATTATGCCACATAGTGTAGTTCTAGCAAGTGTGATATTTCTGAAAATACAAGTTTCCCCTCAGTACTAATTTTATGTCATTCAGTGGAAGTTGTTTTAGTATCAGATTTTCAGTTATCAGTTTTTCCCCTTTTTCTGCATGTGTGCCTGTGTTCTGTCCTGCATCCCTGATACGAAGTGCAATGCTGAATGGATATGGAATTAAAAAGAAATCCATTTTCTTTGAACCAGGATGAATGAATGATGATAATAAGTACTGGGTATTAATGAATACATAATACTGGGAAAAAATGATTTTTATTGCTAATGTATACATGGTGTTTGAACTGCAGTCACAAGTCTCAGTAGAAGTCCTGTTATAAATGGTATGTGCACGTTTGTGTTTTCTCAGTCCACAGTGGTGTGGTGAACAGTTTGTCTTTCCACCCAATGGGTAATTTCCTTATAACTGCATCCACCGATTCTACAATGAAAGTGCTGGACGTTGTAGAGGGCAAGCTACTGTACACACTGCATGGACACCAGGTAGACAAACTCACGCTCTCACACACATTCTGTAAATGCTTTTCTGTTTAAGCCGTTAACTGTTTTTTTAACTGTTAACTTTTCTGTTTAAACCGATGACAGTAGATGTCTGTCATTGTTCTTATTTTGTGTGTAAGACAGTTTAGTGTGGTGAGATTTGTGTAAGAGTGTTGGAAATCTTTTGTGCACATGTTTGAAGTGTGTTTTGCCTCAGAGAGAGAGAGAGAGAGAGAGAGAGAGAGAGAGAGAGAGAGAGAGAGAGAGAGAGAGAGAGAGAGAGAGAGAGAGAGAGAGAGATGCCTTTTTGGTATGTGGTGTATTTTAGTACTTGCCTCACAAGCGGGCAGCCCACTCATGATGACTCATCTCAGGGTTGCTGGAAAGAAACAGAACTGCGTTTTTTTGTCTTCTCTTCTTTGGATCTGCTCCTACTTTCTTCTCTTCCTTTGCCTCTTTGTTTCTGTCCAGTCATTTTTTTTCTGAACACAGTACCCCTCTCTCTGTTCCACCTCTATACTTGTTCTCATTTTCCTTCTCTTCTCTCCTGGCACCTTTCTCCTAGATCTAAAGTACTTGTGTTGGCTGGACTAGCTGCTTGGCCAGCTCACCGACTGTATCACTGTATCCGCTTGTTTACACTGCTAATAATGGGTTGCTGGCTAGTTGAGGAAACTGGTGGCTTGCCAGTGCCACATGTGGCCCATCTGTTTCTCTAACTCTCTCCCCAGGTAGCTTGTCTTTTATTCTTTTTGTTTGTGTCTCTCCAGTCATTTGCCAAGGCTTTTTTTTTTTTGTCGAGAAACAAAATGTTTTCTGTTTCTGTCCTCACGACTCCAAATTTGTCATCTCTTGCATTGCGCCTCACTGTCTGTTGTTCTTTTTGGCTCAGTGGTGACTCCACCAATCTGTTGGTGTTGGGAGTACCTAGAGTGCTAATTGTCTCTCCAGACACACAGCTAGAGATTGGAGAGATCCATCTGTTCAATCTTTCACATGTCTGCTTACACTATATAGTGTGTGTGTGCGTGTGTGTGTAGGCCTATAGATCAGAGGTCTGAAACCTGCAGCTCTGGAGCCACATGGGGCTTGTTTGCCCCAAACCATTGGCTTCAATTAAAAAAAAAAAAAACAACTTTGAAAAATCACAAATTTAGGGGAATGAAGTTGCAAATTTACAAGAAAAATGTAAATTTTGAAGAACGTTTTTTCAACTCTCCACAAATAAGGTTGCAAAATTAAAATAAAAAAATCAGTTTTACAGTAGAATATGCAGATGTAAAAAAAGTCACAAATTAATAATAATAATAATAAATAATTATAATAATAAATTTTATTTATGGATGCCTTTTATGACACTCAAGGTCACCTTGATGAAAACCTTTTGCAAAATCATTAGTAAATCTGTTTGTCATCTTTTATGAGTTTTTTTTGGGGGGGGACAGGTTAAAATTGAAAGTCTCGTTAATCCAGGAGGTTATAGTTAATTAATCAGAATGAAAGAAAAAATCTGAGTCATTTTTATTTTATTAGAAATTGATTACATTCATAAATGTAAATGGGCAAGAAAAAGAAATAAGAATGCAAGAATTTATGAGAGAAATGGGATTTTATTTCAAAACATCACATGTACTGAAAACCAACCAAACAAAAAAAGCTCTACAGACAGTGAATGCATATCCAGCCTTAAACATACTGTATGTCTGTAATCACTTTCTTTTTTGTCAATGTATCCTTGCTTGTACTTTATTTTATTCTAGTTCTGCAAAATTCATTTTTCTTCTAAAAATGGAAACTGTTTTATTTTACATTTTTGTATGTTTCCAAACTGTGTTTCAATACACTTTTTGTAAATTTGCTGAACCCTAGCCAAGGTTCATGCTTCATTTGTGGAAGCAGGTTGAAGGTTTGTGGTTGAGTGGTGTTTACTCAGCCTCAGGAAGACATTACCTGGCTAGTCTGGCTTTTAAAGATTATTAACACATTGAATCAAATTTATTGCTCCACTGTCTAATCATTGTGATTCATAAAGGGTTTCAACATTAATTCATGAACTAGATCTGTGACTAGGGTGAGATCATTTTTGCTTTTCCTTGTCTGTTCCTTCTACAGACTCGTGTCAGAAAACCAGTCATCAAAGCAAACAAAACAAAATGAAACAAAAAATAAGAAAACTAAATGTGAAAATGACATAGCATCCAAGTTATCTGCATTCCAGTCCAGCAAGTTGGAAAACCTTCACTCCATTGTTAATCATCATTAGTAATGAAAACAAATGCAATGCAGTCTGAAAATATGCATGTACAACTGCCATAGAGGCATGTTCAGAGAAGTTGGTCAGTACACTGTATACAATCGGCTAGAAGAGACATATAGAACAGAAGTGCTAATAAGTGGTACATTTTTTGCAATTGTTGCAGTAGATGGGTGCAGCCATTTTGGAAGTTTCAAGTTGGTCATGGAAAGGCTTGCCTGATTTAATGAGCTAAAAACCAACTTCACCACCACCAAATATACTTGTGAGACAGGCTCCAAAGCTGACTTGGCAAAAGGTCCACTGGATAAGATGCTTCTTTTCAAATATTTACCCACTCCTGCTTGGTCGTACAGATATAAATTTGACACTGACTTAAATAGACGTGTCAACTATGGTTTATTTAACCTTTATTTATACCTCTCTTTTTCAAGGACGCCCTGTTCACATTCACACCTGGAAGCTGCCCAGTACAACCACAGACTGACCTGTGGCCACTGAGCAGCTCCACTGGAGCAGGTGGGGTTAAGGGCCTTGCTCAAGGGCACCACAGTGGGGTTAAGGAGGGTGGGGCAAGCACTGCTATGTTATCTGTCCCACCCAGATCTGATCCTGCCGGTCCATGGATTGAACCAGCGACCCTCCAGTCACCAGTCCACATCCCTAACCATTAGGCCACCACTGCCCCTATGGTGGACAGTGGTCTGTTCTATTTGGCAGCAGTATCTATTCAGTTCAGTTCTATGTTATTCTGTTTACTTCGCAGTGAGTCAGCATCATATAACAGAACAACAAAAAAACAAAGCATGTGGGTAGTGTTTGAGTGAGTTGGTGAGTACAGAAAAATGTGTTAAATGGCAGCAAACAGGATGAAGATTGTGTTACACAGACCTGGAATTCTGACATAGTGTACATAGTAGTTTATGACTTATCGTCAGACTGGTGAGATTATGGTAACCAGAACACGTGCTGACAGCATTATTTGGGACCATTTGTCCTATATCATTTTACAACTACTGTAAAACAATGTAATGTACAAATTCTTTCTTGTACAAAATTTAAAAAACAAACTCTGTCTAACAGGGTCTGATGTTGCCTTGCAGATAATGTCAGTCACTGAAAAGTTGGATTTGTACAGCCATATTTAACTGTAATTCTAGAAGTTTAAAAACTGACAGTTAATAGTTGAGGTAACAGACACATTCTATTTTTGATTAGCAGCTGCTGTAATGAGCCAAAGTGAAACTGCTTTTGGATTTAACGCAATTAAGACTTTGTTCTTCCTATTATACTGGCGAGTCCTGACAAGTGCTTCCACCTTGTGCATGAGCTGTTTTTAACATGTCAGGGCATTAGCACCAGGTCTTCTGTTGTTTGGCACTGAAACATAGACTTTGGGTCCTGTGTGCTAAAAGGTGAGACTTCCAAAGGTCAGGCTTGTTCTGGTACAGCTGGCAGGTTGGCCAGATTGTGATTCATGGAGTGTTTAGAGGTGGCGGGACCTTTTATTTTTTTTTTTTTTTTTTTTTTGTCAAGGGATTTGAAAGATATGATTTTTTTATACATACAGTTAACATTTTTTTGTGCAACAGGAGAGACTTTGGATTAGATTTATATGGTGCTTGACATGTCAAATGACATCTCAAAACACTTACAGTGAGTCCATTATTCATTCATTCCAGACAGACATTGATAGTGGTAAGCTACAGTGGTGTGAAAAAGTGTTTACCCCCTTCGTGATTTCACATTTTTTGTCACACTTAAATGTTTCAGATCATCAAACAAATTTAAATATTAGACAAAGATAACACAAGTAAACACAAAATGCAGTTTTTAATTAAGGGTAAAAAAAAATCCAAACCTACATGGCCCTGTGTGAAAAAGTGATTGCTCCCATGTTAAAACATAAATTAAGATAAGATAAGATAAGATAAAGCCAGTTTAGAAAGCTTGGGATCAGTCCGCCAAGGTCTCCGCTTTTGACTGCCACCTAATCCACATAGCACCGGACTTCCATGATCCCTCCTGCAGGTGGTGAACCTACTGGAGGGCGGACCCATGTAACTCCTTCGGGCTGAGCCCGGCCGGGTCCCATGGGTGGAAACCCGGCCACCAGACGCTAGCCTTCGAGCCCCTCCCCCAGGCCTGGCTCCAGGGTGGGGCCCCGGTAACCCCATACCGGGCGGGGTACACTGAATCCTTGATATACAATTTATCATGAGAGTCTGTTGGATCGTTCTTCGTCTGGCCCTTCACCCAGGACCAGTTTGTCTTGGGAGACCCTATCAGAGGCAAATTGCCCCGGACAACATAGCTCCTGGGATCACTGGGGCACGCAAACCCCCCCACCACGATAAGGTGACGATCCATGAGGGGGTATACCCAAACGTATAGTGAGGGTGTGCTGGGAGCGTCTGGCTGAGGCCCCTGTCCGGGAGGTCTTCAACTCCCACCTCCGGAAGAACTTCAACCACATTCCGAGGGAGTCTGGAGACATGGAGTCTGAATGGGCCATGTTCTCCACCTCTGTTGTTGAAGCGGCAGCCCAGAGCTGCTGCCGCAAGGTGGTCGGTGCATCTCGTGGTGGCAACCCCCGAACCAAGTGGTGGACACCAGTGGTGAGGGGGGCCATTAAGCTGAAGAAGGAGTCCTATCAAGCTTGGTTGGCTTGTGGGACTCCCGAAGCAGCTGAGGTGTACCGGCAGGCCAAGCGGAGTGCAGCTCGGGTGGTTGCTGAAGCAAAAACCCGGGTATGGGAGGAGTTCGGTGAGGCCATGGAACAAGACTTTCGGTCGGCTTCAAAGAGATTCTGGCAAACTGTTCGGCGGCTCAGGAGGGGAAAGCAGCTCCCCGTCCACACTGTGTATGGTGCGGATGGGACACTGTTGACTTCAACTGGGGATATCGTCGGGCGGTGGAAGGAATACTTCGAGGATCTCCTCAATCCCACTGATACGCCTTCCACAGAGGAAGCAGGGTTTGGGGACGAGGGGGATGACTCGCCTATCACAGGGGCTGAGGTCGCCAAGGTGGTTAAAAATCTCCTTGGTGGCCGGGCCCCGGGGGTGGACGAGATTCGCCCCGAGTACCTCAAGGCCCTGGATGTTGTTGGGTTGTCATGGTTGACACGCCTCTGCAACATTGCGTGGAGGTCGGGGGCAGTGCCTTTGGCATGGCAAACCGGGGTGGTGGTTCCTCTCTTCAAAAAAGGGGACCGGAGGGTGTGCTCCAACTTTAGAGGGATCACACTCCTCAGCCTCCCTGGGAAGGTCTATGCCAAGGTACTGGAGAGGAGAGTCCGGCCGTTGGTCGAACCTCGGATTCAGGAGGAGCAATGTGGTTTTCGTCCTGGCCGTGGCACATCGGACCAGCTCTTTACCCTCTCGAGAATTCTTGAGGGTTCGTGGGAGTTTGCCCAACCAGTTTACATGTGTTTTGTGGACTTGGAGAAGGCATTTGACCGCGTCCCTCGTGGATTTTTGTGGGGGGTGCTTCGGGAGTATGGGGTATCGGGCTTGTTGTTACGAGCTATTCGGTCTCTGTACGACCGTTGTGAGAGTTTAGTTCGCATTGCCAACACTCGGTCGGAGTCATTCCCAGTGAGAGTTGGACTCCGCCAGGGCTGCCCTTTGTCACCGGTCCTGTTCATAATTTTTATGGACAGGATTTCTAGGCGCAGCCAGGGAATGGAGGGTGTCATGCTTGGTGACCACAGGATCTCATCTCTGTTGTTTGCAGATGATGTTGTCCTGTTGGCTTCATCCAGCAATGACCTACAGCTCTTGCTGGGACGGTTTGCCGCTGAGTGTGAAGCGGCTGGGATGAGAATCAGCACCTCCAAGTCCGAGTCCATGGTCCTCAGCCGGAAAAAGGTGGATTGTCCTCTCCGGGTTGGGGACAGGCTCCTGCCCCAAGTGGAGGAGTTTAAGTATCTTGGGGTCTTGTTCACGAGTGAGGGGAAAATGGAGCGAGAGATCGACAGACGGATTGGAGCAGCATCTGCAGTGATGCGGACGTTGTACCGGTCTGTTGTGGTGAAGAGGGAGCTTAGTTCTAAGGCAAAGCTGTCGATTTACCAGTCAATCTACGTTCCTACTCTCACCTATGGTCACGAGCTTTGGGTAATGACCGAAAGAACGAGATCGCGGATACAAGCGGCTGAAATGAGCTTTCTCCGTAGGATTGCTGGACTCACCCTCAGAGATAGGGTGAGGAGCTCAGTCATCCGGGAGAGGCTCAGAGTAGAACCGCTGCTCCTCCACATTGAAAGGAGTCAGTTGAGGTGGTATGGGCATCTGATTAGGATGCCTCCTGGACGCCTCCCACTTGAGGTGTTTCAGGCACGTCCCACTGGGAGGAGACCCCGGGGCAGACCCAGGACTCGGTGGAGAGACTATGTCTCCCAGCTAGTCTGGGAACGCCTTGGTATCCCCTCTGAAGAGCTGGAGCAGGTGGCTGGGGAGAGGGAAGTCTGGGCTTCTCTGCTTGAACTGCTGCCTCCGCGACCCGGACCTCCGGAAAAGCGGTAGAAGATGGATGGATGGATGGATAAGATAAGATAAGCCTTTATTAGTCCCATAATGGGGAAATTCCAGGATTGCAACAGCATAGGGATAGCGACACTCAGAGCAACAATCAGAAGGCAAGAAAAAACAACATCTAGTAAACATATGTCCATATTACTATAAATGTATATATATATAGACACACAGTGCAGTGCAGTGCATTAACTGTGGTTTATCACATCTTTGGAAAGCTGAGTTCAATTTCTCTAGCCACACCCAGGCTTGATTACTGCCACACCTGTTCTCAATCAAGAAATCACTTAAATAGGACCTGCCTGACCAAAAAATCCTCAAAAGCTAGACATCATGCTGCAATCCAAAGAAATTCAGGAACAAATGAGAAGCAAGGCAATTGAGATCTGTCAGTCTGGAAAAGGTTATAAAGCCATTTCTAAAGCTTTGGGACTCCAGCAAACCACAGTGAGAGCCATTATCCACAAATGCCGAAAACATGGAACAGTGGTGAACCTTCCCAGGAGTGGCTGGCCGACCAAAATTACCTCAAGAGTGCAGTGATGACTCATCCAAGAGGTCACAAAAGACTCCACAACAACATCCAAAGAACTGCAGGCCTCACTTGCCTCAGTTAAGGTCAGTGTTCATGACTCCACCATAAGAAAGAGACTGGGCAAAAATGGCCTGCATGGCAGAGTTCCAAGACGAAAACCACTGCTGAGCAAAAAGACATAAAGGCTCATCTCAGTTTCACCAGAAAACATCTTGATGATCCCCAAGACTTTTGGGAAAATACTCTGCGGACTGATGAGACAAAAATTGAACATTTTGGAAGGTGTGCGTCCCATTACATCTGGCGTAAAAGTAACACAGCATTTCAGAAAAGGAACATCGTACCCACAGTAAAATATGGTGGTGGTAGTGTGATGGTCTGAGACTGTTTTGCTGCTTCAGGATCTGGAAGACTTGCTGTGGTAAAAGGAACCATGAAGTCTGCTGTCTACCAAAAAATCCTGAAGGAGAATGTCCGGCCATCGGTTTGTGAAATCAAGCTGAAGCACACTTGGGTTCTGCAGCAGGACAATGATCCAAAACACACCAGGAAGTCCCCCTCTGAATGGCTTAAGAAAAACAAAATGAAGACTTTGGAGTGGCCTAGTCAAAGTCCTGACCTGAATCCGATTGAGATTAGGGGTGGGTTCAAAAGATCAATAATATCGATATGGATCGATACATGTTTGACTGAGCCGATATCGATCCACAAAATCCGCGGATTGATCTTTTTTTTTTCCACAATATCTTTATTGAACCTTTTTTTTTTTTTTTAACAAACATGATACAAACAATCAAACACTAACACTAAAGTACTACAAAAAAAAAAAATGCACTAAAAACACCAACAACCACCAACAAAATCAAGTCTTCAACAATGCTCCTCTGTTTAGTCTAGACAATCCAATACATAAGTATACATATTATGTTCACCAGTTTGGAATTTACAAGGTCCACACACATCATTCACCTTCTTCTTCAAGAGTTATGTTTAAATTTTTTACATAATCAATAAAAGGTCTCCATATATTCTCAAACACAATTTCCTTTGATTTCAGTATATATGTTATTCTTTCTAATGGAAGGTTTGTTAACATCTGTCTTAACCACTGAGTCACATCTGGTCTATGAGTCTTTTTCCATAATAGTGCAATACATTTTTTGGCATTAAGCAAACTGAGGTCTATGAATGTTCTTTCACTTTTATTGAAATTATGCTTTTCTGGGTACAGACCCAACAAAACCAGTTTAGGATTCAATATGATTTGTTTTGAGATTATTTTTTCAATTGTTACCCTCACCTCTTCCCAAAACATTCTTATTAATCTACATTCCCATAAACAATGAAATAGGGTTCCTTTACTTTCCATGCATTTTGTGCATGTATCTGGTATATTTTTGTTATATCTATTTAACTCCTCCGGTGTAACATACATCCGCATTAACCATTTGAAATGTATCAATTTAAGGCGTGCATTTATTGATTTGGTTTGAGCTTCTGTACAAGCCAATTCCCATTGTTCCTCTGAAATTTCAATTTGCAGATCTTCTTTCCAGTAGTTTAATCTTTTCAGTGAATTTTCACTTGAAGATAGTGTCAATGAGTTATAAAACTCTGAAATAATACCCTTTCTTTTACTATCTTTCATCATCATTTTTTCCAAGGATGAATAAATAGGTCGAGTGAGAGCTTTATTTTGATTTGATCGAATAAAGTTTCTAAGTTGAAGATATTTAAAAAAATGTGTTCTATTGAGATTAAATTTGATCCTCAGCTCTTCAAAAGACATTATGTTGTCTGCACATGGCAAATATAAATCCTGAATCTTTTGTATCCCTTTTAAATTCCATACTTTAAATACAGCGTCCGCTCTCCCTGGCTTAAAATATTGATTACCCCATATTGGACTAAATTGTGACAATAACTGTGGTTCTTTTAAATAGTTTTTAGCTTCACACCATATTTTGATCATATGCTTTACAAATGGATTTTTAACTTGTTTTTGTAATTTTTTTGCCGAATCTGAGTATATGAATATGGGAAGAGGTAAAGGTAAATTGTATGATTCCATTTCAGTCCAGTGAGGGAGATCATTTGATGAAAAATAATATGTCATAGACCTCAGTTGTGCCGACCAATAATACAACATAAAATTTGGACATTTCAGACCTCCACGATCAAATGGTAAATATAATAAAGACAGACGTAATCTAGCCCTCCTGTTGTTCCATATAAATTCCACTAACTTTTTTTTTATTCTTGAGAATAGATCTAAAGGTGGTGATAAGGGAATGTATTGAAATAAATAAAGTATTTTAGGTAAAATATTACTTTTAAGTATATTGATTCTCCCGATCATCGACATTGGTAGTGACATCCATCTCTGAGTTAACTCACTGATATCTGACATTAAGGCTTCATAGTTGACACTGGCGACTGATTCTAGCTTAGGCATAATTTGGATTCCTAAATATTTAAACTGATTTACAACATTGAATTGATTTACCTCAGGGGCTGGGTAATTTCTCTGGGTCTCATTTAGCATTAATATTGAAGATTTAGTTTTATTTATTTTATATCCTGATATTTCCCCAAAATTCTTTATTAAATTCAACAAGGTTGGAATTGATTTTTTTAGATTCGACATAAACAAAATTATATCATCGGCGTACAGGGAGATTTTATGTTCTGTTGGTCCAACTTTAATTCCATATATTTGTGAATGTAAACGTATCGCTATCGCTAAAGGTTCAATTGCCATAGTAAACAGTAAAGGTGAAAGTGGACAGCCTTGTCGACATCCTCTATTGATTTTTATTGGTTTTGAAATATTGTTATTTGTTAGGATTTCTGCTGTAGCATTATTGTATATTATTTGAACCCATTTTATGAAATTATTTCCAAGTCCAAACCTTTGTAGGACTTCAAAAAGAAAGGGCCATTCAACTCTATCAAAGGCCTTTTCGGCGTCCAATGATAGGAGAGCTGTATCCGGTGCTTCTTTATTAAAATAGATAATATTAAATAGTCTTCTTACATTATGGAAGCCTTGTCTACCCTTTATAAAGCCATTCTGATCTCGATTAATAATATTTGGTAAAATTTCTTGTATTCGTCTTGCTAAAATTTTACAGACTATCTTAAGGTCAGCGTTTAATAGGCTTATTGGTCTCATATTTTCACATTTATTAGAGGGCTTACCTGGTTTTGGCAGCAGTATAATTAAGGCATTATTTATGTATGATGGTAAATTATTATTTTGAAATGCTTCTAAAACCATTTCCAAAAAAGGTTTTATTAATTTATTCTTAAATTTTTTATAGAGGTCAACTGGAAGACCATCTGGTCCTGCACTTTTTCCTGATTTCATATTATCAATGGCTAGCCCAACTTCTTCTTGACTAATTTTAGACTCCAATATCTCCCTGTTTTCATTTGGAATACACGGTATAGATAGTTCGTTCAAAAACCCATTTAGTTTTGTTAAATCAGGTTCATTTTTGGTATCATATAATTTTTCATAGTAATCTCTAAAGGCTCTATTAATTTCTAAAGGATCTATAACTACCTGTCCATTACTTATAATACTGGTAATTGGTGTTTTAATTTCCAATTGTTTAATCTGCCATGCTAATAATTTTCCTGATTTTTCACCTTGTTCATAAAAAGATTGTTTCAATCTTAGAAGACTCGAGGCAGCTCTATTCGCTGATTTTTTGTCGTATTCAGCTCTCAAAATCAGTAATTCATTCTCCAACCTTGGGTCACTTCCTGCATACACTTTTTCCTGAAGATTTTTTATTTTATGTTCCAATTTAGCTCTCTCCTCTCGAGTCTTCTTAGATTTTGATCCTGTATAACTAATAATATGCCCCCTAATAAAAGCTTTGAAAGCCTCCCACTTTACACATGCTGATGTTTGTGTAGTATTGATGTCAAAGAACTCGTCTATCTGTTTTTCTATATACTTGACAAATTCCTCATCCTGAAGCCATTTATGCTGAAATTGCCATCTACCTGATTCCTTTGTCAATTTTTTATCTACATATATTAGACAACAGGGTGCATGATCAGAGATCACGATGTTATCATAAAAGCAGTTTTGAATCTTGGACCTTAATTCTGTGGAAATCAAAAAATAATCAATACGTGAGAATGTCTTGTAGGTACTGGAATAACAAGAATAGGCTTTAACTTGTGGTTTCATTTCTCTCCATATATCTAACAATCTCAATTCTTTCATAAAATGATTAATAGTCATCCTACATCCAATGTGCGTACAATCCAGTCCTGTTGATCTATCCACACCTGGATTCAATGTACAATTAAAATCCCCTGCTATTATATGTTGCCCTGTAAGTGATGATAAGATGAGAAATAAATTAGCAAAGAACTTCTGATCATCTATATTGGGACCATATAAGTTCACAAGATTTATATTTTCTAATAGCAAAGAACCTTGAATGATTACATATCTTCCAAATTTGTCTCCAATTACATTTTTCACTTGAAAAGGAACTGATTTATGTATGAGAGTCATAACTCCCCTGGCTCGGGATGAAAATGAAGAGGTGAATACACTTCCCTGCCATCTACTCCTAATTCTTTTAACATCCTCCTCTATCAGATGAGTTTCTTGTAAAAACACAATTCTTGAACCCATGTCCTTTATTTTATTCATAACTTGTTTAAGTTTTTTTAAATTTTGTAGACCTCTGCAATTCCATGAAGTTAAATTAAGATTAACACTTTGGTCCATGATCAATAGAGAGTTTGGGATTACCTTGCAGTGTAAACATGCTCATACAGAGAAGCAAAAACATGAGTGGTTGAACATTCATCCTACAAACTACACACAAACAAATTTCCCCTTGTGGCAAACCCCCCAAAATCAAAAGAAAAATTCTGTCTCCCGATATAGCCATCGACTGTTCCACACCCACGGGGAACAGCCTAAGCCACTCCTTCTTCATCCTCCCAATCACCCTAACTCTACTGCTTTTAATGACGTAACATTAACTCTCCTCTGTAGTTTTCCAACTTAACTCCAAAATTTTTAACAACTTTGTACATCATAGTTTTTTTATTTGTTTGTTTTGTTTTTTTTTAATATATAATACAATCTATATTTTGTAAACTTACTATTTACTTCAAGTCAGTCAGATGCCTGTGCAAATGCTTAATTATTCTACCTTATATTTTGTTCATGCTTAGCTCCCACCAGTCTCTTCTTCTTCTTTGATCTTCTTGATGAACTCCTGCGCCTCCTCTGGGGTCTTGAAGATGTGGGTTCTGCCCTCATACGTGGTCAGCAGTCTCGCAGGATAGATTACACCATGACGAATCCCAAGGTTGCGCAGCTCCTTACGTACGGGATCAAACTGCTTCCTCAATTGCTGGATTCCTGTGGCCAAATCTGGGTAGAACCGCACCTGCTGGTCCTGGTGTTTAATCTCTCCTTTAGCACGTGCAGCGTTGAAGATCTTCATCCTGTCTCTGTTGTTAAGAAACTTCATAATTAAGGTCCTCGGCGGTCCCTTATCTCTCCGTGGGCCAATGCGATGTGCTTTTTCCAGAACCACTGCTGATTGCAACTCCTCGCTGCCCAGCACCTCCGGAATCCACTTTTCCAGAAAGGAACATACGTCCCGACCTTCTGATTCCTCTTTAATTGAAGACGGGTGACGTCATCTTCAGCACTAGCGAGACGGAGCTCCATCTGCGCCGTTCGTTCTACACAGTCACCCAATTCCTTTCTTATTCCTTCCAACGCTGTCATAATCCCATCAAATCTAGAGGAAAAGTCCGCTCTCATTGAACTCATGGCAGCCATCAGCGCATCTGCGCCATTCCCCGCAGAAATCGCAGCGTTGCCAGCCTCCTCCGCCATATATGGAGCCCTGTTTGCTGCGTCACAGACCTGAAAGTCCGTTAATTTGGATTGTTTCGGCGGCTCGCTTTTTCCTTTTCCTGGTTTTCCAGCCTTAGGCTTCGCCGACATATCCTCGCCCAGACGCTGGGATACGTTCTGTCCCAAATGAGAGAGTTATTTGCCGATTTTTTTTTTTTCCAGGAGCAGAGCAGAGCGAGACACGTCCGTCCTACGTGGCAGCCATAACCGGAAGTCCGCGGATTGATCTTTTAATATTAATATGTTTTAATATAATATTTTTTACGTTTGTGAACGTCTGCTGAGTATAATCGGGTCGAAACCGGGTCAGTGAGCCAGCAACAACAGTCGAGACCAATAAACAACCGACGCGCTAACGGAGCTAGCAAGCTAACGGATATGCTAGTTCTTCTTCTGTGGTGTTAAAACGGTTCTCATCCGGCAAGAGTTTCCTGCCGCGTGTGCTCTTTCGTGTTTACACGAGCGGAGATAATAACGTGCGTCTCTTAATTTAGCAACAAAAGTCACCGTAAAGATTGTCCTCAACAGCTTCTGAATATTTTTCATAAATAAAACTTCTGTGTTCCCTGCGGCGCGGGCACACGTCTTTTGTGTTTACATGACGCGGAGATAATAACGTGCGTCTCTTAATTTAGCAGCAAAAGTCACCGTATAGACTGTCCTCAACAGCTTCTTAATATTTTTCATAAAGCGGGGATAAATGGACTTTTACTCCGTGCAGCGCTGTGTTGGAACATAAAGTTGACGACTGATAAACGGAAAATGCGGAGACTGAAACCCGTGAAGCAGAGGTAGACTTGGAGCTGCTGAGACTGTAAGTATAATATTTGTTTCTTTTAACGTTTGTGTCGTCAATTAATAATTTATCCGGCATGATGATGGTTTCTTTTACAAACTATGGACACAGAGAGAACTGTTGGTTAAGCGCTGTGAATAAATGCAGAATTAAGGTATATTTTATGAGATTATGGACTTCTGCCACTGAAGAGATGTGAAGAGAATAAATCACAATAAAATTAATAAAGGCTGCAGTACAACAAGCTGTTTTTACTCAGTAGAACTAAATTGAAATGAACAAACCTTCTCAGGAAATGAACTGAAACCCTTTTCCAACATTGAAAGTTAATTTGTAGTTAAAATATAAAAAAACCCCTAAATTATTAAACCCTACTGTGGTGTGGCGATCTAAAAATATGAATGTTAATTTTACTGTGAAATCTATTCTTTTTATCTGCCTTCAGATGTGTGAAGACTGGAAGCTTCATCCTCACTGAGACCTTCTGAAGGTCAGAGGTGGTCAGTGGAGGAGCATCCCTGCTTCATGTGGATTTCAGCACAGAAGAAGACCTTCAAGATTCAAGGAGGTGCTGCCATCATTTTCTCCACACTAACATGCATTCAATGCAATTTAGTTCTTGTAATGACAAATTCTTTTATTTCTTTTTTTAAAGTTCTCAGCAAGAACACAATATTGGTCATTTTTTTTTTACAATTTTACTGAGCATTTAATTCTAAATAAATCACTGTTTAACAAGAAATTTTTGGCAATCCTGTACTTTTCTTGTGGTGTTACATAGAATAGCATCACTGTAAACTATGGAAAAAGCAGCTGCTTTAAAATTTGTACTTCCTCACACAACTTTGAGTGCAAAAAAACTCTAAAAGTGCCATAACTTTTTGGAAAAGCTCCCACAAATCCAGGCTTTTTGGGCCACAACAATCACAAAAACAGCTGACAAAATCCTGGAGGGACTGAAATACAGTGAGATTATGTATGCATGGTTCATGCATTGAATTTGTTTACTTACTCTGGGTGGTGAACTTGACACGACACACCCTTTGCACTAAAGAAAGCACCTGTGAGCACTTTATGAAATGATAAGTTAAATAATAAAAAGTGCATTATTGTAACTGATTTTGGGTCAGTTCTATATGTGATAATTTATGTATTAACAAAGTTAGAAGATTCTTGGTACAATTTGCAGCATTAGGTCTCGAAGATTTTTGTTTCATGGGAAGTAAAATGGCTATTAAAATGGTAATTCCCCAGATTAAATTGGGATCGGATCGAATTGGGATCGAATCGGAATCAAATCGAATCGATTCAGAATCTCAAGAATCAGAATCGAATCGATTCTGGAAATTAGGGATCGTTCCCAGCCCTAATTGAGATGCTGTGGCATGACCTTAAAAAGACCTTAAAAAGGTGGTTCATGCTTAAAAACCCTTCAATGTGGCTGAATTAGAACAATTCTGCAAAGATGAGTGGGCCAAAATTCCTCCACAGCGCTGTAAAAGACTCATTGCCAGTTATTGCAAATGCTTGATTTCAGTTGTTGCTGCTAAGGGTGGCCCAACCAGTTATTAGGTTTGGGGGCAATCACTTTTTCACACAAGGTCATGTAGGTTTGGATTTTTTCCCCCTTAATAATAAATACCTTCATTTAAAAACTGCATTTTGTGTTTACTTGTGTTATCTTTGTCTAATATTTAAATTTGTTTGATGATCTGAAACATTTAAGTGTGACAAACATACAAAAAAAAAAAGAGAAATCAGGAAGGGGGCAAACACTTTTTCACACCACTGCACCTCTGTAGCCACAGCTGCCTTGGGACAGACTGACGGAAACGTGGCTGCCAATCCATGCCAACGGCCTCTCCGATGACTACTGAACGTTTATACACATTCATACCCAGTAGGGCTGTGTGATATGACAAAAAAATTAATATCACGTTATAAGCCATCTTATATCACGATATGCATTTTCTGTAAATTCTACAGCTTAAATAATCACATAAAAAGGACCATTTTTTTTTTTTTACTTTTTTTACACGTACCATTTTTCCTCATAATTTTGCAGTGTTGTTATTAAATAGTTGGGTAATGTGCATTTGAGACTTGATTCTCATAAATTTCAGGTTTCTCTTGTCAATCATATATGAATAAAAAGTAAACATCAATAACTTAAATATTTCCTGAGCCAGAGGAGAAAAGCAAACAACAACAACAACAAAAAAAAAAAACCCAGATAACAAAGAAATGTCTGAAAATGTGAAAATTACCCATGGCTGTCACCTACAGATATAAATTAGCTGTTAGTTTAAATGATGACTTGAACTTTATTCATTATCAATACTTGACTAATTAAAATGATTAGAAATCAAATAAATTACATTAAGAGACAACTTGCGCCTCCGACCCATTTTAATGTATTTATTATTTATTTTTCGTGCCACCGTCATGCACTTTTGCAACTTTAATAAATTTTTTTCAGACAAAACTAAGAAACTTGGCAGTAATTTAAACCAAAAAAAAACAAAGTGATTGTCTGCTACGGTTTCCAGTTAGCACAACTTAGTATTGTCATTTACATTTTATAATTAGACATGGTGTTCATGTTACTTACCTCCTATTAAAACGAGGTTGGCGAACTATCCTCTCTGACGCAGGATGATGAGAAAAACAGACCCACATCCCTGGGGAACAGGAGTAGCAGCTATCTGAACTGGTAGTTTGGCGTTAGCATTAGCAACTACCAGACTGAAGCCTAGCCACCTACAGACGTGGACAAAATTGTTGGTACCCCTCTGTTCCATCCATCCATCTTCTACCGCTTTTCCGGAGGTCCGGGTTGCGGAGGCAGCAGTTCAAGCAGAGAAGCCCAGACTTCCCTCTCCCCAGCCACCTGCTCCAGCTCTTCAGAGGGGATACCAAGGCGTTCCCAGACCAGCTGGGAGACATAGTCTCTCCACCGAGTCCTGGGTCTGCCCCGGGGTCTCCTCCCAGTGGGACGTACCTGAAACACCTCAAGTGGGAGGCGTCCAGGAGGCATCCTAATCAGATGCCCATACCACCTCAACTGACTCCTTTCAATGTGGAGGAGCAGCGGTTCTACTCTGAGCCTCTCCCGGATGACTGAGCTCCTCACCCTATCTCTGAGGGTGAGTCCACCAATCCTACGGAGAAAGCTCATTTCAGCCGCATGTAGCCGCGATCTCGTTCTTTCGGTCATTACCCAAAGCTCGTGACCATAGGTGAAAGTAGGAACGTAGATTGACTGGTAAATCGACAGCTTTGCCTTAGAACTAAGCTCCCTCTTCACCACAACAGACCGGTACAACGTCCGCATCACTGCAGATGCTGCTCCAATCCGTCTGTCGATCTCTCGCTCCATTTTCCCCTCACTCGTGAACAAGACCCCAAGATACTTAAACTCCTCCACTTGGGGCAGGAGCCTGTCCCCAACCCGGAGAGGACAATCCACCTTTTTCCGGCTGAGGACCATGGACTTGGACTTGGAGGTGCTGATTCTCATCCCAGCCGCTTCACACTCAGCGGCAAACCGTCCCAGCAAGAGCTGTAGGTCATTGCTGGATGAAGCCAACAGGACAACATCATCTGCAAACAACAGAGATGAGATCCTGTGGTCACCAAGCATGACACCCTCCATTCCCTGGCTGCGCCTAGAAATCCTGTCCATAAAAATTATGAACAGGATCGGTGACAAAGGGCAGCCCTGGCGGAGTCCAACTCTCACTGGGAATGACTCCGACCGAGTGTTGGCAATACGAACTAAACTCTCACAACGGTCGTACAGAGACCGAATAGCTCGAATACCCCTCTGTTAATGAAAGAAAAACCCACATTGGTCACAGAAATAACTTGAATCTGACAAAAGTGGAAATAAATAAAAATTCTATGAAAACTAACCGATGAAAATCAGACAATGCTTTTGAATTGTGGTTCAACAGAATTACTTTAAAAAACAAACTCATGAAACAGGCCTGGACAAAAATGATGATACCCCTAGAAAAGATTGAAAATAATGTGACCATAGGGACATGTTCAACCAAGATGTGTCCTCTAATTAACATCACAGGTGTCTACAAACTTGTAATCAGTCAGTCGGCCTATTTAAAGGGTGACAAGTAGTCACTGTGCTGTTTGGTGACATGGTGTGTACCACACTAAACATGGACCAGAGGAAGCAAAGGAGAGAGTTGTCTCAGGAGATTAGAAAGAAAATTATAGACAAGCATGTTAAAGGTAAAGGCTATAAGACCATCTCCAAGCAGCTTGATGCCCCTGTGACTACAGTTGCACATATTATTCAGAAATTTAAGATCCACGGGACTGTAGGCAACCTCCCTGGACGTGGCTGCAGGAGGAAACTTGATGAAAAATGGAAGAGACGGATAATACGAATGGTAACAAAAGAGCCCAGAACAACCTCTAAACACATTCATTGTGAACTCCAAGGTCAAGGTACATCAGTGTCAGATCACACCATCTGTCGTTTGAGCCACAGTGGACTTCATGGGAGACAATCAAGGAGGACACCACTGTTGAAAACAAATCATAAAAAAGCCAGACTGGAATCTGCCAGACGGCATGCTGACAAGCCACAAAGCTTCTGGGAGAATGTCCCATGGACAGACGAGACAAAACTGGAACTTTTTGGCAAGACACATCAGCTGTATGTTCACAGATGCAAAAATGAAGCATACCAAGAAAAGAACACTGTCCCTACTGTGAAACATGGAGGAGGTTGTGTTATGTTCTGGGGCTGCTTTGCTGCATCTGGCACAGGGTGTCTTGAATCTATGCAGGGTACAATGAAATCTCAAGACTATCAAGGTATTCTAGAGAGAAATGTGCTGCCCATTGTCAGACAGCTTAGTCAGTCGCAAGTCATGGGTCTTGCAACAGGGTAATGACCCAAAACACACAGCTAAAAACACCCAAGAATGGCTAAGAGTGAAACATTGGACTATTCTAAAGTGGCCTTCTATGAACCCTGATCTAAATCCTATTGAACATCTGTGGAAGGAGCTGAAACATGCCGTGTGGAGAAGGCACCCTTCAAACCTGAGACAACTGGAGCAGTTTGCTCATGAGGAGTGGGCCAAAATACCTGCTGAGAGGTGCAGAAGTCTCATTGACAGTTACAGAAATCGTTTGATTGCAGTGATTGCCTCAAAAGGTTGTGCAACAAAATATTAAGTTAAGGGTACCATCATTTTTGTCCAGTCCTATTTCATGAGTTTGTTTTTTAAAATAATTCTGTTGAACCACAATTCAAAAGCATTGTCTGATTTTCATTGGTTAATTTTCATAGAATTTTTATTTATTACCACTTTTGTCAGATTCAAGTTATTTCTGTGACCATTGTGGGTTTTTCTTTCATTAACAGAGGGGTACCAACAATTTTGTCCACGTCTGTACAACACATCTGTTCCGCTGTGCGCACTGCAGAGGAGAGACGGGGCACTGACAAGTAGTGGTGAGGAGCTTTACTGAATAAATGGGAGTATGTGCATTTGCTACAGACCGGTGGCCTTGACGTCCCACTTGATGAAGACCCTGGAGAGACTGCTCCTTGCTCATCTCCGCCCCCTGGTGGAACCAGCGATGGATCCACTCCAGTTCGCCTACCAGCATGGCATTGGGGTGGAGGATGCGGTGATCTTCCTCCTTCACCGTTCTCTGTCCCACCTGGAGAAGCCCGGGAATATGGTGAGGATCATGTTCTTTGACTTCTCCAGTGCTTTCAACACCATCCAACCGATGATCCTGAAGGACAAGCTGCTGCGCGCAGGGGTGGACCAGCACCTGTCATCATGGATCCTGGACTACCTCACGAACCGGCCTCAGTTTGTGAGAACCCGGGACTGTGTTTCCGACACGATCATCAGTAGCACGGGGGCCCCCCAGGGAACGGTGCTGGCTCCCTTCCTGTTCACTCTTTATACTGCGGACTTCTCACACAACACAACACATTGCCATCTACAGAAGTTCTCTGATGACTCTGCGATCGTTGGTCTCATCTCCAACGGAGATGAAGCTGAGTACAGAGGGCTTATCCAGGACTTTGTGGACTGGTGCCATCGGAACTGCCTCCAGATCAACGCGAGGAAAACTAAGGAGCTGGTGGTGGACTGCCGCAGGCATGGGCAGCCCCTCACAGCACCAGTAAATATACAGGGAACAGACATCGAGATGGTGACATCCTATAAGTACCTGGGTATTCATCTGAATAATAAACTAGACTGGTCACACAATACTGACGCACTCTACAAGAAGGGACAGCGCAGGCTGTTCCTGCTGAGGAGACTCAGGTCTTTTGGTGTACAAGGGGCGCTGCTGAAGTCATTCTATGACACGGTGGTGGCATCAGCCATCACTTTTGGAGTGGTCTGCTGGGGCAGTGGCATTACTGCAGCCGATAGGAAGAGACTGAACAAACTGATTAAGAAAGCTAGCTCTGTCCTGGGGCAGCGCCTTGATCCGATGGAGGAGATAGGAGAGAGAAGGACGGTGGCTAAACTGTCATCTCTGCTGGAGTCCGAGTTCCACCCTATGCAGGACATACTGGATGCACTGAGGAGCTCATTTAGCAGCAGACTACATCATCCCAGGTGCACAACCGAGAGGTTTCGTAGGTCCTTCCTACCAACGGCTGTCAGACTGTACAACCTAAGCAGGGCTGCTCGCAGAGATAGCAAAAAGACGTAACAAACTAATAGTTTTTTTGAATGCAAAAGATGCAATAGACTTACACAGTGGTCCTCTCCGGCATACAACTAGGAACATACCGGTCGCTATGGAGGGTGAGAATATGTATGGGCACATAATCATACCATGTAGGATAACTAAATAGACGGTTATGCTGTTTCATCCCACCTAGCAACAATGCTCTGCACTGTGTGTGTTTATATATTTACATATTTATTCCATCTAGCTACAATGCTCAGCACTGGGTGTGTTTATATTTATATATCTATATATTTATTCCATCTAGCTACAATGCTCCGCACTGTGTTTTTATATATCTACATATTATTCCATCTAGCTACATTGCTCCGCACTGTGTGTTTATCCATCCATCCATCCATCCATCTTCTACCGCTTTTCCGGAGGTCCGGGTCGCGGAGGCAGCAGTTCAAGCAGAGAAGCCCAGACTTCCCTCTCCCCAGCCACCTGCTCCAGCTCTTCAGAGGGGATACCAAGGCGTTCCCAGACTAGCTGGGAGACATAGTCTCTCCACCGAGTCCTGGGTCTGCCCCGGGGTCTCCTCCCAGTGGGACGTGCCTGAAACACCTCAAGTGGGAGGCGTCCAGGAGGCATCCTAATCAGATGCCCATACCACCTCAACTGACTCCTTTCAATGTGGAGGAGCAGCGGTTCTACTCTGAGCCTCTCCCGGATGACTGAGCTCCTCACCCTATCTCTGAGGGTGAGTCCAGCAATCCTACGGAGAAAGCTCATTTCAGCCGCTTGTATCCGCGATCTCGTTCTTTCGGTCATTACCCAAAGCTCGTGACCATAGGTGAGAGTAGGAACGTAGATTGACTGGTAAATCGACAGCTTTGCCTTAGAACTAAGCTCCCTCTTCACCACAACAGACCGGTACAACGTCCGCATCACTGCAGATGCTGCTCCAATCCGTCTGTCGATCTCTCGCTCCATTTTCCCCTCACTCGTGAACAAGACCCCAAGATACTTAAACTCGTCCACTTGGGGCAGGAGCCTGTCCCCAACCCGGAGAGGACAATCCACCTTTTTCCGGCTGAGGACCATGGACTCGGACTTGGAGGTGCTGATTCTCATCCCAGCCGCTTCACACTCAGCGGCAAACCGTCCCAGCAAGAGCTGTAGGTCATTGCTGGATGAAGCCAACAGGACAACATCATCTGCAAACAACAGAGATGAGATCCTGTGGTCACCAAGCATGACACCCTCCATTCCCTGGCTGCGCCTAGAAATCCTGTCCATAAAAATTATGAACAGGACCGGTGACAAAGGGCAGCCCTGGCGGAGTCCAACTCTCACTGGGAATGACTCCGACCGAGTGTTGGCAATGCGAACTAAACTCTCACAACGGTCGTACAGAGACCGAATAGCTCGTAACAACAAGCCCGATACCCCATACTCTATATCCGATACCCTGTGTGTTTATATACTTGCATATTTATTCCACCTAGCTACAATGCTCCGTACTGTGGGTGTTTATATATTTACATATTTATTCCATCTAGCTACAATGCTCTGCACTGTGTGTTCATATATTCATATATTTATTCCATCCAGCTACAATGCTCTGCACTGTGTGTCTGTGTGTGTGTGTGTGTGTATATATATATTTTATAGTAATATGTACATATGTATATTAGCTGCTCTTGCTTGCTTGTTTTTTTTTCTTGCCTTCTGATTGTTGCTCTGAGTGTTGCTATCCCTGTGCTGTTGCAATCCTGGAATTTCCCCGTTGTGGGACTAATAAAGGCTTATCTTATCTTATCTTATCTTAAATAACGATGTAGTATTCTATGAAACGATCAACGTTTTTATATCGTCATATCGCACAGCCCTAATGCCCAGTGTAATGGACACTGGAGGCAAGGTGGGTAAAGTGTCTTGCCCAGGGACACAACAGCAGGATGGCTGGAGAGAGCAGGATTTGAACCGTCAACCCTCCGGTTATTGGACAACCCGCTCAACCTCTTGAGACATTTTTGTTTCAACTTTTGTTGAGGAATGACACAAAATGCATATTTTAATATTTTACCCTCTCAGCACAAATTGGTTGAAAAGACGACTTTGCCAGCCGTATAAAAAACATACAGATTTGGTTGAAAAGATGAAAAGCCATTTTTTTAAGGTCGTTTACAAGGCGTCTTCATACAGACGTCTCTGTGGTCTCAATTTGGTTGAAAAATTGAGATGAGAAGCCCCCTTTTTGAGGTTGTTTAAAAAACAAAACAAAAGTCACCAACATCCTGATCCTTTTTAAGTTGTCTGTGGCGGGGCACCTACACCTCTGGGCAAGAGGCAGAGTACATCCTGGACAGATCACCGGTCCATCACAGCACCTGTCCAAGTCTGCAGCCTCTGCTCAACAGACCAATCACTGACCCTCGTTGAGGAGGTAGTCCTGCTCAACAGACCAATCATTCATCAACGTTGAGGAAACTGGCTCCTCAACAGACCAATCACTGAGCGCTGTTCGGGGAAGCTAGTCTCCTTTAAGCCGTTATATTTAACTTTTAAGTTTATATTTACATATAAGCGATGTATCCTTGCACTAGTCAATGGGCACAGCGCATCGTCGTCAGATTTGATAGTTCATACTCGTCTTTTTCATGAAAATACAGACTGAAAAGTGTCATATTGACTGGACAATCAGCCTAAGTGCAAAGTGCAATCACCAAAAGAACACACACAAAGAACGTTTGACCCTTTATTGAATTTTCAAAACTGCGAACTTGGGAGAAAAATCAGTCCATATTTGACGGACTAACACAGCCCAGTTTTCAGCGTCTATTTGTGGGCTAAATTAAGGCTTGGACCAACGGACCTGATATAGCCCAAAATGCAACATCTAAATTACAGCTTGTGCTTGGGGTGGGGTGGTAGTGGTGGGATGGGGGGAGGGGTGTAACTTCACAGGTATGAGGATAAGCACCTTTTTAAAGGCCATTGTTATGTTGGTTTTCTTTTAAGATAAGATAAGATAAGATAAGCCTTTATTAGTCCCACAATGGGGAAATTCCAGGATTGCAACAGCACAGGGATAGCAACACTCAGAGCAATAATTAAGAAGATACGAAAAATATAAATAAGAGCAGTGGATAGACATACATACACATAAATATATATACAAAGTGCGGAGCATTGTAGCAAGATAGAATAAACAGCATAACCGTCTACTTAGTTATCCTACATAGTATGAATATGTACCCATACATATTGTCACCCTCCGTAGCGACTGATATTGTCCTAGTTGTATACTGGAGGGGACCATTTGTGTAAGTCTGTTGCGTCTTTTGCATTCAATGCTATTAGGTCGTCACGTTTTTTGCTATCTCTGTGAGCAGCCCTGCTTAGGTTATACAGTCTGACAGCCGTAGGTAGGAAGGACCTGCGAAACCTCTCGTTGCACACCTAGGATGATGTAGTCTACTGCTAAATGAGCTCCTCAGTGCGTTCAATATGTCTTGCATAGGGTGGGACTCGGACTCCAGTAGAGATGACAGTTTAACCACCATCCTTCTCTCTCCTATCTCCTCCACAGGGTCAAGGCGTCGCCCCAGGACAGATCTAGCTTTCTTGATCAGTTTGTTCAGTCTCTTCCTATCGGCTGCTGTAATGCCGTTGCCCCAGCAGACCACTCCAAAAGTGATGGCTGATGCCACCACCGTGTCGTAGGATGTCTTCAGCAGCGCCCCTTGTACACCAAAAGACCTGAGCCTCCTCAGTAGGAACAGCCTGCGCTGTCCCTTCTTGTAGAGTGTGTCGGTATTGTGTGACCAGTCTAGTTTATTGTTCAGATGAACACCAAGGTACTTGTAGGATGTCACCATCTCAATGTCTGTTCCCTGTATGTTGACTGGTGCTGTGAGGGGTTGTCCTTGCCTGCGGCAGTCCACCATCAGCTCCTTAGTTTTCCTTGCGTTGATCTGGAGGCAGTTCTGATGGCACCAGTCCACGAAGTCCTGGATAAGTCCTCTGTACTCAGCTTCATCTCCGTTGGAGATGAGGCCAACGATCGCAGAGTTGTCAGAGAATGACCCCCACACCATGATGGGATGTGCAGAGCCATTTGTCCTCCAAATATGCATCCAAAAAGTTCAATTTTGGTCTCATCTGACCAGACTATATTCTCCCAGTATTTTATTGGCTTGCCCAAATGTTGTGCAGCAAACTTTAAATGAGCTTCAACATGTTTTTTCTTCAGCAATGGAGTCTTGCAAGGTGAGCGGGCATCGAGCCCATGTCGTTTGAGTGCATTACATATTGTTTTCTTTGAAACGGCAGTGCCTGCTACAGGGTTTCCTCTGGTAACATTTCTGGGTGGCGACCCACCATGCTTGAATTTACGCCGGCATTCTATGAGGAAATATAAATTTAAGAAAAAAATATGAAGGAATGACAGTCCGCAAGCGCACACACGAACAACGTGCGTGACTGTCATCCTCGTGGAGTTCAGAAGCGCCTCGCCCACGTGTTCCAGTCAGTAAGCAGAGTGTCTTGCTGCTAGTGTCGCTGTCCGAGAGAAACATGAGCTTATTAAAGTACTTTAAATGCGGGGGAAAAAAAGTGTAAGAGGTATGTAAGCATTGAAGGCATTTATCATGATTTTAACCTGCTGGACAGGAGCAGTAATGGATGAGTTGTTTAGCTAACAGGTGTGCTTAGGAGCTCAAGCTGATTCGTTTTGTCTTCTTTTTAGTTATTAGTTTTTTGTTTTTCTTATTTCAGACAAGAATAAAAAGGAGATGTTCATTATTATGTAACTGGCAAGTTAAGATGACCGAAATTCACGAAGTCAATTACTTTAATCTGTCAGCAGCTTTCAGACAGACTAAACGTACCAACATTTGGATTTCAAAATAAGGGAGGTTTTTCCTGCTGTCTGGGTGGTGAGAAGATTTCTAAAAACCACTATAAATACATATATAGAAATATTATAACAGAAACTGCCGAATTGCATCTTTTGTCATTTAAGTTAATTTATTTCATTAAATAAAATTTTATTATTTTTTTCTTTGAAATCAGAGTTAAATTATTGTTCTGTTCTGACTCTGCAAAATTATGGTCAACTAGAAAAGCACTCATAGAGCGCATACTTCCACCAAGGCTCCTTTCGTTTGTCATGGATCACCTCTAAAATGTAATGGGTTTGTGTGTAGGCCTATAGCAACTTGTGGTGAAAATTGCATCAAAGTCTGTCCATCAGTTTTGGAGTGTTGTTGCTAACACACTGTGAGACGATAAGAGCCTTGGCTGAGGTATGCATTCTCAGATAATCACCAAAATATAATGGGTTCCTCTCTAGCCCAAGAACTACCTCTGGTGAAAATTTCATCCAAATCCATCCAGTAGTTTTTGTGTAATCCTGCTGCACAAATACAAACAAAGCCCTTGGTGGAGGTATGCACTCTCAGATTATCACCAAAATCTAATCATCTGTTCCCCGTGGCATTACACACCTCTCCTGAAAATTTCATCAAAATCCGTTAATAACTTTTTGAGTTATGTTGGTAACTGACAGACAGACAAACAAACAGACAAACCCCGGTAATAACATTACCTCCTTGGCGGAGGTAAAAATGTAAATTGTTATAAGGAAAAAGTAAAAAATACATTACCGACTTCCGGTTATGGCTGCCACGTAAGACGGACGTGTTTCACTCTGCTCTGCTCCTGGAGAAAAAAATCGGCAAATAACTCTCTCATTTGGGACAGAACGTATCCCAGTGTTTGGGCGAGGATATGTCGGCGAAGCCTAAGGCAGAAAAAAAACTGTATTCTGCAATATCGTGAAAAATATCGTTACTGTGAAAATTCACAGAAATATCGTGATATCATTTTTAGGCCACATTGCCCACCCCTACGTATGAATACTACAATTACAAAGAAAAATACATTAGACAACCCACAGATATTAAAAAATGTAATTAGCATTACAAAACAAATTTAATTTCTTTGAATTTGATTTAACAATGGGACCTTGGACTTCCGGTTATGGCTGCCACGTAAGACGGACGTGTCTCACTCTGCTCTGCTCCTGGAGAAAAAAAATCGGCAAATAACTCTCTCATTTGGGACAGAACGTATCCCAGCGTTTGGGCGAGGATATGTCGGCGAAGCCTAAGGCTGGAAAACCAGGTAAAGGAAAAAGCGAGCCGCCGAAACAGTTCAAATTAACGGACTTTCAGGTCTGTGACGCAGCAAATAAAACTCCATATATGGCGGAGGAGGCTGGCAACGGTGCGATGTCTGCGGGGGGAGGCACAGATGCGCTGATGGCTGCCATGAGTTCAATGAGAGCGGACTTTTCCTCTAGATTTGATGGGATTATGACAGCGTTGGAAGGAATAAGAAAGGAATTGGGTGACTGTGTAGAACGAACGGCGCAGATGGAGCTCCGTCTCGCTAGTGCTGAAGATGACGTCACCCGTCTTCAATTAAAGGTGCGCACTTTGGAAAAAAAAAAATAAATGTCTAGAAGATAATATTTTGGATTTGGAATCTCGGTCGAGACAGAATAACTTGAGGCTGGTGGGTCTTCCAGAGGAATCAGAAGGTCGGGACGTATATTCCTTTCTGGAAAAGTGGATTCCGGAGGTGCTGGGCAGCGAGGAGTTGCAATCAGCAGTGGTTCTGGAAAAAGCACATCGTATTGGCCCACGGAGAGATAAGGGACCGCCGAGGACCTTAATTATGAAGTTTCTTAGCAACAGAGACAGGATGAAGATCTTCAACGCTGCACGAGCTAAAGGAGAGATTAAACACCAGGATCAGCAGGTGCGGTTCTACCCAGATTTGGCCACAGGAATCCAACAATTGAGGAAGCAGTTTGATCCCATACGTAAGGAGCTGCGCAACCTTGGGATTCGTCATGGTGTAATCTATCCTGCGAGACTGTTGACCACATATGAGGGCAGAACCCACATCTTCAAGACCCCAGAGGAGGCGCAGGAGTTCATCAAGAAGATCAAAGAAGAAGAAGAGACTGGTGGGAGCTAAGCATGAACAAAATATAAGGTAGAATAATTAAGCATTTGCACAGGCATCTGACTGACTTGAAGTAAACAGCAAGTTCACAAAATATAGATTGTATTATATATTAAAAAAAAACAAAAACAAAACAAACAAAAAAAAACTATGATGTACAAAGTTGTTAAAAATTTTGGAGTTAAGTTGGAAAACTACAGAGGAGAGTTAATGTTACGTCATTAAAAGCAGTAGAGTTAGGGTGATTGGGAGAATGAAGAAGGAGTGGCTTAGGCTGTTCCCCGTGGGTGTGGAACGGTCGACGGCTATATCGGGAGACGGAATTTTTCTTTTGATTTTGGGGGGTTCGCCACAAGTGTGGGAAGGGGGAATTTGTTTGTGTGTAGTTTGTAGGATGAATGTTCAACCACTCATGTTTTTGCTTCTCTGTATGAGCATGTTTACACTGCAAGGTAATCCCAAACTCTCTATTGATCATAAACCAAAGTGTTAATCTTAATTTAACTTCATGGAATTGCAGAGGTCTACAAAATTTAAAAAAACTTAAACAAGTTATGAATAAAATAAAAGACATGGGTTCAAAAATTGTGTTTTTACAAGAAACTCATCTAATAGAGGAGGATATAAAAAGAATTAGGAGTAGATGGCAAGGAAGTGTATTCACCTCATCATTTTCATCCCGGGCCAGGGGAGTTATGACTCTCATACATAAATCAGTCCCTTTTCAAGTGAAAAATGTAATTGGAGACAAACTTGGAAGATATGTAATCATTCAAGGTTCTTTGCTATTAGAAAATATAAATCTTGTGAACTTATATGGTCCCAATATAGATGATCAAAAGTTCTTTGCTAATTTATTTCTTATTTTATCATCACTTACAGGGCAACATATAATAGCAGGGGATTTTAATTGTACATTGAATCCAGGTATAGATAGATCAACAGGACTGGATTGTACGCACAATGGATGTAGGATGACTATTAATCATTTTATGAAAGAATTGAGATTGTTAGATATATGGAGAGAAATGAAACCACAAGTTAAAGCCTATTCTTGTTATTCCAGTACCTACAAGACATTCTCACGTATTGATTATTTTTTGATTTCCACAGAATTAAGATCCAAGATTCAAAACTGCTTTTATGATAACATCGTGATCTCTGATCATGCACCCTGTTGTCTAATATATGTAGATAAAAAATTGACAAAGGAATCAGGTAGATGGCAATTTCAGCATAAATGGCTTCAGGATGAGGAATTTGTCAAGTATATAGAAAAACAGATAGACGAGTACTTTGACATCAATACTACACAAACATCAGCATGTGTAAAGTGGGAAGCTTTCAAAGCTTTTATTAGGGGACATATTATTAGTTATACAGGATCAAAATCTAAGAAGACTCGAGAGGAGAGAGCTAAATTGGAACATAAAATGAAAAGTCTTCAGGAAAAAGTGTATGCAGGAAGTGATCCAAGGTTGGAGAATGAATTACTGATTTTGAGAGCTGAATACGACAAAAAATCAGCGAATAGAGCTGCCTCGAGTCTTCTAAGATTGAAACAATCTTTTTATGAACAAGGTGAAAAATCAGGAAAATTATTAGCATGGCAGATTAAACAATTAGAAATTAAAACACCAATTACTAGTATTATAAGTAAGGGACAGGTAGTTATAGATCCTTTAGAAATTAACAGAGCCTTTAGAGATTACTATGAAAAATTATATGATACTAAAAATGAATTTGATTTAACAAAACTAAATGGGTTTTTGAACGAACTATCTATACCGTGTATTCCAAATGAAAACAGGGAGATATTGGAGTCTAAAATTAGTCAAGAAGAAGTTGGGCTAGCCATTGATAATATGAAATCAGGAAAAAGTGCAGGACCAGATGGTCTTCCAGTTGACCTTTATAAGAAATTTAAGAATAAATTAATAAAACCTTTTTTGGAAATGGTTTTAGAAGCATTTCAAAATAATAATTTACCATCATACATAAATAATGCCTTAATTATACTGCTGCCAAAACCAGGTAAGCCCTCTAATAAATGTGAAAATATGAGACCAATAAGCCTATTAAACGCCGACCTTAAGATAATCTGTAAAATTTTAGCAAGACGAATACAAGAAATTTTACCAAATATTATTAATCGAGATCAGAATGGCTTTATAAAGGGAAGACAAGGCTTCCATAATGTAAGAAGACTATTTAATATTATTTATTTTAATAAAGAAGCACCGGATACAGCTCTCCTATCACTGGACGCCGAAAAGGCCTTTGATAGAGTTGAATGGCCCTTTCTTTTTGAAGTCCTACAAAGGTTTGGACTTGGAAATAATTTCATAAAATGGGTTCAAATAATATACAATAATGCTACAGCAGAAATCCTAACAAATAACAATATTTCAAAACCAATAAAAATCAATAGAGGATGTCGACAAGGCTGTCCACTTTCACCTTTACTGTTTACTATGGCAATTGAACCTATAGCGATACGTTTACATTCACAAATATATGGAATTAAAGTTGGACCAACAGAACATAAAATCTCCCTGTACGCCGATGACATAATTTTGTTTATGTCGAATCTAAAAAAATCAATTCCAACCTTGTTGAATTTAATAAAGAATTTTGGGGAAATATCAGGATATAAAATAAATAAAACTAAATCTTCAATATTAATGCTAAATGAGACCCAGAGAAATTACCCAGCCCCTGAGGTAAATCAATTCAATGTTGTAAATCAGTTTAAATATTTAGGAATCCAAATTGTGCCTAAGCTAGAATCAGTCGCCAGTGTCAACTATGAAGCCTTAATGTCAGATATCAATGAGTTAACTCAGAGATGGATGTCACTACCAATGTCGATGATCGGGAGAATCAATATACTTAAAAGTAATATTTTACCTAAAATACTTTATTTATTTCAATACATTCCCTTATCACCACCTTTAGATTTATTCTCAAGAATAAAAAAAAAGTTAGTGGAATTTATATGGAACAACAGGAGGGCTAGATTACGTCTGTCTTTATTATATTTACCATTTGATCGTGGAGGTCTGAAATGTCCAAATTTTATGTTGTATTATTGGTCGGCACAACTGAGGTCTATGACATATTATTTTTCATCAAATGATCTCCCTCACTGGACTGAAATGGAATCATACAATTTACCTTTACCTCTTCCCATATTCATATACTCAGATTCGGCAAAAAAATTACAAAAACAAGTTAAAAATCCATTTGTAAAGCATATGATCAAAATATGGTGTGAAGCTAAAAACTATTTAAAAGAACCACAGTTACTGTCACAATTTAGTCCAATATGGGGTAATCAATATTTTAAACCAGGGAGAGCGGACGCTGTATTTAAAGTATGGAATTTAAAAGGGATACAAAAGATTCAGGATTTATATTTGCCATGTGCAGATAACATAATGTCTTTTGAAGAGCTGAGGATCAAATTTAATCTCAATAGAACACATTTTTTTAAATATCTTCAACTTAGAAACTTTATTCGATCAAATCAAAATAAAGCTCTCACTCGACCTATTTATTCATCCTTGGAAAAAATGATGATGAAAGATAGTAAAAGAAAGGGTATTATTTCAGAGTTTTATAACTCATTGACGCTATCTTCAAGTGAAAATTCACTGAAAAGATTAAACTACTGGAAAGAAGATCTGCAAACTGAAATTTCAGAGGAACAATGGGAATTGGCTTGTACAGAAGCTCAAACCAAATCAATAAATGTACGCCTTAAATTGATACATTTCAAATGGTTAATGCAGATGTATGTTACACCGGAGGAGTTAAATAAATATAACAAAAATATACCAGATACATGCACAAAATGCATGGAAAGTAAAGGAACTCTATTTCATTGTGTATGGGAATGTAGATTAATAAGAATGTTTTGGGAAGAGGTGAGGGTAACAATTGAAAAAATAATCTCAAAACAAATCATATTGAATCCTAAATTGTTTTTGTTGGGTCTGTACCCAGAAAAGCATAATTTTAATAAAAGTGAAAGAACATTCATAGACTTCAGTTTGCTTAATGCCAAAAAATGTATTGCACTATTATGGAAAAAGACTCATAGACCAGATGTGACTCAGTGGTTAAGACAGATGTTAACAAACCTTCCATTAGAAAGAATAACATATATACTGAAATCAAAGGAAATTGTGTTTGAGAATATATGGAGACCTTTTATTGATTATGTAAAAAATTTAAACATAACTTTTGAAGAAGAAGGTGAATGATGTGTGTGGACCTTGTAAATTCCAAACTGGTGAACATAATATGTATACTTATGTATTGGATTGTCTAGACTAAACAGAGGAGCATTGTTGAAGATTTGACTTTGCTGGTGGTTGTTGGTGTTTTTAGTGCATCCTTTTTTTTTTTTGTAGTACTTTAGTGTTAGTGTTTGATTGTTTGTATCATGTTTGTTAAAAAAAAAAAAAAAGGTTCAATAAAGATATTGTGGGAAAAAAAATACATTACCATGGTATGTTTCAAATTTATTAAAAAAAAACAATTTTATTTTAAAAAATAGACAAAAATTAGCCATAAAGTAATCCACAAACTTATTATAAAGTCTCAAATGTACAAGAAAAGTCAATTTTACAAGAGGAAATTACAAATTTGAGGAAAATGGTTTCAAATTTAGATAAATTTACAGAGAAAAGTAGAAAACTATAAGAAAATTGTTATAAATTTTCAAGAAAAACCTCAAACCTTCAAGACTGAAGTCATTACTCAAGTTTTTAAGTGGGTGCTCTTTGTACCCTTAGCTCATCTAGAAATTTTTGGTTGTCTGCTTTTAATTATTCATTTCAAAGCACTGCTTTTACATGAGTAGAATTTCTGGCTACTATGTATACCCACCTCTGATCATATAATTTAAGTGTGCATGAGTAAATTACTATTATGAATGTTTATTTTCCTTTCCCTACTCTCTGAATGGATAAAAAAGAAACACTAGAATAAAAATACAAAAAAATACACATATTTTTGTCATTTATGTAAACCATGACCAAAAAAATCCTGCAGGACAAAGCATGACACTTGATACTTTCTAACCTGTTTGTATACCACCATAGATGGAGAGAGAACCTGAATTAGACAGGGCTCAAGAGAGGGCAAGATGAGACAGAAGAGAGGAGCCAAGGAGAGGAAAGTGTTCAGGTAGAGGGTCCAGGAGAGGTGAGAGCAGAGGAAGGAGAGAAGGATGACACCAGTAAAAAGTCCAAAGACAGGACGTCTGGGTGGGACTCCCAACTGGCCCAACATTCCAACATTCACGCCTCGGTTGTACAATACTTAAAATGGTAAGTTCCATATGCAAAGTTACTGTGCAAAATAAAAAAAAGAAATGAATAGTATAAAATTAACATATTCCAGTTACAGTAGTGTCATGTGTTTTCTGCCCCCCACCCCCGGAAAAATATGTTGCCACTGCGCCAAGACCTTTAAGCCAGAGGAAATTCTGTGCTAACTAGGGCTGCACGATTATGGCCAAAATGATGATCACAATTACTTTGATCACTATTGAAATCACGACTATTAATTAACTTTAGGAAAAACACAGATTACATAAAATTCAATTTATTTCTATTCATCCTACTTACCAATTGCTAGATGAAGCCTGTGGCCAAAGCACTGGAGCCTTGTCCATTTATTTAGAGAGGCTACCTTGACGACATACAGATAACACAAGTAAACACAAAATGCCGTTTTTAAATGAAGGGGTTTATTATTAAGGAGAAAAAAAAAATCAAAACCTACATGGCCCTGTGTGACAAAGTGATTGCCCCTAAACCTAATAACTGGTTGGGCCACCCTTAGCAGCAACAACTGCAATCAAGTATTTGCAACAACTGGCAATGGGTCTTTTACAGCGCTGTGGAGGAATTTTGACCCACTCATCTTTGCAGAATTGTTGTTATTCAGCCACATTGGAGGGTTTTTGAGCATGAACTGCCTTTTTAAGGTCGTGCCACAGCATCTCAATTGGATTCAGGTCAGGACTTTGACTAGGCCACTTCAAAGTCTTCATTTTGTTTTTCTTAAGCCATTCAGAGATGAACTTGCTGGCGTGTTTTGAATCATTGTCCTGCTGCAGAACCCAAGTGGGCTTCAGTTTTAGGTCAGGAACAGATGGCCAGACATTCTCCTTCAGGATTTTTTGGTAGACAGCAGAATTCATGGTTCCTTTTACCACAGCAAGTCTTCCAGGTCCTGAAGCAGCAAAACAGCTCCAGACCATCACATTACCACCACCATATTTTACTGTTGGTATGATGTTCCTTTTTTGAAATGCTGTGTTACTTTTATGCCAGATGTAGTGGGATGCACACCTTCCAAAAAGTTCAACTTTTTTCTCGTCAGTCCGCAGAGTATTTTCCCAAAAGTCTTGGGGATCATCAAGATGTTTTCTGGAAAAACTGAGACAAGCCTTTATGTCTTTTTGCTCAGCAGTGGTTTTTGTCTTGGAACTCTGCCATGCAGGCCATTTTTGCCCAGTCTCTTTCTTATGATGGAATCATGAACACTGACGTTAACAGAGGCCTGCAGTTCTTTGGATGTTGTTGTGGAGTCTTTTGTGACCTCTTGGATGAGTCATCGCTGCACTCTTGGGGTAATTTTGGTTGGCTGGCCCCTCCTGGGAAGGTTCACCACTGTTCCATGTTTTCGGCATTTGTGGATAATGGCTCTCACTGTGGTTCACTGGAGTCCCAAAGCTTTAGAAATGGCTTTGGAGTGGTCTAGTCAAAGTCCTGACCTGAATCAGATTGAAATGTTGGGGCATGACCTTAAAAAGGCAGTTCATGCTCGAAAACCCTCCAATGTGGCTGAATTACAACAATTCTGCAAAGGTGAGTGGGCCAAAATTCCTCCACAGTGCTGTAAAAGACTCATTACCAGTTATTGCAAATGACTGATTGCAGTTGTTGTTGCTAAGGGTGGCCCAACCAGTTATTAGGTTTAGGGGTCAATCACTTTGTCACACAGGGCCATGTAGGTTTGGATTTTTTTTCTCCTTAATAATAAACACCTTCATTTAAAAACTGCATTTTGTGTTTACTTGTTTTATCTTTGTGTAATATTTAAATTTATTTGATGATCTGAAACATTTAAGTGTGACAAATGTACAAAAACATGAGAAATCAGGAAGGGGGCAAAAACTTTTTCACACCACTGTATTCTACTTGACCATAGGTCAGTCGTAGTTGCAAAATACTCAACAGTTGTGATAGCCTGGCTATCACAACTGTTGAGGGGGCCCAGGGTGGGGATGTTGGGGCTGTCTGACTCAACCAATCGCAGGGGCCTGGGCTATACCAGCTGTGTTGTCACACAACAGGTATGACATTCTGTATTTTTGTTACAGCACAGGTAATGCAACTTTGGAGAATCATGTGGGGATCATGTATTTTTTGTCCAGTGTTTTGACGGTTTCTGAAGCCTTCGTTGCTCATGCAGTATTTATTGGACACATGTCTTTGGCTAAATAAAACGCTATTGCATCAGTCACTTTAGCGTGTCTTTGGGAGGCAGATGGATACGGTGAAGCTCTGTGCAGGGTTGATACTATGGTTGCCTGGGTTGGAGCCAGACACAGACTGTGATTTAGTGAAGTGACATTCGCTTTAGCCTTCATGCATTTATTGTACTTATGTCTGTGGTGTTTTTTCAGGTGGTTCAATAAGTTAGTTGTGTTGCCCTGCAGTACAGACACAGCTCTATATCACTCTTTGCATATAATTTCTTTTTAGTCAGCATCACTTGCCCTGAATGCAAAACACATCCAGACAATGGATGATGATCCTTTAGAGGCACTAGCTCCTCGCCTCCATGTGTTGCCGTACTGTCACTTTCTGCTCCCGACATCTGGTTTGTGTTTCACCATCACACCAGTCTGCTATTGAAAACTTAAGGCTGCCGCTACAGGGTGCGCTCGCCTGTCAGTTCTGCAGCTTAATGTTACTCTAATGTGCATTCGCCCCCTGGTGGTCAGCTGGCTGTTGGTTGAGAAAATGCTTGATTTGATATGCAGCAGAACCTGCATTTTAAATGTTAATCTCACCGATGATCATGTTAATTTAATCGTGGCAGCCAAAATTGTGATCGCAATCAAAATTTGATTAATTGTGCAGCCCTACTGCTAACTACAGGTCTTTCTGGAGCTCTCCACGAGTGGTCTTTGGCTCTTGGATAACTCTTCTGATAATTCTTTTGACTCTTTTGTCAGAAATCTTGCGAGGAGCTCCTGGTTGTGGCGGGTTTATGATAAAATGATGTTCTTTCCACTTGCGAATGATGGCTCCAACAGTGCTCACTGGAACATTCAGTAATTTAGAAATGCATCTGTAACCAATGCTATCATTATGTTTTGCAACAATAAGGTTGTGATGGTCAAGAGAGAGCTCTTTGCTTCTACCCATTATGAATTTTGTGGTGTGACAATCTGATAGTCTTTAAAAAGGTCTGTGAATATCAGTCAGGACTTAACCAGCTGAAATTAATTTGCACTGATGGGGGACGGGATGGCTTCCTAAATTCTGGTGGATTTCAGCTGGTTTCTTGGCTTTCTGTGCCTTTTTGCACCACTTTTTCTTCATGTGTTCAATACTTATTTCCTGTGTCATTCCACATTATTAAATAAAACTTGTTTTGCGAACACAGTTGCCTTGATTTCTTTATATGTATGGATTACTTGGTTTGTTACTGATATCTGGTGAAAATCTCATGTCAGTGGCTCCATCAGAAATATGTTTAATGACAAAAATGTTGACATGTTCAATACTTGTTTTTCCCACTGTATCCTGTAAAAGAAATGACAGTATACAGAATAAACCTCCCAAATGTGTGTAATTATTTTTCCTAAATATTCCTTCATGGGAGGCACCATTCGGGGCTTGTTTGGTTTCAGCTACTGCTGTTCATTTATCAGTGCATAAAGTGGGCCAGTTAGGTTCATTGCTCTGTTGGACTTTTTTAAATGTATGTGTGCGCTTGTGTCTGGCCATGGCAAGTGCCAGCCTGGCAGCAGGCATTAGTCAGAGCAGAGACAGAACACACTGTCTGTCAGGCCGTCGCGTTGCTATAGTGACACTGTCTGCTTCTCTCAGGTGCTTCTGGGAAACCATTCCTCACCCAGACCAGCTTGTCTGGGTGCCAGCGACAGGACACAGCTCCTTTTTTTTGTTCTCTTCTCAGCAGACTCCATGCCCATTTTTCTTTTCCACTGTTTGTTTGTTCTTCCCTTCATCCTCTCATTTAACACAGTCGGAGAGCCCAGGCTGTAATCGTTGACCCAATTTCTGTATTGTGAGGTAGAAAAAAAAAACAGTAAAATTAGAGAATGCATGATTTCTGAGTTTTAGGACTGTGTGTGTGTGTATGTGAGAGAGAGAGAGAGGGGGGAGGGGAGATCATCTAAAGGAAAAATACACACAGGCACGGAATGCTAAGTGCTAACATCCCCAGGTGATCATTTTTGGCTCTGACTGTATATGACCTCACCCCACCTGAGTCTGTGTTTTTGCTATTGATTGCTCTGTTGCAGCAACACACACATACATACATACACACACAGCGCTACTACTGCTCCTCCTCCTAGTCCTCTTCCTCCACAAACACCCACATACACACCCACGCTTACATCCACACATTTTAAAGCTCCTGTTTTCAGCATTTCTTCCCCTCAGTTTAAAGAAATTGGCCACAATGAAACAGTTGCTCTGTTTCCCTGCATAAATGAATAAAGTTAACACCACGTTTGGAATATATCTTTGATGTTAAACTGTGCTTTCCTCCCCCTCTTTATGTTCACATTAACACCTACTTTTTCACTGCAACTGTGTTTCCTGGCAAAAGAGGAATGTGGAAATGAATGAACCGAATGCTACACACATAAAACTTTTTTTGGAGTCTGTCACTGCAACCACATATGTTAAAATTGATGATGAAAAAATAGTTTTCTTTTATTTTTATTCTAATATATTTCATCTGTAAAATTTAAGTTAGTGAAGAAAGGCTCATCTGTACTTAAATAAAAAATAAGATTAGATTAAGTTACAATCATCTAGCAAAAAAATTACTTAAAGATGCACTCCGGTGGTTATAGATCCCCTATAAAAACAAAATCCCATAGTCTGAAATTGTATCTTATGCCCCTTTTTTTATCTACAAAAAACTTTTCATTGTCTTACAGTTTTGTGTAAAAATCTTTTCACTTTTCCTCTTCCTTCAAATGCCAGGATTTGTGAATAGGCCCCCCACACCCCACAATGCGAATGGTAGTCCTGCATTAAACAAAATAAATCCTGTGATAAAAAGACTTACCAGTTGAAGTACATGCTCAGTTGTATGCACGGTGGCCCAGGATAATGACTGAAACTGCATCGGTCCTTAAAAGCAGTTTAATGGTAAAACCCATCTTATTTTGGGTCAAGTTTTCAAAACTACTGTCCAAAAATCCTAAATAGCCCTGGAGGGTAACTTCAATTAGGCCAGAGACAGTTCTTATGTCCTGACTGGCACAACACTTCTGACCTGTTATGTCACCAAAAATGTGCCGTCTAAACTTGCCTTTTTCCAAGGGGACGACCTTAACTGAAATTTCACAAGAAAAAAAATCCACAGACATGACAAATTTGAGTGATTTCATGCTTGATATGTCTTGTAAGTCATAAAAAAACATGTTACAGATATGTTAAGAAAAAAACAAAATTTTTGGCGGTGTGTCACTTTAATATTTTCATTTACAGATGCATTGTTTGGGATTTGGAGCAGATTTGATCATGTTTTAATCTTTTATTTACAGTATTTTTTTTTGATTTGGGGTACTTTGTATTTAATGATTCTTCTTGTTGCCAGAAAGCTGTAGTTGTAGTGTTGTACTCACAGTTTTCTTTTCCTCACTGTAGGGTCCAGTCACCTGTGTGGCCTTCTCTAGGACAGGGGAGTACTTTTCCTCTGGAGGCTCCGATGAACAGGTAGGGGTTGATTCTTCCGACCTGTTCTATTCATCGAACCTGTTGAAGCCAGACTAATGGGCTTACTCATGTTTGTAGATGATGTAGAGGTTTCTTTCCATATAGCACTGGGGAGACTTTTGTTTCTGTCTGGCATTGATGTATTATTTTGGAATACATTCATGTCCTCTTTACAGGTAATGGTGTGGAAGAGTAATTTTGACTCTGCTGAATGCAGCAATGGTATCACACTGCAACGTGAAACTGCTTCAAGCTTGCAGGCACCACCAGCAAGCCCCACGACTCACTTCCCGCTTCGCACCCATTCATCTGTAATCCGCAACCAGGTAAGCCTAGAGCACCAACTTTGCATGATTTGCATAATTTTTTCACCCCTCTTTATGTAGCAGAGTAGGACTAGATAGTGGATTTGGATAAGACCCAAACTCAGGATTCATCTACATTTTAGCCCTAAGTTCAGGATGTCGTCACCAGGCCTTGAAGTTGCTCCTACTGACAGTAATTCTTCTTTTTTTTGCCCTTTTAAGATTCAGCTGTATTGTAATGCTGATGTATAAGTGTGCTTAGAGAAAGGCTGGTACTGATTTGTCCAGTCATTTAGAATTGGTTGCTTTTTAGCTGATCAGTTCTTATCAGTTCTTTTTAATCGGTATATTTATCAATATGCTTTTTTACCCACATTTCAAAAGTTATGACAAACTTGCTGTATAGCAGTAGAGGTTTTTCTACTGCTAGGGCTGGGTTAATTAAAGCGTTAACTTTTTCGAATAATGTGGGCCAATTAATGCAAAATTGACACTGTCAGGTCACTCCATGAGCTGGTGTTGGCAGCGGTTACTGGTTTGTCTCAGCAGCTGGCTCATCTTAAAAGAGTGGGTAGGCTTTGTTTTTCAGCGTTTAAATTAGCAAAGTTTAGAAGAATAGAGAAGGTCAGAAGGAGCTGCACTGTGTGTTTGTGGATCTAGGGGAGGAAGCGTGGTACTGTATGAGAAAGTCAGGAGTGGCAGAGAAGTATGTGAGGGTGGTACAGGACATGTATAAGGACAGCGAGACAGTGGTGAGGTGTGCTGTAGGAGTGACGGTTGGGTTCAAGGTGGGGGTAGGATTACATCAGGGATCGGCTCTGAGCCCCTTCTTGTTTGCCATGGTGATGGACAGGCTGACAGACGAGGCCAGGCAGGAGTGTCCGTGGACCATGATGTTTGCAGACGACATTGTGATCTGTAGTGAGAGTAGGGAGCAGGTGGATGAGAACCTGGAGAGGTGGAGGTATGCTCTGGAGAGAAGAGGAATGAAAGTCAGTAGAAGCAAGACAGAATACATGAGTGTTAATGAGAGGGAGGCAGGTGTAACAGTGAAGATGGAAGGAGTAGCGGTAGTGAAAGTAGATGAATTTAAATACCTGAGGTCAACCACCCAAAGCAATGGAAAATGCACAAGAGAGGTGAAGAAGAGAGTGCAGACAGGGTGGAGTGGGTGGAGACGAGTGTCAGGGGTGATTTGTGACAGAAGGGTAGCAGCAAGAGTGAAAGGGAAGACTTACAAGACGGTAGTGAGACCTGTGATGATGTATGGTTTGGAGACGGTGGCGCTGACAAAAAGACTGGCGCTGGAGGTGGCAGAGTTGAAGATGCTAAGATTTTCATTGGGAGTGACTAGGAGGGACAAGGTTAGAAATGAGTACTGTATATCAGAGGGACAGCTCATGTTGAGCAGTTTGGAGACAAAGTAAGAGAGGCTAGGCTGAGGTGGTTTGGACATGTGCAGAGGAGGGACAGTGGATATATTGGACAAAGGATGTTGAAGATGGAGCTGCCAGGCAGGAGGAAAAAAGCCTTCTGATGAAGGCTGCAGTGCAGTTGAAACATGTAAAGAAGGTAAAGACATCTTTCTATTTTACTTTTGTCTTTCAAAGGAAAAAAAAAAAAAAAAAAAGGATAAATAATTGAAAGAAGACTAAATGAACCTGTTTGACGTAGGAAAAAAGGAAGATTACAGAGAAGTTTCATGGATGTAGTGAAGGAGGACATGGGGAGGGTTGATGTTACAGAGGGATAGGGTGAGATGGAGACAGATGATCCGCTGTGGTGACCCCTAAAGGGAGCAGCCAAAAGACAAAGAAGGCTAACAGTAAAAAAGTAGCATTTTTCCCAACTGTTGTAAAAGGGTTTAAAAGTTACACACAAATAGACATTCAGAGATATGCCTGGCATGTCTTGCAAGTGGATCCATCAGTTAAAGACTAATTGAAACATGCTGGCAAATCCTTTAAAGTGCGTGTGTGTGCGTGTTTGCGCACACACGCATGTCTGCTTGCGTGTGCACGCGCATGCCTGCTTGTCTAGTTTTAAAAAAAATATAGGGAGACAAACTCGTGCACCGACGCCTCTAAGCTTATTTCCTCCATGCATATCTTTCCTTTGATGTCCTTTGCAGTTTGGCCCAAAGCCATATTTCTATTCCACATGCAGGGCAGGAAATGCTCACTCTTTCCACTCATCTACCTACACTTTGATATTGAGGATGCTTTTCTCATCTACCCCACCTCTCCAAACAGAGAGAAAATATTTTTTCACACTATGGGCAAGTTTTGAACACGTAGATGATAAGTAATGACAGTATTTCTGAAAAATAAACACTGAGGCATGGTTGTGTACAGGTGTTATTGGTGACTTGGTACAGCTTACTGCGATCATGAGGGTTACATCGTACATTATACTGCATTAGGTTAGCTCCATTTAACACTTTATTTTTTTTCTACTTCTCTAATGTGTCTTGATGATATCACATGTAATAGACACATTATTTTCTCTGATAATGTTACTGTATATACACAACAGCATTTTTCTTCAGCTTTCAGATTCATTTTGAAAACTAAAGGGTCTTGATAGTATCCAGAAAGTTGATCAATGCCAGTTAAATTATTAAAGGAACAAATCAGACAGAAATCAACCCTGACTGACTCTTAAGTCCATTTTATGGCAACATCATCTTCAGTTCCATGGGAGTAATTTAATATAGTGTTGTTCTGTTTTTCTGTTGGAGTCCTGATTTGACCACACCCCATCTCATTTATACACACATCCATCCAAGACAAAAATACTCTTAATGTACTGCTGGACGGCAAAGTAATTTATGGTTTTCTCAGCAAACACCTGAATATATTTACATCAGTTTCTTGCACATTATTATACAGTATGTTACTTGCATCTGTAAAGCTTAACAGAAGAATGTTGAATACCGTACATCCATCATCGGTTAACCTAGTAGTCAAAAGTTTCACCCTTATTTATCCATGTGTGGTAATCAAAATAAACTAGAAAGATGCTGTGAAAGTTCAAAGAGGAATGAAAATGTCCTGGATTTGAAATTAATCTTATGCATTCTGACTTTGTTCCATACCACAACTCCATAGAGATTTATGAATTTTGCCCTGGATTTTTTATTTTTATTTTTTTCTAATCTTGCCAACAAATAGACAAACTTCCCTTGAGCTCTTGCATTGGTCAAGGAATACAAACAACTACACAGAAATCAAGTTACAAATCTTTCAAAAATACACAAAATACTGCAAAATGAATAATGTATTATTGTAAAAAAAAAATGCACTTTCAAGTTTTAAACTTTTTGCAAGTAATAAACTAGAAAGCACTCAGAAAGCGCATACCTCCACCAAGGCTCCTCTGTCCCTCATGGATCACCTTCAGAATGTAATAGGTTTGTGTGTAGGCCAGGAGCCAGTTCTGGTGAAAATTGCAGCAAAGTCTATCCAGTAGTTTTGAAGGATTCTTACTAACACACTGTGAGAAGATAAGAGCCTTGGTGGAGGTATGCATTCTCGGATCATCACCAAAATGTTCCTCTCTAGTCCAAGGACCACCTCTGGTGAACATTTCATCAAAATTCATCTTATAGTTTTTCTGTAATCCTGCTAACAAACAAATAGACAGACAAACCACCCCGATTACAGCCGTGGACAAAATTGTTGGTACCCCTCTGTTAATGAAAGAAAAACCCACAGTGGTCACAGAAATAACTTGAATCTGACAAAAGTAGTAATAAATAAAAATTTTATGAAAATTAACCAATGAAAATCAGACAATGCTTTTGAACTGTGGTTCTACAGAATTACTTTAAAAAACAAACTCATGAAACAGGCCTGGACAAAAATGATGGTACCCCTAGAAAAGACTGAAAATAATGTGACCATAGGGACATGTTCAACCAAGATGTGTCCTCTAATTAACATCACAGGTGTCTACAAACTTGTAATCAGTCAGTCGGCCTATTTAAAGGGTGACAAGTAGTCACTGTGCTGTTTGGTGACATGGTGTGTACCACACTAAACATGGACCAGAGGAAGCAAAGGCGAGAGTTGTCTCAGGAGATTAGAAAGAAAATTACAGACAAGCATGTTAAAGGTAAAGGCTATAAGACCATCTCCAAGCAGCTTGATGCTCCTGTGACTACAGTTGCACATATTATTCAGAAATTTAAGATCCACGGGACTGTAGCCAACCTCCCTGGACGTGGCCTCAGGAGGAGACGGATAATACGGATGGTAACAAAAGAGCCCAGAACAACCTCTAAACGCATTCATGGTGAACTCCAATGTCAAGGTACATCAGTGTCAGATCACACCATCCGTCGTTGTTTGAGCCACAGTGGACTTCATGGGAGACGACCAAGGAGGACACCACTGTTGAAAACAAATCATAAAAAAGCCAGACTGGAATTTGCCAAACTGCATGCTGACAAGCCACAAAGCTTCTGGGAGAATGTCCTATGGACAGACGAGACAAAACTGGAACTTTTTGGCAAGGCACATCAGCTGTATGTTCATAGATGCAAAAATGAAGCATACCAAGAAAAGAACACTGTCCCTACTGTAAAACATGGAGGAGGTTGTGTTATGTTCTGGGGCTGCTTTGCTGCATCTGGCACAGGGTGTCTTGAATCTGTGCAGGGTACAATGAAATCTCAAGACTATCAAGGTATTCTAGAGAGAAATGTGCTGCCCAGTGTCAGACAGCCTCATCTCAGTCACAGGTCATGAGTCTTGCAACAGGATAATGACCCAAAACACACAGCTAAAAACACCCAAGAATGGCTAAGAGCCAAACACTGGACTATTCTAAAGTGGCCTTCTATGAGCCCTGATCTAAATCCTATTGGACATCTGTGGAAGGAGCTGAAATATGCCGTGTGGAGAAGGCACCCTTCAAACCTGAGACAACTGGAGCAGTTTGCTCATGAGGAGTAGGCCAAAATACCTGCTGAGAGGTGCAGAAGTGTCATTGACAGTTACAGAAATCGTTTAATTGCAGTGATTGCCTCAAAAGGTTGTGCAACAAAATATTAAGTTAAGGGTACCATCATTTTTGTCAGTCCTGTTTCATGAGTTTGTTTTTTAAAATAATTCTTTTGAACCACAATTCAAAAGCATTGTCTGATTTTCACTGGTTAATTTTCATAGAATTTTTATTTATTACCACTTTTGTCAGATTCAAGTTATTTCTGTGACCATTGTGGGTTTTTCTTTCATTAACAGAGGGGTACCAACAATTTTGTCCACGTGTGTATACTACCTCCTTGGCGGAGGTAACAAACAATTAAACAGATAAACACCTAACAATTTAACTGCTGAACTGAGGAGTGACTGTAAGTGCAGACCAAAGGAAAGAGTTTGATAAATGTGAAGCAAACAGAACTGGGCTTCTATTAGCAGTGTTTAAATATTAAGAAGACCTAGATGTGTCAGACTGGCTGTGTGCTGGTTTGAATTTCAACCCCTTTGACTCCTGCAGTGTTACTTACATCATCAAGGGCACAGCCAAGGTCCTCATACACTGACACACAGTCAGCCTTTCTGCCTGTCCCTTCTCTTATTGATCGCTCTCTTAGACATTTTCCTCTAGATACATGTGTTGTGATCCCACTTAAATTCCAAGAAGAAGGGAAAAACTGAGCATGAAAATACTATTTACAGTGGGGCAAAAAAGTATTTAGTCAGCCACCAATTGTGCAGGTTCTCCCACTTAAAAGACGAGAGAGGTCTCCAATTTTCATCATAGGTATAATATGAGAGACAAAATGAGAAAAAAAATCCAGAAAATCACATTGTCTGATTTTTAAAGAATTTATTTGCAAATTATGGTGGAAAATAAGTATTTGGTCAATCACAAAAGTTCATCTCAATACTTTGTTATATACCCTTTGTTGGCAGTGACAGAGGTCAAACGTTTTCTGTAAGTCTTCACAAGGTTTTCACACACTCTTGCTGGTATTTTGGCCTATTCCTCCATGCAGATCTCCTCTAGAGATGGTCCCTTTGTAGAAAAACAGCCCCAAAGCATGATGTTTCCACCCCCATGCTTCACAGTAGGTATGGTGTTCTTTGGATGCAACTCAGCATTCTTTCTCCTCCAAACACGACAAGTTGAGTTTTTACCAAAAAGTTCTATTTTGGTTTCATCTGACCATATGACATCCTCCCAATCCTCTTCTGGATCATCCAAGTGCTCTCTAACAAACTTCAGATGGGCCTAGGCATGTACTGGCTTAAGCAGGGGGACACGTCTGGCACTGCAGGATTTGAGTCCCTGGCGGCGTAGTGTGTTACTGATGGTAGCCTTTGTTACTTTGGTCCCAGCTCTCTGCAGGTCATTCACTAGGTCACCCTGTGTGGTTCTGGGATTTTTGCTCACCGTTCTCGTGATCATTTTGACCCCACGGGGTGAGATCTTGCGTGGAGCCCCAAACTGAGGGAGATTATCAGTGGTCTTGTATGTCTTCCATTTTCTAATAATTGCTCCCACAGTTGATTTCTTCACACCAAGCTGCTTACCTATTGTAGATTCAGTCTTCCCAGCCTGGTGCAGGTCTACAATTTTGTTTCTGGTGTCCTTTGACAGCTCTTTGGTGTTGGCCATAGTGGAGTTTGGAGTCTGACTGTTTGAGGTTGTGGACAGGTGTCTTTTATACTGATAACGAGTTCAAACAGGTGCCATTAATACAGGTAACGAGTGGAGGACAGAGGAGCCTCTTAAAGAAGAAGTTACAGGTCTGTGAGAGCCAGAAATCTTGCTTGTTTGTAGGTGACCAAATACTTATTTTCCACCATAATTTGCAAATAAATTCTTTAAAAATCAGACAATGTGATTTTTCTGGATTTTTTTTTCTCATTTTGTCTCTCATAGTTGAGGTATACCTATGATGAAAATCGGAGACCTCTCATCTTTTAAGTGGGAGAACTTGCACAATTGGTGGCTGACTAAATACTTTTTTGCCCCACTGTATATTCATGTTGATGAATAAGGTCCCATTGTTTTTTTTTTTCCACAATATCTTTATTGAACCTTTTTTTTTTTTTTAACAAACATGATACAAACAATCAAACACTAACACTAAAGTACTACAAAAAAAAAAATGCACTAAAAACACCAACAACCACCAACAAAATCAAGTCTTCAACAATGCTCCTCTGTTTAGTCTAGACAATCCAATACATAAGTATACATATTATGTTCACCAGTTTGGAATTTACAAGGTCCACACACATCATTCACCTTCTTCTTCAAGAGTTATGTTTAAATTTTTTACATAATCAATAAAAGGTCTCCATATATTCTCAAACACAATTTCCTTTGATTTCAGTATATATGTTATTCTTTCTAATGGAAGGTTTGTTAACATCTGTCTTAACCACTGAGTCACATCTGGTCTATGAGTCTTTTTCCATAATAGTGCAATACATTTTTTGGCATTAAGCAAACTGAGGTCTATGAATGTTCTTTCACTTTTATTAAAATTATGCTTTTCTGGGTACAGACCCAACAAAAACAGTTTAGGATTCAATATGATTTGTTTTGAGATTATTTTTTCAATTGTTACCCTCACCTCTTCCCAAAACATTCTTATTAATCTACATTCCCATAAACAATGAAATAGGGTTCCTTTACTTTCCATGCATTTTGTGCATGTATCTGGTATATTTTTGTTATATCTATTTAACTCCTCCGGTGTAACATACATCCGCATTAACCATTTGAAATGTATCAATTTAAGGCGTGCATTTATTGATTTGGTTTGAGCTTCTGTACAAGCCAATTCCCATTGTTCCTCTGAAATTTCAGTTTGCAGATCTTCTTTCCAGTAGTTTAATCTTTTCAGTGAATTTTCACTTGAAGATAGTGTCAATGAGTTATAAAACTTTGAAATAATACCCTTTCTTTTACTATCTTTCATCATCATTTTTTCCAAGGATGAATAAATAGGTCGAGTGAGAGCTTTATTTTGATTTGATCGAATAAAGTTTCTAAGTTGAAGATATTTAAAAAAATGTGTTCTATTGAGATTAAATTTGATCCTCAGCTCTTCAAAAGACATTATGTTATCTGCACATGGCAAATATAAATCCTGAATCTTTTGTATCCCTTTTAAATTCCATACTTTAAATACAGCGTCCGCTCTCCCTGGTTTAAAATATTGATTACCCCATATTGGACTAAATTGTGACAATAACTGTGGTTCTTTTAAATAGTTTTTAGCTTCACACCATATTTTGATCATATGCTTTACAAATGGATTTTTAACTTGTTTTTGTAATTTTTTTGCCGAATCTGAGTATATGAATATGGGAAGAGGTAAAGGTAAATTGTATGATTCCATTTCAGTCCAGTGAGGGAGATCATTTGATGAAAAATAATATGTCATAGACCTCAGTTGTGCCGACCAATAATACAACATAAAATTTGGACATTTCAGACCTCCACGATCAAATGGTAAATATAATAAAGACAAACGTAATCTAGCCCTCCTGTTGTTCCATATAAATTCCACTAACTTTTTTTTTATTCTTGAGACTAGATCTAAAGGTGGTGATAAGGGAATGTATTGAAATAAATAAAGTATTTTAGGTAAAATATTACTTTTAAGTATATTGATTCTCCCGATCATCGACATTGGTAGTGACATCCATCTCTGAGTTAACTCATTGATATCTGACATTAAGGCTTCATAGTTGACACTGGCGACTGATTCTAGCTTAGGCACAATTTGGATTCCTAAATATTTAAACTGATTTACAACATTGAATTGATTTACCTCAAGGGCTGGGTAATTTCTCTGGGTCTCATTTAGCATTAATATTGAAGATTTAGTTTTATTTATTTTATATCCTGATATTTCCCCAAAATTCTTTATTAAATTCAACAAGGTTGGAATTGATTTTTTTAGATTCGACATAAACAAAATTATGTCATCGGCGTACAGGGAGATTTTATGTTCTGTTGGTCCAACTTTAATTCCATATATTTGTGAATGTAAACGTATCGCTATCGCTAAAGGTTCAATTGCCATAGTAAACAGTAAAGGTGAAAGTGGACAGCCTTGTCGACATCCTCTATTGATTTTTATTGGTTTTGAAATATTGTTATTTGTTAGGATTTCTGCTGTAGCATTATTGTATATTATTTGAACCCATTTTATGAAATTATTTCCAAGTCCAAACCTTTGTAGGACTTCAAAAAGAAAGGGCCATTCAACTCTATCAAAGGCCTTTTCGGCGTCCAGTGATAGGAGAGCTGTATCCGGTGCTTCTTTATTAAAATAAATAATATTAAATAGTCTTCTTACATTATGGAAGCCTTGTCTACCCTTTATAAAGCCATTCTGATCTCGATTAATAATATTTGGTAAAATTTCTTGTATTCGTCTTACTAAAATTTTACAGATTATCTTAAGGTCGGCGTTTAATAGGCTTATTGGTCTCATATTTTCACATTTATTAGAGGGCTTACCTGGTTTTGGCAGCAGTATAATTAAGGCATTATTTATGTATGATGGTAAATTATTATTTTGAAATGCTTCTAAAACCATTTCCAAAAAAGGTTTTATTAATTTATTCTTAAATTTTTTATAAAGGTCAACTGGAAGACCATCTGGTCCTGCACTTTTTCCTGATTTCATATTATCAATGGCTAGCCCAACTTCTTCTTGACTAATTTTAGACTCCAATATCTCCCTGTTTTCATTTGGAATACACGGTATAGATAGTTCGTTCAAAAACCCATTTAGTTTTGTTAAATCAAATTCATTTTTGGTATCATATAATTTTTCATAGTAATCTCTAAAGGCTCTATTAATTTCTAAAGGATCTATAACTACCTGTCCATTACTTATAATACTGGTAATTGGTGTTTTAATTTCTAATTGTTTAATCTGCCATGCTAATAATTTTCCTGATTTTTCACCTTGTTCATAAAAAGATTGTTTCAATCTTAGAAGACTCGAGGCAGCTCTATTCGCTGATTTTTTGTCATATTCAGCTCTCAAAATCAGTAATTCATTCTCCAACCTTGGGTCACTTCCTGCATACACTTTTTCCTGAAGACTTTTTATTTTATGTTCCAATTTAGCTCTCTCCTCTCGAGTCTTCTTAGATTTTGATCCTGTATAACTAATAATATGTCCCCTAATAAAAGCTTTGAAAGCCTCCCACTTTACACATGCTGATGTTTGTGTAGTATTGATGTCAAAGAACTCGTCTATCTATTTTTCTATATACTTGACAAATTCCTCATCCTGAAGCCATTTATGCTGAAATTGCCATCTACCTGATTCCTTTGTCAATTTTTTATCTACATATATTAGACAACAGGGTGCATGATCAGAGATCACGATGTTATCATAAAAGCAGTTTTGAATCTTGGATCTTAATTCTGTGGAAATCAAAAAATAATCAATACGTGAGAATGTCTTGTAGGTACTGGAATAACAAGAATAGGCTTTAACTTGTGGTTTCATTTCTCTCCATATATCTAACAATCTCAATTCTTTCATAAAATGATTAATAGTCATCCTACATCCAATGTGTGTACAATCCAGTCCTGTTGATCTATCTATACCTGGATTCAATGTACAATTAAAATCCCCTGCTATTATATGTTGCCCTGTAAGTGATGATAAGATAAGAAATAAATTAGCAAAGAACTTCTGATCATCTATATTGGGACCATATAAGTTCACAAGATTTATATTTTCTAATAGCAAAGAACCTTGAATGATTACATATCTTCCAAATTTGTCTCCAATTACATTTTTCACTTGAAAAGGAACTGATTTATGTATGAGAGTCATAACTCCCCTGGCTCGGGATGAAAATGAAGAGGTGAATATACTTCCTTGCCATCTACTCCTAATTCTTTTAACATCCTCCTCTATTAGATGAGTTTCTTGTAAAAACACAATTTTTGAACCCATGTCTTTTATTTTATTCATAACTTGTTTAAGTTTTTTTAAATTTTGTAGACCTCTGCAATTCCATGAAGTTAAATTAAGATTAACACTTTGGTTTATGATCAATAGAGAGTTTGGGATTACCTTGCAGTGTAAACATGCTCATACAGAGAAGCAAAAACATGAGTGGTTGAACATTCATCCTACAAACTACACACAAACAAATTCCCCCTTCCCACACTTGTGGCAAACCCCCCAAAATCAAAAGAAAAATTCTGTCTCCCGATATAGCCATCGACCGTTCCACACCCACGGGGAACAGCCTAAGCCACTCCTTCTTCATCCTCCCAATCACCCTAACTCTACTGCTTTTAATGACGTAACATTAACTCTCCTCTGTAGTTTTCCAACTTAACTCCAAAATTTTTAACAACTTTGTACATCATAGTTTTTTTTGTTTGTTTTGTTTTTGTTTTGTTTTTTTAATATATAATACAATCTATATTTTGTAAACTTACTATTTACTTCAAGTCAGTCAGATGCTTGTGCAAATGCTTAATTATTCTACCTTATATTTTGTTCATGCTTAGCTCCCACCAGTCTCTTCTTCTTCTTTGATCTTCTTGATGAACTCCTGCGCCTCCTCTGGGGTCTTGAAGATGTGAGTTCTGCCCTCATACGTGGTCAGCAGTCTCGCAGGATAGATTACACCATGACGAATCCCAAGGTTGCGCAGCTCCTTACGTATGGGATCAAACTGCTTCCTCAATTGCTGGATTCCTGTGGCCAAATCTGGGTAGAACCGCACCTGCTGGTCCTGGTGTTTAATCTCTCCTTTAGCTCGTGCAGCATTGAAGATCTTCATCCTGTCTCTGTTGCTAAGAAACTTCATAATTAAGGTCCTCGGCGGTCCCTTATCTCTCCGTGGGCCAATACGATGTGCATTTTCCAGAACCACTGCTGATTGCAACTCCTCGCTGCCCAGCACCTCCGGAATCCACTTTTCCAGAAAGGAACATACGTCCCGACCTTCTGATTCCTCTGGAAGACCCACCAGCCTCAAGTTATTCTGTCTCGACCGAGATTCCAAATCCAAAATATTATTTTCCAGAGATTTTTTTTTTTTTTCCAAAGTGCGCACCTTTAATTGAAGACGGGTGACGTCATCTTCAGCACTAGCGAGACGGAGCTCCATCTGCGCCGTTCGTTCTACACAGTCACCCAATTCCTTTCTTATTCCTTCCAACGCTGTCATAATCCCATCAAATCTAGAGGAAAAGTCCGCTCTCATTGAATTCATGGCAGCCATCAGCGCATCTGCGCCCCCCCCCGCAGACATCGCACCGTTGCCAGCCTCCTCCGCCATATATGGAGTTTTATTTGCTGCGTCACAGACCTGAAAGTCCGTTAATTTGGACTGTTTCGGCGGCTCGCTTTTTCCTTTACCTGGTTTTCCAGCCTTAGGCTTCGCCGACATATCCTCGCCCAAACGCTGGGATACATTCTGTCCCAAATGAGAGAGTTATTTGCTGATTTTTTTTCTCCAGGAGCAGAGCAGAGTGAGACACGTCCGTCTTACGTGGCAGCCATAACCGGAAGTCCAAGGTCCCATTGTTAAATCAAATTCAAAGAAATTAAATTTGTTTTGTAATGCTAATTACATTTTTTAATATCTGTGGGTTGTCTAATGTATTTTTCTTTGTAATTGTAGTATTCATACGTAGGGGTGGGCAATGTGGCCTAAAAATGATATCACGATATTTCTGTGAATTTTTACAGTAACGATATTTTTCACGATATTGCAGAATACAGTTTTTTTTTCTTTTAAATTTATGCAAAAAGGACAGTTTCACCGGCCAGCGTTATTTACCTTCAACATCCATCCATCCATCCATCCATCTTCTACCGCTTTTCCAGAGGTCCGGGTCGCGGAGGCAGCAGTTCAAGCAGAAAAGCCCAGACTTCCCTCTTCCCAGCCACCTGCTCCAGCTCTTCAGAGAGGATACCAAGGCATTCCCAGACCAGCTGGGAGACATAGTCCCTCCACCGAGTCCTGGGTCTGCCCCGGGGTCTCCTGCCAGTGGAACGTGCCTGAAACACCTCAAGTGGGAGGCGTCCAGAAGGCATCCTGATCAGATGCCCATACCACCTCAACTGACTCCTTTCAATGTGGAGGAGCAGCGGTTCTACTCTGAGCCTCTCCCGGATGACTGAGCTCCTCACTCTATCTCTGAGGGTGAGTCCAGCAATCCTACGTAAAAAGCTCATTTCAGCCGCTTGTATCCGCGATCTTGTTCTTTCGGTCATTACCCAAAGCTCGTGACCATAGGTGAGAGTAGGAACGTAGATTGACTGGTAAATTGACAGTTTTGCCTTAGAACTAAGCTCCCTCTTCACCACAACAGACCGGTACAACGTCTGCATCACTGCAGACGCTGCTCCTATCCCTCTGCCATTTTCCCCTCACTCGTGAACAAGACCCCAAGATACTTAAACTCCTCCACTTGGGGCAGGAGCCTGTCCCCAACCCAGAGAGGACAATCCACCTTTTTCCGGCTGAGGACCATGGACTCGGACTTGGAGGTGCTGATTCTCATCCCAGCCACTTCACACTCAGCGGCAAACCGTCCCAGCAAGAGCTGTAGGTCATTGCTGGATGAAGCCAACAAGACATCATCTGCAAACAACAGAGATGAGATCCTGTGGTCACTAAGCATGACACCCTCCATTCCCTGGCTGCGCCTAGAAATCCTGTCCATAAAAATTATGAACAGGATCGGTGACAAAGGGTAGCCCTGGCGGAGTCCAACTCTCACTGGGAATGACTCCGACCGAGTGTTGGCAATACGAACCAAACTCTCACAACGGTCATACAGAGACCGAATAGCTCGTAACAACAAGCCCGATACCCCATTCTCCCGAAGCACCCCCCACAAAAAACCACGAGGGAAGCGGTCAAATGCCTTCTCCAAGTCCACAAAACACATGTAAACTGGTTGGGCAAACTCCCACGAACCCTCAAGAATTCTCGAGAGGGTAAAGAGCTGGTCCGATGTGCCACGGCCAGGATGAAAACCACATTGCTCCTCCTGAATCCGAGGTTCTACCAACAGCCGGACTCTCCTCTCCAGTACCTTGGCATAGACCTTCCCAGGGAGGCTGAGGAGTGTGATCCCTCTAAAGTTGGAGCACACCCTCCGGTCCCCTTTTTTGAAGAGAGGAACCACCACCTTGGTTTGCCATGCCAAAGGCACTGCCCCTGACCTCCACGCAATGTTGCAGAGGCGTGTCAACCATGACAGCCCAACAACATCCAGGGCCTTGAGGTACTCAGGGCGAATCTCGTCCACCCCCGGGGCCCGGCCACCAAGGAGATTTTTAACCACCTTGGTGACCTCAGCCCCTGTGATAGGCGAGTCAGCCCCCTCGTCCCCAGACCCTGCTTCCTCTGTGGAAGGCGTATCAGTGGGATTGATCTCTCGGCTCTCATCTTTCAATGAACTTCAACTTTTTCCTCTCCGTAGGTAGCGATGGCTGAGAGATCAGTGAGGGATTGCAAAGTGTTAGATGAAAAACCATTAGAGTTCATTGAGAGACCTCGGTGGAGATTCCTGAGAGATTATCGGGAGATCGATGAGATCGTTGTGCACTCCTTGAGAGTTTGTTGAGAGTTCTTTGAGAGATCACTTTCCTTTAGTGATTGTTGAGAGATTGTTTTGGATTGAGTCAAAATCTTGAGGACTGTGGAGATCACTGAAGATCACTGAGGAATCGTTGAGAGATCCGGTCATTTTTTTTCATCGCTCAATGATTTCTCGTTGACTGTCGACTGTCACTGGCACAACCACCAGAGCAATCACTAAAGAAGACTGTGAGGTCCCCAACAGACACACCACATTTGCTCAATCTGTCCTATTAGTGAGGGGCACCATTATTTGGAATAACATACCACCTGCAATCAGAGAATGTACCACACTTAACACTTTTAAGACGCATTGCAAAAATTGGCTTTTAAACAACCAAAACTGTACCCATAACTAGTGGTTGCTCTGCAGCATATGCATATATATGACATGATTTACAACCCAAGAGACAGACGCTGACACGAGAGATACAGACAATTATCTTTATTGTGAGTTAATGAGCGAAGTGTGAGTGAATGTGTGAATGCTCGTCTGGCCACTGGAGCTGAGCCCGTCTTGTGGTAACCTGGCAACCCTGGAAAAACACAAGCACAAGGTTACTGTTGCACAGTAGCAATGTTCAGCGGATATGCTGCAGGGGCTTACTTGCAGGTGCCACAATGAGAGGCTGACTGACTCCTGGTGTCCGTGCAACATCGTGCTCGTGGTGTCCGGTGCTGTGGAGGTGAGGAGGAGCTCCGTGGAGCGGAAGACGATGCCTCGTCAGCAGAGGAGGGTGGTCCGCCGCCAGGGAGGTCCACCTGTGCACAGGGGAAAAGGCTAGCAGAAGAATTGTGAAGAGATGGCTTACGTGGCCTGGTTTGGCAAAGCGTAGATTTCTTCACGAGAGGTCGAGATCTTGGCACATTGCTTAGTGAGAGTGACAGACGACTCCGTGCTGAGGCGTCCACGCGTTGGGCTTTTATGGCCCGCTGATTGCCACCTGCTGAAGTGAGCGCAGCTGATGTTGATGATGCTGATGACGGCCTAGCGGCCATCATGACAGTACTCCCCCCTCTAGAGGTGCCTCCAGGCACCTGCCCAATCCTACCTGGATGCGCCCGGTGGAAATCGCGGATCAACTGCTTATCGAGGATCAAGGCAGGGCGTATCCAGGAGTGGTGCTCAGGGCCAAACCCCTCCCAGTCAACCAAATACTGAAGGCCCCGACCCCTCCTGCGGACGTCCAGGATTGCCGTTACCCCCCAGGCCGGATGGCCATCGATCATCCTCGGGGGAGCAGGAGCCGCAGGGGGCGGGCACAGCGGGTCGGCGACGTAGGGCTTGACCTGGGAGACGTGGAAAGTGGGGCAGATGTGCATGTGAGAGGGGAGAGCAAGATGCACAGATACAGGGTTGACAATGCGGGAAATAACAAAGGGACCGATGAAGCGCTTGGTTAGCTTACGCTTCTCGGCAGGCACACTGATGTTCTTCGTGGACAACCATACCTTGTCACCCACCTTGTAATCCGGGGCAGGCCTCCTATGGCGGTTGGCCACCTCAATGTTCCGTTCCGTGGTCCTCAGAAGGGCTCTGCGGGCAATGGACCAAACCTGCCGACAGCGTCTGGTGTGAGCCTGAACAGACGGGACCGCTACCTCCCCCTCCTCCTCCGGGAACAAGGGCGGATCGTACCCCAACGATGCCTTGAAGGGGGACATCCCTGTGGACGAGGACACCGTGGTGTTATGAGCGTACTCGATCCACGGGAGGTACATGCTCCACGAAGAAGAGCGAGAGGAGATGACGCAGCGCAGCGCAGCCTCCAGCTCCTGATTGGCTCGCTCGCACTGGCCGTTACTCTGAGGATGGTATCCAGAGGAGAGACTGGCCGTGGCCCCAAGCGCTGTACAGAACGCCTTCCAAACCTGCGAGACGAAATGTGGCCCTCGATCCAAAACAATATCAGCGGGGATTCTGTGAGGACGAACCACATGGAGAATGAAGAGGTCCGCCGTCTCCCGCGCTGAAGGCAACCCCCGGAGGGGCACAAAATGGGCAGCTTTAGAAAAGCAGTCCACGATAGTTAAAACAGTCGTGAAGTGGCCGGAGGGGGGCAAACCGGTCAGAAAGTCCATGGCTACATGGGACCAGGGGCGGGAGGGGACGGGCAAAGGGTGTAGCAGACCCGCCGGGGCCGATGATGATGTCTTCCCCGTGGCGCACTGAGTGCAGGCCCGGACATAGTTGTTAACGTCCCTCCGCAGTCCTGGCCACCAAAAGGTTCTCTGGAGGAGGTCAACGGTCCGACTCACACCCGGATGGCACGCCAGCTTGGACGCGTGGCCCCACTCTATTACTTGGCTCCTAACAGGACGAGGAACGAACAAGCGACCCGGGGGCCCCCCGCCCGGATCAGGCTCCACCTCCTGTGCTCTTCTGACCTTATCGCAGATGCCCCAGGTCAACGCACCCACCACACACGCAGGTGGCAGAATAGACTCCTCCCGGTCGTCAGTGGAGGGCGCGTCAAACTGCCTGGAAAGGGCGTCAGGCTTACCATTCTTACTTCCTGGCCGGTAGGTGATCGTAAAATTAAAACGACCGAAGAAGAGTGACCAGCGGGCCTGACGTGCATTCAACCGCTTGGCAGTCCTAAGGTATTCAAGATTGCTGTGATCAGTCCAGATGACAAACGGCTGGGCAGCCCCCTCCAGCCAGTGTCTCCACTCCTCCAGCACAAGTTTGACAGCCAATAGCTCCCTGTCGCCGATGCTGTAATTCCTCTCAGCAGGTGTCAAACGATGAGAGAAGTAAGCGCAGGGGCGGATCTTCCCGTCCGTCGGGGAGCGCTGAGAGAGTACTGCCCCCACCCCCGAATCCGATGCGTCCACCTCCACCAAGCATTGGAGCTCCGGGTCCACCTGGGTCAATACACGGGCCGAAGCAAACTCTCCCTTCAGCCTGTCAAATGCCGCGGCAGCCTCCTCACTCCAATGGAAAGGGACCTTCGGGGATGTGAGTGCAGTCAGGGGTCTGGTGATGTTCCTAAAATTTGGCACGAAGCGCCGGTAAAAATTGGCAAACCCCAAAAAACCCTGCAGCTGTTTCCTGGATGTGGGCATAGGCCAGTCCACCACCACCTTGACCTTGTCCGGGTCGGGAAGCACCTGGTTACGGGCGATTATAAACCCCAGAAAAGAGGTGCAATCCGTGTGGAACTCACACTTCTCCGCCTTGACGAACAACTGATTCTCCAGGAGGCGCTGTAGGACCCGTCGTACATGCACCTGATGCTCCTCCAGTGTGCGCGAGAAGATGAGGATATCATCAAGGTAAACAAAGATGAAGGAATTCAGAAAGTCCCGGAGAACGTCATTTATTAGGCGCTGGAACACTGCCGGAGCGTTGGTTAACCCAAACAGCATCACCAGATATTCAAAGTGGCCGCTTGGGGTCCGGAAAGCAGTCTTCCATTCATCACCTTCCCGAATGCGCACCAGGTGATAGGCGTTCCGTAGATCTAGTTTAGTAAACCACGACGCCCCCTGGAGGGAATCGAAGGCAGTGTTCATCAAGGGAAGAGTGTATTTGTCCTTAATTGTAATGTCGTTGAGACCCCGGAAATCGATGCAGGGGCGCAGCGACCCGTCCTTCTTCCCAACGAAGAAAAACCCTGCCCCGACAGCCGAGGAGGATGGACGGATGATACCGGAGGCCAGAGACTCCTTGATGTACGTATCCATAGCCTCGCGTTCCAGAGCTGATAGGCTGTACAGGCGGCTCGCCGGGAGAGGGGCCCCAGCCTTGAGGTTGATCGCGCAGTCGTACGGGCGATGGGGGGGAAGAGACAACGCCTGTGACTTACTAAACACCTAGCCCAGATCATGGTAGACGTCAGACACCTTCGACAGGTCCGGAGGGGGTGTTGATGGAGGCATCATCGGCACTGAGGGAGCGCATGCAGCGGACTGAAGACAGGCGCTCAGACAGAATGAGCTCCAAGCCGTTATTCTCCCAACTTGCCAGTCGAACGTGGGGTTATGCAGCCGGAGCCAAGGGTACTCCAAGATGACGGGTGAAGAGGAGAAGGGCAAGACCAGGAACCGTATTTCCTCCCTGTGGTTACCAGAAACTATCGTTAACACAGGTGCCGTCTGGTGGGAAACTGACGTCAGAGATGCTTTTGACAGGGTGACCAGATGGATGGGGGGGCGTAAAGGTTGACAGCTGAGGCCCATCAGGGTTGCCAGGTCTCTGGAGATAAAGTTTTGCTCAGCCCCAGAGTCAACTAAGGCAAGTGTGGTGTGTTCCTTGTGTTTATGAATGAGCCTAATGGGAATGTGGCAACTAGTGAGGGGCTTTGTCTGATTTTTGTCCGCGAAGCCCCCTACCGTGATCCGCGGACCTCCCCCTTTTAACGGGCAATCCAACTCTATGTGCCCCATTCCCACAGTAGAAGCATAACCCCTGCTCCCTGCGGCACTGTCTCTCAGCCGCTGTAAGACCCGATTGCCCCACAAGCATATCCTCCTGCTCCGGAAGTTCTTCAGATGCGGGCAGAGCAAGGAGGGGGACCTAGCAGAGCGAGGGCGAGACTTATTCGCACGGATAGCTGTTCGCCGTTCTGCAGCTCGCTCCCTCAGTCTGCTATCTAGGCTGATGGTGAGGGAGATTAATTCCCCAAGTCTGTCTGGTTTCTCCTTTGCCGCCAGCTCGTCTTTTAACTCTGAGTTAAGGCTGCGGAGGAAAATTCCACAGAGTGCTGGCTCCCCCCACCCAACCTGACCGGCTAATACCCGGAAGTCCACGGAATAATCGGCGGCAGATCTACTGCCCTGCCGAAGTCCAAGCAGCCGTTCAGTTAACACCGCGCCCCTGTCAACATGATCGAACACTTCCATGAACTCTGCCACGAACTGCTGGTAAGTTAACAATGAATAATTTGGTTTGGCCATGATGGTATAAGCCCAATCAAGAGCCCTGCCTCCCAGCAGGTTGATGATGTACCCGATCTTATTCATATCAGTGGCAAAGTCCCCCGGGACGCGGAGAAAAACTGACTCACACTGTAGCAAAAACCTCCGCGCCTCCCCCAGTTTACCAGTAAAGCGTGCGGGGGTTGGTACAGGAGTTAGGCGATGTGTGGAAGATGGGCTGGTTTGGCTAGTAGCCGCAGCTGCGGGTGCAGAAGGCGCCCCGCTAGCCGGGGAGAATGCCTGGTGACCTTCCAGGCGATCCAGCCGGCTGTTAATCTGAGTTAGTTGGTTTAAGATTACTGTCTGCTGGTGGGAAATCATGTCTACTCGTGCGCTGAGTGTGTTAAAGCGGCGCGACAGCGCGCTGTCTGATGGGTCATCGTGACGGAGTCGTACTGACATGATTTACGACCCAAGAGACAGACGCTGACACGAGAGATACAGACAATTATCTTTATTGTGAGTTAATGAGTGAAGTGTGAGTGAATGTGTGAATGCTCGTCTGGCCACTGGAGCTGAGCCCGTCTTGTGGTAACCTGGCAACCCTGGAAAAACACAAGCACAAGGTTACTGTTGCACAGTAGCAATGTTCGGTGGATATGCTGCAGGGGCTTACTTGCAGGTGCCACAATGAGAGGCTGACTGACTCCTGGTGTCCGTGCGACGTCGTGCTCGTGGTGTCCGGTGCTGTGGAGGTGAGGAGGAGCTCCGTGGAGCGGAAGACGATGCCTCGTCAGCAGAGGAGGGTGGTCCGCCGCCAGGGAGGTCCACCTGTGCACAGGGGAAAAGGCTAGCAGAGGAATTGTGAAGAGATGGCTTACGTGGCCTGGTTTGGCAAAGCGTAGATTTCTTCACGAGAGGTCGAAATCTTGGGACGTTGCTTAATGAGAGTGACAGACGACTCCGTGCTGAGGCGTCTGCGCGTTGGGCTTTTATGGCCCGCTGATTGCCACCTGCTGAAGTGAGCGCAGCTGATGTTGATGATGCTGATGACGGCCTAGCGGCCATCATGACAATATATATACAGTGGGGTAAAAAAGTATTTAGTCAGCCACCAATTGTGCAAGTTCTCCCACTTAAAAGATGAGAGAGGTCTCCAATTTTCATCATAGGTATACCTCAACTATGAGAGACAAAATGAGAAAAAAAAAAATCCAGAAAATCACATTGTCTGATTTTTAAAGAATTTATTTGCAAATTATGGTGAAAAATAAGTATTTGGTCAATAACAAAAGTTTATCTCAATACTTTGTTATATACCCTTTGTTGGCAATGACAGAGGTCAAACGTTTTCTGTAAGTCTTCACAAGGTTTTCACACACTGTTGCTGGTATTTTGGCCCATTCCTCCATGCAGATCTCCTCTAGAGCAGTGATGTTTTGGGGCTGTCACTGGGCAACACGGACTTTCAACTCCCTCCAAAGATTTTCTGTGGGGTTGAGATCTGGAGACTGGCTAGGCCACTCCAGGACCTTGAAATGCTTCTTACGAAGCCACTCCTTCGTTGCCCGGGCGGTATGTTTGGGATCATTGTCACGCTGAAAGACCCAGCCATGTTTCATCTTCAATGCCCTTGCTGATGGAAAGAGGTTTTCACTCAAATTCTCACAATACATGGCCCCATTCATTCTTTCCTTTACACGGATCAGTCGTCCTGGTCCCTTTGCAGAAAAACAGCCCCAAAGCACGATGTTTCCACCCCCATGCTTCACAGTAGGTATGGTGTTCTTTCTCCTCCAAACACGACAAGTTGAGTTTTTACCAAAAAGTTCTATTTTGGTTTCATCTGACCATATGACATTCTCCCAATCCTCTTCTGGATCATCCAAATGCTCTCTAGCAAACTTCAGACGGGCCTGGACATGTACTGGCTTAAGCAGGGGGACACGTCTGGCACTGCAGGATTTGAGTCCCTGGCGGCGTATTGTGTTACTGATGATAGTTACTTTGGTCCCAGCTCTCTGCAGGTCATTCACTAGGTCCCCCCGTGTGGTTATGGGATTTTTGCTCATTGTTCTCGTGATCATTTTGACCCCACAGGGTGAGATCTTGCGTGGAGCCCCAGATCGAGGGAGATTATCAGTGGTCTTGTATGTCTTCCATTTTCTAATAATTGCTCCCACAGTTGATTTTTTCACACCAAGCTGCTTACCTATTGCAAATTCAGTCTTCCCAGCCTGGTACAGGTCTACAATTTTGTTTCTGGTGTCCTTTGACAGCTCTTTGGTGTTGGCCATAGAGGAGTTTGGAGTCTGACTGTTTGAGGTTGTGGACAGGTGTCTTTTATACTGATAATGAGTTCAAACAGGTGCCATTAATACAGGTAACGAGTAGAGGACAGAGGGGCCTCTTAAAGAAGAAGTTACAGGTCTGTGAGCGCCAGAAATCTTGCTTGTTTGTAGGTGACCAAATACTTATTTTCCACCATAATTTGCAAATAAATTCTTTAAAAATCCTTCAATGGGATTTTCTGGATTTTTTTTTTCTCATTTTGTCTCTCATAGTTGAGGTATACCTATGATGAAAATTGGAGACCTCTCTCATCTTTTAAGTGGGAGTACTTGCACAATTGGTGGCTGACTAAATACTTTTTTACCCCACTGTATATATATATGTGCCCGTGCATCACACACATATGCCCTACCTCTTGTTTGTTGCTGTTGTTTGTTGTTGCTGTGAGGTGCTTGGGTGCATGTGTGTGTGTATGCATACGCAGTACTTTGCTCGTGTGACATTTGAATGTTTTGTTTGTTAGCACCTTAAAGGGTACCTGTAGTGAATTTTAATCAATAGCTATTTCAGAGGATCAAATATGATACTAGTGGTTCCGTCCAGTAATTTTGGTCACGATTCCTTCTCAAATACGCACGAGTTTCAAGTCACTGCTCTGTTAGTCAGTCATGGTCAACAACATCTTGCCTCCTCCATGGCCAGTTTCAGCACGGTAGTGACACACAGTCGTTGCTTTGTGCGACTGACTGGGCTGCAGTATAGCAGTCAACAAAGCTTTAACATCAGAATTTTAGGTAATTTTTTACAACCGTGTACATGCAAATCTACCTGCATATGATTTAATGAAATAAAATTCTAGTATATCAAAATTTATTCAGCGTGTTCTGAAGTTACTTGACTGAGAACTTGCCTGTTTGTCAGGTCCCCTTCAGCTGCTGGTCCCCGGAGGTAACTGCGGATCATGCCCTCAATGAAGGCCTTTTCCAAGGAAGGTTTGTGCGGTATACTGTATATCCGTGCAGATTTTGCACAGTTTTCAACTCGGATCTCAACCCACTGAGCATCTGTTGAACATGTTTACTCGTCCACGGTAAAGCCGAGATGAACGAGTGCACGTCACTTCCGGCAGGCAATGGCTGCTCCCCATTGGTTTTGACCGAACGGTTTTCATGGGATAAAATTATTCAGTATACTGACTCTAGGGCGTTATTTTTACTGAATAAACACATTTTTGGTTTATAAGTAATAAGTAGCCAGTTTCGAAAGCCGGGCATCAGACCCCGGAGGTCTCTGCCTTCGCCTGCCACCTGATCCGCATAGCACTGGACCCCCATGGTCCCTCCTGCAGGTGGTGAGCCCAATGGAGGACGGAGCCATGTAACTCCTTCGGGCTGAGCCCGGCCAGGTCCCATGGGCAGAAACCCGGTCATCAGGCGCTAGCCGTCGAGCCCCTCCCCCAGGCCTGGCTCCAGGGCGGAGCCTGGTAACCCCATACCAGGCGGGGTACACTGAATCTTTGATTTTTTTGTTTATCATGGGAGTCTATTTGATCACTCTTAGTCTGGCCCTTCACCCAGGACCAGTTTGTCTTGGGAGACCCTACCAGAGGCAAGTTGCCCCAGACAACATAGCCCCTGGGATCACTAAGGCACGCAAATCCCCCACCACAATAAGGTGGTGATCCATGGGGGGCTTCGGCCTCAAAGAGATTCTGGCAAACTGTCCGCCAACTCAGGAGGGGGAAGCAGCTCCCTGTCCACACTGTGTATGGTGTGGATGGGGTGCTGCTGACTTCGACTAGGGATATCGTTGAGCAGTGGAAGGAATACTTGGAGGATCTCCTCAATCCCACTGACACGCCTTCCATAGAGGAAGCAGGGGTTGAGGACGAGGGGGAAAACTTGCCCATCACAGGTATTGAGGTCACCAAAGTGGTTAAAAAACTCTTTGGTGGCCGGGCCCCGGGGATGGATGAGATTAGCCCTGAGTACCTCAAGGCCCTGGATGTTGTAGGGCTATTATGGTTGACACACCTCTGCAATGTTGCATGGACATCGGGGACACTGCCTTTGGCATGGCAAACTGAGGTGGTGGTTCCTCTTTTTATAAAGGGGGACCGGAGGGTGTGTTCCAACTTTAGGAGAATCACACTTCTCAGCCTCCCTGGGAAGGTCTATGCCAGCGTACTGGAGAGGAGAGTCCAACTGCTATTCGAACCTCAGATTCAGGAGGAGCAGTGTGGTTTTCGTCCTGGCTGTGGAACATCTTACCAGCTCTTTACCCTCTCAAGAATCCTTGAGGGTTCATGGGAGTTTGCCCAACCAGTCCACATGTGTTTTGTGGACTTGGAGAAAGTATTCGACTGAGTCCCTCGTGGTCTCTTGTGGGGGGTGCTTCGGGAGTATGGGGTATTGGGCTCATTGTTACGAGCTATCCGGTCCCTATACAACCGTTGCAAGAGTTTGGTTCGTATTGCCAACACCCAGTCAAATACATTTCCCTTGAGAGTTGGACTCTACCAGGGCTGGCCTTTGTTACAGATCCTGTTCGTTATTTTCATGGGCAGGATATCTAGGTGCAGCCAAGGATTGGGGAGTGTCATGCTCGGTGACCACAGGATTTCATCTCTGCTGTTTGCGGATGATGTTGTGCTGTTGGCTTCATCAAGCAATGACCTGCAGGTCTTACTGGGACAGTTTGCTACTGAGTGTGAAGCGGCTGGGATGAGAATCAGCACCTCCAAGTCCAAATCCATGGTCCTCAGCCAGAAAAAGGTGGATTGTCCTCTCCGGGTTGAAGACAAGCTCCTGCCCCAAGTGGAGGAGTTTTAAGTATTTCGGGGTCTCATTCATGAGTGAGGGGAGAATGGAGCGCAAGATTGACAGACAGATTGGTGCAGCCTCTGCAGTGATACGGATGTTGTACCGGTCTGTTGTGATGTAGAGAGAGATGAACCCTAAAACAAAGCTGTTGATTTACCGGTCAATCTACGTTTCTACCCTCACCTATGGTCATGAGCTTTAGGTAATGACCGAAAGAACGAGATTGCAGATACAAGCGGCTGTAATGAGCTTTCTCCGTAGGATTGCTGGACTCACCCTTAGAGATAGGGTGAGGAGCTCAGTCATCTGGGAGAGGCTCAGAGTAGAACTGCTGCTCCTCCACATCGAAAGGAGCCAGTTGAGGTGGTTTGGGCATCTGATTAGGATGCCTCCTGGACGCCTCCCACTTGAGGTGTTTCAGGTATGTTCAATGGGGAGGAGACCCCGGGGCAGACCCAGGACACGCTGGAGAGACCACGTCTCCCAGCTGGCCTAGGAATGTCTTGGTATCCTCTCTGAAGAGCTGGAGTAGGTGGCCAGGAAGAGGGAAATTTGGGCTTCTCTGTTTGACCTGCTGCCTCCGCAACCTGGACCTCCAGAAAAGTGGTAGAAAATGGAGGGATGGATGGAAGTAATACCTAAAGCAGGATTAGTGTTGTTATAATGATTAGTACTGGTTTCTTTTAACTCTTGCACTTTAGCATATACACTTTGTGCAGTTTAATTGCAGATATTCTTCTCGTGCATGATTGTTTGTTTGTGTGTTGTTGTGACCCACCGGGGGACTACAAATGCAAATTAGCAGTAGTGCTAAATCTGGCATACTTACATTTGTATTAATTCAATTCAATTCAATTCAACTTTATTTATATAGCGCCATTTCACAACAACAGTCATCTCATAGCACTATCAACTGTAGGGGGGACCCCCACAGTTGCAGAAAGACCCCAGCAATCAGGCGATCCCCTGTGAGCAAGCACTTGGCGACGGTGGAGAGGAAAAACTCCCTTTTAACAGGAAGAAACCTCCAGCAGAACCAGGCTCAGGGAGGGGCAGTCATCTGCTGCGACTGGCTGGTGGGTGAGGGGATAGAGAAGAAGAAAAGAACAGACATGTAGAGAGCAAACAGCACGATGGGGACTCAATCTATGGGAGAGAACAAACAAATGTTAATGACCGGCAAAAAAAAATATTTCATAGAGAGTGAGGAAAGGAGTGAGGCCCAGTGCATTACTGGAGGTCCCCCGGCTGACTAAACCTATCAGCAGCATAACTAAGGGAGGGTTCAGAAACACATGATCCCTCCCTAATTGTAGGCTATATCAAAAAGGTAGGTTTTAGCCCTATTCTTAAAAACAGAGATCGAGTCTGACTCCCGAATCCAGATTGGCAGCTGATTCCACAGGAGAGGAGCTTGATATTAATCAGAATCAGAATCAGAATCAGAATCAGCTTTATTGGCCAAGTATGCACAACACATACAAGGAATTTGACTTTGGCTAAAAACTTGCTCTCGTTGTTCAGGTGAAGGATTTAAATAAGGATTCAATGACAACCACAGTATGTACAGTAAATTACAGTCTGTCCACGTTTCTATAAAAGGATGCAAATATATACAGGAATATATGCAGTTATTTACTCGGACTAACCACACTTTGCAGAAATATATGAAAAAATATACAATCACACAGTATTTCAATGTGGACTCAGATTCAGTGATATAATGTGAATGAAGTAAAAAGCAGTGTGAGAGTTATGTGCAATGTAATAATGGATGAAAAGTCATGAGTACAGCAACAGGTAGGACTAGGTGAATGTTAGGAGTTCATCAGAGTGATGGCTTGAGGAAAGAAACTGTTCCTGTGACGGGTGGTTTTGACCTTCAGTGATCTGTAACGACGACCAGAAGATAGAAGTTCAAACAGTTTGTGGCCGGGGTGTGATGGGTCAGCACAGATGTTTCCCGCCCGTTTCCTGGTTATGGACCGATATAAGTTCTCAATGGAGGGTAGGTCGGTACCAATGATCCTCTCCGCAGACTTAATGATCCGCTGCAGTCTGGTCTTGTCCTGTTTAGTGGCAGATCCAAACCAGACAGTGATGGAAAAGCAGAGGACAGATTGGATGATGGCGGTGTAGAAGACAACCAGCAGCTCCTGAGGCAAATCAAACTTCTTGAGCTGACGCAGAAAAAACAACCTCTGCTGGGCCTTTTTCCGGACAGTGTCAATATGGGAGGACCACTTCAGGTTCCGGGAGATTGTGGTACCCAGAAACTTGAAGGAGTCCACCGTGGACACTGTGCTGTTGAGGATGGTGAGTGGGGGGAATGAAGGGGGGTGTCGCCTGAAATCCACAGTCATCTCCACCGTTTTGGCTGGGTTAAGTTCAAGATGGTTCTGGCTGCACCAGAGGATCAGCTGCTCCACCTCCCGCCTGTATGCAGACTCATCATCATCCCGGATCAAACCGATGACTGTGGTGTCGTCCGCAAACTTCAGGAGCTTCACCGAAGGGTCCTCTGAGGTGCAGTCGTTGGAGTAGAGGGAGAAGAGCAGTGGGGAAAGGACACATCCTTGGGGGGCACCAGTACTAATTTTTCGGGAGCTGGATGTAAATCTCCCTAGCTTCACCTGTTGCCACCTGTCAGGTGGCAACTAATGTTCATTAGTATGTAATGTCCCTTTGAAATAAACACTAAACCTCAATGATCTCATCCCTGTGTAAATAGTTTAGAAGAGCACAGAAACCTCTTAAATGCTCAGCAACCTCTTGTCATCCACGAAACTCACAATGATCCTTCAGTGATGTCTCCTGGTCTCTCAGTGATCGCTCAAGGATGTTTCAAAGATCTCTATAGATCGCCAGGAAAGTTGCCAAAAATTGAATTTTTTTTTTATCTCCCAAACATTTACAGAGAAACGTCGGATTACTTAACGTAATTCCTGGTTCTTTGATAACAGAGTGAGGGGTCTCACTATGGGAATCGCCTCGGGCGTGACCAACTACGGAAGCTCCAATGACATCATGACTGTCAGTGACAGACAGGCCGTGCCGTGTTCAGGGCCCCGCCCCCAGATAATACCACGGCCGACCCAACCTGTCCAAATCATTCTGGGCAGGTTTCTTTCCATGACCCTGCAAGGAGGGAAGTGTTGGTGAAACACCTCACTGTTATCAGAGAACCATGAATTACGTTAAGTAATCCAACGTTCTTTTTCTAACTTTACTCAGTGTTTCACTATGGGAGACATAGCCCACTCCCATGTTGCAGCAAAAATCCTGAAGCCGTGTCCCACACAGCCACAGGTAATGACCTCATGCTGTAGAAGCAGAACCTGCTTCCAGCACAGCCTGGGCCAATAACTGCTGCGCAACATTCAGCCTATCGAACCTCACAAACGTGTGTGGTGTGGACCAGCTGGCTGCCGCACAAATGTCCTTAACAGACACTCCCCTGAATAGGCCCAGGATGTAGCCATGCCCCTGATGGAGTGAGCTTGCATGCCTAGTGGGGCCTGAGAGCCCTTACATCTATAAGCCAGATATATAGCCTCCACAATCCAGTGGGATAGTCTCTGATGAGACAGGGGCTTGCCCAGGAGACAAACAACTGCTCAGATTTTCTAAAATCTGCCGTTCTCTCCAAGTATACCCCCAGGGCCTGCACAGGACATAATGTGTTAAGCCTTTGTTCCTCTTCTGAGGAGAAAGGAGGAGGGTGAAAAGCCAGGAACTCTACAGTGGGACATCTGTATGCTGACTCCGTAACGTTAGGCACAAAGGCAGGATTAGGCCACAAGCACACCTTAGTGTGCCCAGGGGCCAACTGCAAACATGAAGGATAGACAAAGCCTGCAAATCACTCACCCGCTTGGCTGTAGTTAGAGCTAACAGCAGAGCTTTAATAGAGAGAAACTTTAATCCTGCCACCTCAGTTGGCTCAAAAGGGTGGTGAGAGAGGCCATCTAGGACTAACGATAAATCCCATAATGGAACCAGGGGCCGGGAAACCGTGAGCTTGCGGTGAGCCCCCTTCATGAACTAATAAACCAGAGGATGCTGACCCGCTGGTTTGTCTCCAAACCCCACATGGCATTGAAATTGCCGCTAGGTAGACTCTCCATCCATCCATCCATCCATCTTCTACCGCTTTTCCGGAGGTCCGGGTCGCGGAGGCAGCAGTTCAAGCAGAGAAGCCCAGACTTCCCTCTCCCCAGCCACCTGCTCCAGCTCTTCAGAGGGGATACCAAGGCGTTCCCAGACCAGCTGGGAGACATAGTCTCTCCACCAAGTCCTGGGTCTGCCCTGGGGTCTCCTCCCAGTGGGACGTGCCTGAAACACCTCAAGTGGGAGGCGTCCAGGAGGCATCCTAATCAGATGCCCATACCACCTCAACTGACTCCTTTCAATGTGGAGGAGCAGCGGTTCTACTCTGAGCCTCTCCCGGATGACTGAGCTCCTCACCCTATCTCTGAGGGTGAGTCCAGCAATCCTACGGAGAATCCTAGGTAGACTCTCATTGTTGAAAAAGCCTTTCCACCTTCAAGCAGATGCTGTAAGAAACGGAGCACATCCACTACAGAACACTGGTAAGGGATAGCCTGCCTCTCATCACACCACCTCTCAAAAACCCTCCATTTACCACTGTAAAGGGAGCGGGTGGAGGTGGCTCCGGCATTCTGAATAATGTCAGTAACCCCTGGAGGCAGTCCAGCTGTGGTTAAAGTCCACCTTTCAGGGGCCAGGCCCAAACGGCCACACGATCTGGATTAGGATGATAAATCTCCCTGTGAGCTTGAGACGGGAGGTCCATGCGTATGGGGAGAGGCCACGGTTTGTCTGCTGATAGCTGAATTATTTCTGCTATCCAAGGCTTGGGTGGCCACCAATGGGCTATCAGAATCAATGACAGTCCCTGTTCTCTCACTCTGGATAATGTTGAAGAGATCAGGCTGAGAGGTGGGAATGCATACAGTAGGACATCTGGCCATGGGTGTGCCTGAGCATCCATGCCCAGAGGCACCTCTGCATCTGACAGGGAGTAAAACAGCAGGCAATGTGCATTTTCCCACAAACCAAACAGATCTGCAGCAGATTGGCCGAACCTCTGCCAGATCTGTTTCACCACCTGAGGGTGGAGTCTCCACTCCCCGAACAGTGGGTTCCCTCTGGATAACAGATCTGCCCCCCCTGTTCAGGATCCCTGGCACATAAGTAGCCTGAAGAGAGAGGAACCTTGTACTGCTCCACACAATTATCCTCCTGGCCAAGCTGTGAAGATGAAGCGACCGGGTGTCACCCTGACAGTTGATATAGGCTACCACTGTTGAATTGTCTGTTTTGACCAAAACATGTTGTCCCTGAAGGTAGGGGAGGAAGTGCTTTAAGGCTAAAAACACTGCCTGCAATTCCAACACATTTATATGAACCTGGGCTTGGCTTTGAGGCCACAGACCATTCACTGCTCTGCCCATCGTAGTTGCACCCCATCCTACCTGGGACGCATCTGTGGTCAGAGTGACTCTGGATAACACCATTCCCAGCGGCATCCCTGCAGTGAGAATTGCTGGATTTCTCCAAGGCTGGAGTGCTACAATACACCACTGTGTTATCTTCACCCTGCGGTGGAGATGATGGCGGGGGCATAAACGCAGGTTTGCTACCCATCGCTGAAAATCCCTCATCATGAGGGGTCCCAGCTGAACCATCAATATCACTGAAGCCATGAGCTCATGCCTAGAAGGCAGAGGCAAAGATGGAGTGACACGACTTTCCCTCACTGAAACTGGGCGAGACACTGTGTGAACGAGACAATTCTCCGCTCTGACGGTGTTTCACGGTTAGTGAGGGAGTTTATTTTTATCCCCAAATACTCTGTGCACTGCGCAGGTATTAAACGGCTCTTTATCCAGCTGATTTTGAATCCGAGCTTCGTGAGGTGATTTACCACCACATGTGAATCCCGGATCACTTGCTCCTGGGATTGAGAGCAGATTAAATAGTCATCTATGTACAAAAATATTCTGACGCCACTGTTCCTTAACGGAGACAGCGCTGTCTCCACACATTTGCTGAACACTCTCAGAGCTAGTGATAGTCCAAAAGGGATAGTTTGAAACTCATACGCTATGCTCTGATAAGCGAACCTGAGAAATTTCCTGTGAGGAGGATAAATAGCAATATGAAAATATGCGTCGGACAGATCAATTGTCACAAACCAATCGCCCGGTTGAATTGAGCGACATTGTGCTTTGTGCATGAGCATTCTGAACCTGTACTTTCTTAAGTGTTTGTTCAGTGCCTGCAAATCCAAAATTGGGCAGAGGGTTGAGCTGCCCTTCTTTGGAATGAGAAAATAACGACAGTAAAAGCCCTTCTGCGCCTCGCTGCTTGGCACCTCCCTGATCGCTCCTTTGTTTAAAAGAGACAGAATTTCTTCGTCTGAAACTTGAGCAGAGTCTCCAGTGGCCTCTGAAATCAATGTACCTTTGAATTTCGGGGGCTTCGTGGCAAATTGCAGTCTGTAACCATGGCAAATAGGGGTGGGTTCAAAAGATCGATACAACAATCTGGATCGATCCACATTTGACTGAGCCGAGATCGATCCACAAAATCCGTGGATCGATCTTTTAATATAATGCTTTTACATCTTTGAACGTCTGCCGAGTCTGATCGGGTCGAAATCGGGTCAGTGAGCCGGAACAGCGGCAAAGAACCAGAAACACCTGGAGCACTAAAGGAGCTAACAGCTAACAAGCTAACAGATATGTTAGTTCTTCTTCTGTGGTGTTAAAACGACTTTCATCTGGCAAGAGTTCCCTGCGGCACACGTCTTTACTTCCATGTTTACATGAGCGGAGTTGACGTGCATGTCTCTTAATTTATCAACAAAAGTCACCGTAAAAACTATCCTCAACAGTTTCCTAATATTTTTCATAAAGCGGGGATAAACGGTTTTGTACTACGTGCAGCGCTGTGTTGGAACATAAAGTCTACGATTGATAAACACTTGAAAAGGAAAGCGCAGAGAGACTGGCTGAAACTCGTGAATAGAGAGACTTGGAGCTGCTGAGACTGTAAGTAAAATATCATTTGTTTTAGCATTTGTGTCATAAATTAATAATTCATCCAGCATCATGGTGTTTTCTTTTACAAACTACGGGTACAGTAGTTAACTATTGGTTAAGCGCTGTGAATAAATGCAGAATAAAGGTATATTTTATGAGATTATGGACTTCTAGCACTTAAGTGAGAGATTTGAAGATAACAATAAATCACAATAAAATGAAAATGGCAGAATTAATAAAGACTGCAATACAACGAGCCATTTTACTCAATAGAACTAAACTGAAATGAACACATCTTCCCAGGAAATGAATTGAAACCCTTTTCAAAAGTTTAAAGTTAATTTGTAGTTGAAATACAAACAACAACAAAAAAAAATAAAAGAAACTATATTATTAAACCCTAATGTGGTGCGGGGATTTAAAAACATGATTAATTTTACTTTGAAATATATTCTCCTTTTCATCTCGCCCTTCAGATCCATGAAGACTGGGTTTCCACTCTATCATCCATCCTGCACTGAGACCTTTTGAAGGGAAGAGGTTGTCAGTGGAGGAGCATCCCTACTTCCTTGTGGATTTCAGCACAGAAGAAGAGCTCAAATTTTTCAGGGGTCTTAGTTTTCAAATTCAAGATTCAAGAAGGTGCTGCCATAATTTTCTCCATGCTAACATGCATTCAATGCAATTTAGTTGTTGTAATGACTAATTCTTTTATTTCTTTTTTTAATTTAAGTTCTCAGCAAGAATACAATGTTGGTCATTTTTTGACAGCTTTACTGAGTATTTAATTCTACATAAATCACTGTTTAACAGGAGATTTTTGGCAATTCTGTGCTTTTTTTGTGGTGTTTCATAGAATAGCATCACTGTAAACTATGGAAAAAGCAACTACTTTAAAATCTGTACTTCCCCACACAACTTTCAGTGCAAAACAACTCTAAAAATGTCATAACTTTTTGGAAAAGCTCCCACAAATTCAGGCTTTTTGGGCCACAACAATCACAGAAACAGCTGACGAAATCCTGGAGGGACTGAAATACAGTGAGATTATGTATACATGCTTCATGCATTGAATTTAGTTACTGACTCTGGGTTGTTAACTTGACACCACACACCCTTTGCACTAAAGAAAGCACTTGTGAGCACTTTGTAAAATCATACAGTAAGTTAAATAATAAAAAGTGCATTATTGTAACTGATTTTGGGTCAGTTCTTTATGTGATAATTTATGTATTAACAAAGTTCTATTCTACAAAGAATATTCTTGGTACAATTTGCAGCATTAGGTCTCAGAAGATTTTTTTTCCTTGCAAGTAAAATTGCTATTAAAATGGTAATTTCCCAGATCGAATCGGGATCGGATTGGATTGAATCAAATTGCGCATGTGCGCTAGTGAACCACCTGGGAAAAGAGTGGGCTGAAGGCTGCACACCTGAGTGACGTCACTCCTTCCGTGAGAAGGGAGCGGTCCTTTGTGGGAAGAGAGTGAGCTCCCCTGGCAGGCAGCAGAGGTACATGACTGCCATTTTTTCTTTTGTTTTTGCATTCTGCCCTTAGCAAACTGCCTGGCTGCAGAGATGCACATTTTATTTTATTTTTTTTTCACAGGGGGACAAGTAACTTGTTAATGAACTTGAACAGTGCCTAGGGACACTGAAAGGATTTTTAAATCCACTCGCTTACACTGAGGAAGTGCTTGGTGACACTTTGCCAGCTGATTTTGAGTCTCTGTCTTCTGAACAGGAAAAGTGGGAAACAGAGAGGGCTCCTGTTGAACTGGGAACCACAGGAGCTACTGAACTCTAGACAGTGAAGTGGTTTGTCTCCACACCTGTCGCTCTTCTTTTCTTCAAGGGGGGAATAGTGCTAGGTCGCACGTTTCTTCTTCCCATCCCCAGGGTGGGACGAGCGATTCTTGGCAGCCACAGCTGCATAGGAATGCTTACCTCATGGTCTTGGATTATCAGCTCTGGTCTGGGGAGCCTGCAGAGTTGTTCCCTGCCCGTGAGGTCTAGGACCACCACGTTTCCCTCTCGCTGCCGCAGTGGCTGCTGCAAAGCCAGCCCAAGGCACCTGGGGAGGTTGGGTGTTCACCTTGTGGGGTAGACAGAGGTTAAAGGCTTCACCGTCCTGCTTCCTCTGTGTGCTAGTCTCTTTCATTTTCTCCAAGGCAGGACCAAAGAGACCCTTGGTGGGGTCATATGGTGCATCCATGACCTCCCCCTTCTGTGTGACACTCAGTCCCGACAGATTCAGTCACAAGGCTCTTTCACCAGCGACGACGAGACCCATGACACGCCCGGACCCCTGGACTTCCCCTCTGGAAGAGCGCAGGACCAGATCATTGACCACACAGTTTTCATCCCATAGGACAGGGTTTGGGGACTCAGAGTCCAACTGACTGCCCGTTTCCTCCAATAGTTCTGCCTGATATGCTGACAGTAGAGTGACTGCATTAAGGGAGCAGACTGACTGTGCTGTATATTTGTACATTAATTAGTAAATCAGTGCTGTGAGGCGATCTATCTTACTAGGCAGAGAGATGGTTGTGGAAGCTGAGAATGATCTGCGGTTAGGATGAAGGTGATAAGCCACTAAAGACTCCACCGCTGGGGGTTTGTTTAATCACAGCTCACCCATACCGTGGATTTCCAGCTTAGAGCAGCCCTTGGTGGGAAGCTTGCTCTTGAATGGGCTCGACCAGTAGCGACTCATTTCTTTCATGCAGGCGGGGACCACTGGTAAGAGTTGTTTTGCTTGTGGTGAAGCAAGTGGCAGCCTCTTTCCATCATACAGGTTACGTTCTGTCCCCTCCGCATCCTGAGCTGCCAGCCATGGGATGTTGAGTTTCGTCGCGGCTCACCTGCAGATCTCATACAGGTTGCTGTCCACTGGGGAGACAGCACCGGCCCCGCTGGGGGGTTTAGACTGCTGAGGAGGAATAAAGGAGTTGTCTTCTTCTTCCTCCATATCAGTTATGTTGAGGAGGTCAGACTGTGTGTTGTCGTCCTCGCCACCCGGTTCACCCAGACCGCTCTCCAGAATGTCATCCGGGAGCGGAGGGTCAATCGGGGACTCGGCCTCCATCATGTCCATCCAGCTTGCAGAGGCTCGTAGCTGATGTATGTCACTCGTAGCACTAGCTAGGCAGGGGTCTTGACCGCTAGCTACTGCTATTCTAAGCCTCCTTTCCAAAACTTTTTCTGGCATAGAAGAGCAATGGGGACACCCCTGAGGGTCCGCTAGCAACACCTGAGTGTGTTTAGCACCCATGCAGACTATGCACACAGGATGAGGGTCCCAACCCAAAATGGAGGCGCCGCATGACATGGGGCACGGGCGGGATACAGCCTCTTTGGCCTTCGGGTCTAGCACTCTGGCGGGGTTAGCAGCCATACCCAAGGGAAAGGGGGATTTTTCTTATAAAAAAGGCTCATCGTGACATGTTAGCCTGGCCATCACTAGCAGTAGCTGCGAGTTTTAAGTCGAGCTCAGCCATGAAAGCCCTGGAGTCAGCTCGTCGTAACACGTTAGCTGTACTCTGTTATCAGTTTCAGTGAGCAAGCTAATTCTAACTGAACACCAATAAAACATCTGCTTGCTGGTCAGCCAGTAAGCAGATGCTAGCTAAACTGGAAACAAGCTCTCCACAACGCGGTGGCTTGAGTCACACAAGCGCACACGTTAACTAGTTAGCAAAAACCAGCTAGCTGTGAGAGCAGTTCACCTTGACGCGGACACTGCCCTGTGTGTGAAGTTCTCAGTACAACCAGACCAACAATGTGCCCACGTTCACCCAGTATGTCACATGCCACACTAGAGACAATAACACTGGACTTATTCTATGCAAACACTAAGGAGGCGTACACCTCATCACCACTCCCCCCACTCGGGAGATCGGATCACAACTTGGTTCATCCCCTGCTGGTGTACAAACCCCTAGTACACAGACAACCTCCGGTTATGTGCACGGTGAAGTTATGGTCTGAGGAGGCAACGGACGCTCTAAGTGTTTTGAAACCACTGCCTGGGAGCAGCTCTGCGATCCACATGGTGAGGACATCGATGGCCTCACTCACACCATCATGGACTACATCAACTTCTGTGTGGACAACACTGTACCCACCAAGACCATACGGTGTTACTCGAACAACAAACCCTGGATCAACTCTGAGATTAAAACACTTCTGAGAGAGAAGAAGAGGATCTTCAGGTCGGGGAACAGGGAGATGCTGAAGTCCGTACAGAGGGAGCTGAGGAGGAAGATCAGAGAAGGCAAGGACAGCTTCAGGAAGAAGATGGAGGACAAGTTGCAACAGAGCGACATCGGCGGGGTCTGGAGAAACCTTAAAACCATCTCCTGGCTCCAGAATACCTCCTCCCAGGCCACAGGGGGCAGGGAGTGGGCGAACAATCTGAATCTGTTTTTTAATAGGTTTGACCAACCGCCCTCCCCCCCGACTGCACACCAACCACTGCTGCCTCTAAAGTCATCGAGACCTGTTTTCCACACCCCACTCCACCAACACCCCCCCACTCCCAGCACACAGCCCCCCAACCTGACCCTCACTAAGACCCAGGTGAGGACAAAGCTGAGGAAGATCAAGGCGAGGAAGGCCTCGGGAACGGACAGCATCAGCGCGAAGCTCCTCAAGTCCTGCGCAGACCAGCTGTGTGGGATTATGGAGCACAGCTTCAACCTGAGCCTGAAGCTGGGGAGGGTACCACAGTTGTGGAAAACATCTTGTGTGGTACCTGTACCAAAGACTTCCCACTCCAAAGACCTGAACAGCTACAGACCAGTGGCCCTGACATCTCACATGATGAAGACCCTGGAGAGACTGCTCCTTGCTCACCTCCGTCCCCTGGTGGGACCATCGATGGATCCACTCCAGTTTGCCTACCAGCATGGCATTGGGGTGGAGGATGCAGTGATCTTCCTCCTTCACCGTTCTCTGTCCCACCTGGAGAAGCCCGGGAATGCGGTGAGGATCATGTTCTTTGACTTCTCCAGTGCTTTCAGCACCATCCAACCGATGATCCTGAAGGACAAGCTGCTGTGCGCAGGGGTGGACCAGCACCTGTCATCGTGGATCCTGGACTACCTCACTAACCGGCCACAGTTTGTGAGAACCCGGGACTGTGTGTCCGACACGATCATCGGTAGCACGGGGGCCCCCCAGGGAACGGTTTTGGCTCCCTTCCTGTTCACCCTTTATACTGCGGACTTCTCACACAACACAACACACTGCCATCTACAGAAGTTCTCTGACAACTCTGCGATCATCGGCCTCATCTCCAACGGAGATGAAGCTGAGTACAGAGGACTTATCCAGGACTTCGTGGACTGGTGCCATCAGAACTGCCTCCAGATCAACGCGAGGAAAACTATGGAGCTGGTGGTGGATTGCCACAGGCAAGGACAACCCCTCACAGCACCAGTAAACATCCAGGGAACAGACATTGAGATGGTGACATCCTACAAGTACCTGGGTGTTCATCTGAACAATAAACTAGGCTGGTCACACAATACCAACACACTCTACAAGAAGGGACAGCGCAGGCTGTTCCTACTGAGGAGGCTCAGGTCTTTTGGTGTACAAGCGGTGCTCTTGAAGACATTCTACGACACGGTGGTGGCATCAGCCATCACTTTTGGAGTGGTCTGCTGGGGCAACGGCATTACAGCAGCCGATAGGAAGAGACTGAACAAACTGATCAAGAAAGCTAGCTCTGTCCTGGGGCAACACCTTGACCCAGTGGAGGAGATAGGAGAGAGAAGGATGGTGGCTAAACTGTCATCTCTGCTGGAGTCCGAGTCCCACCCCATGCAGGACATACTGAACGCACTGAGGAGCTCATTTAGCAGTAAACTACATCATCCTATGTGCACGACCAAGAGGTTTCGCAGGTCCTTCCTACCTACGGCTGTCAGACTGTATAACCTAAGCAGGGCTGTTCGCAGAGATAGCAAAAAAATGTGACGACCTAATAGTATTGAATGCAAAAGATGCAACAGACTTACACAAATGGTCCCCTCCAGTATACAACTAGGACAATATCAGTCGCTATGGAGGGTGACAATATGTATGGGTACATATTCATACCATATAGGGTGACTAAATAGACAGTTATGCTGTTTATTCCATCTAGCTACAATGCTCCACACTGTGTGTATATATATTTATATATTTATTTGTACATATGTATACTCACTGCTCTTATTTTCTTATCTTCTAAATTATTGCTCTGAGTGTTGCTATCCCTGTGCTGTTGCAATCCTGGAATTTCCCCATTGTGGGACTAATAAAGGCTTATCTTATCTTATCTTATCTTATCTTAACAATGGAAAACTGCGTTCGGCAACATGCTCTGTTAGGGTACGTCTGTGAACAGTTAAACAGCTAACCAAATCAGCCTGGATGCTCTGAGGGAGCTTGTAGTTCCACATGGGAAGAAAGCGAGAATGATTTGGACGGGTTGGGTTGGCCGTGGTATTATTGGGGGGTGGGGCCCTGAACACGGCACAACCTGTCTGTCACTGGCAGACGTGGTGTCATTGGAGCTTCCGTAGTTGGTCATGCCCGAGGTGATTCCCATAGTGAAATACCGAGTGAAGTGAGAAAAAGAACAGCTTTTTCTAGACTGTTGGAGATCATTGAGCAATCGGGCTAATTTTTGATCTCTCAAGTCTCAATGGTTACCCAACGATCTTCGTGCTGTGTAAAGGGGCCCTTAGAGAAAAACGTAGCCACCTGAAGTGGAAATCTTTGTTGATGAAAAATTGAAATTTGAAATGTTAATTAGTAAGTCAGATTTCACACATGGTCTGGAAAAATACTTGTCAAATTGGCAGTATACAAGAATGTTGCACAAAATATTGTTTTCAGTCTGTGTGGCACTGATCTATAAAGAAAGGTGATATTTCTGAAAAAGCTTTTCAGTTAATCAACTTAAACCCAGCTTTGATCAAAAGTATTTTATAGCTAGTGCACAGAGCCATTATCAGTGCAAAGGTGATTATTTCTAACATTTCCCTCGAATGGAACCAAGCAATTTGAGTGCATGGTTTCAGACACCAGCTTTCTTAATATCATTCGTGGAATTGTTCTTTATCTGTCTTTCTCTCTGTGCCGTGAACAGGATTGTAAATGGATTTAATAGCCCTTCCACTTGACAGCCTTTGTTACTGATGTGGCTGAAAGGGTGGTTAGAAAATGGGCAGCTGGACCATGTGGATGAAAATGATTAGCTAGCTGTATGAAACATATTTTCTTTTTCTGAGAAATTCTCTTCTTCTATAACCCCACCGAGCCCTTTTTACGGGGAAATATGATTTCTAAAATACGTCTGCCTGTACCTTTAGTGCTAATGGAAAAGCACAACCTCACAGCTGCTTGACAAAGAAACAGCCATGGGTCAACTGCTGTTTGTCTTGTTTAAATGATTCTCATCTTTAAGCCTTGACAAATTTGGACTGTCCTTCTGAAATTTTAAAGGTGTATTCAGATCAAATGCAAGAGTGCAGCACGGATACATGTAAAGTTAATGTAAACATGCAGAAAAACTGCAAATCTGGGCATTCGCGTGTCCAAGGGATTTGGAGATGCTAGCTAGTAACCAACCTTGAGATTCTGCCATCACTGGAGTGATGAAGTATCAAAACTGGAGAGTAAGCTAGTTTGGAAATGAGACTGCCACTCATACCATAAAGTTGCAAGTCTAGTTCATCAGCTTTGTATTTCAGACATATTATGGAGGTAAACAGCCAAAAATTAAAAAAGCACTCTATCTGTAGACCACAATTAGTTACTTTTGTCCTTCAGACAGTATATATGGTAGAACCAGTTACCCTGTTGATGTCCCATTCAGTTTCAATAATTAGGTATTCTGTAATTAATATTTATACAATCAAATAAATCTGAGTGCCATTCAGTCCCTTTCATATTTGTCAAAGTCTAACGTGGGATTTCCTACAATGGGCTATACCTCTTTGTATTCCACTTTCAAACACACCCTACATTTGGGCCTGTAACGTCTAATTGTGATATCTGTTTCAGACAGGAATACTTGCATTCTACGGCAATGCACTAATATATATATATATATGATATTTTGATCATGATGGAATTTTAGAACGCTGTCCATCCAGTTGACAGATTAATGGAAAGACTAGTGCAACCTCTGATACTAATACATATCATACCAAGAAGTCACCCAACTACTTCTTAATATTTACATTTTTTTATCCCACGCCAGTCGACCCCTTTGGGTGAAGGTTGAAGGGAGATTATGTTATGGGTCAGTCTGTCCATCCATCTGTCTCTCCCACTTTTGTGAAATCAGTTCCTCCTACAGTTTTGTTCCGATTGTTTTGAAACAGGTACCATGGTTTGATATACTCTGATGATGCGCACATCCTAATTTGGTTCTGATCGGATGATTTTTGCAGGAGTTGTAGACCCTGACCTATGACCTCCTGTTTCACCTCACTTCATAGACAGTAACTGTCTTGTGAAATCAACTCCTCCTACAGTTTTGTCCCAATTGTTTTGAAACTTGTGATGTAGGCCTTTCAAATCGATACAGTAGTTGTATCTAATACACATCTTGGACGACTTACACCCAGACCTAACTATGGGTTTGGGGTCAAGGGGTCAGAGGTCAAAGTTAACATTGCAGTTACATTATGGTAAATGCTACATTTATTATTACTATAAAACAAGTAAAGCTAGGGTCACCAAAGTTGCCACACAGGTTCACCTTGGGATTCTGACCTCTAACTGTTGGTTTAGGGTCAAAAGGTCAAAGGTCAACGTTAACATTATTACTGTACAACGGGTAAAGTTAGGGTCACCAAACTTGGTTCACCCTGTGACCTTGAAGTGTAACTATGGTTTTGGGATCGCAAGGTCAAAAGTCAACATCAAATGGCTTATTTTTTTATTTAATCATTTATTTAAAAGGGACAATACCCATTAATGAACTTCCATCAAATTGTAGAAGTAAATAGGTTGGATTGTAGCAAATTTGCTAATTTCCATCCGTAGTCCCTTGGCAGAACAAAGTCAATACCATGACTTACACAAACATAAAACAAACAATTTAGGACAACATATAACTAATAAACAAGAGGCACATCTGATCAAACGAAAATAAACAATTTAAAAATGATCACAGATTTGATGTTCCTTCAACCATTGTATGAGGTGTACTTTGAATATAAATAGTGAGGAAGACTCCCTTTATGAGACTGGTAGACAAAAGAAGAGGAAAACAGCAACCTTGTGTGTAGCAGAATGGAATGTACGCACTCTGTTGGACAGAACAACATCACAGCGCCCAGAAAGACAGACCACGCTTGTGGCCCTGGAAATGGCGCCTATGACTGGCGCCTAGCGGCTGCCCCGACCTTGGATGCGCTCTGCAGAGCGTGCCCAAATGCCAAGTCACGTTTCGTTACCTTATGTGTAATGACAATAAAGTTGAATCTCATCTCAAATGAACAGGTACAATGTAGACATAGCTGCACTTAGTGAAACAAGATTGCCTGGATATGACAGCTTGGAAAACCATGGGTACATCTTCTTTTGGAGTGGGAGATCAACTCAAGAAAGGAGAGAAGCAGGAGTGGGCTTTGCAGTTAGAAAGGAGATAGCAGCAATGCTTGATGAGGAACCGGTGCCAATCAACGACAGGATAAGGACTATGAGACTCCCACTACAGCAGAAGATGTATGCCACACTCATCAGTGTATATGCCCCAACAATGACCAACACAGAGGAGGTGAAGGAAGAGTTCTACAGTGATTTACGTGAGACTATCAGGCGTGTACTGTCTGATGACAGGCTGATACTCGTTGGAGATTTTAATGCCAGCGTTGGTTCGGACACCGAGAAATGGAAAGGAGTGCTAGGCAGTTATGGAGTAGGCAAGTGCAATGCTAATGGAGAACTTCTACTTGCACTATGTTCAGAGTACAACCTTGTGATAACCAACACTCTATTTAAGCACAAGGACACACACAAGAAGACATGGATGCACCCAAGATCCAAGCACTGGCACTTATTAGACTACATCATAGTCAGGCAGAGAGACATAAGAGATGTATTGGACACCAGAGCAATGAGAGGCGTGGACTGTGGCACTGATCATGTTATGCTGAGATCTAGATTAAGGATTTGGAGACCAAAACAGCACTGCAGGACAGGTGCGAAGCCACCACGGAAGCTAAACACTAGTGCACTGAAAGGCCAAAAGAAGCAGGAAGAACTTGCACAGGAAATGGATGAAAACTTGAAAGACTGGGACAGCAACAACTCAGAGAATAACATAGAAGCGAAATGGGCAACACTGAAGGATATGGTGTATCAGACTGCGAGTGATGTATTAGGCTACCCTGAGAGGAAACATCAAGATTGGTTTGATGAGCATGATGAACACCTGAAGAAACTACTAGAAGTGAGGAATACAGCTAGGCAGGAAAACCTACAGTGTAACACAAGGTCGAAGAAGAAGAAATACTCAAAGGCTGAGAGTGAGCTACAGAAGTACACCAGAGAGATGAAGTCCAACTGGTGTGTTGAAAAAGCGGAGGAACTTCAAACTGCAGCAGACAGGAAGGACATGAAAACATTCTTCACAGGTTTGAGAGAAATCTACGGCCCTAAACCAAGAGGATTGATCCAACTAAAGGCTATGGATGGTGAAATGGTTTTGCAGGAGAAAGACAAGATCCTGGACAGATTTGCAGACCACTTTGACCAACTACTTAACAGCCCTGGAGATCTCACTGAAGAGGCTAAAGAAGCTCTAGTGCAGCGACCAGCTGTATCAAGTCTGGATGAACCACCAAATTTTGATGAACTAATGGCAGCTGTCAGGACAACACAGGATGGTAAAGCTCCAGGAAGGGATGGAATTCCAGCAGAAGTGTGGAAATTTGGTGGTGTTCAGCTGACCAACTGCCTGCACAAGCTCATCCAAGAGATATGGGATGCCCAGAAAGTACCTCAGGACTGGAAGGATGCAAGTATTGTGCCTTTGTTCAAGAAAGGTGACAGGAAAGATTGTGGAAATTACCGAGGTATATCACTGCTAGCCACTGTTGGTAAGATTCTCTCACGTGTAGTACTTAATAGACTCAGTGAACACATCTTGCAGAATGTACTACCGTAAACCCAGTGCGGCTTTAAAAGTGGAAGAAGCACAATGGACATGATTTTCTCCTTGAAACAGGTTCAAGAAAAGTGTATTGAACAGAACATGCCGCTTTATGTAGTCTTCATAGACTTCAGTAAAGCCTTCGATACTGTTTCGCGACAAGGACTTTGGCAGGTACTCAAGAAATATGGTTGTACAGAGAAGCTCATCAGCCTGATCGAGGCACTCCATACAGGTATGCAAACAAACGTGGCAATGAGTGGTTCAGTATCTAAAGACTTTTCAGTAAGCAACGGGGTGAAACAAGAGTGTGTGCTGGCACCTACACTCTTCTTGCTATATCTGGCAGCCATGCTTGAGGTGGCCTTCAAAGACACTTCAGAAAGAGTATACATTCAAACAAGGAAAGAAGCAGACTTGTTCAATGTGGCACAGTTTAAAGCCAAGCGTAAGACATCGATAAAGGTAGTAAGAGAAATGCTCTTTGCTGATGACCGTGCTCTAGTTGCACACAGCGTGGAAGATATTCAATCTTTAGTGGAGAAATTTGCAAGAGCAGCTAGCCAATTCAGCCTCCAAATCAACATCAAGAAGACAGAGTGCCTTTATTAACCACCAAAGTTCCAATTATCAACATCACTACCAGAAGAGATCAGCATTGGTACAGAGCCACTAGTCAAGTGCAAGACTTTCAAGTACCTAGGGAGTACTGTTTCAGAGAATGCTAGGCTGGAGGATGAACTATCTCTCAGAATGGGAAGAGCGAACGCTTTGTTTGGAAACTTGAGGAAGAGACTGTGGAACAATCGACATGTGTCTATCCATGTGAAATGCAAAGTGTACAGAGCGACAGTACTGGCTACTCTATTGTACGGTGCTGAAACTTGGACTGTCTACAGAGTGCAGGTGAAGAAACTCCATGCGTACGTGATGAGACACCTTCGAGCCATAATGAACATCTCATGGAAAGACAAGATAATCAACATAGAAGTGTTGAAACGAGCTGGTCTACCATCAGTGGAGGACATGCTAATACAGATGAACCTGAGATGGCTCGGACATGTTGACAGGATGGACCACCAGCGTCTCCCTCGGCAGTTACTCTACTCACAGTTATGCGAGGGCAAACGCAATCAGGGTAGATCAATGCTCAGATTTAAAGACACTGTAAAAAGAAACTTGAAGAAGTTGGACATAGACAGGAGTTCCTGGCAGCGGAAGGCTAAGGACAGAGCTGTGTGGAGGAATCTGATCAGACCTAAATGAAACAGTCATTGTCACCCATGACAGACTGCTATGATGATGATGAAACCATTCCAGTATTTGCTTCCTCTAACTAACAGCACAGTTTGTCCAAATGTGATAGGCCTGTATAGAACCTCACAGTCTCCTCTGGTGGAGGCCCTGGTGCCACCACCACTCTCAGTCCTCTGTTTGATAAAATCCTTTAAAGGTGGTGGAGAAAGCCCATTTAAAACCTTGTATATAAGACAAGCATACTTGAAATTTATAAAATTATCAAAACTCAGTAGACTATGTTTTTCTAAGGTGTCACAGTGGTGAAATAATGACTTTTTATCATATACTTTCTTTGCTTTTTTGAATAATGACTCTATTGGCTTACAAACTACTCCACTTCAAATGGAATAGAAATGGACTTATAAGATAAGATAAGCCTTTATTAGTCCCACAATGGGGAAATTCCAGGATTGCAACAGCGCAGGGATAGCAACACTCACAGCAGCAATCAAGAAGACAAGAAAACTGTCATGCGCTGGCCCTCACGAGCCAGCATAAGACGCACACAGAGTCACCAGTGAGTTTTTCAGTGAGTTTATTTACGTTGAAAAAGGTGTTAACACAAGCTGCTGAGATAATGACAGGAGTCTTCACAGAACAGGAGGCATAGGGCTAACAGCACACTATAGGTCCAGAGCAGGAGACAGTCACACACAGTCAGGCTTGGTAATAATAGCACACTGGCTGCTAAGGCAGGGACTTACAGAACAATTCACGCCGGGAAGAATAAGGCTAATACAGCTCACTTACTGGTACCGGGGAATGACAGTCAAGCCCAAAGCAGCCGAGGTGTGAAAACAGTCCAGGCATCCGCAACGTGACGGTGGGTGAACAGGCAAGTGATCAGGTTAGTAACCAGTTAAGCGACCAGGTTGGCAACCAGACACTGCTGCATCCTACCAACGCCAGTGCTGGGCTTAAATTGACGAAGCACTAATGATGCTGATGACACTCAGCTGACCGACCGTTGACAGGCGGAAGCCCCACCAAGCACTTTCACAATAAGAGCCCGGAGAGGCCAGAATACCGCCCGCAGCTGTCAAGGCCGGCAGCGAGACATAGCTTAGCCCGAGCGCGATCAGAACCGACACTCGGGTCATAACAGTACCCTCCCTCCACGGGCGGACTCCGAACGCCCCAAGGAACCACCCTGCCCCCCCCGCCCCCCCAGGGTGGGAGGTTGGGGGACAGGTGCGGAGGGAGAGAAACCAACCCAAGAACAAGACAAAGACCAGACAAGAAAACCATACAAGAAATAAATACAAACACATGACTCTGGAAAAAAAAAAAAAAAAACAAAGGAAAGAAATACATGACTAACCGTGGAAACAAAAGAAATACGCGCCAAACACGGCGACCATGAAAAAACAAACACACGAGACCAAAAATACAAGCAAACCCCTGGAAACTATGAACAAACCTCCATACCACAGCCCCCCAAGAAGGAGTGGAGAACAAAACAATAGCAAAACAAAACCAAACTAAGTACTGCAAAACACATGGGGCAAACCAGATTGCCCTGACCTAACTTGGCTATGGCAAGACTGTGGCTTTCCCAGAAAAAAAAACATGAGGCAATCCAAAATTGCTCTGACTTGACTAAGACTACGACTGTGGCTCACAAGAAAAAAGAAACAAGAGGCAATCAAAAATTGCTCAGACTTGACTACGACTGTGGCTTACAAAAAGAACAAGAGGCAATCTAAAATTGCTAAGACTTGACTATGACTGTGGCTTACAAAAAGAACAAGAGGCAATCTAAAATTGCTTAGGCTTGACTACGACTATGATTACGTGAAACAACAAAAATTGCTAGATGTACTAAACAAGACTTGGCACTGTATGGGCCCACAGAAAGTCCCACAGTACATGATCAGTCAGGTGGCCTGCCCCAGTCCCAGGCCCCCAGAAATAAGTCCTCTGGTGGCCGAACCAGGTCACCCCGTAACACACACAGTTTATTGGGTGGCCAACCCAAGATGCCGAACGCTCCAAGCAGTTCCTCAGGTGGCCGACCCGCATCCCACAACCACCAGGACCATGGAGGGATTGCATGCAGCCGCTCACCTGAACATGACAAGACAGGAGAGCGCCAGACCGTCAAACAAAGCCCTCTCACGGACCCCAGCTGGTGGCTCCTGAGAGGGGGACAACCAAAAACTTGGACCCCCTCGAATCCTGATTGGGTCACAGCTGCACCTGCGCTGGACCCCCACTGGACCTCGTCGGACCCCGATTGGGTTACAGCCACAACTGAGTCGGACCCCGACTGAACCTCGTCGGACCCCGATTGGGTAATTGCTGCACCCACGTTGGACCCCTACTGGGTCACCTCAGCCCATGCGTCGGACCCCGACTGGGTCAGGACGGGCCCCGATTGTGTCACCGCTGCACCCACGTTGGACCCCGACTGGGTCACCTCAGCCCATGCGTAGGACCCCGACTGGGTCAGGACGGGCCCCGATTGGGTCACCGCTGCACCCACGTTGGACCCCGACTGGGTCACTTCGGCCCATGCGTCGGACCCCGACTGGGTCAGGATGGGCCCCGATTGGGTCACCGCTGCACCCACGTTGGACCCCGACTGGGTCACCTCGGCCCACACGCCGGACCCTGACTGGGTCACCTCGGCCCACACGTCGGACCCCGACTGGGTCAGGACTGCTCCGGCGACGACCTCCATCTCCGAACCTGGAACCCCCAGTCCCGTGACCTTGACTGGCTCTGGACTGGTAACGCTGTGGAGGTGCTCAGAAAACAGGAGAGGACCGGGATCAGTTCCACCGGCAGCGCCAGAGCCCAGCGAGACGAGCTCGGGTGCAGCGGACGGCTGCCCCTCACTCGCCTCCCCATGAGGCAGGCAAAAATGCTCTAATACACCATACAAGAAAACAAGAAAGAGCACTTGCCTGCACTCGGGCTCTGGAGCCGTCCAGGACTTCGCCGATCCAGGTTCAAGAAGCAGCTCGTCGTCGGGCTCCCACTCGGCTGCGTCGGGTTCCACAGCCGGCCTGATGGTCTCTGCAGCTGGATCCTCACATGCAGGCGTCCACGCCAATAACCCGTATGGCGTGGGGGCAGAGGACCCTGGACCTGCTGACTCGGGCTGCATCCCTGAGGAACCCTGGGGACGCTCTCTCGTCGACTCTGGCTCCTCACTGCAGTCCGTTCTTCTCTGTCCAATGCTAGGCTGCAGGGCCGGGATATTTCCCAGAGCTGCAGGCCTCCCCCTCGTTCGATGGCGTGGGACTGACGCCGAGGACCGCTCAGCAGGAGGAGACACAGAGGCAGCAGGTTTAATATAAATGGCTACAGCTGGGGAAAGAAACTCAGGGAGCTGCGAACCCCGAGCTTCACCCCCAGGAGTCAGACAAGACAGATCACTATGATCGATAGGTAAGTGAACTTGAACTTGCCTGTCTCCCGGGGGGGGGGATGGTATCAGCTGTAGCGGACATCGCTCCTTCCCTCGCTCGCTGGATGGTAGAAACGGACCCATGGACGGAGCCCACCGGCACAGGACTCAGCTCACTCACAGCAGCCAGCTGGTTGAGGGGGTCATCCCGGCGGCCCGGAACTGGATTCGGAGCAGGAGCTTGCCGAAGATGCGCCCGGCCGTGACGCCGACGCCTTCGCCGGCCCCCAGATGGTGCAAACTCCCGAAACGGATCGAAGGCAGGATCAGGATCCATAGGCGAAGAGCAGGTGTGCCTCTTCACCTGCTTCCTCCCGCGTTCCTCCTCCATCATCAGAAATATTTCGCGTTGTGCAGCGATGTCCTCCCTCCTCGCGTCGACTTCCGGGTGGTTGGCGTAGCGCGGAGAGAGATGACAGAGAACATCTTTGGTGGCGTCCAGGTACCAATGTATGCCGTGGTCATAGTCCAACAGGGAAGCGGAGATGAGCAGCTCATCCACGGCTTCCAAAACACCCGTCAGCACGTGGCTCTTCGGTGACGGCATTGCTCACATACACAGGACCCAGACAGGGAAAAGGCAACGTCCAAAACTCAAACTCACTGGTGAATAGCGTCTCGGGTTGGCGTCACCGTAACGCTGTTTTGGCAGCAGTGTACTGTCATGCGCTGGCCCTCACGAGCCAGCATAAGACGCACACAGAGTCACCAGTGAGTTTTTCAGTGAGTTTATTTACGGTGAAAAAGGTGTTAACACAAGCTGCTGAGATAATGACAGGAGTCTTCACAGAACAGGAGGCATAGGGCTAACAGCACACTATAGGTCCAGAGCAGGAGACAGTCACACACAGTCAGGCTTGGTAATAATAGCACACTGGCTGCTAAGGCAGGGACTTACAGAACAATTCACGCCGGGAAGAATAAGGCTAATACAGCTCACTTACTGGTACCGGGGAATGACGGTCAAGCCCAAAGCAGCCGAGGTGTGAAAACAGTCCAGGCATCCGCAACGTGACGGTGGGTGAACAGGTAAGTGATCAGGTTAGTAACCAGTTAAGCGACCAGGTTGGCAACCAGACACTGCTGCGTCCTACCAACGCCAGTGCTGGGCTTAAATTGATGAAGCACTAATGACGCTGATGACACTCAGCTGACCGACCGTTGACAGGCGGAAGCCCCACCGAGCACTTTCACAATAAGAGCCCGGAGAGGCCAGAATACCGCCCGCAGCTGTCAAGGCCGGCAGCGAGATATAGCTTAGCCCGAGCGCGATCAGAACCGATGCTCGGGTCATAACAAAAACAAGAGCAGGGAATATACATATGTACATATAAATATATAAACACACAGTGCGGCACATTGTAGCTAGATGGAATAAATATATAAATATATATACACACAGTGCGGAGCATTGTAGCTAGATGGAATAAACAGCATAACTGTCTACTTAGTTATCCTACATAGTATGATAGTATGACAATATGTACCCATACATATTGTCACCCTCCATAGCGACCGATATTGTCCTAGTTGTATACTGGAGGGGACCATTGTGTACGTCTGTTGCGTCTTTTGCATTCAATACTATTAGGTCGTCATGTTTTTTTGCTATCTCTGCGAGCAGCCCTGCTTAGGTTATACAGTCTGACAGCCGTAGGTAGGAAGGACCTGCGAAACCTCTCGGTTGCGCACCTAGGATGATGTAGTCTGCTGCTAAATGAGCTCCTCAGTGTGTTCAGTATGTCCTGCATAGGGTGGGACTCGGACTCCAGCAGAGATGACAGTTTAGCCACCATCCTTCTCTCTCCTATCTCCTCCACTGGGTCAAGGCGCCTCCCCAGGACAGAGCTAGCTTTCTTGATCAGTTTGTTCAGTCTCTTCCTATCGGCTGCTGTAATGCCACTGCCCCAGCAGACCACTCCAAAAGTGATGGCTGATGCCACCACCGTGTCGTAGAATGTCTTCAGCAGTGCCCCTTGTACACCAAAAGACCTGAGTCTCCTCAGTAGGAACAGCCTGCTCTGTCCCTTCTTGTAGAGTGCGTCGGTATTGTGTGACCAGTCTAGTTTATTGTTCAGATGAACACCCAGGTACTTATAGGATGTCACCATCTCAATGTCTGTTCCCTGGATGTTTACTGGTGCTGTGAGGGGTTGTCCTTGCCTGCGGCAGTCCACCACCAGCTCCTTAGTTTTCCTCGCGTTGATCTGGAGGCAGTTCCGATGGCACCAGTCCACGAAGTCCTGGATAAGTCCTCTGTACTCAGCTTCATCTCCGTTGGAGATGAGGCCGATGATCGCAGAGTCGTCAGAGAACTTCTGTAGATGGCAGTGTGTTGTGTTGTGTGAGAAGTCCACAGTATAAAGGGTGAACAGGAAGGGAGCCAAAACCGTTCCCTGGGGGGCCCCCGTGCTACCGATGATCGTGTCGGACACACAGTCCCGGGTTCTCACAAACTGTGGCCGGTTAGTGAGGTAGTCCAGGATCCATGATGACAGGTGCTGGTCCACCCCTGCACACAGCAGCTTGTCCTTCAGGATCATCGGTTGGATGGTGCTGAAAGCACTGGAGAAGTCAAAGAACATGATCCTCACCGCATTCCCGGGCTTCTCCAGGTGGGACAGAGAACGGTGAAGGAGGAAGATCACTGCATCCTCCACCCCAATGCCATGCTGGTAGGCGAACTGGAGTGGATCCATCGCTGGGCCCACCAGGGGACGGAGGTGAGCAAGGAGCAGTCTCTCCAGGGTCTTCATCATGTGAGACGTCAGGGCCACCGGTCTGTAGCTGTTCAGGTCTTTGGGGTGGGAAGTCTTTGGTACAGGTACCACACAAGATGTTTTCCACAACTATGGTACCCTCCCCAGCTTCAGGCTCAGGTTGAAGATGAGCTCCACAATCCCACACAGCTGGTCTGTGCAGGACTTGAGGAGCTTTGCACTGATGCCGTCCGGTCCCAGTGCCTTCCTCGCCTTGATCTTCCTCAGCTCCGTCCTCACCTGGGTCTTAGTGAGGGTCATGTTGGGGGGCTGTGTGTTGGAAGTGGGGGGGGGGGTGTTGGTGGAGTGGGGTGTGGACAGCAAGACTCGATGTCTTTAGAGGCAGCAGTGGTTGTTGTGTAGTCGGGGGGGGAGGGCGGTTGGTCAAACCTATTAAAAAACAGGTTCAGATTGTTTGCCCACTCCCTGCCCCCCGTGGCCTGGGGGGAGGTATTCTGGAGCCCAGAGATGGTTTTAAGGTTTCTCCAGACCCCGCCGATGTCACTCTGTTGCAGCTTGTCCTCCATCTTCTTCCTGAAGCTGTCCTTTCCTTCTCTGATCTTCCTCCTCAGCTCCCTCTGTACGGACTTCAGCATCTCCCTGTTCCCCGATCTGAAGATCCTCTTCTTCTCTCTCAGAAGTGTTTTTATCTCAGGGTTGATCCAGGGTTTGTTGTTCGAGCAACACCGTATGGTCTTGGTGGGTATGGTGTTGTCCACACAGAAGCTGATGTAGTCCGTGATGGTGTGAGTGAGGCCATCAATGTCCTCACCATGTGGATCGCAGAGCTGCTCCCAGGCAGTGGTTTCAAAACAGTCCTTTAGAGCGTCCATTGCCTCCTCAGACCATAACTTCACTGTGCGCATGACCGGAGGTTGTCTGTGCACTAGGGGTTTGTACACCGGCAGGAGATGAACCAAGTTGTGATCCGATCTCCCGAGTGGGGGGAGTGGTGATGAGGTGTACGCCTCCTTAGTGTTTGCGTAGAATAAGTCCAGTGTTTTATTGTATCTAGTGTGGCATGTGACATACTGGGTGAACGTGGGTAGAATGGAAGACAGTGAAATGTGGTTGAAATTGCCTGAGATGAGGAGAAGAGCATCTGGGTGTTCTGTCTGCAGCCTGCCAGTTACTGAGTGGATGACGTCACGCACTGTCCCAGCGTTCGCCGTCGGATTTGCATAAATAACAATGCAGATCACGTGTGAGTATTCCCTCGGGAGATATGTAGGCCGCATGCTAAGAGCTAGCAACTCCATGTCTTTGTTGCAGTGTTGTTGTTTAACCGTGATATGCCCCGGTCTGCACCAGTTGTTATTGACATACATCATCACTCCACCGCCCCTTGCCTTCCCACTGTCTGGTGTTCAGTCTGCCCGTATTGCATGGAAACCCTCCAGTTCAATGTTAGCATCTGTTGCTAGTTCTGTTAGCCACGTCTCCGTGAATCGCATTAGACTACTCTCCCTGTATATGCTATCTTAGCGGGAGATAGCCGCTAGCTCATCTGTTTTCCTGAGTAGCGATCGTACATTCCCCATAATCGCAGATGGGAGGGCGGGTCTGTACCTTATATTCCTCGCCCGTCGTCTTATTCCAGCATAACACCCACGTCGTTTTCGTCTTATATCTCCCGGTATGTAGAGTTTTTGCGTTAGCATCGTGGGCCGGTTAAGTGCTAACAGCTGGTCTCTTATTGTACTGCCCCCTACAAGAAACAGTGGATCCGTCCGCTGGCTCAAGAGACATTTGGGCGATCTACGTGTCTGTGATGGATCAAGGTGTCGCCGAAACAGAAAGATTAGCAAGAGACCCAGATAGTAAATAGAAATAGGAAGAAAATGATCTGCTGCTGCAAAAAGGCAGCCTACTCGTGTGGCGCCGGAAGTAGTATTATAAACTATATCTCAACAACAAAGAAAGCTAGGGTCATCAAACTTGCTACATAGATTCACCTTGGAATCCTGACCTCTGGCTATGGGTTTGGGGTCAAAAGTCAAGGTCTACATACCTTATGCCTTATTACTGTACAACGAGTAAAGCTAGGCCACCAAACTAGGTACACAGGTTCACCATGGGATTCTGACTTCTGACTATGGGTTTGGGGTCAAAGGTCAAAGCTAGCGTTGCATTTGCACTATTACTATAAAATACGTAAAGCTAGGGCTACCAAAACTGGTACACAGCTTCACCTTGGAACCCTCACCTCAGACTATGGGTTTGGGGTCAAAAGGTCAAGGTTAACATTCCCTATGCCTTATTACTGTACAACGAGTAAAGTTAGGATCACCAAACCTGGTACACAGGTTCAGTCTGACACATGACCTCTGACTACAGGTTTGGGGTCAAAAGGTCAAAGGTCAAGGTAGGCACTCCCTATGATCTCATATTATAGAATGTGTAAAGCCCTCTAGGGTCACCAGACTTGCTGCATGGGTTCACCTCGGGATCCTGCCCTACAACTATGGGTTGTATACTTTGTTGTATATTCATAGATGATGGGCTTATCATAATTTGTTTCTGTCACAGTAATTATATTGAAAAGTTGAAAACTGCTCTTCGTCAGTATGTTTTGGGATCTTCAAAGAAAATGGAGGTGGGGGATATTGCACTCACCTCAGAGTGCTCTTGTTATAGTCTTGTTTATGGATTTGCTAGCTGCTGCAGTTTATGTAATGATGGCAGCTGCATCTGGAAGTCCAAGCTTCCTGTTTTTTCCCTTTCATGTATAATTTAACCATTGATAATTTATTATTAATACAAGCCCTTTTATCTCTCATATACTGCGGGAAGTCTCACACACGTGTCGCCTGAGAAGAAGCAGAGCTGAGAAAAATGTCACCTGCTCTCCTAAATTTGATCATTTACTTCTCTTATGGAAAACCTGTTTAAAGGCTTTATGAGTTTAAAGGGATTGCAAAAAATGAGAGGTATCCTGAAAGTGGATCTAATGGGCTTTTATAAATTGACTTATTTTCAGAGAAGCAGAACGGTTTCTGTCATTGCTGCTTTAAGCCAGAGAACATCCTATTTACTATGGAACACTATTTCCAGTCATATACCCACATTCTTTTGTACAACTTAATTGAAATGTAATTATTATGGGCCTATTTACACGTGATATAAGAAAAGTACCCCAGAATTCCTCAGGACATTCAGATCACATTTAAATATAGTCAGATTTTGGAACTTGAATGTGATAGGTTGGTTCATTATAATCAAGAACCTCTTCAGTCTTCTTTTTTTTCTCAAAGTTTGCCACATCTTACACTTTGCAATATTACTACAACTACTATTGCTGCCATCAGTTATTTAAAAAAAATCCCTAATTGTATCATGAACATCTGTCTTTGTGTCCTTGTGAACAGCATCTCATTCATGGTGCCAAATGATTTAAAAATGCATTCCAGCATCTCTAAAAGCACCTCCAAAACAAATGTGTATTGCCCAAAATAGTATATTGTGGCTTTTTATCCACAAAAAGCTTTCATTGCCTTAGAATTGCTTGGAAAGAGCTTTTACATCTTCCACCAACTTAAATATGCATGGAACTATGAATATTCTAATTAGCTCCACCCATACTTGTGCCCACCAGTAGCCCTCCACTGTCCTCTGACCTGAGAATAGGGATGGGTGATGCCAGCATTTTTCCTTTCAATATGATAACGAAGGAGATGATTATCGACTTCCAGCTGTCACAGCCTTAACACGTCTCCCTCAGCATCGGCGGCCGTTTAGTGGAGAGAGTGGAGAACATCAAGTTCCTCGGAGTGCAGATTTCGCAGGACCTGACCTGGAGCAAGAATTCCTTGGGGATCAGGAAACGGGCTCAGCAGAGACTGCACTTCTTGAGGAAACTCAAACTGGCCTCTCTCCCCATCTGCATCCTCAGGACCTTCTACAGAGGTGTGGTGGAGAGTGTTCTGACGTACTGCATTGCTACATGGTACTCCAGCTGCAGTATGTCAGACAAAAAAGCCCAGCAGAGGATAGTCAAGGGAGCTGAGAGGGTATTTGGAGTCTCCCTCCCCTTTGTCCAAGAACTTTTTCAGAACCGTTGTAGGAGCAGGGCACTGAACATTGTCAAGGACCGTTCTCACCCTCTGCATGAACACTTTGAACTTCTGCCATCTGGTAAACGATTCCGGAGCATCAGAGGCAGAACCACCAGACTGATCAACAGCTTCCTTCCACAAGCTGTCAGGATGCTGAACAGTTGACCCGGAATCTCTCATACACACTACTGCACCTACGGACATTATGTATATTATTTGTATATTATAGTTAGTTTTTCCCAAGTATGTCTCAGGGAGGTGTGAATGGATGGGGGGTGGGGGGGTGAAGATATGTGTGCTGAGAGAAACACAATTTCATCTTGCCTGCACTACAGTTGTATGTACAGCAATATGACAATAAAGTTTGATTTGATTAGATACCATTAATTTATAGGGCTTTTTCTTTGATATCGATACTTTTTGCCCCTTAAAGGAAAATCACATGATTACAGTTTCATTAACAACTTTATTGCAAGGGCAATATGAATCAAACTCATGAACATAAATACTTGAAAGAAATGCTTATAAAATGATAATAAAATAGAACAATGTGCAAAGTAAATAAAATAAAATGAAATATAATTAAATTATAATAAAAACAATTGAGACTTAAAATAATGCAAAATTAATTACATTTCTTGGTTTAGTGAACATTCTCAGTCATCCAGGTGGGTAAGTATACTGTATGAAAGCTCAGCCAAGTCAATTGGATTCAAGTATTTTTTACTTCTGAAATATTTCACCAGCCCTGCGATGGACTAGTGATCTGTCTAGGGTGTACCCTGCCTCTCGCCCAAAGACGCTGGGATAGGCTCCGGCCCCCCCCCCCCCCCCCCCCCCCGCAGCCCAATAAAGGATTAAGTGGTAATGGATGGATGGATGGATGGAAATATAAGATAAGATAAGATAAGCCTTTATTAGTCCCACAACGGGGAAATTCCAGGATTGCAACAGCACAGGGATAGCAACACTCAGAGCAACAATCAGAAGGCAAGAAAAAAAGCAAGCAAGCAAGAGCAGCTAATATACATATGTACATATTACTATAAATATACGTATATATATATACACACACACAGACACACAGTGCAGAGCATTGTAGCTGGATGGAATAAATATATGAGTATATAAACACACAGTGCGGAGCATTGTAGCTAGATGGAATAAATATGTAGATATATAAACACCCACAGTACGGAGCATTGCAGCTAGGTGGAATAAATATGTAAATATATAAACACACACAGTGCGGAGCAATGTAGCTAGATGGAATAATATGTAGATATATAAACACACAGTGCGGTGCATTGTAGCTAGATGGAATAAATATATAGATATATAAATATAAACACACCCAGTGCGGAGCATTGTAGCTAGATGGAATGAATATGTAAATATATAAACACACACAGTGCAGAGCATTGTAGCTAGATGGGATGAAACAGCACAACCGTCTACCTAGTTATCCTACATGGTATGATTATGTGCCCATACATATTCTCACCCTCCATAGTGACCGGTATTTTCCTAGTTGTATGCCGGAGGGGACCATTGTGTAAGTCTATTGCATCTTTTGCATTCAAAAAACTATTAGTGTGTTACGTCTTTTTGCTATCTCTGCGAGCAGCCCTGCTTAGGTTGTACAGTCTGACAGCCGTTGGTAGGAAGGTCCTGCGAAACCTCTCGGTTGTGCACCTGGGATGATGTAGTCTGCTGCTAAATGAGCTCCTCAGTGCATTCAGTATGTCCTGCATAGGGTGGAACTCGGACTCCAGCAGAGATGACAGTTTAGCCACCGTCCTTCTCTCTCCTATCCCCTCCACCGGATCAAGGCGCTGCCCCAGGACAGAGCTAGCTTTCTTGATCAGTTTGTTCAGTCTCTTCCTATCGGCTGCAGTAATGCCACTGCCCCAGCAGACCACTCCAAAAGTGATGGCTGATGCCACCACCGTGTCGTAGAATGTCTTCAGCAGCGCCCCTTGTACACCAAAAGACCTGAGTCTCCTCAGTAGGAACAGCCTGCGCTGTCCCTTCTTGTAGAGTGCATCAGTATTGTGTGACCAGTCTAGTTTATTGTTCAGATGAACACCCAGGTACTTGTAGGATGTCACCATCTCAATGTCTGTTCCCTTTATTTCACCATAAATATTTCACCATACATCAAAATTCTATGGTAATACCAAACAGCAGACACAGTATGTGTAATTTTTTTCACAATGCAATGGGTTTTTTTTAAGTTTTTATTATTTATTTTATTTTGCACTATTATTTTACAGACTTAAATAGTGCTTATTTTGTTTATTTTTCAAAATTATGCTGCTTGGTATCACCATAGAATTTGGATGAAGGGTGTAACATTTCAGAAATAATACTTCTTCTGCTACCCTGCTGCTCTGCTCACTGTGCTCTGCACTGGAGTAGTGAGTGCTGAGGCTGCCAGTGCACAGTAAGTCTTCGGCTCTGACATCTGATAGGCTGCCATAATCATGTGACATGGCAGACAATCTTTAAAACATGCCTGGGCTTGTTTTTCACTGGTTTTCACACATAAATTTAATGCCTTAAACTCCTAGAAGTGAAAACAAATTTCCCATTCTGTAGTAACACGCTGGTATTGCGATATTTAAAAAAGTATCGACTCCAGAGTATCGACCAGCTGGTATTGAAGTATCAATACTTGAGTATCGATACGCTCATCCCTACCTGAGAACACCAAAGACTGCCTTGTAAACAATGGCTAGTCAAAGCATCAGGGTGATTCAGCCGTACATGTTTGAACTCTAGAGCGGCTCACAAGAAGAACAGGAAGAAGAGGACAATGTACAAAGCTCCAAGAAGGCGATCCAACTTGACTATCTAGAGGAAGTAAAAGTCGTAACAAGGTTTCTGTCGGTGAACCTGCGGAAGGATCATTCTCGGTGGAGAGTTGCTGCCCGGCCCCGCTTGGAGGCTGGAGGGCTCCCCACCGGTCTCTGGTTGCTCACTCACCGAGGGTCTTCCTGGCTCACTGTCCAAGTCTCTCCCATGTGAAGGAAGCGAGCCGACGGGTTTGGCACCCTGTCCGCCGCTGACCCCTGCCAAAATGAGCTGGCTCTTGGCAGTCCCACCTGGGGGTTGATGGGTGCCCACTGGGGGCCGGCGGTCCGTGCGCCTGCCCACCGGTGTGGAACCACGACCTAAGCACAGCGCACGTGGCCTCACTCCGGCTGGAGGGAGCAGAGATTTAATGTCTCCTGCTCCGGCCTCTCTGGCGGGGACGGAATGGAGTGCCCAGGGGGTTTGTGTCCCCCCCCAAAAATCCCTTCACTGAACCGAGTCAAACAAATGGGTGGCGGTCTTGGTGCCTTCGTCCCCCTAAGAGCAGATGTCTCTCTCTGGTTCGTACTTCTGACCGTGTGCCTCCCATTCTTCCGTCTCCACTGGCCTGGGGATACCTCTAGGACCCCGTATGTGCAGACGTGGCAGCCGATGGACTCCGGTCTCTGAGCTCACTGCACCCTGTGTGCGCTATGGGGTTCTGGAATATGGTAGCCCCAGCAGTGGGAAACTATGGGTAGCCGCGGTCGGTTTCGCACCGTCCCCTGGAAGAGACGCTGACAGAGACTGTGAGCCTCCGTCCGCAGAGCCACGTTGGCTCCTCCCTCTTTCTCTGGGGGAGTGAACTCAGGTGTTTAGCCATGCCCAGTGCTTAGCCAGATTGGTTAATGTTATAACCAACTGATGCTCTTGTTGAGTACACCTACGTAAAACTATATGAGCATAGGTACTTTGGTGATGGTGTTGAAAAGTGTGCTTTTTACTTAAAAAGGAGAGACTCAGTTACAATTCCTATATGAACAAAATGAGTATCTTTAAAATAAGTTGTTTACCTTTGTTTCCACTCATGAACTTATGTGATTAGAATAGCCCAGGATACCGCTGAAGCTTTTCAAAAAGACGATTGAAAGAATTGTTGTATGGGAAAATTATAGTCCCTGTGTTAATCATCTAATATCACCTCGGTGTTAAACATGTCCGTTCTTGATCTGTAGGGCTGCAACTAATGATTATTTTGGTAGTTGACTAATCTAATGACTATTTTTTCAATTAGTCAACTAATCACGATTATTTCTGTCATGTCTGTCAGCTCAGTTTCCTGCTGGCACAGCTCCTGTTCGGGGCTCTAGGTCATGTTTTACCTCACCTGTTTAAGCCTGAATACCTGTAAAAATCACTTTGTTGTTCGTCTCTGACTTAATATAATGTAGCCTATTATAAAAAGTTCCATCCATCCATCTTCTTCCGCTTAATCCTTTTCGGGTCGTTTGGGGGTTGGAGCCTATCCCAGCATCTTTGGGCGGGAGGCAGGGTACACCCTGGACAGATCGCCAGTCCATCGCAGGGCCAACACAGAGAGACAGACAACCATTCACTCTTACAGTCATACCTAAGGACAATTCAGAATTCCCAGTTTGATGCCAGTTAATCTAACCTGCTTGTTTTTGACATGTGGGAGGAAACCAGAGAAATCCCGGAGTAAACCCACACAGACACGGGGAGAACATGCAAACTCCACACAGATCATTGTTGGTCGGGGGCTGGGATCGAACCCAGGATCCCCCGTCCAAGGGTGAGTTGACAAAGTTCCCATAGCTAAATAAAATAATGACCCATCAATCATGAGTTGGAAACTTGAAATTGACAGCTTAATCAGCAGTGTTTGTAGCAACACAATTAAATAATAGATGTTAAAGTGTAAAAACTCAAATAGCAGCTCTGTTGCTCCATAAAGGCTGTTGTAACTGCGTGTTAAAAACAAACTAGAGTAATAGTCATCTCCATTAAAGTAAAAAAGAAAATAACAAGCTCGTCCATCCTGTTTGAAACCTTGCTGGGTCTAGAAGTTTAAAAGTTTAATTAGACTTCAGATGAAAATTAAAAGAACTTCTTCCAGTCCAAAATAAATAATAATAATAAAAAAAACGCTTTAAATATCAGTGCAGGAATGTGAGCCTCCATTATACATACAGTGAAATATTTAAGCTGTTTTAAACCTCAACACACAGCTCTGGTTCTGGAACCAGTCTCCTGGAGAGGAGCTGGAGCTTGGTCTACTCTGGAGTTGCCCCGGATGAGAGGTAACGAGCAGGGGTGGATATTCTTGTATCCCCCCATCTTGCTGCCTCTATATTGAAGTTTTCCCCGGTGGATGAAAGGGTTGTTTCCCTGTGCCTTCGGGTTGGGAAATGGGTCCTGACCATCATTTGTGCCTATGCACCAAATGATGGTTCAGAGTCCCACCCTTTTTGGAGTCTCTGACTGGGGTGCGAGAGAGTGCTTCTCTTGGAGACTCCATTGTCTGACTGGGGGACTTCAATGGGCAACGACAGTGAAACCTGGAAGAGGGTGATTGGGAAGAACGGCCTGCCTGATCTGAACCCGGGTGGTGTTTAGTTATTGGACTTCTGTGCTAACCACAGTTTGTCCATAACAAACACAGTGTTCAAGCATAAGGCTGTCCATATGTGCACTTGGCACCAGGACACCCTAGGTCGCAGGTCGATGATCGATTTTGTTATCGTGTCATCAGACCTGCGACCGTATGTCTTGGACACTCGGGTAAAGAGAGGTGCAGAGCTGTCAACTGATCACCACCTGGTGGTGAGTTGGATCCGATGGTAGGGGAGGACACCATTCAGACCTGGTAGACCCAAACATATAGTGAGGGTGTGCTGGGAACGTCTGGCTGAGGCCCCTGTCCAGGAGGTCTTCAATTCCCACCTCCGGAAGAACTTCAGCCACATCCGAGGGAGTCTGGAGACATAGAGTCTGAATGGGCCATGTTCTCCACCTCCATTGTTGAAGCGGTGGCCCAGAGCTGCGGCCACAAGGTCATCGGGGCATCTCATGGTGACAACCCCCGAACCAAGTGGTGGACACCAGTGGTGAGGGGGGCCATTAAGCTGAAGAAGGAGTCCTATCAAGCTTGGTTGGCTTGTGGGACTCCCGAAGCAGCTGAGGTGTGCTGGCAGGCCAAGCGGAGTGCAGCTCAAGTGGTTGCTGAAACAAAAACTCAGGTATGAGAGGAGTTCGGTGAGGCCATGGAACAAGACTTTCGGTCAGCCTCGAAGAGATTCTGGCAAACTGTCCGGTGGCTCAGGAGGGGGAAGCAGCTCCCTGTTCACACTGTGTATGGTGCAGATGGGGCTCTGCTGACTTCGACTGGGGATATCGTTGGGCAGTGGAAGGAATACTTCGAGGATCTCCTCAATCTCACTGACATGCCTTCCACAGAGGAAGCAGGGCTTGTGGACTAGGGGACGAGTGGACGACTCGCCTGTCACAGGGGCTGAGGTTGCCAAGGTGGTTAAAAATCTCTTTGGTGGCCAGGCACCTGGGATGGACAAGATTCACCCTGAGTACCTCAAGGCCCTGGATGTTGTAGGGCTGTCATGGGTGACACGCCTCTGCAACATTGCGTGGAGGTCGGGGGCAGTGCCTTTGGCATGGCAAACCAAGGTGGTGGTTCCTCTCTTCAAAAAAAGGGGACCAGAGGGTGTGCTCCAACTTTAGAGGGATCACACTCCTCAGCCTTCCTGGGAAGCTCTATGCTAAGGTACTGGAGAGGAGAGTCTGGCCGTTGGTCAAACCTTGGATTCAGGAGGGGCAATGTGGTTTTCGTCCTTGCCGTGGCACATCACACCAGCTCTTTACCCTCTCGAGAATCCTTGAGGGTTTGTGGGAGTTTGCCCAACCAGTTTACATGTGTTTTGTGGACTTGGAGAAGGCATTCGACCGTGTCCCTCGTGGTTTTTTGTGGGGGGTACTTTGGGAGTATGGGGTATCAGGCTTGTTGTTACGAGCTATTCAATCTCTGTACGATCGTTGTGAGTGTTTGGTTCGTATTGCCAACACTCGGACAGACTCATTCCCAGTGAGAGTTGGACTCCGCCAGGACTGCCCTTTGTCACCAATCCTGTTCATAATTTTTTATAGACAGGATTTCTACTGTATGTGCAGCCAGGGAACGGAGGGTGTCATGCTTGGTGACCACAGGATCTCAACTCTGTTGTTTGCAGATGATGTTGTCCTGCTGGCTTCATCCAGCAATGACCTACAGTTCTTACTGGGACGGTTTGCCACTGAGTGTGAAGCGGCTGGGATGAGAATCAGTACCTCCAAGTCCGAGTCCTTAGTCCTCAGCCGGAAAAAGGTGAATTGTCCTCTCTGGGTTGGAGACAGGCTCGTTCCCCAAGTGGAGGAATTCAAGTATCTTGGGGTCTTATTCACGAGTGAGGGGAGAACAGAGCGAGAGATTGACAGACGGATCGGAGCAGCATCTGCAGTGATGCAAACGTTGTACCGGTCTGTTGTGGTGAAGAGGGTGCTGATCTCTAAGGCAAAGCTGTTGATTTACCAGTCAATCTACGTTCCTACCCTCAACTATGGTCACAACCTTTGGGTAATGACTGAAAGAACGAGCTCGCAGATACAAGCGGCTGAAATGAGCTTTCTTCGTAGGATTGCTGGACTCACCCTCAGAGATAGGGTGAGAAGCTTAGTCATCCGGGAGAGGATCAGAGTAGAACCGCTGCTCCTCCACACTGAAAGGAGCCAATCGAGGTGGTTTGGGCATCTGATCAGGATGCCTCCTGGACGCCTCCCACTTGAGGTGTTTCAGGCACGTCCCTCTTGGAGGAGAACCCGGGGCAGACCCAGGACTTGCTGGAGAGACTATGTCTCCCAGCTGGTCTGGGAACACCTTGGTATCCACTCTAAAGAGCTGGAGCAGGTGGCTGGGGAGAGGGAAGTCTGGGCTTCTCTGCTTGAACTGCTGCCTCCGCAACCTGGACCTCCGGAAAAGCGGTAGAAAATGGATGGATGGATGGATGGACGGACAAATCATGATATTCTAATTTACTGAGATGCACTAATATTCAGAATGAAGGCTGATATCATGGTGACAATAATAGAGAATACAAAAAAGAGTAAGCTGCTCATGTAATTGACCCATTTACTGCAGTTAACATATAGCTAGCATAACGGAAGCAGCTCAGCTGTCAGCAACCATCGTAAGAGAGATTACTGTCCAACAGCAGGTAAACTATTTAAATGGCACACACTAATAGTGTAGTCAGTTTTCTAAAGCTGAGAGAGTCGCTCCTTGAAAATAAGAAGCGCTAACCTTTACTTGCTAACCTTACTAGTGCAGTCCGCTGACAGGTGGCCGGAGACGGAAGAACGGCGAGGAGGAGGGAATGGATGCATCGCTGTAGTGCAGCTGTGATATGACAACACTGCTTTAGATTCAAGATTCAAAGATTTTATTGTCAGTACTACTATACGTGCAGGACATACAGGAGAATTGAAATGACGTTTCTCTGTCTCTTCATTGATGTGCATCTTGTAAAAAGAAAAGGAATAAAACTGGATTTAAAAAAAAAAGAAAAACAAGAAATGAACAGCCACAGCAGCAGTCTATGTACAGTCTACAGTATATACAGTGATGCAACCCGTGGTGCCAATGGCAGCCAGAATGACTCTGACCTCCATAGAGGTAAACGATTAATAATAATAATGATAATGCATCAGATTTATATAGCGCTTCATCATATATATATATATATATATAATATATCTGGGGAGAGCAGGATTCGAACCACCAACCATCCAGTTATTGGATGACCTACTCTACCTCCTAAGCCACTGCCGCCCAAGATTAGTGATAATAAACCCAGCAATCCTATATTCAGACAGCTAGAGATGAATACCCGTAGTTGCATTTCAATGCGGTCGTGTAGGTGCAGATAGTGACAGATATGATTGCACATGATCAGTATTGCAGTGATATACAGACAGCAGCAGCTATGGCTTTTGTGCAAATGGTTGCGGTTAATGTGCAGACATATAACAGAAAAAAGTACAACAGAACAACAGTATTATTATTGGTGTGCCAGTCTTTCTGTGCCAACAGCTGAGGTAGTTATTGTGCAAGTGTTACTGTCGGGGGGGGGGGGTGAACAGAGTTCAGCGTCCTGATGGCTTGATGAACGAAGCTGTTCAGCAGTCTTGTGGAGCAGGCCCGGAGGCTTCGGTACCTTTTCCCCGAGGGCAGGGGGCTGAAGACGAAGTGTAGGGGGTGGGAGGTGTCGCCTGTGATGCTGATGGCTCTGCGGGTGAGGCGGGTTGGGTAGATGTCCAAGAAGGGGTGCAGGGGGGCACCGGTGATCTTGCTGGCTGCGTCCACTATGCATTGTAGTGTCTTCCGGCAGGCGGCGGTGCAGCTTCCATACTACACCATGATGCAATTGGTGAGGATGCTCTCATTGATGCCCTGGTAGAAAGACTGCATGATGGAGGGTGGGACTCGTGCTCTCCTCAGTCTGCGGAGGAAATGGAGGCAAGTTTGGGCCTTCTTGGCCAGTGATGTGGTGTTGTTGGACCAGGTGAGGTCCTCAGAGATGTGCACCCCCAGGAACTTGGTGCTGCTCACCCTCTCCACAGCTGCGATGATCAGTCTACATTTAATTTATTTAATTTATTAATTTTTGGTAAAATCCTCCATTACTTTGGAAACTTTTGGCCTTCTTCGTGATTTTCTCTCCATGTCGCCATGATGCATTCCTCTTCTTCTTCGCTGGAACAGTTAAACTGAACATTTCCGCAGCATGCATATAAACTTTAAAATTAAACGATTTGTTGACAATAAAAATATGCGTTGAGAAATTTTCATGATCGATGTTATTGACGTCAACTAATTGTTTCAGCCCTATTGCTCTGCTGAACATCCAGTATCATGAATACTGCCTTTGTCAATAATTTATTTCACCACACTGAAACTGATTAAGAAGACATTAAAGCTGTGTTTGTTCATTCAGAGGCAAAGGGCTATCATCCTCACTAACCCCTCAGAATCCAATCATCAGAGATTTCATAAGTAGCTCATTTTGTATGCATATTCTTAATGTACTGAATCTGAAGCCCTTTGATTTGGAACTATACCAAGAATATGTAGACCTTACTGTTAAACACAATAAGCTCTCTAGCTAAAGATTAAGACTGTGTGTGGTCTAGATAAGTTTTTCAACGAAGCTGAGCAAATCTTAATTTGCTGCTGTTTTATTGTGCGAGAATAGATGCTTCAAAGTGTGCATGTGTCCATGCCAACCATTGCTGACAGGCAGATCAGCTTTTTCTGATCACATCCACCCTAATCCCTCCATCCATCCATCCCCAACCCCCTCCCTTGCTCTGTGTCTGTAGCCTCACATCTGGGTCTTCCTCGTGCTCACGTGTGCAGACAGACGAGTCGCACACACAGCAGGCTTTTCTTCACAGCTCAACACACATACACACACAACCCACTGCACTGCGTGGCTCAGCTTTAGGATGTGGAGTGGAAAGAGTGAGGAGGGAGTTCAAAGACTGAATAGCTGAGCATTTATTTCCTTCATTATTGTAGTACCAATTCCATCATTTTTGAAGACTGATCCATATTAGAATTGAATGTATCCCCCAATCAGAGGCATTTCTGATGCAGTGCCCATAGTTGTGGATCTTTATGGTGCTGGTATGGCAAGGCAGGTGGCATTGTTACAGTGGTGCTGAATGCAGTTGACAGCAGGGGATACAGAGGAAGATGTGTGTGTATGGAAGAGGTGTGTGACAAAAGAGCATTGAAGAAAGGATGGGATTGGTGGAGTTAAAGAAATTCTAATGGTGTAGTGGAGCGAGAGAGCATCGGTGGAACAGGGAGAGTGAAAGCTGGGAAAGTGGGAAGACACCGTGAGCACGTGAGTTGGCAAGACAACAAATACACTGAGGAGACACAAGATAAAGCTCAAAAGAGCCAAGGACAGACACCTATTAAAGAGAGAGAGATCAGGAAAAAAATGGGGTGTTAAAGAGGGATTGAGTCCAATAAAATCTGAGAAAACAGGCTAAACAAATGGTGAGAGGGGCAGGTAAGGGTAAATGTCAAGGGAAAGCACCCTTCCTTGTCAAAACTTTTGTGGAATCCAGAAGCATAAAGCAGGTTAACCAGTAACATGGTACATTGATCAGAAATCTTCACTAGCAGTTTCTCTTGCATTATTTGCACATTGTAATTAACTGAGATGCTGTCAACAGCTGCACAGAATGTTTATCTAGTAGATCCTATTGTTATATTATTGTTCATATGCACACACATGCACACACAACCATACCAATCTCTGATATTTGGTCTAAAATATAAATGTTGTCCAATGAATCTATTCTGAATGCAAAACTAATATTTTAGAATGCACTACGTGGTTGCAGAGCAAGACCAGTTAACGCCAGATAATACCAATTGGGCTCTGAAAAATGTAAAAGAGAATGTCTGATTGGATTATTACAACTGTAAGGACTAAAGTAAAAACAGGTATTATTGTATGCATGTACTGTATGTATGCATACATGCCTTACTTTCTCATTTCATTGAAAATTACAATGTTATTTGAATTACAGTTGTGTGAAAAAGTGTTTACCCCCTTCCTGATTTTACATTTTTTTGGTATGTTTGTCACACTTTAATGTTTCAGATCATTAAACATATTTAAATATGAGACAAAGATAACACAAGTAAACACAAAATGCAGTTTTTAAGTTAAGGTGTTTATTATTAAGAGTAAAAAAAAAAAATCCATTCCTACATGGCACTGTGTGGAAAAAGTGACCCCCCTCCCCCGGTAAAACATACTGTAAATTAACTGTGGTTTATCACATCTTTGGAAAGCTGAGTTCAATTTCTCTAGCCACACCCAGTCCTGATTACTGCCACACCTGTTTGCAATCAAGAAATCACTTAAATAGGACCTGCCTGACAAAGTGAAGTAGTCTAAAAGATCCTCAAAAGCTAGACATCATACTGCGATTGAAAGAAATTCAGGAACAAATGAGGAAAAAAGTATTTGAGATCTATCAGTCTGGAAAAGGTTATAAAGCGATTTCTAAAGCTTTGGGAGTCCAGTGAACCACAGTTAGACATTATCCACAAATGGTGAAATCATGGAACAGTGATGAACCTTCCCAGGAGGGGCCAGCCGACCAAAATTACCCCAAGAGTGCAACGATGACTCATCCCAGAGGTCACAAAAGACCCCACAACAACATCCAAAGAACTGCAGGCCTCACTTGCCTCAGTTAAAGTCAGTGTTCATGACTCCACCATAAGAAAGAGACTGGGCAAAAATGGCCTGCATGGCAGAGTTCCAAGACAAAAACCACTGCTGAGCAAAAAGAACATAAAGGCTTGTCTCAGTTTTTCCAGAAAACATCTTGATGATCCCCAAGACTTTTGGGAAAATACTCTTTGGACTGATGAGGCAAAAGTTGAACTTTTTGGAAGGTGTGTGTCCCATTACATCCAGGATAAAAGTAACACAGCATTTCAGAAAAGGAACATCATACCAAGAGTAAAATATGGTGGCGGTAGTGTGATGGTCTGGGGCTGTTTTGCTGCTTCAGGACCTGGAAGACTTGCTGTGGTAAAAGGAACCATGAATTCTGCTGTCTACCAAAAAATCCTGAAGGAGAATGTCTGGCCATCGTGAAATCAAGCTGAAGCACACTTGGGTTCTGCAACAGGACAATGATCCAAAACACACCAGCAAGTCCACCTCTGAATGGCTTAAGAAAAACAAAATGAAGACTTTGGAGATGCCTAGTCAAAGTTCTGACCTGAATCCAACTGAGATGCTGTGGAATGACCTTAAAAAGGCGGTTCATGCTTGAAAACCCTCCAGTGTGGCTGAATTACAACAATTCTGCAAAGATAAGTGAGCCAAAATTCCTCCACAGCGCTGTAAAATACTCATTGCCAGTTATTGTAAACACTTGATTGCAGTTGTTGCTGCTAAGGGTGGCCCAACCAGTTATTAGGTTTAGGGGGCAATCGCTTTTTTCACACAGGGCCATGTAGGTTTGGATTTTTTCCCCTTAATGGCATTGGGGTGGAGGATGTGGTGATCTTCCTCCTTCACCGTTCTCTGTCCCACCTGGAGAAGCCCAGGAATATGGTGAGGATCATGTTCTTTGACTTCTCCAGTGCTTTCAACACCATCCAACCGATGATCCTGAAGGACAAGCTGCTGCGCGCAGGGGTGGACCATCACCTGTCATCATGGATCCTGGACTACCTCACGAACCGGCCTCAGTTTGTGAGAACCCGGGACTGTGTGTCCGACACGATCATCAGTAGCACGGGGGCCCCCCAGGGAACGGTGCTGGCTCCCTTCCTGTTCACTCTTTATACTGCGGACTTCTCACACAACACAACACACTGCCATCTACAGAAGTTCTCTGATGACTCTGCGATCGTTGGCCTCATCTCCAATGGAGATGAAGCTGAGTACAGAGGGCTTATCCAGGACTTCGTGGACTGGTGCCATCGGAACTGCCTCCAGATCAACGCGAGGAAAACTTAAGGAGCTGGTGGTGGACTGCCGCAGGCAAGGACAACCCCTCACAGCACCAGTAAATATACAGGGAACAGACATCGAGATGGTGACATCCTATAAGTACCTGGGTGTTCATCTGAACAATAAACTTGACTGGTCACACAATACTGACGCACTCTACAAGAAGGGACAGCGCAGGCTGTTCCTGCTGAGGAGACTCAGGTCTTTTGGTGTACAAGGGGCGCTGCTGAAGACATTCTATGACACGGTGGTGGCATCAGCCATCACTTTTGGAGTGGTCTGCTGGGGCAGTGGCATTACAGCAGCCGATAGGAACAGACTGAACAAACTGATCAAGAAAGCTAGCTCTGTCCTGGGGCAGCGCCTTGATCCGGTGGAGGAGATAGGAGAGAGAAGGACGGTGGCTAAACTGTCATCTCTGCTGGAGTCCGAGTTCCACCCTATGCAGGACATACTGAATGCACTGAGGAGCTCATTTAGCAGCAGACTACATCATCCCAGGTGCACAACCGAGAGGTTTCGCAGGTCCTTCCTACCAACGGCTGTCAGACTGTACAACCTAAGCAGGGCTGCTCGCAGAGATAGCAAAAAGACGTAACAAACTAATAGTTTTTTGAATGCAAAAGATGCAATAGACTTACACAATGGTCCCCTCCGGCATACAACTAGGAAAATACCGGTCGCTATGGAGAGTGAGAATATGTATGGGCACATAATCATACCATGTAGGATAACTAAGTAGACGGTTGTGCTGTTTCATCCCATCTAGCAACAATGCTCTGCACTGTGTGTGTTTATATATTTACATATTTATTCCATCTAGCTACAATGCTCCGCACTGGGTGTGTTTATATTTATATATCTATATATTTATTCCATCTAGCTACAATGCTCCACACTGTGTGTTTATATATCTACATATTATTCCATCTAGCTACATTGCTCCGCACTGTGTGTTTATATATCTACATATTATTCCATCTAGCTACAATGCTCCGCACTGTGTGTTTATATATTTACATATTTATTCCATCTAGCTACAATGCTCCGCACTGTGTGTTTACATATTCATATATTTATTCCATCCAGCTACAGTGCTCTGCACTGTGTGTCTGTGTGTGTGTATATATATTTTTTATAGTAATATGTACATATGTATATTAGCTGCTCTTGCTTGCTTGTTTTTTTCTTGCCTTCTGATTGTTGCTCTGAGTGTTGCTATCCCTGTGCTGTTGCAATCCTGGAATTTCCCTGTTGTGGGACTAATAAAGGCTTATCTTATCTTATCTTATCTTATCTTATCTTAATAATAAACACCTTCATTTAAAAGCTGCATTTTGTGTTTACTTATGTTATCTTTGTCTAATATTTAAATTTGTTTGATGATGTGAAACATTTAAGTGTGACAAACATACAAAAAAATGAGAAATCAGGAAGGGGGCAAACACTCCTTCACACCACTGTATGTTACATAAATTTGCAAATTTACGCTCTCACATATACAGCTCTGGAAAAGATTAAGACACTAAAAAGCCCACTGCAAAATTGTCACTATAATTTTACAAATAATATTTATATTGTGGAGGACACACACATGGGACCTGTTTTGTGACTCACATTTTAGGTTAGAACAAAGGCAGGAAGCTGCAGGAATCTTAGCCTTGGTATGCAAGGCTTGAGACTGTGGGGGGTTCAATTAAAGGATTAAGGAAGGGATGCATTGGAGACAGTGGAAGTGATATCATGGAGAGAAATGCATTGTGACTGTCTTTATAATGCAAGGTGGTCTGTGTGACATGGGATCTGTGAAGTGTGAAGTTCCTGATATTTAAGGACGAGAGTTTACTGCGTCATTCTCTTTCTCTGCTTTGAGATGATGGTGTTGTGAATAAAACTGACTTTGAGAGAGAACTCTGCCTCGTCATTTTCACATCACCACAATATGTATGTTGTGGGGGACCCACAATGTCTTTAAGTAAAATGAACAATTTTGTTTTATTCTGTAACCTACTGAGCAAGTCAAAATGTCATTTAGTGCATTTACAGTGGTGTGAAAAGGTGTTTGCCCCCTTCCCGATTTCTCTCTTTTTTTTTTTTTGCAAGTTTGTCACATCGCATTTCAATCAGATTCAGGTCAGGACTTTGACTAGGCCACTCCAAAGTCTTCATTTTGTTTTTCTTAAGCCATTCAGAGGTGGACTTGCTGGTGTGTTTTGGATCATTGTCCTGCTGCAGAACCCAAGTGTGCTTCAGTTTGAGGTCACAAACAGATGGCCGGACATTCTCCTTCAGGATTTTTTGGTAGACAGCAGAATTCATGATTCCATTTACCACAGCAAGTCTTCCAGGTGGTGAAGCAGCAAAGCAGCCCCAGACCATCGGACTACCACCACCATATTTTACTGTTGGTATGATGTTCCTTTTCTGAAATGCTGTGTTACTTTTACACCAGATGTAATGGGACACACACCTTCCAAAAAGTTAAACTTTTGTCTCTTCAGTCTACAGAGTATTTTCCCAAAAGTCTTGGGGATCATCAAGATGTTTTCTGGCAAAACTGAAACGAGCCTTTATGTTCTTTTTGCTCAGCAGTGGTTTTCGTCTTGGAACTCTGCCATGCAGGCCATTTTTACCCAGTCTCTTTCTTATGATGGAATCATGAACACTGACCTTAACTGAGGCAAGTGAGGCCTGCAGTTCTTTGGATGTTGTTGTGGTGTCTTTTGCGACCTCTGGGATGAGTCGTTGCTTCACTCTTGGGGTAATTTTGGTCAGTCGGCCCCTCCTGGGAAGGTTCACTACTGTTTCATGTTTTTGCCATTTGTGGATAATGGCTCTCACTGTGGTTTGCTGGAGTCCCAAAGCTTTAGAAATGGCTAGAAAATTGAACTCGGCTTTCAAAGATGTGATAAACCACAGTTAATTTATGTTTTAACAGGGGGGCAATCACTTTTTCCACATATGACCATGTAGGATTGGATTTTTTTACCCTTAATAATAAACACCTTCAATCAAAAACTGCATTTTGTGTTTACTTGTGTTATCTTTGTCTAATATTTAAATTTGTTTGATGATCTGAAACATTTAAGTGTGACAAACATACAAAAAAGATGAGAAATCAGGAAGGGGGCAAACACTTTTTCACACCACTGTATACAGGGCTTGACATTCACTGTTTTACTCTATAGCCACTTTGGCTAGTGATTTTCGAAAGTTACTAGCCACTCAGCCTTTTCACTCGCCACAATTTTGTAGTTGGAAAATTATGTTTAATATCATCAAATTGGACTATGGAATGCAAAAATTTACTTGAACTAAATTTACAGCCTTTTTCAATGTAAACTAGAAAAGCACTTAGAGAGTGCATACCTCTGCCAAGGCTCCTGTCCCTCATGGATCACCTCCAAAATGTAATGGGTTCGTGTGTAGGCCTCGAGCCAGTTCTGGTGAAAATTACATCAAAGTATATCTACTAGTTTTGGAGGATTCTTACAAACACATTGTGAGAAGCTAAGAGCCTTGGTGGAGGTATGCGTTCTCGGATCATCACCAAAATGTTATGGGTTTCTCTCTTGGCCAAGGACCATCTTTGGTGACCGTTTCATCCAAATCCATCCAGCAGTTTTTGTGTAATCCTTCTGCACAAATACAAAGTCCTTGGTGGAGGTATGTACTCTCAAATCATCACCAAAATTTCATGTGTTCATCCCTGGCCCAAGGGCTACCTCTGCTGAAAATTTCATCAAAATCCATCAGCAGCACCGGATGGCTGCACCTCGGACACAGTCCAAGGATGGATAATTTTCACACATAAGGAGTTGTTCAGAACTCCTTATACAAAGATATAGGGTGATGATAATCAAGTCAGTGGCGGTAATACACCTGTAAGCTGGTTGCCAAGCGCCAATCAAATCTAAAAGAAGAAGAATAAGAATTTTTGTGTAGTCCTGCTAACAGACAGACAGGCAAACAAATCACCCCGACTACATTACCTCCTTGGCGGAGGTAATTGCCCCTATACATACTGTATATACTGTAAAAATAGCAAGAGAAACAGTCTGTTTAATTATTTATGAAGAGCAATAAATACTTGCAAATATGTGCAATATGAGAGTGAAGTTCAGGTAGATTTGGGTCTGTCTCAGTTCTCATTTGCACCCCTACCCCTTCGCCTACCCCTACGAATTGGTACACCCCTTCATGGCTGCAGGACGTCATTAGTAGTTGCTGATGGATTTAACCTAAATGGACACTACCTGTTTTCACTGAGAAAAATAAAACTGATTTGAAAAAAACACAATACTTATGGGAGTTGTAGATTCGTAGCCTCACATTGCAATAGGTTTATTATTTTAGATGCCGTTTAAGAACACTACAACCAGCCAAAGCGGCTAGTGGGTGCGGCTGTCTTACTGGCCACTGCTGAAATCTACCAGCCATTGGCCGGTTGGTTGTGTTAATGTCAAGATATATATATATATATATATATATATATACATAAAGCTCAACAGCCCACTCGGATCCTCTGCTGTGAATGGACATTTTGCTGGTTGTTATTGGTCTGTGCTCTGAGTTGAGAGACTGTGCTGTGCTTCCAGTTCATGTGAGAACCTACAGGATTGTGGGGGTGGACTGCATTGATAGAAATTCTAATAAGACTGAGATGTGAAGGGAACTGAATGCAGGGATTGTTCATTTGTGATGTTTTCAAAAGAACAAGCCATTCCTTGCTGTCAGTGTTGCTAAATCAAGGTTCTGTGAATGTCTACTTAATGTGAGTGTGAATATTTTAACAATGCATGTGACCTATAGACATATTTTATCAGGTTAAAACCCACAAAAATGCATTTTTGTTTGTTGTGGTCCCTTCAAGAAATTGGTATCAGCACATTGTAGTCCAAGGACCAATTTATTATTTCTTTATATTTTTATCTTTATCTTTACATTTTTGTTTTGTGCAATGCATTTTAATAGGAGCAACAGTTTAAGAATGAATATTTCTTCTCTCCACTAGTTATATCAGAATTGAAATGGCTATTATGTGTTTTAATGTGGTATTTATGTAGCATGTATAGTCAGATTTCAGCTCAAATTTAAATCATGTTTTATTAGTTTTCACATTAGTGATGTCCTTGGATCATCACTAGTGTTGTATCAATATATTGGTTGAGGAGCAACATGATTGGGTAATTGTAAGTTATAAGCAAATAAGATGACATTTATGGCATGTAGTCAGGGGTAGTGTTTGTGTTTATATGTTCATACTGTGCTGGTTCATTGTAAAAGAAGGTACAACAATTCTTGTATAAAAACAATATGAAGAAAATGAAAGATGTGATGAAATTAAAAATAATTAAATACAGAGAACTTGGGCCTTTTGCTGCTGTTATGCAGGGAAAGGATTGTGGCCAGCTTTATCTCTGAAATGCAAACAATCCAAGTAGAAGGCTATTATTGATGGCTTTTCTTTCATACAAGTTAAACCTTAAATATTCCAACTCAAATTTTTGCTTGTGTGGTTTTTACTGATAGAGAGCATAGACATATGGGTTTTATGCTTAAATGCTTCATTTCAATAAGAGACCCATACACCATGACAGTGTGTGATACGATGAGTGGTTTTCTATTCAACTTTCAGGGTGTATTGATGGTTGACTGTGTCAGACTGAGAGCTTAATTTGGTCCTCGGGAAATTTTCCATTGTTGGTTTTTCCACTCCAGGTGATTCATTAGAAGGGTGCTTGTGTGTTTGCATGAGCACGAGTTTGCATACTTACTCATCACAGGCCTCCTAAGTTATATGCTTTGGTCGTACAGGATATGTTGAGTTTGTAAACATGCTATTGTTCCATCACTGCTGTTATGTACGCCTCATCTTGCCATGTCACAAAAAATGTAATTACAGAGGTGTCATAAAAAGTTTAATACAATGTGTAAGGGAACACTAAGCATGTAAAAGAGAAACTGTCATGTGAGCTGTGACTGGTGATTGCAGAGGATAAAGACATTTTTAAAAAGTGTAAAAACAGCAACATAGCCATCATTTAAAAAAATGAAAAAAACTACCTTTTCATTACTTGAGCTACTTATTTTATAATGTAACTTATAATATGACACTTAAAAATGCATGTTGAAACATGGAGAGCAGCCCACTCAGCAGGCATATAGGAAGCCTTTTTTATTAATGTTGCTTTTATATTATATAGTAACAGCACACAGACCAAGGAAAGACAGTGGAGCTCCTGCATGCTGACCATAAGCTTGTACCTTATATGCTCCAACCCCAAATTTAGAGATGGGGAAACAATAAAATGAAAAAAACAAACAAATCACCATAGACTGCCAAAACTGACAAGAATTTTCCTCTTCCCATGCAGATTTACTTAAGAGTATTTGATTTTCAAAAGCTTTGGTTCTAAATAATGTCATTTTTTCTTGTTCTGTCAGCAGATAATTTTTCCCATTTTAATTATTAAAACACCATTTTTTCTTGTTTTTTTTTAAGCTGGGTTTTTGCAGTGTAATATACTGTATGTGCAGCCCTGATGTTCTTTCTTCTGACCAAACATCTTCTGTCCCATCAAGTCTGAAAAGTCTGAAACTGAAGGAAGAGTTAACCTTCTCCACACATCATAAATACATAATGATGTCAGAGATGGCATTTTTGAAAGTATTTCAGCAGTCTAAAGAGTTGTGTTAAATTACTGTACCTAATGAGTTTTGGGGGGCTTTCACACCTAACCGGTTTAGTCAAGACTTTTGGACTTCTCAGTTTAATCCAGACCAAAATTTTAGGTGTGAAAGCTCCTCTGAACCATGGTCCCAACCATGGAGCCAGAATTTGGTTTGACAAAAACTGAACCATTGTCCAGTTCGTTTAGTGTGAAAGCAATTTTCAGAAAGGTTTTGACTTTTGAACCAAACACAGGAAGTCACGGCAGGTGAAAAGAGGGAAAATGATCCGCTGTAGGACTCAGCGTGAGGAAGAGACCCAATTTATTGCCAAAATATGGCCATGAGCAGCATAAATAGTAGGGTTGGGTTCAAAAGATTGAGCCAACGATTCGAATCGATCCACATTTGACTGAACCGACATTGATCCACAAAATCCACGGATCAGACTTTTAATATAATGCTTTTTACAGTCTGTGAAATGCAAAATGCAAGCAGCTGGCTAAAGTGTCGCGTGATGACCAATCGCGTGAGCGTTCCCTTCGCTGCACACTCACATTACTTACGTGTTTATATTTGGCAGGCAGCTACAGAGCGGAGTTGCCAACGTTTATTTATCCACAAAAGTCACAGCTAAAGACTGTGTTCAACAGTTCCCGAATATTTTTCATAAAGCGGGGATGAACTGTTTTGTACTATGTGCAGTGCTGAGTTGGAACATAAAAGTTGACGATTGATAAACAGTTTTCAAACGGAAAACACACGGAAAACGGACAACAGACCAGAGAGGGAGGCTGTTGCAGCTGCTGGGGGTAAGTAAAATATGTTTGTTTTTTTACATTTGTGTCGTAAATTAATAATTCATCCAGCATGATGGTGTTTTCTTTTATAAACTATGGATATAGTAGTTACCTGTTGATTAAGAGCTGCAAATAAATGCAGAATAAAGGTATATGGACTTCATGACAGAAGCAGCTGCCTTCATGTAATGTTTGTATTGAATGACACATTTAATTTTGGACTTGTAACACTTAAGTGAGAGATTTGAAGATAATAATAATAATTATAATAAAATGAAAATGGCAGAATTAACAAAGGCTGCAGTACAACCAGCCATTTTTACTCAGTAGAACTAAACTGAAATGACCAAATCTTCTAGGAAATTAATTGAAACCCTTTTCAAAAATTGAAAGTTAATTTGAAGTTAAAATATAAACAAAAATAAAAGAAACTAATATAATTTATCATATATACAGTATATAATTATTAAGCCTTACTGTGGTGTGGGGATTTAAAAATATGATTATTATTTTTACTTTGAAATATTCTCCTTTTCATATCCCCTTAATATCTGTGAAGACTGGGTTTCCACTCCAAGATCCATCCTGCACTGAGACGTTCTGAAGGGAAGAGGTTGTCAGTGGAGGAGCCATCCCTGCCCCACTGTGGATTTCAGCACAGAAGAAGACCTCAAATTTTTCAGGGGTCTTAGTTTTCAAATTCAAGATTCAAGAAGGTGCTGCTATAATTTTGTCCATACTCTTTAACATGCATTCAATGCAATTTACATAGTTGTTGTAATGGCTAATCAGACCCTCCAGGATTTCGCGAAGTTGCGATTCTACCAGTTCCCACGACTTGAGTAGGTCCTGCATAATTTGAATTTTGTCCAATCACCACAGCTTTACCACAATTTTGGCCAATTGTTGTCAACTTCCGCCAATTTCGCCAATCAAATTTGTCTCTCAGTAGCGCACAGATGTGTACATCATCAGTCTGACCAATCAAATGCGGCGCTGCACCGCACCGGAAGTCTCCACACACTGTTTTTTGCTGATGTGATCGGCGCTGTGTTTACATTGAGTATATACCGATCACATCAGCAAAAAACAGTGTGTGGAGACTTCCGGTTATGGCGGCCACGTAGGAAGACGTGGTTCACTCTGCTCTGCTCCTAAAAATAAAAAGTTGGCAAATAACTCTCTCAACTGGAACAAAACGTATCCCAGCGTTTGGGCGCGGATATGCCGGTAAAGCCTAAGGCTGGGAAATTGGGTGGAGGAAAAGCTGAATCGTCAAAACAGTCCAAGCTAACAGACTTCCACGCTCGTGACGAAGCAGAAAATACAGAGACGATGTACAAAGTTGCTATAAAATTTTGGAGTTAAATTGGAAAACTACAGAAGAGAGTTAATGATATGTCATTAAAAGCAGTAGTCAGGGTGATTGAGAGGAGAAAGAAAGAGTGGTTTTGACTGATCCTCGCGGGTGTGGAGCAGTCAATGGCTATAGCGGGAGACGGAATTTTTTTTTTTTGATTTTGGGGGGATTACCACGAATGTGGGAAGGGGGAATTTGTTTGTGTGTAGTTTGTAGGATGAATGTTCAACCACTCATGTTTTTGCTTCTCTGTATGAGCACGTTTATATTGCGAGGTAATCCCAAACTCCCTATTGATCATAGACCAAAGCGTTAATCTTAATTTAACTTCATGGAATTGCAGAGGTCTACAAAATTTTAAAAAACTTAAACAAGTTATGAATAAAATAAAAGACATAGAAACATTACAAGAAACTCATCTAATAGAGGAGGATGTAAAAATGTAAAAAGAATTAGGAGAAGATGGCAGGGAAGTGTGTTCACCTCATCATTTTCATCTTGAGCCAGGGGAGTTATGACTCTCATACATAAATCAGTCCCATTTCAAGTGAAAAATGTAATTGGAGACAAATTAGGAAGATATCTAATCATCCAAGGATCTTTGTTATTAGAAAATATAAATTTGGTGAACTTATACGGTCCCAATATAGATGATCAAAACTTCTTTTCTAATTTATTTCTTATTTTATCATCACTTACAGGGCAACATATAATAGCAGGGGATTTTAATTGTACATTGAATCCCAGTATAGATAGATCAACAGGACTGGATTGTACGCACAATGGATGCAGGATGATCATTAATCATTTTATGAAAGAATTGAGATTGCTAGATATATGGAGAGAAATGAAACCACAAGTTAAAGCCTACTTTTGTTATTCTAATACCTACAAGACATTCTCACGTATTGACTATTTTTTGATCTCCACAGAATTAAGGTCCAAGATTCAAAACTGTTTCTATGATAACATTGTGATCTCTGATCATGCACCCTGCTGTTTAATATATGTAGATAAGAAATTGACAAAGGAACCAGGTAGGTGGCAATTTCAGCATAAATGGCTTCAGGATGAGGAATTTGTTAAGTACATAGAAAAACAGATAGATGAGTACTTTGATATCAATACTACACAAACATCAGCATGTATAAAGTGGGAGGCTTTCAAAGCTTTTATTAGGGGGCATATTATTAGTTATACAGGTTCAAAATCTAAGAAGACTCGAGAGGAGAGAGTCCAGTTGGAACATAAAATAAAAATTCTCCAAGAAAAAGTGTATGCAGGAAGTGACCCAAAGTTAGAGAAGGAATTACTGATTCTGAGAGCTGAATATGACAAAAAATCAGCGAATAGAGCTGCCTCGAGTCTTCTAAGATTGAAGCAATCTTTTTATGAACAAAGTGAAAAATAAGGGAAATTATTGGCATGGCAGATTAAACAATTAGAAATTAAAACACCAATTACCAGTATTATAAGTAACGGACAGGCAGTTGTAGATCCTTTAGAAATTAACAGGATGAGGAATTTGTCAAGTATATAGAAAAACAGATAGACGAGTTCTTTGACATCAATACTACACAAACATCAGCATGTGTAAAGTGGGAGGCTTTCAAAGCTTTTATTAGGGGACATATTATTAGTTATACAGGATCAAAATCTAAGAAGACTCGAGAGGAGAGAGCTAAATTGGAACATAAAATAAAAAGTCTTCAGGAAAAAGTGTATGCAGGAAGTGACCCAAGGTTGGAGAATGAATTACTGATTTTGAGAGCTGAATACGACAAAAAATCAGCGAATAGAGCTGCCTCGAGTCTTCTAAGATTGAAACAATCTTTTTATGAACAAGGTGAAAAATCAGGAAAATTATTAGCATGGCAGATTAAACAATTAGAAATTAAAACACCAATTACCAGTATTATAAGTAACGGACAGGCAGTTTTAGATCCTTTAGAAATTAACAGTGCCTTTAGAGATTATTATGAAAAACTATATGATACAAAAAATGAAACTGACTTAACAAAACTAAATGGGTTTTTGGACGGATTATCTATACCGTGTATTCCAAATGAAAACAGGGAGATACTGGAGTCTAAAATTAGTCAAGAAGAAGTTGGGCGAGCCATTGATGATATGAAATCAGGAAAAAGTGCAGGACCAGATGGTCTTCCAGTTGACCTCTATAAAAAATTTAAGAATAAATTAATAAAAACATTTTTGGAAATGGTTTTAGAAGCATTTCAAAATAGTAATTTACCACTGTACATGAATAATGCCTTAATTATACTGTTGCCAAAACCAGGTAAACCCTCTAATAAATGTGAAAATATGAGACCAATAAGCCTATTAAATGCTCACCTTAAGATAATCTGTAAAATTTTAGCAAGACGACTACAAGAAATATTACCAAATATTATTAACCGAGATCAGAATGGCTTTATAAAGGGAAGACAAGGCTTCCATAATGTAAGAAGACTATTTAATATTATCTATTCTAATAAAGAAGCACCGGATACGGCTCTCCTATCATTGGACGCCGAAAAGGCCTTTGATAGGGTCGAATGGCCCTTTCTTTTTGAAGTCCTACAAAGGTTTGGACTTGGAAATAATTTCATAAAATAGGTTCAGATAATATACAATAATGCTACAGCAGAAATCCTAACAAACAGCAATATCTCAAAATCAATAAATATCAATAGAGGATGTCGACAAGGCTGTCCACTTTCACCTTTACTGTTTACTATGGCAATTGAACCTTTAGCAATGGCAGTACGTTTACATCCACAAATATATGGAATTAAAGTAGGACCAACAGAACATAAAATCTCCCTGTATGCCGATGACATAATTTTGTTTATGTCGAATCTTAAAAAAATCAATTCCGACCTTGTTGAATTTAATAAAGAATTTGGGGGAAATATCAGGATATAAAATAAATAAAACTAAATCTTCAATATTAATGCTAAATGAGACCCAGAGAAATCACCCAGCTCCTGAGGTAAATCAATTCAAAGTTGTAAATCAGTTTAAATATTTAGGAATTCAAATTGTGCCTAAGTTAGAATCAGTCGCCAGTGCCAACTATGAAGCCTTAATGACAGACATTAATGAGTTACTTCAGAGATGGATGTCACTACCAATGTCGATGATTAGGAGAATTAATATACTTAAAAGTAATATCTTACCCAAAATACTTTATTTATTTCAATACATTCCTTTACCACCACCTTCAGATCTATTCTCAAGAATTTAAAAAAAGTTAGTGGAATTTATATGGAACAATAGGAAGGCTAGATTACGTCTGTCCTTACTATATTTACCATTTGATCGTGGAGGTTTGAAATGTCCAAACTTTATGTTGTATTATTGGTCAGCACAACTGAGGTCTATGACATATTATTTTTCATCAAATGATCTCCCTCACTGGACTGAAATGGAATCAAACAATTTACCTTTACCTCTTCCCATATTCATATACTCAGACTCGGCAAAAAAAAATTACAGAAACAAGTTAAAAATCCATTTGTAAAGCATATGATCAAAATATGGTGTGAAACCAAAAAATATTTAAAAGAACCACACTTATTGTCACAATTTAGCCCAATATGGGGTAATCAATATTTTAAACCAGGGAGAGCGGATGCTGTATTTAATATATGGAATTTAAAAGGGATTCAAAAGATTCAAGACTTATATTTGCCATGTTCAGATAACAATGTCTTTTGTAGAACTGAGGATCAAATTTAATCTTAATAGAACACATTTTTTTAAATATCTTCAGCTTAGGAACTTTATCCGATCAAATCAAAATAATGCTCTCATCCGACCTACTTATTCATCCTTGGAAAAAATCTTGACGAAAGATAGTAAGAGAAAGGGTATTATTTCAGAGTTTTATAACTCATTGACATTATCCTCAAGTAAAAACTCACAGAAAAGATTGAATTATTGGAAAGAAGACCTGCAAACTGAAATTTCAGAGGAACAATGGGAATTTGCTTGTGCAGAAGCTCAAACCAAATCAATAAATGCACGTCTTAAATTGATACATTTTAAATGGTTAATGCGGATGTATGTTACACCGGTGGAGTTAAATAGATATAACAAAAACATACCAGATACGTGCACAAAATGTATGGAAAGTAAAGGAACCCTATTTCATTGTTTATGGGAATGTAGAAAAATTAGAATGTTTTGGGAAGAGGTGAGGGTAACAGTTGAAAAAATAATTTCAAAACAAATCATATTGAATCCTAAATTGTTTTTGTTGGGTCTGTATCCAGAAAAGCATAACTTTAATAAGAGTGAAAGAGCATTCATAGACCTCAGTTTGCTTAACGCCAAAAAATGTATTGCACTATTGTGGAAAAAGACTCATAGACCAGATGTGACTCAGTGGTTAAGACAGATGTTAACAAACCTTCCACTAGAAAGAATAACATACATACTGAAATCAAAGGAAATTGTGTTTGAGAATATATGGAGACCTTTCATTGATTATGTAAAGAATTTAAATGTAACTTTTGAAGAAGAAGGTGAATGATGTGTGTGGACCTTGTAAATTCCAAACTGGTGAATGTATAATATGTATACTTATGTAATGGATTTCCTAGACTAAACAGAGGAGCATTGTTGAAGACCTGCCTTTGTTAGTGGTTGTTGGTGTTTTTAGTACTTTTTTTTAACTACTTTAGTGTTAGTGTTTGATTGTGTTATGTTTGTAAAAAAACAAAGGTTCAATAAAAATATTGTGGAAAAAAAACAAACAGTGTGTGATTTAAAAAAAAAAAACAAAAAAACCCCCAACACACTCACCTGCGAGGTTTCCCACATCATTCCTTCATCTGTCTCCCCTGGCCCACCAGCGAACATCTCCTTGAGTTTCCGTAATGACCACGTGTATGAAGTGCCAGGTTTGTGTTGAAAAACGTCCGCCTGCCTGAAAGCACCTCCGTCTCGGGAGCGCATGCGCCCAGACACGCCACAACACCACACAAAAAACAAGTGAATCTAATATTACAGCAAGTGTTGTAACAGTTTATACGTCTTTAGAGGTAAAAGTCACTACTACATCTTGTCAGTGAGTTTTAAAGTTGGGACTCTCCGGGCTGGACATGAGCCAATGCTCGATTCAGGCAATCCCCGAGGAGAGCCCCGCAACTTACCGCAACAAAAAAAAAAAAAAAAAATCCCACGAAATCCTGGAGGGACTGGCTAATTCTTTTGTTTGTCTTTTTAATTTAAGTTCTCAGCAAGAATACAATGTTGGTCATTTTTTGACAATTTTACTGAGCATTTAATTCTAAATAAATCACTGTTTAACAGGAAATTTTTGGCAATCCTGTGCTTTTCTTGTGGTGTTACATAGAATAGCATCACCGTAAACTATGGAAAAGCAGCTACTTTAAAATCTGTACTTCCTCACACAACTTCCAGTGCAAAAAAACTCTAAAAATGCCACAACTTTTATCGCAACTTTTTGGAAAAGCTCCCACAAATTCAGGCTTTTTGGACCGCAACAATCACAAAGATAGCCGATGAAATCCTGAAGGGACTGATATACAGTGAGATTATGTATACAGTAGATATAAAAAGTCTACACACCCCTGTTCAAATACCAGGTTTTTGTGACGTAAAGAAAATGAGACCAAGATAAATAATTTCAAAACTTTTTCCACCAATAATGTGACCTATAACCTGTACAACCCAATTGAAAAACAAACTGAAATCTTTTAAGGGGAAAAATAAAAAACTTACAATAACCTGTTTGCATAAACATGCACACCCTTAAACTAATACTTTGTTGCAGTACCTTTGGCTTTTATTACAGCACTCAGTCTTTTTGGGTAGGAGTCTATCGCCAAGGTACATCTTGATGTGGCAGTATCTGCCCACTCCTCTTTGCAAAAATGCTCCAAATCTGTCAGATTGCGAGGGCATCTCCTGTGCACAGCCCTCTTCAGATCACCCCACAGATATTCAATCAAATTCAGGTCTAGACTTTGGCGGGGCCATTCCAGAACCTTAATATTCTTCTGGTGAAGCCATTCTTTTGTTGATTTGGATGTGTGCTTTGGGTCATTGTCGTGCTGAAAGATGAAGTTCCTCTTCATCTTCAGCTTTCCAGCAGAAGCCTGAAGGTTTTGTGCCAACACTGACTGGTATTTGGAACTGTTAAAAATTCCCTCCACCTTGACTAAGACCCCAGTTCCAGTTGAAGAAAAAACAGCCCCAAAGCATGCTACTGCCACCACCATGCTTCACTGTAGGTATGGTGTTCTTTTGCTGATGAGCAGTGTTGTGTTTGCACCAAATATACCTTTGGGAATTGTGGCCAAAAAGTTCAACCTTGGTTTCATCGGACCATAACACATTTTCCCACATGTGTTTGGGAGATTTCTAATGTGTTTTTGCAAAATATAGCTGGGCTTGGATGTTTTTTTTTTGTAAGATAAGGCTTATTTATGTCTTGCCACCCTAGACGGGAGATTAAACAGCCAGTACTTGTCAGAAATTCCTGCAGCTCCTTCAATGTTGCTGGCAGCCTCTTGGCAGTCTCCCTGACCAGTTTTCTTCTTGTCTTTTCATCAATTTTGGAGGGACGTCCAGTTCTTGGTAATGTCACTGTTGTACCATATTTTCTCCACTTGATGATGATCATAATGCCTTTGAAATTCTTTTGTACCCTTCTCCTGACTGATACCTTTGAACAATGAGATCCCTCTGATGCTTTGGAAACTCTCTGTAGACCATGGCTTGTGCTGTAAGATGTGACTACAAAAATGTCAGGAAAAGCCTACTAGAACAGCTGAATTTTATTTGCAGTTAATCAGAGGCACTTTAAATGGTGGCAGGTGTGTGCCGACTCCCATTTAACATATGTTTAAATGTGATTGCTTAATTCTGAACACAGCCACATCCCCAGTTATAACAGGGTGCTCATATTTATGCAAAAAGGTTATTGTAAGTTTTTTATTTTTCCCCTTAAAAGATTTCAGTTTGTTTTTCAATTGGGTTGTACAGGTTATAGGTCACATTAATGGTGGAAAAAGTTTTGAAATTATTTATCTTGGTCTCATTTTTTTACATCACAAAAACCTGGCATTTGTACAGGGGTGTGTCGGCATTTTATATCTACTGTACATGCTTCATGCATGAATTTGCTTACTGACTCTGGGTTGTTAACTTGACACTACATACCCTTTGCACTAAAGAAAGCACTTGTTAGCACTTTGTGAAATCACAAGTTAAATAATAAAAAGTGCATTATTGTAACTGATTCTGGGTCAGTTCTTTATGTGATAATTTATGTATTAGCAAAGTTAGAGTATTCCTGGTACAATTTACAGCATTAGATCTCTAAGATTTTTTTTTTCCTCGCAAGTAAAATTGCTATTAAAATGAGGATTTCCCTGATTGAATTGGGATCGGATTGGATCGAATTGAATCGGAGTTGAATCGATTCAGAACCACAAGAATTGGAATCAGATTGATTCTGGAAATTAGTGATGATTCCCAGCCCTAATAAATAGTCAGTTGGAGAAAAAAAATCATAAAAATGCTTACCAGATATGCTGCAAAAGAGTTTATGAAAAAAAAAAGGACAAGCAATGCCACCTGAACAATCACGGCTGGTAAGGACAAACGTCCTCTTTAATGAAGACCCGGATAATCTAGCTTTACTAAACTACTTTGTCAGCTAATGTAGTTAAGTCTTCCTCAGTTTCAATCAGTTACTGATGTGTGCAGAACTACACAAAACTCCTCAGAGGGTGAGCAGCATGTTTTCTAAGTACCAGTCCAATGCTCACAACACAAATGCCACCATGACATGACATTATAGCACTAGCACTATCAACTGTAGGGGGGAACCCCCACAGTTGCAGAAAGACCCCAGCAATCAGGTGATCCCCTGTGAGCAAGCACTTGGCGACGGTGGAGAGGAAAAACTCCCTTTTAACAGGAAGAAACCTCCAGCAGAACCAGGCTCAGGGAGGGGCAGTCATCTGCTGCGACTGGCTGGGGGGTGAGGGGACAGAGAAGATGAAAAGAACAGACATGTAGAGAGCAAACAGCACGATGGGGACTCAATCTATGGGAGAGAACAAACAAATGTTAATGACCAGCAAAAAAAAAAATATTTCATAGAGAGTGAGGAAAGGAGTGAGGCCCAGTGCATTACTGGAGGTCCCCCGGCTGACTAAACCTATTAGCAGCATAACTAAGGGAGGGTTCAGAAACACATGATCCCTCCCTAATTGTAGGCTATATCAAAAAGGTAGGTTTTAACCCTAATCTTAAAAACAGAGATCGAGTCTGACTCCCGAATCCAGATTGGCAGCTGATTCCACAGGAGAGGAGCTTGATAACTGAAGGCTCTGCCTCCCATTGTACTTTTGGAGATTCTAGGTATTACAAGTAGTCCTGCATTTTGGGAGCGTAGTGCTCTGTTAGGATAATACGGTAGTATCAGATCTTTTAAATAAAAAGGAGCCTGATTGTTTAGAGCTTTGTAAGTAAGAAGAAGGATTTTAAACTTAATTCTAAACTCTATGGGAAGCCAATGAAGGGAGGCCAGAACCGGAGAGATATGATCTCTCTTTCTAGTACCTGTTAAAACTCTTGCTGCAGCATTTTGGATCAGCTGAAGACTTTTTAAAGATGTTTTAGGACAACCTGATAATAAAGAATTACAATAATCTAATCTCGAGCTAACAAAAGCGTGGATCAGTTTCTCAGCATCACTCTGAGACAAGATGCTCCTAATCTTGGCAATATTACGCAAATGATAGAAGGCAGTCTTAGAAACAAATTTAATATGTGAATTGAAGGACAAATCCTGATCAAAAATAACTCCAAGGTTCCTCACAGAGCTATTAAGAGAAAGAGTAACTGCATCCAAACTGAAAGTTTGATTTGGAAAGGAATTTCTAAGGTTTTTTGGACCAACAAGAATGACTTCAGTCTTATCTGAATTTAATAGCAGGAAATTACAAGTCATCCAAGCTTTGATTTCCTTAAGACAGGCTTCTAACTTGGCTAATTGATTACTATCATCTGGCTTCATTGACAGGTATAATTGTGTGTCATCTGCATAACAATGAAAATGTATACAGTGCTTTCTAATAATGTTGCCTAAGGGAAGCATATATAAACTAAAAAGAGTAGGGCCTAGCACAGATCCCTGTGGAACTCCATGACTAAGCTTTGAGTTGAAAGAAAACTCATTATTTACATGAACAAACTGGAACCTATCAGATAAATAAGATCTAAACCACTGCAACGAAGTTCCATTAAGTCCAACATAGTGTTCTAATCTATCAAGTAGAATATTATGATCGATAGTATCAAAAGCTGCACTAAGGTCTAAAAGGACAAGTACAGAAACTAGTCCATTATCAGATGCAATGAGGAGGTCGTTAGTGACCTTCGCTAAGGCTGTTTCAGTACTATGATGGATTCTAAACCCAGATTGAAACTCTTCAAGTAAACCATTTCCCTGCAGGTGGTCGAATAATTGCGTAGCAACAACTCTTTCTAAGATTTTTGAAATGAAAGGGAGATTAGAGATTGGTCTATAGTTAGCTAAAGCTCCTGGATCTAGCGTTGGCTTTTTGAGTAAGGGTTTAATTACAGCCGTTTTAAAAGCCTGCGGTACATGGCCTAAAGTTAATGAAGAATTGATTATATGAAGAATAAAGCTACCAATAAGTGGGAAGACTTCTTTAAATAACCTAGTAGGAATAGGGTCTAAAAGACAAGTTGAAGGTTTGGATGAGGAAACTATTTTGTCTAACTCACAAAGGTCGATTGGAGTAAACTCATCAAGACAGACATCAAAAGAAGGAGTTGTAGTAGTTACAGTATTTAAGTTAACTGTGGGAAGAATCTGATTGATTTTATCTCTGATGGATGAAATTTTATTATTGAAAAAGTTCATAAAGTCCTGACTAGTAAGCTCTAAGGGAATGCTAGGATTGACACAGTCCTGACTCTTTGTCAACCTGGCTACAGTACTGAAAAGAAACCTGGGATTATTCTTGTTCTCTTCTATTAATGCAGAGTAATAACTTGTTCTAGCTTTTCTAAGAGATTTTTTATAAATTAAAAGATGATATCTCCAAGCTAAATAGATTTCATCTAAATTAGTAGAGCGCCATTTTCTTTCTAATTGACGAGTCTTCTGTTTTAAGCTACGAGTTTCTGTGTTGAACCAAGGAGTTAGAAATCTCTGATTAGACTTTTTCTTTTTTAAGGGGGCCACCAAGTCTAGAGCCTGATGCAGAGAAGCTGAAACACTATCCACCATGTTATCAATTACAGAAGGAGCAAGCTGTCTATAGCTTATTTCCGTTGTGTTGACACATGGCATAGAGGAAACAATCTGCATAAATTTGGAAACAGCATCATCTGAGAGGCATCTACTGTAATAATATTTTTCTTTAGGAGCCAAATAGTCAGAAATGGTAAAATCAAAGGTTAACAGACAATGGTCTGACAGTACAGGGTTATGAGGAGACACTACAAGATTTTCTATTTCTATGCCATATGTCAGAACAAGGTCCAATGTATGGTGGAGGTAATGAGTAGAATTTCCTACTTTCTGAGAAAACCCAATCGAGTCTAATATTGAATTAAATGCCACATTAAGGCAGTCACTATCTACATCCACATGTATATTAAAGTCCCCTACTATAATTATGCTATGAGATGACTGTTGTTGTGAAATGGCGCTATATAAATAAAGTTGAATTGAAATTGAATTGAATTATATTACACAATTACTAAGAGAGAGAGAAACAGCATTTCAATTCTCCTGTATGTCCTGTACATAGAGAGTGTTGACAAATAAAAATCTTTGAATCTTTGAAACAAGCCATACGTGCTTCACATAAAAATTGTTTAGTTTGCTTTGGTAAGGAGCAGTGTGAAACCAAACCTAACCAGCCCAATGTATCAAGAAATGGCCTGTCCTTGGTGTGGACTTTCAGGTGTGAAAACATTCGTGGTTATAGGTGTGGATGGAGCCACGTCTACTGTGTATGTGTGTCTGTGGATTGAAATGAATGAACCAAGGGGCTGTGCACACGTTTTTACCCCAAATTGGCAAAGTTCGTGTACAGTTTCACTGTCCGTGCATACGATGCCAGGATTTTGGAGGTGTGAAAGTGTTAAGAATTGAAACCAGTCTTCAAAGCGGAGAGGTTTTATCGTCACCCTTATTCCGCATCCGTGTGGTAGTAATGGTGACGTTTACAGCCCCATTTAACAATAGATTTCAGCCAGTCCACACACCATGCTTGATTAAACTTCAAGCTTGATGTATTCATAGTTAGAATTAGGTTTAAAATGACTGTTAATGGTATCTGTAAATTTGTTTTTTGTTTTTTTTTTAATTTCAATAGATGCAGGCTTATAGATTAAAAAAAAAAAAAAATTATAGCCAAGGAGGATTTACAGACTGAAATACATGCCTAAAATGATGCCTATACCTTTGTTCAATGATGAAAAAAATCACTGTGGAGCAGCCAATATTTTTAAATCCAGTTCTGCACAGCTTCTCAACCGACCGACATCACATCACTTCACTATTTTTTTACTTGTAATGCTTTTCTAAAAGTGATGACTGAAGACTCCTTTTCAAATATTCAAACCAGCTGTCAGTAAGTTAGATTTTGTTTTATTTCCCACAATTATACAGGTTTTTATTTATTTATTTGTTTATTTGTTTATTTATGACTCGCTCATTGTTCCAATGTAAAAAAAAACACAAAAAAAACCAAATGTACATATTTCTTGCAGGGGAAATCTGCCATTTATAATTGTAGTTTGATAATCCAAAGTCCCTCAAAGTAAAACTTCTACTTGTCATGTTAGTTACAACAGTTTTTACACCTTCGGTGGATCCGTGTGTGCACATGGTTGCTTCTGTGACATGTCGTGTGCATGCAGATCTTTTTCTCTGGTTCTAAACGAAAAACGTTGTCATATGTACCAGGCCCAGGCCACTTTTCTTATGTCTGCTTCTGTCATGAGACAGCGGGGTGTATCACCGGGCTCAGGCTCCTAATTTACTTCTGAATTATTTTCTATATTTTTACAGCATTGTGCTTTCTCCTGTGTATTGAGTTATGATGTCTGCTTGGTGGTTTATTGTTCCGTTAGTTATTTATGTCCTTAGTGTCATTATTACTTTGTCAGCTTCTGTAGTTTAGGATTTATGTTTTGTTTCTGCATGACATGAGTGCCTTACCTCCCCTTCCAGACGCCCCTATCCTGTCGTTTTCTCAATGTCTGTTCCCTAGTCGTCCCAGCTGTGAGTTGTTGTTTTATTAGGTCACCTGCCCGCTCATGCTGCCCGCACCTGCCGCCCATTGTTTCATCTTGTTCCCCAACTATTTAAAGACTGTCAAATTGCTTCCTCACTGCGGCAGTCTTAATTTTATCCTCTCTCTTTGCCACCAGAGCCCTAATCCTACTCTGGTGAGTTTGCCTGAAGTTATTCCAGCCTGTAAGTTTTCCTCTGTGTTTGTTTTTGGATTTTGTGTTTGTGCACCTTGGAACTTTATGTTTTTGTGTGATAAATTCCACAAACTGCAGTTGGCACATGGGTCTGTCTCTTTTTGCCCTGAGGGGCAAATCATGACAGCTTCTCTCTAAACTTTGTTATCCTGGCTTGAATAATCAATTAAGAGTGTGAGTGGGTGGCATTAATTGTTGAGTGGGATGGAAGGCATTTTAATACTAAACTCTTCTCTCAACCCGTATTTGTTTCCTGCTGCTATATCACAATTTTTTAGAACAACATACCAAAGACCACCACATTGCTGAAATGTTAATGCACATCCTCTGTTACCTTTTAAACTAAACTTTTCCACAAGGCTATAGCTTTCTTTTTATTGCTTTAATTTGTCAGAACCTTCTTAGGATGAAACAGAAATATAAATAAAAGCAAACTGTCATATTCTCTTTGACTGCAGAGAACCAGTGCCTTTATTGTGGCAAAACACATTATCTCCATCTGTGGCGATTGTGATGTGCTTGGTGATGGCTGACAGCTCTGCTCATCTGGCTTCATTTAGGAACAAGACGGTGGGCATAGGCTCCCTGTAGTGTGAAGACGAGTAAAGCATTTTTGTCTCTACTTCACTGAGATGGAGGAGAGATGTTTATACACACAGGCACACATTATTATACAGACCCAGACAGAGATGGACAGTATAGAAACTTATACATACAATATGTGTACAGTTTTAGTCACATAGATGTGGTGATGGAGAGATGTGGTCGCTGACCTTCATGTGTTTATGCCTCATTGAATTAATCACAACCTGAGTAGACAGACATGTTTGTGACTGTATGTGACTTTATGAATCAACTGTTTTCACTTATGTATATACTGTATACTATTTACAGTGGTGTGAAAAAGTGTTTGCCCCCTTCCTGATTTCTCATTTTTTTGTATGTTTGTCACACTTAAATGTTTCAGATCATCAAACAAATTTGAATATTAAACAAACACAAGTAAACACAAAATGCAGTTTTTAAATGAAGGTGTTTATTATTAAGGGGGAAAAAAAATCCAAACCTATGGGCCCTGTGTGAAAAAGTGATTGCTCCCTAAACCCAATAACTGGTTGGACCACCCTTAGCAGCAACAACTGCAATCATGCATTTGCGATAACTGGCAATGAGTCTTTTACAACGCTGTGGAGGAATTTTGGCCCACTCATCTTTGCAGAATTGTTGTAACCCAGCCACATTAGACGGTTTTCGAGCATGAACCTCCTTTTTAAGGTCATGCTACAGCATCTCAGTTAGATTCAGGTCAGGACTTTGACTAGACCACTCCAAAGTCTTCATTTTGTTTTTCTTAAGCCATTCAGAGGTGGACTTGCTGGTGTGTTTTGGATCATTGTCCTGCTGCATAACCCAAGTGCACTTCAGCTTGAGTTCACGAACAGATGGCCAGACATTCTCCTTCAGGATTTTTTGGTAGACAGCAGAATTCATGATTCCATTTACCACAGCAAGTCTTCCAGGTCCTGAAGCAACAAAACAGCACCGGACCATCACACTACCACCACCATATTTTACTGTTGGTATGATGTTCCTTTTCTGAAATGTTGTGTTACTTTTACGCCAGATGTAATGGGATACACACCTAAGTTCAACTTTTGTCTCATCAGTCCACAGAGTATTTTCCCCATAGTTTTGGGGATTATCAAGATGTTTTCTGGCAAAACTGAGACGAGCCTTTATGTTCTTTTTGCTCAGCAGTAGTTTTCATCTTGGAACTCTACCATGCAGGCCAATTTTACCCAGTCTCTTTCTTATGGTGGAGTCACGAACACTGACCTTAACTGAGGCAAGTGAGGCCTGCAGTTCTTTGGATGTTGTTGTGGGGTCTTTTGTGACTTTGTGGATGAGTCGTCGCTGCGTTCTTGAGGTAATTTTGTTCGGCCGGCCACTCCTGGGGAGGTTCACCACTGTTTCATGTTTTTGCCATTTGTGGATAATGGCTCTCACTGTGGTTTGCTGGAGTCCCAAAGCTTTAGAAATGGATTTATAACCTTTCCCAGACTGATTAATCTCAGTTACGTTGTTTTTCATTTGTTCCTGAATTTCTTTGGATCACAGCATGACATCTGGCTTTTGAGGATCTTTTAGTCTACTTCACTTTGTCAGGCAGGTCCTATTTAAGTGATTTCTTGATTGAGAACAGGTGTGGCAGTAATCAGGCCTGGGTGTGGCTAGAGAAATTGAACTCAGCTTTCCAAAGATGTGGTAAACTACAGTTAATTTATGTTTTAACAGGAGGGGGCAATCACTTTTTTATCCAGGGCCATGTAGGTTTGGATTTTTTTTTTACCCTTAATAATAAACATCGTCATTTAAAAACTGCATTTTGTGTTTACTTGTGTTATCTTTGTCTAATATTTAAATTTGTCTGATGATCTGAAACATTTAAGCATGACAAACATACAAAAAAAATGAGAAATCAAGTAGGGGCAAACACTTTTTCACACCACTGTGTATGCTGTAGTTAGCAATTGACAATTAAAAAAAAAAAACATTGGCTGAGCAAAATCTAATCTACTTTTAAAGCAAACAGTACCTTGAAATATGCCAATTCTCGCAAGTTCGCACTTGAAACCTGAAGAGTCAAGCAGGTTTAACGTCTTATAACAGATTAATAAGCTTACTGTTTGTAGATTATATGTTTGTTTGCTCAGCTGTGACGTACTGCACACTCTGTGGATATCTGTTTTAACAAAATGCAATCACACCCACAGTTTGATACGATGTCCCTTGTTCGAATTAAGCGTTAAATGTAAACATTAAAAAGCTGGCAGTCCAGAGCATGTTTTATTTACCCTTTCTTCTCACAGTTGCTCAGTGCCTTGTTTCTTATTTTCTCAAATCCACTGAATTGGTACTGAAAAACATTTGATGCAGCACACAATTATGTATTCTTATATAAGTAAAATCAGCGAGCAGAGAACATTGATCCAGTAATTTACTGTTGTTTGCCTGGTCTTATATTATTTGGCAATAAATAATTTATTGGTGGAAATACAGTTATTAAATGCAAATTATTATGATGAAACCTTAAAGATGCACATCCGATGGTCTCTGGAGAACATAGTCCCAGGTGTGGGAAAGCACACCCCTACATGCGGGGGGCTTGGCCAGCCCAGTGGATTTGACAGTTCCACTGGGCTGGCCACGCCTAGGAAAAACAGCTGATAAATGACACTTCACAGCGATCAGCTGACACTTCTGAGGAAGACTGCAGACGCCAGTTGAAACATGTGAAGGTAAAAACATCTCCTTCTTATCCCTGTCTGAAATAAGAAAAATAAAATACTAATAATTGAAAAAGAAGACAGAATGAACCTACTCGAATTACTACGTGGAAGTTACGGACAAAATTGTATCAATGCTTTCCGCTGGCTGGAGAAACTGGAGAAAACACGAGCACGCTACAGAAACCACCTTAGATTCAACCTCCAGTGCAGAGATGAGGATGTTACACCAACAAGCCTCAACATAATAAATGTGATCCCAACTAAAAACACAGGAAAAATAATCAACAAAGCACAGAAAGACATGATGAAAGAAAGGATCAGAGTGACAGCAAAAAAAGTCAACAGAATCAACAGCCAGATAAAGGAGGAAATGGGCATTTTTAAGGAACACTACCCGACCGACCAGGAGATGCAGGAGCAGATAAAAGCACACTTAAAACACGCATATGAACAGCAATTTGCCATAACGAAAAACCGCCAAATAAAGAAATTAAAGAAGCTCATGGAAAGAAAAAAACGGGAAAAGACAAACACACATGGAAACAAATGATAAGTGGGTCAAAAACTTATTACAACGTACACTCACGGACACCAATAAAGTTCTGAGCAGAGGACTAAATTTTTCCATCACACCAACCAAAATACCCTATGAAGAATACATCTTAGCAACAGAACTCACATGAAAAAAATCCAGAACCAAGGAGAAAAAGCAACACTCAGAACGCAGTCGCAGGAATTCTCAAAATGGCAAAATTACCACAAAGCAACATCACAAAAGAAGAAGAAAAAGCAATAAACTCACTTGAAAAAGATAAAACAATCACAATCCTCCCATCAAATGAAGACAGAACCACAGTAGTAATGGACACAGAAACATATGAAAAACAGATGGAAACCATGTTGGCAGACAGCAGCATGTATGAAATCATAAAAACAAACCCCACAGAAGAAAAGGGGGAGGAAAAAAAACACTAAAAGCCCTGCTCAAACCCCCATTAAAAAGCCAAAAAAAATAACAAAGGATGCATACGAACACCTGATATCCACAGCCAGCATCCCCACCCCCCGGATCTATGGAACTCCAAAAATACATAAGAAGGACATCCCACTGCAACCAATAATAGACAGCATTGGACCAGTCCTATACAGTTTATCAAAAGCCCTGGTTGAAATCATCAAACCCTTCCTTGGGTTTACTTGGGTCAGAATACTACTGCAAAAACTCAAAAGAACTGGCACAAGAACTCAAAAATATGAAAATACAATGAGACGAGATCCTCATTTCACATGATGTCATTTCACTATTCACAAAGAACTCTCTGTTGATGTCACACTACACATTGTACAAGAACGCCTCAGGAATGACAGAACCCTCAAAAGACGCACAAACCTTACAGTTGACGACATATCTGGACTATTACAATTTGTTGCAAAATCCACTTATTTTCAATACAAAGAAAAAATCTACAGACAAAAAGAAGGATTTGCAATGGGAGACCCACTATCAGCTGTTATGAGCAGCTTTTTCATGGAGGATCTGGAAAACAAGGCCATCAACACAGCACCCATACAATGCAAACCAACCCTCTGAAAGAGGTACGTGGACCTCTGGAGTTACAAGCCTGCTTTGACTGCACAGATTGGAGTGTTTTTGAAGATGCAGCCATTAACCTAAATGAACTCACTGACACTGTGACATCATATATCAGTTTCTGTGAGGACATGTGTGTGCAGACCAAGACCTTCTGCACATACAACAACAATAAACCCTGGTTCACTCCTAAACTCAGGCAGCTACGTCAGACCAAGGAGGAGGCCTACAGGACTGGTGACTGGACTCTGGGCCAGAAACATGCTGACAAAGGAGACCAGGCTTGCTAAGGCTTGCTAAGAGGAGCTACAGTGAGAAGTTACAACAAAACTTCTCAGCCAGCAACTCTGCTTCTGTTTGGAGAGGCCTACGGAATATCACCAACTACAGGAGACCATCCCCCCACCCTGTGGAAAACCTCCAGCTGGCTAACGACCTAAACAGCTTTTACTGTAGGTTTGAAGAGAACCTACAGTTCTCACCTCCCACCCACACAAAAGGATTATCTGCAGCCCCAGGAACTCCATCCCTCCTCCACTCTGACCTCCCAACAGCACTAACGATCTGTGAAGAGGAGGTGCGCCAGGTCTTTCAGAGACAAAAGATCAAGAAGGCTGCAGGACCTGATGGTGTGTCTCCGTCCTGCCTGAGAGTCTGCTCCAACGAGTTGGCCCCCATCTTCACCCGGATCTTTAATAGATCACTGGAGCTGTGTGAAGTGCCTTCCTGCTTCAAACGCTCCATCATCATTCCAGTTCCCAAGAAACCCTCTGTTACAGGATTAAACGACTACAGACCTGTTGCCTTGACCTCTGTGGTCATGAAATCCTGAGATTGGTGCTGAACCACCTGAAGGTCGTCACACGCCCCCTGATGGACCCACTGCAGTTTGCCTACCGGTCAAACAGGTCAGTGGATGATGCAGTGAATATGGGACTACACTACATCCTGCAACACCTCGACTCCCCAGGGACGTACGCCAGGATCCTGTTTGTCGACTTCAGCTCCCAAGCATTCTTCATCAGAAACTCCTCCAGCTCAACTCTCTCCACCTGCCAGTGGATCTCCAGCTTTCTGACTGACAAGTGGCAACAGGTGAAGCTAGGGAGATTTACATCCAGCTCCCGAAAAATTAGAACTGGTGCCCCCCAAGGGTGTGTCCTTTCCCCACTGCTCTTCTCCCTCTACTCCAACGACTGCACCTCAGAGGACCCTTCGGTGAAGCTCCTGAAGTTTGCGGAAGACACCACAGTCATCGGTTTGATCCGGGATGGTGATGAGTCTGCATACAGGCGGGAGGTGGAGCAGCTGATCCTCTGGTGTGGCCAGAACCATCTTGAACTTAACCCAGCCAAAATGGTGGAGATGACTGTGGATTTCAGGCGACACCATCCTTCATTCCCCCCACTCACCATCCTCAACAGCACAGTGTCCACTGTGGACTCCTTCAAGTTTCTGGGTACCACAATCTCCCGGAACCTGAAGTGGTCCTCCCATATAGACACTGTCTGGAAAAAGGCCCAGCAGAGGTTGTTTTTTCTGCGTCAGCTCAACAAGTTTGATTTGCCTCAGGAGCTGCTGGTTGTCTTCTACACCGCCATCATCCAATCTGTCCTCTGCTTTTCCATCACTGTCTGGTTTGGATCTGCCACTAAACAGGACAAGACCAGACTGCAACAGATCATTAAGTCTGCGGAGAGGATCATTGGTACCGACCTACCCTCCATTGAGAACTTATATCGGTCCATAACCAGGAAACGGGCGGGAAACATCTGTACTGACCCGTCACACCCCGGCCACAAACTGTTTGAACTTCTATCTTCTGGTCGTTGTTACAGATCACTGAAGGTCAAAACCACCTGTCACAGGAACAGTTTCTTTCCTCAAGTCATCACTCTGATGACCTCCTAACATTCACCTAGTCCTACCTGTTGCTGTACTCATGACTTTTCATCCATTCTTACACTGCACATAACTCTCACACTGCTTTTTACTTCATTCACATTATAAGATAAGATAAGCCTTTATTAGTCCCACAAGGGGGAAATTCCAGGATTGCAACAGCACAGGGATAGCAACACTCAGAGCAACAATCAGAAGGCAAGAAAAAACAAGAGCAGCTAGTATACATATGTGCATATTAATATAAATAAATATATATATATATATATATATATATATATATATATATATATACACTACCGTTCAAAAGTTTGGGGTCACCCAGACAATTATTTTGTGTTTTCCATGAAAAGTCACACTTATTTACCACCATGAGTTGTAAAATGAATAGAAAATATAGTCAAGACATTGACAAGGTTAGAAATAATGATTTGTATTTGAAATAATAATTTTTTCCTTCAAATTTTGCTTTCGTCAAAGAATCCTCCATTTGCAGCAATTACAGCATTGCAGACCTAACATGATTGCACAAGGGTTTTCTAATCATCCATTAGCCTTCTGACGCAATGAGCAAACACATTGTACCATTAGAACACTGGAGTGATAGTTGCTGGAAGTGGGCCTCTATACACCTATGTAGATATTGCACCAAAAACCAGACATTTGCAGATAGAATAGTCATTTACCACATTAGCAATGTATAGAGTGTATTTCTGATTAGTTTAAAGTTATCTTCATTGAAAAAAAGTGCTTTTCTTTCAAAAATAAGGAAATTTCTAAGTGACCCCAAACTTTTGAACGGTAGTGTGTATATATATATATATATATATATATATATATATACACACAGTGCAGAGCATTGTGGTTGGTGGATGTGCAGCAGCATTATATCACCAAATCTGAGTTCACATTGAAATACTGTATGACTGTATATTTTTTCATATATTTCTGCAAAGTGTGAATAGTCTGAGTAAATAACTGCATATATTCCTGTATATATTTGCATCCTTTTATAGAAACGTGGACAGACTGTAATTTACTGTACATACTTTGTTGTCATTGAATCCTTATTTAAACCTTATTTAAATCCTCCACCTGAACAATGAGAGCAAGTTTTTTAGCCAAAGTCAAATTCCTTGTATGTGTTGTGCATACTTGGTCAATAAAGCTGATTCTGATTCTGATTCTGGACGATATATTGGAAAAAATAAAAAAGGACACGCAAGAACTCGCAGACCATCTGAACAACATAGACGGAACTGGGAACATAAAATTCACAGACGAAGAGGAAGAAAACGGGACCATAGCCTTTCTGGACATGAAAATCCATCACAATGATGACGACAGTATAAAAATCTCAGTCTACAGGAAACCAACCCACACGGATCAGTACAGTACCTACTATGGACATCAGAACACCCCACAGCACAGAAACTATCAGTTGTCAGGACACTATACAAGTGGGCCACCATCATCACAGACCAAGAAGACAGACAGGAGGAGGAAAACCACATAAGAATGCACTCACACGCTGCCAATATCAGACATGGGCCATAAATAAAGGGAAACAGCAAGTCAAAAACAAAGAAAACAAACTGATAACAAGACACAGACCAAAAGCCAAAATAAAAAATAACAACATCATAACCATACCATACATCCGAGGGATAACGGAACCAATTCAAAGCATCATGAAAAAACACAAAATAAACACAGTGGTAAAACCGCACAAAAATTTAAGACACTTATATGTATTTGTACACCCCAAGGACAAAATAGAACAAGGCATAAAATGCAACGTAATATATGAAATATCATGCAGCTCATGTAACAAGACCTACATCGGAGAAACAGGAAGATCATTCACCACCAGTGTTGGGCAAGTTACTAAAAAATAGTAACTAATTAGTTACTTGTTACTTTTTCAAAAGTAATTGAGTTACTTTACCAATTACTGCATGATTAAATTAACTTTCAAGTTACTTTTAAATGCATACTTAAATCATCTTGCACACATACATTACAGGCTTATTAATGTCAGGCTGAAAACAGACTGTTTCAGTTACAAGTTTGGTTTTCTTGTAATTTTGTATTTTTTCTCTCATGAGTGGTTAGCACTGCGGCAGCACAGCAACTCACCCTTGGCCAGGGGATCCTGTGTTCGATCCCAGCCCCCGACCAACAGTGATCTGTGTGGAGTTTGCATGTTCTCCCCGTGTCTGCGTGGGTTTACGCTGAGATTTCTCCGGTTTCCTCCCACATGCCAAAAAACGTGCAAGCTAGGTTAATTGGCCTCAAACTGGGGATTCTAAATTGTCCTTAGGTATGACTATGAGAGTGAATGGTTGTCTGTCTCTCTGTGTTGGCCCTGCGATGGACTGGCCATCTGTCCAGGGTGTACCCTGCCTCTCGCCCAAAGATGCTGGGATAGGCACCAGCCCCCCCCACCCACCCCCCGGCGACCTGAAAAGGATTAAGCGAAAGAAGATGGATGGATGGATGGATGAATTTAGTACATATTTTTTTTTGTAACTTAAGATTTTTATTCATTTTTCATTATATATATTGCATTCAGATCACAGTCTACATTTAAAAAAACAAAGGGGCTAGAGTAAAAAAGAAAAAGAAAAAAAAAAAAAGGGGGGGGGACAAATGTTGGAGCATCAAGTTTTTAGTTTCCATCTCTTAATTCTTCTGGTTTTTCCAGCGTCTTTGGTTCTTCTTTCAATATCTGTCTCGTTGTTGCACTTTGTAGTGTGTCCATTTCCGCCATTTTTTTTCCCACAGTCCTTCTTGCATTCTTTGTCGATATGTTAGTTTTTCCATCATACGTATGTCCTCGACAATGTCAGTCCATTGCTCTTGGTCAGGAAGAACTTCTGATCGCCATTTTTTTGTGATTGTTTTTTTACATGCAATCAACAAGATTTTAACTAGATATCTGTCCTCAGCCTGTATAACATTGTCTCTTTTAAGATCACATAGGTACATCAGGTTACAGTTCATTGGTATATTATATCCTAATATCCTCTGTATTGTCACATGTATAGATTTCCAGAATGATGAGATTTTGCAGCATTTCCAAAACATATGTGAGTGGTCTGCATTTTGAGCCCCACATCCCCTCCAGCATAAAGATTGGGTATTTGTATATTTTCCTTGAATCTGTGGTGTAATGAAAAAGTGAATCAGGTTTTTCCATCCAAATTCCCTCCATGTTCTTGAATTTGTTGATGTGTGTTGTGTTTTCCATATTTCCTGCCAGCTTTCTTCTGTTATGTTTAAATTGAGCTCTTTCTCCCATTTCTCCTTTATATAGTTACTTGAATGATTGTTTGCCATAAGTTTCTGATATAGCTTTGAAATAATTCTTGTTTTATTTCCAGTATATGAGCTTAAAATGAATTGTATAATCTCGTTCACATCTGTTTGGAGGTTATGCCTAATCTTCTTCATATAATAGTCTCTCATCTGCAGATATCTGAAGAATTCCGATCTTTCTAGTTTAAATTTTCTCCTGATGTTTACAAAGCTCCCGAGATCTTTTTTTCCGATATTGCCCCATGCTGTGATTGCCTTGTTCACCAGATTTTTGTATCCCCTATCTTGTTTTGCCGGTTCAAACTGACTGTCAAATGCTACCCATTTCAATAGTTTTATGTCTTCCTTTATATTATACTTTTGTACTATTTTATACCACAGTTCTAAAGTAAATTTAGTGATTGGGTCTATTTGTTTGATTTGCTTATATGCATCTTTATCTCCTATTATGCTTTGTACTGGGAGTCCCTCAATTTCCTTTTCCATTTCTTTCCATTTTGCCTCATATCCCTCGTCGCACCAACATATGATATATCTTATTTGTGCCGAGTAGTAATATTCTTTTAGACTCGGTAGGCCCATGCCTCCTTTCTCTTTTGGTAATTGGAGAGTTTTATATTTCACTCTTGGTTTTTTACCTCCCCAAACAAATCTCGATATCATCCTGTCCCACTTTGAGAATTGGGCATCTGGAATCTCTGTTGGTATAGCCTGGAAGAGGTAAAGTAATCTAGGTTGTATGCTGATTTTGACTGTCTCAATTTTTGAATTCAGATCCATATTTAAGATTGACCATCTATCAATATCTTTTTTTATTTCTTGTTCCAACCTATCATAGTTTGCTTTATAGATTTTGCTTAGATCTTTAGGTATGTTCACTCCAAGGTATTTTATTTCTTTTTGTTTCCAGTTTAGTTTGATCTTATCAGTTATCTGGTTTAGAGGGTTATAGTGGAATGTCAGTATTTGTGTTTTTGTTATGTTTATCTTGTATCCTGATAATTTTCCAAAATTTTCTATCAAGTTCATCATTTCCATTATTGATTCATCTGGTTGTTCAAGGTAAACTATAATATCGTCTGCAAATAGCCCAATCTTGTGTTCCGCCCCCTTTATTGTTACACCTTTTAATTTCTTATTTTGTCGTATCGCTTGAGCCAATGGCTCTATGAACAGAGCAAACAAGGTGGGCGATAAGCAGCATCCCTGCCTAGTTGATCTTTGTATATTTACTTTGTCTGTTAAGCTACCGTTTATCTTGATTCTTGCCACAGGTTCTTGATATAGCGTCCTTATGCATTGTACTGATTTTTTGTTAAATCCAAAGCGTTCCAGCACACTATATAGGAATTTCCAGATAACCCTGTCAAATGCTTTTTCTGCGTCTAAACTCATTATTACTGTGCTTTTCTTTTCTTTATGTATTTGATTAATTATATGTATTGTTCTCCTGATATTGTCATGTGTTTGGCGTCCCTCTATGAAACCAGTTTGATCATCTTCTATCAATTCCGTCAAGAATGTCTTTATTTGTTTACATATAATTGTTGTATATATTTTATAATCCACATTTAATAAAGAGATTGGCCTATAGTTTCCGCATTGTTCTCTATCTTTCCCTGGCTTTAAAATGACTGAAATAATGGCTTCGTTCCATGATGGAGGTATTTTGTTGTTGTTCAACGTCCAATTAAATGACTTTAGGAGCTGTGGCGTGAGTTCTTCTATAAACAGTTTATAAAACTCAGAGGGGTATCCATCACTACCTGGTGATTTACCATTTTTAAGTGACTTAATCACATCTCTAATCTCTTGTGTTGTTATTTCTGCTGTTAGCTTTTCATTTTGTTGATTTCCTATTGATGGCAAGTCCAATGTGCATAGAAATTTTTTAATATCTTTAGTATTTGTTTCTTCAGGTTGCGAGTATAGTTCTTGGTAGAAATTATGGAATATTTCTTCAATGTTTTCTGGGTTAACTGTGGTTTTATTTGTGGTGGGGTCTTTAATCTTGTATACATTATTCATTGTTTGTTGTTTTCTTAACCGTTTTGCCAGCAGTTTTGTGGCTTTTGGTCCCGTTTCATAATATTTTTGCTTTAGATATCTATTTTTCCTTTCAATTTCATCCATTTGTGTTTCTTTTATCTTTATTTTTTCTTCTTTAATTTCTTGATATATTTTTGGGTCATTTGTGCTTTGATGTTTATGTTCTAATTCCCTCAGTCTCTCACATCTTTGTTCATATGCTTCCAGTTTAGTCTTATTTGCTTTTCCTGTTTCAACAATTAATTTACCTCTTAACACGGCTTTTAGTGCATCCCATAGTATTGTTGGGTCCACTTCTTCATTGTCATTCTCTTGGATATATTCATTTATGTTTACTTTTATTCTTTCTTTCATTTTATCATCATTTAACAGTCCTACATTAAGTTTCCATGTTGTTTGTCGTTTTCTATTGTTTAAATTTATTTCCATGTATATAGGATTATGATCTGATATTTCTGCCCCTCCAATCCAACAATTTCTCACCCTGTGTCTGTCACCTTCATTCATAAGGAAGTAATCTATTCTAGAGTGTACTTTATGGACTGCTGAATAATGTGTATAGTCTTTTTCGAGTGGGTGCAGGTCCCTCCAAATGTCTACCATACCCATTTCTGCCAGTGAGGTTCTTATGAACTTTGTTACATGTTTTTTTGTCTTCTTAACACTTGTTGTATCAATTTCATGATCCATGACAGCATTTAAGTCTCCTCCACAAATTAGGACTCCTTCACTGTGTGTTGCTATGAGATCAAACAGATGTTGAAAAAAACCCTTGTCACTTTCTGGTGGGGCATAGATGTTCACTAATGTGATCTGCATTCCATCTATTCTACCCTTTATTATTACATACCTGCCTTCTTTATCCTGGATTTCCTGTTCACATTCAAATTGTATTTTATTTGAGATTAGTATCATAACCCCCCTTTTAGTTCCTCCCTTAAATGAACTGTAGTAGGAGTTCTTATAGCCAAATCTCTTTAGTTTCACATGTTCTGTCTTGCTCAAATGTGTCTCTTGCATAAATATAATTTCGGCTTTTTCCTTCTTGAATTTTCTTATTATTCTTTCCCTTTTAACAGGTGAGTTCAGACCATTCACGTTTAGTGTTATTATCTTAAGATTTTACCCATAATCATGTTTTTCCATTTTTTTAACTTGTGCTCCTAGCCCCTTTAACAACAAAAATAACACATATTTATATAAAAACACATTAAAAAATCTCGACCTCCGTACTTTGGGCCTTTCTTCTGCCCAATGGTCCCTGTTGGTGGGTGGAGGGAATGTCCTCACCGAGTGTAGGGCCCTCCCTAGACCTATATTTACTATCCAAGAAATAGTCATTAGTCTAGAAATGTCCAACAAATATCACTTAAACCTCTCCTAGCCGTCTGTTTCTCTTTTACCTTGTCTTCTTGGCCTTCATTTCTTCTGTGTCTTTCTTAATCTTTGTTATAATCTAGGCTTTCAGTTGAAAGCCTTGTAGTCTTTCCTGGGCCCGCTGCTCCACGTCTCCCCCCGTCTTTTGCCGTTCACTCGCCTCCACTCCGGCTGTCGTGATGCGTTCAGGGCCGCCGCTGCTCCTACCGTTTCCTCCGGCACGTACACCTCAAGGCCCCGCTCCATCATGTCCTGCGCTGCCTCTCTGGCTGTGTTGTATGTCCTCATGCCGTTCTCCCAATGAATCCTCATCTTCGTTAGCGGCGTTTGGAATCTAATTTTTTTTTCTTTCAGCGTTTTTTTAATGTTGGCATATTTCTTCCGCTGCTGCACAATTTCTGCCGGGTAGTCATGATCAAAGAATATCTGCTTGTCGCCGATTCGTATCTTTTTTTTCCACGCTCGTGTCAGGATTCTTTCCTTTACATCATATTTCAGAAAGTTTACCACAACTGACCTGGGTGTAGAGCGTGGGTTCGGGTTCTGTGCCAAGGCTCTGTGCGCTCGTTGAATCTGCAGATCCGCTTCGCTGGGCAGTTCCAGCTCTTTTTTTAAGAACTGATCCATGAATTTCGTCATCGAGTTGCCTTCAATGCCCTCCGGGATCCCGAAGATGCGTATATTGCCCCGTCTGGACCTGCTCTCCAAGTCGGTTACTTTCTCCTGCATCCTCTGCATTTGTGCCGTCAGGGTCTGCAGCTGTTCGCTTGCCTCGCTATTCCAATCTTCCAGCTCTGATATTCGGGCCTGCGCTTCTGTCATACACGCCCGCTGGGAGCGCAGCTCCTCCATGTTTTCTGCTAGCTTGCGCTCCATTTCTCTTCGGAGGTCCATAATTTCCTCCTTAATCTCTTTTTTCAGCTCCTCCTTAAGAGCCGCTAAATCCTGTTGTAGCTGCCGTTTGAAGTCTCTCAACTCTTTTCCCAAACTGGCGATGCCAGTGTTCATGGTATCGAGTGTGTCCTCCATTTTCTCTGCTGCAGTCACCTCGTTTTTTTGGGCCCCGTGTTCAGCGGTTTCTCCTGCGTTGTTGAAGAGGAATTCTTTAATTTTACTCTGCTTTTGTCCTTGTGCCCGGCTCCTTCGTGTTTTCATCCCTTAGTTTATTGATCCGCTTATGTCGAGTTGGCCATTTACCGATGATTTTTAATCCGGCTAGGGAGAGCTCTCTGTTTAAGCGTTATGTCTCTCCGCCATCTTCCCGGAAGTCCCGAATTTAGTACATATTTTAAATAAATGGGCAGTCATCCCTATAAATTTGTTACATTATTCTAGTAAATTTGAAGCTTGTTCCCTTTCCTTGTGTAGCTCTTTCTCAAAGTTTTGCGTCTTTGGAAAATTTTGAGACTTTAATATTAGGACAAAATATTTATGCAAAATAGATCTTTCTTTCTTTCTTTCTTTCTTTCTCCAAAACCACAGGGATTCATTTGATAAGGGCAAAAGTGGGATAATTCTGACCTCTGTTAGACCATTAAGAGTGATGGTTGAATGTTGCTACTTAACAAATTGGATCAAAAATGCCAGGGCTGATTTTTTTTGTCCCAGTCCAGCCCTGGCTAAGACAGCTAGTAGCAGACATTTTTCGTTAATGGTTGCATTGTCAGTCAACCACAGTGCGCTGTTTGAATTTGAGAGAAAGAAGCTAAATCCAAGCCATCACTGTTTTTATGTATCATCATGTACTATGTTCACTAACTAGAAGCCAGGGAGTTGATGTATGAAAGATAACTCTAACAAAATAACGTGTGTGTGTGCGGACACGCGTGCATGTGTGCAAAGGGTGGGTGTGTGGTGAAGGTCATTGGGTGCTTAGCAACCCTAAAGCTCTGATTCTAGAACTGCTCCTGCTAAGCAGGAATGCTTATGTAGCTACTAATGGTCTGTCCAAACTCGCCTGTTTCAGGGGGGCATTACCAAACTGGAAATTCACAGCAAAAAAACACAGACTTGGGACTGTGTTGAGATTTTACGCTTGTTATGTCTTGTAAGTCACAAAAAACACGTTACAGAAAAAACAGAAAAAACTTGATTTTTGCCAGAATGTCACTTTAAGTTTTTAATATCACCTCCAGAGCACACTGGAAACATTGAGATTTCCTCATTTTTTGCTCTCTGACTTTTCTCTTTTCAGACCTCTGAACCATTGAAGCATTTTAACCGACAGGACTCTCAAACTGCTGCAAACACTCAGAGCTACAGTCAGAGCAGAAGCCACAGTCGATCGACTCATTCCCATGTCTACGACAGCCCCAGCACCAGTTCAGCCCCCCCCCATCAGGCACAGACCCACAGTTTATGGCAGCATTCACTGCAGGGTCAAGCACAGTCCCATGGTTCAGATGGAGGTCTGCCCCCTGGTCTTGCCAGAACACTGGAACACATCATAGGTCAACTGGATATTCTCACTCAGGTAGGCAGAAGATGTGCTGATCTTTCATGACAAGAAGCAACAAGCACTGTGCTTTGGCTGTGACTCCCTCCGCACTGTTCACAACAAAAGCTTCCTTTACATTATACCAGATAGTTTCAGCAGACCAGACACTGATGCATTAAAAAACGTCATATTGTTTGATGGCCCGTTAAACTGGCACACTGAAACCATGGAGGTGCATTTTTTTCTTCTGTATTTCATTTTACATATACCTCACATGTATTTTTACTTTTCAGTATTTCATAAGACACCATTTATGCCACACCATGTAACACATTAATGCTGTTTACAGTGAGCTGTGTACATTATAATGAATTACTCTGGACACTGACCCCTCAGAGCTGTTTCATGATGTTTTTTTTTTTTTTTCCCCCAGAGCTATCGCTTTGGAAAACTTTTTAAAATGAAGTAGACAATGCAAGTGAAAGTCCAGTAAGGATAGTGCGCATACAGTCGTGTGAAAAACTGTTTGCACCCTTCTTGATTTCTCATTTTTCTGTATGTGTGTCACACTTAAATGTTACAGATCATCAAACAAATTTAAATATTAGACAAAGATAACGCAAGTAAACACAAAATGCAGTTTTTAAATGAAGGTGTTTATTATTAAGGGAAAAAAATCCAAACCTACATGGCCCTGTATGAAAAAGTGATTGCCCCCTAAACCTAATAACTGGTTGGACCACCCTTAGCAGCAACAACTGCAATCAAGCATTTGTGATAACTGGTAATGAGTCTTTTACAGCGCTGTGGAGGAATTTTGGTCCACTCATCTCTGTAGAATTGTTGTAATTCAGCCACATTGGAGGGTTTTCAATCATGAACTGCCTTTTTAAGGTCATGCTACAGCATCTCAATCGGATTCAGGTCAGGACTTTGACTTGGGAACTCCAAAGTCTTCATTTTGTTTTTCTTAAGCTATTCAGAGGTGGATTTGCTGATGCGTTTTGGATCATTGCCCTGCTGCAGAACCCAAGTGCGCTTCAGCTTGAGGTCACAAACAGATGACCGGACATTCTCCTTCAGGATTTTTTGTTAGACAGCAGAATTCATGTTTCAATTTACCACAGCAAGTCTTAGAGGTCCTGAAGCAGCAAAACAGCCCCAGACCATCACACTACCACCACCATATTTTACTGTTGGTATGATGTTCCTTTTCTGAAATGCTGTGTTACTTTTACGCTGGATGTAATGGGACACACACCTTCCAAAAAGTTCAACTTTTGTCTTGTCAGTCCACAGAGTATTTTCCCAAAAGTCATGGGGATCAGCAAGATGTTTTCTGGCAAAACTGAAACGAGCCTTTATGTTCTTTTTGCTCAGCAGTTGTTTTTGTCTTGGAACTCTACCATGCAGGCCAGTTTGCCCAGTCTCTTTGTTATGGACCTTAATTGAGCTCATGGACCTTAACTGACCTTAATTGAGGCAAGTGAGGCCTGCAGTTCTTTGGATGTTGTTGTGGGGTCTTTTGTGACCTCTTGGATGATTCGTCGCTGCACTCTTTGGGTAGTTTTGTTCGGCCGGCCACTCCTGGGAAGGTTCACTACCGTTCCATGTTTTTGCCATTTGTGGATAATGACTCTCACTGTGGTTTGCTGGAGTCCCAAAGCTTTAGAAATGCTTTATAACCTTTTCCAAACTGATAGATCTCAATTACTTTGTTTCTCATTTGTTCCTGAATTTCTTTGGATCGCAGGATGATGTCTAGCTTTTGAGGATCTTTTGGCCTACTTCACTTAGTCAGCTAGGTCCTATTTAAGTGATTTCTTGATTAAGAACAGGTGTGGCAGTAATCAGGCCTGGGTGTGGCTAGAGAAATTGAACTCAGCTTTCCAAAGATGTGATAAGCCACAGTTAATTTATGTTTTAACTGGGGGGGGGGGGGGGGGCAATCACTTTTTCACACAGGTAGGTTTGGATTTTTTTTTTCCCCCTTAATAATAAACACCTTCATTTAAAAACTGCATTTTCTGTTTACTTGTGTTATCTTTGTCTAATATTTAAATTTGTTTGATGATCTGAAACATTTAAGTGTGACAAACATACAAAAAAATGAGAAATCAGGAAGGGGCAAACATTTTTCACACCACTGTACATGCTGATGTCAGAAACTGTTACTTTGGAGTACATTATAGGGGCGAGATAACTAGAATTCTTTAGTGGGCATTCTGATGTGATAACAGTAGACCAAGAATACATTGGGATCAGAGAAATGGGAGCAAATTAATCAAGTGAAACATCACTTGGGGGGAGGGGGTCGATGCAGCACAATATCACGATACTTTGTGGTAGTGATACTACATGTGGACAGCTGTGGCTACATTAGTAGCTTACCACTATCATTGTCTGTCTGGAGTGAATGAATAATGGTATCACTGTGAGCGCTTTGAGACGTCACTTGACATGTAAAGCACCATATAAATCTAATCAATTATTATTATATCGATTCAGAGACACCAGTATCATAATACTTTATTAAGAATTATTAATAAATGTTGCAAACACAAACTTACCTATTTAGGTACCAGAGTAATAAAAACCAACTGGCTTTCATTTCACTAGATGGCTAAATGCTGACTTGTCTTTAGGTCAGCACAGCAAAGGAGTCACTCAGGAGCTTGGAGAAGACAAAGATCAGGATGGAAAACTGCAGTATATGATATCACAATACTCAGCGTATTACAAGATCGTGATAGTATCACATTGCAGCCCAAGTGTCATGATTGAGTTGTATAATGCGGCCCGGAGTATTGATGTTTTATTAAGAATTATTTGTGAATGCTACAAATAGAAACTCCACTCTTTGGTACCAGAGCATTAAAAATATGACTGCTCTGTCCACAAGATGGCACTAAGTGCTCACTGTCTGCTGAGGTCAGTGCGGCAAAGACGTGACTTGTACGTTTAGCCAGGCGTTAGACAAGACAAAGATGGGGGATGGGAAATCGCATGGTACGTCGCATCACAGTACTCGACGTACCATGATATTACAATAATGTTTCATGGCAAAAGTATCATGACAATATTGCGTTGTATTAATTCCTACCCCTAAAAACATACATCATTATTTGGACTAAAAGTTAATTAAATTCAAAGATTGATATTGGTGTTCCACAACTTTTCATCATACAGATCACCATAAACTCTGTATCCCTTCAACTGACAAGTTTTGAGAAATTTTGGTAAACACACCTATCTGCAAATTTCAGGAAACCAGCAACGATGCACTTTTAAGGTGAAACTAGTGAATAGCAGACTATTTAAAACCTAATTCTCACTTTCAGAAAGTAAAATGACAGATAGCGGTTTTAGTTATCAGGCTTTTCATTTGTGGAAGGAGATCAGTGTTGGTTCAGGAGATGAACATAATCTTAATGAAATTAAAACAATGTTGAAGCCATACAGAAAACCTACCCATCTATGTCACGGTGCTGTGAAATGCTCCAAAAGATCCTGAACTAGTGAAAACTGGTGAAAAAGAAATGGTTTCAACTCGGTAAAACAGAGGTTTCATGTTGGCTGCCATCATGTGTGGTGAATATTAAAATGCATCTTAGATACAGTATATATATATATTTTTTAATTTGCTGCATGGGCCAGATGTTTAGTTCAAATCTCATCTGTGATTGTGAGAACAATTTGAAGGCAAAAACAACTGTCTTGGTGCCTATTGGGAAGTTTCTTTTTAATGGGTGAAGGGACCCTCTAGCATTCGTCATCCACATCCATCCCCATGCATCAGCAACGTAATAATATTGCAATTATTTTACTAAACAACAATGTATACAATCATTGTACACACATTTCCTTTTTCACCGAAATCCTTTTGTTACATACCGGCACACTGTGCTTGTGTGTTTGGTTCAGTTCTTCTCTCACTGTGAGTGGTGCTGAAGGCCCGGCACAGTTGGAAGCCAGGCCAAAACCACAGGGTGCATTACTAAAAATAGATCATTTTAATAAAAACAGAAAAGAGCCATAACCAGTTGAAACTGTAAAAAGCCTGCTTTATGTCAATTTATGTCATTTATTTTGTGTATCAGTTTTATAAATGTGATTACAGATGGGCACAAGTCTCTTGAATAAACACAGAAATGTTTATAGCTCCAGATGCAGTGCTTGTCTGAAGACAAATTCAAATTGAACTCCAGGCCTTTTTTTCATGATCCTTTCCAATATGAGGTGACATATCTACAGCTGTTCAACTTGAGAACAACAAACAGAAACATGCATAAAAACTCTTGTACAGTAGATCAGAGAAACAAGAGCTCACCCTGATTAGTAAGGAGGAGGCAGAAGAGAAGAAATGGGCAGCACACAAATTTAAAGATGGAAAGAGCTGAATGAGATGGAGTAGAGACAGCACAGAGGCTTTGTCTTTATGTGTGGTATGCCCTGTTTCAGCTGCAGCTTCAAGCACTGAAGAAAATATATCATTCACGCAGTATATGAGTGCTGGTGGCACTCAGCGGCTCACTCTCTTAAGTACTTCAACTCCTCACACCAGATGAGATGGGTTTTTTTTTTTGCTTTGATCTTCAGCTTTTTTATTGTTGCTTTTATTCTTCAGTGGTGTACACATGGCCAATGTTTTTCTAGATTTAATCCTGAGATGGTTATTATGTTGAATTTTTATTGTTTTTTTTCCCCTACACATTATATAAAAGTACATTTATACTCACTGTTAAGGGTGGGGGGAAAATTGATGCATCATAATATCATGATACTTTGTGGTGGTGATACTGTATCAATTCAGAGACACTAGTATTGTGATACTTTTTTAATTTTACTTTATTAAAAATTATTTATAAATGTAAGTACAAACTTACCTATTTAGGTACTTGAGTAATAAAAAAAATGGCTTTTCAGTCCACTAGATGGTGGTAAATGCTCACTGTCTGGTTAGGCCAGCACAGCAAAGGAGTGACTCCTGAAATCTTTCTGGGAGTTGAACAAGAAGCCAGCTTTATTGTCATTCAATCCATACAGCCAATCATGTACAGTAGAATGAAATTACGTTTCTCCTCTCTACAGTGTTAATCACATCTAGAATCACTGTTGGTTGCTGCCATGCAAGGCACCACCACAGACAACGTTTCCTTCCCCCATTCTATTATGCTGAGCACCAAGCTAGAAGGTGGGAAGTACCATGTTTATATGGTCTTTGGTATGACCCGGCCAAGGCTTGAACCCACGACCTCCCGGTCGTGGGGCAGATGCTCTATCAACTAGGCCACCGCTGCGGTGGTGACAAAAATCCATCCATCCATCCATCCACAGGGCTATACAGTGCGACATATATGTCACACATATGACATGAAAATTGGTCTGTGCGAAGAATGAATAAATTGACATAGTACCAGTATGATGAGAAACTGTTGAGAGTCACCGGCATTTTTACAAGTCTTTTAATTTTGTCGCCCCGTGTCAAACTTGGTGCAGATCAGTGGTGGAATACATCGATATATAGCGTTCAGTGGTCGCTGCTCATTACAATGGACAGAACTGCAAAACACACCTGACATTCTTTTTCATATCGGCGCTGAACAGCTTTCATATTTACAAGAGCAGATACTGTGTATGTGTGCGCAGGCTGCACTTTTGAGTGTCGCATTTAGTGTCACAAAAAGCGGGATGTTTTATTTTGTAGGGGACTGTCATGGAAACAAAAGAGCAGATGCAAGATGAACCGGGATGCATAGATTGCTCTTCGCTGACAGGACAGATCGCGCTGTTCTCCACTGCTCCAGGCTCTTATAAAAGGGACATTTTTTTCTGTTTCTTCCAGCTTCTCCTGTGCCCACAGCAGGTTCATTTTGCGCGGGTCTCTGGAGGAGGAGTGTAATGGAGAAAGAGGAAGTTCCATAGGGCGACGGAGGCTGTTTTTTTACGGATGTGGAAATGTTGATGTGGAAATGTATGTAAATTTAAAATAATTTCTAGATCTTGACAAGTTGTTTTTAATCAACGTGAAATACTATATTTTTAATGATTAAACTGCACTATTTGCACAATGGTACAGGGGTTAGCACTGTTGCCTCACAGCTAGAAGGTTCCAGGTTTGAATCCTCAGGCTGGCAGGCGTGGGGACCTTTCTGTGTGCACTTTGCATGTTCTCCCTGTGCTATGTGGGTTTACTCCAGATGTTCTAGTTTCCTCCCATAATCCAAAGACATGCATGCTAGATTAATTGGTGATTCTAAATGGTCCCTAGGTATCTGTCTCCGATAGGCTCTTAGAATAGAGGGTTGCTACGAGTGAAGCACTTTGAGTGGTCTCTCAGGCTAGAAAAGCGCTATGTACATTAAGTACAGGCCCTTATCCTTGCAGTCAGTTTTAGAGAAGTTTTATTTAGTGATCAGGATCCCCATTAGCTGCAGCTTATGGCTGCTGCCATTCTTCCTAGGGTCTGACACAAAAAATCTCTCATTTGTAATTTCAATCATCAATAACAGTGTAATACATAATTTATATACACCATACAAATATCACATATAACAATATATGTTCTACATAATACATATAGTAAGTAACATGTTTTTTTCATGATACAAGTTTTTGTCTTGTGCTACATGACTATGAACCTCTATAGCACCAGTGCTATGAGCAAAAAAGTTAACATACGGCCCTGATCCATCCATCCATCCATCTGTCCATCTTCTACCGCTTTTCCGGAGGTCCAGGTTGCAGAGGCAGCAGCTCAAGCAGAGAAGCCCAGACTTCCCTGTCCCCGGCCACCTGGATACTGAAGAGGATCCTCTTCAGTATCCTCAGTATCCTCAGATACTGAAGATACTCTTCAGTATCTTCAGTATCCTCACCTGAAGAGGATACTTGGTATCCTCTTCAGAGAGGATACCAAGATGACCCCAGGCCAGCTGGGAGACATAGTCTCTCTAGCATGTCCTGGCTCTGCGTCGGGGTCTCCTCCCAGTGGGACGTGCCCGAAACACCTCAAGTGGGAGGTGTCCAGGAGACATCCTGATCAGATGCCCAAACCACCTCAACTGGCTGCTTTCGATATGCAGCAGTTCTACTCTGGGCCTCTCCCAGATGACTGAGCTCCTCACCCTATCTCTGAGGGTGAGTCCAGCAATCCTACGGAGAAAGCTCATTTCAGCCGCTTGTATCCGCAATCTTGTTCTTTCAGTCATTACCCAAAGCTCATGACCATAGGGCTGTGCAATACAGCGATATACTGTATATCGGGTGATGTGATAAAAAACATCTATCATTTCCAGTGTTTCCTCTAGCTTAAAGACCTTGGTGCAGTGACAACATATTTCTCCGGGGGGAAAGGGGGCAGACAACACATGACACTATTGTAACCGGAATATGTTAATTTTATACTATTTCTTTCTTTCTTTTTTTTTTTTAAATTTTGCACAGTAACTTTGCATATGGAACTTAACATTTGAAGTATTGTACAACCAAGGCTTGAATCTTGGAATATTGGGCAAGTTGGGATCCGACCCAGATGTCCTGTGTTTGGACTTTTTACTGGTGTCATCCAGAGATGAGTAAAAAGTGCTATATAAGCAAATACTATTTACCATTTACCATTCTTTCCTTCCTCTCTTGCACACTCTGCCTGAACACTTCCCTCTCCTTGGCTCCTCTCTTCTGTCTCATCTTTCCCTGTCTGAGCCCTGTCTTATTCAGGTTCCCTCTCTTTCTATGATGGTATAGAAACAGGTTAGAAAATACTGTATTCCGTGTTTTGTCCTGCATGATTTTTTTGTCATGATGTACATAAATGACACAAATATGTATATTTTTTGTATTTTTATTATAGTGTTTCTTTTTTCAATTAAGAAAGAGTAGGAAAGACAAGTGGAAAAAACATTCACAATGGTAATTAACTCAGACATACTATAGAGGTGGGAGCAAAGCGCTATATAAGTGAACGCCATTTACCATTTACATTAAATATAATCTGTATCCCCTTCCTGAGTCCCCGGACAGTTTGCCAGAATCTCTTCAAGGCCGACCGAAAGTCTTGTTCCATGGCCTCAAGACAAAATTCGGGATGAGAAATAGCAACCCAGGATATCACAATACTATCGTATCATATCTTGCATCCTCTGGTGATTCCCACCCCTGCTCACTGTAATATATAGTGATGTATTTAATCACCACTGTGTCACAAAAGAATTATTATTCATTCAATGACATCCTAGAAAATGTCTGCTGACTTTGTTCATTTAAGAAGGTTTTTGAATGCATTTGTTTTCTCTTCAAACTACAGCTATTATGAAACTTGTCCTTATTTTAATTCAGGATTTTTCTGTCTGTTAAAATAATTTGCAATATGTGGGATTTTATTTCATAACTTCAGATTAATTTCCTAAATTACAGATTCTGCACGTTTGTCATGTTGTATGGACCACACTATAACTATTTCTTTGGTGGGCTAAAATAAATTTAAAAAAATACAAATAAAAACAAAAACAAGGTTAGACATAGATATGTGAACATTTCTTAATAAAGAACTGAATATTTAAAAGGGTGTCCAAATTTTTTCACATGACTGTATATTGGCAGTGGAGCTGCCTGGATTTAGCATTGTCAAGGTGGCACACAAGGCGCTAACTCGGTAGCAGTGAATGCACCAGACTCTTAGCAACACTATTTGTACAGTGCTGCTATCTGGTGTCTCACACTCTGTACATGGGAAGTAGCAGGGTAAAGACAGGGCACTGTCATATCCCAGTGTGTTAGACATTTGTTTTTTTCACAAATACTTTTGCCATTTAATGAATAGAAAAGCTCAGTTCTGTGTTGCTTGTGTAAAATGGCTAAATTCTGTGTTTCAGCACACAACAATGTGCGACTAGAATTAATCTATCATGCTTGTAACTTTTTTTTAATTTTTGTTTGGATTTCAGAGAATTACTGAAAAATTCAGTTACTGCTGCTCAGATTAGAGTGACAAAGAAGCTATTTCTACTGCATTTTAACTCTTTGCCTTAGATTTAAAAAAAAAAAAAAAAAAAACTCTCTTTGTAACTTTACTAGTTGAGGTGACCGGGAAGAAACCTGATGAATTATTCAACATTAAATTTTAAAATGAAGCTTCCAAAGCCTGAGTTTGCTGTGTTAGCTGCTTTTCTCTCATCTCCCCACAGTTCTCAACCACAGCCCTCTTTCTTTTTCTTCTCCCTCTTATTTTATTCTTTAATTCTCATCTGTGCTGAAATCAGGTCACATTTGCATATAGTATGTCATATTATATTTCCTCTCCATTTTATATCTTTTTTCAGACATTAAACATTGAGAAGTTGGGGGGTATAAAATATGTACAATATGTAAATAATGTAGTTATTAATACTAATGAAACTAAGCATTTTAATTAGTGAACAATGCATTTTACATGGAGAGTCTTTGGTAGGGAGATAATATAACCTATAATTCACATGCTTTCCCTTAGCAGTTGATTTTAATAAAGCTGCACACATGTAAAAGTTAGGAACTGATGAAGTGGGTTGTACGATGGCTTGCAGCCAACAGCATCTGTAGGCTGGCTAAAGCAGCTGAAACAGTTAGCTTAACATTTGAAATTTGGATGCACACATGCAAATGAGCTCAATCATCAGATCGTGTTGCCTTGCACTGATATCAGTTTTTAGGAGGTTTTCAGCTGGGATTGTGCAGGCCGTCTGATCCAAGGATATTCTCAATATTTCTATCTTAGCTGCCAATTTTCCCTGAATGACATGTATTTGAAACTTTGTAAGTTTGTTGGCATTTGCCTTTATTTGATAGAACAGTGTAGACCAGGGGTGGGCAGTGAGGGCCATTCCACTGCAGGTTTTTTGTTCCACCCAGTCTCTTCAGCAGGCGTGTGCTCTGATCAGCTTCAAGGATTGCTAATCATTGAAAACACCTGCTGAAGAGACTGGGTGGAACAGAAAACCTGCAATAGAATGGCCCTCCATGGCACATGATTGCCCACCCCTGGTGTAGACAGACAGGAAATGTTGTGAGGAACAGGGAGAGAGCCATACAGGAAGGTCCTTTTTGGCTGGGATTTGAACCAGGGATCATTGCTGTTAGGCAGCATGCTGTTATGCTAAAACATCTTAGCCCGCTAGGTCACTGGATGCCCGGCATCTGTACAAACACTTGACCACTTTGTCAGACTTTCGGTGCTGAATTTTTGTGTGGTTATTTCTCTTTAATTTACTTTTTAGTTTGCTTTTAAATTCTTATGCATTCCTTTTGCAACTTGCTGTAATGCTTTAATGTTTTATGTAAAGTACCTTGAATTTTCTTGTACACAAAATGTGCTATACAAATAAACTTGCCTTAGCTTGCCTTGTGCAGTCCTGAGGCATCTCGGGGAGAGCATTTGTGTAGGAGAGTTTATGGTAAAATGACCATCTGCCCACCCTTCCATGTCACATTAATTATACAGATTTAATTTGAAACATTTCACAGCAAAAATATTTGTTTGCAGCACATCATAATCTTTGTTGTCTTATTGGGTGCTCTTTTTCTTTTTTCTTTTAAATTTGTGAGGAATTAACTTTTCTCTCAAACTTATTACCAAGACCAATTTACCATCCTTTTACTTTCAGACTTATTGGTATGATCCACTATTCCAGTTCTTTGAGATTTTATAACAGGCTAGTAATGCTGAGGGCAATAGCGAGTATAATGTGTTCTGGAAAGAAAAAAAAAACAGCTCACTCTATTTTTAGGCACATAAAGATTCTGTTTCCACTTGACATGAAAACTATAGGCCTGTATAATGTTGCTCCCGCCTGGGGACACACACACAAACAAACACCCCAATAGCTGCCTGGGCTTAGGAATGGGTAGCTGTATTGTTGGTAAGATAAAAGAGGTTGATCAAGATCATTGATCAAGAAAACGTAGACAGGTGAGGGAAGGAAATGAAAGCAGAAATACATTTCTTAAAAAGCAGCATTTGAGTAACCCAAAAAGAAAATGCCAAGTGTGCACACACTGTTGAACACATTGCTGCCTGATGTGTATTGTATGCTTTGCGCCAACAAGTCCTCCAACCAGTACGTATCATACATTGTGTGTTCCCAACTTCCTACTAAATATATCATTTGAAGATGGTGATGTCACAGCATTTCACAATGTTTTACCATTTCAAAACTGCTTAAAGCTGAATTCATGGTGACATAAACACATTGGTGCGTAAGCAAGTGTGTTGGGTGCATGACGTAAATTTCGTTGTTCCTTCTTACGCAGAGGGTGAGCACAGACAGAGTACGTGCAGCCACAAAAAAATGACTGCACAAGAAGAATGCAAGTAGTCTGCACTCAACTCCTGCCATTGTTTACCCTGAAATATGCTCTTTTGTTCTACAATTTTTTTTATTTAATTTTGACTGTCCAAATCGGGTTACTAGAATATCTCTGTTATAATACATGGGCATGTGGACCGTAGATGCACAAGTGTGAAATGCGGCTGCATGGAAGACGGCTTCAGTGTCTGAAACTACTTTGAATAGTGCTGTGTATGCAATTGCAGCCCACAGACTGCATGTGTTTTTCCTTTGAGCTACTCTGATCAGGCCTTCAATCCTCATACAGAGGTTGACTGGGGATGGGGGACCTAATTAAAAACCACTCTCCCATGCTAGAGACTTGCATTAGTAACCAAAACCAAAGGGGGATTATGATGATATCCGTCTGTCCCACAAGCGGTACCTGTTTTGTGAAATCAACTCCTCCTACAGTTTTCTTCAAAATGTTTTCCATCATCCATCGATCCATCCATCCATCTTTTTCCACTTTTCTGAAGGTCCGTGTCACAGAGGCAGCAGTTCAAGCAGAGAAGCCCAGACTTCCCTCTCACCAGCTACCTGCTCCAGCTCTTCAGAAAGGATACCAAGGCGTTCCCAGACCAGCTGGGAGACGTAGTCTCTCCAGCGAGTCCTGGGTCTGCCCCGGGGACTCCCAACAAGTGGGATGTGCCTGAAACACCTCAAGTGGGAGGCATCCAGGAGGCATCCTGATCAGATGCCCAAACCACCTCAATTGGCTCCTTTCAATGTGGAGGAGCAGCAGTTCTACTCCGAGCCTCTCCCGGATGACTGAGCTCCTCACCCTATCTCTGAGGGTGAGTCTGGCAATCCCACGGAGAAAGCTCATTTCAGTCGCTTGTATCCGCGATCTCATTCGTTTGGTCATTACCCAAAGCTCATGACCATAGGTGAGGGGAGGAACGTAGATTGACCGGTAAATCTCTGCCCTTTGTCACCGATCCTATTCATAATTTTTATGGACAGGATTTCTAGGCGCACCCAGGGAACGGAGGGTGTCATACTTGGTGACCACAGGATCTCATCTCTGCTGTTTGCAGATGATGTTGTCCTGTTGGCTTCATCCAGCAATGACCTACTGTACAGCTGTTACTGGGATGGTTTGCTGCTGAGTGTGAAGTGGCTGGGATGAGATTCAGCACCTCCAAGTCCATTGTCCTTAGATGGAAAAAGGTGGATTGTCCTCTCCGGGTTGGGGACAAGCTCCTGCCCCAAGGGGAGGAGTTGGAAGTATCTTGGAGTCTTATTCATGAGTGAGGGGAGAATGGAGCGATAGACTGACAGATGGATCGGAGCAGCCAATGCAGTGATGTGGATGTTGTACCTGTCTGTTGAGGTGAAGAGGGAGCTGAGCTCTAAGGCAAAGCTGTCGATTTAGTGGTCAGTCTACATTCAAAATGTTTTGAAACTTGATAATAGGGTCTGATATACACTGATGAGCATGGAAAAGTTGAAAACTGCTCTCCTTCAGTAAGATATTGGGATCTTCAAAGAAAACAGAAGTGGGGGATTTTGCACTCTCCTCAGAGTGCTCTTGTTTTCCACTGCTGTCTGTGTTAGTGTTCACTCCTGCACTCGTGAGTCATTTCCACTTTCACAATTCGCTTCCTTTATGTAACACATTTTAGGTGGTTAAGGCCCTGTTTACATGACAATAGTTACAGTGAAAAACAAAAGAAAATCTTTGTTCTCACATTAACATGACACAAAATCCTTGTTTACTAGAGGTGGGAATCACCAGAGGCCGCACAATAAGATATCATCATGATACTTGGGCCACAATGCAGTATTCTCAAGATCTTGCTGAGTATTTTGATGTCACATTGTGATTTCCCATCCCGATCTTAGTCTTGTTCAACTCCTGGCTAGATCTCCAAAGCCACTCCTTTGCTGTGCTGATCTAACCAGACAGTGAGCATTTATCACCATCTAGTGGACTGAAAAGTCATTTTTTATTACTCAGGTACCTAAATAGGTAAGCTTGTATTTACATTTATGTTATTATTAGATTTATATGGCGCTTTACATGTCAAGTGACATCTCAAAGTGATTACAGTGAGTCCATTATTCATTGACTCTAGACAGACATTGATAGTGGTAAGCTACTACTGTAGCCACAGCTGCCCTGGGGCAGACTGACGTAAACATGGCTACCAATCCATGCCAATGGCCTCTCCAACCATTACCAAACATTTATACACATTCATACCCATTGTCATGGACACTGGAGGCAAGGTGGGTAACGTGTCTTGCTCAAGGACACAACAGCAGGATGGCTGGGGAGAGCGGGATTCGACCCGCCAACCCTCTGGTTATTGGACAACCCGCTCTACCTCCTGAGCCACTGCCGCCCACAATTCCCTCCTCCGTTCCATTTTTGCTGAGCACCAAGCTGGGCGGCAGTAAGTTCCATTTTTATATAGTCTTTGGCATGACCTGGATTTATAAATAACTTTCTGAATTGATACAGTATCACCACCACAAAGTATTACAATCAATTGTTATCAATTTTGTATCATTTTGTATCAATTTTCCCCCACCCATACTGTTTACACAGATCCACAAAAACTGTTGAAACTGATGTAATATGCATGCCAGGCCAGTAGGTGATGGTATACTTTTTTCAACAATATTATGCACCTGCAGGAATTCTCCTTCTAAGGAGAAATAAACTTTTCTTAACTCAATGAAACAAACAAAATTGTGTTTGCATCTGGGTCAGTAAAAAAGAAAAATTACAAAACCTCTGACAGAAGGTGAGAATCTTTGATGAGTTGGATATCTCTCTTTTATAAGACAATAAAACCAAGTAAGTATCCACATGTTGCCAAAGAGTCATAAACAAACAAAACAAGGCAGTCTGAGAGAGCAGACTTCACCCCATCAAGCTGGACCCTAATTATGATTTACAGCTAATTGCAATGCTGCTACACAATACTCAGATTTCTTCTTCTTCTTCTTCTTCTTCTTCTTCTTCTTCTTCCTCTTCTTCTTCTTCTTCTTCTTCTTCTTCTTCTTCTTCTTCTTCTTCTTCTTCTTCTTCTTCTTCTTCTTCTTCTTCTTCTTCTTCTTCTTCTTCTTCTTCTTCTTCTTCTTCTTCTTCTTCTTCTTCTTCTTCTTCTTCTTCTTCTTCTTCTTCTTCTTCTTCTTCTTCTTCTTCTTCTTCTTCTTCTTCTTCTTCTTCTTCTTCTTCTGGCTGCTCCCTTTAGGGGTTGCCACAGTGGATCATCTGCCTCCATCTCACCCTATCCCTTGCATCTTCCTCTGTAACACCAACCCTCCCCATGTCCTCCTTCACTGCATCCATGAATCTTCTCTGTGGTCTTCCTCTTTTCCTCCTGCCTGGCATTCTTTGTCCAATATAATAATAATAATAATAATACATTTTATTTAAAAGCGCCTTTCAAGACACTCAAGGACACTTTACCGAAATAGATAAAACACAGTATCAATAAACAACAAAAACACAGAAACGACAATCATAAAAAAAAAAAACCCATGGCAGTTACAATGAAAATGCTAATCTGAACAGGTGAGTTTTGAGAGCGGATTTAAACTGAGGGAGGGAGTCAATGTTTCTGATGGCAGGTGGGAGTGAGTTCCAGAGTTTGGGAGCAGAGCGGCTGAAGGCTCTACTCCCCATGGAGCTGAGTCAAGCAGGAGGGACAGCGAGGTGGACAGAGGAGGAGGATCTGAGGGAGCGGGTAGGGGTGACAATGTGAAGGAGGTCAGCCAGATAAGGAGGGGCAAGGTTATGGATGGCTTTGAAAGTATGAAGGAGAATTTTGAAGTCAATGCGAAATTTGACTGGGAGCCAGTGAAGTTGCAGGAGAACAGGGGAGATGTGACGGAAGGAGGGGGTTTTGGAAATAACGCGAGCAGCTGAATTCTGGACCAACTGGAGCTTGTGAAGGGATTTCTGAGGGAGACCAACGAGTAGGGAGTTACAGTAATCTAAACGAGAAGTGACAAGGCTGTGTACAAGAATAGAGGTAGTGTGGGGGGTGAGCGAAGGGCGGAGACGATTAATGTTGCGAAGATGAAAATAAGCTGACCGTGTGATGTTATTGATGTGGGAGTGAAAGGAAAGAGAACCATCGAGGATGACACCCAGACTCTTGACCTGAGGGGAGGGGCAAACTGAGGAGCCATCGATGGTGAGGGAGAAACTATCAACTTTTGATAATGTGAATTTGGTGCCGACTAAAAGGATTTCTGTTTTATCACTGTTGAGTTTGAGAAAGTTTGCGATGAACCAGGTTTTTATTTCAGAAAGACAATTGGTCAGGGAGGAGGAGGGAGGGTGGAATTTGGTTTGGTGGAAAGGTAGAGCTGAGTGTCATCTGTGAAGCAGTGGAAAAGAATATTGTATTTACGGAAAATAAAACCAAGGGGGAGGAGGTAGATGATGAAGAGGGAAGGTCCCAGGACTGAGCCCTGGGGCACACCAGAGGAGACGGGGGAGGGTTGAGAATGGAAGGATTTGAGTTGGATGAACTGAGTACGGCCATAGAGGTAAGAATGAAACCAGTCAAGGGGAGTGCCAGTGATACCGATGGAAGACAATCTGTTGAGGAGAATGGAGTGGGAAATTGTGTCAAAGGCCGCACTCAGGTCAAGGAGAATGAGAATAGAAAGCAAACCAGAATCAGCTGCAATGAGGAGGTCGTTAGTGATTTTCAAAAGGGCAGTTTCGGTGCTATGGTGGGGGCAAAAACCCGATTGAAAATCTTCATACAGGCTATTGTGGGATAAATGGGAGTGGAGTTGAGAAGCAACAACCTTTTCGAGAATTTTGGAAATGAATGGAAGGTTAGAGATGGGACGGAGGTTATTGAAATCATTGGGATCTGAACCGGGTTTTTTGAGGATTGGGGAGACAGCAGCAGTTTTAAAGGATAAGGGAAATGAACCAGTGGTGAGTGAGGAGTGGATGATAGCAGTGATGAGAGGGAGCAGTGAGGGGAGACAGGATATGACCAAGGCTGTAGGAAGGGGATCTAGAAGACAAGTGGATGGCTTGGATTTATAGATGAGGTCGGAGATGGCAAAGTGGTCAGGAAGTTGAAAAAGGGAGAGTGAAGAACTATAGGAGGGAGGTGCCGAGGAGGAGGGAGAAGAGGGAATGGGACACAGTTTCTGGTGGATCTTTTCAATTTTCGCATTAAAAACAAAAGGAGGGAGTTGCAGGTGTCCACCGAGTACAAATGGGGGGGTAGGGAGTCCAGGGGTTGAAAAATTCTGTTGAGGAGTGAAAAGAGTGTTTTGGAATTGCCATGGTTGGAACAGATGAGACCAGAGTAATAAGCAGATTTGGATTGTGCAATGGAGTCCTTGTACTGTGAAATATGAGTTTTGTACATGTTAAAGTGAATAGTGAGACCAGTCTTTTTATGGACACGCTCAAGTTGGCGGCCTTTAGCTTTCATGGAGCAAAGTTGAGGGGTAAACCAGGGGGCAGAGAGGGAGAATGAAACAGACCGGGTTTTAACAGGAGCGAGGGAGTTGAGAATGGAAGTTAGGGAATTGTTGTAGTGGTCAACCAGTTCATCAGGGGAGGAAGAATACTCAGGGTCAGGTAAAGTGGCAATAATGGAGGATAGGGTGTCTGGATTAATGTCCTTGTAATTCCGGAATGAGATAAGACGTGAAGGCTTGGTTGTGGAGAGGCGGAGTGTGACATTGAAAGAGATGAGGAAATGGTCGCTTATGGGGAGTTGATCAGCTGTGCAGCCGGAGGGTGAAAGGCCAGAGCAGCAGATAAGGTCCAGAGTGTGTCCTTTAATATGAGTAGGAAAATCAGTGAAGGTGTGAAAATCAAAACTCTCAAGGCAAGAGGAGAAGTCACGGGTGAGGGGGAGATTGGTATTGTCCATATGAATGTTGAACTCACCTAACAATATTACATTAGGTGAGAGAGTGGAAAGATGAGTGAGGAGAGCAGCAAAATCATTAAAAAACTCAGTGTGGGGCTTAGGTGGGCGATAAATAATAGCCAAGATGGTGGGAATGGAACCAGGCAGTTTACAAGCAAGACATTCAAATGCCTTGGATGCTGGAAAGGAGACAGGCAGGACTTTCCACTTCTCGCGGTAAATTATCACGAGACCTCCACCGCGACCGAAGCCACGGGGTTCGGAAAGGTAAACAAACCCAGGAGGAGTAGCATCGTTTAATTGGGAAAAGTCATTCGGATGCTGCCATGTCTCTGTCAGGCAGAGAAAGTCAAACTTACGGTCGACGAGGTAGTCCTGCACAAGGTGGCCCTTGCTCGTGAGTGAGTGGATGTTGAGAAGCCCAAAGTTAACGGTGGTGTTGTCGGACTTGACAGTAGCATTAGCTGAGCTAGCTAGGGTGGCTAGCGAGCTGTGGTCAACCCAGCGGGATGCAGTAGTTCGCCGAGGGCGACATGAGGAGGACCAAATGGACTGTATTACTTTAGAGTTGTCGATGTGGAAGTTCCAGCGAGAGCCACGATGGATGTAATTTCGGCGAGGCAGGCGAGCAATGTCCAGGTGCTGGCGCAGCACAGGCGGAGGCTCCGACAGGTGACAGCAGAGCTGGAGGAGCTTGAAAGCCGAGTACAGGAGCTGACCAGGCACGGAACGGTGGAACAATGATAGCGTAATCCAAACAAGTGCAGACCAAGTAAGTAGCTTGGAGGTCAACATTGTGGGTTTGTAAAGCCAGGTGAGCTACTAAAACATATTAAAAGCATTAATCTGGGGCGGCAGTGGCTCAGGAGGTAGAGCAGGTTGTCTAATAACCCGATGGTTGGCGGTTCGAATCCCGCTCTCCCCAGATATCCTGCCGTTGTGTCCCTGGGCAAGACAGTTCACCCGCATTGCCTCCAGTGCCCATAACACTGGGTATGAATGTGTATAAATGTTCGGTGGTGGCCGGAGAGGCCGTTGGCGCGGATTGGCAGCCACGTTTCCGTCAGCCTGCCCCAGGGCAGCTGTGGCTACAGTAGTAGCTTGCCACTACCATTGTCTGTCTGGAGTGAATGAATAATGTATCTACTTGTAAAGCGTCTTTGAGTGTCCATGATAAAGTGCTATATAAATCTGATGCATTATTATTATTATTATTATTATTATTAAAATTGACCGGTGAGTAGCAGCAGCCAAACGTGCCAGCGTACACTCAGACCGACCAGATCCACTATCCCTCCTCTGCACATCCAAACCATTTCAGCCTTGCCTCTCTTACTTTGTCTCCAAGCCGCTCAACGTGAGTTGTTCCTCTGACATACTCATTTCTAATCTTGTCCCTCCTAGTCACTCCCAATGAAAATTGTAGCATCTTCATCTCTGCCACCTCCAGCGCCATCTCCTGTCTTTTTGTCAGTGCCACTGTCTCCAAACCATACATTATAGTAGGTCTCACTACCATCTTGTAAATCTTCCTTTTCATGCTTGCTGCTACTCTTCTGTCACAAATCACCCCTGACACTCGTCTCCACCCACTCCACCCAGCCTGCACTCTCTTTTTCACCTGTCTTGTGCATTTTCCATTGCTTTGGATGGTTGACCCAAGGTATTTAAACTCATCTACTTTCACTACCGCTACTCCTTCCATCTTCACCGTTGCACTTGCCTCCCTCTCATTCACACTCATGTATTCTGTCTTGCTTCTACTGACTTTCATTCCGCTTCTCTCCAGAGCATACCTCCACCTGTCCAGTTTCTCTTTCACCTGCTCCCTACTCTCACTACAGATCACAATGTTGTCTGCAAACATTATGGTCCACGGAGACTCCTGCCTGACCTCGTCTGTCAGCCTGTCCATCACCATGGCAAACAAGAAGGGGCTCAGAGTCGATCCCTGGTGTAATCCCACCCCCACCTTGAATCCATCTGTCACTCCTACAGCGCACTTCGCCACCATCTCGCTGTCCTCATACATGTCCTGCACCACCCTCACATACTGTACTTCTCTGCCACTTCTGACTTTCTCAATACAGTACCACACTTCCTCTTTTGGCACCCTATCATATGCTTTCTCTCGATCTACAAAGACACAGTGCAACTCCTTCTGACCTTTTCTGTACTTCTCCATCAACACTCTTATGGCCCTTTTCCACTCGTACCTGTTTAGCCCGGTACAGCACAGTTCAGTTCAGTTCGGTCCGCTTGTGTTTCTATTACACTGGTGTACCGCTTGATGTGGGTGGGATTTGTTACAGGGAGGCAGCGCAACCTTCCCATGACGTAAAACAAGCGACCCAGCAAAACACAAGATGGCAGGATATGAGGCGACTGCGGTCTCTTGCTTTTTTTGCCATAGTAAAGGCAAAAAAGGAGAGCAGAAGGCTATAAGCGGCGAGACGACACACTCTGGAAAAGTACTGGAGTGTCTAGGAAGCCATATAGAGCAGTATAAAACAGAAGACATGAGGATGTGAACTACATCACATGTGAAGGTAAGCTAATGATTGTGAATGCTACTTTGCTTTAAGTCCACCATACTACATTGTAATGTCAGCAAGTTATCGCTATTAGGTACTAAAATATGTATGCTGTGTGTGTGTGTTTCAGATGGCTCTCTTGTGGCAAAATTATTGCTTCAAACCGTGGGTCTGGGCATTCAACACAGGCTCCCATTGATGAGATGTCACCCCAGCTTCACAAATGCGCAGTGGTTACAGAACTTCAGAATGTCTGTAGAAACGTTTAGCTTCCTGTGCAACAAACTGCTGTGATCTGTGTGAAAATCATGGAGCGACTGTTGAGACATCGTGGGATGTACCTGCTCCAGCTGGTGGTGTCGTGACAAAAAGTGAACAGCTGCCAAAACTTGATTGCCAGGTGCCATATTGTAGTTATGGGGTTATATTAGCCGTAAAATATCTATTTCAACAGGTAAACAGTACTGAGTTAGGTATAAGATATATTTAACAATTATGATGCATTTTAAGCCAAAACAAACTGGATCTAGGATTAAAAGCAATTAAAATAACGCAATCACAAGGTTACACAGAGAAATACATGGATTTTCTGGATATATGCATGCACTATACACGGACTAGACAAATTCCTAGTTTGTGTACTACATGAACAATGGCAATAAATCTGATTCTGATTCTGATTCTGACTGTTTAAACATACTATTTTCTGCATCAACAATGAACTATACGTGTGTTTAGTATAGCACTAGGAATTTTGACAATAAACATTTGTACCTTTTCTAGATGTGTCTCCACTTTTGTTTTATGTGTGAAGGTTACCACTAAGTGACATAAATTAAATACTAAAAGATTGGAAAACCTGTCTAAGAACAATCCAGCAGTTTGAGAAATCACTTTTGGTTTGGTGTAAGTCTGCCAACAGAATTATGAACCATAAAGCAGTTTGTGTTAAAATATTAAATCCCATTAAACCCTAACCCAGGGGTGTCCAATCATGTGCCATGGAGGGCCAAGACCCTGCAGGTTCTCTCTTCTACCCAGTCTCTTCGCCAGGTGTTCTCACTGATCAGCAGTCAGTAGAAGAAATTCATTGGAATCTGCTGTTGAAGACACTGGTTGGAGGTAAAACCTACAGGGTCTTTGCCCTCCATGGCACATGATTGGACACCCCTGCCCTAACCCATTATTAGAAAATACAGAGGCTAATATGGCCCAGAATTCCTCCATATACTGGTACTATCACAAAAGTGTGCAGTGTCTTCTGCACTGGCACATCCAACAATACAGTCTTCAGTAAATAAAATAATTGTTTTTGGTTACGTTTTCTTAAAAATGAGCCATTATTTTCAGTCACTGATAAATGGTTTGTACTGTTGACTCTTTTCCCACCGGTGTTTAACAGACAAAACTGAAAATCATGATGCAAACATATAAGTCACCAAATTGTTTATTACAATCAGCAGCAAATTCCAGATCATTTAGAATGTGCAAAATTCAAACTGTAAAAAAAAAAAAAATATATAGAATGGGTCACACACGCTGGCCACACTGCCTCACTGAGAAGCAACTGGATGTGCCGCTCAAGCTGGTCCCAGTTCAGCAGATCTTCAGCCTGCATCTCTGTAAATAATGATGCACGGTCCGGTTTGGGGTGGATTGTTTTCCTCTTGCCTAGACAAAAAGAGAGAAAAGGGTGGTGGTTAATTAATGCAAGTTTAAAACATATTTGGGAAATACACTTGTTGCTAAAAGCCAGTGGTGGACTGTGACAAAAAAGTACTTTGTTGTTGTATTTAACCACAATTTTCATGTAGCTGCGCTTCAGTAAAGTAGATTTTACAAGGGCTGGGTTACGTTTAAAATAATTTGTTTTTACTGTGGCCTCAGCAATCAGAATGAGTTGATACCTTCAGTTGAATGGAATCTAGTACTTCTAGCTGAGGGTGTGCATCCCCGAGTATGGAGTCGGGGATGCACACCCTCAAATGGGTCTCAAATACTTGTAATGTGTCTTGTTATTATAGTACTGCATGAGATTAGTGATGATAGACTATAAACTACACATAAAAACTAAATTATAATGGTGACTGAACAACTCCCCTTCCCCAAAGTGCAAGATACACTATTATGAATATAACTCACAAAGGATCACACAAGTGATCTGACAAAAAATAAATAAATAAACAAGCGGTTTATTTTACAGTGGCTAATATTGGATGTGCCATTCAAATTCTGTAATTAATATTCACACAATCAAATAAATCTCAGTTCAGTCCCTTTCATATTAAGTGGAAATTGTGCTACTTTAATTTTGGCACTTTACCTATACTTTAACTTAAAAAGCAAAGGATTTGAGTATTTTGTCCACCACTACTAAAAAAATAACGGGATGTGCAACTTACCAGTCATAACACATTCTGTGTACTGCTAAACGTAGCCAGTGTCACAGCAGATGCTGGCCAGATTCTAGAATGAAAATACACACAACTTAAGTGCATGCACAGCACGAAAGTGCAACATGTAAAAAAACACCTTTTTAACCAGGATTACCACTAGCTTATTTCATCAGATGTTGTCAACACAAGTGCAAAATAAAAACAGAGCACGGAGCAGGGAGTTAGCATTGACAGCTAACTAGCTAGCTCATTGTCTGCACACAAGAGACAACATTGTTGTCTGTTTAAAGTGAACTTTCCACTGCTGGGATAAATAACGTAAAAGATGCATAATATCACATCATATCACATCACTCACCATCCTCTATATCCTATTATCATGGCTTTCAACTGCTGAAGTTGGGTGCTCCCGCGGCCGTAAATTCATTTCAGGTGGCTTCGTCTAGTTCCCTCTGGATTCATCAGCCGAAAGGCACAGAAAACTCTGCTGGACCGCGGTGTTGATTTCTGTGGGTCTGATTTCTGTGAAGCCATTCTATTGTTGTTGTTTATACTGACGCTTGCTTGCTGGCTCACAAACGAATCTTTGAAAATGGCGGCTGGAGATTCTGTAATTCATCCTTAAAACGTCACTCTCATGACATTATGCCTGGACCAATCAGTGGCCTGCAGTCTTTTGACATCACATTTGAGATCAGTACAGCACGCTTGGAACCAGTCTGGAGCAGGTCCGAAAAATCAGGACCGAAACCGTTACAGTTCCTAATGGAAAAGCCTACAAAGCATACCGAACGGAACAGGGCCAAACAGGTACTAGTGGAAAAGCCCCTTGAGAGCTAACACCACTTCCGGCGCCACACGAGTAGGCTGCCTTTTTGCAACAGCGGATCAATTTCTTCCTATTTCTATTTACTATCTGGCTTCTCTTGCTAATCTTTCTGATCTGGCGCCACCTTATCCATCACGGACGGACACGGATCGCCCAAATGTCTCCTGAGCCGGCAGACGAAGCCACTGTTTTTAGCAGGATACGTTACAGCAGAGACCAGCTGTTAGCACTTAACCTGATCAAGATGCTAGCGCAAGACTTCGACATACCGGGTGAAATAAGACAGAAACAACATGGATGCCGTGCTGGAGCAAGACGGCGGCGAGAAATATAAGGTACAAACCCGTCCTTCCATCCGTTATTATGGGGAATGTACGATCGCTACTCAATAAGACTGACGAGCTAGCGGATATCTCCCGCTACGAGAGCGTCTTCAGAGAGATTAGCATAATGTTGTTTACTGAGATGTGGCTAACAGAACTAGCAACAGATGCTAATATCGAACTGGAGGGTTTCCACGCAATGCAGGCAGACTGGACACCAGACAGTGGGAAGGCAAGGGGCGGAGGAGTGATAATGTATGTCAATAACAGCTGGTGTAGACCGAGACGCATCACGGTTAAAGAACAACACTGCAACAAAGACATGGAGTTGCTAGCTGTTAGCATGCGGCCTACCTATCTCCCGAGGGAATACTCACACGTGATCTGCATTGTTATTTATGCAAATCCGACGGCGAACGCAGGGACAGCGCGTGACGCCATTCACTCAGTAACTGGCAGGCTGCTGACAGAACACCCAGATGCTCTTCTCCTCATCTCAGGTGATTTCAACCATATTTCACTGTCCCCCATTCTACCCATGTTCACCCAGTATGTCACATGCCACACTAGAGACAATAAAACACTGGACTTATTCTATGCAAACACGAAGGAGGCATACACCTCATCACCACTCCCCCCACTCGGGAGATCGGATCACAACTTGGTTCATCTCCTGCCGGTGTACAAACCCCTAGTACACAGACAACCTCCGGATATGCGCACAGTGAAGTTATGGTCTGAGGAGGCAATGGACGGTCTAAAGGACTGTTTTGAAACCACTGCCTGGGAGCAGCTCTGCGATCCACATGGTGAGGACATCGACGGCCTCACTCACACCATCATGGACTACATCAACTTCTGTGTGGACAACACCGTACCCACCAAGACCATACGGTGTTGCTCGAACAACAAACCCTGGATCAACCCTGAGATTAAAACACTTCTGAGAGAGAAGAAGAGGATCTTCAGGTCAGGGAACAGGGAGATGCTGAAGTCCGTACAGAAGGAGTTAAGGAGGAAGATCAGAGAAGGCAAGGACAGCTTCAGGAAGAAGATGGAGGACAAGCTGCAACAGAGCAACATTGGCGGGGTCTGGAGAAACCTTAAAACCATCTCTGGGCTCCAGAATACCTCCTCCCAGGCCACGGGGGGCAGGGAGTTGGTGAACAATCTGAACCTGTTTTTTAATAGGTTTGACCAACCGCCCTCCCCCCGACTGCACACCAACCACTGCTGCCTCTAAAGTCATCGAGACCTGCTGTCCACACCCCACTCCACCAACACCCCCCCACTTCCAGCACACAGAACTCAGAACTCAGAACTCAGAAAAGGATTTATTGCCAAGTACATTAACAGTAAACAACTGATAACATACGAGGGATTTGACTTGACACTGAAAACGACCTGCATTTCCGGTGACGCGGCAGCGTCGATAACGCGCCTGTCATCAGAGGGGAATAGGAAGCATAGGGAAGAAAAGGATAACACAATAGGAGAGAGCAAAAAAGCATTGATTGTCAGAATACCGGTCATAAATGATCAATATTATGATTACAAGAAAAAAAGCCCTCAATGCACAATTAGCAGACAATAGAATGTACACAAAGACACAAAGGGAGCAGTGAGTGAATGATCTTCTCATCAGTTTATTGAGTCAGTGTGGGTGTAGTGTTGAGTGGAGGTGTTTATATCAGTTAAGAACAACAAAGTCTCTTCAGCAGGAGATGTTTTGTCTAGCGGCTGGCACTTTGTCCTTGAGCCAGGCAGCTGGCTGTCCATAAGAGTCAATGCAGCTCAAATGTTTTGGAAACAAAAAACTGCAGATAATCTGGAGGACTTGGGTGAGGGCAGGTCAGATTAGTCGAATAGTACTGTTCCCAGAGAAAAAGACTTTATATTCTCTTACAGATTCAGTACTTTAATCCTTCAGTGCTGGACGTTGAATTCTTCATGGGCGGCTCTCAGCGTGATCATGATGTAAGCCATTTTCCTAGACAGTTCTCCATTAGCCGCTGTCAGAGTCCTCCCCAGTTGTTCAATTTGATGGTTAAGCCTCGCCTGGCCAGCATTTTGATAGGCTACGTCCATCTTCATCAATTTACGGTACACCAGGACAATCCCAGATCCAATCAGAAGGATCCCAATGACCATTGCTACGAAGATGTATAAATCTTCGACATCTTCGATAGAGAGATCAGACAGGCACAAGAGTTTCCAATTACTTGTGTCCCTCAAATAGCCCGCAGCCGCAGTTCCTGCAGGGCAAACTACCTCCCCCGGGGCACTTTTCCTCGTTGAAAAAATAGAGTCAATTGCGTTCAAAGCCCAGCTTATTAAATCCATAATTTCGTTCGATAATCAGCAGTAGAGACACGCAGACAGACGATAGCAAGCTGGGATCCAGTCAGTTAGGGGAGGAAGGAGATAAAAAAGTCAGAGCTGGAGAGAAGGAAAAAAGCGTCTGCTCTCTTTGGAAGGCGGAAGTGAAAACAACCCCCCAACCTGACCCTCACTAAGACCCAGGTGAGGACGGAGCTGAGGAAGATCAAGGCGAGGAAGGCCTCGGGACCGGACGGCATCAGCGCGAAGCTCCTCAAGTCCTGCGCAGACCAGCCGTGTGGGATTGTGGAGCACATCTTCAACCTGAGCCTGAAGCTGGGGAGGGTACCACAGTTGTGGAAAACATCTTGTGTGGTACCCGTACCAAAGACTTCCCACCCCAAAGACCTGAACAGCTACAGACCAGTGGCCCTGACGTCTCACATGATGAAGACCCTGGAGAGACTGCTTCTTGCTCACCTCCACCCCCTGGTGGGACCAGCGATGGATCCACTCCAGTTCGCCTACCAGCATGGCATTGGGGTGGAGGATGCAGTGATCTTCCTCCTTCACCGTTCCCTGTCCCACCTGGAGAAGCCCGGGAACGCGGTGAAGATCATGTTCTTTGACTTCTCCAGTGCTTTCAACACCATCCAACCGATGATCCTGAAGGACAAGCTGCTGTGCGCAGGGGTGAACCAGCACCTGTCATCATGGATCCTGGACTACCTCACTAAACGGCCACAGTTTGTGAGAATCCGGGATTGTGTGTCCGACACGATCATCCGTAGCATGGGGGCCCCCCCAGGGAACAGTTTTGGCTCCCTTCCTGTTCACCCTTTATACTGCGGACTTCTCACACAACACAACACACTGTCATCTACAGAGGTTCTCTGACGACTCTGCGATCGTCGGCCTCATCTCCAACGGAGATGAAGCTGAGTACAGAGGACTTATCCAGGGCTTCGTGGACTGGTGCCATTGGAACTGCCTCCAGATCAACGCGAGGAAAACTAAGGAGCTGGTGGTGGACTGCCGCAGGCAAGGACAACCCCTCGCAGCACCAGTAAACATGCAGGGAACAGACATTGAGATGGTGACATCCTACAAATACCTGGGTGTTCATCTGAACAATAAACTAGACTGGTCACACAATACCGACACACTCTACAAGAAGGGACAGCGCAGGCTGTTCCTACTGAGGAGGCTCAGGTCTTTTGGTGTACAAGGGGTGCTCTTGAAGACATTCTACGACACGGTGGTTGCATCAGCCATCACTTTTGGAGTGGTCTGCTGGGGCAGCGACGTTACAGCAGCCGATAGGAAGAGACTGAACAAACTAATCAAGAACGCTAGCTCTGTCCTGGGGCAACACCTTGACCCAGTGGAGGAGATGGGAGAGAGAAGGATGGTGGCTAAACTGTCATCTCTGCTGGAGTCCGAGTCCCACCCCATGCAGGACATACTGAACGCACTGAGGAGCTCATTTAGCAGTAGACTACATCATCCTAGGTGCGCAACCGAGAGGTTTCGCAGGTCCTTCCTACCTACGGCTGTCAGACTGTATAACCTAAGCAGGGCTGCTCGCAGAGATAGCAAAAAACGTGACGACCTAATAGTATTGAATGCAAAAGATACAAATGGTCCCCTCCAGTATACAACTAGGACAATATCAGTCGCTATGGAGGGTGACAATATGTATGGATACATATTCATACCATGTAGGGTAACTAAATAGACGGTTATGCTGTTTATTCCATCTAGCTACAATGCTCCGCACTGTGTATATATATTTATATATTTATGTGTACATATGTATACTCACTGCTCTTATTTTCTTATCTTCTAAATTATTTCTCTGAGTGTTGCTATCACCTTGTAGTCTCCCATCTCTTTCTCCTTCTGCATAAAATGTACAGTTTCATCCGGAAAGTATTCACGGCGCTTCACTTTTTCCGCATTTTATTATGTTACAGTCTTATTCTAAAATGGAATAAATTCCTTTTTTTTCCTCAAAATTCTACACACAATACCCCATAATGACAACGTGAAAAAGCTTTTTTGAGATTTTTGCAAATTTATTAAAAATAAACTAAGAAATCACATGTACATAAGTATTCACAGCCTTTCTTCAATACTTTGTTGATGCACCTTTGGCAGCAATTACAGCCTCAAGCCTTTTTGAATATGATGCCACAAGCTTGGCACACCTGTCTTTGGGCAGTTTGGCTCATTCCTCTTTGTAGCACCTCTCAAGCTCCATCAGGTTGGATGGGAAGCGTTGGTGCACAGCCATTTTCAGATGTCTCCAGAGATGTTCAATTTGATTCAAGTTTGAGCTCTGGCTGGGCCACTCAAGGACATTCACAGAGTTGTCCTGAAGCCACTCCTCTGATATCTTGGATGTGTACTTAGGGTTGTTGTCCTGCTGAAAGATGAACCGTTGCCCCAGTCTGAGGTCAACGGCGCTCTGGAGCAGGTTTTCATCCAGGATGTCATGGTACATTGCTGCATTCATCCTTCCCTCTATCCTGACGAGTCTCCCAGTTCCTTCCGCTGAAAAACATCCCCACAGCATGATGCTGCCACCACCATTGGCATGGTTATGAGCAGTGCCTGGTTTCCTCCAAATATGACGCCTAGCATTCATGCCAAGGAGTTCAATCTTTGTCTCATCAGACCAGAGAATTTTGTTTTTCATGGTCTGAGAGTCCTTCAGGCACCTTTTGGCAAACTCCAGATGGGCTGCCATGTGCCTTTTACTAAGGAGTGGCTTCCATCTGGCCACTCTACCATACAGGCCTGATTGGTGGATTGCTGCAGTGATAGTTGTCCTTCTGGAAGGTTCTCCTCTCTCCACAGAGGAACACTGGAGCTCTGACAGAGTGACCATCAGGTTCTTGGTCACCTCCCTGGTTAAGGTCCTTCTCCCCCAATCACTCAGTTTAGATGGCCAGCCAGCCAGCTCTAGGAAGAGTCCTGGTGTTTCCAAACTTCTTCCATTTACGGATGATGGAGGCCACTGTGCTCACTGGGACCTTCAAAGCAGCAGAAATTTTTCTGTACCCTTCCCCAGATTTGTGCCTCGAGACAATATTGTCTCGGAGGTGTACAGACAATTCCTTTGACTTCATGCTTGGTTTGTGCTCTGACATGCACTGTCAACTGTGGGACCTTATATAGACAGGTGTGTGCCTTTCCAAATCATGTCCAATCAACTGAATTTACCACAGGTGGTCTCCAGTTAAGCAGTAGAAACATCTCAAGGATGATCAGTGCAAACGGGATGCACCTGAGCTCAATTTTGAGGTTCATGGCAAAGGCTGTGAATACTTATGTGCATGTGATTTTTTAATTTTTTTATTTTTAATAAATTTGCAAAAATCTCAAAAAAAAAATTTTTTCATGTTGTCATTATGGGGTATTGTGTGTAGAATTTTGAAGAAAAAAAATGAATTTAATCCATTTTGGAATATGGTTGTAACATAACAAAATGTGAAAAAAGTGAAGCGCTGTGAATACTTTCCGGATGCACTGTAGTCCACCTGTGTGCACCTTCCTCCACTCTTGTAAGTCAACCTATGTTCTTCTCTCTTCTTAAAGTATGTGTTCACCACAGCCATTTCCCTCCTTTTAGCAAAATCCACAACCAACTGTCCTTCCACATTTCTCTTCTTAAGACCATACCTACCCAGAATCTCCTCATCACCTCTGTTCCCTTCACCTACACGTCCATTAAAGTCCGCTCCAATCACCACTCTCTCCCCCCTGGGAGCACTCCCTACCACTTCATCCAACTTACTCCAGAATTCCTCTTCCTCTTCTACCGTCTAAAAGACGTAACAAACTAATAGTTGTTTTTTTTGTTTTGTTTTTTTTTTTTTTTTGAATGCAAAAGATGCAATAGACTTACACAATGGTCCTCTCCGGCATACAACTAGGAACATACCGGTCGCTATGGAGGGTGAGAATATGTATGGGCACATAATCATACCATGTAGGATAACTAAATAGACGGTTATGCTGTTTCATCCCACCTAGCAACAATGCTCTGCACTGTGTGTGTTTATATATTTACATATTTATTCCATCTAGCTACAATGCTCTGCACTGGGTGTGTTTATATTTATATATCTATATATTTATTCCATCTAGCTACAATGCTCCGCACTGTGTTTTTATATATCTACATATTATTCCATCTAGCTACATTGCTCCGCACTGTGTGTGTTTATATACTTGCATATTTATTCTACCTAGCTGCAATGCTCCATACTGTGGGTGTTTATATATTTACATATTTATTCCATCTAGCTACAATGCTCTGCACTGTGTGTTCATATATTCATATATTTATTCCATCCAGCTACAATGCTCTGCACTGTGTGTCTGTGTGTGTGTGTGTGTGTGTGTATATATATATATTTTATAGTAATATGTACATATGTATATTAGCTGCTCTTGCTTGCTTGTTTTTTCTTGCCTTCTGATTGTTGCTCTGAGTGTTTCTATCCCTGTGCTGTTGCAATCCTGGAATTTCCCCGTTGTGGGACTAATAAAGGCTTATCTTATCTTATCTTATCTTACCTGACATCCAACTTGTGAGGCATATGCATTGACAACATTCAACATCACACCTTTGACTTTTAGCTTCAAACTCATGATTCTGTCTGACTCCTTCTTTACCTCCTGAAGACTCTTCACATACTCTTCCTTCAAGATTACTCCTACTCCATTTCTGTTCCTAGCTACACCATGGTAGAACAGTTTAAATCTCCCTCCAATGCTCCTAGCCTTGCTTCTTTTCCATCTGGTTTCTTGAACACACAGTATATCTACCTTTCTTTTCTCCATCATATCAGCCAACTCTCTGCTTTTACCAGTCATAGTCCCTACATTTAATGCCCCTACTCTCACCTCCACATGTCTTCTTTCCTTTTCTCTCTCTCTCCCCCTCCTGACACACCTTCCCTCTCTCCTCCTTCTCAATCTTCGACCAACGGCAGCCCAATTTCCACCGGCACCCTGCCAGTTAAAAGCACCTGTGACAGTCGTTGTTAACTCGGGCCTCGACCAATCCGGTATGAAAGTGTCATTTGTCATGATCCACATATCTGATTTGGCAAAGGTTTTACACCAGATGCCCTTCCTGACACAACCCTCCCCATTTACCCAGGCTTGGGACCGGCACTAGGAGTACACTGGCTTGCACACCCCCTGTGGCTGGGTTACTTGGGTATTGTGGGAAGCTGCTCAGTATGTTTCCACTCAGACAGAATGGTCATGGGGGGTTTGTGTGTTGATGTGGGGGTTGGTGTGTTGATGCAAACAGTGACAAAGAGAATAGGAATTGCAAAGTTTTTCATGTTACTGCAGCACCACTGGTGACTGAGCAGGTTGTATGGTATAAAAGGAGAGGTGCCTGCAACCTGTCACTTTTTTCTGATGCTTGTGATTCTGGAGAATATGAGAGAGAGAAATTAATAAAGCCTGCTTTGTTCTGGACCGCTCTGCCTGATTATTCCTCTCTCCACACTGGTGACCCTTGACGCACAATGGAATTCGAGGCAAGCACCCCGGAGACGAACCAGACTGGAGGTGCCGGCAACGCAGGCGCCGTTTCAGTCAAACTCCCAGACTTTTGGCTACACGACCCGAAGTCTTGGTTCCTCCACACCGAGGCCCAGTTCGCACTCCGGGGAATAACGACAGATGACACCACATACTACTACATGGTTACAGCACTGGACGCACGCACAACTCAGCAGGTCGCGAGCCTGCTCCAATGGCCCCCAGCCCACGGCAAATATGAGACTCTCAAAACCGCGCTGACCCAGCGCTATACACTCTCAGACTGCGAGAGAGCGGAAAGTCCTGACGCGCTTCGAGTTGGGAGACGGGTCGGCGGTCGTTAATGGAGAAGATGTTGGCACTGATGGGCACAGATGACGGGCATTTCCTCTTTGCCCACCTTTTCCTCCGGAACCTCCCAACGGCGGCCAGGGCGGTCCTTGTCAATTCACCGCTGCCGGCCGCGCGCAACTACCGGGCGCCAGCGCAAGAGGCAGATCGGATTATCCTCACCACCAGAGCCCTCGCAGTGAACACAGCAGCGTCGGAACCCAGCGAGACGTCCAGCAGGGGCGAGGAGCCAACAACGGTGGCTGCAGCGGAAGCCAAGAAGCACCAGAGAGACACACTCTGCTTCTACCACCGCCATTTTGGAGAGGACGCATGCCAATGCGTGCCACCGTGCCAATTCAAGCGCTTGGGAAACGCCAGGGCCGGCAGTCGGTAGCAGTTGCAACCGCTGGTGAAGCGAGCAAGCTGCTCTATGTGACAGACTCACGCTCGGGGAGACGGTTCCTCGTGGACTCCAGCTCCCAAAAGAGTCTCATCCTGCCGTCCTACGTAGACCGGCTGGCGGGAAGTAGCGGTCCCAAGCTGATGGCCACAAACAGCTCAGACATTAAGACTTTTGGTGAGAGGACATTGACTGTATCCTTGCACAGCCATACATACCAATGGACATTTGTCATAGTGGCATGCAGCTTCCCCATTTTGGGTGCTGATTTTTTTGTGTGCACACGGTCTACTAGTCGATGGGGCTAACATACGCCTGATTAACGCAATGTCTTTTGATTCTCTGCCCTGTACAGCTAGAGGATCCGGGTCCACAACGCTAGCCAACGTCACAGCTCCAGGGGGTAAGTTCCACACACTGGCTAAAGGGCGCACCTTCACTGCGTTCGTGGACCACAACCCGCTAACGTACGAATGGCCAAGTTTACGACCGACATTCAGCATGTGGCCGGTAAACTCAGCGTTGTGGCGGACTGCCTGTCGCGCGCATTAGTGGCCCCAGTCCACGTGGGGATAGATTGCACTGCCATGGCCGCTGAGCAGATCGGCGATACGGACGTTTGCGCGCTCCAGTCTGGACCAACAGGGTTAAGGCTGGAGAGCAGAGTTCTGCAAGACAGCCCCCCCTCCCAATCTGTGACATCTCCACGGGCCACCCGCACCCGGTGGTCTCATGCACTTGGCGCTGCCACGTTTTTGAGTCGGTTCACTCCCTGGCGCACCCAGGAGTGCGCGCGTCAGTCAAAATGGTGGGAGCAAAGTTCGTCTGGCCGAGCCTGCGCAAACAGGTGAAACAGTGGCCTGCAGCCTGCGTAGCGTGCCAACGAGCCAAAGTGCACAGGCACACAAAGTCCCCCTTGGAGCCTTTCCATATCCCGACTAAGAGGTTCGACCACATTCACGTGGACCTCGTGGGCCCCCTCCCGCCATCGCAGGGGTTCACGCACCTCCTGACAGTGGTGGACCGCACCACGCGCTGGCCCGAAGCAGTCCTGCTAGCTTCCACCGCGTCCACAGAAGTTGCACGTGCTTTTTTGACGACATGGGTGGCACGTTTCGGCGCTCCTTCGGATATCACGTCCGATTGGGGCCTGCAGTTTGTTTCCGACCTCTGGTCCACCATGGCCTGGAGCCTGGGCATCACAATTCATCGCATGGCCGCGTACAATCCCCAGGCCAATGGGTTATGCGAGCGTTTCCATAGGTCGCTTAAAGCAGCACTCAGGTCTTCGCTTACAGATGCAAATTGGGTGGACCGGTTGCTGTGGGTTCTATTAGGGTTGCGTTCAGCACTGAAGGAGGATTTGGTGGCCTCCCCAGCAGAGCTGTTTTTTTTCCCAGCCACTGCGGCTCCCAGGGGAATTTTTACCGGACAGCCCTGCGCCGAACATCAATCCATCCCCACTTTCACCGCATAGCGCAGTGGCAGGGACGGTACCCGGTCCGGTCCACCACTGTTTTCCACGCGCTTTTGTGCCAAAGGCCTTGAAGGACACGGCGTTCGTATTTGTCAGGCACGATGCCCACCGGACCCCCTTGCGCCCACCCTATGATGGCCCATTCAGAGTGCTGGAACCCGGGGAGAAACATTTTGTGTTAGACTTGGGGGGACGCAGGGAAACAGTTTGTATAGACAGGCTTAAGCCCGCTTTCGTTTTAGGAGACGAGCAGGTGGTGTTGGCCCGGGCTCCTTGGCGCGGACGACCCCCACTGAGAACTCCCCAGGTACATGACTCGTCAGATCAGTCACAATGGCATGCTAAAGATGTCCCCCCCCCAATGTCCTCCCACAGATGGACGCACCCCCAGGAGCCCCCCACCGGCACAGCAGCACCTCGGAGCTGCAGCTCCCCATTACAGCCGCTATGAAGCTACGGACGTAGGCTGAAGACCAAAGGACATGAGAGTTAAGGCTCAGTCTGAGTTTCTCGGGGGGGGGGGGCGGTGTGGGAAGCCACTCAGTATGTTTCCACTCAGACGGAATGGTCATGGGGGGTTTGTGTGTTGATGCGGGGGTTGGTGTGTTGATGCAAACAGTGACAAAGAGAATGGGAATTGCAAAGTCTTTCATGTTACTGCAGCACCGCAGGTGACTGAGCAGGTTGTATGGTATAAAAGGAGAGGTGCCTGTGACCTGTCACTTTTTTCTGATGCTTGTGATTCTGGAGAATATGAGAGAGAGAAATTAATAAAGCCTGCTTTGTTCTGGATCGCTTTGCCTGATTATTCCTCTCTCCACAGTATAATCTATATAAAGTATAGTTCTCAGGACACATTTCTTTCCAGAGTTTAATGTAGACTTCCCAAATCATCAGAAACAAGTAATTAAAATTTAAATTACGCTTTCAGTGTTGTAAAATAGTTACTGTTTTCCTCCCATTCAATGAACAATATTGTGGCATTTTGCAGGTTTAATTTATAAATTAATTTATTGATAAGAAATTTTTGGAACTTCATTAGGTAGCCTGAAAACATGCAGTCTTGAGTGACAGGGCAGCAGCGTGGTCCAGTGGTTAGCACTGTTGCCTAACAGCTAGAAGGTTCCATGTTCAAATCCTCAGGCTGGCAGGGGTAGCAACCTTTCTGTGTGGAGTTTGTATGTTCTCCCTGTGCTGTGTGGGTATATTCCGGGAGCTTCAGTTTCCTCCCACAATCCAAAGACATGCATGTTAGGTTAACTGGTAATTCTAAATTATCCCTAGATTCTGTCTCCTATAGGCCCTTAGAATAGAGGGGTAGTACTAGTGAGGTGCTTTGAGTGATCTTGAGACTAGAAAAGTACTATATAAGTACAGGTCCTTATTCCTGACATTCAAAGCAATATCAAGATTCCAATTAAGATGACTTAAGAACAGGAGTTTTTTCAATCCAGTAATTGGCAAATTTTTTTTAATGAAGACTGTTTTTTTTTAAGGCTTGAGTATCCTTTTTGTCTATCCATTATGTGTAATCCCCAGCTGGTTATACTATGATAAAAATGCTCTGTGATTGACTTATCTCAGCGATGCTTTCTAGCAATTTGGAATTGCATTCACTGGCACAAGGAGCAGCATATTGTACAATTACAGGTCAGAACATACTGACACACTTAATGCTCTTACTGGCTCAAACCTGGAGAGCTTAATTTAGTTGGGGATGTTGTGTTTACGGTTTGATTGTGTTTGCCCCAAACCAAATTGTTGTTGCCAAGCACCGCCATCCAAAACTGCTTCGAAGCCGAGATTGTCATCAGGCAACATTAGTGGGGAAAAAAAGAGTTATGTAAGAGATGCAGTTACTACTGTTTTTAAATTACGAGTTGTCAAGGGTACTTGATTTTGCAAGAATATATAACTACAGTATCCCATTTCCTTCAGCTAAATGTATTCTAAAAACTTGTGCGCCATCTTTTTATATTTCGATATATTTTTAAAGAAATTATGAGGATGTTTTTATGTTTATTGAGCAAAAATACAAGGGAGGAATACTCCTTGTTATTACTTTGGCTGTTTGGCATTCGGTGGAGTCTGGGGGAGGCAGACATGGACGTGGAGGGGGGCAGTCGGGGGCGTTGTTGGGTGCTGGTGGGTCGGAGGGTGGGCAATCCCGGGGTGGGCGGAGGGAGCGTGGAGTGATCATTGGGCTTGCTCGGGGGGGCATCATTTTGTGGGTGGAGCCCATTTGAGCTCACGAAGGCAATTGGCAGGTTGCTTGGGGAGGTTTTGAATTTAGAGAGTTTAGATATTTAAGTGCAACTGGATTAATTAAAAAAAATATATTTTTTTTCCTGCCATTCTCTTGTCCACACTCCAACCCGGTAGGTGGCGGTAATGCACCTATAAGCTGGTTGTCAACTGCCAATCAAATCTAAAAGGAGAAGAAGAAACAAAATTATTTCACAAAAACTACCAGGGTCAAAATTAAGAGCCTCCTGAAAAATTAACCTTTTTATTGTGCAATAGCGCAAACCACTGCCGTGCAATGACGTGCTTTAATGTTGTAATGCTCGAAGCTTGTAAAATCAAGTTGAAACTGAGGTTTATCTTCCAATTTACGCACAGGATAATTACTTCAGTAAGGGTTTGAGCTGCTACTTGAGAAAGCATCATGCCAGAAACAAATCAGTTTAGGCTTATAAAGCATATAAAGTTATATTCATCCAAGGCTGTTTAGTGTTTTTTAATACACAGCAGCTATTAATCTCGGACCTCACTGCACTGGGTTAATTTCTACGCATTCATGCTCACAGCTAATTGAATACAGCCATCTTTTACATTCATGCAGAAGTGGGTATATTACTTTAAGTCATAATTAATGTAAACCCAAGAATGCAGTGCATGCACTTTGATTGATGCACATTTACTCATGCAACCGTACACAAAAACACCAAACACATCAGTTATTTAGCATTTATTTCTTTCATTTCTGTGCTGCATACTGGGTTTCTATCAAATGTTGAGATGTGTGGGAAGAATACTGGTTGTCCAGTCACTTTTGAAGATGGGATCAAACCATCAACTACAACCCCCCCCAATTAGCTATATTTGTGTCAGAGCAGTAACCATGGTAACCCGTCGCAGAGCCGTGGCATCATCATTAATGCACTTCATTCTTTTCATCAACTTTTCTCACTTTGGTCTGAGAGGATTAACAGTTTATTATGCATTTTCTTCCAGGAATTGTTATGCACATATTCTTAATTCATTCATTCATTCATTTTCATCTTCTTCTGCTTAATCCGTTTCGGGTCGCGGGGGTGCTGGAGCTTATCCCAGCATCTATGGGCGAGAGGCAGGGTACACCCTGGACAGATCGCCAGTCCATCGCAGGGCCATCACAGAGAGGCAGACAACCATTCACTCTCACAGTCATACCTAAGGATAATTTAGAATCCCGAGTTTTGGTGCCAATTAACCTAACTTGCATGTTTTTGGCATGTGGGAGGAAACCGGAGAAATCCCGGAGTAAACCCACGCAGACACGGGGAGAACATGCAAACTCCACACAGATCACTGTTGGTCGGGGGCTGGGATCGAACCCAGGATCCCCCGTCCAAGGGTGAGTTGCTGTGCTGCCGCAGTGCTAACCACTGCGCCAGCGTGCCGCCCTATTCTTTATTCATATTAATATTATTGAATGGAAACACAGTAATAATCTTGTTACAGGAAATGGCATTGCTGCTTCCACCTTATTTAACAAGGTAGCTTATTACTACTACATTATGACTGTTTATCATTTCAAGCATTGAACTTAAGGGGTCAGCAACACTCTTTGCTAAACACTCAGATGGCACAGTGTTAAAATGTATGCGCACAAACACAAAACAAATACTGTGACTGTTGGAGGATGGTCAGAGGAAAAGTATGCTGCACTGTGATCTCACTACCCACACATGCTGGTCCTGTAGTGGAAAGCAACTTTCTTGTGTTCTCTGTGTACGTAAGTGTGTTTATGCAACTGTGTGTGAAAGAGGACCTGAAAGAGAGCGAGCGTGCCAGACACAGAGGCTCTAGTGTTTCCAGGTCAAGCAGCAGATTTCTCCATGATAATCAGCTGGATTGTATTGCATGCACAACATCTGTCTCCACACACACAAACATGACCATTATGCAGTCATTACTGTCAGGTTGATGCTCTACAGGCCTCTATAACATGCCCTTTTCTTCTTATCCATCCCCTTCCTTCACTGTTTCTCTCTTTGTCTTGTTCCGACTGCCCCTCTCTCCTTTCCTCGCCTCTCATCTTTCTTCCTCCATTTAGACGGTTTCGATGTTGGAGCAGCGGCTGACGGTGACGGAGGACAAGCTCAAGGAGTGCTTGGAGAACCAAATAGAGATTGGTATGCATCTCCAGAGAAGAGAGGAGGCTTGAAAACTAGTGGCACCAAAGAAAGGTGAAGTTGTGGTGAAGCGTGGTGAATATGGATGCATCAGCACTGTAGTCAGAATCACACACTGTCGCTGTTGGATCAGTTTTAAAGCAAGAGCTGAAACTTAGCTGCACACTGAGCCTTACTGCTGATGGTACTGTATTGGGTTATTTTACAAAGATATCAGAAGTGAAGGAGTTGAATATTAGATGTGTTCCTCTACAGCAGTGCTGAGCAGGCAGTCTTTTTTCTGATGACAAAGGAGCTGCTGTGACTAGAGTCACTGTGTGCACATTTGTGTTTGTTTTATATGTGTATGTGTTGTGTTTGAGTACATGACTGTCTATACAAAACTGTTGACACTTCAGTATTTTTTTTATCTCAATTGTCTCACACGGAAGAGCACCAGTCAAATGTACATTTCACAGAATAGTGAAAACATGTTTACATAAAAGCAAACAATTATTTGGCACAGTAAATTAACCATTTTTTAAATATCAGCTTGTATTTGTGTATTCACTAGTTTTCCCATCTATTTGTTCATGTTCACTATTAACTTATATTCACTTATAACTTGTACACAAATCTGTTTCCTTTAGGTTTTACAATAAATATTAAGCTTCAATTATAAAGTTCTCCGTCTCCTTCTATAACAGAATAGAATAGGCTTTGTCATTGTACTGTTGTAAAGTACAGTGAAATTGTGAACGGTCCAACGGTCCAAAGCCTGAAACCAGCTAAACACCACAAGATAATCTAGCCAATTTTGGCCCTGATTCTCCTCTTCTGACAATTTTAGGGAAAGACTTATCATCTTGGTGGTCCTCAGATTAATACATTTAACAGAAAAACAACAGCTGAGTGAGTGTTTCCCATTAGCACACAGTACACATGTGCATGCAAATGGACACAAGTTCAAAGGAGATGATTGAGGACACAGACATGAATAGATTATGTATGTGGACAGGATACTTTGTCACAGCAGTGAGGTTTGACCACTGCCCACCAAGCCTCCAGTATTGATCTGCCAGAACCAATCGGAGGCTGCACCAGCCGATGCTCGTAGAGTGCACTTCCTCCTGTCTTCGCACTTCTCCTGAACGTTACAGTCTATAGTGGAAAGCACACACACTCCTTGTTCATTCATTCATTTCCCTAAAAAATAAATGCCTTATCTATAGGCTATACAACTCCTGGAAGTTTGTTATTAAAATGAAAATGTGGACAGAATAAAAAATATATTCAGTGTATCATCATATAATTAAAATGACAGGTGACAATACTTTGATTAGATTATAATGGAAAATCTCAGGGCATGCTGTGTTTCCATGTGTGCCCCTGTCAGTAGGCGTGTGTTCACTATTTAAAAGTGTGCCGCTGAAATAGCATTAACAAGGTGTCTCTGACGATGATCAAAAGCACACTGGAATAAAATGCACCATAATATGAACACGCCGAACTCTGTTTAGAGCCTCACCCACTTTAACTGAGTCCCCCTCCTACAAGCGCAAGCAGCGCACACAGTCAGCCGCTAATTAGATGGCAAGGGCACACAGCGTAAAAATATATAATGCGCTGACAGAAACTAAAAACTCCACTGGCCTGCTTTAGAATATAGTAATAGGGTCCTTTGTGTTTCTGACTTTTGCTGAAGTAATTATGGTACAGATTACTTTCAAGAGATAGTTTTATTCCTTGGATTATGGGAGAAATCATGATTTTCCTGTCTGTATTTTCGCCAGCAGAAATGTTAAGATCATGAGCTGTGAGTTGTGCCATCCGTTACTCACAGTAATTTCCAACCTTTTCTTTGCAGAATTTGATTTATTAGTGTGGGGGTGGCAGCTAAATACGCCTGTTCTGCTGGTGTCCAAAATCCTTAGGTTTCACCCTCTGAGTAATTTACGTAACCCGAGTGCTGATGCTGGATCATTACTTTTATTTATAGAAGCTTCAATGAAAATGAGCCAGAGGCAGCGCTTAGACACACCCACTCGTTTTTTTTTTTTTCAAGGAGCAGATTCTGTTCGCCATACCATTTTTATTACTTAATAATAATGTAGAAACATTATATGTTACAGTAATAAGTCACTCTAGGTTCTGTTGTGGAGGTCTCACCATCATTAAGTGAGGGAAAATATTATCGACTGTTTCTTTAACAACCGGCTCAAACCCTGCACTAATGGAAAAAGAAGAAAAACAAAACCGGAATTCTGGAACTGTGTTGCCGGGCCCACTCTTTTCCTTCCTGTCTGGGGCCCGGGGACACACGCGCACACACACACACACACACACACACAGGCATACACACTCACACACAGACACTGGAGCCAGAGAAAACAACTCCCTTCACTGTGGGCCTCAACCAGACGGTGTGCCAGGAGCTCTAGTTAGGCGAGGAGGGGCTGAAAGCGTGGGTTCAATAACTGTTAAGCATGTGTGTGTCTGCACATGACTGCACACCTGTCTTTGTGAGGACCCACAACTTAATGCTAATGCTAAACTGAAGGCATTGTGATTAAGCAAAGTACTGTTCATCTATGACAGTTGGTGCAAAATTTGGTTGGTTGAAATTTGTGTTCAACTCAGATAATTTATTATATTATATCTTTTTTATATAATTGTGAACTGTATATTTTTCCCTTCAAGTATGACATGAGGAAACTTGACTGATGAAAAATTCTAGGTAGCAGAATAACTTACGGATGAATTGTTGAAGCACATTTGTAGTAGCTGAACATAGCTCATCAGATGTATTCCAGTGGATAGTCAAACATGCATGGATATTTATTAAGATAAGATAAGATAAGATAAGCCTTTATTAGTCCCACAACGGGGAAATTCCAGGATTGCAACAGCACAGGGATAGCAACACTCAGAGCAACAATCAGAAGGCAAGAAAAAAAAACAAGCAAGCAAGAGCAGCTAATAAACATATGTACGTATTACTATAAAATATATATATATATACACACACACACAGACACACAGTGCAGAGCATTGTAGCTGGATGGAATAAATATATGAATATATGAACACACAGTGCAGAGCATTGTAGCTAGATGGAATAAATATGTAAATATATAAACACCCACAGTACGGAGCATTGCAGCTAGGTGGAATAAATATGCAAGTATATAAACACACACAGTGCGGAGCAATGTAGCTAGATGGAATAACATGTAGATATATAAATATATAAACACCCACAGTACGGAGCATTGCAGCTAGACGGAACAAATATGCAAATATATAAACACACACAGTGCAGAGCATTGCCGCTAGATGGAATGAAACAGCATAACCGTCTACCCAGCTATCCTGCATGGTATGATTATGTGCCCATACACACTCTCACCCTCCATAGCGACCGGCATGCTCCTAGTTGTATGCCGGAGAGGACCACTGTGTAAGTCTATTGCATCTTCTGCATTCAAAAAACTATTAGTTTGTTACGTCTTTTTTGCTATCTCTGCGAGCAGCCCTGCTTAGGTTGTACAGTCTGACAGCCGTTGGTAGGAAGGACCTACGAAACCTCTCGGTTGTGCACCTGGGATGATGTAGTCTGCTGCTAAATGAGCTCCTCAGTGCATTCAGTATGTCCTGCATAGGGTGGAACTCGGACTCCAGCAGAGATGACAGTTTAGCCACCGTCCTTCTCTCTCCTATCTCCTCCATCGGATCAAGGCGCTGCCCCAGGACAGAGCTAGCTTTCTTAATCAGTTTGTTCAGTCTCTTCCTATCGGCTGCAGTAATGCCACTGCCCCAGCAGACCACTCCAAAAGTGATGGCTGATGCCACCACCGTGTCATAGAATGACTTCAGCAGCGCCCCTTGTACACCAAAAGACCTGAGTCTCCTCAGCAGGAACAGCCTGCGCTGTCCCTTCTTGTAGAGTGCATCAGTATTGTGTGACCAGTCTAGTTTATTGTTCAGATGAATACCCAGGTACTTATAGGATGTCACCATCTCGATGTCTGTTCCCTGTATATTTACTGGTACTGTGAGGGGCTGCCCATGCCTGCGGCAGTCCACCACCAGCTCCTTAGTTTTCCTCGCGTTGATCTGGAGGCAGTTCCGATGGCACCAGTCCACGAAGTCCTGGATAAGCCCTCTGTACTCAGCTTCATCTCCATTGGAGATGAGGCCAACGATCGCAGAGTCATCAGAGAACTTCTGTAGATGGCAGTGTGTTGTGTTGTGTGAGAAGTCCGCAGTATAAAGAGTGAACAGGAAGGGAGCCAGCACCGTTCCCTGGGGGGCCCCCGTGCTACTGATGATCGTGTCGGACACACAGTCACGGGTTCTCACAAACTGAGGCCGGTTCGTGAGGTAGTCCAGGATCCATGATGACAGGTGCTGGTCCACCCCTGCGCGCAGCAGCTTGTCCTTCAGGATCATCGGTTGGATGGTGTTGAAAGCACTGGAGAAGTCAAAGAACATGATCCTCACCATATTCCCGGGCTTCTCCAGGTGGGACAGAGAACGGTGAAGGAGGAAGATCACCGCATCCTCCACCCCAATGCCATGCTGGTAGGCGAACTGGAGTGGATCCATCGCTGGTTCCACCAGGGGGCGGAGGTGAGCAAGGAGCAGTCTCTCCAGGGTCTTCATCAAGTGGGACGTCAAGGCCACCGGTCTGTAGCTGTTCAGGTCTTTGGGGTGGGAAGTTTTTGGTACAGGTACCACACAAGATGTTTTCCACAGCTGTGGTACCCTCCCCAGTTTCAGGCTCATGTTGAAGATATACGTCACAATCCCACACAGCTGGTCTGCACAGGACTTGAGGAGCTTTGCGCTGATGCCGTCCGGTCCCGGCGCCTTCCTCGCCTTGATCTTCCTCAGCTCCGTCCTCACCTGGGTCCTGGTCAGGGTCAGGATGGGGGGCTGTGTGTTGGGAGTGGGGGGGTGTTGGTAGAGTGGGGAGTGGGCAGCAGGACTTGATTTCTTTAGAGGCAGCAGTGGTTGTTGTGCAGTCAGGGGGGAGTATTGTACTTGAAGGTGGGATTTCTACTGTTTACATTGTGATCGTTAAGATGAAGTGGAGGTCACTCAGGTCCTTCCCCAAGCACTGTAATCCTTTGAGCTAAACGTCTTTGGGCATCCAACTCTCCAAACCAATGGAGGTTTTACTCAAATAACGACTTTTACATTTTATTGTATTTGAAGCCGCCAACACAGCAAAGACCATTATCAGTTGTGGTTAGAATTTAAATTGTGCTGGCTTATGAGGATGTATTATGAGGAATGATTTATGTTGCTCATTTTTTTAAATGACTTTGTATGATTCATATTATAACATATTTTATTTAAGATCTGATGACACGATTTTGACATTTTTTAGCATGTTGTGTAAACCCAAAAGTCATTGTCGATGATCAATATAATATTTACAACCGCACCTGCATAAACTAGTTATCATCAAAAAACCGCAGCCGCTGACTGGACTATGGTGCCGCCCACCGAATGAAGGGCGGCACCACCATGACATAAGCGACAGAACGGATGCCGGTGTTGTTGACTGGAATGACAGCAGCTTTGTAGCTCACAGTTTCTCTGGTTTCTTGTTTTAATTTTACGGCTATGCCTTCACGTTGTGTCGCAGGCTTAGATAAACAGCAGGCCGTGAAAGACCACATCACACGCTTCAGCTCCCAACTGTCATAAGCCTCCTCGTGCGCTTTTACGCAGGAGGAGCGCATGAGGAGGGGAAGAATTAATGGATTTACGCGCAGCTTTGACCTACTTTCTGTGATCGCATGTTGACGCTCGCCGGTCTGGCCACGTCCCCTCTCTCATTATCACCAGCTGATTCAAACTCCCACTGATCATGTTTCCCAGTCCTCGCCCAGGTGCTTCTCATCACACCATCACCAGCAGTGCGTGTACTTAGCGGCCGTTTGCCAATCACACACTGCTGGTCCATAGTATTGTCATCTGTGCTGTTAGTCTGCCAGTATTTTCAGCACTCTCATGACGTGTTAGTCACTCCATGTTCGCCGTGGTTCTCGTGCGTCCTTGAAGTGATGTCGGCTCTGGGGCGCACCTGTGGCTAACCTGTCTCCTCGCATTCGTTTTCTGGGCAATGCCAGCCCCCGAATGCCGTCAGTAAGTGTGTTTGTGTTTTTTTTTACATCTTCACCTTTTTGGGAATTGTCTGTCTTTCTGTATTAAATGTACTGTGGTGAACCCTGCACGTAAACCCTCTTATTTCATCCTCCCTTTCCGTGCCCTGCGTAAGTGCGCATGGAGGGTCATGATGAATGGATTTACGGGCAGAATTCACCACAGCACATGTATTGCACATAAGACTGATGACAACAGTTCCCAAAAAGCTGAAGACTTACAAAAATAAACAGAAACACTTACAGTTGGCGTTCGGGGCTGACATCGCCCAGTGAACATGGAGAGGAGACGTGTTAACCACGGTTGCGCCCCAGGGCTGACATCGCTTCAAGGGGCGCAACAGAACCACGGCTGTGTGGAGTGGCGAACACATCGTGATAGTGTTGGCAATATTGGCTGGCTGACAACATGGCAGATGATGCACACAAAATATGAACAGCTGACTGTCAAAGAGAGAGGGCACGTGGTCGGACTGGCAAATCTTGGACAGTGCCCACCTGAAAGTGGGTCAAAACACATAAAACACATGTACAAAACAAAAACAGCAAGAACTCAAAAGATATTACATAATAAACCCGATGCCTGAGCCACAGAGAATACACTGCTATGATTTTATTGAAAAATCGGGTTTAAATAAATTATATTTATGAACAAATAATTTGTTGCAATATCTATAACAAAAGCATAACACTCGGTGTTCCCCTGCCGTGTGTTTGTCGCTGCTGCTGGGCCGGCCATGTGTGCCTCTCCACTGTCACTCTCTGAGTCTGACTCGCTAGGCACGATGCCCGCTTGGCACAGCTCAGACCTATACGGTCTGATGCCCCCAGATTCTTCATTGTCATCCCATTTCATCCCATTCTTCGGAACTATAATCGTCTGAAGATTGGACAACACAAACCAATTCCAGACTACATGTGCTGGAACCTTCGTCGATGTTTTCTACCGCTTCCATCCTGTGTGTACAATGGACAGCCAAGCGCTGTGTTCTGTCGATGACGTTACAACATGGCCGGGGGGTTTTCCAGCCACTGACGCAATTGGTGATGTGGCGCTCATGAAAATGTCGGATATTTACATGAAAAAAAGCCTGTTTGAATTAGAACTGCACAGACCAACCTATTTCGTCATATTGTATTATGTGCTGAAAAATTAGATGAAGTCAAAAACGTGTCATCAGACCTTTAAGCTACTTTGTTCAGTTTTTCTAACCCAACTATCTTCCATTTACCTGCCTATCACAAAATGAAGGTTTAAACAGTGGGCTGGCATTGCCACTGCATTCAAAGACCAAGCTCTGTGCCAAAGATGACTCTTATTGACATCATACTAATTGAAAAGTAGGGAACAAAAACAAGCATTTATTGCAGGCCTTCGACCATTTTAACTGTGTGTGTGAAAGAAAATGAACATGATTCCATTTTAATGTTATTTGGGGCCGAGGTTTGCACTATAGGGCCTCACAGAAATAGGCATTTTAAATGTAAAAAAGAAGTGGGGGAGGAAGAAAAGCTGATATTTAGCCCATGCGTGGCCTCAAGTGTGTGTTTGTGTGTGTAGGAGGGGGTTGGTGTTCCTATGAGGAGAACATCTGGATATGTTTTTCCTGGTGTTCTGTGGCTGCTGCCGTGCTTTGGTTGTGTGTGTGTGTGTGTGTGTGTGTGTGTGTGTGTGTGTGTGTGTGTGTGTGTGTGTGTGTGTGTGCACGTGCGTGTGAATGTGCGCGTGCGTGAGAAAGAGTGCTTTCCAGTTCAGTGTGCCATGTCTGTGCACTGCCCTGCTCTTCTTGGCTCATTGTCTCCTCAAACGTATTGTTTTATTCTGACAGTCGTATGACAGAAGTGATGGACAGGCACTTTGTCAGTCAGATGTCTGCCTCCCCCCCCATTGCAGCAGTTGGAGGACAAAGTTTTCCCGGAATATTTATTCTGAGAATGACAAGTTGTACCAGCTTGTACCCAGAACACTGAAGTAGTCATTTATTTCACGTGGTGGTCACTGCAGGAAATAATTGAGAGGCAGTCTGAGGAAATACATTACACGGAACAGCTGTGAGGAACTACTGTATGATATCTACAGAAGAACCCGGCTTTCTGGAAAAATCATAGGTTGTGATGTACATTGCATTCCAGTGAGTCACAGATGGAAAAGTCAGGTGTAGCGTGCAATTTTACAACCTTGGTGAGATGTTTCAGCACAAAGCCACATACAAGAGACATTTTGTAACGGCTATTTAGAAATACTGGGTACAAGTCTTCCAGTGAACACTTGAAAAACATGTTATCTTCCTATCCTCTGAATACAACCATATATACCTCATTGAAGATGGCGATTTCACATCGTTTCACAAGGTGGAAAGTGCTTAAATCCTCATATGAAGGTGGGTGGGGATGACATTAAAAAAAAACTGCACTCCACACTGGAGTCCTGTATTTGCATCCCAGTTTTGTCTTTTTTGTCATTGTTGCTTTTGTTTACTTTCACTTCCTCATTCACTTGTCAGTTTTGGTGGCTTCTTTTAGGCATTAAATACACCTTTTTTTAGGTGGTTAATGGTTGAACATTAAAAGTAACCTGTTAGGGAAATGTCTTGTTGGGGAAAAGATGAGGGTCTACTTTACTCACATTGCAACTGTAACCCTCTGCCATGTCACTTCAATGCCACTAGAGATCACTTAATGTCAAAATGTACATAGGTTGTAAATCTGATGGTGAATATGACCATATAGGGCATTTTCTATTGGAGTAAAGTCTCAAAAAGTCAGACATTAAGCATAGTTGAGGTTTATACTGTGGGGCAAAAAAATATTTATTCAGCCACCAATTGTGCAAGTTCTCCCACTTAAAAGATGAGAGAGGTCTCCAATTTTCATCATAGGTATACCTCAACTATGAGAGACAAAATGAGAAAAAAAAAATCCAGAAAATCACATTGAAGGATTTTTAATGAATTAATTGGTAAATTCCTCAGTAAAATAAGTATTTGGTCAAACAAGCAAGATTTCTGGCTCTCACAGTCCTGTAACTTCTTCTTTAAGAGGCTCCTCTGTCCTCCACTCGTTACCTGTATTAATGGCACCTGTTTGAACTCGTTATCAGTATAAAAGACACCTGTCCACAACCTCAAACAGTCAGACTCCAAACTCCACTATGGCCAAGACCAAAGAGCTGTCAAAGGACACCGGAAACAAAATTGTAGACCTGCACCAGGCTGGGAAGACTGAATCTGCAATAGGTAAGCAGCTTGGTGTGAAGAAATCAACTGTGGGAGCAATTATTAGAAAATGGAAGACATACAAGACCACTGATAATCTCCCTCGATCTGGGGCTCCACGCAAGATCTCACCCCGTGGGGTCAAAATGATCACGAGAACGGTGAGCAAAAATCCCAGAACCACATGGGGGTACCTAGTGAATGACCTGCAGAGAGCTGGGACCAAAGTAACAAAGGCTACATCAGAAACACACTACGCCGCCAGGGACTCAAATCCTGCAGTGCCAGACGTGTCCCCCTACTTAAGCCAGTACATGTCCAGGCCTGTCTGAAGTTTGCTAGAGAGCATTTGGATGGTCCAGAAGAGGATTGGGAGAATGTCATATGGTCAGATGAAACCAAAATAGAACTTTTTGGTAAAAACTCAACTTGTCGTGTTTGGAAGAGAAAGAACACCATACCTACTGTGAAGCATGGGAGTGGAAACGTCATACTTTGGGGCTGTTTTTCTGCAAAGGGACCAGGACGACTGGTCTGTGTAAAGGAAAGAATGAAGGGGGCCATGTATCGTGAGATTTTGAGTGAAAACCTCCTTCCATCAGCAAGGGCATTGAAGATGAAACGTGGCTGGGTCTTTCAGCATGACAATGATCCCAAACACACCGCCCGGGCAACGAAGGAGTGGCTTCGTAAGAAGCATTTCAAGGTCCTGGAGTGGCCTAGCCAGTCTCCAGATCTCAACCCCATAGAAAATCTTTGGAGGGAGTTGAAAGTCTGTGTTGCCCAGCGACAGCCCCAAAACATCACTGCTCTAGAGGAGATCTGCATGGAGGAATGGGCCAAAATACCAGCAACAGTGTGTGAAAACCTTGTGAAAACTTACAGAAAACGTTTGACCTCTGTCATTGCCAACAAAGGGTATATAACAAAGTATTGAGATGAACTTTTGTTATTGACCAAATACTTATTTTACAGAGGAATTTACCAATTAATTCATTCAAAATCCTTCAATGTGATTTTCTGGATTTTTTTTTTTTTCTTATTTTGTCTCTCATAGTTGAGGTATACCTATGATGAAAATTGGAGACCTCTCTCATCTTTTAAGTGGGAGAACTTGCACAATTGGTGGCTGACTAAATACTTTTTTACCCCACTGTAATTGACATTTTTAAAGCAGCACTATGTAACTTTCTTGTTCTAGGTAGCAACACTTAAAAGATTACAACTATGGGGACGATGACCTCAGTCCCAACAGCCAATCACAGGACATGAATTTAGTCACCAACAACTAAGCACCCTGTGACTGGCTGTTGGGACTGAGGTTATGGTTGTCATGGCTGTAATCCTTTTAGTAGTCCTACCCCATTGCCTGTGGGAGAGGGAAGTCGCATTCATTAGGTTAAAGGTTTATGTACCGTCAAAATAATTTTGGAAACCCGTCTTAAAGTGAAAATCTTACATAGTGTTGCTTTAAAATTTTATGGCTGTAGCTCAGCTAGTAGCTCTTTCATGTCTGTCAAGCCTGTGAAATGTACCAACATCATGTGAGAAGGTTGTGTAGTATGTCAATCAGTGTCAAATGCATGTAATATGACTCCAACGTATTTTTGTCCCACTTTGGAAGTAGTGATTAAATTGCCAATCTTTTTTTTCTTTAAATGGATTCCCACAGTGTTTTAGAGACATGGCAAACCCCCTTTTGAAAAGAAAGACCTCCATAACTGTCATCATGAACTGATACAGTTAAAATGACCATTAGACACAAGGAACTATGATGGGATTATAAAACATGCCAAGGACAAAGATGTAAGCAGTGTCTTTTTTTGTACCTGTTATGGAATTCCATATTTTTCCCATATGCTTTCTGTTAATTTATGATGATCATATGAAATGTGGACAGATTGTGTTTGAATGAATAAAACTTCAAACTACTCACCGTTCTTCTCGTCCATAAAGACAGAAAGAATGCATAATCATGTTTTTCTAACCTATTTTCCAAGTGTGTACTGTCAAAATCCACATTCAGTTATCCTAACTGAAGGTATAAATTCTGCTTTTAATTTTCTCCTACTACAGTCCAATACACAGCTTTCCTCCCAATAACGTTATGAGTATGCCAGCATTTCTGTAGACAGTGAGTGCCTGTAATTACCTGAGCTGAAGCTGTTCACTGAAATGGAAGAAACAGGAGCTGCTCTCTCCTTCAGATCAGGGATGCCCAACCAGTTGATCGCAAGATGCTTAAAGGTCGATCGCAAATCAGTCTGGACCCAAATGTGTGCCACATAAGCTTTAGGCCTGAGCAGACGTGCAGAGCGGAGGTGGAGCATAAACCCAGCTTAAGTTACAGTATGTGTGCCTTGCCGTGCCCACCAACTTTGCTGCAAAGCAATCGAACATGTTGGCGTTGTGTGTACACGCAGAGCGACACCGTAGCTCGTGCACAACTGCAGGCGCACACAGCTGCCGGACAGCTGTTGTGCCAAAAGGTAGTAGTCGGCCAGAAACTGACTGGCCCGCCATGGGAGCGTGCCTTGCTCAGCCATTTCTTCTCGGTTTGGTTTAGGGTTGCTTTCCACAAATGCAAAATGTTACCATAAGACCAAGCATGGCCATCCCGAACAGAACACCACAACACCAAGGTGAGGACACAAAAACATCCCGTCACACCTCCATACACAGGTCCAGCGCACTAGCTACAAGCAAACGGTGCTGTTTTTCTCACCAACCCAAATTACCATGTTGTGCCATGGCTGAATTAGAAGTCAGGATATGTATGCAAGTTATTACCCCCGTCAAGGAGGTAATGTAATTGGGGTGGTTCGTCTGTCTGTTTGTTAGCAGGATTACACAAAAACTATTGTACAGATTTTGATGAAATTTTCACCAGAGGTAGCCTTGGGCCAAGGATGAACCCATTAAATTTTGGTGATGATCTGAGAGTGCATACCTCCACCAAGGGCCTTGTTTGTATGTGTGCAGCAGGATTACACAAAAACTACTGGATGGATTTGGATGAAATTTTCACCAGAGGTGGTCCTTGGGCTAGAGACGAACCCATTTTATTTTGGTGATGATCCGAGAATGCATTCCTCCACCAAGCCTCTTATCTTCTCACAGTGTATTAGCAACAATCCTCCAAAACTACTGCATAGACTTTGATGCAATTTTTACCAAAACTGGCTCGTGGCCTACACATGAACCCATTGCATTTTGGAGGTGATCCATGAGGGATGGAAGGAGCCTTGGCAGAGGTATGCACTCTTTGAGTGCTTTTTTAGTTTTCAGTCATAAAGCCAAGAGCATTTTCCTCTGATTTGAGAGCACAGGCTTCATAAAATGTTGTTTTATTCACTCAGCTTCTCCCATGGCTGGATCCCTCTCAGCATGCCATATGCAAAAATAAAGGAGAGACATGTGCCCAAACTTGGAAAAAAGAGAGAATTGTCCCCTTAAATCATCACAGTCCCCTCCATATCATTATGCACAACTGAACAAAATGCATTCGAAACATGAATGTGTTTTTTCTTTAAAATTTGCAGCTTTTCACATAAATTTTTTACTTTTTCTCAATAATTTGCTACATTTCTTTTGCAAATTTGTAACTGTTCTTGTTAATTTACTTTTTGTATCTTAAATCTGAAACTTTTTCTTGCAAATTTTTGGCAGGTAGATCTCGTGATGCTGAAAAATCTAAAAGTAGAACTCAAGCGTGAAAAGGTTGGGCACCTCTGCTTTAGATCAATCAAATGTAGACAAAGCATTAGTCATGCCTTAAAGCTGCAGTAGCTAGAAATCTGAGAAACCAGAAAATAAGGCCTCACATTTGGAAAAAAAAAAAAAGAAAAAGCTGCTACTGTACTCCTGTCCTATCTGGAAGTGCATGTGCATGTCAGCTGTTGTAAAGCCTTTACTGAAGACCTGTGATTGGTCAGCAAAGCCATGACAGGTGTGAAACCTTCTATTACTGGCTGAGTAGATCCCAGCGGCAATCCTGTGGTGTAGTTGTGCTGTCAGACCGCTAGCACGACGGACTGCCAAAGAATGATGATTTTTTTTCCATTGTAAACAAAATTATTATGCCTACTGCAGCTTTAATTTTGACTCTGCAATCCTCAAAGGTTTGCATTCTTCCATGTGAAGTATAGGAAAACAAATACTGTACATGTACTTCAATACTGCATTAAATCCTAGGGGTGCTGCATTGACTTTAAACTGGTCATTTTAGCCACAGCTATGACTGTAAAAAGTTCCACTTAATTTTTTCAAAAGTCTTTGAGGACTAGCCAGCCAGAAAGGAACAAAAACGGCTTGTTTCGGACAGGAGATGAACTGAGACTGCAGTAAACCCAAATATATGAATAATAAATTAAAACCACAAACAAAAAATCGTGCAAAGCCAAATTCCTCATAGACACTAGTGGAATAAAAGAGAATATTGATATAAAGATGGAAGTAAACATAAAAAGATGAAGATGGAAATAGGCTTAAAAATTGAGTAGGCTGAAAACATGTAGGTTGTTACTTTCTGTAAAGAAGTACCTTCTGTACTTTTCTGGTAGTCAGTTTTCTGTCAGATACTCAATCCTTTTCCAGCCTCATCTTTCTGATTTGGTAAAAACATAAAGCTGCCAGTTTGACACGAATATGTAACGCTATAATTGTCTTAGAAGAGACAATTGTGAGAAAAACGTGTGGGGTGTCTTCCTTCCTGTTGTGTCATGGCACGACCCCTAAATGTAATTTTGTTGACCAGTTGTATCTAGGATTTATTTCATAAGTACCCCCACATGTCTTTGATGACCACTGCTGGATTTTTGCAGAACTCCCTAGTGCCTCATTTCCTGTTTTTGCCCCTCCACCCACCTCCGCTTTCCCTCCCCTCACTGCCTCCTACTTCTATCCCCTCAGAGATGGAGCTGAGCTTGATGGCAGCAGCTGAGGTTTGGCTCTCTCCCTCTCTGGCCCACGCCTGAACTTCTGCTCCAAAACCATCTTTTCCACTCAGTCTCAAAGCGCGTAAATATATGGATGGAGAGAGGTTAATCTATTTTTTTTCTCGTTCTCTTGCAAGATGATACTACAAAAGGTTTTTAATCTTGTTGACCAACCAGCAATCTGAAAAAGGAGTTGCAGTTCATCAGAAAGTCAGTTTCAGCTCTCCTCATCATTGCTCTATATCTGGATTTCTCTCTTGGCAAACAAAAAATATTTTCATGCACATCTCCTGCCCAGCACAGATGGTCATTCTACTCACATCTGTAATTTAGATTTAATGAATATAGTGGAGGGCTTCACATCGACTTTTGTGCTCACCAGCCTCTGTGGCTGGTACGTTCCAAAAACATTAGCCTGTCAGCCCTGTGATGTATCCAGGTATTTTTTAATGTTGTTATGTTGTAAAAAAATGCATCTTTTCCTTATAAATTTGCAACATTTTCAATTGTGAATTTGCACTTTTTTTTAATCACTGATTTGCATTTTTTTTGCAAATGTAAATTTGCAATCTTCTCCATTAATTAGAAGTTTTCTTTATTACAAATTTCAATTTTTTTCTTGTAAATTTGTGGCTTATTTTGATTTGATTTAAGCAAATCAGTCTAATTTTGGTTTTAATAACACTAAAAACATCCAGAGACATAAAAAGTGACCAACAGAGCAGATTTATTAAAAAACAAACAAACAAGCAAACCTAAATATCATGAGGTGTTTGCCCTAATCTGACTGGGTAACAGTTTTTTGAATGGGCCAGTCACATGTCAAAAAGCAGTCATGGTGTAACTTGGAGAACTAAAGGTGGGATCTGTTTGTTTATTTCCAAGGACCGACATTAGCTGACACTAGATGAGCTAGTCCAGCTAGTCTTTCTGGGGTCCACACACCATCATTACATTACATTTTAAACATTTCATGACACATTATTCAAACAAATAAAAAAAAATATCAAAAACCAGAAACGAAGAGGAATAATGAGCCAAAGAAAATAAACAATCACAACTACAATAAGACAACTTGCTCAACACAGCACAACAATTCAACATGAAGGTAGGATCTTAATTTCTTTTTGAAACCAAACTTTTATGTCACATACACCTGTTGGAAGAAAATTCCATGCATGTCTGGCTCTGCATAAAACAGTATTTTGTTTTTATTGGCCTTTGCACAGGAAATAGGTGTTGGTTTGTGATATCACACTAGTGCATTGCCCATGGAACGCAAGTATCCCTGTCTGAAACAGGTATCCTAATCTGGCTTTCCAGGCCCAAATGTTGGCTGTGTTTGAAAGTGGAATACAAAGAGGTGTAGCCTATATGTAGGCACTCACACATGTTAGACTCTGACAAATATTAAAGGGAGTAAATGGCACTACGATTTATTTGATCGTGTGACTATTAATTACAGAATACCTAAATATTGAAAAGGAATGAGACATCTAATATTAGCGACTGTTTCAGATCCCCTGTTTATTTGTTTGTCGGATCACTTATTTGTGTGATCTTTTATCACTTATATTCGTAATAGTCTTGGACTTTGGGGATTGGGAGTTCAGTCACCATTATAATTATTTTAGTTTAAATCACTGTTCAGTGATGGAGTTAAGTGTAATATTGAATTTCTTCTGTGTATCGTCAATAAACTTGCTATAACAGGACACGTTTACAAATATTTGACACCCATTGTAGTGCATCATTTTATATTTTACCAATATTATAAGTACACAACGCCCAACATTATTACACACAGCAGAATGACCCAATTGGCTGCAACTGTTGCATCAGTGTTGCTCATTTGGCAGTAAATAAAAAAAATATTTATTTCATTATTTGGGGCGGTTTTTGTCATGGTCGTCATTTAGTTAAAGCGTGCATATGTGTCCACATATGATATGCAATTGATCTGGCTATTCCGCTCCACAATCATTTAACTCACCTTTAATGTCAATGGACCGGATGGAAAAGGTATTGTAATAACTATGCCAGGCCACTAGAGGCAGCAGGGTGACTTTTTTACAGCACAACACAGCACTTTTTTTTTACAGCACATCAAGCTGAACTGTTATAAAACAGCGATTACTGAAAAAAAAACACGTATTCAGCAGCTACACAATTTATTCATCAAATCGATTATTTTCACATTGGTTTTGCTGTTTGGTTTTGCAGAGGAAGGATGAGGTAAAACTCGCTAAAAACTCCAACTCCCATCATTCAGTAAACTGTGCATCCACCCGGAAACTCCCGCCAGAGGGAAGTACTGAGCAATCTGCCAATTCTGGGTGAACAAATGTCCGTCTTTTTGCCCATCTTTTTTGTTCCTCTGCCACTAAACAGCAAAAGCTGCACGGCTGCACGGTGGCGCAGTGGTTTAGCACTGTGGCAGCACAGTTTTACCCTCGGCCGGGGGATCGCGGGGATCATGAGATTGTGGGTTCGATCCCAGCCCCTGACCAACAGTGAGCTGTGTGGAGTTTGCATGTTCTCCCCGTGTTGCGCGGGTTTACTCCGGGATTTCTCCGGTTTCCTCCCGCACACCAAAAACATGTAGGTTTAGGGCGCTCGCGCACGCAGCGACCAGCAGCCGGTGGCTTGTCACCAGACTGCAAACCAAGTCTACCTACGGGTACAAATAAGTAACAAAAAAAAAAAAAAAAAGCTCCTGTTCGTCTTGATTGTCATTGTATTCACGTACCACCTTCGCTTCTGCCATTTAAAATGTCTGCCACCGTGCTGTTGTTTTGTGTTTGGATTGCAGCTGTTCAAATCAGTTTGGTGGCTCTTGGCGGCCACCGACAGTGTGGGCATGTGAACTGCAGATTGTTTTCACTGCGCATGCGTGTACTCCAAAACTACTGGATGCATTTGGATGAAATTTTTACTACAGGTGGTCCTTGGGCTAGAGAGGAACCCATAACATTTTGTGATGATCCGCATACATCTGCCAACGCTCTGCCACCGAGGCATCAGCACCTTGGTGCTTTCATTATTAAAAGGTTTTTTAAAACTGTAATCAACCGAATTAACTACAAAACACCCAATATTATTATACACAGCAGAAGGACCCATTTGACTGCAACTGTTGTGTCAGTGTTGCCCATTTGTCAGTAAATATTTAACTAAAAATGATTCATTTTATTATTTGGGCATTTTTGTGTCCTGCGGTTGGTCGTTAAGTCATTCCAGCCATTCTGCTCCACAGTCATGGTGGTATTATTATTAAGTTTTTAATTTTTAGATACTCACACTAGAGGGGGGACTCGCGGTCCTGCTGGTTCCAAGGTTGTCATAGCCAGGAGCGGCACTGGGGTTAAGCTCCCAGTGCTCATAAAATGCTCCTTATGGCGTGTGTCTTGAAAAGCCTCTGACAACTAAGTCCAACTCCTAGCCTGCCCGTGTGGTTTAGTCTCTAAGCCCAGCGGAACTGCTTTTACTAATAGGAGAAGGGGCAAGGGCGGCTCTCTGGTGCCTTAAAACCAGATGCTTCGGGTAGATGGTGGCTCGTCAACCTGGGAAGGTAGCCCATCTAGGGGAAGGTAAACCCTGATTTCAAACCTCCGCTGCCTTGCGGCATACCCGGTCACGGGAAAGGCTTCGGGAGTCAACCCTGAGGAAAAATCTGGAGTCGGAGCCCCTAAGGCAGTTCTATGTTGTGCTCAACATCGTTCTGGCAGCTCCTGCAACGGCGCTGGTGCCAAACTGTAGCAGCCCTGCTGTTCCTTTGGATTCATCAGTGATGTGGAGAGGGGGGACATGCTGCATGGGCAACATCTTGTCCTCCATATCTTCCTGCCCAGGCTTGAATCCTACCAACGCCCAACGCTGGAAGGTAGAACACCGGATCACTGGAGAGGACACTCCAGCTTCGCCTTTGGCGTAGACAAAACACGGGGAATGACAGTTACCGGTTATAAGCCACTGCTCAATTGGCGTAGAGCGCAGCGCCAGGGGTTGTTCCCGACGGTGGGAGGGATCATCGGATCTCACTGGACAGCTACCGCCCGCCTCAAGCTGGGCAGCCCCCAGCCAATAAGGTGTTGTCCCGCCACAGCTTGCTTTCCTCATTGGGTGCATGGGGATGAGGAGAAGTCCAAACAGCAGGCTGAGAACCTTCGCACCAGGCAAGACAATAAAACAAAAGAGACCAACTCTAAAACTGGGAACTTGGAACGTCCGTACTATGATGACAGGACTCGCTGCTAACCTCAAGGACATCAACGACACCAGAAAGACTGCCATCATCAATAATGAGCTGAAGAGACTGGGAGTGGATATCGCCACTCTCCAGGAAACACGGTTGGCTGACGCAGGCACACTGAGAGAGAAGGACTACACGTTCTACTGGCAGGGAAAGGGCAGTGCCGAACACAGGGAACACGGAGTGGGCTTTGCAGTGAAGAACACCTTGCTGAAGATGGTGGAACCGGGCAGCACTGGCTCTGCACGACTCCTCACCCTCCGCCTGAACACCACTCAAGGCCCAGTCACCCTCGTCAGTGTGTATGCCCCAACACTGACAGCCACACCAGAGGCAAAAGACGAGTTCTACGAGAATCTCGCAACAACTGTCAGGATCATCCCCAACTCTGAACAACTCATTCTCCTTGGAGACTTCAATGCCAGAGTGGGTGCTGACCACGACTCCTGGCCCTCCTGTCTTGAACCTTTTGGCGTGGGCAGAATGAACGACAACGGACAGCGGCTGCTCGAGTTCTGCACATATCACGATCTGTGCATCACAAACTCGTTCTTCAAGACCAAGCCCCAACACAAGGTTTCCTGGCAACATCCGCGCTCAAAGCACTGGCACCAGCTGGACTTGATCCTGACCAAGTGCACCTCACTGAAGAACGTGCTAATCACCCGTTCGTTCCAGAGTGCAGATTGCGACACAGACCATTCATTGGTGTGTTGCAAGGTCAAGCTGCAGCTGAAGAAATTCCATCGTGCTAGACAGCCTGGAAAGGCACGGATTGACACCAGCAAGAGGGCTCAACCAGAACTTGTTGAGCAGTTTGCCTCCACCTTTGAGAAGGAACTTGGTGTACCACAAGAAGGAGAATCTGCAAAGCAGAAGTGGGAAGAGCTGCGAAACACCATCCACCGCACAGCCTTGGCTACCTTTGGGAGGAAGACCTCGAAGTCACAGGACTGGTTTGATGCCAAGTTGACCAAGATGACCCCCGTCATTGAAGCCAAGCGCTCAGCACTTGCTGAGTACAAGAAGTACCCAAACGAGAAGAATCTCCAGATTCTCAGTGCTGCGAGAAGCAGAGTTCAGCAGACTGCTCGGCGCTGTGCCAACGAGTACTGGACTCAGCTCAGCCAAGACATTCAAACTGCTGCCATAACAGGGAACATCCGTGGTATGTACAATGGCATCAAGAAAGCACTTGGTCCGACTCAGAGCAAGACGGCCCCCCTCAAATCCTCTACTGGGGAGATGATCACAGAAAAGAACAAGCAGATGGAGAGATGGGTGGAACACTACTCCGACCTCTACTCCAGACAGAACACCGTGACACCGTCAGCTCTTGATGCCATCGACTGCCTGCCATCCATGGACGAACTTGATGCCGAGCCAACCATCGACGAACTCAGCAAGGCCATTGATAGCTTGGCCGCTGGCAAGGCACCCAGCAACGACGGCATACCCCCTGACCTGATCAAGCACTGCAAGACCGCCCTACTGCTGCCATTGCATGACGTCCTCTGCCAGTGTTGGAAGGAAGGTGCCATACCACAGGACATGAGGGACGCCAAGATCATCACCCTCTACAAAAACAAAGGGGAGAGAAGCGACTGCAACAACTACAGGGGCATCTCCCTCCTCAGCGTTGTTAGCAAAGTCTACACACGAGTTGTTCTCGTTCGTCTACAGAAGCTTGCCGAACGTGTCTACCCCGAGTCTCAGTGTGGCTTCCGCGCTGAGCGATCGACAGTAGACATGATATTCTCCGTCCGCCAACTCCAGGAGAAATGCAGAGAATAGAACATGCCCCTGTACGTCGCCTTCATCGACCTCACCAAAGCGTTCAATCTGGTCAGCAGAGAGGGCCTTTTCAAGATCCTGCCAAAGATAGGATGCCCACCAAAGTTGCAAAGCCTCATCGAGTCGTTTCACACCAACATGCAGGGGATAGTGCAGCACGATGGCAACGTCTCAGAGCCATTCAACATACGCAGCGGAATGAAAAAGGGCTGTGTACTTGCGCCAACCCTCTTTGGGATTTTCTTTGCTATGCTCCTGAGGCAAACCAAAGTACGCGAGGCTCTAATCAGAGACATGCTGTTTGCAGATGACGCTGCAGTCGCAACCCACACACAGCAGGAGCTTCAGACCCTGATGGACCACTTCTCCCAGGCATGCAAGGACTTCGGGCTTACCATCAGCCTGAAGAAGACTAACGTCTTGGCGCAAGGCACGGAAGCACCACCAACCATCACCATCGACGACTACGAGCTGGAGGTCGTGAATCAGTTCACGTACCTGGGGTCCACGATCAGCAACAACCTCTCCCTTGATACAGAGATCAACAAAAGGATTGGAAAATCAGCCTTCACACTCGCTCACCTCACCACACGAGTGTGGGAGAATCCCAAACTCTCTGTCAAGACGAAGATGGCAGTGTACAACGCCTGCGTCATCAGCACACTGCTGTATGGGAGTGAGACGTGGACAACATACTCCCGGCAGGAAAAGAGACTGAACTCCTTCCACTTGCGCTGCATTCGCCACATCCTGGACATATCCTGGCAGGACAAAGTGCCCAACACAGAAGTTATGTCCCGCGCCGGACTTCCCTCCATGTTCACTCTACTCAGGCAGCGCAGGCTCTGCTGGCTAGGCCACGTTCATCGTATGAAGGATGGCAGAATCCCCAAAGACGTCCTCTACGGAGAACTGGCAACTGGCAGGAGAGACGTTGGCCGCCCACAGCTGCGCTTTAGAGACGTCTGCAAGAGAGACATGAAGGCCCTGGAGATCAACACAGAGCGCTGGGAGGACCTTGCAACGGACCGCTCCAAATGGCGAGGCATCCTGACCAGACAGCTCAAGGCAGGTGAAGAGAGACTGACTGCTGCAGCAGATGAAAAAAGGACCCGCAGGAAGAACCGCCACAGACCCAGCAGCACGGAGACCACCCACAAGTGCGACCTGTGTGACAGGGACTGCCATTCGCGCATCGGCCTGTTCAGCCACAGGCGGTGCTGTTCCAGCAGAGTAGACGTTTAGGATTCTCTTCCATGGTCATCATAGACCAACGACCACATGGGTGAAGCAGAAGCAGTGACTCCTGTCTATTACTGACCGGGCAGGCTTGGCATGCCTCCCTGCGAAGGACCGTGGTCTGCCCGGTTGGGCCACTGCTTCTCCCGGCATGTTTTGTGTTGGATACACCGATGTTGTTTGTCAGACCCAGGTCCCCGCTGATGCTCCACACAGTCTGCTCACGTGCCTCATGCTCTCCACATATGCCGAATTATCCTTTAGACCAGGGGTCACCAACTAAAGATGCAAGAGGTCCGATCAGTCAGTCCTCCTCCCCAGCTGAGGTCCGAATTAGGTCTGGTAATCTTTAGGCACCTCACAACACAATTATGATTCAGGGTCTCCGATTTGATTCTAAAACAATTCTCAATGCTTTTTTGTTTGTTTTTCTCAGGATTTTTTCCTCTCACTGTGTGACAGCTTGGTACAGTGATCCCTCGCTACTTCGCGCTTCACCTTTCGCGCCTTCAGTGCATCGCGGATTTTTCAAAAATATTCATCAAAAATTCAAAATTGAGAAATAATGGGCAGGCGCTAGCAGAAGGCAGGGAGACTACATTAGAACATCAGGTATCAACACGGAGAGCCCGCACAACTCAAAATCCACCTCTCTGTTCGCTGTTCTCGTGTTGGCTCGGCTCAGGAATCTCGCAAGCTGATTGGCCGAGACGTTTCACCCCATAAGCTGATTGGCTGAGACGTTTCACCCAGTTTCTCTCCCTGCCGAGCGCCCATGCAGCGAAGGAAGACCGCATTCATTGTTCTTTATCGCTCGTGTTGCTTAGCCGCGTGGAACTTTTTGCTGTTCTCTTGTGCCTTTTTGTGCGAAATAGTCTTCATGTCGAGCCACTACGCCGCCTCCTGCAGTTTCTCCAGCTCTATCGGAAGCTGCCCTCGACAATCCTGCGCCTCTAGCACCTGACGATGAGGCGTCACCTGAGGAGCAGTAAAGCTCTCATTAACCTGTGCAGTAAATCATCTTCATCTTGAGTTACGTATCTTGTTATAAGAATAAAAGAGTTCTAAAAACATATTTATGTACACTTTATTTACATCTACGTATGTATGTACACTTACATACGCACACACGTATCAAATGAGAGAGAGAGTGAGAGAATGGACGTACGTATTACTTATGGGTGACGTCATTAGGGGTGACGCTACTTCGCGGTTTTTCACTTTTCGCGGTCGGTTCTGGAACCCATTAACCGCGATAAGTGAGGGATCACTGTACTTTTAAAGCCAAGTGTTTGCAACAGCCCATGAATTTACATCAAATGTCTTTTAATAAAAGAAATGGAAGCAAAATGTGGCAAGACACATGGACAAATTTATCTGAAAATGTGCTTTTAAGAACCGTCATCTTTTCATGGACATTCTTTCAGAAGACCACAGCTGTCTCCAGCAGGCCAATATCATTTGCTTTTACCAATTATTTTATTAAGCAGATGTTTTAGCTGCTTTTAGTCCTGTATTTTTTAACAAAAAAATCAAATTCTTTGCTCAGTTTCAAATAAAACGTAATAATTTAATCATAATAATACAGGGGAACACTAAATGTGTTTTTGACTCCAAATAAATAGCTCTAAAATTCTAAAATCTACAACTTAAATCCTAAAAATGGAAAGTTTTAGAGGAGAACGCAAACTAAATTACATACATTTAAAAAGATTAATATTTACAAAATAAAATCTCACAAAAGTCCACCTCTATACTATATTTTCAGTATTAAAAAAATGTTTCAAACTGTAAGCCTAAAAAAGGGACAGAAAATATAATTAATCCAACAGTACAGAATTCCTTTGGAGGTTTTTTTAATGTCAGCAATGTTTTTTATCTTTTTAACCTGGTCTGGGTCTGTCTGGGTAACACTCTGTCACAGGGAGAGAGGACGTGGATGTGTGGAACTTTTCATGTTCAGTAACACACAGAGCAAATTATTGTTTTCACATGATGTCAGAGGGTCGCGGAAATTACCTCCATAAGCAATGTCATGCTGTCCCAGGAAGGTGTGGAGGAGCTGTGGGGACCTTCTGTCAACAACCCCCAAGGTGGAAACATACCATCGCAGGCAACCAGAGTGGCAGTGGACACAATTTCACAGCAGTGTTTCATTCCGTGGGTTCACCAGGAAGTAGGCGTGGCTGTTGCCCCACGGAGAACATGCAAGGTCCCATGCCATAAAATGACCAGGCAGCCGCCACCGATACAGCACTTGAGTTCCGCTTTTTCGTTCGGTTAAAACAAAACAGTATAATTTTTCCCCCAATTATATTAAAAAGCTTTGGAGTCCGGACGGAGGACTCTCAAGGTCTGGATCCGGACCGGAGTCCACCAGTTGGTGACCCCTGCTTTAGACCTACAGAATTACGGCACTTTATGGTATGATTTTTTTTTAAGCATTAAATCTTCAGTATTATATTTTTCTAGTCAAATTTGTCGCTTTTTCCTTCCTTGTTTTGCTCACGGTGTGCTGTGGTTACTGATACAGTGATGTCGCATATTATCCAATCATTACGGAGTCAATGCAAAATCCCGCCCACAACTCTAGAAGCCAGAGCATGAGGAGAGAGCGATGACTAAACTTTTTTTGATAAAAATTACATATTTTGACTGAACAACTCCATACTCGGGGAAGCACACCCTCGTAACCTCAGCAAAACATGTATAAAATCTTAGATCAGTCTGACAAATGGTTGAAAAGAGATTTTTTTTTTCATTTTTTCATTAACCTTTATTTATACAGGTAGTCTCTTTGAGACACAAGGTCTCATTTTCAAGAGAGACCTGTCAAAACAATAGACAGTACAACACAGAGTTACAGACACCACTAAGCAAACTTAATCAGTACAAAACTGAAAATAGAAAATAGAAAATGTGCAGAGTGCAGACTGAAAACAAATCACACTACTAAGAACAAGAAGAACACTACTAACTACTACTACTGAACAAATCACACTACTAAGAACAGACCCACTGTGGAAACAAACCACAGTGGGTCTGTGAATGAAATAGAGGATAGAAACCCAAACACAATCTTTTTGGGTGCAGTTACTGAAAAGGAAATTATCGAGACTGTGAGTAAATTTAAGAACAAAAAATCAACGGACTGGAATGAAATTGACATGACAATAGTGAAAAAAGTAATTGAGGGAATTGTTAAGCCACTCACCCACATCTGTAACCTGTCATTTCAAACTGGTACATTTCCAGACAAAATGAAAATAGCAAAAGTAACACCTCTATACAAAACAGGAGACAGTCATCGCTTCACAAATTACAGGCCAGTCTCTTTACTCTCACAATTCTCCAAAATACTGTACTTGAAAAAATATTCACGAAGAGATGGATGATTTCATTGAAAAACACAACCTCCTTACAGATAGCCAGTATGGTTTTAGAGCAGATAAATCTACATCTTTGGCACTGATCGAACTTATAGAAGAAATTACTAGTTGTATAGACAAAAAAAAGGTTGCTGTAGGAGTATTTATAGACTTAAAGAAAGCTTTTGACACCATTGACCACAGAATACTACTAAGGAAACTGGAAAGGTATGGGATAAGAGGGGTAGGACTGAGTTGGGTGAAAAGTTATTTAAGTAACAGACAACAATTTGTACAAATTGGAGAGCACAAATCACCCTGCATGGACATCACTTGTGGTGTGCCCCAGGGGTCAGTTTTGGGACCCAAACTCTTTATCTTGTATATAAATGACATATGCCAAGTATCAAAAATTCTGAAATTTATTTTGTTTGCGGATGACACAAATATCCTTTGCACTGGTGAGAACTTGCAGCAGGTTTTAGAGGTGGTCACAACTGAAATGGAAAAATTAACGCAGTGGTTCAACAAAAATAAATTATCTCTAAATCTAAAAAAAACAAAGATTGTGGTGTTTGGAAATTATAAAATAAATCATGAAATAATGATAACGATAGATGATACCAGAATAGAAACAGTACAGGAAAATAAGTTTCTGGGGGTGACGCTAGACAGTAAAATCTGCTGGAAACCTCACATCAGTCACATCCGGGCTAAATTAGCAAAATGTATAGGCATACTGGGGAAGACAAGACACATCTTGGACTATAAATCATTGGTCTTATTGTACAATTCACTGTTTTTACCTTATCTTAACTACTGTGTAGAAGTCTGGGGAAACACCTACAAGACCAACCTACAAGCAATATGCACATCACAAAAAAGAGCTATAAGGATAATAAACAATGCAGGATATAGAGACCATACCAATTTGTTGTTCTTGAAGTCACATGTCATAAAGTTCATCGATTTAGTTAAATTTAAGACAGCACAAGTAATGTACAGGGCAATTAACAATCAACTCCCATCTAATATACAAAAAATATTTTAAAAAAGAGACAATGATCATAATTTGAGAGGAGACTTAAACTTCACAAAACCCAAGATACGTACAACCAAGAAAAGTATGTGCATATCTGTCTGTGGGGTGGATTTGTGGAACAGTCTGGAGCAGGAACTGAAACTATGTACAAACAGAAATCAATTTAAAAAGAGGTATAAGCACCATTTGTTGAAAGGATATATGTTAGAAGGGTAGAATTTATATGTATAATTCATTATGTTCACTCTGGGACATTATGGGACACTATGGAATGTTGGGTGGGACAGCACTGTGTGTATCTGTGTCATTTGAGACTGGTTTTGATATATGGACTTCATTGTATGTTAGAATGGACAGGTGTTAATGTTGATCTGTAAAAAATACAGTAAATTGTTTACTTGGGGTCTTAAAGGTAGTAATTTGTATAAAATTCACATGGGTGTATCGATGGAAAAGAGGAGTTGGAATTAATAAGTGTTTACTTCTTCCTTCTCCCTTTCGAACAGTGTATACTGTAACTTTATTGCATTTGCTATTTGCTTGTTTTTTGTTATATTTTTTGTGTTCGAAATAAACTATCTATCTATCTATCTATCTAAGAGTTTCCCAGTGATGCCTTCTCCAGTGACCCAATAACAGATTTAAAATCTCCTAAGGGAATCAAGCTAGACAACTTCAGACTGCTGTAGCAAGTTTCAAGTTGAGGAAGCAGAGTACAAAAATACCTTTTTGCCAAGCTCTGTACGGACAGATGTGCGGAACAGAGAGAGAGAGAGAGACACACACACACACACACAGAGCAATTCCGTGCATTTATAAATAGATAAAGGAAGTGCAGTTCACTTGTTTCGTTAGGAGTCTAACTAAATAAAGGCAGTGACTATTTCTTTATGATTTGACTTTTTTAAAAACTATACAGTATACATGTGACCCATGGCGGCTTTCTATCAAGTTAAAATGTCACTCTGCACAATATGGGTCCTTTAATTCTGTGTATTACTAATGATAATATGAGTGACTTTTTACTAATAAACTGGTGATTCTTATACGTTTTGTACTTTTTTTCATTAGGAATGCCATGGGTTTATTAATTCAGTTGACGTTTGCTAACATTATATACAGTGGTGTGAAAACGTGTTTGCCCTCTTCCTGATTTCTCATTTTTTTGTATGTTTGTCACGCTTAAATGTTTCAAATCATCAAATAAATTTAAATATTAGACAAGGATAACACAAGTAAACACAAAATGCAGTTTTGAAATGAAGATGTTTATTATTAAGGGAAAAAAAACAAGACTACATGGCCTTGTGTGAAAAAGTGATTACCCCCTAAACCTAATAACTGGTTGGGCCACCTTTAGCAGAAACAACTGCAATCAAGGGTTTGTGATAACTGGCAATGAGTCTTTTATAGTGCTGTGGAGGAATTTTTGCCCACTCATCTTTGCAGAATTGTTGTAATTCAGCCACACTGGAGCGTTTTCAAGCATGAACCGCCTTTATAAGGTCATACCACAGCATCTCAATAAGATTCAGGTCAGGACTTTGACTAGGCAACTTCAAAGTCTTCATTTTGTTTTTCTTAAGCCATTCAGAGGTGGACTTACTGGTGTGTTTTGGATCACTGTCCTGCTGCAGAAGCCAAGTACGCTTCAGCTTGAGGTCACGAACAGATGACCAGAAATTCTCCTTCAGGATTTTTTTGGTAGACAGCAGAATTGATGGTTCCATTTACCACAGCAAGTCTTCCAGGTCTTGAAGCAGCAAAACAGCCCCAGACCATCACACTACCACCACCATATTTTACTGTTGGTATGATGTTCCTTTTCTGAAATGTTGTGTTACTTTTACGCCGGATGCAATGGGACCCTCACCTTCCAAAAAGTTCAACTTTTATCTTGTCAGTCCACAGAGTATGTTCCCAAAAGTCTTGGGGATCATTAAGATGTTTTCTGGCAAAACTGAAATGAGCCTTTATGTCTTTTTTCTCAGCAGTGGTTTTTGTCTTGGAACTCTGCCATGCAGGCCATTTTTGTCCAGTCTCTTTCTTATGGTGGAGTCATGAACACTGACCTTAACTGAGGCAAGTGAGGCCTGCAGTTCTTTGGATGTTGTTGTGGGGTCTTTTGTGACCTCTTGGATGAGTCGTCGCTGCACTCTTGGGGTAAGTTTGGTCAGCTGGCCACTCCTGGGAAGGTTCACCACTGTTCCATGTTTTCGCCATTTGTGGATAATGGCTCTCACTGTGGTTTGCTGGAGTCCTGAAGCTTTAGAAATGGCTTTATAACCTTTTTCCAGACTGATAGATCTCAATTTCTTTGTTTCTCATTTGTTCCTAAATTTCTTTGGATTGCAGCATGATGTCTAGCTTTTGAGGATCTTTTGGTCTACTTCACTTTTTCAGGCAGGTCCTATTTTAGTGATTTCTTGCTTGAGAACAGGTGTGGCAGTAATCAGGCCTCGGTGTGGCTAGAGAAGTTGAACTCAGCTTTCCAAAGATGTGATAAACCACTGTTAATTTATGTTTTAACGGGGCGGGGGGTCACTTTTTCACACAGGGCCATGTAGGTTTGGACTTTTTTAATCCTTAATAATAAACACCTTCATTTAAAAACTGCATTTTGTGTTTACTTGTGTTATCTTTAAGACGGGGTGTCAAACTCATTCCATGGAGGGCCAAGACCCTGCATGTTTTACTTCCACCCAGTGTCTTCAGCAGGTGTTTTCATTGATCATCAATCAGTGGGAAGAAATTCAATGAAATCACCTGTTGAAGACACTGGGTGGAGGTAAAACCTGCAGTCTCTTGGCCCTCCATGGAATGAGTTTGACACCCATGCTTTAAGATAAGATAAGATGAGCCTTTATTAGTCCCACAATGGGGAAATTCCAGGATTGCAACAGCACAGGGACAGCAACACTCAGAACAATAATTTAGAAGATAAGAAAATAAGAGCAATGAATATACATATGTACACATAAATGTCATACGGTGACCCTCGAGGGCCACCATAAGACGCCAAAAGTCACCAGTGAGTTTTGCATTTGATGTTTTATTACAACAAGACAAGACACAAAGCCGTGAGCCGCTAAGGGCAAAACACACACTACAGAATACAAGGGATCGTAGGGCTAACCCCAGCCACTACGACCTAAACTATGACATGAACGGGAATATACACGAACCTGACATGAACGAGGACCAGGAATGTTTGACGACACTCCAGCATCAACCAGCTGTCAGCGCCCGCTAATAAAGCTGGCGAATGACAAGCGGTGATGCAGAACAGCTGATCGGCTCTGACAGCAGGAAGCCCCACCGAGCGCTGTCACAATATGAGCCCAGGGAGCCAGAATGTAATCCACTACTGTCAAAGCCGGCAGAGAGGATGCATAGCCCGAGCGCGGACGAGATCGGCGCTCGGGTCATAACAGTACCCTCCCTCTGAGGGCGGGCTCCTGAACGCCCATAGACATCCAATCCCCCTCACCCCCACCCCCTCCAGGGTGGGCGGATGGGGCAGGAGAAGATCAGACCACAGATCGAGAACCAGAACACAGACAGGAAAAAAAAAACAACTCAAAAAAAATACATGAAACAGTCACACAAACACGAAATAACAGAAAAAAGAAAAACTCCCTACAGTACAAAACATGATGACAGGACAAATAAAGCAACTGCAGAACACAAATCAAACTCCCAAAAAGCACAAATGGCAACTACAAGAAACAAAACACAGGACAGCGAAAAGAACAGAACAATTACAGGACCAGACTACATTCCAAAATACATGAAACACAATTACACGGGTACGAAAACAAAAATACCATGCTCTTAAGTCAAAAGCAAGAACAACACAGGACAGAAAAAAAACAGAACAATTACAGGACCATACTACACTCCAAAATACATGAAACACAATTATTCCGGCACGAAAACAAAAATACCACACTGTCAGGTCAAAAACAAATACAACACAGGACAGAAAAAAAAAAACAAAACACAGAACAATTACAGGGCTAGATCACCACCAGGAATGACCTCTATCCCCGACAGTTCATGCCGACCGGCGGAGACCAAACGCCATGGGAACAGTTCAGGCGGTCTCCCCGCGTCCAACGGCCGACAGGTGGTCATAAGGGATGGAACATGACCGGGCGGCTTACCACAGTCCCAGGCCCAGAAAGTCCACTTCTCTGGTGGGCGAACCAGATCGCCCAGTGAAACACATAACATGTCGGGTGGCCGACCCGAGGCGCCGAAATGGCGAAACAGTTCCTCAGGTGGCCGACCCGTGTCCCTCAGCCACCAGTACCGGGGGAAAACAGCCCGCGGCAGCCTCCCTGGCGAGGACAAAACAGGGGAGAGCCGGGGCGAGCGAAAAGGGACCCCCACGGCCCCCGGCGATGATGCGCAGGGGTGATGACTCTGAAGAGGGGACAGAAGGCAGGGATGAGCCCGAACTGGGTCAGGCGACGAAGGGTCTGCAGCTCCTCCACCGTCCGTGGACCACACTGGCACTGCACCTCTGCTGGACCCCGATTGGGTCCCAGCTGCACTCACGTCGGACCCCGATTGGGCCAGAACAGCCCCTGCAGTGGACCCTGATTGGGCCTCAGGCGCACCCACGTCGGACCCCGATTGGGCCAAAGCAGCTCCCACAATGGACCTCGATTGGGTCTCGGGCGCACCCACGTCGGACCCCGATTGGGCCAAGGCAGCTCCCGCGATGGACCCCGATTGGGTCTTGAGCGCACCCACGTCAGACCCCGATTGGGCCACAGCAGCCTCCACAACGGACCCCGACTGGGTCGGTGCAGCTCTGCTGACGACCTCCACCCCCGAACCTTGAACCTTCAACTCACCAATCCCGACTGGCTCCGCGCCAGAGATACTGAAAGGAAGCTCAGAACACACAGAAAAAACGGAATCAGTATCACCGGCAGCAACAGAACCCAGCGAGACGAGTTCGGGCGCAGCAGGCGGCTGCCCCTCACTCGCCTCCCCAAGAGGCAGGCAAAAATGCTCCAACACAGGGGACAGAGACACAAGGGGGAGCACTTGCCTGCACTCGAGTTCTGTTGCTGTCCAGGACTCCGTCAATCCAGGCGCAGGGCGAAGAAGTTCGTGCGCAGGCTCCAACTCAGTTGCATCGGGCTCCACAGCTGGCAAGATGGATTCCGCAGCCTGAGGTTCCTCTCGCGCAGATGCCCACACCGATGACCCGTATGGCGTGGAGGCAGGGGACCCTCGACCCACTGACCCACTGGCTCGGACCGCTCCGGTGAGGAGACCCGGGGACGCTTCATCGTCGGCACAGGTTCCGGGCTGCAGTCGACTCTTCTCCTCTGTCCACGGCGTGGCTGCGGGGCTGGATCCAGGCTCTCCAGAACCGCAGGCCCCCTCCTCGTCCGGCGACGTAGGCCTGGCGTCGTGGACCACTCAGCGGAGGAAGACACAGAGGCAGCAGGTTTGGTCATTGTAACTACAGCAGGTGGTAGGAGCTCGAGGGACTGCGAACCCCAAACTCCGCCCCCAGGAGTCAGACAAGGCAGATCACAATTACCATGTAAAGAATGAACTAGCACTTGCCTTTCTCCTGAAGGGAGGATGGTGCCTGCTGTAGAGGATGTAGTTCCTCCCTCTAACCGCTGGATGGCGACAGAGGGCCCCCTGGAAGGACGAGGTGGAGCCACGCTCGGAGGTCTGCTGACGTGCTTCGCCGGCAGCGGGTCCAGCCGGGGATTCTGCTGAGGTTCACCTTGGCTGTGGCGCCGACGTCTTCGACGGCCCCCAGATGGCGCGAACTCCTGGACCGGATCCGGGACAGGAACGGAATTCCAACGCGGGGAGCGAGGATGCCTCCTCCTCTGCTTCCTGCTGTCTTCCTCCTCCAGCCCATGGAGTATCTCGCGCTGTGCGGCAAGTTCAGTCCTCCTCGTCATCACCTCCGGGTGGTCGTCGTAGTGGAGAGGAAGGTTGTCCAGAAGAACCTCAGCGTAGTCCAGGTGCCGGCGTATGTCGCTGGGAGTGTCGTATAGCGTAGCAGTGAATAGAATTCCATCCACATATTCTAGAGTCTCCGCTAGCTCCTTGCCCAGGCGCCGACCGCGGCCCCTGGATGACGGCATTCTCCCAGCAAGTGACACCCAGACAGGGAAGAACAATAGTCCAATTTACGCAAAAACTCACGGTGAAAAGGCGTCTCGGTGTGGCGTCTCCGTTTAGATGTCCTGGCTGGAGTATACTGTCATGCGGTGACCCTCGCGGGCCACCATAAGACACCAAAAGTCACCAGTTTTGCATTTGATGTTTTATTACAACAAGACAAGACGAGACACAAAGCTGTGAGCCGCAAAGGGCAAAACACACACTACAGAATACAAGGGATCGTAGGGCTAACCCCAGCCACTACGACCTAAACTATGACATGAACGGGAATATACACAAACCTAACATGAACGAGGACCAGGAATGTTTGACGATACTCCAGCATCAACCAGCTGTCAGCGCCCGCTAATAAAGCCGGCGACTAACAAGTGGTGATGCAGAACAGCTGATTGGCTCTGACAGCAGGAAGCCCCACTGAGCGCTGTCACAATAAGAGCCCAGGGAGCCAGAATGTAATCCACTGCTGTCAAAGCCGGCAAAGATGATGCATAGCCTGAACGCGGATGAGATCGGCGCTTGGGTCATAACAATAAATACGTTGAAGAGGATGATGAAATAAAGGCAGCGTTGGATTTTTAAATAGCTTTATTATCACCCGCCTTCATCAGAACTCGGCTGCAGCCCATGGCTTGAGCAGGCTGCAGCTTCGTTCCTCCAGCTCTCAAAGAGGAGACAGCGTGTGTGTCTCGCAGCAGATGCAGAATCAGAGTGAGAGAATGAGAGGCAGATTTACAGCACAGTGCAGCATATATACTCAACTCAGACAATACATCAAAGGCATTCACAGCAGTCAATCTGGGCATTTGCATATCAGAGGTACAGACAGGATGCATGAACACAATGCATGGATGACACTAACTTCACAGCTGTAAACGCAGCATGCAGCGGAAAAAACCCAGGAGTGCGAGCTGACTGTCTCTGTGTTCTGTCTCTATGTTGTGGGGGTTGAATCAGGCCACTACACTGCTCCCCCCCCCCCCAGAGGGCACGGTAGGGGACCGTGACCTCGATGTTGCAGTTTGGGCAGCAAGCAGGGAAAAGCTCTGTGCAGGAGGAGGGGGAGGGGGGTAGCAAATGCTGACCGGGCGCGGGAAAATCGTTTGAGTCGCGCCAAAAGTGGTTGCTGCTCTGCGATGTCCCGTCTGAACATGCGGAGATCAGAAGAAGAAAAAAACTAGTCTCTGACTCCTCTCGTGGCCATGAATAAAAGCAGGAGCGGCGGCAAGAAAAAAAAATAAAAGCAGAGGGACTGGCGTGTTGACTTTAGGGCAGACGTAACCCTACAGCCTCGGGAACCGCAGACAGCTGAATTCCCCTTGTGTGCCGTGGCTAAGACCATAAAATCCCGTGAGCAAGCTGCGGGCCTCAGGTGTACAAGCAAGCCTGAAGGGCCAGTGTGCAGCAGAAGGAAGGCGGTCGGAAAAGCCGTATTTGTCCCGTGCGTGGTGCGCCGTCCTCGTCACCCCCGGTGCGCGTGCCGGGGCTCCGTGCGTGGGTGGGCCCGCTGGAGAGGAAATCAGGGTCGGAAACTTGGAGATCGGCGCAATCTGCGCCGAAAAACATCTCTGACGAGCCGTGGCTGCAGATTAGTCATGGTGCGTTCAGGTCCACGTGTGCTCCGTCGGCCATGGGAGTCGCCCGCATGTGCTCTGATGTGGAGGAACTGCGCGGCCGGTCCCGCGTGGATGTGCCGATCTCGGCGAGGGTGCGCCATGACGTTCTCTGCCACTTACCCGGTCTTGGTTGATGTCCTGAGAGCAGCTCGCCCGCCGTGGGCTCTGCGTCGAGGTCTCCCTGAGGCAGCAGGGATGGCAGACCAGTCAGGCCGCTGCGACGGAGCACTCATGCCCGGGTGCTGCGTTCGCTGGCCGCTCGTTTTCTTCAGTCTCGGGTCGCCAGCGTGGCTGTTCAGATCAGAAGGTTGCGTTTGCACAAAACGTGTGCATTCCGGGGTCACCAGTGAAGAGGATGATGAAATAAAGGCAGCGTTGGATTTTTAAATAGCTTTATTATCACCCGCCTTCATCAGAACTCGGCTGCAGCCCATGGCTTGAGCAGGCTGCAGCTTCGTTCCTCCAGCTCTCAAAGAGGAGACAGCGTGTGTGTCTCGCAGCAGATGCAGAATCAGAGTGAGAGAATGAGAGGCAGATTTACAGCACAGTGCAGCATATATACTCAACTCAGACAATACATCAAAGGCATTCACAGCAGTCAATCTGGGCATTTGCATATCAGAGGTACAGACAGGATGCATGAACACAATGCATGGATGACACTTTAACTTCACAGCTGTAAACGCAGCATGCAGCGGAAAAAACCCAGGAGTGCGAGCTGACTGTCTCTGTGTTCTGTCTCTGTGTTGTGGGGGTTGAATCAGGCCGCTACAACGTAAATATATATACACAGTGCGGAGCACTGAATAATAATTAACAGCATAACCGTCTATTTAGTTACCCCACATAGTATGAATATGTACCCATATGTAACCCAGTGTTAAAAACGCGAATAAAAATATGAATATTGATACCGCTTTTAAAAAGAAAAACACCCTTTTCACAATGGGAGTAAATAATTTAAAGATGAATATTTAAATAAATATATATTCATAAAACAGCAGGGAGTTTTGGGTCTGGGTATGACTTGCATTTTTTGGCTCAGTCACGCCAGACGCCGAGAGACACCAACCAAGAGAGAGAGACGGTCCTTGATGATATGGCGACGCTAACGTGCTAATAGCAGTCTTTGTCTCGGATAAAACTTGAGATTGGTAAACCTGAACAAACACCTGCAATGAGACATTGCTGTATTATCAAATTCTAATGCCCCATTTGTTAAATTTTAAGATTTGGATCCAAAGGCTGTAAACGCACGTTGAGCGCAGGAACCCCATGACGTACGTGTCACTTAGCTTGGTAAGTGCCATTTAGTGTGTATGGGAAATGCTAATCGCTAGCTTGAAATGCTAACCGCCGATGCTAATTTCGGCTAGTTTTTTCATCAGAAAAAGGCATTTTTCAAAGCTGTAACGGTTAGCAAAGGTCCCAGTTCCCTGGCCATTGATTGCTACTTAATGGTGAATATTGAACCTGTGGTTTATATGTGTTTTAAAGTGCAAATTTGTGATAAATTGTTGTGCTAGCTGATATGCTAACTTGGTGCAGCACACTGCACAATTATTACTGTGATGTCAAGTGTTCCAAATGCCCTTTACTCATTGTTATGGTACCATATTGATAAATGGAGATAGTAGAATGTGTTTATTTTATGCACATTTGGTGATTTAAGGAATTTGAACGATTGTTGTACTATGTAGAACTATTTGACATTGATGTAACAAGCTATAAATTATAGCTTAATTCTTGTTCTTATGGCGGATGATAAAATAGGCAGCGAGCTGAGGGTTTTAAGTAGGTTTATTAAATCATACCGCCATCATAGGAACTCGCTCCAGCCCTTGTGCAGGCAGGCTGGAGCGGGTCCTCAGGCTCTCAGCAGCAGTAGTCAGAAGCAGTTGTAAGAGTGAGAGAATGAGTTACAGAGCAATGCAGCTTTTATATCCAACTACAGACAATACATGAAAGGCATGGGACATTTCCATAACAGTAAGAGCAGGAAGCATGAACACAATGCATGAATGGCACATTAACATCACAGTACTGAGCAGGAAAAAGCTAGACGAAGCGAGGCTGCCTGTTGACATTAATACACACATTTCACTGTAATGTTAATCGCTCCAGATGCGCGCTCTGATTGTCCCAGTCTGTTGTGGGGGTTAACCACAGTTCTGACCTATTTTATAGGTCAGGTTTGTTTTTTGTTTTTTTGGTTTCCTGATTCCTGGACGAAGAAACCGTGAACTCCAGACCTGGATGGCGAGCCTTGCCCGAACCTAACTGACTGGTAAAAGTGACCCAACTGGTCACCTGGAACTGATACCAAAGAACTGTACATATTGTGAATATATTTTGGATGGATTGTACTTTCTATTATTGAATTATTATTGTGATCAGCGCTCCACCTGTGTTTATGTGTACATAACTTTGAAATATATATAGTTGCTAGTTCCATACACCGTGTGTGTGAGTTTTCTATTGTTGTGTCCTCCGGGCTCCTACGAACCTGGGGTCTGTCTGATCTGGTCCAATTGTCCCTTCCACCCAGGTAGTAGAGTTAAAGGTAACTACACTGCCATAACCCAATACTACCACAAGGGTACAAGATTGTACACCTAAAGTAGTATTACACACCTAAAGTGCTACAAAGAGGTGTTACACACAAGTGGGTGTTACACATACATTTTGTCACCCTCCATAGCGATTGATATTGTCCTAGTTGTATACTGAAGGGGGACCATTTTGTGTAAGTTTGTTGCATCTTTTGCATTTAATACTATTAGGTCGTAATGTTTTTTTTACTATCTCTGTGAGCAGCCTTGCTTAAGTTATAAAGTCTGACAGCCGTAGGTAGGAACAACCTGCGAAACCTCTCGGTTGTGCACCTAGGATGATGTAGCCTACTGCTAAATGAGCTCCTCAGTGCATTCAGTATGTCCTGCATAGGGTTGAACTCAGACTCCAGCAGAGATGACAGCTTAGCCACCATCCTTCTCTCTCCTATCTCCTCCACTGGGTCAAGGCGCTGCCCCAGGACAGAGCTAGCTTTCTTGATCAGTTTGTTCAGTCTCTTCCTGCCAGCTGCTGTGATGCCGCTGCCCCAGCAGACTACTCCAAAAGTGGTGGCTGATGCCACCACCGAATCGTAGAAGGTCTTCAGGAGCACCCCTAGTACACCAAAAGACCTGAGCCTCCTCAGTAGGAACAGCCTGCGCTGTCCCTTCTTGTTGAGTGCATCGGTATTGTGTGACCAGTCTAGTTTATTGTTCAAATGAACACCCAAGTGCTTGTAGGATGCCACCATCTCAATGCCTGTTCCCTGGATGTTTACTGGTGCTGTGAGGGGTTGTCCTTGCCTGCGGCAGTCCACCACCAGTTCCTTAGTTTTTCTCGCGTTGATCTGGAGGCAGTTCCGATGGCACCAGTCCACGAAGTCCTGAATAAGTCCTCTGTACTCAGCTTCATCTCCGTTGGAGATGAGGCCGAAGATCACAAAGTCATCAGAGAATTTCTGTAGATTGCAGTGTGTTGTGTTGTGAGTGTGTTGTGTTGTGTGAGAAGTCCGCAGTATAAAGGGTGAACAGGAAGGGAGCCAAAACCGTTCCCTGGGGGGCCCCCGTACTGCCGATGATCGTGCCAGACACACAATCCTGGGTTCTCACAAACTGTGGCCGGTTTGTGAGGTAGTCCAGGATCCACGATGACAGGTGCTGGTCCACCCCTGCGCACAGCAGCTTGTCCTTCAGGATCACCGGTTGGATGGTGTTGAAAGCACTGGACCTCACCGTGTTCCCAGGCTTCTCCAGGTGGAACAGGGAACGGTAAAGGAGGAAGATCACTGCATCCTCCACCCCGATGCCATGCTGGAAGCGAACTGGAGTGGATCCATCGCTGGTCCCACCAGGGGGCGGAGGTGAGCAAGGAACAGTCTCTCCAGGGTCTTCATCAGGTGAGAAGTCAGGGCCACTGGTCTGTAGCTGTTCAGGTCTCTGGGGTGGGAAGTCTTTGGTACGGGTACCACACAAGATGTTTTCCACAACTGTGGTACCCTCCCCAGCTTCAGGCTCAGGTTGAAGATGTGTTTCACAATCCCACACAGCTGGTCTGCGCAGGACTTGAGGAGCTTCACGATGATGCAGTCCGGACCCGAGGCCTTCCTCGCCTTGATCTTCTTCAGCTCCGCCCTCACCTGGGTCTTAGTGAGGGTCAGGTTGGGGCTGGGAGTGTGTGTGTGTGGGGGGGATGTTGGTGGAGGGAGGGTGGACAGCAGGTCTCGATGACAGTAGAGGCGGCAGTGGCTGTTGTGCAGGCGGATGGGAGGGCGGTTGGTCAAACCTATTAAAAAACAGGTTCAGATTGTTCACCCACTCCCTGCCCCCCGTGGCCTGGGAGGAAGTATTCTGGAGCCCAGAGATGGTTTTGGGGTTTCTCCAGACCCTGCCGATGTCGCTCTGTTGCAGCTTGTCCTCCATCTTCTTCCTGAAGCTGTCCTTGCCTTCTCTGATCTTCCTCCTTAGCTCCCTCTGTACGGACTTCAGCATCCCCCTGTTCCCCGATCTGAAAATCCTTTTCTTCTCTCTCAGTAGTAATTTTATCTCAGGGTTGATCCAGGGTTTGTTGTTCGGGCAACACCATATGATCTTGGTTGGTACAGTGTTGTCCACACAGAAGTTGATGTAGTCCGTGATGGTGTGAGTGAGGCCGTCGATGTCCTCATCATGTGGATCGCAGAGCTGCTCCCAGGCAGTGATTTCAAAACAGTCCTTTAGATCGTCCATTGCCTCCCCAGACCATATCTTCACCGTGCGCGTAACCGGAGGTTGTCTGTGTACTAGGGTTTTGTACACTGGCAGGAGATGAACCAAGTTGTGATCCGATCTCCCGAGTGGGGGGAGTGGTGATGAGGTATACGCCTCCTTAGTATTCACATACAATAAATCCAGTGTTTTATTGTCTCTGGTGTGACATGTGACATACTGGGTGAACGTGGGCAAAATGGGGGACAGTGAGATATGGTTAAAATCACCCGAGATGAGAAGGAGAGCATCTGGGTGTTCTGTCAAAAGCCTGCCAGTGATTGAGTGGATGGCGTCACGCGCTGCCCCAGCATTCGCCGTCGGATTTGCCTAAATAACAGTGCAGATCATGTGTGAGTATTCCCTCGGAAGATAAACAGGCTGCATGCTAACAGCTAGCAACTCCATGTCTTTGCTTCAGTGTTGCTCTTTAACCGTGATGTGTCCCGGTTTACACCAGCTGTTATTGACATACATTATCACTCCTCCGCCCCTTGCCTTCCTACTGTCTGGTGTCCGGTCTGCCCGTATTGCGTGGAAACCTTCCAGTTTGATGTTAGCATCTGTTGCTAGTTCTGTTAGCCACGTCTCAGTAAATAACATCATGCTAATTTCTCTGAAGCCGCTCTCGTAGTGGGACATTGCCGCTAGCTCGTCTGTGTTATTTAGCAGCAATCGTACGTTCCCCACGATAACTGATGGGAGGACGGGTCTGTACCTTATATTCCTCGCCTGCCATCTTACTCCAGCTCGACATCTACGCCGTTTCTGTCTGATTTCTCCCGGTATGTCGAGTTTTTACGTTAGCACTGTGGGCCGGTTAAGTGCTAACAGCTGGTCCCGGTTGTACCGTCTCCTGCTATAAACAGTGGCTCCGTCCACCGGCTCGGGAGACATTTGGGGCGATCTGTGTGTCCGTGATGGATAAGGTGTCACCGGATCAGAAAGTTTAGCGAGAGAAGCCAGATAGTAAATAAGAAAGAGGAAGAAACACTCAGAATTGAGCCGCTGTTGCAAAAAGGCAACCGACTCGTGTGGTGCCGGAAGTCAAAAAAAAAAAAAAAAGTCGTTGTCTAATATTTAAATTTGTTTGATGATGTGAAACATTTAAGTGTGACAAACATACAAAAAAATTAGAAATCAGGAAGGGGGCAAACACTTTTTCACACCACTGTAGTATAACAGAAAGTTTCACCTGCCTGCGCTATAGGCCGAATTTCACCTTGGTTTGTGTGCCGATGCTAATGCTAAGCCCTGATAAGATAAGATAAGCCTTTATTAGTCCCAGGATGGGGGACTAATACAGTATTTATTTTTCACAGCTGCTTTTCTGGTACCATAACATCCCTACAGTTTAAAATGTAAGGTTTTTTTTTTAGTGATTGTACTGTAACACTAATGCTCCATGGTAACCTCTAACACATGAACTAGCCTGTTTTCTGTGGAGGTAGCTCAAATATAACAAGCTTCCACATGCTTTGAGTTGCATAAGTGTGTGCTTCCAGGTTCAACTGAATGACCTACTTTACAGCGGACCAACCCGTAAAACAAATCTGGTGATAAGTCTAAGAACACCTTCTCCAAGCCTCACCTCAACTTAAGCTCACCTGAATCTCTAACAACAGACATGCCCATCATTTAAGGTTGCCTTTCACCTGAACAGCTAGAAATGTAACAGGGAATAAGAGGCCATTTTTATCATGTTGACAGAGATTTCCAGCGTTTGTAGGACTTAAAATATTCATGAAAATATTCATGAAAAAAGCAGCGTGGAGGTCAAGGGGTCACAGTAACTTGCCGTATTTTGGCTCATTGAGTATTAAGTAAGAAGTGTTACTTCATAATAAAGAGTTAATACCTTTCAGATTTTGCAGTTTGCCAAATGTAAGCTCTTTAATATATAAAAAAACAATTGATGATATTTATATCAGTTATAAGGTTCACCCATTTGTATTATAATGTATTCATACTCATTTACAGATTTCTGTTAATGTGAATATTGTATGACACACAACACTGAATAATTTACTGTGATACAGTATTTTAATGAAATTGTGAATAAAATGATTCATATTTTTTTTCAAAATATGATCCAAATTCATGTCAGACTTATGCACATCTAGTAAATCTGTATTTCTGAGAAAAGATCAAGCTGACTTTTTTTAAAGACTGAAAAAATTTATAGGCAAAATTCCGGAAGAGAAACATTCCAAAGACATGCACAGATGTTAGCCAAAGACAGGGAAAAAAAGAAAAGGGTTAATAACAATAACTGGACAGTGAGAATCACTTTGTGCTAACATTTTAAATTATAATTATAATGAAGTTATGTGTGCATATTCCTGAAGTACTCAACTAAATTTGTGTTGGTGTTGTGTTCACCATCTTCTTCCTGTCTTCAAGCAGAGTTGAATGTGTCATTGGTGTCACTCCGTCACCTTTGACCATTTGTTTTTACAGCTTTGAGTTGCTACAGTTGTATAATGGGGTGAGACTAAGGTGTGTATGTGTGTGTTTTACAGGAAATGAAATGGCAAAGTGAGGACTGAGTTAACACAGGATGACTCACCTTGTTTAGTGACAAAAGATGCTTAAAAAAACATGTTGAAATAAGGAGGAGCCTTACTGTTTTGTCTTGGTGGTTCAGTGATTAATTGACGACTTTCTCAGACTGGGAACCACATCAGTTTTTGGAGGTGATCCAAACTCAGAGAGGAATGGAGTGATTGTGAGGACCGGTTGGGTGACTGGAGGGAGAAGTTCTTCCGTTAACTCTTTCTTTAACTGACATTTCTAATGAATTTGTTAAGAGTTTGGGGCTGTTCATTTAAGGAAGCACAGATTTTCTTTTTCAGCTCTGAGTGTGTGCCTGCAAAAGTTTTAGGCAGCTCCTAATTGAGCAATCACCGCAGTTATACGTATATTCATGACACCGTACAGCCTCGAGTGTAATATTGCTTTTATACAACAGTTCCACAAGCACAGTTCATTAAGTGACAGCAGGACAAAATATTATGATTTGTTTGTTTAACCAGTTATTTTGCTCCACTGAGAAAAATAGTCCCTTCCGAATGTACTGAGTTAACTGTTGCTAAGCATCTCAATGAGCATAATATAGAAAAGATTAAGTATATTTTATTTCACATTTAACCAAATTAAATATTGTCCAGTGCAGAAATCAGTGTTTAAATACATACTGCTCCACCTGTTGAGTACTTTTTGTGGGTTGACTTAAGTCATGGTAGCTAGTTTGTTGTTAGCTTGTTAGCGATTTAGGCATCTTCCCTGGTTCGCTATTCAAGACAATAAATCCAACTCTAGCTTGTCTGTTTTTATTGAAACAGGTGTAAAGTATCTTTCCGGATTTTTACAAAGGCAGGACTTCTGGTTCAGGGAGGTCTGAATTAAGGCTATCTCTAGTATCTTTTCAAAGATACTAATGATAATGATACTTACTAATATAATGAGGACCTGTAAGAAAGAATATTACAACAGAATATTAGAGGATAATAAAAATAACTTAAGAGGAATATGGCAAGTACTCAATGGGATTATTAGTAATCGACCTAAGAATGCTAATTATCCAGAATATTTTATTGAAAATGGCAATTTGATAAATAATATGAAGGATGTGGTCAGTGGTTTCAATAAATTTTTTGTAAACGTTGGTCCTGAATTAGCAAAATCAATAGTGACAACAGAACCAAACAACAGTGGTTCTGTAATTGAAATAGAAGATAGAAATCCAAACACAATCTTTTTGGGTGCAGTGACTGAAAAGGAAATTATTGAGACTGTGAGTAAATTTAAGAACAAAAAATCAACGGACTGGAATGAAACTGACATGACAATAGTGAAAAAAGTAATTGAAGGAATTGTTAAGCCACTCACCCACATCTGTAACCTGTCATTTCAAACTGGTAAATTTCCACACAAAATGAAAATAGCAAAAGTAATACCAATATACAAAACAGGAGACAGTCATTGTTTCACAAATTACAGGCCAGTCTCTTTACTCTCACAATTCTCTAAAATACTTGAAAAAATCTTCACTAAGAGACTGGATGATTTCATTGAAAAACACAACCTCCTTACAGATAGCCAGTATGGTTTTAGAGCAGATAAATCTACATCTTTGGCACTGATCGAACTTATAGAAGAAATTACTAGTTGTATAGATAAAAAAAAAGGTTGCTGTAGGAGTATTTATAGATTTAAAGAAAGCTTTTGACACCATTGACCACAGAATACTACTAAGGAAACTGGAAAGGTATGGGATAAGAGGGGTCGGACTGAGTTGGGTGGAAAGTTATTTAAGTAACAGACAACAATTTGTACAAATTGGTGAGCACAAATCACCCTTCATGGACGTCACTTGTGGTGTGCCCCAGGGGTCAGTTTTGGGACCCAAACTCTTTATTTTGTATATAAATGACATATGCCAAGTATCAAAAATTCTGAAATTTATTTTTTTGCAGATGACACAAATATCCTTTGCACTGGTGAGAATTTGCAGCAGGTTTTAGAGGTGGTCACAACTGAAATGAAAAAGTTAACGCAGTGGTTCAACAAAAATAAATTATCTCTAAATCTAAAAAAAACAAAGATTATGTTGTTTGGAAATGCATTTGTGGGGATCCTCACTTCCTTGTGGTAACGTATCGTCACTTCCTGTTTTGCTGTCTGCCTGTGTGGTTTGCTCTCCAGCTCTCTAGCCACTAGCTATGGCTACTACCTCTCTTTCCTCTCCTCTGGTGTGCTCTCTCTGTCAGATGTTTAGCTACACCTCTGCCTCTTTTAGTGATAACGGTAAATGTAATAAATGTTGTCTTTTTGAGGCGCTCGAGGCGAGGTTGTCTGATTTGGAATCCCGGCTCCGCTGCATTGAAACACCGTCTGCGCCAGTTAATCTCGACGGACGCCCATTAGCTGCAGCGGAGCTAGCTAGCTTAGGCCCCACTGTCAGTGGTTCCCCGGCTCTCCTCAGCAGCGAGGAGACTGGGTGGGTGACGGTGAGAAGGAAGCCTAGTCGCAAAGCCCCGGTACACCACCAACCTGTTCACGTTTCTAATCGTTTTTCCCCGCTCAGCGACACACCCGCTGAGGAAAAAACTCTGATCATTGGCGACTCATTTACATTTGTTTGTTCTCTCCCATAGATTGAGTCCCCATCGTGCTGTTTGCTCTCTACATGTCTGTTCTTTTCTTCTTCTCTGTCCCCTCACCCCCCAGCCAGTCGCAGCAGATGACTGCCCCTCCCTGAGCCTGGTTCTGCTGGAGGTTTCTTCCTGTTAAAAGGGAGTTTTTCCTCTCCACCGTCGCCAAGTGCTTGCTCACAGGGGATCGCCTGATTGCTGGGGTCTTTCTGCAACTGTGGGGGTCCTCCCTACAGTTGATAGTGCTATGAGATGACTGTTGTTGTGAAATGGCGCTATATAAATAAAGTTGAATTGAATTGAATTGAATTGACTCTGTAGTCAGAAACGTGAACCTCGAGACTCCAGCGGTCATAGTCCAATGTATTCCTGGGGCCAGAGCAGGCGACATCGAGTCAAATTTGAAAATGCTGGCTAAAAGTAACTGTAAATATTCCACAATTGTTATTCACGCCGGCATTAATGACATCCGTCTCCGGCAGTCGGAAGTCACGAAACTTAATATAGAATCGGTGTGTGACTTTGCAAAAACGATGTCTGCCACTGTAGTATTCTCTGGGCCCCTCCCCAATCTGACCAGTGATGACATGTTTAGTCGCTCGTCATCCTTGAACCGCTGGCTGTCTGTGTGGTGTCCTAAAAATGATGTGGGCTACATTGACAATTGGAGCTCTTTTTGGGGAAAACCTGGTCTTATGAGACGAGACAGCATTCATCCCACTTTGGATGGTGCTTCTCATTTATCTAACAATCTGGCATCTTTTTTATCCAAATTTCCAAAACCATGACTACTCAGAGTTGGGACCAGGAAGCAGAGTCTCAGTCTTACACGCCTCTCTGCAGCTCCTCTTCATCCGCCACCCCTCAGCTTAGCCCCTGTCTTCCCCATCAGAGAATCGTTGTCTGCTCCCTCCAAAGTGAATAAAAATATAATGTATAATAAGCATCCCAAAGTGATAAAGCAAAATATTGGTAAAACTCAAATTAAACATAAAGCCTCTAAAATGAATGATTTGGCCTCTGTTCCTCCTCATAATTTAAAAATTAAATGTGGTTTGTTAAATATTAGGTCTCTAACTCCCAAGTCTCTGTTAGTCCATGATCTGTTAATTGATCATCAGATTGATTTAATTTCCCTTACAGAGACTTGGTTAGGACAAGAGGATTATGTTGGTTTAAATGAATCAACCCCCTCTGGTTATTTAAACTGTCAAAATCCCAGAAGTTCTGGTCGTGGAGGAGGAGTAGCAACAATTTACCATTCCAAATTACTAGTTAATGTAAAGCAAAAAACATGTTATAATTCCTTTGAGGGCCTGGTCCTCAGTATTGGGCACTTTAGCAATTTCAGGTTAAACCCAATTTTATTTGCCATTGTTTATCGTCCCCCATCAACCTATTCAGAATTTTTATCCGAATTTGCTGATTTCTTAGCTGATTTAGTGTTGAAATCTGATAGAATAATTATAGTAGGGGACTTTAATATACATGTGGATGTAGATAGTGACTGCCTTAATGTGGCTTTTAATTCAATATTAGACTCGATTGGGTTTTCTCAGAAAGTAGGAAATTCTACTCATTACCTCCACCATACATTGGACCTTGTTCTGACATATGGCATAGAAATAGAAAATCTTGTAGTGTCTCCTCATAACCCTGTACTGTCAGACCATTGTCTGTTAACCTTTGATTTTACTATTTCTGACTATTTGGCTCCTAAAGAAAAATATTATCACAGTAGATGCCTCTCAGATGATGCTGTTTCCAAATTTATGCAGATTGTTTCCTCTATGCCATGTGTCAACACAACGGAAATAAGCTATAGACAGCTTGCTCCTTCTGTAATTGATAACATGGTGGATAGTGTTTCAGCTTCTCTGCATCAGGCTCTAGACTTGGTGGCCCCCTTAAAAAAGAAAAAGTCTAATCAGAGATTTTTAACTCCTTGGTTCAACACAGAAACTCGTAGCTTAAAACAGAAGACTCGTCAATTAGAAAGAAAATGGCGCTCTACTAATTTAGATGAAATCTATTTAGCTTGGAGAAATCATCTTTTAATTTATAAAAAATCTCTTAGAAAAGCTAGAACGAGTTATTACTCTGCATTAATAGAAGAGAACAAGAATAATCCCAGGTTTCTTTTCAGTACTGTAGCCAGGTTGACAAAGAGTCAGGACTCTGTCAATCCTAGCATCCCCTTAGAGCTTACTAGTCAGGACTTTATGAACTTTTTCAATAATAAAATTTCATCCATCAGAGATAAAATCAATCAGATTCTTCCCACAGTTAACTTAAATACTGTAACTACTACAACTCCTTCTATTGATGTCTGTCTTGATGAGTTTACTCCAATCGACCTTTGTGAGTTAGACAAAGTAGTTTCCTCATCCAAACCTTCAACTTGTCTTTTAGATCCTATTCCTACCAGGTTATTTAAAGAAGTCTTCCCACTTATTGGTAGCTTTATTCTTCATATAATCAATTCTTCATTAACTTTAGGCCATGTACCGCAGGCTTTTAAAACGGCTGTAATTAAACCCTTACTCAAAAAGCCAACGCTAGATCCAGGAGCTTTAGCTAACTATAGACCAATCTCTAATCTCCCTTTCATTTCAAAAATCTTAGAAAGAGTTGTTGCTACACAATTATTTGACCACCTGCAGGGAAATGGTTTACTTGAAGAGTTTCAATCTGGGTTTAGAATCCATCATAGTACTGAAACAGCCTTAGTGAAGGTCACTAACGACCTCCTCATTGCATCTGATAATGGACTAGTTTCTGTACTTGTCCTTTTAGATCTTAGTGCAGCTTTTGATACTATTGATCATAATATTCTACTTGATAGATTAGAACACTATGTTGGACTTAATGGAACTTTGTTGCAGTGGTTTAGATCTTATTTATCTGATAGGTTCCAGTTTGTTCATGTAAATGATGAGTTTTCTTTCAGCTCAAAGCTTAGTCATGGAGTTCCACAGGGATCTGTGCTAGGCCCTACTCTTTTTAGTTTATATATGCTTCCGTTAGGCAACATTATTAGAAAGCACTGTATACATTTTCATTGTTATGCAGATGACACACAATTATACCTGTCAATGAAGCCAGATGATACTAATCAATTAGCCAAGTTAGAAGCCTGTCTTAAGGAAATCAAAGCTTGGATGACTTGTAATTTCCTGCTATTAAATTCAGATAAGACTGAAGTCATTCTTGTTGGTCCAAAAAACCTTAGAAATTCCTTTCCAAATCAAACTTTCAGTTTGGACGCAGTTACTCTTTCTCTTAATAGCTCTGTGAGGAACCTTGGAGTTATTTTTGATCAGGATTTGTCCTTCAATTCACATATTAAATTTGTTTCTAAGACTGCCTTCTATCATTTGCGTAATATTGCCAAGATTAGGAGCATCTTGTCTCAGAGTGATGCTGAGAAACTGATCCACGCTTTTGTTAGCTCGAGATTAGATTATTGTAATTCTTTATTATCAGGCTGTCCTAAAACATCTTTAAAAAGTCTTCAGCTGATCCAAAATGCTGCAGCAAGAGTTTTAACAGGTACTAGAAAGAGAGATCATATCTCTCCGGTTCTGGCCTCCCTTCATTGGCTTCCCATAGAGTTTAGAATTAAGTTTAAAATCCTTCTTCTCACTTACAAAGCTCTAAACAATCAGGCTCCTTTTTATTTAAAAGATCTGATACTACCGTATTATCCTAACAGAGCACTACGCTCTCAAAATGCAGGATTACTTGTAATACCTAGAATCTCCAAAAGTACAATGGGAGGCAGAGCCTTCAGTTATCAAGCTCCTCTCCTGTGGAATCAGCTGCCAATCTGGATTTGGGAGTCAGACTCGATCTCTGTTTTTAAGAATAGGGCTAAAACCTACCTTTTTGATCTAGCCTACAATTAGGGAGGGATCATGTGTTTCTGAACCCTCCCTTAGTTATGCTGCTAATAGGTTTAGTCAGCCGGGGGACCTCCAGTAATGCACTGGGCCTCACTCCTTTCCTCACTCTCTATGAAATATTTTTTTTTTTTTTTTTTGCTGGTCATTAACATTTGTTTGTTCTCTCCCATAGATTGAGTCCCCATCGTGCTGTTTGCTCTCTACATGTCTGTTCTTTTCTTCTTCTCTATCCCCTCACCCCCCAGCCAGTCGCAGCAGATGACTGCCCCTCCCTGAGCCTGGTTCTGCTGGAGGTTTCTTCCTGTTAAAAGGGAGTTTTTCCTCTCCACCGTCGCCAAGTGCTTGCTCACAGGGGATCGCCTGATTGCTGGGGTCTTTCTGCAACTGTGGGGGTCCCCCCTACAGTTGATAGTGCTATGAGATGACTGTTGTTGTGAAATGGCGCTATATAAATAAAGTTGAATTGAATTGAATTGAATTGAAATTATAAAATAAATCATGAAATAATGGTAACGATAGATGATACCAGAATAGAAACAGTACAGGAAAATAAGTTTCTGGGGGTGACGCTAGACAATAAAATCTGCTGGAAACCTCACATCAGTCACATCCGGGCCAAGTTGGCAAAATGTATAGGCATACTGGGGAAGACAAGACACATCTTGGACTATAAATCATTGGTCTTACTGTACAATTCACTGTTTCTACCTTATCTTAACTACTGTGTAGAAGTCTGGGGAAACACCTACAAGACCAACCTACAGTCAATATGCACATTACAAAAAAGAGCTATAAGGATAATAAATAATGTAGGATATAGAGACCATACCAATTCATTGTTTTTAAAGTCACATGTCATAAAGTTCATCGATTTAGTTCAATTTAAGACAGCACAAGTCATGTACAGGGCAATTAATAATCAACTCCCAACTAATATACAAAAAATATTTAAAAAAAGAGACAATGATCATAATTTGAGAGGAGACTTAAACTTTACAAAACCCAAGATACAAACAACCAAGAAAAGTACAGTGGGGAAAAAAAGTATTTAGTCAGCCACCAATTGTGCAAGTTCTCCCACTTAAAAGATGAGAGAGCTCTCCAATTTTCATCATAGGTATACCTCAACTATGAGAGACAAAATGAGAAAAAAAAAATTCAGAAAATCACATTGAAGGATTTTTCATGAATTAATTGGTAAATTCCTCGGTAAAATAAGTATTTGGTCAATAACAGAAGTTCATCTCAATACTTTGTTATATACCCTTTGCTGGCAATGACAGAGGTCAAATGTTTTCTGTAAGTTTTCACAAGGTTTTCACACAGTGTTGCTGGTATTTTGGCCCATTCCTCCATGCAGATCTCCTCTAGAGCAGTGATGTTTTGGGGCTGTCGCTGGGCAACACAGACTTTCAACTCCCTCCAAAGATTTTCTATGGGGTTAAGATCTGGAGACTGGCTAGGCCACTCCAGGACCTTGAAATGCTTCTTACGAAGCCACTCCTTCATTGCCCGGGCGGTGTGTTTGGGATCATTGTCATGCTGAAAGACCCAGCCACATTTCATCTTCAATGCCCTTGCTGATGGAAGGAGGTTTTCACTCAAAATCTCACGATACATGGCCCCATTCATTCTTTCCTTTACACGGATCAGTCGACCTGGTCCCTTTGCAGGAAAACAGCCCCAAAGCATGATGTTTCCACACCATGCTTCACAGTAGGTATGGTGTTCTTTCTCCTCCAAACACGACAAGTTGAGTTTTTACAATAAAGTTCTATTTTGGTTTCATCTGACCATATGACATTCTCCCAATCCTCTTCTGGATCATCCAAATGCTCTCTAGCAAACTTCAGACGGGCCTGGACATGTACTGGCTTAAGCAGGGTGACACGTCTGGCACTGCAGGATTTGAGTTCCTGGCGGCGTAGTGTGTTACTGATGGTAGCCTTTGTTACTTTGGTCCCAGCTCTCTGCAGGTCATTCACTAGGTACCCCGTGTGGTTCTGGGATTTTTGCTCACCGTTCTCGTGATCATTTTGACCCCACAGGGTGAGATCTTGCGTGGAGCCCCAGATCGAGGGAGATTATCAGTGGTCTTGTATGTCTTCCATTTTCTAATAATTGCTCCCACAGTTGATTTCTTCACACCAAGCTGCTTACCTATTGCAGATTCAGTCTTCCCAGCCTGGTGCAGGTCTACAATTTTGTTTCTGGTGTCCTTTGACAGCTCTTTGGTCTTGGCCATAGTGGAGTTTGGAGTCTGACTGTTTGAGGTTGTGGACAGGTGTCTTTTATACTGATAACGAGTTCAAACAGGTGCCATTAATACAGGTAACGAGTGGAGGACAGAGGAGCCTCTTAAAGAAGAAGTTACAGGTCTGTGAGAGCCAGAAATCTTGCTTGTTTGTAGGTGACCAAATACTTATCTTACCGAGGAATTTACCAATTAATTCATTAAAAATCCTTCAGTCTGATTTTCTGGATTTTTTTTTTTCTCATTTTGTCTCTCACAGTTGAGGTATACCTATGACGAAAATTGGAGACCTCTCTCATCTTTTAAGTGGGAGAACTTGCACAATTGGTGGCTGACTAAATACTTTTTTTCCCCACTGTATGTGCATATCTGTCTGTGGGTTGGATTTGTGGAACAGTCTAGAGCCGGAACTGAAACTATGTACAAACAGAAATCAATTCAAAAAGAGGTATAAACATTATTTGCTGAAAGGATATATGTTAGAAGGGTAGTATTTATAGGTACGATTCACTATGCTCACTCTGGGACACTATGGAATGGTGGGTGGGACAGCACTGTGTATATCTGTGTTGTTTGAGGCTGGTTTTGATGTATGGACATCAGTGTATGTTAGGATGGATGGGTGTTAATGTTGATATGTACAAAATACAGTTAATTGTTTACTTGGGGTCTCAAATGTGGTAATTTGTATATAATTCACATGGGTGTATTTATGGAAAAGAGGAGATGGAATTAATAAGTGTTCACTTCTTCCTTCTCCCTTTCGAACAATGTATACTGTTACTTTATTGCATTTGTCATTTGTTTTGTTTTTGTTATACTTTTTTGTTCGAAATAAAGTATCTATCTATCTATCTAAAGAGCCCTTCACTGTGGAAATTAAGGTATCCAACACAATATTACAATTCCGACATATAAGAAGCCACTGGTATTAACTTTAAATAATTTAAAGATTATCAAAACACAGCTGAAGCACAGTGATACATATTCAGTGAAATATCCGAGTGTGATTATCAGGGAATATAGTAACTCCTGGAATCCCTATTGTCCAGTCAGATTGCTCGGTCGGAGCCAACTGTTGTATAGTGTCTATTTATATTTTGCTTCCAAGGAACAAGACTTTGTTGCAATTTTTAAGGCAGTCTTGAGCAGTGGTTCGTCAGGCTTTCTGAAGGTCTTTCAAAGTCTTTCTTTTGATGTTGGCTACTTTTTCAACTAATTTTTAGTGTGCTCCTTGTACCTGAACATTACCCAATTTCTTGGACTTTTTTTTAAGGAAACTGGACAAATTGAGGACAAGAAACCATCAGCATCAGCTGACCACTATCTAAAATTCCTGTGTTTGGAAATAGGAAAAAATTCAGCAAAAATCTGAGAGGTGCACCTGGCCCTTGATCCATCTAGTGTTTGCCAATGCCTCACAGAATGGTCTGAATGGTGGGGTTGCTGTCAAGAAGTCATTCTTTAGGAAGGGAAATGGGGAGAAGAGGCTGAGACATATCAAATTACACAAGAAGTAGACTGAAAATCAGTGGAAACAGGTTTTATGGAGTGATGAATTGTGGGATCATCTTGACAGAAAATGGTAAAGAAAGAAAGAAAGAAAGAAATGGTAGCTAACATCCAAACAAGAGGTCTAGAATGTCCTTCAAGAAGCCTGGAGACTAAAGAAATTACAAGAAAACATAAACAAGAGAGTTGTGTTGAAGAATAAAGATCGTCAGACCAAATGGCTGATCAGTTGTCACTGATGCAGAACACATTTATGGGTGTTTCCAAGTTCATTTTCCTTATCACAGCGGCATAAAAATGAACTTTCCGCCGGCGCATGACACAAAGAGGCCAGTCTAATCATTCAGAGGTGTGTTTTGGATAATCCAATCCAAAGCGCTCCCTCCCATCCCTTTAATGCAAAGAGATGCATTATCTAAAGTGAACTGTCATCGTGACAGTTTAATACGAGTTTTGCACTGACCAAAGCCTGCGTGTGTGGGCCAAAATACACCCAATAGTAATGCTGCTTGGTAATAAGGAAGACATCAATCATAGTTGATGCCCAGTTAGTTATGTTAGAAAGAACAAATAGTGAAGAATGAGTTGAAAAAATCAGCTGAATTGTTTAATGTGCACATGGATGCAACACACAGACATGAAGAAAAGAGGATGATGCCTGTGCAAACTTTCATAAATTTTTCTTAAAAAATGGTGTGGAAGTCACTCCTGGCTGTGGGGAGATGGAGTGCTCCCTCTCCTGTTGCTTTCATCTCCCCTCTATCCGTCCTTGGTAGGAGAGAAGGAGGCGATCTGGCGTGGCTTCCCGTCCACCTCCGGCCCCCGCCATGAAGAAATCCCGCTCTCTGCAGCCTCTGCCAGGGGCTGATGGGTGGTTGTTGGGGATCTTGCTGCGCTGGAAACCCGGGGCGCACAGCCGACGCAGATGTGGATGCATCTCCTGTCTCTCTGGGAAGTTAGTGAAAAGTAAAACATCGCACACCCCTTGTTCATTCATTTATTCCCCTAAAAATAAACACATTAATGCCTAATAAGTCCGTGATGAAAATGAACCCCCACCCCCATGCACCGCGCATCACACTGGAACACACTGGCATATACTGTATGCTCCCTGTTCATTCATTCCCCTAAAAAAAATCACACATTAATGCCTAATCTATAGACTCCAATGGAAAGTCCGCAATTAAAATGAGAGTGTGGATGGAATAAAAAAAAACTGGTGTGTGATCATCATATAATTAAAATGAAGGGCGATTCTGACTGTTACAAGATCCCAGCGCATGCTGTTTTCTGAGCTCCGGAGCTGCGCGATGTCAAAACACGCCACTGAAATATCATTAAACAATGCGCTTATGATGATAGACCTCCCTTTTCCTGATCAAAAGTGGATTCTCGTGGAATGCACTATAATAGTAATGCACATTAGATTGCGTGCCGCCACACCTCTTTGAAATGAGGCGCCTCCTCCAAGCACATAGCGGGCGCACTGTCCACTGGTAATTTGATGGCGTGACACAAAGTGTAAAAAACAGGCAATGCACTGACAGAAACTAACAAAACACTTGTGCATGGCAGAAAATCTGTCTGAAAAGTGCGCCAATGACCATCAAAATAGGGCCCATTGTCTTTCAACTCTGTTTTTACCTTATTTATTGTATTTCCTTTTGTTTGCATACAGTATGTTTCAGTAAATCACTGTGTAACCCTCACTAACACCTACTCACTTTAGGTGTAGTACCCAAAAAAAAAAAAATAATAATTGGGCCAGATCAGAAGATTACAGGTTTGTAGGAGCCTGGGAGGTGCAACAACAGATGACACAACACACAGTGTGTAGAAACTTGCAACTATGTATATTTCAAAATATGTACATATAAACAAATACATAGCACTGTACAATAGAAAAAATAAAAACAAAATACTCCAAATACACTACTGTTCAAAAGTTTGGGATCACCCAGACAATTATTTTGTGTTTTCCATGAAAAGTCACACTTATTTACCACCATGAGTTGTAAAATGAATAGAAAATATAGTCAGGTTAGAAATAATGATTTGTATTGAAATAATATTTTTTTCCAGATACTCAACCTGCTCAAAGGAAGGTCAGTTTTATAGCTTCTCTAACCAGCTAAACTTTTTTCAGTTGTGCTAACATGATTGCACAAGGGTTTTCTAATCATCCATTAGCCTTCTGACGCAATGAGCAAACACATTGTACCATTAGAACACTGGAGTGATAGTTGCTGGAAATGGGCCTCTATACACCTATGTAGCTATTGCACCAAAAACCAGACATTTGCAGCTAGAATAGTCATTTACCACATTAGCAATGTATATTAGATATTAGAGTGTATTTCTGATTAGTTTAAAGTTACCTTCATTGAAAAAAACAGTGCTTTTCTTTCGAAAATAAGGAAATTTCTAAGTGACCCCAAACTTTTGAACGGTAGTGTATATATTTTCAAAATTTACAGTCCTCTTGTGTCCTTTCCAGGTGACTAGTGGAGTCACCTTTAGCAGTTCATAGGATTCAGGCTTCGGCTCGCCATCCAGATCTGGAAAATCCACTTCTGGTCCAATTATTTTTTTTTTTTTTTTGGTACTACACCTAAAGTGAGTAGGTGTTAGTGAGAGGGTTACAAATAAAAATTTGGCGAGCACAGCCAGGAGCCTGGAGTGTGGCACAACAGATGAGGATTCTGTTTTGACCCCTGACTTAACAGTTGACATACGGCCAAAATGGATTTTGTGGAAAAGTATGGTGTCAAAATACCTAATGCAGTCATTGTCAGTGGTGTTGTTGACAAAGAGAAAGACTCAGACATTTTTGAATTTCTAGAGCAACATGGCACTATTCGTAGGGTGCTTACCATTAATGATAACTCATCTGACTTTGACAAAAGTCATATTGTAGAGTTCAAATCTGGATTAAGCACTGAAGCATTAGCACCTACGTTGCCGTGCTCCTTTCCATCCTCTGACAATCCTGAGATTAAATACTGCATTCAAACGCTAACTGATGTCTACACTAAAACTGTAGGGGGCAGTGTTACTGAGGCTTATCTTAGCAACCTGAGGGGTTTAGCTAAGCTAAGTGGAAAAGGTTTTGAAGAGGTGTTGCAGGAGGTTATGTCCAAAATAGGGAAGTCTATTGAAGCTGCTGAGACAGCTGAAACGGTCTCTGCTGACATTGATCCTGCTTCCTTTACTGTAGAACCCACACAAAGTGGAGTCTCTCCTCCACTCCAAGTTGAAGTGCCTCGCACCCCTAAAACCACTCAAGGACTCTTTCAAAGCCCTCTTAGACCAAACTTAACACCTTAAATGTTGAGCCCAGCTAATTATAACCCACCCGAGGTTCAGAAAATCGTAGGCGAGCATGTCATTAAACATGCAGAGAAACCATCAAACGCCCATTCCTCTTGGAGAATCAGAGCTTTCTCTGGCAAAACGCCAAGACCGTATACTGAAGCTGATTATGAAACATGGTGTTCACATGTTGACCTGATGATGGAAGATACTTCTTTGTCTGACTTTGAAAAATCTTGCAAGATCTTTGAAAGTCTTCTTGCTCCTGCGTCCGATGTTATTCGCCCTCTTGGGCCTGAAGCCACCCCTGCCGGCTATCTTAAGCTGTTGGATTCAGCTTTTGGGACTGTTGAAGACGGTGAGGAACTGCTTGTGGGATTCATGAACACTTTCCAAAATTATGGAGAAAAACCCTCTGCATATCTGCATCGTTTGCAGGTGGCGCGCAATCTCACAGTGCGTAGAGGCGGTCTAGAGCCACAGAAAGTGGACAAACAGCTTCTCAAGCAGTTTAACAGAGGCTGTTGGGATGATAATCTGCTAAAGGAGCTACAGCTAGAACTAAAAGATAAACATCCACCTGAGTATGCAGAGTTATTGCTTCACCTTCGCACTGTTGAAAACAGACAAGAAGTTAAAAACACATGCATGAAGAAACACTTGGGGGCCACAAAACCAAAAGCAGCCTCCTGTGAACAAACAGTCACTGAAACAAGTACAAATAGTGAAGTGGAGTCGGACAGTCTGAAAGAACTGAAAAAGCAAGTCGCTGATCTAAAAAGCCAATTAGCTGCTGTCGTGAAACAAAACAAACAAGCACCACCGAAGAAAGACCCAACTAAGAAATCTGGAAATAAAAAACCTGACCATCACTTCCGGTTATGGCCGGCACGTAGGAGGACGTGTTCCACTCTACTCTGCTCCTAAAAATAAAAAAATCGGCAAATAACTCTCAATTGGAACAAAACCTATCCCAGTGTTTGGGCGAGGACATGCCGGTAAAGCCTAAGGCTGGGAAATCAGGTGGAAGAAAAACTGAACCGCCGAAACAGTCCAAGTTAATGGACTTTCACGTCCGTGACGAAGCAGAAAAATCCCCAGATATGGTGGAGCAAGCTAGCGGAGGAGCGGTGACTGCTGGCGACGGCACAGGTGCTGTGCTCGCTGCCATTGGCTCAATGAGAGCAGACTTCTCCACTAAATTTGATGGGATTATAGCAGCGATAGAAGGAATGAGAAAGGAAATAAGCGACTGTATGGAACGAGTGTCGCAGGTGGAGCTCCGAATTTCCAGCGCTGAGGATGACGTCACCGGCCTACAATTAAAGGTGCGCACATTGGAATTAAAAAATAAACATCTGGAAGATAATGTCCTGGATTTAGAATCCCGGTCGAGACGGAACAACCTGAGGCTGGTGGGCCTCCCGGAGAGAACGGAGGGTCGGGATCCATGTTCCTTTTTGGAAAAGTGGATTCCAGAAGCGCTGAGTAACGCGGAGCTGCAGTCATCAGTCGTCTTAGAAAGCGCCCACCGAATCGGCCCATCGAGAGATAATAAGGCACCACCGAGGACGCTGATTATGAAGTTCCTCAGCTACAGAGACAGGATGACGATCTCCAACGCGGCGCGAGCCAAAGGAGAAATTAAATACCAGGATCAACAGGTGCAGTTCTACCCAGATTTGGCCACAGGAATCCAACAATTAAGGAAACAGTTTGACCCCGCCCGTAAAGAGCTGCGCAACCTCGGGATTCGTCATGGAGTTATTTATCCTGCAAGACTGCTGGTCACATATAAGGGCAAAACCTACACCTTCAAGACCCCTGAGGAGGCGCAGGAGCTCATCAAGAAGATCCAAGAGGAGACTGGTGGGAGCTAAGCATGAAGCATGAACAAAATATAAGGTAGAATATTTAAGTATTTGCACAGGCATCTGACTGATCTGAAGCATATAGCAAGTTTACAAAATATAGATTGTATTATATATTAAAAAAAAAAAAACCTATGATGTACAAAGTTGCTATAAAATTTTGGAGTTAAGTTGGAAACTACAGAAGAGAGTTAATGTTACGTCATTAAAAGCAGTAGAATTAGGGTGATTGGGAGGATGAAGAAGGAGTGGCTCTGGCTGGTCCTCGCGGGTGTGGAGCGGTCGATGGCTATAGCGGGAGACGGAATTTTTTTTTTATTTTGGGGGGATTACCACGAATGTGGGAAGGGGGAATTTGTTTGTGTGTAGTTTGTAGGATGAATGTTCAACCACTCATGTTTTTGCTTCTCTGTATGAGCATGTTTACATTGCGAGGTAATCTCAAACTCCTTATTGATCATAGACCAAAGCGTTAATCTTAATTTAACTTCATGGAATTGCAGAGGTCTACAAAATTTAAAAAAACTTAAACAAGTTATGAATAAAATAAAAGACATAGGTTCAAAAATTGTGTTTTTACAAGAAACTCATCTAATAGAGGAGGATGTAAAAAGAATTAGGAGAAGATGGCAAGGAAGTGTATTCACCTCTTCATTTTCATCCCGAGCCAGGGGAGTTATGACTCTCATACATAAATCAATCCCATTTCAAGTGAAAAATGTAATTGGAGACAAATTTGGAAGATATCTAATCATCCAAGGATCTTTGTTATTAGAAAATATAAATCTGGTGAACTTATATGGTCCCAATATAGATGATGATAGATAAATGCCCCACCAGAGGAATAAACACGCTGGATCACTGTTACACCACAGTGAAAGACGCATATCGCGCTGTTCCCCGCGCTGCGCTCGGACTATCTGATCACGTGATGGTCCACCTCATTCCCACATACAGAGATTGAAGCTCACTAAACCTGTTGTGAGCACTACGAAGAAATGGACCAGTGAAGCTGAGGAGAAGCTGGAAATGTGCATGGAAATAACTGATTGGGGCATGTTTAAAGGAGCCACGCATGATCTGGATGAATACACGGACACTGTGAACTCTTATATCCACTTTTGTGAGGAGAGCATTCTTCCATCGCGCACCAGGGTGAGGTACTCTAATGATAAGCCCTGGTTCACTGCTAAGCTCAGACAGATCAGGAAGGAGAAGGAAGCAGCGCTGAAAAGTGGAGACAGGGGCTGCTACAGGGAGGTTAAATATCGGTTTAACAGAGAGCTGAGGAGAGCTAAATCTGTGTATTCTGAGAGACTCCAGCAGCAGTTCACTGCTAATGACTCGGCTTCTGTGTGGAGAGGACTGAGGCAAATCACCAATTATCGGCCTCAGGCTCCTAAAGGTCAGGATGACAAAGCCCTTTGTCAAAGACTGTCCCAACACTATGCCCGTTTTGACACCTCGTCATCTGTGTCCAACTCCCCCCCTCCCTCCAGCTCCACAGCCTCCACGATCCCTACTTCATCAAAGGCGCCTCCCCTCCTCCCCCCCTGCCCTTGTCATCAGTGAGCAGGATGTGCTCAAACAGTTCTCCAGACTGAACCCGCGCAAGGCCCCCGGTCCAGACGACGTGTCTCCCTCCACCCTGAGACACTGTGCGAAAGAGCTGGCTCCTGTCTTCACAGACATTTTTAACACCTCCCTTAAGCTATGCCACGTGCCGTCCTGCCTCAAATCCTCCACCATCATCCCTGTCCCCAAGAAGCCACGGATCACTGGACTTAACGACTACAGACCTGTAGCGCTCACCTCTGTAGTCATGAAGTCCTTTGAGCGCCTGGTCCTGCCCCACCTCAAGTCCATCACCACCCCCCCTCCTGGACCCGCTGCAGTTTGCCTACCGAGCCAACAGGTCTGTAGACGACGCAGTCAACCTGGCCCTCCACTCCATCCTGCAGCACCTGGACTTCCCGGGAACCTACGCCAGGATCCTGTTTGTGGACTTCAGCTCCGCATTCAACACCATCCGCCCCGCTCTGCTCCAGGACAAGCTGTCCCTGCTCGGCGTGCCTGACTCCCTTTGCAGGTGGATCACCGACTTCCTGACGGACCGGAGGCAGCATGTGCGGCTGGGAAAGACTGTCTCAGACTCTGCTAGCATCAGCACCGGATCACCCCAGGGCTGTGTACTTTCCCCCCTACTCTTCTCCCTTTATACCAACTCCTGCACCTCCAGCCACCAGTCTATCAAGTTGATCAAGTTTGCGGACGACACCACCCTCATCGGGCTCATCTCCAACGGCGACGAGTCCGCCTACAGGAGAGAGGTGGCCCAGCTGGCGTCCTGGTGCAACAACAACAACCTGCAGCTGAACGTTCCGAAGACAGTGGAGATGATTGTGGACTTCAGGAAAGTCACAACCCCTCTGCCCCCCCTCACCCTCACAGGCTCTCCCATCACCACTGCTGATTCCTTCCGCTTCCTAGGCACCACCATCACCAGGGACCTCAAGTGGAAGCCGACCATCAGCTCCCTCATCAAAAAGGCCCAGCAGAGGATGTTCTTCCTGCGGCAGCTGAGGAAGCTTAAGCTACCCACCAAGATGTTAGTGCAGTTCTACACAGCCATCATCGAGTCCATCCTCACCTCCTCCATAACCGTGTGGTACGCAGGAGCCACTGCCAGGGACAGACTAAGGCTGCAGCGTGTCGTGCGCACTGCTGAGAAGGTGATCGGCTGCAAGCTCCCATCTCTCCAGGATCTGTACATCTCCAGGACCCGGAGGCGTGCTGGCCGGATCATAGCCGATCCCTCACACCCTGGTCACGTACTGTTTGCCCCCCTCCCCTCAGGTAGAAGACTTCGGTCCATCCAGACTAAAACCTCCCGTCACATGAACAGCTTCTTCCCCTCTGCCATCAGACTGCTGAACACTAAGTGACTTATTGACTCTCGTGCACTATGTACAGCAGCTCAACCAGACTCATGTCAATCATCACTGTTTTCTTCCTGCATTACCGACTGCACTATATGGTTCTCCACATTTTCTGCTGCTCGCTAATATATTTTAACTGCTGACTAGTATTACTCACTCTTATTCTACACTTTATTGCATGTATAGTTTATTTCTTTTATTTTATCATGTTTAATGTTGCAGCATTGCACCGAGACAAATTCCTAGTTTGTGTACTACATGAACAATGGCAATAAATCTGATTCTGATTCTGATTCTGATCAAAATTTCTTTGCTAATTTATTTCTTATTTTATCATCACTTACAGGGCAACATATAATAGCAGGGGATTTTAATTGTACATTGAATCCCGGTATACTCAGAACTCAGAAAGTTCTGAGTATGAGTATTTTATCATCACTTACAGGGCAACATATAATAGCAGGGGATTTTAATTGTACATTGAATCCCGGTATAGATAGATCAACAGGACTGGACTGTACGCACAATGGATGCAGGATGATCATTAATCATTTTAATGAAAGAACTGAGATTGCTAGATATATGGAGAGAAATGAAACCACAAGTTAAAGCCTACTCTCGTTATTCCAATACCTACAAGACATTCTCACGTATTGACTATTTTTTGATCTCCACAGAATTAAGGTCCAAGATTCAAAACTGCTTCTATGATAATATTGTGATCTCTGATCATGCACCCTGCTGTCTAATATATGTAGATAAGAAATTGACAAAGGAACCAGGTAGGTGGCAATTTCAGCATAAATGGCTTCAGGATGAGGAATTTGTTAAGTACATAGAAAAACAGATAGATGAGTTCTTTGATATCAATACTACACAAACATCAGCATGTATAAAGTGGGAGGCTTTTATTAGGGGGCATATTATTAGTTATACAGGATCAAAATCTAAGAAGACTTGAGAGGAGAGAGTCCAATTGGAACATACAGTGGGGAAAAAAAGTATTTAGTCAGCCACCAATTGTGCAAGTTCTCCCACTTAAAAATGAGAGAGGTCTCCAATTTTCATCATAGGTATACCTCAACTATGAGAGACAAAATGAGAAAAAAAAATCCAGAAAATCACATTGAAGGATTTTTAAAGAATTAATTGGTAAATTCCTCGGTAAGATAAGTATTTGGTCACCTACAAACAAGCAAGATTTCTGGCTCTCACAGACCTGTAGCTTCTTCTTTAAGAGGCTCCTCTGTCCTCCACTCGTTACCTGTATTAATGGCACCTGTTTGAACTCGTTATCAGTATAAAAAACACCTGTCCACAACCTCAAACAGTCAGACTCAAAACTCCACTATGGCCAAGACCAAAGAGCTGTCAAAGGACACCAGAAACAAAATTGTAGACCTGCACCAGGCTGGGAAGACTGAATCTGCAATAGGTAAGCAGCTTGATGTGAAGAAATCAACTGTGGGAGCAATTATTAGAAAATGGAAGACATACAAGACCACTGATAATCTCCCTCCATCTGGGGATCCACGCAAGATCTCACCCCGTGGGGTCAAAATGATCACGAGAACGGTGAGCAAAAATCCCAGAACCACATGGGGGGACCTAGTGAGTGACCTGCAGAGAGCTGGGACCAAAGTAACAAAGGCTACCATCAGTAACACACTATGCCGCCAGAAACTCAAATCCTGCAGTGCCAGACGTGTCCCCCTGCTTAAGCCAGTACATGTCCAGACCCGTCTGAAGTTTGCTAGAGAGCATTTGGATGGTCCAGAAGAGGATTGGGAGAATGTCATATGGTCAGATGAAACCAAAATAGGACTTTTTGGTAAAAACTCAACTTGTCGTGTTTGGAGGAGAAAGAACACCATACCTACTGTGAAGCATGGGGGTGGAAACATCATACTTTGGGGGTGTTTTTCTGCAAAGGGACCAGGACGACTGATCCGTGTAAAGGAAAGAATGAATGGGGCCATGTATCGTGAGATTTTGAGTGAAAACCTCCTTCCATCAGTAAGGGCATTGAAGATGAAACGTGGCTGGGTCTTTCAGCATGACAATGATCCCAAACACACCACCCGGGCAACGAAGGAGTGGCTTCGTAAGAAGCATTTCAAGGTCCTGGAGTGGCCTAGCCAGTCTCCAGATCTCAACCCCATAGAAAATCTTTGGAGGGAGTTGAAAGTCCGTGTTGCCCAGCGACAGCCCCAAAACATCACTGCTCTAGAGGAGATCTGCATGGAGGAATGGGCCAAAATACCAGCAACAGTGTGTGAAAACTTACAGAAAACGTTTGACCTCTGTCATTGCCAACAAAGGGTATATAACAAAGTATTGAGATGAACTTTTGTTATTGACCAAATACTCATTTTACCGAGGAATTTACTAATTAATTCATTAAAAATCCTTCAATGTGATTTTCTGGATTTTTTTTTTCTTATTTTGTCTCTCATAGTTGAGGTATACCTATGATGAAAATTGGAGAGCTCTCTCATCTTTTAAGTGGGAGAACTTGCACAATTGGTGGCTGACTAAATACTTTTTTACCCCACTGTAAAATAAAAATTCTTCAAGAAAAGTGTATGCAGGAAGTGACCCAAAGTTAGAGAATGAATTACTGATTCTGAGAGCTGAATATTACAAAAAATCAGCGAATAGAGCTGCCTCGAGTCTTCTAAGATTGAAGCAATCTTTTTATGAACAAGGCGAAAAATCAGGAAAATTATTGGCATGGCAGATTAAACAATTAGAATTTAAAACACCAATTACCAGTATTATAAGTAATGGACAGGCAGTTGTAGATCCTTTAGAAATTAATAGTGCCTCTAGAGATTATTATGAAAAATTATATGATACAAAAAATGAAACTGACTTAACAAAACTAAATGGGTTCTTGGATGGATTATCTATACCGTGTATTCCAAATGAAACCAGAGTGAAAATATGAGACCAATAAGCCTATTAAATGCTGACCTTAAGATAATCTGTAACATTTTAGCAAGACGACTACAAGAAATATTACCAAATATTATTAACCGAGATCAGAATGGCTTTATAAAGGGAAGACAAGGCTTTCATAATGTAAGAAGACTATTTAATATTATCTATTCTAATAAAGAAGCACCGGATACAGCTCTCCTATCATTGGACGCCGAAAAGGCCTTTGATAGGGTCGAATGGCCCTTTCTTTTTGAAGTCCTACAAAGGTTTGGACTTGGAAATAATTTCATAAAATGGGTTCAGATAATATACAATAATGCTACAGCAGAAATCCTAACAAGCAGCAATATTTCAAAATCAATAAATATCAAAAGAGGATGTCGACAAGGCTGTCCACTTTCACCTTGACTGTTTAGTATGGCAATTGAACCTTTAGCGATGGCAGTACGTTTACATCCACAAATATATAGAATTAAAGTAGGACCAACAGAACATAAAATCTCCCTGTATGCCGATGACATAATTTTGTTTATGTCGAATCTTAAAAAAATCAATTCCGACGTTGTTGAATTTAATAAAGAATTTTGGGGAAATATCAGGATATAAAATAAATAAAACTAAATCTTCAATATTAATGCTAAATGAGACCCAGAGAAATCACCCAGCTCCTGAGGTAAATCAATTCAATGTTGTAAATCAGTTTAAATACTGTATTTAGGAATTCAAATTGTGCCTAAGCTAGAATTAGTTGCCAGTGCCAACTATGAAGCCTTAATGACAGACATTAATGAGTTACTTCAGAGATGGATGTCACTACCAATGTCGATGATTGGGAGAATCAATATACTTAAAAGTAATATCTTACTCAAGATACTTTATTTATTTCAATACATTCCTTTACCACCACCTTCAGATCTATTCTCAAGAATTAAAAAAAAGTTAGTGGAATTTATATGGAACAATAGGAAGGCTAGATTACGTCTGTCCTTACTATATTTACCATTTGATCGTGGAGGTCTGAAATGTCCAAACTTTATGTTGTATTACTGGTCAGCACAACTGAGGTCTATGACATATTATTTTTCATCAAATGATCTCTCTCACTGGACTGAAATGGAATCATACAATTTACCTTTACCTCTTCCCATATTCATATACTCAGACTCGGCAACAGAATTACAGAAACAAGTTAAAAATCCATTTGTAAAGCATATGATCAAAATATGGTGTGAAACCAAAAAATATTTAAAAGAACCACACTTGTTGTCACAATTTAGCCCAATATGGGGTAATCAATATTTTAAACCAGGGAGAGCAGATGCTGTATTTAAAGTATGGAATTTAAAAGGGATTCAAAAATTCAAGACTTACAGTATATCTGTCATGTTCAGATAACATAATGTCTTTTGAAGAACTGAGGATCAAATTTAATCTTAATAGAACACACTTTTTTAAATATCTTCAGCTTAGGAACTTTATTCGATCAAATCAAAACAATGCTCTCACCCGACCTACTTATTCTTCCTTGGAAAAAATTTTGACGAAAGATAGTAAGAGAAAGGGTATTATTTCAGAGTTTTATAACTCATTGACACTATCCTCAAGTGAAAACTCACAGAAAAGATTGAATTATTGGAAAGAAGACCTGCAAACTGAAATTTCAGAGGAACAATGGGAATTGGCTTGTACAGAAGCTCAAACCAAATCAATAAATGTACGCCTTAAATTGATACATTTTAAATGGTTAATGTGGATGTTTGTTACACCGGTGGAGTTAAATAGATATAACAAAAACATACCAGATACGTGCACAAAATGTATGGAAAGTAAAGGAACCTTATTTCATTGTTTATGGGAATGTAGAAAAATTAGAATGTTTTGGGAAGAGGTGAGGGTAACAATTGAAAAAATAATTTCAAAACAAATCATATTGAATCCTAAATTGTTTCTGTTGGGTCTGCATCCAGAAAAGCATAACTTTAATAAAAGTGAAAGAGCATTCATAGACCTCAGTTTGCTTAACGCCAAAAAATGTATTGCACTATTGTGGAAAAAGACTCATAGACCAGATGTGACTCAGTGGTTAAGACAGATGTTAACAAACCTTCCACTAGAAAGAATAACATACATACTAAAATCAAAGGAAATTGTGTTTGAGAATATATGGAGACCTTTCATTGATTATGTAAAGAATTTAAACATAACTTTTGAAGAAGAAGGTGAATGATGTGTGTGTACCTTGTAAATTCCAAACTGGTGAATGTATAATATGTATACTTATGTAATGGATTGCCTAGACTAAACAGAGGAGCATTGTTGAAGACCTGTCTTTGTTAGTGGTTGTTGGTGTTTTTCGTACATTTTTTTAATTAGTTTAGTGTTAGTGTTTGAGTGTTTGTGTTATGTTTGTAAAAAAAAAAAAGGTTCAATAAAAAATATTGTGGGAAAAAAAAAAAAAAAAAACCTGACCATGCCAAACCTGAAAACTTACCTTCGTCCAGCCGTCCCAGTACTAGGCCCAAACCATGGTATTGCTTCCGCTGTGGCGAAGATGGGCATATTGTAGCCACTTGTGAGTCAGAGCCAAACCCTGCACTTGTAGCAGCAAAACACAAAGAACTAAGGGTAAAAAGACAGATTTGGGACAGTCAGAACCCCCAATCTTCTTTACAACTGAAGTCTACCCCTGTTGCGGGACAAACAGAGGCTAGTTCAGAGATGACCCATCCCAAACCAAAAGCTCCATTCAAGACACGTGCTAAACTGAAGTCGCATTACAAAACAGACCCCTTTAACTTTCCTAATGGTCTAATTGGTACAAAAAGTACAGCACAAGTGAAAGTGAATGGCTGTACTGTGAGCTGTTTGTTAGATACAGGCTCTCAGGTGACTACTGTCCCTGAGTCCTATTACAGACAGTACTTATCCAACCATGAGATTAAGCCACTTTTTGAGCTGTTAGAAGTGGAGGGAGCTAACGGTCAGAGTGTACCTTATTTAGGCTACATTGAAATGCGTGTTACTTTCCCAAAGGACTTTCTCGGTATTGAAGCCGAAGTGCCAACACTTGCCTTAGTGGTTCCTGATGTACGTGCAGCTGATCAGTCCTTAGTGTTAATAGGGACAAACACATTAGATGTACTTTATGAGCTGTACTCTGATGCATGTTCTGAACTGCAGCCAACCATGTCACTTGGTTATAAGGCAGTGTTAAAAGTCCTTGAGCTACGGCACAGACAGTCCAAAGACACTAGCCTTGGTTTAGTGACCATGCGCAACAAAGAGCCACAGTTAGTTCCTGCAGGCCAAACAGTTGTTCTAGATGGCACTGTAGCTGTGTCAGCTGGCAACAGTGAAAAATCTGTCTTGTTAGAACACCCGTTAATGTCAGCTTTACCTGGTGGTATCCTGGTAAAACCATGTCTCATAGACTTACCTGAAAGAGCACCTTACCTTGTTCCAGATATACTCACCAAAGAATCGGAACATGACGTGACAATCCCTCAGAAGTGTGTCATTGGAGAAATCTGTGCATATCAACGAGTCCTATCGCAAGAATACTCCGTGAAAGTTACAAAGTCCAAGACTGAACCAAAGTCCACTCTGAAGTTCAACGTTGACTCTTCCCCCATTAGCGCTGAATGGAAAGAGTGCCTAACAGAAAGACTCAGTCAAATGCCCGAAGTATTTGCACAAAACGATCTTGACTTTGGCAAAACGGATCAAGTGAAACACACAATCAAACTATCAGATGAAACACCGTTCAAACTCAGAGCACGTCCCATACATCCAAATGACCTGGAAGCGGTCCTTAAGCATCTCAAAGAACTCCAACAAGCAGGTGTGATAAGAGAGTCTACTTCCCCATTTCTTCGCCTATTGTAGTGGTGCGAAAGAAAAATGGCGATGTCCACCTTTGTATTGATTACAGGAAGCTTAACATGCAGACTATAAAAGATGCTTACGCTCTCCCCAACTTGGAGGAAACGTTTTCCACCTTGACCGGTTCGCAGTGGTTCTCTGTCCTCGATTTAAAGTCTGGGTACTACCAAATTGAGGTAGAGGAGCTGGACAAACCAAAGATGGCGTTCGTATGTCCCATGGGCTTTTGGGAATTCAATAGAATGCCCCAAGGCATTACAAACGCCCCCAGCACGTTCCAGCGCCTCATGGAGAAATGCATGGGCGACATGAATCTGCATGAGGTGATTGTGTTCCTCGATGACATCATTGTATTCTCCAAGATGCCCGAAGAACATGAGGCTCGCTTAATGAAAGTTCTTAATCGCCTAAAAGAGTACGGGCTTAAACTCTCCCCTGAGAAATGCAGATTTTTTCAAACTTCTGTCAGATACCTCGGTCGCATTGTGTCCAGTAAAGGAGTTGAGACCGACCCGGAAAAAGTGAAAGCCCTAAGTACCTGGCCTGTGCCCCGTGATCTCAAACAGCTCCGCTCGTTCTTAGGCTTTTCAGGGTACTATAGGCGGTTCATTAAGAACTATTCCAGCATCGTTAAGCCCCTCACTGACTTAACAGCAGGCTACCCTCCTTTGCGAAAGAGCACAAAGCCCAAAGCTAAGCCTGCCCAGTACCACAACCCAAAGACACCGTTTGGCGAGTGGTGGACTTCTTCCTGTGATCTTGCATTCAAAACCATCATTGAAAAGCCCAGTAGTGCGCCTGTCCTGGGTTTCACTGACCCTCAGTTGCCATATACACTCCATACTGACGCCAGCACTACAGAGCTTGGCGCCGCCCTCTATCAAGAGCAGGAGGGACAGACTAGGGTCATAGCTTATGCAAGCCGGGGGTTGTCTAGAAGTGAGTCCCGTTACCCCGCCCATAAATTGGAATTTTTGGCCCTAAAGTGGGCAGTAATGGAGAAGTTCGCAGACTATCTATATGGCAATCATTTTACTGTCGTGACCGACAGTAACCCCCTGACGTACATCTTAACTACTGCTAAGATGGATGCCATGAGTTATAGGTGGCTAGCTGCTCTGTCGACGTTTAACTTTAAACTCCAATACAGAGCAGGCAAGCTTAACTCAGATGCAGATGGCCTCTCTAGACGGCCACATGGCGAGTTATTTGATAACGCAGTGTCCCAAAAGGAGCTTGACCGCATACAGCAGTTCACTCAAACCCACTTGTCTCTTCCTGAAAGCAGTTTAAGTTCCGAGGTAGTGTCTGCTATATGTGAAAAACACCTTGTCTGTAGCTCTCCAGACAACACCTTCCCTTTGGTTCACTCATTAGCCCTCTCTGTAGCCGCCATTCCAGATGGCTACGCCGATGAAGATGGCTGTGGTGGTCTTTCAGTTGTACTCCACATGACTCCTGAACAGATCAAAAATGAACAAAGTGTGGGACACATATGTGAGTTTCATATGCTTCATATGTATATCACTGTATGCTTACTGTATGCTTCACGTCTCAGATGAACAAAAGGACTGAGCCTCCTAGGAGATAACAGGAGGATGTGAAATGTGGTCTTTGGTATGCAGAGAGATGGCCTGGGGGGATTTCCTGGCCGCCAGTGACTTTAGGTGGAGGTGATAAGACCTGGAAGAAGACGCATTGTGACTTGGGATTAAATACAATGTGACTGTGTGCTTTGATGTTCCGGGGTATAAAAGAACGAATGTCTGGGGGTTTCTTTCTCTTTCTGTTTTTGGATGATGTTGGAGAATGTGAATAAACCTGACTCATGAGATAAACTCAGCCTCGTCATTCCCACATTCTCCACACTGGTGACCCTAAGACAGGGGTGTCAAACTCATTCCATGGAGGGCCAAGACCCTGCAGGTTTTACTTCCACCCAGTCTCTTCAGCAGGTGTTTTCACTGATCAGCAATCAGTGGGAAGAAATTCAGAGAAAACACCTGTTGAAGCCACTGGGTGGAGGTAAAACCTGCAGGGTCTTGGCCCTCCATGGAATGAGTTTGACACCTGTGCCCTAAGACGTATCATGAGCGAAAGAAATTCCCCCGAGCCGGACTCGTCAGGAGCCAGCCAGACGAACGCAGCCACAGTCAAGCTACCAGACTTCTGGCAAGACAACCCGTGCTCCTGGTTCCACTTGGCCGAAGCACAGTTCGCCCTCCGGGGGATAACGGTAGATGACACGAAATTCTACCATGTTATTGCCAAGCTCGACAACCGCACGGCTCGACATGTGCAGAGCCTTTTGGAGCGCCCACGGGCCGACGACAAATACGGCGGGTTGAAGGCTGCGCTCATCCAGCGTTTCACCCCCTCAGTCCAGGAGAGAGCGGAGAGGCTCCTGGCTCTGAACGACTTGGGAGATAGCACGCCCGTCGACTTGATGGAGGACATGCTGAGGTTGAGGGGCTCAGACGGCGACGACTTCCTCTTCACCCACATTTTCCAGAGAACTCTACCGTCGGCCACGAGAGCGACCCTGGCCAGTTCATCTTTGTTGGCCCAGCGGGACTTCCGTGCGCTGGCCCAGGAGGCACAACGGATTCTCAATGCCAGCAAACAGCGCGCGGCCACCGCAGCAGCGACGGAGCTCGGCGCGACGGCCGGAGATGGCAGGGGGCCAGAGGCGGCGGTAGCAGACCCACCGACAACGGCGGCGGCGAGGGCCAAGGATCGCGGAGGAGACGACCTCTGTTTCTACCATCGCCGCTTTGCAGAGAGGGCACGCAAATGTATACCACCGTGCCAGTTCAAGCGCTCGGGAAATGCCAAGGCCGGGGGTCGGTAGCAGCCGCGGCCCTCGCGGAAGAGAACAAGCTGCTCTACTTGACGGATGCGCGTTCGGGGAGGCAATTCCTCGTGGACACAGGCTCCCAAGTGAGTTTCATCACGCCTACCTATGCTGACCGACTGGCGGGTCCCGGAAGTCACGGAGCGTCAGCAGCGAACGGCTCGAGGATTAAGACCTTTGGTGAGAGGACTCTGCTTCTGTCCCTACACGGCCGTACATTTGAGTGGACTTTTGTTATAGCTGCAGTGAGCTTCAATATGTTGGGAGCTGATTTTCTGTGCTCACATGGTTTGTTGGTTGATCTTGCTAATAGGCACCTGGTTAATGCACTTTCTTTTTATTCTATTCCCTGTGCTGCCCGAGTGACCCCGCCCACAGCACAAGCCAACGTCGCAACGGCAAGCGGTAAGTTCCACACACTACTCACTCAGTTCCCAGCACTCACGGTTCCCACATTTTCAGCAGCTGTCGCTAAACACGGAGTGGGTCATTTTATTACTACCACCGGACCGCCCGTTTTTGCAAAAGCTCGGCGCTTGGGTGCAGCTAAACTGACCATAGCGCGCGAGGAGTTCGCCAACCTGGAAAAGCTTGGCATCATCAGGCGTTTGAAAAGCCCATGGGCTTCCCCGCTTCACATGGTCCCTAAAGCTGACGGCTCGTGGCGACCTTGCGGAGATTTCCGCAGGTTGAACAACGCTACAGCGCACGATCGCTACCCAATCCCGCATATCCAAGATTTTTCCGTTCATTTGGTGGGGGCGCGCGTTTTTTCTAAGATAGACTTGGTCCGCGGGTACCACCAAGTCCCAGTGCGCGCTGAGGACATACCCAAAACAGCGGTAATAACTCCATTTGGCCTATTCGAGTTTTTGCGCATGCCGTTTGGCTTAAAGGCATTGCGCAGACGTTCCAACGCATGATGGACGCGGTGTTGCGCGATCTAGCCCCTTCGTGTTCATCTACCTGGATGACATCTTGGTAGCCAGCGCGTCTGAAGACGAACACGAAAATCACCTCACGACAGTTTTCCGGAGGTCGGGAGAGCACGGGTTAATAATCAACCCAGCGAAGTGTCAGTTCGGGGCGACGCAGATTGATTTTTTGGGGCATCGCGTCTCTTCCAGAAGGAGCGGTTCCTCTGCCTGACAAAGTGCGCGCAGTAACAAATTTCCCCAGCCACAAACGGTCAAAGCGTTACAGGAGTTTTTGGGAATGGTGAATTTTTATAACCGTTTCCTCCCCCGCGCAGCGCAGCTCATGCAACCGTTGTATGCCGCGCTAAAAAAACAAAAACCCACAAATAAAATCGAATGGTCTCCAGAGCGAGAGCGCGCATTCTCGGAAGTCAAAACAGCCCTGGCAAACGCTGCATTGTTAGCACATCCAGACCCAACGGCCCTCATAGCGCTCACTACTGACGCGTCAGATGTGGCCATAGGGGCGGTCGTAGAGCAGTATGTAGCCGGGGCTTGGCAACCGCTCACCTTTTTCAGCAGGACCTTGCGTGATAGTGAACGAAAATACAGCACATTCGACAGGGAGTTGTTGGCTCTCCACTTGGCCATTCGCCACTTCCAGTTCTGGCTGGAAGGACGCCGTTTCACCGCGTTTGTCGATCACAAGCCGCTGACTTTCGCGATGGCCAAGGTTTCAGAACCGTGGTCGGGCCGGCAGCAGAGACAGCTGGCCGCGATCTCAGAGTTTACTACCAATATCCAGCATGTGGCGGGTAAACTTAATGTTGTGGCAGACTGCCTCTCGCGCGCCGTGGTGGCTCCAGTCTGCGTAGGGGTAGATTTTGCAGCCATGGCCGCGGATCGGGTTAGCGACGCAGAAGTGCGCGCGGCCCCAGTCCGCGTAGGGATAGATTATGCAGCCATGGCCGCGGATCAGGTTAGCGACGCGGACGTGCGCGCGCTCCAGTCTGGACCAACAGGGTTAAGGCTGGAGAACAGGGTGTTGCAAGACGGCATGCCCCCCCTAATCTGCAATGTCTCCACTGGGCGACCGCGTCCTGTGGTACTGGCTGCGTGGCGCCGCCGCGTTTTTGACTCAATCGGTTCTCTGGCGCACCCGGGAGTGCGCGCGTCGGTCAAAATGGTGGGAGAGAAATTTGTATGGCTGAGCCTGCACAAACAAGTTAGGGAGTGGGCAGCAGCCTGCATGGCTTGTCAATGAGCCAAGGTACACAGACATACGAGAGCTCCCTTGGAGCCGTTTCACATCCCGGCTAAGAGGTTTGATCATGTTCATGTGGACCTCGTAGGCCCCCTCCCGCCCTCACAGGGGTGCACACATCTTCTGACAATGGTTGACCGCACCACGTGCTGGCCGGAAGTGGTCCCACTGTCGTCAACCACAGCCGAGGAGGTGGCGTGCGCGTTTTTAACGGCATGGGTAGCGCGTTTTGGAGTCTCGTCGAACATTACGTCCGACAGAGGCCCTCAATTTGTTTGCGAACTTTGGTCAGCAATGGCCCGCAGCCTGGGGGCAACGATTCACCGCACGACCGCGTACAACCCACAGGCTAACAGGTTATGCGAACATTTTCACAGGTCATTGAAGGCGGCCCTCAGAGCGTCGCTTACGGATGCAAATTGGGTGGACAGGCTACCATGGGTTTTATTGGAGTTGTGTTCTGCACCTAAAGAGGATTTAGAAGCCTCCCCGGCTGAGCTAGTTTTTGCACAGCCACTTCGGCTGCCCGGGGAATTTCTCCCAGATAATCCTGCGCCAGAGTGCTCCCCAGCTCAGCGGTTGCAGAGTAGCATGGAATCGAGCACGCTGCCTGGCCCCGTTCACCACAGTTTTCCGCGGGTTTTTGTGCCTAAGGCTTTAAAAAATGCGGAGTTTGTTTTTGTCAGACACGATGCCCATCGCCCATCATTGCGACCACCTTATGATGGACCATTTAGAGTGCTGGAAACAGGGGATAAGCATTTTTTGCTAGATTTGGGGAGCAGAAAAGAAATGATTGGCATAAACAGGCTCAAACCCGCTTTTGTGGTGGCTGACGAAGGTGTGCAGTTGGCCAGGGCTCCTCGGTGTGGCAGACCCTCTAGGGAGCATTCCCCAGAGCACCCACAGGGATTGACTAACAGTTCTCATCCTCAGACAGCAGCTCCCCAGCAGCAGGGCGCCGCGAAGGGGTAAAGCCCGCTTACAGCAGATACGGGAGAAGACTGAGGCCCAAGCAGCATGTGGACTGATGTGTGTGATTTTATCATGACATGCAGACTGTTATTACGTTGTTCCATCTTAGACGTTTGGGGGGGGTCATGTGGGACACATATGTGAGTTTCATATGCTTCATATGTATATCACTGTATGCTTACTGTATGCTTCACGTCTCAGATGAACAAAAGGACTGAGCCTCCTAGGAGATAACAGGAGGATGTGAAATGTGGTCTTTGGTATGCAGAGAGATGGCCTGGGGGGATTTCCTGGCCGCCAGTGACTTTAGGTGGAGGTGATAAGACCTGGAAGAAGACGAATTGTGACTTGGGATTAAATACAATGTGACTGTGTGCTTTGATGTTCCGGGGTATAAAAGAGCAAATGTCTGGGGGTTTCTTTCTCTTTCTGTTTTTGGATGATGTTGGAGAATGTGAATAAACCTGACTCGTGAGATAAACTCAGCCTCGTCATTCCCACATTCTCCACACTGGTGACTCTAAGACGTATCATGAGCGAAAGAAATTCCCCTGAGCCGGACTCGTCAGGAGCCAGCCAGACGAACGCCGCCACAGTCAAGCTACCAGACTTCTGGCAAGACAACCCGTGCTCCTGGTTCCACTTGGCCGAAGCACAGTTCGCCCTCCGGGGGATAATGGTAGATGACACGAAATTCTACCATGTTATTGCCAAGCTCGACAACCGCACGGCTCGACATGTGCAGAGCCCTTTGGAGCGCCCACCGGCCGACGACAAATACGGCGGGTTGAAGGCGTATAAAAGAACGAATGTCTGGGGGTTTCTTTCTCTTTCTGTTTTTGGATGATGTTGGAGAATGTGAATAAACCTGACTCGTGAGATAAACTCAGCCTCGTCATTCCCACATTCTCCACAAAAAAACTGACCCCTGTTGAAGAGAAGTGATTGCACTAATTGAAACTGGGCTAAAAGTTCCACCAACGGTACGAACTGAACTTCCTGATATCAACTTGTTACTCCGAGAGCTCGGTCAACTTGAAGTGTGCAATAACATCCTCTACCACACTCGCCAAGACGGAGGAAATGTTACTTACCAGCTCGTCTTACCTGAACAGCTCCGCGATTCAGTCTTTCAAAGCCTCCACTGTGACATGGGCCATTTAGGTACAGAGTGTACTTTGGATCTCGCCAGAACAAGGTTATATTGGCCTTGCATGGCGGCAGATATTGAAAAGAAGATCAAGACATGTAATCGCTGCGTAAGACGTAAAACTGCTCCAGAGCGAGCTGCTCCGCTTGTCAACATCAAGTCCACCCGACCGCTTGAACTTGTCTGTATGGATTTCCTGTCCATTGAGCCCGATCAAAGTAACACGAAGGATGTGCTCGTGTTAACTGATCATTTCACGAAATACTATGCTATAGCCATCCCTACCAGCAATCAGAAAGCTCAGACTGTTGCAAAGGCACTTTGGGACAACTTGATAGTCCACTACGGGATACCCGAACGGTTACATAGTGATCAGGGTCCCGATTTTGAGTCCCATATTATAAAAGAACTTTGCAAAATCATGGGCATTCGCAAAATCCGGACGACACCCCATCATCCCAGAGGTAACCCGGTAGAACGTTTCAATAGAACGTTATTGAGCATGCTGGGTACTCTGGAGGAAAAGAACAAATCTCATTGGCACAACTATGTGAAACCACTTGTACATGCGTACAATTGTACAAAAAATGATACTACTGGTTTTGCCTCATATGAGTTAATGTTCGGTCGTCGCCCATCGACCTTGCATTTGGGCTCCCGTTTCGCAACAAAAGTTTCAAGTCACATTCCCAGTACATTGAAAAACTGAAGACAACTCTACAAGAAAGCTACAAACTAGCAACAGAAAATGCTAACAAGATGGCTGAAAGAAACAAAACAAGATTGACATAATGCATAGCTCAGGAGACACACACGCAGGCTCAGGGTAAATCCAATAGCTTTATTGACAACAAGTGTGTATGAGTGCGTGTCTGCGAGATGGGTATGTGTTGGTGATGGCGTCTGCGTCAGGCACGGGGGCAGGAAGCCGTTCAGCCGGACAACCTTGGTTTGGGCAGGTGGCTGGCGTTAGCAAGGGCGTAGCCCAGGAGACAGCGACCTGGAGCACCTGACGCAGCAGCGAGGAGATGATGGCTGGAGAACGTTGTCCGCCGCCGGGAAATCCACCTGTGCACAGGGGAGCAGACTGGGAGGAAAAGGTAAGAGATCCTTACTTGGTATCTTGCTTGGTGAAGGGAGTTCCTTGCAGCAAGTGATGCCGATGTGAACAGACAGCTTCAGGCCGAAGCCCAGGGCGAGACGGCTTAAATCCTTCGCCGCTGACGAGGTGCAGGTGTGCGCACAGCTGGCGCCGCTGATGAGCGGCGAGACGTGACAGTACTCCCCCCTCTAGCAGCGCCTCCTGGCGATGGTTTCTCCGGGTGCGCTCGGTGGAACTCAGTGATGAGGGACGGCTCCAACACAAACGAAGAGGGCACCCATTGCCTATGTTCAGGTCCATAGCCCTCCCAATCTACTAGGTACTGTAACCCGCGACCCCGGCGCCGAGAGTCCAGGATGGAAGAGACTGGCCGGGCCGGATGGCCATCAATCATCCGGGGCGCGGGCTGCGCAGCAGGGGGAGGGCAAAGGGGGTCGGAGACTGCCAGTTTAACCTTGGATACGTGGAAGGTGGGATGGATGCGGAGGGAGGGGGGAATAGCCACACGCACAGCCACCGGGTTGATAATCCTGGTGATGGGGAATGGGCCCATAAAACGCTGTGCCAACTTTCTCCTCTCACCCTTTAGAACGACGTTCTGAGTGGACACGTAGACACGTTGGCCTACCTGAGGGGCAGGTCTTCTGTGCCGGTCCACCGTAGACTTGTTGCGCTCCGCCGTGCGTAAAAGTGCGCTCCGTGCCGAAGACCAGATGGAGCGGCACCACCTGAGGTGCGCCCGAACTGAGGGGACAGTCAATTCACTCTCCTGCGTAGGGAACAGAGGGGCGTCGTAGCCTAGGGATGCCTTGAACGGGGACATCCCGGTAGCAGAAGAGCGGGCGGTGTTATGGGCGTATTCCACCCAGGCGAGGTGTGTGCTCCAGGACGCAGGCTTGGATGTAGTGACGCAGCGGAGCGCAGCCTCCAGCTCCTGATTGGTCCGCTCACACTGCCTGTTGGATTGGGGGTGATGGCCGGAGGAGAGGCTTACCTTGGCTCCCAGGGCATTGCAGAAGGACCTCCAAACGTCCGAGGAAAACTGGGGGCCCCGGTCCGAGACCACGTCTACCGGAATCCCGTGCAGCCTGACCACGTGCTGGATGAGGAGGTCCGCTGTCTCCAAGGCAGATGGAAGCCCCCGTAATGGAATGAAGTGAGCGGCCTTGGAGAAATGATCTGCGATGGTCAGGACTGTGTCGAAGGTGTTGGAGACAGGGAGACCGGTGACGAAGTCCAGGGCGATATGCGACCAGGGCCTGCCAGGGACGGGCAGGGGCTGGAGCAGGCCCGCGGGGGGGGGGGGCGTTACCTGATTTGCTGGTGGTGCAGACGGGGCAGGCCCGGGCGTAGCGGGCAGCGTCCCTCCGCAGACCCGGCCACCAAAAGGATCGTTGGAGTAGGTCGATCATCCGGGAGGACCCAGGATGGCAGGTGAGCTTAGATGTGTGAAGCCAGTGGATGACCTCCCCCCGGACAGTGGACGGCACAAAAAGCCTCCCCTCCGGTCCGCCGCCAGGGTCCGGTTCCAATTCCTGCGCCTTCCGGATCTTGCTTTCGATGTCCCACGAGACGGCCCCCACGATGCACGACCTGGGCAAGATGGTGTGGACTGCGTCTTCCGATGCCTCAGGGGCAAATTGCCTAGAGAGGGCGTCGGGTAGGCCATTCTTGGAGCCAGGCCTAAAGGTGATGTTAAAGCGGAACCTGGCGAAGAACAAGGACCAACGCGCCTGGCGGGCGTTCAGACGTTTGGCAGATCTTAAATATTCCAAGTTCTTGTGATCGGTGAGAACCACGAACCGCAGGGCAGCCCCCTCTAGCCAGTGGCGCCACTCCTGAAGCGCGAGCTTGATGGCGAGGAGCTCTCTGTCCCCCACGTCGTAATTACGTTCCGCCGGGGACAAGCGCCGAGAGAAGAAGGCGCAGGGCCGTTTGATCCCGTCGGTAGGTGACCGCTGAGACAACACCGCCCCCACCCCCGTGTCCGAAGCGTCCACTTCAACGATGCACTGCAGCGCGGGGTCGACTTGGCTGAGGACCCGGGAGGAGGAGAACTCCGCCTTCAGCGCCTGGAAAGCAGCTGCGGCCTCTTCAGTCCACCGGAACAGGGTCTTAGGGGAGGTGAGGCGGGTCAGAGGACCGACGATGGCTCCAAAGTTCGGGACAAAGCGGCGGTAGAAATTGGCAAACCCAATAAACTGTTGTACCTGCTTCCTTGATGTAGGAGTGGGCCACTCTACCACCGCTTTAACCTTCGCTGGGTCCGGGAGCACCTGGTCATGAGAGATGACGAACCCGAGGAAGGACGTAGTCTTGGCGTAAAATTCACATTTCTCTGCCTTGACATATAACCGGTTCTCCAGCAGCCTCTGAAGAACCCGCCTCACGTGGACCCGGTGCTCGTCCCTGGATCTGGAGAAGATGAGGATATCATCCAGATAGACGAACACGAACAGGCCAATGAAATCCCGGAGGACGTCATTAATAAGGCGCTGAAAGACGGCTGGAGCGTTGGTGAACCCGAACAGCATAACCAGGTATTCGAAATGGCCGTTCGGGGTACGGAAGGCTGTCTTCCACTCGTCTCCCTCCCGGATCCGGATGAGGTGGTATGCGCTGCGAAGATCCAGCTTAGTGAACCAAGTCGCCCCCTGGAGGGAGTGGAAGGCGGTGTCCATTAGGGGCAAGGTGTAGCGGTCCTTCTCCGTGATGTCATTTAGGGCACGGTAGTCAATACAGGGATGAAGGGAGCCGTCCTTCTTGCCCACGAAGAAAAACCCAGCGCCTAATGGTGATGACGAGGGACGGATAATTCCAGCACTCAGCGACTCCTTCAGATAAGTATTCATGGCCTCCTTCTCCGGCGCAGACAGGCTGTAGAGACGTCCCGAGGGTAAGGGTGCCCCCTGGCGGATGTTTATAGCGCAGTCGTAGGGACGGTGCGGAGGAAGAGACATCGCCTTGGATTTGCTGAAAACCATACCCAGGTCGTGGAACTCCGAGGGCACCAGGGTGAGATCCGGAGGTGCGGCGTCCTTGGGAGTAGGAGGAGAGGACGGGGCGCAGGCAGCGGATTGAAGGCAGGTGCTCATACAGAAGGAGCTCCAGGCGGACACTCTGGCGGACTTCCAGTCCAGGACAGGATTGTGGAGGCAGAGCCATGGGTATCCAAGAATGACGGGTGACACTGAATTTGGTAGGACGTAAAAGGAGATTTCTTCCCGATGGTTTCCAGAGATAATTACTGGGACGGGGATGGTCTGGTGTGTTACTTTTCCCAGGGAAACATGGGAGAGATTGACTAGGGCGAGAGGAGACTTGAGGGTTTGGCAACGGATGCCCAATCGGGTTGCCAGGCTCTGTGAAATAAAGCTTCCCTCCGCGCCTGAGTCCACCAGTGCATGACTGAGGTGCCCTGTGGGATTATGACAGAATCGGATGGGCAGCATCAATTGAGTGAGGGGAGTTAACCGATTAGCGTCCGCAAGGCCCCCTACAGTGACTCGCGGACCTCCCCGTTTGGCTTTTGTGGACAAAGCTCCACCGTGTGTTGGCTGTCTCCGCAATACATACAGAGACCCAACTCACGGTGGCGTTGTTTCTCCGCTGGGGGGAGCTTTGTCCAGCCTGTCACCATCGGCTCCGACTCCTCGGAGTACCCCGGTGACGGCAACGCCAGGGGGCGAGCTTGGGGCAGGCGAAACGAGGCACCTTGAGGGCGAGAAGAAGAAGACTTCCGCTCCGAGGCACGCTCGCGCAACCTGTTATCCAAGCTGATGGCGAGGGAAGTTAGCTCCGCCAATGTCTCCGGGATATCCCGTCCAGCCAGTTCATCCCTCAGACCTGCGCTGAGACTGTGAAGGAAGATGCTGCAGAGCGAACGTTCTCCCCAGCCAACCTCCTCCGCAGCGACCCGGAAGTCGATCGCGTAGTCAGCTGCTGACCGGCTTCCCTGCTGAAGGCTGAGAAGACGATCGACCTGAACGCTCTCTGTACGTGAATGATCGAACACTTCCAGAAACAGTCTCACGAACTGGCCATAGGTGAGGGTGGCGTAACTGGGCTTCGCCATTACGGCGTAAGCCCAGGTAAGCGCTCGCCCCTCCAAGAGGTTCCCTATGTAGCCAATCCGGCTATGGTCAGAGGGAAAGTCTCCGGGCACGCGGTGAAACACGGACTCACACTGCATGATAAACCCCCGCGCTCCACTGAGCTTACCGCTAAAGCGGGCGGGGGTCGGAACAGGTGTGAGCCGTGCCGGTGCAGCCGGAGCAGGCTGGACGGCCACTGGAGCAGCAGGAGCCACGCCACCCAGACGAGCCGGGGGGAACGGCTGTTGGGGGTCCAAGCGGTCCAATCGGTTAGTTATTATACTTAATTGATTTAAAATCACCTGTTGTTGGTGGGCTATTAGATCCACCCGAGCCTCAAGGGTGGAAAGGCGGCGTGCGAGCCCGCTGTCTGCCGAGCCACTCTGCTCAGGAGACACACACGCAGGCTCAGGGTAAATCCAATAGCTTTATTGACAACAAGTGTGTATGAGTGCGTGTCTGCGAGATGGGTGTGTTGGTGATGGTGTCTGCGTCAGGCACGGGGGCAGGAAGCTGTTCAGCCGGACAACCTTGGTTTGGGCAGGTGGCTGGCGTTAGCAAGGGCGTAGCCCGGTAGACAGCGACCTGGAGCACCTGACGCAGCAGCGAGGAGATGATGGCTGGAGAACGTTGTCCGCCGCCGGGAAATCCACCTGTGCACAGGGGAGCAGACTGGGAGGAAAAGGTAAGAGATCCTTACTTGGTATCTTGCTTGGTGAAGGGAGTTCCTTGCAGCAAGTGATGCCGATGTGAACAGACGGCTTCAGGCCGAAGCCCAGGGCGAGGCGGCTTAAATCCTTCGCCGCTGACGAGGTGCAGGTGTGCGCACAGCTGGCGCCGCTGATGAGCGGCGAGACGTGACAAAGATTTGATATGCCAGTGAAACCCTCAAAACTCGAACCAGGCGACAGAGTTTTGGTACGTGCAGTCCGCTGCAGAGGAAAGCACAAACTAGCAGACAGGTGGGAAGCTGAAATCCATATTGTGGTGAGCCAAGCAGGTGACTTGCCTGTTTACACTATAAAACCTGAGACAAAAGATGGTCCTGTTCGCACCGTTCACCGCAACCTCTTGCTTCCTTGTGGTTTTCTTGCCCCTGTTGAAGAAGAACCTGTCCAACCAAAACATGTCTGCAAACCTAAGACAAGACAATCACCTGAACAAAGTGAGGAATGTGAGAATTCAGAACCGGAAAATGAAGATGTCTATTGGTACAGAGAAGAACCAATCCAAACACCCATAAAGCTCACTCGAGTTTATGAAATTCCCCATCCAAAGACATTCTTTAAAGGAGACATTCCTGCTGAAACTCACTTGCCTGAGAATTAGCAAAGGTCCCAATTCCCCTGCCATTAAATGTATTTAATGGTGAAGGTTATACCTGTGATTTATAGGTGTTTAAAAAATATATTTTTGTTGAACAATTAGAAATATTTTATAAAAAGCTATAGAGCATAGCTTATTTTAAAATATTTCTAATTGTTCAACAAAAATATATTGTGTCTCTGCCGTGACTAAGAGCGTTCCGTGGATTACACCAAACCCGAGTGAGAAAATGCGTGACCCCGTTGGCTGGCGGAACCCCATTGGCTGTTGCTGCCCAACTAACAACGCAGCCATTGGTCACCCAAAACGCCAAATAAAACTATCGGGAATGTTATCAAAACTTTCCAAAGAATGTTCCTAACTATTTATAAACATTTTTTATGAACTTATATTGTATTCATATACTCATCTCCAAAATATCCACTTCCATTGTGAAATGAGTGTTTGCATGCTTTTTTGTTTTAAAACTTTATCGATATTTACAATTTTATTTGTGTTTTTAACACTGGGTTACAACTGCATCTATTTCCCATTTTCCAAAGACCTCCACATAGTTCTGTCTGTCTGTCTGTCTGTCTATGTTAAATATACAGTATGTATAAAAAAAAATTAGTTACTACCCAAGTTTTAGGTAGTAATATAAATTATTGTAAATAGATTTTATCTTATCTACCAACCATTCTCAAGTTGGAGCAAACAAAATTCCATCCCTGTAGACACCCATGTTAAATTTTCCTATTGTAAAACCTAGTAGAAAATACTTTATAGCCCCATTTCCTACCCATAGCAACTGTCAATGTTTTTTTTTTTACTAAAACATTTTGGTGATATTGAGATCTTAACTTACACATAATAAAGAGCGTTTCATTTTAGACACTGTTGGGTGTCTCTTTGCATACTGTAGTTGTTCTGGAACTTCCCATAAAACCATGCCTAATTAAACTGGGCACTTTCCTCTTATTGACACCTCAAGTCATATGTAGGGAGATAGCTGGAAAAAAATAGAATTGTGGCCATTATGCAACATACTAAATTCCTGCTAAAGTGCAGGTTCCCAGCCCTTAGGGAATTTGCAAACAACGAAGAAGAGTTCCATTAATCGTAGGGAACTGATGATGAATTTGAACTTGAAGTAATGATTAATAAGAATTTTGCTGGGGTTTTTTTTCTTTCTACACGTATGCCTGAAAGCTGCTAATTTCTAATGTCACTTTAACTCTGGACTATTCAGCTTCTGCAGTACTTTTGTTTTTGTTTAGCCTTTCATATTCGTCAAGCTAGTAGCTAGTCCTGTTTCAAATTTGATCAAAAATATCTGGATTTTGACAGGAAACATGTTTGATAGGAATTTTTTTTAATAAAAAAGAAATCAGAATCCTGTTTTGTTTTCCGATATTGATGGTAGAGCTTATGGACATTCAGATTACACATTTATTCTGGTCTGAAATATTGCAGTGACAACATTATCACTATGCCTGTATAAAATGTGAGAACAAAATTAGTAATAATAATCATATCTGTGAAATTGATCTTTAACTTTGTTTATTGTGTATTTGCTTTGTAAATCCTGTATGTTTTACTCCAGAAAAGTGTACAAAAAGAACATTTACTTTTAATGGCTTGTGAAAATTCAACCAGATAACTGAAAAAGCAATAAATTGTGTATGCATTATTAATACTGTAAATTATTGGATATTAAATACTGAGACTATAATCAATGAGTCTCATGCAAGAACCATGTGAACTAACAAATGTGTTAGTCAACATGACATACAATCAGTTCAGGTGAACTTATGACATTTACTAATCTTTTAGTACCTTGAAATTTTTGTACAGGTACTAACAAAATTTACAAGTAAGCGTTATTCTAACCTTAGTTTTCACTAAATGGCTCTATATTTTGTCTGAATCAACTATGAATGATGACCCTATAAACTTAATAATTAGTTGACATGATCTGATTGTTTGATTGAAGTTTTCATTACCTCTGCCAAGGAGGTTATGTAATTGGGGTGGTTTGTATGTCTGTCCATCTGTTTGTTTGTTTGCTTGTTTGTTAGCAGGATTACGCAAAAACTACTGGATGGATTTTGATGAAATTTTCACCAGATGTAGCCCTTGGGCCAAGGATGAACCCATTCAATTTTGGTGATGAGCTGAGAGTGTATACCTCCACCAAGGACCTTGTTTGTATTTGTGCAGCAGGATCACACAAAAACTACTGCATGGATTTGGAGGAAATTTTCACCAGAGATGGTCCTTGGGCTAGAGAGGAGCCTATAACATTTTGATGATGATCCGAGAGCACATACCTCCACCAAGGCTCTTATCATCTCACAGTGTGTTAGCAAGCGTCCTCCAAAACTGCTGGATGTGATTTGGATGAAATTTTTACCAGAGGTGGTCCGTGGGCTAGAAGGGAATCCATAACATTTTGGTGATGATCCCAGAATGCATATCTCCACCAAGGCTCTTATCTTCTCACACTGTGTTAGCAAGAATGCTCCAAATCAAACCCATTAACATTTTGAAGGTCATAAGGGATGGTAGGAGCCTTGGCAGAGGTATGTGCTCTGAGTGCTTTTCTAGTTCTAAATGTATTTATATATGGTGTTGTAATCAGTTTAATTTGATAGAGATACTATTGTGTAATGAATATGGTAGCATTAGAGCATCAGTTATGGAAATCTTCAGTTCTCAGATGGAATTCATCATTTTTATGTGGCTGTTTATAAAGTTTTATAGGAATCTGTGATGATCTGGGCATGGTTCTAGGACAGGCATGGGCAAACTACGGCCCAGGGGCCACATGCGGCCCGTTAAACGTTTTAATCCGGCCCGCCGAACTTGAAAAAATAAAATGAATAAACCTTGTTAATGTTTTATTTTCCCTGCAATTCTGATGTTTTCCCACTAGATGGCGCACTCTAGAGACACTGGCTTTGTTGAGGTGAAACGTAGGCCTATTACTCCACGTTTGCACTTTACCCTCTGACCCATCAACCCTTCTGTAAAGATGAGTGGACCTAAGAAAAGGAAAGTGGACAAAGAATGTCGAGTGTTCAATAAGGAGTGGACAACTAAATATTTTTTTCACTGAACACCGATCATCTGCTGTTTGCCTGATATGCCAAGAAACTGTGGCGGTTTTTAAAGAGTATAACATTAGCCGTCACTTTGCCACAAAGCATGCTAACTATGCTAGCAACCTGTCAACAAAAGAACAAGAAGCTGCTGCTCAGAAGTTGGCAGCTAATTTAAAGGCTCAACAAAGTTTTTTTCACCGTCAAACTGCCATTCAAGAGTCAAGTACCAAGGCCAGTTTTATGCTTTCATTCAAAATAGCAAAGGCCAGCAAACCTCTGTCTGAGGGCGTCCAACCGTTTTTGAAAAAAAAGAGACAGTCAGGAGGAGAGTGATGTTGATATCCAGAAAGTATAACAGAACTTTCAGTGCTTTAAAATAGAAATGGTTAGTAGTAAAAAAAAAACAAAAACGCACATTTTATTCATTTGATTTTCAGTGTTTTAAGACTCATTCCAAAGTCAGATATTTTGTTGTAATGCTTTTCTTCATTTTCATTTGAAATTAAAGCACCTGTTTTCTCCATATCCCAAGATTTGTATTTTTTCTCCAATGAGGTGGGGTTACCAAAGCACTCCATCCATCTGCTCCTGGTCCGGCCCTTTTGTTAAATGTTAGAACCCATTGTGGCCCACGAATCAAAAAGTTTGCCCACCCCTGTTCTAGGACCATGCCCACACTTTTTGCTCATTTTTGTTCTCTGTGTTTTCTCCTGTTTTGGGTTTACGTATGATAATTATTTGCAGTATTTGCCTTCTGTGTTCCCCTAGGTCCTCTGTTATTGCTTCTGTGTTTCCTCGGTCTGTTGTGTCATTCCCTGTTTGACTTTGTCATTACTGTGGTCTTTGTGTTTCCTTGCCCTTGTTTTTGTCATTTGTGTGGTTCTGGGTCTTGTGTGTATATTTGTTTACCTATTGTTCCCAGCTCCTCATGTTTTCCATACCTGTAGACACTTGCCCTTATGTGTGTTACTGTTTAGCCCTTGATTGTTCTCCCAGCTGTACTGCATTATCAGTTACCTTGTCTGTGTCAGTCTCAGTTCTTTGTGACATCTTTAATGTTAATGTGGTTTCCTGGTCGTGTTCCCCTGTGCCATTTTCCAAAGTTCTTTGTAAGTTTGTTTTAGCCTTTGTGTTTTCAGCCTCTGTGCTGCTGTTTATTTGAGTTTGAGCTTTCTGTTCATAAATTACCTTCTCTACACCGTACTCCTGCTGCGCTTTTGGATCCTTCCTACAACCTATAGGCAGCTCCCTGACAGAATCTGCACTGGCTCATTCATACTAATGCTTAGTAGTTGTATCTACTAACATTAACATGTTCTTGCATGAGGCCCATTTTTGTGACAATGTGACATCCCTAATTCAGATTTATATCTAGTTTGGTCATTGACACTAAATGGAACTGAACATTATAAGCTCACAGCTCTTTAAATGCCACACAGAGACTGTAAAAATATGCACTATCACCGACTTACCAACAGCTTCTTTTGAAACACATCTGACAAGGACATCAGCATTAACTGTTTTTTCTTTTGCTTGTGCCGATCCTTTACAAAATACTACTGCATGCTTCACCTTGGACATTTACACCAAAATCACTCACTGCTAATATTTACTCCAGAAAATGTAACTCAAAATCTTATCACTTTAACTTTAACCATTAACAATTTAGTTGGGTAGAGATCACAGGTCTGATCAAGGACAAGATAAATAACATGATTCATTTTTCCATGCCTGTTTAATCTGTTGACAGCTTGCAGGTTTAAAGGGCAGAGGAAGCAGCAGAGGAAATGCCAGTGCTTGTGTAGGAGAGGGGTGGTCACCTCGTTCCATCAATGAGGTGAGTGGATTTAAACCACAGTCTGCATTAAAGAGACTCAGACACTAAGAAGAAACTCATCTCAATGCCAAGTTTCTTTCTCTCTTTAGGAATAAAGACAGACATTGTGGATGATTAATTTCAGTGGTCACATGTATATGAAGCCCTGAGCAAGACACAAAATGTTCTTTCACTTTTTATCTAGCTAAAGCAAAACAAATCTTTATTAATGATGCATTCAGTGAACAAATGATCTCTTTTTTTAGTGAGTTGTTTGGAATTGGAAACAGTTAAGAGTGTTCAGTTCTTCTACTTCTTTCGGTAGCTCCCTTTAGGGGTCACCACAGCGGATCATCTGTCTCCATCTCACCCTATCCCTTGCATCTTCCTCTAACACCAACTTTCTCCATGTCCTCCTTCACTTCTCTGTGGTCTTCCTCTTTTCCTCCTGCCTGGCAACTCCATCTCCAACATCCTTTGTCCAGTATATCCACTATCCCTCCTCTGCACATGTCCAAACCATCTCAGCCTTGCCTCTCTTACTTTGTCTCCAAAACGCTCAACCTGAGCTGTCTCTTTGATAGACTCATTTATAATTCTGTCCCTCCTAGTCACTCCCAATGAGAATCTCAGCATCTTCAACTCTGCCACCTCCAGCTCTGCCTCCTATCTTTTTGTCACCACCGTCTCCAAACCATACATACATCATAGGAGGTATCACTACTGTCTTGTAAATCTTCCCTTTCACTCTTGCTGCTATCCTTCTGTCACAAATCATCCCGACACTTGTCTCCACCCACTCCACCCTGCCTACACTCTTATTCACCTATTTTGTGCATTTTCCATTGCTTTGGATGGTTGACCCCAGGTATTTAAACTCATATACCTTCACTACATCTACTCCTTGCATCTTCACCGTTACGCCTGCCTTCCTCTCATTCATACACATGTATTCTGTGTTGCTTCTACTGACTTTCATTTCTCTTCTCTCCAGAGCATACCTACTCCTGTCTTGGTTCGCTTCCACCTGCTCCTTACTTTCACTACAGATCACAATGTTGTCTGCAAACATAATGGTCCATCGAGACTCCTGCCTGACCTTATCTGTCAGCCTGTCCATCACCATGGCAAACAAGAAGGGGTTCAGAGCCAATCCCTGATGTAATCCCATCCCCACCATGAATCCATCCGTCACTCCTACAGCATGCTTCACCACCATCTAACTGTCCTCATACATGTCCTGCACCACCCTCACATACTTCTCTGCCACTCTTGACTTTCTCATACAGTACCACACTTCCTCTCTTAGCACCCCATCATATGCTTTCTCTAGGTCTACAAAGACACAGTGCAACTCCTTCTGACCTTCTCTATACTTCTCCATTAACACTCTTAAAGCAAACATTGCATCTGTAGTATTCTTTCTTGGCATAAAACCGTACTGCTACTTGTTGATTGTTACCTCTCTTCTTAACCTGACTTCAACAACTCTTTCCCATATCTTTATAGTGTGGCTCATCATCTTTATACTTCTGTAGTTACTACAGCTCTGAGCATCACCTTTGTTCTTGAAAATTGGTCCCAAAGCACTTCTCCATTCCTGATGCATTCTCTCACTCTCCAAGATTGTATTAAACAATCCGGTTAAAAAGTCCACTGCCATCTCTCCTAAACGTCTCCATACCTCCACAGGTATGTCATCTGGACCAACCGCCTTTCCATTCTTCATCCATGCTAATCCTCGGGACTTCCTTGTTTACTATCTTTCCTTCATCCATCCTCTCTCTCTCATTTTCTTCATTCAGCTGCTCCTCAAAGTACTCCTTCCACCTTTTCAACACACTCTTGTCACTTGTTAGTACATTACCATTTCTGTCCTTAATCAACCTAACTTGCTGTACATCCTTTCCCACTCAATCTCTCTGTCTAGCTAATTAATACAAGTCCTTTTCTCCTTCCTTAGTGTCCAGCCTCTCATATACTGTAACTCACAATATGCCTTTGTCTTTGCCTCCTCTCTCTTTGCCATGTGCCTAGCTTCCAAATACTCCTGTCTACTTTCTTCATCTCCCTGACTATCCCACTTTTTCTTTTCTTATCTCTTTATTTGAATACTTTCCTGTACCTCCTTATTCCACCACCAAGTCTCCTTGTCTTCAAGATTCTTTATTGTCATTCAACATGTTTACATGATGCATGAAATTACGATCTACAGGGTCAATAGTATAGCTTGTAAAAAGAATAATAAATAATACTATAGAGGTAATTAAAGACTATAGGTAGAATAAAATAACATTATAATAAAAAGTGAAAGGCATTTAAAAAATTATTGCACATTATACTGTTATTGCATTGGACTATTGCACATACTTAATTCAATTCAATTCAACTTTATTTATATAGCGCCATTTCACAACAACAGTCATCTCATAGCACTATCAACTGTAGGGGGGATCCCCACAGTTGCAGAAAGACCCCAGCAATCAGGCGATCCCCTGTGAGCAAGCACTTGGCGACGGTGGAGAGGAAAAACTCCCTTTTAACAGGAAGAAACCTCCAGCAGAACCAGGCTCAGGGAGGGGCAGTCATCTGCTGCGACTGGCTGGGGGGTGAGGGGATAGAGAAGAAGAAAAGAACAGACATGTAAAGAGCAAACAGCACGATGGGGACTCAATCTATGGGAGAGAACAAACAAATGTTAATGACCAGCAAAAAAAAAAAATATTTCATAGAGAGTGAGGAAAGGAGTGAGGCCCAGTGCATTACTGGAGGTCCCCCGGCTGACTAAACCTATTAGCAGCATAACTAAGGGAGGGTTCAGAAACACATGATCCCTCCCTAATTGTAGGCTGTATCAAAAAGGTAGGTTTTAGCCCTATTCTTAAAAACAGAGATCGAGTCTGACTCCCGAATCCAGATTGGCAGCTGATTCCACAGGAGAGGAGCTTGATAACTGAAGGCTCTGCCTCCCAATGTACTTTTGGAGATTCTAGGTATTACAAGTAATCCTGCATTTTGGGAGCACAGTGCTCTGTTAGGATAATACGGTAGTATCAGATCTTTTAAATAAAAAGGAGCCTGATTGTTTAGAGCTTTGTAAGTAAGAAGAAGGATTTTAAACTTAATTCTAAATTCTATGGGAAGCCAATGAAGGGAGGCCAGAACCGGAGAGATATGATCTCTCTTTCTAGTACCTGTTAAAACTCTTGCTGCAGCATTTTGGATCAGCTGAAGACTTTTTAAAGATGTTTTAGGACAGCCTGATAATAAAGAATTACAATAATCTAATCTCGAGCTAACAAAAGCGTGGATCAGCTTCTCAGCATCACTCTGAGACAAGATGCTCCTAATCTTGGCAATATTACGCAAATGATAGAAGGCAGTCTTAGAAACAAATTTGATATGTGAATTGAAGGACAGATCTTGATCAAAAATAATTCCAAGGTTCCTCACAGAGCTATTAAGAGGGAGAGTATCAGCATCCAAACTGAAAGTTTGATTTGGAAAGGAATTTCTAAGGTTTTTTGGACCAACAAGAATGACTTCAGTCTTATCTGAATTTAATAGCAGGAAATTACAAGTCATCCAAGCTTTGATTTCCTTAAGACAGGCTTCTAACTTGGCTAATTGATTACTATCATCTGGCTTCATTGACAGGTATAATTGTGTGTCATCTGCACAACAATGAAAATGTATACAGTGCTTTCTAATAATGTTGCCTAACGGAAGCATATATAAACTAAAAAGAGTAGGGCCTAGCACAGATCCCTGTGGAACTCCATGACTAAGCTTTGAGTTGAAAGAAAACTCATTATTTACATGAACAAACTGGAACCTATCAGATAAATAAGATCTAAACCACTGCAACGAAGTTCCATTAAGTCCAACATAGTGTTCTAATCTATCAAGTAGAATATTATGATCGATAGTATCAAAAGCTGCACTAAGGTCTAAAAGGACAAGTACAGAAACTAGTCCATTATCAGATGCAATGAGGAGGTCGTTAGTGACCTTCGCTAAGGCTGTTTCAGTACTATGATGGATTCTGAACCCAGATTGAAACTCTTCAAGTAAACCATTTCCCTGCAGGTGGTCAAATAATTGCGTAGCAACAACTCTTTCTAAGATTTTTGAAATGAAAGGGAGATTAGAGATTGGTCTATAGTTAGCTAAAGCTCCTGGATCTAGCGTTGGCTTTTTGAGTAAGGGTTTAATTACAGCCGTTTTAAAAGCCTGCGGTACATGGCCTAAAGTTAATGAAGAATTGATTATATGAAGAATAAAGCTACCAATAAGTGGGAAGACTTCTTTAAATAACCTGGTAGGAATAGGGTCTAAAAGACAAGTTGAAGGTTTGGATGAGGAAACTATTTTGTCTAACTCACAAAGGTCGATTGGGGTAAACTCATCAAGACAGACATCAATAGAAGGAGTTGTAGTAGTTACAGTATTTAAGTTAACTGTGGGAAGAATCTGATTGATTTTATCTCTGATGGATGAAATTTTATTATTGAAAAAGTTCATAAAGTCCTGACTAGTAAGCTCTAAGGGAATGCTAGGATTGACAGAGTCCTGACTCTTTGTCAACCTGGCTACAGTACTGAAAAGAAACCTGGGATTATTCTTGTTCTCTTCTATTAATGCAGAGTAATAACTCGTTCTAGCTTTTCTAAGAGATTTTTTATAAATTAAAAGATGATTTCTCCAAGCTAAATAGATTTCATCTAAATTAGTAGAGCGCCATTTTCTTTCTAATTGACGAGTCTTTTGTTTTAAGCTACGAGTTTCTGTGTTGAACCAAGGAGTTAGAAATCTCTGATTAGACTTTTTCTTTTTTAAGGGGGCCACCAAGTCTAGAGCCTGATGCAGAGAAGCTGAAACACTATCCACCATGTTATCAATTACAGAAGGAGCAAGCTGTCTATAGCTTATTTCCGTTGTGTTGACACATGGCATAGAGGAAACAATCTGCATAAATTTGGAAACAACATCATCTGAGAGGCATCTACTGTAATAATATTTTTCTTTAGGAGCTAAATAGTCAGAAATAGTAAAATCAAAGGTTAACAGACAATGGTCTGACAGTACAGGGTTATGAAGAGACACTACAAGATTTTCTATTTCTATGCCATATGTCAGAACAAGGTCCAATGTATGGTGAAGGTAATGAGTAGAATTTCCTACTTTCTGAGAAAACCCAATCGAGTCTAATATTGAATTAAAAGCCACATTAAGGCAGTCACTATCTACATCCACATGTATATTAAAGTCCCCTACTATAATTATTCTATCAGATTTCAGCACTAAATCAGCTAAGAAATCAGCAAATTCGGATAAAAATTCTGAGTAGGTTGATGGGGGACAATAAACTATGGCAAATAAAATTGGGTTTAACCTAAAATTGCTAAAGTGCCCAATACTGAGGACCAGGCCCTCAAAGGAATTAAAACATAAATTATAACTTAAAGCTTGACATATGTAAACAGATATACTGTATATACAGTATATATATATACAAAATGCGCAGCGAGGACAGTTGTCCTAGTTGTGACCAGAATTGCACAGTCTCACAGTGTCAGGGTAACAGCTCCTACTGAGCCTGGTGGCCCTCGCTCTGATGCTACGCAATCTCCTGGCTGATGGGAGGGAGTCAAACACGCAGTGAGTGGAGTGGGTGGGGTCTTTCATCATGGAAGAGGTCCTTTTTCTGCTCCTGCTGCACTAGATGTTACTCACTGTGAGCAGTTTGCTGCAAGTGATCTTCTGTGCAGACTTCATCACCCTCTGCAGAGCCTTTCTGTCAGCAACTGAACACTTGCTGTATCACACAGTAATACAGGAGGTGAGAACACTCTCATCCTGTTCTCTGTAACCATGCCCTGCTGTCTCCGTCTGTTCTGATTGTGCCTCCTGTTCTGTATTGTGCTGATTACTTCTGTGTCTATTTATGTCAAGCCCAAATCTGTGTCTGGTGATGTGTGTTGTTAGTCATGCTGTGTGAACAACATGCTCCTGTTCCTGATCTTGACCTGATCTTGACCTGATCCTGCCTGATTTTTGTGTAAGTTTTTGTTCAGCTCCCAAGCTGTTTATCAATTTTTTTGTGTTTTTTGATTAATAAATCATCACTGCTGAACTTTAAGTACTGTATTTGGATCCAGTTTTCCACCAACTGTGACACTTTCCCTCAATACTTTTGCTGTACTTTCCCAGTCATCTGGTAATTCTTCCCTACCACCCAGGGCCTGTATCAACTCCTTCCTGAACTCTGTGCAACCTTCTTCCTTCTGTAACTTCCCCCACTTAATCTTTGGCTCTGCCTTCACTCTTTTCCTCTTCTTGCTTTCCAAAGTCATCCTACAGATGCCCATCCGATGCTGTCTAGCTGCATTCTCCCCTGCCATCACCTTGCAGTCTCCTGTCTCTTTCAGATTTCTCCTTCTGCATAAGATGTAGTCCACCTGTGTGCACCTTACTCCACTCCTGTAAGTCACCTGATGTTTCTCTCTCTTCTTGAAGTATGTGTTCATCAGAGCCATTTCCATCCTTTTAGCAAAATCCACAACCACCTTCCCTTCCACATTTCTCTCCTAAAACCATACCTACCCAGAACCTCCTCATCACCTCCGTTCCCTTCACCTGCATATCCATTAAAGTCTGCTCTTATCACCACTCTCTTCCCCCGGGGAACTCTACCACTCCATCTAACTTACTCCAGAATTCTTCTTTCTCTTCTACCTGACATCCAACTTGTATACACACTGACAACATTCAACATCACACCTTCGACTTCTAGTTTCAAACTCATAATCCTGTCTGACTCCCTTTTTACATCCTGGACACTCTTCACATACTCTTCCTTCAAGATTACTCCTACTCCATTCCTCTTCCTATCTATATCATGGTAGAACAGTTTAAATCCCCCTCCAATGCTCCTAGCCTTGCTTCCCTTCCATCTGGTTTCTTGAACACACAGTATATCTACCTTTCTTCTCTCCATCATATCAGCCAACTCTCTGCCTTTACCAGTCATAGTTCCTACATTAAACATCCCTACTCTCACCTCCACACTTCTACATTTCCTTTTCTGTCTCTCCCTTCTAACACGCCTTTCCCCTCTCCTCCTCCTCAATCTTCCAGACAACATTAGCCCAATTTCTACTGGCACCCTGTCTATTAACAGCACTGGTGGCGGTCGTTGTTAACCCGGGCCTCAACCGATCCGGTATGAAAGTCTCATTTGTCATGATTCGCATGTTTGAATTAGCAAAGGTTTTACATCGGATGCCCTTCCTCACATAACCCTCCCTGTTTACCCGGGCTTGGGAACGGCACCAGGAGTACACTGGCTTGTGCAGCCCCTGCGGCTGGGTTTTGAGTGTTCAGTTAGTCTTTTCTAACATGGCTTTACTTAGATTAATTCTGCTTTTCTTTGTGTGTAAAACATTTTTTTCTGTCATTAGTATTGGGTCAGATGGTGATTACATTTCTTCTTATAGGTTTTGTTTGCAGTTTTTGGAATACAGTGGTGTGAAAAAGTGTTTGTGCCCTTCCTGATTTCTCTTTTTTTTTTGTATGTTTGTCACACTTTAATGTTTCAGATCATCAAACAAATTAAAATATTAGACAAAGATAACACAAGTAAACACAAAACACAGTTTTTAAATGGAGATTTTTATTATGAAGGGTGAAAAAAAGTCTAAACCTTCATGGCCCTGAGTGAAAAAGTGCCCCCCCCCCCAATTAAAACATAAATTAACTGTGGTTTATCACATCTTTGGAAAGCTGAGTTCAATTTCTCTAGCCACACTCAGGCCTGATTACTGCCACACCTGTTCTCAAGCAAGAAATCACTTAAATAGGACCTGCCTGAAAAAGTGAAGTAGACCAAAAGCTCCTCAAAAGCTAGACATCATACTGCAATCCAAAGAAATTCAGGAACAAATGAGAAACAAAGTAACTGAGATCTATCTTTCTGGAAAAGGTTATAAAGCCATTTCCAAAGCTTTGGGACTCCAGCAAGCCACAGTGAGAGCCATTATCCACAAATGGTGAAAACATGGAACAGTGGTAAACCTTCCCAGAAGTGGCCAGCCAGCCAAGATTATCCCAAGAGCACAGCGACCACTCATCCAAGAGGCCACAAAAGACCCCCTCAACAACATCCAAAGAACTGCAGGCCTCACTTGCCTCAGTTAAGGTCAGTGTTCATGACTCCACCATAAGAAAGAAACTGGGCAAAAATGGCCTGCATGGCAGAGTTCCAAGACGAAAACCACTGCTTAGCAAAAAGAACATAAAGGTTCATCTCAGTTTTGTCAGAAAACATCTTGATGATCCCCAAGACATTTGGGAAAATACTCTGTGGACTGATGAGACAAAAGTTGAACTTTTTGGAAGGTGTGTGTCCCATTACATCCAGCGTAAAAGTAACACAGCATTTCAGAAAAGGAACATCATACCAACAGTAAAATATGGTGGTGGTAGTGTGATGGTCTGGAGCTGTTTTGCTGCTTCAGGACCTGGAAGACTTGCTGTGGTAAATGGAACCATCAATTCTGCTGTCTATCAAAAAATCCTGAAGGAGAATGTCCGGTCATCTGTTTGTGACCTCAAGCTGAAGCACACTTGGGTTCTGCAGCAGGACAATGATCCAGAACACACCAGCAAGTCCACCTCTGAATGGCTTAAGAAAAACAAAATGAAGACTTTGGAGTGGCCTAGTCAAAGTCCTGATCTGAATCCGATTGAGATGCTGTGGTATGACCTTAAAAAGGCAGTTCATGCTCAAAAACGCTCCAATGTGGCTGAATTACAACAATTCTGCAAAGATGAGTAGGCCAAAATTCCTCCACAGCACTGAAAAAGATTCATTGCCAGTTATTGCAAACGCTTGATTGCAGTTATTGCTGATAAGGGTGGCCCAACCAGTTATTAGGTTTAGGGGGCAATCACTTTTTCACACAGGGCCATGTAGGTTTAGATTTTTCCCTTAATAATAAACACCTTCATTTAAAAACTGCATTTTGTGTTTACTTGTGTTATCTTTGTCTAATATTTAAATTTGTTTGATGATCTGAAACATTTAAGTGTGACAAACATACAAAGAAATGAGAAATCAGGAGGGGGGCAAACACTTTCACACCACTGTACTTGTGAAAATGCTGTCGAAACTTCAAACCTGACCTCTCGGTGGAGTTAATCATAACAATTCACAGCCTTGGGCAGTTTGAAAATAAAATCTCACATTTTGCTGCATTCATCAACATATTAAACTAGAAAAGCACTCAGAGAACACATACTTGGCTCCTTCTATCCCTCATGGATCACCTCTAAAATATAATGGGTTCATGTGTAGGCCACGAGCCAGTTCTGGTGAAAATTGCATCAAAGTCTATTCACTCATTTTGGAGGATTCTTGTGAACACACTGTGAGAAGATAAGAGCCTTGGTGGAGGTATGCGTTCTCGGATCATCACCAAAATGTTATGGGTTCCTCTCTCGCTCAAGGACCACCTCTAGTGAAAATTTCCTCCAAATCCATACTGTAGTTTTTGTGTGATCCTGCTGCACAAATACAAACAAGGTCCTTGGTGGAGGTATACATTCTCAGATCATCACCAAAATTGAATGGATTCATCCTTGGCCCAAGGACTACATGTGGTGAACATTTCATCAAAATCCATCCAGTAGTTTCTGCGTAATCCTGCTAACAACCAGACAAACAATCAGACGGACAGGCAAACAGACAGACAAACCACCCAATTACATTACCTCCTTAGTGGAGGTAATTAGAATTCCACTTTAATTTTAGAATTCAAGAAGTTATCCAGCATAATAATCAAATCTGACTTGCTGACTGATTTACCGCCTCAGTTACATATAAATAATTTATATTGAGCCATTCCTCATTTTAAATTAATTAATTATTCACAATTTTTAGCTTGCAGGAGATTTATAACAGATTCTCAACCAAAGTCAGGTGGAATAAGCTCAGAACTGTTGCATTATTTTGTGAATGATTACTAAATCAGTCATTTGCAATGCTGCTTTTAACTGTTTGTGGTTGCTAGCTGTACATTCTTTATACAGTCTCAGGTGCACTGTTTATTATTTTAAGATTGATCAGATAAGAAGTTGGACTACTCCTGCTTTCTTATGCAGATTTTTATGCTGGAGATTCTGCTGGCACGTCAGTGATCAACATGTAGTTTTAACTGTTGCCCTGTCAGTTCAAATCATTCATTCATCTTCTTCCGCTTAATCCTTTTCGGGTCGCAGGGGGGCTGGAGCCTGTCCCAGCATCTTTGGGCGCGAGGCAGGGTACACCCTGGACAGATCGCCAGTCCATTGCAGGGCCAACACAGAGAGACAGACAACCATTCACTCTCACATTCATACCTAAGGACAATTTAGAATCCCCAGTTTTGATGCCAATTAACCTAACTTGTATGTTTTTGGCATGTGGGAGGAAACCGGAGAAATCCCAGAGTAAACCCACGCAGACACGGGGAGAACATGCAAACTCCACACAGACCACTGTTGGCCCAAATGTTCTAGATAATTCACAGTTCAGTGAGCTTACCTGCCTAAGTGTTAAGCAGTACAATGCCTCTACTTATATTTTATCTTATAAAGACAATTTTGACAAACACAGATGATTAACATATAAGGTGCTATTATGACAGTATTGTCTTGCCTTGCTTTCTTGTTTGTGAATTTTCTTGTGACCGGGACATGGGCTCAGCCCACGTGTTCACCTTGAGTTCTGTTTCTTGTTATTCTGTTTTATAATTATTATCTGAGCTCTGTCTTATTTTCCATGCCTTATCCTTAGTTCTGGTTTGTCTCATGTGTTTGGTTTCATTTTTGTCTTGGTTCTGTTCTTGTGATTGTCCCTGCTTTGTCCTTAGTTCTGGTTATCATTATTATTAGTATTATCATCATGGTTATATCTTGTAGTGTATTCCTCTCATCATCTGTAGTTTTGGTTTGGGCTTTTATTTTGACAGCGCCTTTTGTTTATTTCCGATTTTGCCTAGCTTGTTTCTTGTTAAGTTCTTGATGATCCACGGCTGCCATAAACATGGCAAAAGTTAAAAAAGTAATCAACTTGCTAGGAAAAAGTTGCAAGAAAAATCTCACTAATTTGTGAGAAAACTGGACATTTATGAAAGAAATAAAAAAGTTAAACAAAAAGTGTGTGTCCAGGGGTGGGGGGGGGGCAGTCTGCCCAGGGCGCAATACAAGCCAGGACCACCAGTGCCTATGAGCATAAAGCACTTGTTTTTTGACAATGAGGGCACATAGAATAAAAATTGACCAAAACAATTGGCATAAGTCGCAAAGTGTGGAGTAAATTCATTTTTTAGATTGTCATAATAGGAAACATTATCAAGATTTGATATTGCAGTGGTGGCCTAATGGGCAGTGGTGGCCTAATGGTTAGGGATGTGGACTGGTGAGTGGAGGATCACGGGTTTGATCCCTGGGCCGTCAGGATTATATCTGGGTGGGACAGATAACATAGCAGTATTTGCCCCACCCTCCTTAACCCCACTGTCGTGCCCTTGAGCAAGGCCCTTAACCCCAACTGCTCCAGTAGAGCTACTCAGTGGCCACTGATCAGTCTGTGGTTGTAATGGGCAACTTCCAGGTGTGAGTGTGAACAGGGCATCCTTGAAAAAGAGAGGTTGCCTCTCAGTGGAACTATCCTGTATAAATAATGGTTTGTGGTGGCACAACAGGAGGTCTTACTCCCACCCAGTGGCTTGGGAAAGGGGGTGAGAAATGGAAATGCAGGAGAAGAAAGGAGAAGAGGCAAAGGTAGGCGCCAGAGCGCCAGGGGGGAGAAAACTATGTGAAGATGTGCCTTCACACCTGGGATGCCAGATGTGAATGTATTGTGTTGTGATGTGCTCTTTTGTAATGTATGTCCTCCTGGTGCCAAGGAAGAGAGTGTAAACTGTATAAAAGGTTCATTTTGGCACCCGGAGTTCAGTCTGATTTGATGATAGAGGAATAAAGTCTGTGTCTACAATGCTCATGTTTCGTCTTGTCAATCCTCTACACTGGTGACCCTAAGACATGAAAATGGAAGATGGACTAACCACTTCCGTGGGAACATCCGCGCTAGGGTTTCCCCCCACTGCATTCACCATAGCGGTCAAACTCCCGGACTTTTGGCTTCATGATCCGGCTGCCTGGTTCATTCACGTGGAAGCTCAGTTCGCCCTTTGCAGAGTCTTCACTGACGACACGAAGTACCATTATGTAGTGGCTTCGCTGGACCCGTGCTCCACTCAGCATGCCATGAGCCTGCTCCGAGCCCCCCCCCCAGCCCGGGGAAAGTACAACGCTCTCAAGCAGCTACTGCTGCGGCGTTACACCCTCTCTGCCGGAGAGAGAGCAGAGAAGCTCCTCTCCCACCCAGACTTAAGGGACGGATCAGCTGTGGAGCTTATGGAGAGTATGCTGGCTTTGCTGGGCATAGATGACGGATCTTTCCTCTTTGCCCATCTCTTCCTGAGGAAGCTGCCGGTTTTGGCACGGACAATTTTGGCCAACTCACCGCTGCTGGCTGCCAGGGACTACCGCTCGTTGGCGAAGGAAGTGGATTGCATTATCCTGGCGAGCAGGAGTTTTGGAGTCCAGGCGGTGAGACCAGGATCTTCGGCGGAACACACCGAGTCTGAGGAGCCAAAGGTTGTGGCCGGGACTGCCACTTGAGGACGCTGGAACGGGACAGCGTGTTTTTACCATCAATGTTTTGGCACCGACGCGCGGTGCTGTCTCCCGCCGTGTGGCTTCAAGATGCTGGAGAAACGGGCCAGCCAGCGGTCAGTAGCGGCTACGACCACTAGCAACAGGGAGAAGCTACATTTCATAGAGGACACATGTTCCGGGAGATGGATTTTGGTGGGCTCGGGCTCCCAGAAGAGTCTCATTTTGCCAGTCAGCGCTTATGGGCTGGCAGAAGGCTGCGGCCCATCACGAATGGCCACCAACGGATCCCCTATCAAGACTTTTGGAGAAAGGTGGGTGACTGTGTGTTTGCATGGACGCAACTACAATTGGGACTTTGTGGTAGTTGCTTGTTCAGTTCCTATCTTAGGTGCTGATTTTCTGTGTGCTTATGGCCTCCTTGTCAATGTTGCTAACAGATGTTTAGTGGATGCTGTCACTGCTAGCCACTGTTGGTAAGATTCTCTCACGTGTACTACTGAACAGACTCAATGAACATATCTCGCAGAATGTACTACCGGAAACCCAGTGCGGCTTTAGAAGTGGAAGAAGCACAATGGACATGATTTTCTGCTTGAAACAGGTTCAAGAAAAGTGTATCAAACAGAATATGCCGCTTTATGTAGTCTTCATAGACTTCAGTAAAGCTTTCGATACTGTTTCGCGACAAGGACTTTAGCAGGTACTCAAGAAATATGGCTGTACAGAGAAGTTTGTCAGCCTGATCAATACACTCCATACAGGTATGCAAGCAAATGTGGTAATGAGTGGTTCAGTATCTAAAGACTTTTCAGTAAGCAACGGGGTGAAACAAGGGTGCGTGCTGGCACCTACACTCTTCTCGCTATATCTGGCAGCCATGATTGAGGTGGCCCTCAAAGACACTTCAGAAGGAATATACATTCAAACAAGGAAAGAAGCAGACGTGTTCAATGTGGCACAGTTTAAGGCCAAGAGTAAGACATCAATAAAGGTAGTAAGCGAAATGTTCTTTGCCGATGACAGTGCTCTAGTTGCACACAGTGTGAAAGATATGCAATCTTTAGTGGAGAAATTTGCAAGAGCAGCTAGCCAATTCAGCCTCACAATCAACATCAAGAAGACAGAGTGCCTTTATCAACCACCAAAGTTCCAATTATCAACATCACTACCAGAAGAGATCAGCATTGGTACAGGGCCACTAGTCAAGTGCAAGACTTTCAAGTATCTAGGGAGTCTTTGGGCGCATGCGCATGCAGCGACCGGCAGCTGGTGAAAAAGTCCGTTGTCTGTGTGTCTGTTTTTATGCACTTTAATGTGTTTTTACGAAATTCTCAGTGTCGTTTCTGTCCTGGAATGTTTGTGGACTGTATGGCGAAGAGCTCCCTGGTTCCATCAATATGGACTTCCTCCCCTTTTTTGCACTGCTGCTACTTTTCCTCCGGCTCTTTGTCTCTGAGGTAAACGCGATCGGGATCATGGTGGGCAGAATACATTATTCCAGGGACATGTTGCTGCATTTAAACACGGTTGATGCAGCGTCTGTGATTGAGTCTAAGCCGCAACTGCCGGACTTTATTTTGAGAAACGTTCATGGACACAGCGGTGAAAAGAGAGATGGGAGAGATGGGAGAAGGAAATGCGGAAAGCGTGGAGGCGTGAAATTGCGCCTGAGAAGACGTCAGTTTGGTAACATTCCTCTTCCTTCTATGATTTTTGGGAACGTACAATCTCTGAGGAACAAGGTGGATGAAATTCAAGGGAATGTACGCTAGCAGAAGGACTTTAAGAACTGCTGTGTCGTGGCTTATACAGAGTCTTGGCTTACTGCGCATGACCGAGACACAGACCTGTGGATTGACGGCTTTGGAGCCCCGCTGCGCTCGGATCAGCAGGAAGAGGTAACGGGGAAACGTCAGGGGGGCAGCGTATGTTTATATATTATTTATATATTAATAAGCAGTACTGCACATCTGTCACGGTCAGAGAGCGCATCTGTACACCCGGTGTGGAGCTGCTGTCCATATCACTACGCCCCTTTTATTCGCCTCGCGAGTTCCCCCAGCTTTTCATCACGACTGTGTACATTCACCAGAGGGCAGACGCTGAATCCGCCTCCAGCACCATCTTTGATGTGGTCCAGCGGCTGTAGTCAATTTCTCCAGAGGTGCCAAACTTCATTCTTGGGGATTTTAACCATGTTTCTTTAAAGAAGACACTTAAAAACTTTTATCAGTATGTCTCCTGCCCAACCAGGCGAAAAAAGACATTGGACCTGTGCTATGGATCCATAGAGAGGGCCTATAAATCATTTCCCCTTCCTCCTTTAGGATCCTCAGATCACAACTGTGTACATTTGCTGCCCACATATAAAACTGCTCTCAGAAGAGGCAAGGTGGAGACGAGAGACATTTTTATTTAGTGGATGCAAAGTCCTTAAGCCAAGCAGTTGCCTCCTGGTTTGCTGTATGGAGGGTGTGTAATCCTCCTTCCAGTCTTTGGAGCGGGCAAGCCTCTATGATGTGTTCCATTGTTTGCTCCTCTCCACATGCGCACAGTGGGCTAGGGCTACTGCCCCATCTGTGAAGGCTGGCCAAGCAGGGGCCATGTCCAGTCCTGAAGCGATTGAGTGTAGACCACTGTCTCCTTGGAAGGTTGGTGCCCGGGACCTGTTGGTTGGGGTTTATCACCAGCTGTTTGTTTGGGACCTCCTTGGTCTCCCATTCCTCTTGCCAAGCTGTCTGGATGGTAAAGTCAGCTGGGGGAGGGTTTTTCCAAATCGGCCGTCTGGATGAAAGTCGGGCAGTGGGTGGGGTGTAGATATCTGCATGGATTGGTAAGTGAGGAAAATCTTTAACTTTTTGGAGCATCCTTTGAGTTAATGCTGCTCGCCAGATGTGTGGAGGGGCTATGTTTGACAGTACAGAGAGCCAGGGGAGTGGTGTTGAGCGGATTGTTCCAGTTATAGTTCTCATGGTTGAGTTGAGCTGGGTGTCTACATGGTGTGTGTAAGATGACCTGGACCAGACAGGGGCACAATATTCTGCTACAGAGTATGAAAGGGCCAGTGCTGAGGTGCGCAGGGTGGAGACTGCCGCCCCCCATTTTGCACCAGCGAGCTTGCAGAGCAGGTTGTTTTGTACCTTCACCTTAGCAGCCGTCCCCTTTAGATGTTCCTTGAAGGATAAGGTCCTATCAAGGGTCACTCCAAGATAAGTTGGATTTGGGGCATGCTTAAGCTTGAGTCCGCTCAGGTGGATGTTTAGTTCTCTGGCAGCTTTTGCATTGTGGAGATGGAATACACTGGAGACGGTTTTTGCTGGGCTTGGTTTTAGGCGCCAGATTTTGCAGAACTGGTCCAGTTTGGCAAGATCTTCTGTGAGCACCCGTTCCAGTGGTTCAAAGTCTGGTGCTTGGAATGCCAAACAGATGTCGTCTGCATAGATGAATTTGCGGGATTTTGTAGTAGGCAGGTCGTTTATGTAGAGGTTGAACAGAGTTGGAGCTAGAACTGAGCCTTGTGGGAGTCCGTTTTTCTGCATTCTCCATGCACTTGTGTTCTGACTGAGGTGGACTCTGAACCTTCGGTTGGTCAGCAGGGTTTTTATAATTGCTGTTGCCCAAGCAGGGGTCGCCTTTATAAGTTTCAGAAGGAGGCCTTTGTGCCAGACCGTATCATAGGCGGCTGTAAGATCGAGAAACACAGCCCCTGTCTTCAGTCTGCTCTCGAAGCCAATTTCGATGAAGGTGGTTAGGGCCAGTACTTGTTCTCCTGTACTGCGGTCCTTGCGGAAACCTGCTTGATCCACACTTAGAATATCCTCTATTTCTGGGGAAATGTGTTGCAGTATTAGGCGCTCCATGATTTTGTAAGGAACGCTGAGTAGGGAGATTGGGCGGTAGCTTGCTGGTAGTTTGTGGTCTTTGCCAGGTTTTGGGATGGCAATGACCTTTGCTGTCCGCCATTTCTTTGGGATCGAGTTTGTTTGTGTGATCCTTGTGTAGAATTGTGTCAACCAGGTTAGAGCTCGGGGGCCAAGATTTTTCATGAATTCTGGGAAGATGTTATCGTATCCTGCTGCCTTTCCACATTTCAGGCCCTGTAGGACTTTCTCCAGTTCAGCAGCCTCGAAGGGTTCAGGGTTCGTTTCCTCTACAGGCATTTTTTGGTGTTTTTTTTAGCTCAGTTGTAACTGCTCTTCTGGTGTCTTTGTCTTGGGGTGCTTTGGCGATAGTCAGTAGGTGGGATGCAACTTGGTTGGGTGTGACGGATGCTCGGCTTTGGCTAGGGGGCTTCTGTGCAGCTCCTAGGCGACGGATGAGGCTCCAACATTTCCTACTAGAGTGGGTAAAGCTCCGGTCAGCAACTGTCTCCTCCCATTTCTTTCGCCGGGCTGTATTTAGCGATTCAATGAGATGGTCTGCTATCTCTGGGTCCCCTGATGTTTGATAGGATTGTAGGAGGGCAGCACTTTCTCCGTCCAAACATGGGACATAGAGGGGTCGGTAGCCTCGTGGGATTGCAGTATGGGCAGCCTTGAATATTGCGCTGCAGAAGCGGTTGTATGCTTCATCTACAGTGATGGTGTGGAGTGGGATGGTAACAACGCTCCGGTCCAGAGTTTCACTGAATTTCTTCCAGTTGGCTTTGCGGAAGTTCCAGCGCATTTTCCTTGGGCTGTATATGACTGGAAGTTGTAGGCCAATGTGTACAAGCAGGGGCCGGTGTTGGCTGTGTGGAAAAATCATCAAGAATGAGGATCTGTGTAGGATATGGCTCCCCATTCAAAGAGCTGACCCAACACAGGTCAGGAGAATAAGAATAGTCCTTCTTCCACCTAGCAGAGTGGAAGGTTCCTCTTTGTTTGGGGTCGTATATCAAAGCGAGGTCATTTCTGGATGCCCAGTCTGAAAGTGCCTCCCCATCACTATCCACTGCTGGGTACCCCCAGTCAGGGTGATGGCTGTTAAAGTCCCCCACATAGATGGCAGGGTGGGGTAGGGTGGGTAAGACCTGCAGATCCCAGTTGGCATTAGGGGGCTTGTACACATTGACAATATGGAAGCCACCAATGATTATGGTGTCTGAGAAATGTGTTGTTATCAGGTGATTTGCTTCAACTATGTCAGAACGCACATAGGTGGCACGTCCATGTTTAGCATGTAGAACATAGCACAGGAGGTCAAAGCCTTTGATGGTGAAGCGGCCAGCTTCCTCTGTGCCAATATAAGTCTCTTGGAGGCAGATTACATCAATCGAATGTTGGAAGGCGAGGACTTCGATAAGGCTTCGCTTGGCTGCAGATAGGCCTTCAATGTTTAGTTGTAATATGCGAAGGGCAGATCCTACCACAAAGTGCTCTTGGGGCTGTTTGCTTTCGGCTTTAGGACTGTGACTAGGATTCTTCTTTGACTTGGCACAGAGGCGTCGTCTCTTCGAATTTAGTCTGCTGGTAGGATCATTAGCTTCCCCAGGCGAGCCCGGGTACTGGCGGAGGGCGCGACGAGAACGCTGATCCATTGCCCCCCGGGTAATGACGAGAGACATTGATGTGTGGACAGAGGATTCAGTGCACAGCCTCCAGGAATGCTTTAACTGTACGGACTGGGAGATGTTCACACTGTCCTGCGGGGATGATTTGGACTCTTTGGTGGACGTCACATGCTCATACATGGCTTACTGTCAAAATAAGATTGTTCCACATAAACGTGTCAAAATATATCCCAACAACAAGCCATGGGTTACAAAATCAGTTAAATCATGCTTACAGAGGAAAGCACTTGCCTTTAAACAGGGGTCTGTTTCTGAGCTACAGGTTGCCACAAAAGAGCTGAAGGCCGAAATTTTAAGAGCAAAACAGAATTATAAATCAGAGCTGGAAAGCAAGATGTCAACAAAGAAACTTGGTTCAGCCTGGGCCAGTATGATAACTATTGTAGGCCTTCAGAGCACAGAACGCAGCAATCGTGTGTTTTTAGATGGTTTTAATTCAGACACAGAGCTGGCTAATGCTCTTAATTGTTTTTATGGTCGTTTTGACTCCTTTGATTTTAGCACAGAAACCCAAGATTCGAAACTGAAACTCAAAGACAATCAGCACTTTAATATTGAGGTGCAGGATGTTAAAAGGGAGTTCTGCGCTGTAAAAGTGAGCAAAAGTCACGGCCCTGATAATATACGGTATGTGGGCGCTTGGTAAAGTCCTGTGCACATGAACTGAGTCCTATATTTCATTACATTTTCAATAAGTCCTTACAGACACAACATGTGCCTAAGATCTGGAAAGAAGCCGTGGTTGTTCCCATTCCAAAATCCAGCTGTCCTAAAACGGTAAACGACTTTAGACCAGTTGCTTTGACTTCAATTTTAATGAAAATTTTTGAAAAACTGGTCAGATGTGAGGTCCTAAAGCAGACTGAGCATGCATTGGATCCTCTGCAGTTTGCCTATAGGCCTCACAGAGGAGTGGAGGATGCCACTGTCACTATGTTTAACATGCTTTTTAAACATCTGGATTTTAATGGGACACACGCCAGGCTTTTATTTGTGGACTTTTCCTCCGCCTTTAATACAATCCAACCTCATATTTTAGTTGAAAGGCTCCTGCAACAATTTGATTTGAGCAATAATCTGGTGGGTTGGATTCTGGATTTCTTAACCAACAGGACACAGAGAGTAAGGGTCAATGGTACATTGTCTGACCTAAAGTGCTCTTCTACTGGCTCTCCTCAGGGGTGTGTGTTGTCATCACTACTCTTCATCCTGTACACAAACATGTGTCGGAGCAGACATGACAACAGACACATTATAAAGTATGCTGATGACTCAGTTATTGTCAGTCTCCTCCAGGATGGTGAGAGTGGCCACAGCCCAGTAGTTGATAATTTTGTTCACTGGTGTGAGGATTCCTACCTGCAGCTGAATACGACAAAAACTAAAGACATGATTATTGACTTTAGGAGGAAAACTCCCAGGCACAAAGTCACCGTACTAAAAGGCCAGACCACCAAATGTGTACAATCCTACAAATATCTTGGGACGATTATTGATAGTAATTTAAACTTTGAAGAGAACTGTGAAAGGGTGTGCAAAAAGGGTCAGCAAGATTTGCATTGCTTGAGAAAACTTGCACGCTTCCAAATTGACTGAACCATAATGACAATGTTTTATCGGGCTTTTATTGAATCTGTTTTATCCTTTTCTTTAGTGTCATGGTTTGGTCAGATAAAACTGAAACAGAGGACATCCTTGGATCAGGTTGTTAGATGGTCCAGTCGTTTGCTTGGTGAGTCACAGCTGAGCCTGACATCCCTGTACACCAGACAAGTACAGAGGATGGCTACCTCCATTTTAAATGATGACTCCCACCCTTTGCACTGCAACTTTCAGCTTCTTCCCTCAAGACGGAGGTTTGCTGTCCCAAAAAGTAAAACCCAGCGCTACAAAAACAGTTTTGTTCCTGCTGCTGTCAAAGAGTTGAACAAGTTGTAACAATATATTGCACATAATTTAGGTACCTATTTATTAACTCCATTTTATATTTACTTATTTTTGTAGGATGTTATTTGGGTTCTAAATATTTTATTGGGCTTTAGACCTTTGAGTTTTTAACCTCTTTGACTAGTTTTTAACTTTTTAATATGACCCTTCTCTCTTACCTCTGGTTTTTCTCCCATCTCTTTGTCTTTATACCCTGATTGATGGAGCCTTGAGTATTTTTATCATGTTTATAGTCAGCTTCATGTGTGTCTGTGTTTGTGTCTATGTTGAATGTAATTTGTGGCTTGTAAATATGGATGTCACCAGACTGCAAAACAAATCTACCTACGGGTACAAATAAAGTAACCTGAACCTGAACCTGAACTGTTTCAGAGAATGCTAGGCTGGAGGATGAACTATCTCTCAGAATGGGAAGAGTAAGCACTGTGTTTGGAAACTTGAGGGAGAGACTGTGGAACAATTGACATGTGTCTGTCCGTGTGAAATGCAAAGTGTACAGAGCAACAGTACTGGCTACTCTATTGTACGGTGCTGAAACTTGGACTGTCTACAGAGTGCAAGTAAAGAAACTCCACACGTACATGATGAGACACCTTCGAGCCATAATGAACATCTCATGGAAAGACAAGATAACCAACATAGAAGTGTTCAAACGAGCTGGTCTACCATAATGGAGGACATGCTAATACAGATGAACCTGAGATGGCTCGGACATGTTGAGAGGATGGACCACCAGCGTCTCCCTCGGCAGTTACTCTACTCACAGTTATGTGAGGGCAAACACAATCAGGGTAGACCAAGGTTCAGATTTAAAGACACTGTAAAAAGAAACTTGAAGAAGTTGGATATAGACAGGAGTTCTTGGCAGTTGAAGGCTAAGGACAGAGCTGCATGGAGGAATCTGATCAGACCTAAATGAAACAGTCATTGTCACCCATGACAGACTGCTATGATGATGTGTCTTTTGCCTCACTGCCGTGTATTGCTCAGAGAGCTGGGCCACCAACACATGCAAATTTTGTAGCCTCGGGGGACATGTATCAGCATTTGCTTTTCGAGTTTCCCACGCTCACAGTGCCCACCTTTTCTGCTACTGTGACCAAGCATGGGGTCGAGCATTTCATCACTACTAAGGGCCTGCTGGTTTTTGTACGTCTGCGCTGCCTGGACACGGCTAAGCTAGCCATTGCGTAGGAAGAGTTTGCAAACTTGGAACGTCTAGGGATTGTTAGGCACTCCAGTAGTCCTTGTGCATCCCCGCTGCACATGGTGCCCAAGTCCGATGGTTCGTGGTGGCTGTGCTGTGATTTCCGTCGCCTGAACAATGTCACTGAACACGACCGCTACCCCATCCCACACATCCAAGATTTTTCAGTGCACTTGGCCAGGATGCACATTTTTTCTAAAGTGGATCTGGTTTGCGGTTACCACCAGGTCCCGGTTCACACCGAGGACGTCCCAAAAATGGCAGTGATAACACCTTTCAGCCTTTTTGAGTTTTTACGCATGCCATTCGGGTTAAAGGGTGCAGACCAAACTTTTCACAGGATGATGAACGCGGTGCTCCACGACTTGCCGTTAGTTTTCATCTACTTAGATGACATCCTTGTGACTAGCGCTTCACAGGAGGAACTGCCGCGTTTTCAAGTCCGTCCACTCCCTGTCACACCCAGGTGTACGGGCTTTGGTTAAGCTGGTGGGGTCCCAATTTGTCTGGCCCCACTTACCCAAGGATGTGAAGGAGTGGGCGGCGGTGTGTGCCAACGGTCTGAGGTTCAGAGGCACACCAAAGCCCCCCTCGAACCTTTCCGGATTCCAAGCAGGAGGCTCAACCACGTACACGTGGATTTGGTGGGCCCCCTTATGCTATTGCAGGGTTTCACGCACCTTCTAACAATAGTGGACCGCACCACGCATTGGCCAGAGGCTGTTCCACTGGCTTCCACCACGTCCGCCAATGTGGCCTGCATGTTTCTGTCATCTTGGGTCGCTGTTTCATCCCACCTAGCAACAATGCTCTGCACTGTGTGTGTTTATACTCACCGGCCACTTTATTAGGTACACCATGCTAGTAACGGGTTGGACCCCCTTTTGCCTTCAGAACTGCCTCAGTTGGCGCAGATTTGTCGGCTGCACATCCATGATGCGAATCTCTCGTTCCACCACATCCCAAAGATGCTCTATTGGATTGAGATCTGGTGACTGTGGAGGCCATCTGAGTACAGTGAACTCATTGTCATGTTCAAGAAACCAGTCTGAGATGATTCCAGCTTTATGACATGGCGCATTATCCTGCTGAAAGTAGCCATCAGAAGTTGGGTACATTGTGGTCATAAAGGGATGGACATGGTCAGCAACAATACTCAGGTAGGCTGTAGCGTTGCAACGATGCTCAATTGGTACCAAGGGGCCCAAAGAGTGCCAAGAAAATATTCCCCACACCATTACACCACCACCACCAGCCTGAACCATTGATACAAGGCAGGATGGATCCATGCTTTCATGTTGTTGACGCCAAATTCTGACCCTACCATCCGAATGTCGCAGCAGAAATCGAGACTCATCAGACCAGGCGACGTTTTTCCAATCTTCTATTGTCCAATTTCGATGAGCTTGTGCAAATTGTAGCCTCAGTTTCCTGTTCTTAGCTGAAAGGAGTGGCACCCGGCGTGGTCTTCTGCTGCTGTAGCCCATCTGCCTCAAAGTTCGACGTACTGTGCGTTCAGAGATGCTCTTCTGCCTACCTTGGTTGTAACGGGTGGTTATTTGAGTCACTGTTGCCTTTCTATCAGCTCGAACCAGTCTGGCCATTCTCCTCTGACCTCTGGCATCAACAAGGCATTTCCGCCCACAGAACTGCCGCTCACTGGATATTTTTTCTTTTTCGGACCATTCTCTGTAAACCCTAGAGATGGTTGTGCGTGAAAATCCCAGTAGATCAGCAGTTTCTGAAATACTCAGACCAGCCCTTCTGGCACCAACAACCATGCCACGTTCAAAGTCACTCAAATCACCTTTCTTCCCCATACTGATGCTCGGTTTGAACTGCAGGAGATTGTCTTGACCATGTCTACATGCCTAAATGCACTGAGTTGCCGCCATGTGATTGGCTGATTAGAAATTAAGTGTTAACGAGCAGTTGGACAGGTGTACCTAATAAAGTGGCCAGTGAGTGTATATTTACATATTTATTCCATCTAGCTACAATGCTCTGCACTGGGTGTGTTTATATTTATATATCTATATATTTATTCCATCTAGCTACAATGCTCAGCACTGGGTGTGTTTATATTTATATATCTATATATTTATTCCATCTAGCTACAATGCTCCGCACTGTGTTTTTATATATCTACATATTATTCCATCTAGCTACATTGCTCCGCACTGTGTGTGTTTATATACTTGCATATTTATTCCACCTAGCTGCAATGCTCCGTACTGTGGGTGTTTATATATTTACATATTTATTCCATCTAGCTACAATGCTCTGCACTGTGTGTTCATATATTCATATATTTATTCCATCCAGCTACAATGCTCTGCACTGTGTGTCTGTGTGTGTGTGTGTGTGTGTGTATATATTTTATAGTAATATGTACATATGTATATTAGCTGCTCTTGCTTGCTTGTTTTTTTTTTTTTTCTTGCCTTCTGATTGTTGCTCTGAGTGTTGCTATCCCTGTGCTGTTGCAATCCTGGAATTTCCCCGTTGTGGGACTAATAAAGGCTTATCTTATCTTATCTTATCTTACATTTTGGTTCCCCGTCGGACATCACCTCCGACAGGGTCCCCCAATTCATTTTGGAACTCTGGTCCACGATGACCGGAGCCTGGGGGTCAAAATTCACCGCACCACTGCGTATAACCTGCAGGCTAATGGTTTGTGCGAGAGGTTTCACAGGTCGCTTAAAGCAGCGCTCAAAGCATCATTAACAGACACGAATTGGGTTGACCGCTTGCCTTGGGTCCTACTGAGGTTGCGCGCCGCGCCCAAGGAAGATTTGGTAGCTTCCCTGGCAGAGCTCATTTTTTTGTCAACCGTTGCGGATCCCAGGTGAATTTTTGCCGGAAAGTACCACGCCCGGTTTCAACTCGTCTGCGTGCCTTTTATCCGGGGCAGAGGCTAGCAGCGTTCCAGGGCTGGCACTCCATTGTTTTCCCCGCACTTTTGTTCCAAAGCATTGGAGAATGCCAAATTTGTTTTTGTTAAACACAACGCACACAGAACCCCGCTGCATCTGCCTTATGATGGCCCGTTCAGAGTTTTGGAAATGGGACGAAACATTTTGTGTTAGATTTTGGGGGGCGTAAGGAAACCATCTGCATAGACAGGCTTAAGCCCGTTTATGTGCTGGCAGATGAGCAGGTGGTGCTGGCCCAGGTTCCCCAACGTGGATGCCCACCTGCAGTGGGTCCGCAGGGTTGTGTTCCCCCTTCAAAGAACTGTTTGCAAGAGACCAAATTTTCCCCCTCCCCACCCTTTCCCCCTCCAGAGGACTGTCCACCAGGAAATGTCTTTCTCCTACCCACCTCAACTGCAAGGCACTTCGGTCGGCCCGGCGGCTCCACGTTACAGCCGTTATGGGCGATTGCTCAAGCTCAAGGTACCGAAGGGTTAAAGCCTTATTCATGCTGCATTTCCCCTCTAGTCTGTTTTGGTCCACATGCGCTTTGGACGAGCCCAGCACACATGCGGCGCTGTTCATGCTCACTTTTTTCATCTACCCAGGCCAAGTAGTTGATGCATGTGCACAACCATCATTTGTAGTTTCACTCCTGCCCGATAGGTAGCTCCAATGTGCTGATGCGCCAGGATTTTCACCAATGAAGAAACAACGCTTGTTTTCTGCTGCTTGACTTCCCGGTTTTCACTCCTTTTCCACGAAGATGCTGCTGTTGAAGTATTTATGTATGATTCATGTATGTTTATTCTTGTCTTCCGCTTCCTCTTTGTCTTCTCTGTCTACTTTGTCTTGGTATGCTGTGCCGACATCGCCACCTTGTGAATGGGACATTCAGTCTTGTGCATGTGCTTTTCAATGCGTTCAGGTCATGGGCAGGCGGCACGGTCACAAAATTTGGGCTGCACGCGGTCGTCCACGGTCAAGCACTGCAGACACTAGCAGAGTGGAGACGATAACGTAAATTTTGTCACATGAGGTTTCCAGTTACACGTACGTGGACAGCAGAGGTGCAGCATTAATCCAGCTTAAGGCCCCTTCTGGGTGTCCACGGGAAGGGGAAAGGGGGCTGTGTGTTGGCACAACAGGAGGTCTTACTCCCGCCCAGTGGCTTGGGGAATAAGGGGAAGGGGGTGAGAAATGGAAATGCGGGAGAAGAAAGGAGAAGAGGCAAAGGTAGGCACCAGAGTGCCAGGGGGTAAAAAACTACTATATGTGAAGATGTGCCTTTACACCTGGGATGCCAGGTGCGAATGTATTGTGTTGTGATGTGCTCTGTTGTAATGTATGTACTCCTGGTGCCAAGGAAGAGAGTATAAGCTGTATAAAAGGTTCACTTTGGCACCTGGAGTTCAGTCTGGCTTGATGATAGAGGAATAAAGTCTGTGTCTGCAATGCTTGTGTCTTGTCTTGTCAGTCCTCTACAGGTTAAAAAAAAAAAATCTGATTTGAGATCATGTAATCAAACAGAACAGATTTTTACTTTTTGCAAAAAGGAAATGTGTAAATATGTAAGACCTTTCTGTTCAGCTCCTTATCTCCCCCTTATTTGTTTGGCTTCTTTAAATTCCAAGTAACCCAACACTCCACCACTGACAATTCATCATGTAATACAATTTTATCTTTGCCCTTGTTTTTTTAAGTTCTGGTTTTAGGTTGTGTAACACTTTTGGTATGTGGTTTTTCATTCAGAGAAACGCCACCTTGTACAGACGGAAGTTGAGTCCTGTCATTGGTTTTAAGAATGAGACATAGACACTTAGAGCCATTTCTCAGAAAATTCCATTAAAATTCTGAAGAATAAATTAATTGGAATTAAAGGCTCTTCAGTCTGGTGGGAGGAAGAGGTTTCTTTCATAAGTGAATAGTGACTATTAATACTGAACTAATTCACAGTGCGCATATCTTTTTAACAGATTACTCAATGGGTAAATATCTTTTTTTTTTTTTTAAATATCTGCTTCTCCTTGTAACTTTTTAAACAACAGCAATTATCAAAGCCCTCAAAAACCAAAGCAAACAGCAATTTTTATAAAAGAAAGAAGGAAAAAAGAAAAACTTGACGGTGTTGACACAGAGCAGAGGTATTGTGAAACAGGATGTGTGTACACATAGTTACTCCAAAAGCCTCTGTACTTTCAAAAACGGTAGATTAAATGTGTTGATACACACATGAGAAAGCAGTCTGACAACAGTGTGTTAAGCTTCCACTGAGTTTGTCCTGTCAATGTCAGATAAACATTGAAATCATTTTATATGGAGTTTGGTACTTATAGCAAAGCCTTGGATTATTATTATTTTTTTAAATATTCTTACTTAAACAATAAGTTTGAGATTTTGATTTTGATTTTTTGATTTTGTATACTTTATTGATCCCCAGAGGGGAAATTGAGATGGACAGGTTTTGGGAAATTTAACATACTTAAGAGCAGTTTTCATCATTCTATCAACTTGATGAGAGTCGGAAGACAGTCACTGAAGCATATCGGTAAAATTTATGACTTATAAAAACCCATCCATCTTCCATCGCTTATCCAGGGATCTGGGTCATGGGAGAAGCAGTCCAAGCAGAGAAGCCCAGACTGTCACCTGGTTCACATAGCACCATGATCCCCATGATCCCTTCTGCAGATGAGCTTATTGGAAGTCGAACCCATGTGGCTTGCTCAGGCTGAGCCCAGCTGGGTCCTATGGATGGAAACCCAATCGCCAGGCACTTGCCCTCAAGCCCTGACACCCCCAAAATGAGTGGGGTACACTGGATCCTTGCTGTAGCTTCCTCATGGGGATCCACTGGACCGCTCTTGATCTGGCCCTTCACCCAGGACCAATTTGCCATGGAAGCAAAGTGCCCCCGACAACATAGCTCCTGGGATCGTTAGGACACGCAAACCCCTCCATCACGAAAAGGTGGCAATTCAAGGAGGGGGGTAAAAAATATACATTTTTTTTTTTTTTAAGTTTTTGTAAAGGGTATACAGGTCATTACAGCATTGCATTGTTTACATTTTCATCACATGTTCCCTTATTTTTTGCTATTTGACAACATTGGTAGGATAGTTATTACAACACCCCCCCCCTTTTTTTTTTTAAAGTGAAAGAAAAAGTGAAATTAAGGAGAATTAAATAAAAACAAACAAACAAACAAACGAATAAACAAACAAACAGAACAGTACATTTTTTTAAATTATACTTTTAGTCTGATGTGTGAGTGTTTGGCTTTATCTGAGGCAAGAAAATGGAGGTAGTGTGATACTTATACACAAGTATAAGATGAGATAAGATAGACATTTATTAGTCCCACAATAGTATGTTATTAGCATTGTTCTGTAGATTTCTGGCACTTTGGCCTGATGATGACACTCCTATAGTTTTGCGTTAAGAATGACCCCAATCATAATCTTTATGATGGTCTCTGGTAGCAGCTTAATTTGAATTCAGTATCTGCAGCCAAATATGTCTTTTATCAATTATTTTATTCACACAATAAGCTCTCTCTCTCCCTCTCTCTCTCTCTCTCTCTCTCTCTCTCTCTCTCTCTCTCTCTCTCGCTCTCTCTCTCTCATACATATAAAACCCACTGAATATTGAGGGGTGATTTTCTGACATTTCTAGCATATAATTATGGTTTAAGACTACTGATCTACAACATCACAATAAACTTAGCTACAACAATTTTTCCAACAAATTTTGGGCTCCAATTAAACTGGCTTACCTTCATAATGAATTATGTTTCGATTTAAACTAATACAATTTAGAAATCAATGATGAAAATGCTGATTGTTTTGTTTACTACTCAAGTGCAGCTTCAAGACACAGAGAGAGAGAGAGAGAGGCTACACACACTCTCAGAGACCCTGTTGTCCATGACGGGAGTGGAAACACAAGAGCGCTAAAGTTTCTGTGTGTGTCTGTGTGTAAGTTAATGAGCGAGGGTGTGCTTGTGTGTAAGTCACTGGAAGGGATAAAGAACCATTGTCTGCAGCTGGTGCATCCCCCACGCCTCCTCTCTGCAGCTGTGAGGAAATCAAACGTTCCTCTTTCCCTCTCTCTGCCTCTGTCACAACCTGCTGATGTCTTATTAGGTCATTCATGGTGAACTGTAGTGATGGTTTATTGGCAGGTACAGTATCTCCACCAAAGAGGTAATGTGATCAGGGTGGTTTGTCTGTCTGTCTGTTAGCAGGATTACGCAAAATCTACTGAACGCATTTTGATTAAATTTTCACCAGAAGTGGCCCTTTCACTATGGATGAACCTATTAGATTTTGACTGTTTTGGAGGTGATCCATGAGCACATCCCTCCACCAAGACCCTATGTGACAATGTATGGAGGGATGGACAAATGCAGGGAATGGAGCCTTGGAGGAGGTACACTACCGTTCAAAAGTTTGGGGTCACTTAGAAATTTCCTTATTTTTGAAAGAAAAGCACTTTTTGTCTGTGTCTGTGTGTGTGTGTGTGTATATATATATTTTATAGTAATATGTACATATGTATATTAGCTGCTCTTGCTTGCTTGTTTTTTTTCTTGCCTTCTGATTGTTGCTCTGAGTGTTGCTATCCCTGTGCTGTTGCAATCCTGGAATTTCCCCGTTGTGGGACTAATAAAGGCTTATCTTATCTTATCTTTTTTTTCAATGAAGATAACTTTAAACTAATCAGAAATACACTCTATACATTGCTAATGTGTTAAATGACTATTCTAGCTGCAAATGTCTGGTTTTTGGTGCAATATCTACATAGGTGTATAGAGGCCCATTTCCAGCAACTATCACTCCAGTGTTCTAATGGTACAATGTGTTTGTTCATTGTGTCAGAAGGCTAATGGATGATTAGAAAACCCTTGTGCAATCATGTTAGGTCTGCAATGCTGTAATTGCTGCAAATGGAGGATTCTTTGACGAAAGCAAAGTTTGAAGGAAAAAATTATTATTTCAAATACAAATCATTATTTCTAACCTTATCAATGTCTTGACTATATTTTCTATTCATTTTACAACTCATGGTGGTAAATAAGTGTGACTTTTCATGGAAAACACAAAATAATTGTCTGGGTGACCCCAAACTTTTGATATATGCTCTTTGAGTGCCTGTTGTGTATGTAAATAGGCTGTATTAGTAAGATGGCAACCGGTTTGGTCATGGGCTAGAACGGGGTGGCTACTACCGGTTTTCGGTGGTGACACCGCCCATGGTATAAAGGTGTGGGCAGAAGAGGCTCTGCCGGTTTTGTCGTGGAACCACCTGGTCAGCGGGGTGTGTGCCGTAGGCCTGTGCGTATACCCAACTCTGTTATTAATAAAGCTCCGTTAAACTGCAGCAACCATGTGCTTGCTTGTCTCAGCTATGAACAAAACATTTGGCGACGAGGTAAAAGTGGGAATGGATAATTTTGTTGCTGAACTTCGGTTGTTTTTGGAGGTGCCGGGCACGCCGCCCATGCCATGGCCTCGTTGGTTCTCGTCTTTTACCAGCTACCTTGTGGTCTTGGACCTCGGTGAGCATGAGAGGCTCCGTGTGAGATCAGTGTTAATCCATAAATTGGGCGCTTAGGGGCAGAGAGTGTTGGACAGTCTGAGTAGGGCCGACAGTTTCGACAGCGTGGTGGAATTAATGGCGTGCCATTTTCGCGCTGATGAGAGCGTCACAGTCCGGTGCATCCATTTTCGACAGCGCCGCCAGCGGTTAGGGGAGCCAGTGACGACGTTCATCACCGAGCTCCATAGGCTGGCGAGGGGGCGTGAGTTTGGACGTCTGGAAGAGGAGATGATTCGGGTTTGTAGTGAAGCGGTCCAGTCCAGGTTGTTGGAGTTTCCAGGAGAGTTGACGTTGGCCACAGCTGTTGAGCTCGCCCAGCATTTTGAGGCAGCGGAGATCATTGTGAGGGGCCTGCCTGAAGAGGCTCTTTGGAGCGAAGATGATGCTCGCGCGAAGGCACCAAGTTGGGACCCTAATGACAGTGACACCAGAGGTGACTCGTATGCCACAGTGGTGAAGATACAGTCTGTCCCTGGTACACCTCGTTGTTATGGGTGTGGGTCCCCTGTTCACCGCTGTAAAGCCAGTGTGTGCCCAGCGAGAGGAAAGCGATGTGGCAGGTGTGGTCTGTGGGACCACTTCGCCAGGACGTGCGACAACTTTGTACACAGGAGCCGTAGGAGATACCCAGGTGCTGCGCAGAAGTCTCCGACCATCGTGCATACAGTCTCCCCAGCAACTACGGGGAGGATCGGCTGTGATGTCATGCTCAACGGTGTCGTGGTTCTGCTGTTGATTGACACAGGTGCTGTTATCTCAGTGTTGAACATGACGACCGTGAACAGTTTGTTTCCCCATCGAGAGATTAAACAACCTGAGAGAGACTTTTATGGCTACGGACTGAATAGGCTGGCTGTGGTGGGTTTATGGAGGTAGAAGCCCGTTACGGGTCGGTCGTGGTGCCCCGAGCCCGCATCCATGTCACCGCTGCGGGGGTTAACATCATGGGGTGTAACCTATTTTATAGCCTGGGTTTTTCGATAGCCAACGTGTCGGGTGAAGAGTGGTCAGGCTGCAGACTGTGGAGCTGGCCAACTCCGCTGATGGATGGCGTGGAGATGAGGGAATCGGACTGATTGGACATGTGTCAAGAAGGAGAGCACGTTTGGCGCTATGCGAGGATGCCGCGGGTTGGGCCCAATGTCGGTCTGTTTGATGCCCAAACTGGGGACGCGGAATGTCACGACGGGACCTTACAGGCAGCCTGTAAGGACGAGGCGCCCACGCTGGATCTGGAAAGAGCGGGACCAGAGAGCAAGTTGTTTCATCGCTCGGGAAGACGGTCAACCATGGAAAACACGGACTGGGCCCAGGAGTCGACCGGACCATTGGTGGAGACCAGTCAGACCCAACATCATCGGGGGAGGAGGCTGCGGGCTTCCCTGCAGGTCGGCGATTTGGTGCGGCCTAGGGTTGATGCCTGGATGAGAGAAGAACATGGCTCACGTGAGCGGCGCAACAGAAGTAGGTGGCTTCAAGTGCAGGTCGTTCGGAGCGACGGGTTTCTACGCTTGTCTGATCAGACCTGGAGGCATCCGAATGAGCTGTGCAAGGTGGAGGAGACGAGACGGCATGGTGGGAGCCCCGAGGTCAAGAGACGGAGGCGTCGGGAGGAAGACACGCCTGAGGACTGAGAGAATTGTTTTAATTTTGTCTGTGTCTTTTCTTCTCAGTCCGGTTGTGTTTTATTTTCTTGTTTACGTTTGTCTGCTGCTGGTTTGGTACCCTGGTTAATTAAAAAAAAAAAAGAGGAAAGAGTATGGGTGACATAATTGGCTGACCCAGGGAACAGACACAAGCTCAAGAATAGGTGCAATGATCTTTATTGTGATAGAGTTTGTGTGTGGGTGTGTGTGTGTGTGTGTAGTGAATGTGGATGTGAGTGTGTGGATCCGTAGACTCGTAACAGCTGGGAGCGAGCAGAGCGCCGTGCAATCTGGCAACCCTAAGAACAGAGCAGAGGCACGGTATTAACACAGTTCAACACTGGAGTGTATTGGTGGAGTAACTGAGGCTTACTGTTACAGCTGCGGTGGAAAATGAAGGTTGGCCCGGAGGCAATCCCAAAGGACAGTGTCTGCCACCCAGCGCTGCTGACGAGAGACGGTGCGAAGGAGGGAGGTAGGCGTAGTCCGCTGCCTGGGAGTTCCGCCTGTGCACAGGGGATAACGCAGAACAGGTCAGTAGAATAATGAGCTTACTTGGAATTGAGGAGAATCCTTCCAGGTTGAGGCCGAAACGGCAGGGATGACGAGGGCTGAATGTTTGGCTGAACGAAGAGCGCAGAGCTTCACATAGCCAGGGAGACAAACGGCTCCGTGCTGGTCTTGCAGGCAGAGCAGGTTATATAGCCCGTGAGCGATGGAGAACAGGTGTGCGCGCAGCTGTAGGAGATAATGGCAGAGAGCAAGTCATCACAGTACTCCCTCTCCCGAGAGGTGCCTCCTGGCACCTGATCCAGCCTACCTGGGTGTGTCCGATGGAAATCCCTGATGAGCTGACTATCCAACACGAAGGATGGACGCACCCAGGAGTGCCACTTTGGCCCATACCCCTCCCAGTCCACCAGATACTTCAGGCCACGACCCCAGCGGCGGACATCCAGCATGGAGTTGACCCTCCACGCCGGGTCGCCGTCGATCACCACTGGTGGAGGTGGAGACCTGGGAGGGGGACAGAGAGGGCTGGAGAAAAAAGGTTTGACCTGTGACACATGAAACGTAGGACAGATGCAGAGGGAGGGGGGGAGAGTCAGGTGCACAGCCACCGGATTAATAATCCGCTCAATAGGAAAAGGCCCAATGAAACACTGAGATAGCTTCCTATTCTCAGCCTTGAGGTTAATATGCTGCGTAGAAAGCCAAACCTGTTGACCCACCTGGTAGGGTGGGGCCGGTCTCCTGCGGCAATTAGCCACCCTGGAGGTGCGCTCCGCTATGTGTTGGAGCGCCGCCCGGACTGTCCTCCAAATCCATTGACAGAATCTTAGATGGACTCAGACAGATGGTACGGCGATGTCCCCCTCCTCCTCGGGAAAAAGCGGGGGATTGTAACCCAAGGAGGCTTCAAAAGGCGACATGCCAATCATTGACGATACTGTGGAGTTGTGGGCGTACTCGATCCACGGGAGGTGCATGCTCCATGACGCAGGGTTGGAGGAGATGACGCAGCGCAGTGCAGCCTCCAGCTCTTGGTTGGCTCTCACACTGTCCATTGCTCTGTGGGTGGTAGCCAGAGGATAGGCTCACCGTGGCTCCCAGACCATTACAGAACGATTTCCAAATTCGAGACACAAACTGGGGACCCCGTTCAGAGATGATGTCTGAGGGAATCCCGTGCAGCCTCACCAAGAGATGTACAAGCAGATCCTCTGCATCCCTTGCCGTGGGCAGCCCCTGCAGGGGGATGAAGTGGGTGGCCTTGGAGAAACGGTCCACCATAGTGAGAACAACAGTGTAATGGTTAGATGGAGGAAGACCAGTAACAAAGTCAAGTGCAATGTGCGACCAGGGTCTGCCGGGAGTAGGAAGGGGGTGGAGCAACCCCGTGGGAGGAGAGGATGGTGTCTTACCCGTAGCGCACTGAGGACAGGCGTGGACGTAGTTGGTGATGTCCTTCTGGAGGGATGGCCACCAAAACGACCTCTGAAGAATCCTGATCGTGCGGGACCCCCCCAGGTGACAAGCCTGGAAGAATGAGCCCAGTGAATCACCTCACCCCGAACAGGAGAGGGAACATATAATTTACCTGCTGGTCCCCCTGCCTGGGTCCGGTTCGGCCTCCTGCGCCCTCAAGACCTTTTCCTTCATGTCCCACGAGAGGGCGCCCACGATGCAAGACGACGGAAGAATGGGCTGCTCGGGTGCCACCGTCGTGTCTGGAGCGAACTGTCTGGAAAGGGCGTCTGGCTTGTGTTCTTCGACCTGGGCCGGTAGGTGATGGTAAAGTTAAAGCGCCCAAAGAACAGGGACCAGCAGGCCTGTCGGGCGAGGAGTGGCGCCTCCTACCAGTGGCGCCACTCCTCCAGCGCGAGTTTCACTGCCAGAAGCTCCCTGTCGCCAATCTCATAGTTCCTCTCTGCCGGCGACAACCGGTGAGAAAAAAACGCACAAGGCCGGACCACCCCATCCACCAAGGAATGCTGGGAAAGCACAGCCCCCACCCCTGAGTCCGAAGCGTCCACTTCCACCAGACACTGAAGAGCAGGGTCCACTTGTGTCAGGATGGGGGAGGATGAGAACCGCTCCTTAAGGGTAGTGAACGTGGTCGCAGCCTCCTCAGTCCACCTGAAAACCATCTTGTGGGAGGTGAGGTGGGTCAGGGGGAGAGCAATGATGAGTTGTTAATGAAGCATCGGTAGAAATTAGCAAACCCCAGGAACTGTTGGAGCTGTTTCCTTTTTGGGGGGGGGGGGGGGCAATTCACCACTGCCTTCACCTTGCCGGGATCCGGGATGATCTGGTTGTGAGAAATGATGAAACCAAGAAATGATGTTTTAGAAGTGTGAAACTCACATTTCTCGGCCTTCACATACAGTTTATTCTCCAGGAGTCGTTGCAGAACCTGCCTCACGTGTACTTGATGCTCCTCCAATGATCGGGAGAAGATCAAGATGTCATCGAGGTACACGAAGACGAATGACCCCAGGAAATCACGTAGCACATCGTTAATCAGGCATTGGAAGATGGCCGGAGCGTTGGTCAGTCCAAACGGCATCACCAAATACTCAAAGTGACCGCTTGGGGTCTGGAAACCCATCTTCCATTCATCCCCCTCCCTGATCCACACCAGATGGTACGCATTTGGAGGTCCAGCTTGGTGAAGTAGGAGGCCCCCTGGAGGGAATCAAAGGCCTTGTCCATCTGAGGGAAGGTGTACTTATCCCTGATGGTGATGTCATTTAGGGCACGGAAATCGATGTACGGCCTCAGGGAGCCATCCTTCTTCCCGACGAAAAAAACCCCTGCCCCCACCGCCGAAGATGACAGTCGGATGATGCCAGAGCTGAGGGACTCCTTAATGTACGCATCCATAGCCTCCCGTTCTGGGGCAGACAGACTGTTGAGGCGGCTCTCCGGCAGCGGGGCTCCAGCCCCGAGGTTGATGGCGCAGTCGTAGGGCCGGTGAGGGGAGAGAAACAATGCCTGAGATTTACTGAACACTGCCCCCAGATCATGGTATTCAGTGGGGACCCCAGTGAGATCAGGAGGGGAGGTGACAGGAGTGGCCAAGGGCTTGGAGGGTGAACATGCAGCAGACTGCAGACACGCACTTAGACAAAAAGGGCTCCAGGCATCTATCTTACCGGTGCACCAATTGATGGAGGGGTTATGGAGATAACCCAGAATAACTGGGGAGGCTGCGACCGGCAGGACGAAAAGGCTCAGGTCCTCCCGATGGTTCCCGGAAATGATGACAGGGGTAGGAGCAGTTTGCTTAGACACCACCGTCAACGGGGCTTTAGATAGAGCAATGAGCCTCAGGGGTGTCTACAGAGAACGGCAGGGAAGCCCCAACCGGGTTGCCAGTTCCCCCGAGATGAAACTCTGCTCAGCTCCTGAGTCCACCAAGGCGTGTGTGCAATATTCTGTGTGATTGTGCATGAACCTGATGGGTAAAAGACGCTTAGAGAGGGGATTTAACTGAGGTGAGCCTGTGAGACCCCCTACTGCGACGCACAGGCTCCCCCTTTTGGCCAAACAGGGCAGGATGTAATGTCATGTTCCTCACTACCACAGTACATACACAGGCCAAGCTCTCTACGGTACTGTCTTTCTGCCAAAGGTAATTTAGTTTGTCCTATTACCAAAGGCTCTGATTCTTCAGCCGACTCTACCGAAGGCAAGGCCAGTAAAGGGAACTGAGAAGAGCGGCAAAACTGGGCGCCCGAGTGTCCGGACGTCTTCCGCTCAGCTGCCTGCTCCCTCAGCCTGTTGTCTAAACTAATAACTAAGGAAATTAGCTCCGTTAGCCTCTCCGGCTTCTCTAAGCGGGCTAGCTCATCCCGCAGACTTGGGCTCAGACTCCTAGTAAAGATGCTGCACAACGAGGCATCTTCCCACCCCACCTCCGCCGCTACCACCTGGAAATCGACAGCATAGTCCGCCACGGACCTGCCCCCCTGTCGAAGATTTAACAGCCGGGTGGTGAGCACATTATCCCGGTCGGAGTGGTCAAACACCTCGTTAAACTTGCTAACAAACTGGGTATAGGTAAGATTAGCGTAGCTAGGTCTAACCATAACTGCATAAGCCCATGCAAGAGCCCGCCCCTCCAGTAAATTAGCTACGTAGCCAATACGGCTGTGATTGGTTGGGAAATCCCCAGGAATCCGCTGAAAAACTATCTCAAACTGGAGAAGAAAATCCCGGGCCTCCCCTAGTTTTACCATTAAACCGAGTGGGTGTGGGAACTGGTGTGAGTCGGGCCAAGGGAACCTGACTAGCCTGGCTAGGTGGGGAGCTAACGGATGCCAGAGCGCTACTTGAAGCCGGAGGAGATGCATGCTGTCCAGCCAGGCGATCCAGTCGGCTGTTAACTTGGACCAGCTGATTAAGAATTACTTGCTGCTGGTAAGCTATTTGATCTACTCGAGCTTCTAAGTTGTTTATTTGGCGCGTTAGCGCGCTGTTCGCTGGGTCGTTCTGACGGAGCCGTACTGACATACAGTGGGGCAAAAAAGTATTTAGTCAGCCACCAATTGTGCAAGTTCTCCCACTTAAAAGATGAGAGAGGTCTCCAATTTTCATCATAGGTATACCTCAACTATGAGAGACAAAATGAGGGAAAAAAAATCCAGAAAATCACATTGAAGGATTTTTAATGAATTAATTGGTAAATTCCTTGGTGAAATAAGTATTTGGTCACCTACAAACAAGCAAGATTTCTGGCTCTCACAGACCTGTAACTTCTACTTTAAGAGGCTCCTCTGTCCTCCACTCGTTACCTGTATTAATGGCACCTGTTTGAACTCGTTATCAGTATAAAAGACACCTGTCCACAACCTCAAACAGTCAGACTCCAAACTCCACTATGGCCAAGACCAAAGAGCTGTCAAAGGACATCAGAAACAAAATTGTAGACTTGCACCAGGCTGGGAAGACAGAATCTGCAATAGGTAAGCAGCTTGGTGTGAAGAAATCATCTGTGGGAGCAATTATTAGAAAATGGAAGACATACAAGACCACTGATAATCTCCCTCGATCTGGGGCTCCACGCAAGATCTCACCCCGTGAGGTCAAAATGCTCATGAGAACGGTGAGCAAAAAGCCCAGAACCACATGGGGGGACCTAGTGAATGACCTGCAGAGAGCAGGGACCAAAGTAACAAAGGCTACATCAGTAACACACTATGCCACCAGGGACTCAAATCCTGCAGTGCCAGACGTGTCCCCCTGCTTAAGGTAGTACATGTCCAGGCCCGTCTGAAGTTTGCTAGAAAGCATTTGGATGATCCAGAAGAGGATTGGGAGAATATCATATGGTCAGATGAAACCAAAATAGAAGTTTTTGGTAAAAACTCAACTTGTCGTGTTTGGAGGAGAAAGAACACCATACCTACTGTGAAGCATGGAGGTGAAAACATCATACTTTGGGGCTGTTTTTCTACAAAGGGACCAGGACGACTGATCCGTGTAAAGGAAAGAATGAATGGGAATTGCCTGGAGGCAATCCTGAAGGACAGCGTCTGCCACCCAGCACTGCTGACGAGAGACGGTGCGAAGGAAGGAGGTAGGCGTAGTACGCCACATGGAGAAAAGGATTCCGCCACCTGGGAGTTCCGCCTGTGCACAGGGGATAACGCTGAACAGGTCAGTAGAATAATGAGCTTACTTGGAGTTGAGGAGAATCTTTCCAGGTTGAGGCCGAAACGGCGGGGATGACGAGGGCTGAATGTTTGGCTGAACGAAGAGCGCAGAGCTTCACGTAGCCAGGGAAACAGACGGCTCCGTGCCGGTCTTGCAGGCAGAGCAAGTTATATAGCCCGTGAGCGATGTGGAACAGGTGTGCGCGCAGCTGTAGCAGATAACGGCAGTGAGGAAGTCATCACAATGAGCACTATGTGGGGGACGTTTTCTATTGTAATTGTGGTGTTTATTTATAGGATTTTGACCTGAGGGGCTCATTTGTGCAAATTATGTGATTTCGCTAACTTTGAGAGGAAATTTTATTGAAATAATGTTTTATGTGCCCAATTTTGGGGTGGTGGGATGAGTTTAGCCCATGTAAATTGTTCATAATTGAGTATTTACATACCCAACGTTTTGGAATGTGCCCAGTGTGGGTGTGTGTGTGTTGGGGCGGGGGAAGGCCGTCAGTAGCTATTATTTGTCTTGTGCTTGTATATTTTGTGTGGAGCTGTTCTGGGATTATTTTGATTTTATTTTCTTAGTTACACGGCTTTGTTCTGTGTTCGGCGGCAGAATAATCCGCCTAGCCGTGTGGGGGTGTTGGTAGTCTACCTGGCCCCCCAGTTGCTTGTGTGCATGAATAGGTTGTTTGTCTTTGTAATTGCTTTGCTTTAGTGCATGAGTCGGGAAGCAAATTTGGGGGGGACCTATCTGTGCGCTTGGCATTTTTTTTGAAGGGGGGAAAATGTTGTGTATGTTAATAGGCTGTATTAGTAAGATGGCGGCCGGGTTGGTCATGAGCTAGAACGGGGTGGCTACTGCTTTGTTTCCGGTGGTGATGCCGCCTATGGTATAAAGGTGTGGACGGAAGAGGCTCTGCCTCTTTCGTCGTGGAGCCACCTGGTCAGCGGGGCGTTTGCCGTAGGCCTGTATGTATAACCAACTCTGTTATTAATAAAGCTCCGTTAAACTGCAGTAACCGTGTGCTTGCTTGTCTCAGTTATGGACATAACAGTGTCCTCTAGTTGTAACAGTACCACAATGGCACTGCACGTCGTGACATTCATGGTGAATCCAAGATGGCAGCCAAGTCAATCTTTTGTGTTGATGTAAGCTTGTGAGTTTTGAGTTTTTGTGTGTGATATTCTTCTTCATTTGAGCCTGAATGTATAATGCTCCACGAGAACTACTTTTGACACATAGTATGGGATTTTTGGTTGACTTGTTAGATGTTATTGGATTTCTCTGAGCTCTAAATTTGGACTGTCTGAGGGCTTAGTCTATGCAGCCTCTGGCCCTGGCTAGTAGGTTCCAACTATCAGCCCAGCCTGGTAACCTACAGTACCTGGTTTTTCCTATTTTTGCCATGGCTGCTAGCTTCTTGCTATCAGTCCTGCCTGCTAACTCATAGCATTTGGTTCTCCTCTACCTGGTCCTTGCTGCTAGTCCTCAACCATCAGCTCTGCCTGCTAACCTACAGAATTGGATTTTCCTACCTGGTGCTGGCTACCCTCCTGCTATCAACACTGCCTGCTAACCTACAGCAGCTGGGTCTTCCCTAACTTGCCGTGGCTGCTAGCCTTCAACTAACAGCCCTGTCAGCTAATCTACAGCTCCTGGTTTTTCTACCTGGCTCCTGCTGCTAGCCTCAAGCTATCAATCCTGCCTGCTAGTCTAGAGCACCTGAGTCTCTTCTGCCTGGCCCTGGCTGCTAGTCTCCAGCTGACAGCCCTGCCTGCTAACCTAAAGCACCTGGTTTCCTCTACTTGGCCCTGGCTGCTAGCCTCCATCAATCAGCCTTGCTTGCTAACCTACTGCACCGGATTCTTCTACTTGACCTTGGATGCTAGCCTCCAAACATCAGCCCTGCCTGCTAACGTACAGCACTGGATCTCCTATCGCACGCTGCTGTTGTTTTGCTATACTTCAACTTTCAGCTGGATCTATTACCCTCATACAAGGCCTTGCCTGTTAGCATCATTTTAAGTGTAAAAACAGTGGTTCCTCTCTGCCTACTATATCACTAATCATCACATTGTGCTTCTTCTATTTATGGGGTTTCTTTGGGAGCCCAAATGGATCTGGCGATCCTTCAGCTCCTCTTTCTCCTCTAGTGACAATACCTGAGGATTTATGGCATGATAACAATAACAACTTGTCTTTTTCCCACAGTGTCTGCTATAGGTTTACCCTTTCAACCTCATCTCAGCTAAGGGTTATGGTGACTGAAGATTGATGGAAGTGGTTGCCTATGACTGAGAAGCCCTTTCATTTTTACTGTTTAATAGTTTTGAGAGATCATTTTACTATTACTGCAACCTCCCCTCTTGTGAGTACTTTACATGCCAGTGTGATGATGGACTTAAAAGGCTGCAACATTAAGTGCAAATACTGTATTTAGTTGTATTACTGCTCCTTTTATCTGGGAATGCTGAAACATATCGAGGCCCCAACCCTGTTGTACAGTGCTTAACACCTGCAGATTTTAAATCTCGGTCTGGTCTTGGGATCATTCATATTAATGTTAGGAGTTTACTTTCTAAATTGGACTTGATAAAGATTTGGATAAACACAACAAATGCAGATGTTGTTTTGTCTGAAACCTGGCTTAAAAATTCTGTGCTTGATAAAGACATTCACATTAATGGTTACAATATTTACCACAGTGATCTACAAAGAAAAGGTGATGGAGTGACTATATATACTACTCACAAAAAGTTAGGGATATTCAGCTTTCGGGTGAAATTTCAGGATAAACATAAAATGCGCTATAACCTTTACAGGTGAAGTTAATTTGACCTTCTCTAACCTTTTGAATGCACATGTCCAACTGTTCAATGTTCACAGTGCATCCAGAAAGTATTCACAGCACTTCACTTTTTCCACATTTTGTTATGTTACAGTGTAGAGGGTAAAAGGGAAGGATGTGGAGGCGAGGCACGAGCGTAGGTCGACACAGATTCTTTATTGAACCCTCTAACATAAATGTACAGCCTGTGTGCCCCAGCGTGGCCGCTGGGGCTGAGTCTCTGTCAAGGAGCCTCCCAGTCTTTCTGCGTTCTCTTTATATAACTTTATTGACCTCGCGTAGAGACTGGGGCTGGCGCATATTGCATGGGGTTTGACAAAGGCAATGTGTGGCACGATTATCACAACACGTTACCTTCATAACAATGCATTCGCCTCCCTGGGGAAGGCGAACAGCCAAATTCCCCAAGGAGGCATAGCGGCTGTGAAAAAAACTGAAGCTGTGTCAGAGAACTTGGCAATATTGCTTTAGGTGCGGGGGCAGCCCTAAAGTTTCCGTTGAAAGCAATCAGCTATTTTCCCGTTGATGCGCAGTGGCTGAGAAACAGACACATGTCCTGTGGACGAGGTGGCCCAGCTGCTTTAGGTGCGATGCGCAAAGCCTAAAGTATCCGAGGATGGTGATCGGCCATGTTCCCCGGGAATGTGCAGCGGCTGAGGACAATGTATAAGTCTTTGGAGCCGGTTTGTCCCTGGTGCGTGGCGCGCGCTCTGGCGCAGTGACCACATAGCTGTATGTTGCTCTGTCCTCGTAATCCTGCAGTGTGCGCATGGGGCTTCTGTGCGCCGAAACTCCGCTGTCGGGAGGAGAAGTTAGGGTCGGGGCTTGATGGGAATCAACGCAGACGGCGCCGATCTTCTCCTTTCAAGCTGTTTCTGTGTGGTACTCGTCTCACTGATCCTGGTGCGTCTCAGTTCCCACGCCGCTCGCTCCCTCCGGCCCTTGAGGTCGCCATCGTGGAGAGAGGGAGGCGCGCGCGCTCCAGTATGGATGACAAGGATGCTGGCAATCCCTGGTACTGCGGAGTCCACAGCGCAGTGAAAGGGAGTAGACAGTCGGTCTTCCATCAGTTCACCAATGTGGAGAAAAAGGAGTCCACAGCGCGGCGAAAGGGAGAGATAGTCCATCTCATGTCAGGTCACCAATGTAGAGGGTAAAAGGGAAGGATGTGGAGGCGAGGCACGAGCGTAGGTCGACACAGATTCTTTATTGAACCCTCTAACATAAATGTACAGCCTGTGTGCCCCAGTGTGGTCGCTGGGGCCAAGTCTCTGTCAAGGAACCTCCCCAGTCTCTCTGAGTTCTCTTTATATAACTTTATTGACCTCACGTAGAGACTGGGGCTGGTGCATATTGCATGGGCTTTGACAAAGGCAATGTGTGGCACGATTATCATAACACATGTTACCTTCATAACAATACATTCGCCTCCCTGCGCTGCAGCTTAGAGCAGCAGGTGGCGAAGGTGCCTTATAGTCTGGTCTAATTACCCCTGTGGGGGGCCACCCCCCTCTGTCTGCTTCTGGGTGTGAGATAATGTCCACCCGCAGTGTCTAGTGTCACCACAACAGCCTTATTCCAAAATGGATTAAATTCACTTTTTCCTCAAAATTCTACACACAAAACCCCATAATGACAATGTGAAAAAAGTTTTTTTTTTAGATTTTTGCAAATGCATTAAAAATAAAAAAAACCCTAAGAAATCACATGTACATAAGTATTCACAGCCTTTGCCATGAAGCTCAAAAGTGAGCTCACGTGCATCCTGTTTCCACTGATCATCCTTGTGATGTATCTACAGCTTAATTGGAGTCCACCTGTGATAAATTTAGTTGATTGGACATGACTTTGAAAGGCACACACCTGTCTATATACAGGTGCATTTCAATAAATTAGAATCTCAACAAAAAGTTGATTTATTTAGGTATTTCAATTAAAAAGAAATTAAACTTCTATATTACTAGTGCATACCCGTGTATGCCCATAGAAACCAAGTATAAACACGTATTTCTGCATGGCCATAGAAAGTTAGTGTTACCATGGCAACACTAACCATGGTGATGCCTGCCTTTGATCTTTGACATGGTTACCATGGCAACAGTAACCATGGTGAAACCTGCCTTTGAGCTTTGAAGTCAGCACTCGTTCAGTGATGCCTGCCTTTGATCTTTGATGATGTGTCTGCCTGGCAACAGTAACCATGGCAACATCTGTGCGTCTATGATGTCATAGCTATGAACGGCCATAGCTCCCCTATGGGCGTTCATTAAAGATTTCCCCTCCTAAACTTCCGCATATATGGGGAGGTGGAAATTCGGGGATACACACCCTCATAACCTCAGCACAGCACGTATAAAATCTGAGGCCAGTCTGATGAATGGTTCAAGAGATATGCGTCGAACAGACAGACACACAGACAGTGATTTCTTGCATTTATAGAGACTATTGCATTGCCCATAGAACCCAGTATTCCTTTCTGAAACAAGTATCCCAATCAGGCTTTCCAGGCCCAAATGTAGGCTGTGTTTGAAAGTGGAATACAAAGAGGTGTAGCCTATATGTAGACACTCATACGTTAGATTTAGACAAATATAAAAGGGAGTAAATGGCACTAAGATTTATTTGATTGTGTGACTACAGAATACCTAAATACTGAAAATGAATGGGACATCCAATATTAGTGACTGTTTCAGATCCCTTGTTTATTTGTTTGTCAGATCACTTATTTGTCTGATCTTTTATCACTTATATTCAAGATAATAGTGTATCTTCACTTTGTGGAATGGGAGTTGTTCAGTCATCATTATAATTATTTTAGTTTATATCACTGTTCAGTGATGGAGTTCAGTGTAATGTTGAATTTCTTCTGTGTATTGATTCGTCAATAAACTCATGCAGTACTATAACAGGGCACGTTTACAAATATTTGAGACCCATTGTAGTGCATCAGTTTATATTTTAGCAATATTTTGTTATTAAAAGGTTTTTTAAAACTAACATAACAGTAAAATGCTGAAGTCCTCAGTTTGAGTCTGAAAGAAGTCATCAAACTAGTTGTTCACCCACAATATTAAGTCCAAAGAAACAAAGCAAAATCACACCTAATGGAAACCTTTTTGACAGCTTTGAAAACACATACAATAATTTCAACTGGGTTTTGTGGTTGGTTGTTTTTTTTTTCCTCATGTGATATTAAGCACTAACAGAGCTACTTAAGTTCATCAAAATTATTCTTTTGTGCCATGAGCAAACTGTGGTTGTGTCAATAATAACAAACTTGGCTCCCACAATCATCTCTCCCACATGAGAGATTCTGAGTTCTATCCCAGTTTGACACCACACAGTGCGCATGGCAGGTCAAAAACTTCCATAGACTAGTGTTGGGGCCCACTCACACTGGTGCAGAATGATTTGTTCCATGCCAAATGAAATGTCCTTCTGCTCCTCCATCTGCGATGGCCTGCACTGGCCTGCACTCTCTGTGTTTAACACGGTTCCCAGACTTTAAGCGCAGCTTCTTCACCGCATCCCAACATCGTGAAAGAACATTTGCATTTGTTCGGTTACTGAGGCTTCCTCTGCCAGTCGTTCCAAATCTGCGGAAATGTTCCGCTCTGCAGAACAGTTGGGAGCGATCACACTTATCAAACGTTCCAAACTTTGGAAGTCAGACCTCAGTCACTATGGAACAGATACTACAGTGTGAGCAGGCCCTTAGGGGGCTTTCACACCTAACCTGTTTGGTCCGGACTTTCGGACTTTTCAGTTTAGTTCAGACCAAAATTTTAGGTGTGAAAGCTCCCCCAAACCACGGTCTGCACCAAAGAGCCAAAAAAGGTGGTCTCAGTCCAGACCAAATTGAACCTTGGTCCAGTTTGTTTAGAGTGTGAAAGCAATCTTCAGAAAGGTTTGGACTTTCGGACCAAATACAGAAAGTTATGGTATGCCGATATGAGGGAAAATGAACTAGTATGACTTGGAGAGAGGAAGAGGTCCAGATTTGAATTAAAATATGGTTAGTTGGCAGCGTAAATAGTAAGTCAAAATAAAATCATAAAACTCCAGAAACTTACCAGATATTTTCAGAAGGGATCAGGTTCAGGTTCAGGTTACTTTATTTGTACCTGTAGGTAGATTTTTATTTTTTATTTTTTTTTAGATTTTAGTATACTTTATTGATCCCCAGAGGGGAAATTGAGGGTCATCCACCACCTGGATGGATGAAGCAGCCACGATACGGCGCTATCCCTTAACCATTCACACACACATTCACACCTAGGGCCACTTTAGAGTCTCCAATTAACCTAACCTGCATGTTTTTGGCATGTGGGAGGAAACCGGAGAAATCCCGGGGTAAACCCACGCAGATATGGGGAGAACATGCAAACTCCACACCGATCACTGTTGGTCGGGGGCTGGGATCGAACCCATGATCCCACGATCCCGATTTGTTTTGCAGTCAGGTGACATCCATATTTACAAACCACAATTACATTCAACATGAACACAAACACAGCCACACATAAAGCTGACTATAAACATGATAAAAGTACTCAAGGCTCCACCAATCAGGACATAGGACAAAGAGATAAGAGAAAAAACAAAGAGAGAAAGGTCATATTAAAAAGTTAAAGACTAGTCAAAGAGGTTAAAAACTCAAAAGTCTAAAACCCAATAAAAGATTTAGAACCCAAATAAAAAGCCTACAAAAATAAGTAAATATAAAATAAAATTAATAAATAGGTAACTAAATTATGTGCAATATATTGTTACATCTTGTTTAACTCTTTAACAGCAGCAGGAACAAAGCTGTTTTTGTAGCACTGGGTTTTACATTTTGGGACAGCAAACCTCCGTCTGGAGGGAAGAAGCTGAAAGTTGCAGTGCAAAGGGTGGGAGTCATCATTTAAAATGGAGGTAGCCATCCTCTGTACTTGTCTGGGGTACAGGAATGTCAGGCTCAGCTGTGACTCACCAAGCAAACGGCTGGACCATCTAACAACCTGATCCAAGGATTTCCTCTGTTTCAGTTTTGTCTGACCATGACACTAAAGAAAAGGATAAAACAGATTCAATAAAAGCCCGATAAAACATTGTCATTATGGTTCTGTCAATTTGGAAGTGTGCAAGTTTCCTTAAACAATGCAAATGTTGCTGACCCTTTTTGCACACCCTTTCACAGTTCTCTTCAAAGTTTAAATTACTATCAATAATCGTCCCAAGATATTTGTAGGATTGCAGACATTCAGTGGTCTGGCCTTTTAGTACAGTGACTTTGTGCCTGGGAGTTTTCCTCCTAAAGTCACTAATCATATCTTTAGTTTTTGTCGTATTCAGCTGCAGGTAGGAATCCTCACACCAGTGAACAAAATCATCAACTACTGGGCCGTGGCCACTCTCACCATCCTGGAGGAGACTGACAACAACTGAATCATCAGTATACTTTATAATGTGTCTGTTGTCATGTCTGCTCCGACCCATGTTTGTGTACAGGATGAAGAGTAGTGGTGACAACACACACCCCTGAAGAGAGCCAGTAGAAGAGCACTTTTGGTCAGACAATGTACCATTGACCCTTACTCTCTGTGACCTGTTGGTTAAAAAATCCAGAATCCAGCCCACCAGATTATTACTCAAATCAAATTGTTGCAGGAGCCTTTCAACTAAAATATGAGGTTGGATTGTATTAAAGGCGGAAGAAAAGTCCACAAATAAAAGCCTGGCGTGTGTCCCATTAAAATCCAGATGTTTAAAAAGCATGTTAAACAGAGTGGCAGTGGCATCCTCCACTCCTCTGTGAGGCCTATAGGCAAACTGCAAACGATCCAATGCATGCTCAGTCTGCTTTAGGACCTCAAATCTGACCAGTTTTTCAAAAATTTTCATTAAAATTGAAGTCAAAGCAACTGGTCTAAAATCATTTACCATTTTAGGACAGCTGGATTTTGGAACGGGGACAACCATGGCATCTTTCCAGATCTTAGGCACATGTTGTGTCTGTAAGGACTTATTGAAAATATAGTGAAACACAGGACTCAGTTCATGTGCGCAGGACTTTACCAAGCGCCCACATATATTATCAGGGCCCTGACTTTTGTTCACTTTTACAGCACAGAACGCCCTTTTAACATCCTGCACCTCAATATTAAAGTGCTGATTGTCTTTGAGTTTCTGTTTCAAATCTTGGGTTTCTGTGCTAAAATCAAAGGAATCAAAATGACCATAAAAACAATTAAGAGCATTAGCCAGCTCTGTGTCTGAACTAAAACCATCTAAAAACACACGATTACTGCGCTCTGTGCTCTGAAGGCCTGCAATAGTTTTCATACTGGCCCAGGCTGAACCAAGCTTCTTTGTTGCCATCTTGCTTTCCAACTCTGATTTATAATTCTGTTTTGCTCTTAAAATTTCAGCCTTCAGCTCTTTTGTGGCTACCTGGAGCTCAGAAACAACCCCCTGTTTAAACGTAAGTGCTTTCCTCTGTAAGCAAGATTTAACTGATTTTGTAACCCATCGCTTGTTCTTGGGATATATTTTGACACGTGTACGTAGAACGATCATGTCTCTGCAGAAAGCCATGTGTGAGCATGTCACGTCCATTAAAGAGTCCAAATCTTCTCCGCAGGCGAGCGTGAACACCTCCCAGTCCGTACAGTTAAAGCATTCCTGGAGGCAGTGAACTGAATCCTCTGTCCACACGTTTATGTCTCTGGTCTTTGCCTTGCCTCTCCTGAGAGCAGTTTTATATGTGGGCAGCAAATGTACACAGTTGTGATCTGAGGATCCTAAAGGAGGAAGGAGAAGAGATTTAAAGGCCCTCTCTATGGATCCGTAGCACGGGTTGTGAAGTGGAGTGAAAGATTGGAGGAGCAATGCCAGCTGAAAATCATCACCGCTGATGAGAAAGGCAAGCATAATACCTGGATAATATTCTAACCTTACTAAATTAGTTCACCAACTAATATGATGGAGTCTGAACCAGTTTCTGTTATGTCTGGAAAATATGGACAGTGGAGGTGGTGACTGTACTGAACAATGGTTTTATTTACAGTAAACCAGAAGCACATGGCACATACAGAATATAGCTATAAGCTGACAGTGCAGAGGTAAAGGCTTTGTAGCTGTCATGAACTCTCCACGCGCCTCTCCAACGGCGCACGGCAAGGGGGAAAAAGGACGAGGATTTAAGTGTAGGGTTACACCAAATACACATTTATTAACACAAAACTAACATACAGACACAGAACAGCTTGGATCCTCGTTAGTGTCCTCAAGGTAGCCCTACACACACACTGGAGGAAAACAGCGGCGGAACAGCGCACAGGCAGTTACTCACAGTGGGGGGGGGGGGGGGGCGAGTGTCACAGCGAAATCCAAGACACACAGACAGTCCTTACTGACGTGATGGTTGACGGCAGAGAACGACCATCCAACGCGTACAATAATCCAGCGGCGTCTGTCTAGCGAAGAGCTCCTTTAATACAGACGCCGCTGGCGTGACAAATAAGGATCACCTGGGCGAGGCATGGACAGATAATTACCAGGGACTGGAAACAGCTGATTGAGCCAGAAGGAGAGCAAGGGGGCGTGGCTAGGCCGGCAGCCTGTCAGCAGCATGAGAGAAAGGTGATGACAGATGCTGACTAACAGCTGCCAGTCAGGCGGTTGCTAGAGGCATGGCATAAGTACAAGAATACATCAAAACACACATAACCAGCAAAGCCAACCCCACAAAGAGATAGAGACCGAGCCGGGGAAAGCCAAGACGGCTCTGCACGTGACAGAGCCCCTCCTGCTAGGGGTGGATACCAGACACCCACAGTAACATCATAAGAACCCCCCCCACCAATCCCCACAGGCAAAACAATGACACACGAACCCGGGTGGGAGGTAGGGGGAACAGGAAAGGACGGAACACAATACCCCGCCCAGGGTCCACAATTAACCCCCCCAAGTCCACGGGCGTTGGGGCTCAGGAGGCCGCCCAGAGTCCCAGGCCCAGCAGAAGGGCCAGTGGACGGAATCCGGCTGCCTGCCGGACAACATGGGCCACCAGACCCGGGAAGTCAATTCTTCTGGCGGCTGGCCCACGTTGCTCAGCCACCAGGATGGAGGGAGTGAAGCAGGAGGCAGCCTGCCCACCAGAAGGCTGACTGGAAGGCAACCAGACCGGGGAGAGGGACCCTCCACGGCCTTTTCAGTGGCACCCGTGGTGGACCCCGACCGGGCTGGCTCCGCTGCACCCACGACGGACTCCAGCGGAAGCCTCACTGTGCCCATGGTGGCCCCTGACCGGGCCAACTCCGCTGCACCCATGGTGGACTCCAGCGGGAGCCTAACTGTGCCCACGGTGGCCCCTGATCGGGCCAGCTCCGCTGCACCCACGGTGGACTCCAGCGGGAGCCTGGCTGCTTCCACGGTGGCCCCTGACCGGGCCAGCTCCGCTGCACCTGCGATGGACCCCGATTGGGCCAGAGCTGCACTCACGGTGAGCGGACCAACCCGCAGGAGCACCAGGCTGAGGAGACGATCGATGGGAGGAGCCCTGACGACCCAGGCAGGAGAAGCTGGAGCAGCGGCGTCCTCCTTTGGCAGAACCAGACCCTTGGCGACCTCCAGCGGTGACACACCCTCTCCGGCGACCCTGGTTGAAGGCTCAGGGGAAGCAGGAGAAGAAAGATGATTAGGGTCCCCGGCAGCGGCAGAGCCCAGCGAAGGAAGTTCAGGCGCAGCTGCGCGCTGCGCCTGACTCTCCTCACCCAGAGCCAGGCAAGATCTCTCTAAAACTGACATAAGAAAAACAAGAGAGATTACTTGCCTGAGCGCGAGCTCCACTGCGGTCCAGGACTCCGTCGATCCCGCCGATGAACACTCGGGCCTGACCTCCAAGAGGTCCAGCTCTGGCTCCCAGTCCGCTGCAGATGCCTCCCAGCTGGCAAGATGGTGTTGGCAGTCCTGTTGTCCACCTACAGCAGCTCCAACGCTGGGGATTCCACCGGCGTGGCTGCAGGGGGGACCTCTCCATGCTGACTCCGGGAATGGATCATCCGAAGCCAGTGGCTCCTCCACCGTCTGATGGCCCTGACCTTGGGCCAGCTGGCTCTCAGGGAGAATGGGAGGAGTCACGGAGAGGGGAAAAAGTGAATTAATATTTTCAGCCGGAGGAGGGGACCCAGCGGACTGCTGAAACTGGGCCTCTCCCTTGGGAGACAGACAAGGTTTGCAATTAGATTGAGTGGAATGAAAAAACACTTGCCTGTCATCCCGGTTCCTGATGTTGACAGCTGCAAACTGTTGGCAATCACCCCTCTCCGCTTCACTGACTCCTTCAATGGATGGTAGAGGAGCCGGCTCCGATGACGTGGAGGTGGGCGTGGCCGGGACAATCTCGGAGGGCCTCTCGGCAACTGGAGCAATGACAGCCGCTGAAGACGAGAGGGGCTTCCTCCGGTGAGGCTTCCTTTTTCTCACGGTCGGTTGGGGCATCAGATAGTCTGGGATTCTGAGCACACCATCCGGCCGCAAGTAATCAAGACTGATGATCTCCGGAGAAACAGGGAGCGAAGAAGGTGTAGCCGTGGGGGGCTCGAGCACTGGGAGCTCCTCACCCGACCCCATGGACGTCACGGCGACAATCTCCCGGAAAATCTCGGCTGCCTCTGGATGGCCCCATAGGCTATCCCGATTCATCACTCTGACTGCGGCGTCCCAAGCCCGTTGAACTGCCTCGGGAGAACAGGGATCCAGCGCCCGCGAGAGAAGGTCCTCCAGCAGACAGAGCGAGCACAGCTCCCTCTCCAGCAGCTCAGCCATAGTACCCGGAAAGCAGGTGAGTGAAAAACGAGACACTCCAAAAAAATGAAAAAATGATTTGTGTGGGTGTAACCCGCTAAATCCTATGATTGGCTGGATTATTCTGTCATGAACTCTCCGTGCACCTCTCCAACGGTGCACGGCGAGGGGAAAAAAGGACGAGGATTTAAGTGTAGGGTTACACCAAACACACATTTATTAACACAAAACTAACATACAGACACAGAACAGCTTGGATCCTCGTTAGTGTCCTCAAGGTAGCCCTACACACACAGTGGAGGAAAACAGCGGTGGAACAGCGCACAGGCAGTTATTCACAGTGGGGGGGGGGCAGACCGAGTGTCACAGCGAAATCCAAGACACACAGACAGTCCTTACTGACGTGACGGTTGACGGCGGAGAACGACCATCCAACGTGTACAATAATCCAGCGGTGTCTGTCTAGCGAAGAGCTCCTTTAATACAGGTGCCGTTGGCGTGGCAAATAGGAATCACCTAGGCGAGGCACGGACAGATAATTACTGGGGACTGGAAACAGCTGATTGAGCCAGAAGGAGAGCAAGGGGGCGTGGCTAGGCCTGCAGCCTGTCAGCAGCATGAGAGAAAGGTGATGACAGATGCTGACTAACAGCTGCCAGTCAGGTAGTGGCTAGAGGCATGGTAAGTACAAGACATACATAAGTACATAACCAGCAAAGCCAACTCCACAAAGAGATAGAGGCCGAGCCGGGGAAAGCCAAGCCGGCTCGGCACGTGACAGTAGCAGACTGGAGGTGGAGCACCAAAGAGGCCGTCTCCCGCCGTCAGTCCCCTAATATTGGCACAGCGTGATGACGTCACCCGTGCGTCCGTTGTCACATCCATGCACTGTTGTGAGCTGGGGCTTCACAACATTCCCCACTTCCCCCTGGGAAAGCCAAGAAAACATGAACACTTTTAAACTCACAGGAGCTTTTTATTTTTCCAAAAACAGAATCTGGGCCACCAGGTAGAATGCCGGTAGACCCTGCATGGCTGAGTGGGTTTTTCTGCTACTCTGATCAACCGTGTTCTGTCTAAACATTGCAAAACAGAGTTGCTGCTACAGTTCAACTTCGGGGTCTCAGGCGAGCCCGCGGTGGGCGCACCCCTGGAGGCACCGGGCGCAGCAGACCTGGGTGCCATCTCGCTGGAGTCATAGCTTTCTTGTAAGCAAAGTCCTAGCCTGGGTCCCACACCATCTGGGTCGACGTCAGCGTCCTGTCTTGTTCCGGGGCAGCTGCTGAGCTTACCCTTTGCAGATGACTGGCGTTCCGTCTCGAACCATCAGCCATCTGAGTGGTGGCCGGCCTCAACTGCACAGTGATTCTCATTGGCGATGACAGGACCGTCTGTAGGTCCAGGCGTTCAAATCGTTGGACCCAAACCCAATCAAGTAGTGCGAGCAGCGACTGGTTCGGCTGCGCCTGGCGCTGTTGCTCTCTCGTCCCAGTTGCTGGCTGCTGTTGTGGCAGCATGCCATTCACGCCAGCGGCAGTACATGCCCTCAGTTGGTGTTGCTCTGCTGGGTCGGCGCGCTGTGATGCCCTGCTGTCCTGCGGCATCTACCTCAGGGCCCTCCTGAGAAGACATGGAGTCGACAGGCTCAGCAACCAGGGCAACTGTCTGTACCAGCGGAGCTGACTGTAGGGAGTGCAGGCCGGGGCCCGTTAGCTGCAATGCTACCTGGGCTGTTATCTCTATCTGGGATGTTAATTCCATTGCCTCCATCTCTGACAGGATGCCCAGTGCTGCTAGCACCGACACCCATAGCATTTCCACCATGTCTGCCACTGGCAGGTCGTCCGGCTCCATCTGCAGCAAGTCCCGTATCACTGAATTGGGCGGCAGTGGCTCAGGAGGTAGAGAAGGTCGTCTAATAACCCGATGGTTGGCAGTTCGAATCCCGCTCTCCCCAGATATCCTGCCGTTGTGTCCCTGGGCAAGACACTTCACCCGCATTGCCTCCAGTGCCCATAACACTGGGTATGAATGTGTATAAATGTGTAAATATTCGGTGGTGGCCGGAGAGGCCGTTGGCGTGGATTGGCAGCCATGTTTCCGTCAGCCTGCCCCAGGGCAGCTGTGGCTACAGTGGTAGCTTGCCACTACCATTGTCTGTCTGGAGTGAATGAATAATGTATCTACTTGTAAAGCGTCTTTGAGTGTCTATGATAAAGCGCTATATAAATCTGATGCATTATTATTATTATTATTATTGAATTTGTGGCGTACCTCTTTAACTGTGACTGCACCAACCTGTCCTCCGCATGTCTGAACTCGCACATGTTAGCCAAACAGCGAAGGATGGCTACAAACTGTGTGACTGTCTCGTCCGGTCACTGTCGGCGCTGATAGACCACAAATCTCTAGGCCATCACGTTCTGAGGAGCAGTGAAATGTTCAGCTAACAAGGCGAAACATTCACCGTAGGTCTCCGCAGGGCCCAGTGCATCCAACACACGCTGTCCCTCGAGGCCAAGGCCATAATACAGCACAGCACGTAAACGATGTTTGCTAATGTTAGCTAGGCCTGTAGCCTACACAAATGTGTGAAGCGACTCAAACCAGCGAGGCCATGGGAGGGGCGGCTCACCCGGGGTTGCGAGGAATGGTGGTAGGGATACCAAGCATGCTTCCAGATACGCTTCTGTCTTCAGGAAAAAACTGTATTTTCCTCCAGAAGACCCATTTTTCTCCTTGTCGCCATTGTTATGTCTGAAAAATATGGACGGCGGAGGCGGTGACTATACTAAACAATGGTTTTATTTACAGCAAAGTAGTAGCACATGGCACATACAGAATATAGCTATAAGCTAACGGTGCAGAGGTACAGGCTTTGTAGCAGGTTGGAGGAGGAGCACTAAAGACACTGTCTCCCACCATCAGTCCCCTAATATTGGCACGGCATGATGACATCACCCGTGCGTCCATCGTCACGTCCGTGCAGTCTGTTGTAAGCTGGGGCTTCACAACAGTTTCCACGTAAAGTGGAAGTGTCCAGAGCTGCAGAAAACACCTCAGACAGTGAGAAGCACGCTTGCTACTCACTAAGACGAAGCATGCAACACGAAGAGAATTCCCCGGAGCCGGCCTCGTTGGGAGCCCCCAGCCAAGCGTATGCCGTTACAGTCCAGCTACCGGACTTTTGGCAGCACAACCCGCGCTCCTGGTTCCACCTGGTTGAGGCGCAGTTCGCCCTCTGGGGGATATCGGTAGATGACACGAAATTCTACCATGTGATCGCAAAGCTCGACAACCACACGGCTCAGCATGTGGAGAGCCTTCTGGAACAGCCACCAGCCAGCGACAAATATGGCGCGTTGAAGGCCGCACTCATCCAGCACTACACACTCTCGGTTGAGGAGAGAGCAGAGGGACTCCTGGTGCGGACCGGGTTGGGAGATTGCACGCCTATTGACCTCATGGAGAGGATGCTGAGGTTGAAAGGCTCGGGCGACGACCACTTCATCTTTACCACCTCTTCCTCAGGAGCCTTCCATCAGCGACGAGAGCGGCCCTGGCCAGTTCGCCATTGTTGCCCAAGCGGGACTACCGTGCACTGGCCCGGGAGGCACACCGGATCATCATGGCCAGCAGAGAGCTCGCGACCACGGCGGTGGCGACTGAGCTCGGTGCGATGACCGGAGACGATGAGGAACCACCGACGACAGCGGCGGCGGGGGCCAAGGAACGCGGAGGAGACACCCTTTGTTTCTACCACCGCCGCTTTGCAGAGAGGGCACACAAATGTATACCACCGTGCCAGTTCAAGCGCTCGGGAAAACGCCAAGACCGGAGGTCAGTAGCAGCTGCGGCCCTCGGGGAGGAGAACAAGCTGCTCTACTTGACGGACGCATGCTCGGGGAGGCATTTCCTGGTGGACACTGGCACCCAGTTGAGTTTCATCATGCCGTCCTACGCCGACCGGCTGGCAGGATCCAGCGGCCCCGAGATGGCAGCAGCAAACGGCTCGGAGATTAAGACCTTTGGTGAGAGGACTCTGCTTCTGTCTCTGCACGGCCGTACATTTGAGTGGACTTTTGTCATAGCAGCATTGAATTTCAATATATTGGGGGCTGATTTTTTGTGCTCACATGGGTTGTTGGTTGATGTCGCTAACAGGCGCCTGGTTAATGCACTTTCTTTTGATTCTATCCCCTGTACAGCTCGAGCGTCCCAGCCAACAGCACAAGCCAACGTCACAGCTGCAAGCGGTAAGTTCCACACACTGCTCACTCAGTTCCCAGCACTCACGGTCCCGACATTTTCGGCAGCCGTCGCTAACCACGGGGTGGAACATTTTATTACCACCACCGGGCCGCCCGTTTTTGCAAAACCTCGGCGCTTGGACGCAGCTAAACTGGCCATAGCGCGCGAGGAGTTCGCCAACCTGGAGAGGTTGGGCATCATCAGGCGTTCAAACAGCCCATGGGCTTCCCCGCTACACATGGTCCCTAAAGCTGACGGTTCGTGGCGACCTTGCGGGGATTTCCGCAGGTTGAACAATGCCACAGCGCACGACCGCTACACAATCCCTCACATCCAAGATTTTTCCGTTCATTTGGCAGGAGCGCGCGTTTTTTCTAAAATAGACTTGGTCCGCGGTTACCACCAAGTCCCAGTGCGCGCTGAGGACATATCCAAAACGGCGGTGATAACTCCATTTGGTCTATTCGAGTTTTTGCGCATGCCATTCGGACTTAAAGGGGCTGCGCAGACGTTCCAACGCATGATGGATGCGGTGCTGCGCGATCTCCCTTTCGTATTCGTCTACTTGGATGATATTTTGGTAGCCAGTGCGTCCGAAGACGAACACGAAACCCACCTCACGGTGGTTTTCCGGAGGTTGGGAGAGCACGGTTTAATAATCAACCCAGCGAAGTGTCAGTTTGGGGTGACGCAGATTGATTTTTTGGGGCACCGCGTCTCTCCTGAAGGAGCGGTTCCGCTGCCTGACAAAGTGCGCGCGGTAGCAGATTTTCCCTGACCACAAACGGTCAGGGCGTTACAGGAGTTTTTGGGAATGGTGAATTTTTATAACCGTTTCCTCCCCCGCGCAGCGCAGCTCATGCAACCACTGTACGCCGCACTCAAAAAGCAGAAACCCGCAAATAAGATCGAATGGTCCCCGGAGCGAGAGCGGGCGTTCTCGGAAGTCAAGGCAGCCCTGGCAAATGCTGCATTGCTGGCACATCCGTACCCAACGGCCCGCATAGCGCTCACTACTGACGCGTCAGATGTGGCCATAGGGGCGGTCGTGGAGCAGCGTGTAGCCGGCGCTTGGCAACCGCTCGCCTTTTTCAGCAGGACTTTGCGCGATAGTGAACGTAAATACAGCACGTTTGACAGGGAGTTGCTGGCTCTCCACTTGGCTATTTGCCACTTCCAGTTCTGGCTGGAAGGGCGCTGTTTCACCGCGTTCGTTGACCACAAGCCACTAACATTCGCGATGGCCAAGGTTTCAGAACCTTGGTTGGGCCGGCAGCAAAGACAGCTGGCCACGATCTCAGAGTTTACTACCAATATTCAACATGTCTCGGGTAAACTGAATGTAGTGGCAGACTGCCTCTCACGCGCCGTGGCGGCCCCGGTCCGCGTGGAGATAGATTACGCTGCCATGGCCGCGGAGCAGGTTAGTGACGCGGATGTGCACGTGCTCCAGTCTGGACCAACAGGGTTAAGGCTGGAGAGCAGGGTGCTGCAAGACGGTATGCCCCCCCTAATCTGCGATGTCTCCATGGGGCGACCGCGTCCCGTGGTACCGGCCGCGTGGCGCCGCCGCGTTTTTGACTCGGTTCATTCTTTAGCGCACCCGGGAGTGCGCGCGTCAATCAAGATGGTAGGAGAGAAATTTGTGTGGCCGAGTCTTCGCAAACAGGTGAAAGAGTGGGCAGCAGCCTGCATGGCGTGCCAACGAGCCAAAGTACACAGACACACGAGGGCTCCTTTGGAGCCGTTTCACATCCCGGCTAAGAGGTTCAACCATGTTCACGTGGACCTCGTGGGCCCCCTCCCGCCATCACAGGGGTGCACGCACCTTCTGACAATGGTGGACTGCACCACGCGATGGCCGGAGGTGGTTCCACTGGCATCAACCACAGCCGAGGAGGTAGTGCGCGTATTTTTAACAGCATGGGTGGTGCGTTTTGGAGTCCCGTCGGACATTACGTCCGACAGAGGCCCTCAATTTGTTTCTGAACTTTGGTCAGCAATGGCCCGCAGCCTAGGTGTCACAATTCACCGCACAACCGCGTACAATCCTTAGGCTAATGGGTTATGTGAACGTTTTCATAGGTCATTGAAAGCGGCTCTCAGGGCATCACTGATGGATGCAAATTGGGTAGACAAGCTACCGTGGGTTTTATTAGGGTTGCGTTCTGCGCCTAAAGAAGACTTAGAAGCTTCCCCAGCTGAACTCGTTTTCACGCAGCCACTTTGGCTGCCCGGGGAGTTTCTCCCGGATAATTCTGCGCCAGGCAGCTCCCCATCTCAGCTGTTGCAGCATAGCAGTGACACAGGCACGCTGCCGGGCCCCGTTCATCACAGTTTTCTGCGCGTTTTTGTGCCTAAAACTTTGAAAAACGCGGAGTTTGTTTTTGTCAGACATGACGCGCATCGCCCCCAACTGCGACCACCTTATGATGGGCCGTTCAGAGTGTTGGAAACAGGGGACAAGCATTTTTTGCTAGATTTGGGGGGTAGGAGGGAAAAGGTTGGCATAAACAGACTCAAACCCGCTTTTGTGGTGGCGGACGAGCAAGTGCTGTTGACAAGGGCCCCTCGGAGCGGAAGACCCCCACGGGGTGCTTCCCAGAGTAGAATTTCCCCAGAACACCCACAGGGACAGACAAAAGGTTTTCACCCCCAGACAGCAGCTCCCCAGCATGACAGCGCCGTGGAGGCGGGGAATCCTGGTTACAGCAGATACGGGAGAAGACTGAAGCCCAAGCAGCTTGTGGATTGATGTGTAATGATTCTATCACAGCATGCAGACTGTTATTCTTTTGTTCGATCTAAAATGTTTGGGGAGGGGGGGGTGTAGCCACACATGTGACTTACTTAATGCCTTACATAATGCCTCACATCTTAGATAAGAACAAAGTGCAGAGTTTCCTTGGAGATAACAGGAAGCTGTGAAAGTGTAATCTTTTGTATGCAAGAGACTGCTTGGAGGATCCTTTGGGGCCAAAGACTGTGAGGGGGAGGCTAAGGGATTAAAGAGGAAATGCAATGTTACTTTTTTTTTGGTTACTTATTTGTACCCGTAGGTAGATTTGGTTTGCAGTCTGGTGACAAGCCACCGGCTGCTGGTCGCTGCGTGCGCGAGCGCCCTAAACCTACATGTTTTTGGTATGCGGGAGGAAACCGGAGAAATCCCGGAGTAAACCCACGCAACACGGGGAGAACATGCAAACTCCACACAGATCACTGTTGGTCGGGGGCTGGGATCGAACCCACGATCTCATGATCCCCGCGATCCCCCGGCCAAGGCTAAACTGTGCTGCCACAGTGCTAAACCACTGCGCCACCGTGCAGCCCCTTTGATGTGAATGAATATGACTTGTGAGCTGTGGGGAGACCTGGTTATATAAGGGACAAGTTTTTTCTGAGATGTCCTCTTTTCTACTGTGTTCATGAGAGAGAATGTGTAATAAACTGCTTGAGACCAATTTGCCTCATCATTTACACATTCTACACCCCAGTAATAAACTGAACTTTTCTGGTGTTATAATAGAAACTTCAGAGGTGAAGCGCTGTGTCTGACAGTGAGTGAAAATCTGGATGGATACTCAGTTCAGATCAATGAAATCAAAAGTAACTCAGAGTATGACAAAATGTACTCAAGTAAAAGTATTTTTTCTTCATAATTGTACTCAAGTAAGATGTATCCTGTAATAAAACTAAAAAAAAGAAAGAAATACAACTCTTTAGACCCGCCTTAGCTTATTTCCTGGGAAATTACTATAAATCTGTAATTTCTTCACAATGCATTTGTAACTATAAGGCCAAAAAGGCACTAAAACAAAAGGATCTCTGGTTCTAGTGTTGGTTCTTATAGACTACACACCCTCAGCATTTTTTAATTCATAGCAAGACTACAGGGAGTATCAATGAATGGACAGTAATGTGGTGAATTCAGACTGAGCTGTTGTGAATCCTCCGCAGCTCTGCACCTTTAAATCTCTGCGCTCCTCCCTCCTCCTCAATGACAAGCCTGCAGAGCCTCTTTAACGCGTCCAGTGGAAATGACAAACCAGAGGCACTCAGTGGGCCAGGCGTGACAATTAATAACATCATGGGCTTTGGCATCAGCCCTTCATCCGGAGCTCCCTGTCGGAGACACTGAACGCTGCGCCTCCGCGGCCGTTCCGTGCGCCAGAGTTGGGGTTCAGGTTGGCCAAATGGACGTCGATGGACTGGAATGAAAGCCGCACTTGTGTCGGACTGAAGGACAGAGGGGAAAGAATCCTCCGCGTGTTCAAGTTTCCTGCTCCGGGCTGAGGGCTGTCTGCGTGCTGTGCGTTGGATGTGTGTGTGCGCGCCCGTGGAAGTGTGTGCTGGGTGCGTTTTTGCGCACGCAGGAGCAGCGGCGGCGGCGGTGGAGGTGGTGGAGGAGGAGGTGGCCGCGGGAAGGGAAGTTTAGCGCCGTGATTTTTCGTCCCTTTTCCCATCATGTTGTGTTCGTGTCGCAGCGGGGGACGCGCGGGTTAAGGTCTCCCCGATGAAAATTAACCATCTGTGGGGAGGCTCTGAGATCGTGACTATGACGGGCAAGAGCGTGGAGTGGCTGCAGGAGGAGCTGGAGTCCGGGACCAGCTCCCTGCTGCTGCTGGACTGCAGACCCCACGAGCTGTACGAGTCCTCGCACGTCGAGTCGGCCATCAACCTGGCCATCCCGGGCCTCATGCTGCGGAGGCTGAAGAAGGGCAACCTCCCCATCCGCTCCATCATCCCCAACAACGAGGACAAGGAGAGATTCGTCAAGCGATGCAAGACGGACGTGGTGATCCTGTACGACGAGGCGACCTCGGAGCGGCAGGAGTCGGCGCTGGGGAGCTCCGTGCTGGGGCTGCTGCTGCAGAAGCTGCGGGACGACGGGTGCAAGGCTTTCTACCTGGAGGGTAAGATCGCATGCGGTGTTCATGCTGTTTGAAAATCTGGCCGCACGTTGTAGTGCTTTTAATTCTTAAAAGTCTAAACTTTCAAACTGGAGTGAGGGACTGTGTAACTAACTTAAAGGAAAAAAATATAGAAATGACATAGGAAACACGATTAATACTTTGATATGTTTAGAATGAAAAATAAACTTTATTATTGATCAGTAAGAGTGTAGCAAATCCGTGCGCAGACAGAGGTGTCACGCCTGGCATAAATCCTCTTTATTTTACTGTTCTTTTAATCACCCAATAACCACGTCGCTTTTCGGAGTAAACCGTCAGAAACTCCTGTGCACAGGGCTGTTGCTGTATTATTATGTTGCTGAGATGGCCCCGCCATGTTGTGCTCCTTCAGGAAAAAGACTGGCTGCTTTTTTTTTTTTCATGAATGAACGGAGAACAAGAACGGCGACGCGCCCCTCTAAAAAAAAAAAAAAAAAAAAACACCAGCTACTAAAACAAAAGCTGATGTTTCTGAAAGCGATCACAGTCAGTAGGTGATTGATGGAGGGTGTGTCCCGACAGATGCATGCGTGGATCAGGGCTTGTTGTTTTTAACGTTTGACGGGAGTCTCGGGCTGAGCTGCCATTCACAAAAAGTCCGCTGAGCTGCGCGGTGGCCGTCCTGCCGCTGCTCTGCAGGGCTCAGCTTTTCTCAATGGAGTCATATCTGTCCGGCCTGATGCTTTTTTTTTTTCATTCCAATTTAAATATCGCAGTTAATATCATTCCAGCTGTGAGATGGACAAATAAAGAAGGAATACAGTAACATTTTTTTTTTTTTGGACACAAAAGTCTGTTGTTAATTGACATGCAAACCCTTAATAATACCCCTTCAATTCAGTTTCTGCATACTGTGTGTACAGGCTCTTTGATATCTGGTGTGAATGAAGCATTCCCTGAGCTCAGTAGTTCTTAATCTTTATATATAGATATATAATTATTCATTCTACAAAAACAAAAATAACTACAGTTTACAACACACTGATACCAGACCTTGACATAATGTTGTTTCCCCCTTGTACACATCCTCTGCTTTTTTTTTTTTTTTTTGCTTGTCATCACAAAGCACTTCCACATTTGATATTTGTCCTACTTTGTTGTACACACCAGTCATGGGGGGGATGAGATAGCAGTCAGCTGTAACTACTGCTCTAGGCCTATGTACACTTTTGAAATTGTGCGTCAGTTCGGTATTGGTGCAGAGTATCGGCACACATTTGCGACAGCTCATGATGAAGCCCGATATCAACCAATCGCCAATCCCTAATCAGGCTATTTATTGAACAGGCTGTGATTGATTTATTTTGTTTGTCTAATTTTCGACCTAACTCACATGTATCAGTTAACACTTAATACATTTTCTGTACTGAATCTAAGTTCTTATTGTCCTTTTCTGAAATGCTTTTCAGTGCTTATTCCTTGTAATTCAAGTTGGTGAAGTTTTTTCTTTCACGCTCCATATGTCTGCTTACGGCGCTGGAAAACATTAAGGGTCCAAAGAGACGACTGCAAAATTTTCACTTAATCTGGTTTTACTATTCTATGCATATGTGTTTGAGTTAAATGATCAATTTTGTTTTATTCTCTAACCTACTGAAAGCCACTCACCCAAATTCCAAGTCAAAACATTGTCATTTAGTACATTTATTTACAGAAAATGACAAATGGCCAGAGATGAGATTAAAAATGCAGCGAAAACATGGTCATACGTAAACACCACATACTTAAGTTTTTAAATCAGGAAGAACTCAGAAATCTGTATTTGTGTAATAACTGATTTTTATTCACAGCTTTCATGTGTCTTACCATGCTTAGATGATCACCTAATCAGAACCTCCTTGAGGCATCATGAGATGTCATTGTGTTGGAATTCAACAGCTACTCTAATTGAACAGCTGCCATGCATGTAGAGATGCTGATTTAGAAAAGATTTTGCAGTGGTCTCTTAATTTTTTTCCAGAGCTGTATATATTATGATATGAAGCAACTTTTGGCAAAAATGTTTTATAAGATACAGTATCTCACAACAGTGAGTACACCCCTCACATTTTTGTAAATATTTTATTATATCTTTTCATGGGACAACACTGAAGATATGACGCTTTGATACAATGTAAAGTAATCAGTGTACAGCTTGTATGACAGTGTAAATTTGCTGTCCCCTCAAAATAACTCAACACACAGCCATTAATGTCTAAACCGCTGGCAACAAAAATGAGTACACCCCTAAGTGAAAATGTTCAAATTGTGCCCAAAGTGTCAATATTTTGTGTGGCCACCATTTTTTTCCTGCACTGCCTTAAGTCTCTTGGGCATGGAGTTCACTAGAGCTTCACAGGTTGCCACTGGAATCCTCTTCCACTCCTCCATGACAACATCATGGAACTGGTGGATGTTAGAGACCTTGCACGCCTCCACCTTCCGTTTGAGGATGCCTCACAGATGCTCAATAGGGTTTAGGTCTGGAGACATGCTTGGCCAGTCCATCACCTTTACCATCAGTTTCTTTAGCAAGGCAGTGGTCATCTTGGAGGTGTGTTTGGGGTCATTATCATGTTGGAATACTGCCCAGCAGCCCAGTTTCCAAAGGGAGGGGATCATGTTTTGCTTCAGTGTGTCACAGTACATGCTGGCATTCATGGTTCCCTCAATGAACCGTAGCTCCCCAGTGCCAGCAGCACTCATGCAGCCCTAAACCATGACACTGCCACCACCATGCTTGACTGTAGGCAAGACACATTTGTCTTTGTACTCCTCACCTGGTTGCCACCACACACGTGTGACACAATCTGAACCAAATAAGTTTATTTTGGTCTCGTCAGACCACAGGACATGGTTCCAGTAATCCATGTCCTTAGTCTGCTTGTCTTCAGCAAACTGTTTGCGGGCTTTCTTGTACATCATCTTTAAAAGGGGCTTCCTTCTGGGACGACAGCCATGCAGACCAATTTGATGCAGTGTGCGGCATATGGTCTGAGCACTGACAGGCTGACCCCCCCCCCAACCTCTGCAGCAATGCTAGCAGCACTCATATGTCTATTTTCAAAAACCAACCTCTGGATATGACGCTGAGCACGTGCACTCAACTTCTTTGGTCGACCATGGTGACGCCTGTTCTGAGTGGAACCTGTGCTGTTAAACCGCTGTATGGTCTTGGCCACCACGCTGCAGCTCAGTTTCAGGGTGCTGGCAAGCTTCTTATAGCATAGTTAGTTAGTTAGTTAATTCCCTTCACACCATGTTGGTGTATGGGGCAGTGCCTATCTCCGTTTCTCTGACCCTAGGCCACACAGCTACTGTAAGTAGTGAAAGCTACAGCGGGGGGTCAGTCCTCTGGTAGCTCTGTGCGTAATTTTACTTTCCCTGTTCCATTATGCGGAGCACCATGCTAGAAGGCAGAAAGTACCATTTTTATATGGTCTTTGGTATGACCCGGCCGGGATTTGAACCCCTGCCTCCCGGGTGTGGGGCGGATGCTCTACCAACTGAGCCACCACTCCGGTCTTCTTATAGCATAGGCCATCTTTATGTAGAGCAACAATTCTTTTTTTCAGATCCTCAGAGAGTTCTTTGCCATGAGGTGCCATGTTAAACTTCGAGTGACCAGTATGAGATAGTGTGAGAGCAATGACACCAAATTTAACACACCTCCTCCCCATTCATGCCTGAGACCTTGTAACACTAACGAGTCACATGACACCAGGGAGGGAGAAATGGCTAATTGGGCACAATTTAGACATTTTCACTTAGGGTTGTACTCACTTTTATTGCCAGCAGTTTAGACATTAATGGCTGCATGTTGAGTTATTTTGAGGGGACAGCAAATGCACTCTGTTATACAAGCTGTACACTGACTACTTTACATTGTATCAAAGTGTCATATCTTCAGTGTTGTCCCATGAAAAGATATAATATTTACAAAAATGTGAGGGGTGTACTCACTTTTGTGACATACTGTATGTGTATGTATTTTCTGTCAAGATAGTCAAGATTCACCCTAGTGAAGTAGGGGATGAGGATGAAATAAATAAATTTAAATAAATAACTGTACTGTTCACATTTTACACCCTGTGAATTTTTCTTCATTTTACTGCAGCATTGGGAAAAAAAAAACTCAACACTTTTTGTTTCCCTTTCCATCAGGGGGCTTCAACAAGTTCCAGTCAGAGTACCCTGAGCACTGCGAGACCAATCTGGACTGCTCCTGCCCCAGCAGCTCCCCGCCAGCCTCTGTACTCGGTCTCGGAGGACTCCGCATCAGCTCTGACTGTTCAGACGGGGAGTCAGACCGCGAGCCGGGCAGCGCCACAGAGTCGGAGGGCAGCCCGCTCCCCAACAACCAGCCAGCGTTTCCTGTTCAGATCCTGCCATACCTCTACTTGGGCTGTGCCAAAGACTCCGCCAACCTGGATGTGCTCAGCAAGTACAACATCAAATACATCCTCAACGTGACGCCCAACCTGCCCAACATGTTTGAACACGAAGGGGACTTCAAATACAAACAGATTCCCATCTCCGATCACTGGAGCCAAAACCTCTCGCAGTTTTTTCCCGAGGCCATTTCATTCATTGGTGAGTGGAGGTGGAGACTTATGTGCTGCCTAGTTAGATATGCATCAGACTGACAGACCCATTAGGAGGGTTACTGCTTGTTGGTGACGGCAGTATAGCAGTTGACCAAATCTACTTTTCCTACAGTAAGACTAGCAAACATCCTGCATTTTCATTTGAGAAGAAGACTGGGTTTCCTGTCTGTAATAATTTAGTCATAAATTTTCATTCATAGTTATTTGTAGAGCTAAAGGGTTAGCTTTCAATAAGCCCCCAACAGTTTTGAATTCACCAGCAGAGAAAATGAACAAAAGCAACAAGCAAGCCCAGTTCAGACTACACAACATCGGCCTGATTCTAGTATTGTTTCATTTGTTTATGCGACAGTGTTATTCTTTCTTTATTTTTATCAGAGCGACTCTGCCTGCTGCTCAGCTTTGGTGTACTGCAGTTGTGTAAAACTATGAACTTCAAAGTGAAAGAGAAATGATGTTGGCAGTGTAGCGAGGCTGAAATGGAGTGAAATGGTTACAAAAGAGCGCTTTCATCAGAGCGCTTCTGCTGCGTTTGTCTGTTAGCATTTCCTCCAGGACGTCTCCCTCTTCAAGTGGCAGCATAGTGGTTGATCCGATAGCAACGAGTAGGTTGTTGTAGTGGTGGGGGGGGGGGAATCAGAGCACTATTATATTACAATACTTAAGATAAGATAAGATAAGATAAGCCTTTATTAGTCCCACAATGGGGGAATTCCAGGATTGCAACAGCACAGGGATAGCAACACTCAGAGCAACAATCAGAAGGCAAGAGAAAAAACAAGAGCAGCAAATATACATATGTATATATATATATATATATATATATATAGACACAGTGCGGAGCATTGTAGCTAGATGGAATAAATATATAAGCAAACACAGTGTGGAGCATTGTTGCTAGATGGAGTAAATATATATATAAACACACACAGTGCGGAGCATTGTAGGTAGATGGAATAAATATGTAAATATATAAACACACACAGTGCGGAGCATTGTAACTAGATGGAATAAATATGTAAATATATAAACACACACAGTGTGGAGCATTGTAGCTAGATGGAATGAAACAGCACAACCGTCTACTTAGTTATCCTACATGGTATGATTATGTACCCATACATATTCTCACCCTCCATAGCGACCGGTATTTTCCTAGTTGTATACTGGAGGAGACCATTGTGTAAGTCTATTGCATCTTTTGCATTCAATACTATTAGATTGTCATGTCTTTTTGCTATCTCTGCGAGCAGCCCTACTTTGGTTGTACAGTCTGACAGCCGTAGGTAGGAAGGACCTGCGAAACCTCTCGGTTGTGCACCTAGGATGATGTAGTCTGCTGCTAAATGAGTTCCTCAGTGCATTCAGTATGTCCTGCATAGGGTGGAACTCGGACTCCAGCAGAGATGACAGTTTAGCCACCATCCTTCTCTGTCCTATCTCCTCCACTGGGTCAAGGCGCTGCCCCAGGACAGAGCTAGCTTTCTTGATCAGTTTGTTCAGTCTCTTCCTATCGGCTGCTGTAATGCCACTGCCCCAGCAGACCACTCCAAAAGTGATGGCTGATGCCACCACCGTGTCATAGAATGTCTTTAGCAGGGCCCCTTGTACACCAAAAGACCTGAGTCTCCTCAGTAGGAACAGCCTGCGCTGTCCCTTCTTGTAGAGTGCGTCAGTATTGTGTGACCAGTCTAGTTTATTGTTCAGATGAACACCCAGGTACTTATAGGATGTCACCATCTCGATGTCTGTTCCCTGTATATTTACTGGTGCTGTGAGGGGTTGTCCTTGCCTGCGGTAGTCCACCACCAGCTCCTTAGTTTTCCTCACGTTGATCTGGAGGCAGTTCCGATGGCACCAGTCCACGAAGTCCTGGATAAGCCCTCTGTACTCAGCTTCATCTCCGTTGGAGATGAGGCCAATGATCGCAGAGTCGTCAGAGAACTTCTGTAGATGGCAGTGTGTTGTGTTGTGTGAGAAGTCCGCAGTATAAAGGGTGAACAGGAAGGGAGCAAAAACCGTTCCCTGGGGGCCCCCGTGCTACCGATGATCGTGTCGGACACACAGTCCCGGGTTCTCACAAACTGAGGCCGGTTAGTGAGGTAGTCCAGGATCCATGATAACAGGTGCTGGTCCACCCCTGCGCACAGCAGCTTGTCCTTCAGGATCATCAGTTGGATGGTGTTGAAAGCACTGGAGAAGTCAAAGAACATGATCCTCACCGCATTCCCAGGCTTCTCCAGGTGGGACAGAGAACGGTGAAGGAGGAAGATCACCGCATCCTCCACCCCAATGCCATGCTGGTAGGCGAACTGGAGTGGATCCATCGCTGGCCCCACCAGGGGGCGGAGGTGAACAAGGAGCAGCCTCTCCAGGGTCTTCATCATGTGGGACGTCAAGGCCACTGGTCTGTAGATGTTCAGATCTTTGGGGTGGGAAGTCTTTGGTACAGGTACCACACAAGATGTTTTCCACAGCTGTGGTACCCTCCCCAGCTTCAGGCTCAGATTGAAGATGTACTCCACAATCCCACACAGCTGGTCTGCACAGGACTTGAGGAGCTTTGCGCTGATGCCGTCCGGTCCCGGTGCCTTCCTCGCCTTGATCTTCCTCAGCTCCGTCCTCACCTGGGTCTTAGTGAGGGTCAGGTTGGGGGGCTGTGTGTTGGGAGTGGGGGGGTGTTGGTGGAGTGGGGAGTGGGCAGCAGGACTCGATGTCTTTAGAGGCAGCAGTGGTTGTTGTGCAGTTAGGGGGGAGGGCGGTTGGTCAAACCTATTGAAAAACAGATTCAGATTGTTCGCCCACTCCCTGCCCCCCGTGGCCTGGGGGGAGGTATTCTGGAGCCCAGAGATGGTTTTAAGGTTTCTCCAGACCCCGCTGATGTCGCTCTGTTGCAGCTTGTCCTCCATCTTCTTCCTGAAGCTGTCCTTGCCTTCTCTGATCTTTCTCCTCAGCTCCCTCTGTACGGACTTCAGCATCTCCCTGTTCCCCGACCTGAAGATCCTCTTCTTCTCTCTCACAAGTGTTTTCATCTCAGGGTTGATCCAGGGTTTGTTGTTTGAGCAACACCGTATGGTCTTGGTGGGAACGGTGTTGTCCACACAGAAGCTGATGTAGTCCGTGATGGTGTGAGTGAGGCCATCGATGTCCTCACCATGTGGATCGCAGAGCTGCTCCCAGGCGGTGGTTTCAAAACAGCCCTTTAGAGCATCCATTGCCTCCTCAGACCATAACTTCACTGTGCGCATGGCCGGAGGTTGTCTGTGCACTAGGGGTTTGTACATCGGCTGGAGGTGAACCAAGTTGTGATCCGATCTCCTGAGTGGGGGGAGTTGTAATGAGGTGTACGCCTCCTTAGTGTTTGCGTAGAATAAGTCCAGTGTTTTATTGTCTCTAGTGTGACATGTGACATACTGGGTAAACGTGGGTAGAATGGGAGACAGTGAAACATGGTTGAAATCGCCTGAGATGAGGAGAAGAGCATCTGGGTGTTCTGTCTGCAGCCTGCCAGTTACTGAATGGATGACGTCACGCGCTGTCCCAGCGTTCGCCGTCGGATTTGCATAAACAACAATGCAGATCACGTGTGAGTATTCCCTCGGGAGATATGATACTTGGTGGTGGTCATACTGTATCAATTCAGAGACACAAGTATTGTGATACTTCATTAAGAATTATTAATAAATGTTGCAAACACAAACTTACCAATTAAGGTAACATTAAAAAAACTGACTTTTCAGTCCACTAGATGGTGCTAAATGCCCACTTTCTGGTTTGGTCAACACAGTAAACAAAGTGACTCCAGAGGTCTAGTGGGAGTTGAACAAGATGTGATAATATTGCACTGTGGCCCAAATATTGCGATAATATCGTATCGTGCAGTCTCTGGTGATTCCCACCCCAAGTAGCTTGTTATCTGTATGACTGACATATTGACCAACATAAGAGACATTATGTAGACAATAAAAGACAGTGTGTAGTCTGAGTAGCGTTTGATGAAAGGAACTCGCATCTACATGATGTCTTGGACTCCCTGCTGTCCACTGACTTTGTATTGGATAGGGACATCCTCATCAATTGTGGCTTTAGGCCAAGACTCTAAAATCTTGGATGTCTGGATGCTTTAGCAGCAAATTAAGGAACCTCAATACAAAATTATATTAGTGTTTGGTAATGAAGTAGCAAAAATGAAACATGAGGTGGACAAATGGGAAAACTGCCACTGTATTATACTATATATGTAAATCTAATTTTGAGGGGGGCACTCTGTCTTTCCATGTTAAGCTAAAATATTTTGACTGTGTGCAGCTGTTTTTTTTTTTTTTTTTATAATGACAAGTAGCTCATTCAAAAGCTGCAAGTAATGTGAGGTTTAAAAGTGCCTTAGCTGAATGTGGTAACTTCACTTGTTTCATTATTGCAAAATGAATAAATAGTCAGCACTGTTGCCTCACAGCAAGAGGGCACATATTCAAATCCTAAAATATGGGCCCTTCTGTGTGCATTTTACTCTGTGTTTGCCTGGGTGTACTCAGGTTTCCTCCCACAGTCCAAAGGCATCGTTTTTATGCTTCTAGGGCAGGGGTCGGCAACCCGCGGCCCTTCAGCCCCCATGTTGTGGCTCCCTGCAGTTATATCTTAAAACACATGGAAATTAATGAAGTTCATTTTAATTATTTTAATTTTTAAATTATTGTTTATTGCAATTGGATACATTTCTCAATGGAAACGCATACTTTTATGAATGAAAAATATATATATATTTTAAATTATTTATTATGCTGTCAACCATGCGTGATTGTGTCACATGTGACGGCGGCTGCACAGAGAACCGCTCAGCCTCTCCTCAGTGCGTGTGGGCATGGACAGCAGCAGCTTCCTGCTTCTCCTTCCCACTCTCGGTAAGACATGAACAGATCTGGAAAAAGTAAAGTCACAGAGGAAAATAGAGAGTCTAATTCTGTGTGGACAGATTAATTTGTGTTCATCTATGGTTGTTGTGGAGAGAATTTCTCCACGAGAACACAAACAAGGAGAAAACCAGCCACCTCATTAGTGTCTACAAGTCCATAAAAAGTCTTAAATGTGATTTTCTAAAATCAACGCCTTAATTGTCCTTAAAATGAGAAACAATCCTTGAATTCCTGCTCAATAACCTTAAAATTAGTCGCCTGCACTATAAATGCTGGATTCACAGACGTGACCGAAGTCAGAATTAGTGTAAATTTTATTTTCACTGTCACAGCTTAATACTTCCTGAGTTCTGTAAAAATAGAAGCCCTCTACAACGATTCATTTTTCGCAATGGTTGTTTCTGTTACTGTCGGTGCTTTTATTATGAAACGCCGTCAACTGGATAGACTTGTCTGAAATCAAAAACGTACAGCCAAGAGTTTTCCCTTACAATCTGTAAATTAAAAAAAAAAAATGGTAAAAGGAGTTCAAATGAGTGAAAAGTGCAGAGAAAATTGTCTGACAGTGATGTAGAGGTGAGCCTTTTATTTTAAGGATGTTTTCAGCTTTTTGTCTGTAGGATGACTGCTAGTTTGTGTACCTGTGGGGGTTTGAACAGTGAATTATATGTACAGACTGTCTATTAATGCCACACATTGTTTTTTTTAATTATGGCAACATTTAGCTCAGCAGAAGAAGGTATTTTTAAATATTTTCCACACTCTGCTGTAATTATAATTGGCTTAAGTTGCACCAAATGATTTTTAAAGTTATATTATTTAGAAATTGTTTAGAATTCTTTTTGTTTTATTCCAAAATAAATAAAGAAGAATGTCAGACAACCAATCCACAAGTTGTCAAATTGAGAGTCTGGAGAACAGGTGAAGGATACAGATTTATATTAATACATTTGAATAAGGAGCATTGTGAGGAAACATTAAAAGGATGAAAAATAGCTTCTTCTAAATAAAACTTTTGTCTCTATTAAAATATCAGGAAGAAAAACTGTGTGATCACTGTTGAAAGTAGGAGATGGATGATATTTTTCAGATTTAAACAATTTATGAATGTGCTGATAGTTAAAAAACTGTACAAAAAATTATGGTCAGATATTCAGAAATTTATTTTTCAGCACAAAACAATTTGTAAGATACTTCTAATACTTTTATTTCACAAATGAAGCTATATATAAAGCTTGACAGTTTTTTCCACTTTTGTAGTAGGAATTCATTAATGCCACATAATATTCATGTACAGTATACTGTATATAAAACTTTACAATACAGATTATGCTGCTTATAAAGGTCAAATTGCTGTTGCAGCCCTCAGTACTTCTATTTTAGTCAGAGATGGGCAAAATGGGTCTTGGGTTGGCAAACGTTGCAGACCCCTGCTCTAGGATCACTGATGTTTAAGTATATTTAATAAAATACATAATGGGTTAGTAATTATTTAATAAAGTAAAAACTAATTACAAAGTTCACACCGTCATCCCCCCTACTAATCCCAGTGGTTTTCAGATGTTAGTTGAACAGAGAAACATGGTGCTTAAACAATCCATAGTTAAAATCTGTAGAACAGTGCCCTAACAACTCATATAATTTGTGTTTAAGACTGTATTTTGGGGCAAAGTCACCCAGCTTTTTAATTCCATAATCGTAAATCATAAAAGAATGTGTCTTGTCTGGATATAAATACTTTTGTTCAAATAGTTTTATGATAAAATCACAGTTCAATTCCTGTAAAAATGCTAATTTCAGGGAAATCAAGCCACACACAGAAGCTTTCACAGAAAAATGTGACTAATGAAAAAGGAATTTAAAGATCCCAAAATATAAAAGCAAGCTTGTGAATAAAACATAGAAATGGATTTTTTCACATTAAGGTCATGTGTAAGAATTTTATCCATCATCTTGTCCTATTTTCAGTGTTTTCTCCTCATTCTGTTCATTCCTTCTGACTGAATTCCAGAGAATCAGTGAATTGCGGTGCTGATGGGTCATAGTCTTTATGTTACCATTAGACTGTCCAGACCAATGACAGTTTTCCTTTTTTTTAAGTATATTGATTCTTCGTAGGTGAGAGGAAGTGTGACATATGCCAGAGCCAGAGGTCGTGGCAGATTTGGGTCACACTGATGTTAAATGGAGCTTGCTGTAATATGAAGGGATTACAGAGATCTTTTTGGTAAGAGCGAGGTAATTACGGATAGAGGAGACACAGATGTGGCATTTCATTGCGCTGCTGAATGTTGCATTTCCTTAAATGCCTCAAATTATTGTTTGGGCATGTTTTGCAAGAATATCACTGACAGGAAGGTTTTTGCCTTTTATGTATTTCAAGCTTGAGTAGAGTGATTTAATGCTTCTCAGGCTGTAGATCAGTTAAAGCAGACTAACTACCAGCTACTTATCAAACTTCTGAAGCTTGTAGAGTTGGTTTTTGATTTGTCTGATGAGGATCTTTGGTTCCCCTTTCCTTGTAGGAAGTAAGCACACATCACATATAAATTTAATTTGGCATCGCCTTGGCAGCCTGAGCTCACTGACCCCAATCCTGCAACAAGAGATGCGGGCATAGTGAGTGAGGAGAGGCAGGAAGAGATGAAAGTGAGGGAGAGAAGAAAGGGAGGAAAGAAGCACTTATCTCTTGCTCTAATGGCCTGTAGAGATGCAAGTGCAAGGGCTGAAAACGGATAGGTGGATGGATGGATTCGCTTAATAATATAAGACGCTTTTTATTCACATTTTCAGAGCTTGGAAGAAGAATACAGTATGACTTCCTGCCAACAGTGACAATCGCTTTTATGTGGTTAAAATGATATAACATAGATGTAATGTGCATACAGCGAGACAGGGTTTTTTCAAGGATGTGTTTGATTTGAGCTGCTGTTACTGATTCTTACTGGAGGGAGTCATGTCACATCTGTTTTTCAAATACTTACCCAGGATTTCCACTGACTCCAGTTGCAGTCCGTTACAACTGCGATCAGGTCTCCACAGTAAATAGTTCCCATTCTAGTCAATGTTCTACTCCCCACCTGGTCCGGATCATTGTGGAACAAATCCGGTTCGTTGGATTCGGATCGATTAAAAATACACAATGAGTCTTTTTTTGACGGATTCCGGATCCAGTCCACAAGGAATTGCTGCGGTATCTACTGAATTTAATAACTGTTTCTTCAATAAAAAAAATTAAGGCTCACCCATTATCTTCTGAGGTCTACTCCTCCATTAGTGTGTCAGAGAATATAAAAACTTTAACATACAAACACTTAACAGAATGAAAATTAACAGGCTGCTTATGCATTATTAGAGCACACACATGCAGGTGGAGAGCCGATACATCGCACTTCCTTGTTGTTATCATATGATTGCAATCGGTCATACTCGGTCTCTCTCGGGTCTTAAGCTCTCACATTATTTTATATAATTCTCACACAATCTTGTAATTTATACCCTGTTCTTATCTGTGCCACTTCAAAACACAAACGGAGCTGGTGGGGATGGTGGCAAGCCTCAAATTGTATCGCTGATTTAATGGACCGCATCCAGAGTCAGTGGAAAGCTGGGGTTAGAGGACGTCTGATAACACAACATAACAAAAATTAATTTTTTTGTAAGTTGTCTGTGTTTTTTCAACTGATTTAAGACACAGCTAGTGTCTGTGGCCAAAGCGGCTTTGGTACGGAGAGCTCTTAGGCCAAAAAGTACTGTTTGTGCTTTCTGCCGTTAACCACAATCACAAAATTTGTTACCGTTAAGGGGGACAAAGCGTTAACGGGTGATTAACGCAATAACGCCAACACCACTAAAATTAATATACTTTTTCTCTTAAGCTTGCATTTTAAATTCTCATAAATTTGCAATTTAGTTCCTATATATTTAAAACTTTTCTGTAAATTACTTTTTTTAAATTTGAATTTTTTTTCTTGTAAATTTTCAAGTTTTGTCATAAATTTGCATTTTTTTTTTGTGAATTAGTGATTTTGTTCCCTTTGTAAATTTTTTCATGTCAGGTCAGGCATTGGTTTGCTTGCTACCGGATAACCATGAAAACCGGTACTACTTGTCTCATGGATCAGGCCGTCGGCAACTCAACTGGCAACCCTGGCCTTCCGAGGACATGGAGGGTGAAACTGGGCATCCTGGCAGAACTAAAAACAATATCTGTCACAGGTCTGTGGTGGACCACTCTCAGTTACACGGGGTGAGACTGGACATCCTGGCAGATAAGCACATCTGTCGCAAGGTCTGTGGTGGACTTTTGCCAGTCGGTGCATCGTGACATGCACTACACAAAGAGCAGAGATAAACAAACCTATCATCTGGTCAGTCACTGCAACAGATACTGGAGTCAGTTTGTCTTGGCCTGTCCTTGCCATTGATAATACCTCTATCTGCCAAGAATGTGCCACTAGTCCAGCAAAAGCTAGCGGTACTCAAATACTTTGCAAGCAGTTCCATGAAATGGTCAATCAGAAAGCAACTCATACCGGCTCAGACGTCGCCCGGGTTAACAAGGTCAGGAGTTCCTGGCAGCGGAGGGTGATGGACAGAGCTGCGTGGAGGAATCTGATCAGACGTAAATGAAACAATCATTGTCGCCCCCGATAGACTGCTATGATGATGATGAAGACAATTTTGAATCGCTGAATCTGAAAATGACATCCGTTTCTCTCGATCAGGTCAGGTTTTTATGCTAAGTTGTAAGCAGTTGTACAGCAGTTGTACTGTAAATTGAATAGTAGACATTGATAAAGGTAAGTACACATAAATTGAATGTTACATCATCGTTGTTCAAAATTCAGAGAATTTCAAGAAATAAAAAAGAATTTTGCATCATATAAAGCGAAAATACCCGTACATGTAAACAAAAACGTAAAAAAAAAAATGTGGCCATAGTTCAAAAGGTTGACCTGATTGCGCAAAACCAATGTGATTTTTGGAATCAGCACATCAAAATTGTCCTAAATCAGCTAAAAAAAACTTAGACAATAAATATGTTGTTGACCAGTGTAATAATCACCTCTGCCAAGGAGGTTATGGGATTGTTTGTAGTTGTCTGTAGTGCAGGATTGTATGTGCAGGACTTGAAAATGGACTGATTTGCCTTAAAATTTTAACAAAGATGAAGATGTCCTCAATTTAGACGTGATTAACTTCTCATAATAATCTGGATCAGGAGTTGTTTTTTTTTTAAATGATTTAAAAAAAAGTCTTTTTTAAATATTAGAAAGAGGAACTTGCACTGCTGTCCTGAAAAGTTTGATGTTCACCAACAGAGGGTGCCTATTTCATGACTTTCTGTTGTACTCATGCACACATCTAGTTGCATGAATGTACTTCACCACAGCCACAAATGCAGTCTTAATGCTGATTTAAGCTGGATTTAAGAGAACATATTTCCATCTTTTTGTCTGCCTGTTTTCCTCCGCAGTTGCTAACAGAAATAACAACAGAAGCCCTTGTTTCTCATGGTCATCCTCGTACTCACGCACTGCTGCCATTTTTTGACATGCTCGTCACCATGCTCTTCTTTGGCTTTTGGCTTCTGGGTCTTCAAATCACTTTGGTGGCTCTTGACTGCCACAACAGTACGGGCATGTGAACTGCAGATTATAATCAATGCACATGCATGAAATGTGGCTGATGAGCGGCAGCTGCAGTGCCTCAAAAACTACTTTGAACTGTGCTGTGTGAGAGAGCATAGTCAACAGACCGCATGCACTTCCCCTTGAGCTACTGTGATCAGGTCCTTATATTTCCACTTTAAAATTATGCCGTTCCTACGTGTTGCTTTGTACCTTACACTATAACCTATCGTACACCTCTCCAGAAATGTAACTACCCCTCATGGCAACGTAGACCGTTGTGATTGGTCTGCCTCATTGAATGTCATCTTCTCTGCTCCTTCGCCGCAGCTTTGTTTCCATAGTGAGTTGGATAAACAATGGATCGAATTGAATAGAAATACTGTAAACTAAGGAAGTTCACAAATATTAACATTTCCATAATTCATCCTCACCCCGTTACAAAGATTGTCAAATGGTAGCATATTTGTGGAAAGAAATTTTCAAGAGTATCGATTTGTATCTTACAGTGCATTAAAAAAATGGAAAAACTTGAGGGACAAGTGCTCAGGAAAAGATTGGCTACACAAAGTGGGGACCCAGTCAGAAAAGACTAACATAACTTTATTTATTTATTACCCATGTTACAATGGTGAGGGGCCCTTTCATATGCACACTGGTAGGCTCTACATCAGGTTAATGCAGAAGTATAATTTGGCCTTACTCAGAAGGAGATTAACAATCAAACAAGTTGGGATGTTTGAACATCAGTGGAAATGAGGATTGCACAGATCTCAGCTTAACATTGGTATCGGCTGATATTCACCTTACTGACTGATATTGGCTATCTGCAAATAAGATATCAGCAGTGATTGATTTTTATCCTGCTGTGTCCCAGTTGTGTGAAGCTGATTTTGCCCTGAAACAGACAACAGAAGACTACAGCTGCAAATTCAGAAAACGTCAGACACTGAACCATTTTATGTGTTTCAGTTCAGTTATTTTTTTTTAAATTCACATTTCTTTGTCTCCCTGGCAGTGAAATGAAAACAAAAGAAATAATCAGTATCAGCCATCGGGCAACTTGTTTTTTGTTTTTTGTTTTTCCAACATCAGTATTGGCCAAAAATTTCACAACTGGTGCAGTGTTTATGTAATAGGACAGATACTCCAGTACATACTGTTTGAAAATGATAAACTATACATTTTTGCAATGGAGTTTGATTCAGTTCCAGATCAGCTTGATGATTCTTGTTAGATATCTGAATCATTCTGTCTGTCTGAGTGGTTTTAGTTATTGTCATCATATAGTCTGGGAAATGGAGAAACTGCTGCAAATAATTTGCCCAGCCTGTGAGACATTTTACATAGTTGTTAATTTCATTAAGTGATTAGTGTACTGTTATTATTTTTATGTATGTACTATTAATATTAATAAACTTATAAGTTCTCTGGTCGATATCTGAAATTCTACCTTGGTAGGTTTCTTGCTTTATCTTGCTAACAGTTAAATACTGTTCCATTCATTTGACATAAAAATTAACAAAATGGTATTATGTACATTAAAAAGTAACTTAAAACAATCTGTTATCATAGTGGTCCCAAATAAAACTGACCATCTGAAATGATGGTTTAACTGTGAATACACCATACGGTCATGTGATGGGCATTTACAAATTTCTGTTGTGCAGACAAAGCTGGAAATGGCTTCCTTCTCATCTCTACCCACTGTGATGCATTCACAAAAAAAAAAAAAAGAAATATTACTTCAGTTTTAAAATACTGACACATAATAGGATAGGTGGGCTTTATCATGTTTAAGTCTAGCTTTAATCAGTTTCAAAATCTGCAGTACTAAGCCGTACTCCAACATCTCTTTCTGTTCTTGAAGTTGTAACCCTGTTGTATTTCAAAGAAAAAAGTCTGCAATTTAATTCCCACAGAAAAGTTATGGTAATGGTAGAAATAATGGTAGAAATAATTTACTGTTACTCCTAAATAGTTAACACCTATAATGATATTGAGAAAACGTTCTGAATGATGTCCCAAGTGCACTGTAAATGGTTTAAATCAAACTCAAACCATACTTTAATAAACAACATTAAAGAGGAATAGGTGTTATTGAGCAAGAATATTATTATGAAATAAATGCATGTAATAAATACTTTAAATTGTTTTTTTTCTGCTCAAGTGGTCAAGGAAAAAACCAAAAATTCCTCTTGAATGTGTTTTGATACTTCTGAAAGTGTAACTCATGGCAATAGACTAATTATTATAGAAAAGGTGCTTCCATTGGTTGCTATGGCTACAGCCAGTAACTGCTACATTCTGAGTTGGTTATTACTCACTTACACAAGTAAGCTGCTGAAGATTCAAAGATTCACAATTCAAAGATTTTATTTATCAATACTACTATACGTACAGGACATACAGGAGAATTGAAACGGTGTTTCTCTCTTCAGTGATGTGCCCAATTTAAAAAAAGAAAAAGGAATAAGGCAACAATACTGCACTACGGGTAGCATTTGCACTATGCTACCCGTAGTGCAAATGGCGACAAAAGATAGACCCAGACATCCTATAGTGCAAATAAAGATAAACGATGAGATCCAGCAATCTTATATACAGAAAAGTAGAGCAGTAATACTCATAGTACCAAGTTCAGTGCGGTAGTGTAGGCGCAGACAGTGACAGATAGGACTGCACATGATCAATAATGCAGTGACAGACAGCAGCAGATATGGCATTTGTGCAAATGGTTGCAGTAATGTGCAGAGGCATACAGCAACAAATGTGTTACTGTTGGTGTGCCACTCTTTCTGTGCCAATAGCTGAGGTAGTTATTGTGCGGGTGAGTGCATTATGGTCCCGGGGGCAAGGGGGAGGGGGGTGGACAGAGTTCAGGGTCCTGATGGCCTGATGAACAAAGCTGTTTAGCAGTCTTGTGGAGTGGGCCTGGAGGCTCCGGTACCTTTTCTTTGAGGGCAGGGGGCTGAAGAGGGAGTGTGAGGGGTGGGAGGTGTCGCCTGCAATGTTGATGGTGAGGTGGGTGAGGTAGATGTCCGAGAGAGGGGGTAGAGGGGCACCGATGATCTTGCAGGCTGCTTTCACTGTACGTTGTAGCGTCTTCTGGCAGGAGGTGGTGCAGCTTCCATACCACACTGTGATGCAGCTGGTGAGGATGCTCTCAACGGTGCCCTGGTAGAATGAGCACATGATGGGGGGTGGGAATTGTACTCTCCTCAGTTTGCGGAGGAAGGTGCTTGGACTTTTATAGATAGTTTTGTCACAGTGCACCTGCTAACTATGTGAAAAGTCAAGGTCATTCTTGTCTGGTGGTAGGAGCTTAGGACAATGAGCATAAAGGTGCAGGATGGAGGCTTATCGAGTCTTTTTTAGGGCTGAGAATTATTTAAAATTTTTTAACCATCCATCCATTTTTTTTACGCTTTTCTGGAGGTCTGGGTCGCGGAGGCAGCAGCTGAAGCAGAGAAGCCCAGACTTCCCTCTCCCCGACCACCTGCCCCAGCTCTTCAGATTTCTACAATTGCACATTTCCTATAATTAATTGTGATTAATTACTAAAATTACAGCGTAGAGACAATGAAAAAGAAGGACTTTTAAACAACTTTTAATTACATTTAAAAATATATAAACTACCGTTCAAAAGTTTGGGGTCACTTAGAAATTTCCTTATTTTTGAAAGAAAAGCACTTTTTTTCAATGAAGATAACTTTAAACTAATCAGAAATACACTCTATACTTTGCTAATGTGGTAAATGACTATTCTAGCTGCAAATGTCTGGTTTTTGGTGCAATATCTACATAGGTGTATAGAGGCCCATTTCCAGCAACTATCACTCCAGTGTTCTAATGGTACAATGTGTTTGCTCATTGCATCAGAAGGCTAATGGATGATTAGAAAACCCTTGTGCAATCATGTTAGGTCTGCAATGCTGTAATTGCTGCAAATGGAGGATTCTTTGACAAAAGCAAAGTTTGAAGGAAAAAATTATTATTTCAAATACAAATCATTATTTCTAACCTTGTCAATGTCTTGACTATATTTTCTATTCATTTTACAACTCATGGTGGTAAATAAGTGTGACTTTTCATGGAAAACACAAAATAATTGTCTGGGTGACCCCAAACTTTTGAACGGTAGTGTATACACCTGTGACCCTTGTATTCAAAAAATACAGCTAGAGAAACATAAAACACTTAATAATCATCAAAAAATTGTGATAGCAATTTATAATATTCTTTTTCTGTTCATTATAAAGAGGCAGTCAGTTTCTCAGTAAAACTACCATACCTAATGTTGTCACATTTCCTCTTTTATTATGAAACAGTCAAAGAGGAAGTCAGTGCTTCTACTTAAGGTAAATTCCCTAATTATCTCAACCCTTAAAAGTACAAAAAGATTGAGCAATTCTTAATTGATTTCCTGAGCCCCCAAACGTCACTTTATACTGGAGTGTTTGTTTTTCTGGGAGCACTGTGATGTATACTCTCCCTCTTTTTGTACTTTTGACTGAGCAGCCCCAATGAATAACACTATGTCAGGTGTGTGTGTGTGTGTGCTTCAAGAGAGAACATTCCTCCGCCACCAGGCTTGAGTGTGGCACACCGCTCGGTCTGACAGAATGTACCATCAAAATTTGAATCTACTAAACTTTTTTGGCAACTACAGCAGAAATGGCAAACCGGACGTCAACATTCTAATCAAACTGAGCTCTCAACAGTCTGAAAAATATCAATATCCATATATTTAGATACAGTAAGTATATGAAAGAGAAAAAGCCATAACTTTCACTTTTGTTAAATTAAATACTGGCAAAATCACATCTTTGTATCATTAAGCATTTGTGTACCTAGAGTTACCATAGTAATAGTTCTCTCCTACTTTTTCATTTGGTCGTTTGACACAGAAATTCTTTTACCATCTGTAATAGAGTTGTTTTTTTTTTACCATTAAGTCGGGTGTTAATTAGGTGTGATACTTTGTCACTGAGAACCTGTCATTCAGAATGAAATGTTGATTTAACTGTAACCGTGTGATCGCTCATGTTCTCCTCTCTTGTGTCTCCTCAGATGAGGCACGGTCCAAAAAGTGCGGCATCCTCGTCCACTGTCTGGCCGGGATCAGCCGCTCGGTCACCGTCACCGTGGCCTACCTGATGCAGAAGCTCAACCTTTCGCTCAACGACGCCTACGACTTTGTCAAGCGGAAAAAGTCAAACATTTCCCCCAACTTCAACTTCATGGGGCAGCTCCTGGACTTTGAGCGGACGCTGGGCCTTAACAGCCCCTGCGACAACCACTCGACCTCGCCAACGCATGACCAGCTCTTCTTCACCACGCCGACCAATCACAACGTGTTTCAGCTGGACACGCTGGAGTCCACATGAAAATCAGACTTGAGGCCACTGTCCCCATTTTAAAGAGGGAGGGAGGAGTCCAGGTGGCGTTGTTACCATGGTAACAAGAGGTTGCAGTTGCAGAGGAGCAGCCAATTTAAATGAATGTTTCAGCCTCCTGAGGCTCATTGTCTGCGAGCCTGGCCACGGAGCAGTGTTGGAGAGACTGGAGGAGTCACAGATGCCACGGTTAAAGGGATGGGGAGATTTTTGTTTGTTTATATTTTCAACCCAGAGAGGGGGGAAACTGTGTTTAATTTTTGCCATTGACGCAGCAGGACAGACAGCTTCATACAAAGATAGCAACACGTAAAATCTACAGCACTCGATTTATGAGATGGCAGCGTCCGCGCCGTCTTTCTGTCACGGCTCACCAGCTGAGCTGACTGGTGCCAAGTGGAGAATCTGGGATTTACCCGTAGGAAATCTCGCTCTACTGAATGTAGAGTTTTTAAAACCAAGGAATTGACGTGCACACGCATACACACGTAAACAAAGTATGTATGTTAACATACATGGCAGAAAATGTATGAGCAGTCCTTAAGAAATTCACTATGTCTATATGCATTTTTGTATATTTTTATGTATATTTACGCACAGATACCTTATATAAATATATACACATAGAAATCTTATCTTTGTCCAAAAACATAGTAATCCAATAATGGCTTGAGAGATTGTAAAACTAAAGGGGATGGGTGTTCAGATAGTTTCCTTCTTCTTTTAAGTTTTCTCCTTTTTAGGTCTGCAATGACCTAATGCAGTTTGCACAGTGGTGTAGCCATTGACTTGTTGGCACTCGGCGTGGGTGCTGGAAGCAGTCACATAAAGAGACATTCAGAAGAGTGGAGTGGAGGCCAGTCCCAGGCTGCGACGAGTCCTGACAGCTGCACAGCGCCTGGGGAGGGAGCAAGAACTGGGCCCTAAGCACAGATTCAGGGTTAAGTTTGGGTTAAGAGGGGTCTGGAATTATTTGGTTTCCGACCAGGTTATGTAGGGGTGAAAACGCCTGTTTTAAGGTACCATTTCCAGTTCTTCCTTCCTTTCCAGTTCATCTCCTCTGGTCTGACAGCAGCTCCAGAATCAGATGCTCTTTTGCCCTTAACCATTGGCTCACTGTTGCTTTTGACAAAATGCTAAACAAAATGCACAAATGTATCAGAAAAAAAGTTGCCAATTTTGCATGATAAAGACTGCAAACCTTTAAGTGAAAAAAGTCTTGAGTTTAACAGAAGAGCTGCTAATTTGAGAGAAAAAGTTTATAAGTTTACAAGAAATAAATGACCAAATTTATAAGAGAAAAGTAGCAGGGAAGGGGCCGGTTCACCAAGCACAGTGCACGCCGCATCCTATTGCTCACCAGCTGAGGCAACAGGGGTGCAGACTGCTCACACCTGTTGTACTTGGTGGGTGTGTTTTTGCCGTCATAATATTTGTGCTTTGTGAATTGGATGCTGAGACGGAGCCGATAGCGGTTGTAAAGGGTGCACAATATTTGGCGCTAAAAGTGGCCACAGCTCAATCTTGATGAATTAGGTCTTTTGTGTCTAAACTGTGCATCCACCATACTAACAGTACATACTGTAGGGGTGGGTAAAAAAAATCGATACAGTGCGATACTTTGTGGCAGCAATTTGTATCAATTCAGAGACACCAGTATTGTGGTACTTTATCAAAAATTATGAATAAATATTGCAAATATAAACTTAACCTGTTTAGATACCAGACTAATAAACACCAATTGACTTTTCAGTCCACTAGGTAGTGCTAATTGCTCACTGTCTGCTTAGGTCAGCACAGCAAAGGCGGACTAATGAGATATATCCGGGGTCAAACAAGGCAGAGACTGGGATGGGAGATCACGACGTACGTATAATAACACAATACCCAGCGCATTGCAAGATCATAATATCGCATCGCAGCCCAAGTATTGTGATATCCCATCGTGTGGCCTCAGGTGATTCCCACCATTAACATACTGTGTTCCTGACCACTTTCAAGGTGCACTTCAAAGATGGCAAGAAGACGGGCAGTATTACCGTTTCTCAGCAACTTTGTGGGCAGCTTATTTTGGGCAAAGAGTAGCTCAGCCTTCACATACAGTATATTACTCAGCTCTCAGACTTGCACTGCCTGGGAGGAGAGACTGATTAGTTTAGTGGCCATTTAAAAGCTAGTATTTGCCATAAAGTATTTTAGACCGCCACATGGTCTCTGTTTTGGGATTCCAGTATTGTGGACTGGGACTGGCCTTTGATTCAGACTGTACTTTCATATTTCAATGGTTTTATGTCCCTTAAATCCATTAGAGCAGGGGTGTCCACTCATGTGCCACAGAGGTCCAACAACCTGCAGGTTTTCCTTCCAACCTGTGACTAAAGCAGGTGTTTTCACCTATGGAAAAGACTGGCTGGAAAGGAAACATATGGGGTCTCGGCCCTGCACGGCACAGGATTGGACACCCCTGCATTAGAGGACAGCAAAATGGAAGGCCTTTTTTAAAGAAAAAAGAGGGTAGCACCCAATTTATCTAAGGCCCCCTTTATACAGCACGGAGATCATTGAGAGATTGGGCCAATGTTTAATCTTTGAGATCGTTTGGGAGATCCTTGCGTGTTTTGGACTGAGTCGGAACTTTAACGACTGTGGAGATCACTGAAGATCATTGATGGATCAAAAATTGGTCAGATCTCTCAACAATGTCTCAGTGATCTCCACCCCTGTGTAAAGGAGCTATAAGAAGCTTTGCCTGGGAGGATTCACCCTTAAGCCTTTGGTATATCATATATGGAAGATATATTAAAAACAAATGATTATCCTAGATAGAGCAGATATTAAACAGATCTATATAATTTTGTATACCTGAGCATGCTGTGGTGCTGTATGCTCTCTAACAGTAGACATAACCACAGGGTTGGACATTGCTTTAAGAGGTGGGAACAAAATAATGAGGACTGTTTTTTTAACTGCTGTTCCTGCTGAACATGGCGGGGCACAGCATGTAGTCAGAGTGTTTTCTGAGACACGGTCCACATCTATAGAACTGAAACTTAAGACTGAATATGGTTTGAAAATCTGGAACAACCCTAACTGCACTTTGGGTAAGTTTGGTACACTGGGCCTAATGACAGATTTTTATTTTTTGTAAATGTTTGTGGAAGATGGAAAACATCACAATAAACTCATGCAAATTAGCAGCAGCATTGTAGCTACTGTACATATAAATATACTGCTAGATTTCACTTTAAAGAACACAATCCTAAACAGTTAAAGGTGAAGTGAAAGGACAGTTGGGAGGAAAAGTTTGGATGCAGCTCCAGGTGTAATGGGGGATATTTTTAGTTTTACTGTACTCAGCGTAAAGACTGATGCAGCTGTTCTGAAGCATGGAGGCCATGATGTCCATTACAGCAAATATAATTTTATACTTTTTACTCAGTGTTGGGGAGCATCTGTTATATCCAACTTCATAAAGTATTATGGATATGGCAAAAATTGATAAATTAACTGCAGAGATTGAACAAATCCAAACGTATGGCAAAATGCATTACCGTATAATTCAAGATGTCATGACTCAGCTACTGAAAAAAATCCACAAACCTTTTTTCCTTGCAGTTTGATGTACTTTAATGATTTTATTTCTACTTTTGCAAATCAAACAGACCCTCCACCTTAAAAACAATGCTACTCTGCCCAGATAAACAACATGGCATTTTTTAGCTGTAGTTCTGTAGAAAAATGTAATTAATCCACAAACTTTTGACAGATATTTTGGTATCCCGTTTTGGTTTTTTTATGTAATCACCATCCATCTTCTACCACCTTTCCGGGAGTCCGGGTCAGTGAAGTATACGAGATTCAGATGCTGCGGATCCGCATTTTCGTAACTGATTCAATACAGTATGTTGACCCATACATACTAGTATATTCGAACAAATCATTTGGGAATGTTGTATCACTACTGACCAGATGTCCAGACCAAATCAGCTGGCTCCTTTTGCTGTGGAGGAGTTCTGGCTGTACTCTGAGCCTCTCCCGGATAACTGAGCTCCTCACCCTAACTCTAAGGGTGAGTCCAGCCACTCGATAAAGAAAGCTCATTTCAGCCGCTTGTATCCATGATCTCATTCTTTTGGTCATTACCCAGAGTTCATGGTCATTATATTCTAGAGAAAGGCAGATAGCTGATGGCACCAAACACAACAGAAATTTTAATGATTAAATAGAATTCTAGATGAGGGAAAAATGTCACTTTAAATTGGGCTTAAATTACCCTTTAAAACCAACCGAAACTATAATAAGAAATTGGTTTCTACATATTATTCATTTCTTTTTTTCATGAGACCCAGTGTTCCAGCTAGAGAACTTTTTTTTTCTTTTTTAAATTACAAACCAGAGATGTGGACCGTGGTCTAAGCAGAAACAAAGACGTGGTTTTCTGAGGGCACTGCAATGGAAGAGAAATCGTTTTATCTGGCCTTATATAATCTTTTTAACTTGTTTCTAATGCTGACTGTTCAATTCTCTTTGTATCTCACTTTAGAAAACCAGTGTGTTTGGGGAAAAAAGTTTGTTATCTGTTATTTGAATAAGAACATGGTAATAATAGACGGCAAGCTATCTTTTTACCATAACGGGTCACACGAGGTCGTCTTTGTTACTCTGCAATATATCAAACCACCTTTTTTGCAGTATTTTGTAGATCCAAGACCACAAAGTTTTAAAATTGTTCTTCTTTTTGTACTATATTTCTTCTATATAAATATACAAGATCCAGCTCGATTTTAGCTCATGGACTGAAGTAACATTTCACCTGGGGTGTCCAAACAGACGTGGCCTGTATATCAGCACCAACCTGAAACACATACAGATATACACACAAACACACACAGTACTTCACACAGCCAGAGTTGTGGTTCAGCATGCCAGTTAGGTTTCACAATAAGTCGGTTTGAAGAATTACAAGGTATTTTTCCACCTTGTTTTGATATAATGTGCTCTATGCTATTCCTGTGGCCTTTCAATATGAGTATACTGCACATGACAGTATATGTTATGAATTTATATGCAAAATTTCCTCTTCTATTAGAGCATCAGAGTTGAAAATGGTAACCAAGCTTGAATGGACTTTGTCTTAAGTCCTTTCCCACTAATATGACAAAACCCAGAAGACTGGATTAGTCACACCCTAGGATTGAAATATATTTCAGTACAGAGCTTTTTTATGATCATAAAAAGGAATAAGATCAATTTCAAGCTGCTTTCTTGTGTTTTTGTGTCTTTGTAACAATTAAGGAGAAATCAAGTCTTTTTCTCTGTTTGTAAATTTACCAGACCACGGGAACGGATGTTTCTGTGTCGATAAACTTGTAGCTACACCTTGGTGAGGTTGGAAGATGTGAATGAGTGGAGTGGAGGGGCCAGGAGAGAGGAGGCGGTGTGAAATACATGGTGAAAGAAAAAAAAGTGAATGATTTTAAAATGTTACCTCAGTGAGGAATTTTTCAGGGAATTTTTTGACAATGCATCTTGCATCGTGTTACAGCTTCAAAGTCATGTTGAATAGCTGTTTTGTAATGTGCTGTAAACATTTTTTTAAAGATGCAATCTGTCTGTGTATGAAAACAAGGGGCATGCTAACTCGGGCAGTTTCACCTTTGTCTACTGAAGGAAATACGGTTGACCCTATGTATTGTACAGTATATGAAATCAACATGAGACATGTTTATACTGCAAAATAAATATTGAGATATTTTTTTCTTTAACCTGCTTCTTGTTTCTTTTTGACCACATAAACCAGAGGATTTTTTTTTTCTCAGAAGCCATTACATAACGGCGCTCTATTCTCTTGTGCTTGTGTAAATATCCTAATCAAGCAATATTACACAAGAGGGAGTACAGTATTGATTAATATATCACTGCGGTAATTCATCGAAGGCCTGATGTGAAGCAGAGAACCTATGACGACCTTGAGTGTAATATTGCTTTCATACAACCATTCCACAACCACAGTCTATTTAATAACATCAATACAAGACAAAATATTATGATTTTTCTTTGTTTAAACAGTTATTTTGATCTGCCAAGAAAAACAGTCCCTTATAAATGTACCCAGTTAAGTGTTGCTAAGCACCTCAATGAGAATAATATAGAAAGAATAGGCCTATTGTCACTTCACACAGATAACTAAATTAAATATTGTCCATTATACAACAGTTAGTTCTAGCCGAGCAGTCTGATGAGACAATAGGAATTCTAGGAGTTCATTCCCTGATAATTGCACTTGGATGTTTCACCAAATATTTATCACTCCGCTTCAGCTGTCTTTTAATAATCTTCATAGTTAATATCAATAGCTTCTTATATTTGAGAACTGTAATACTGTGTTGGATACCTTAATTTCCACAGTGAAGTGTTGAAGTGAAGTGTTAAAAAGAGAGTCCTAAAAAGTAGACCGCCGTGACCCGGAAGTCCCGCCCTTGTAAAAAACTGGCCATAGATAGTTCAAGTCCATTTACAACAAAATAGACAAGCTAGGGTTGGGTCAAGCCCTACTCCTAAAGAAAAGACTGACCAAAAAAGAGCTTATTACAAGTTGTGGGTTAACATTTTAAAGCCCTTTAATAATTTAAATCTTACAAATGCATGACAAATTCAGTGCATAACAGGATAACTAGTTTTCTTGTGAAGAAACATCTCAGTATTTCCTTTAAAAATAGCTCAGGTCCTCCAGCTAATATGTAAAAATAGGCCGAGTGCTTACCGCATAATTTGACCATATTGTCTCGAAGACAGCAATGTACTAAAGCCCCTTTTCCGCTAGCACCTACTCAGCCCTACTCGCCTTGACACGGTGAGGTTGGTTTTCCAGTGCAACTGAGTATCACCTCAAGTGGGTTGGGTTCATTACAGGAAGGTGGCCCGTTATCCCGTTATGTTGTTGACATGCTGATGTTTTTCCACTGATAAATAATGTAAAAGATGCTTAAAATCACAAAACACTCACCATCTTCCCTGTGAGCAGCTATCAGCTCAGAGACCTGGTATACTTTTTCATTTTGGGTCACTCCGCTGCAGCAGGGCCAACGGGGCTGAAAAGTTCATAGTTGTCAAATTTGACCAAATGTAGTTTACTTTTCAAGCACAGGGATCCAAGCGCTGCAACACCGATGGGGAGACTGTTGAAAAATAACCACATTTGGTCAAATTTGACCACTTTATGAACTTTTCAGCCTATGAAATCATATAGTGTGGAGTGTGTCAATAACGAGGCGGATTTGAAGCAGACAGTTTATTACACATCTCACACATAAGCATAGTCAGAAAGAGGGCATCTCAGACAAGACTCTTCTCTTAACCACTTGCGCTCCGTTGTTCCGCGGGCAGGCAAGTCTCTGTGTCCTAGGGCGCACGAGGGCGCACGAGAGGGCGCTCGGACGCATGACGCATGATATACTGATGATGGTGCATATGGAAATGGTGCTGGCCTCCAAGCGCCACTGAAGAAAAAGCTGCAGACAGCCGCGAACAGATTAGTTCATCTGATTGACCTCTCATTCGACTAATAAGAGCCTTGAATTGGGTTTCTGAAACCATGAAGAGCCAATGAATGAAAACCAAGGAAGGAGGACCCGCCTACTGTGAATGCAGGAGCCAATTGAAGCACAGAAATTCGAGCTGGGTGAAGAGATATTTACTGTTGCAGCAGATGAAAACAAAGGACGCTGGACGAAACTGCTACAGACCCAGGCTCACCCAGCAGCATGGAGAACACCCACAAGTGGGACCTGCACTCATTCCAGCAGAATAGGATTAAGATTCTCTTCCGTCATCATAGACCGACGGAGGCCGACGACAAAGGTCGTAAATCATTCACCAAAACCGCAATATTGGAATTATGTTTTGATCGGGATCCACGAGCGGACCAGCGTCGCGTTCGTCTGACAATGGGGAAGAGAAGTTCGCCAGGACTCTGCTGCTGTGAAGAGGTAAGGTGTTATAAGCTAAATTATTATTTCTCCCTGAAAACTGTAATCCAAAAATGACTTTTGACCGATCGGTAAATTACAACTGTACTGCGCACGAAGTACGAAGTGCGTGCGCCGCGATAAACGGTTCATTTGCCGTGTTCGGACCGTGAACGCCCCCCCCCCCCACCCCCCGCTGCAGAAGAGGAGGGGGGGGGGCGTCCACGGTCCGAACGCCCCCGGTCCGCGGGGGGAAGCATATGAGTCTATTCCATCATGTAGCGATGGCCGTCTTCTGTAGCGAGGGGGGGGACAACCCCCCCCCCCACACACACACACACACAGTAGCGAGGGGGGGGGAGTCGCTGTGACAGCGTTGCTGTGGAAACATGCAAGGAGTGTAATCCGTCATGTAGCGAGGGCCGAACTCCGTCCTTTGTTGCGGGGGGGGGGACAACCCCCCCTACACACACACACACACAGACACAGCCCTGAATGTGACCTTTCATTAGAGCCCCAAATGAAGATTCTACATTGAATTATTCAAAAGTTACAGACACCGTGTCCAAATTTATTTTCTTCAAGTTCAGTATGTTTAGATGACTGTAACTCAGTGGCCGGAGCACGTAGAGAGATCATGTTTTTTTTGCCATTTTTAAATGAGACCAACCCCATGAAGATGCTGCAAAGGGTTGAATAACAGCTTTCGATTTACTTTGGGCACGTTTTTTTTTTTTGGCATTTTTAGGAAAATTGCCCGGAGTGCAAGGGGTTAAATACTCAGGCCTTCCTTCAGCCGCTTCTACACATCAAAGGTCACATTGCATTCACTTCCTTAATCCTTTAACATCCTCCTAGCAGTCTCTGATACACAAAAGATCACTCTGCATTCGTCTGATACACAAAAGATCATACTGCATTCGTCCTTCACACCTCCCTGTTATCTCCAAGGGAAACTCTGGGAAACTCTGCTCTTTGTTCTAGTCTAAGATGCTACACCATTATGCACTCTCAGTGTGGAGGATAAAATAAGTGCAGGCGGACACGGCGAACTGAAGTTTAAAAGGGTGTTTTCTTCATCCTCCATCACGAGGGTTCACCCCAGCGTTGTGGGAGCGCACTGGAGCGAGCCCTGTGTCTCTAGTCAGTAAACAGGCAATGCGTGTGATCAAAAAGAGAGTAAGAGAGCAAGCGATATGCAGTTGACTTATATACCCAGCTACAGACAATACATGCACAGCAGTAAAGCATGGACATTTGCATTAGAGTCACACATATCAATAGCAGGATTACTGGCGCCGGGATTAGACAAAGAGAGGTTGCCTACTGATATCAGTCCATACATCTCACTGTTCTGCTAATTGCTCCAGCTGAGCTCTCTGCTTGTCCCGTAGGCTGTGGGGGTCACCCACACTGATGCTGGGGGGTTGATGAATGCTGGGGGGTTGATGATTGAGGGGTAAAAGTCTGTGCCTGTGGGTGCTCTGGGGAATCTTTTCTCTGGGAAGCTCCCTGCGGGGGTCTTCCACTCCGAGGGGCCCTCGCCAACAGCACTTGCTCGTCCGCCACAACGAAAGCGGGTTTGAGTCTGTCTATGCCAATTCTTTCCCTCCTACCCCCCAAATCTAGCAAAAAATGCTTGTCCCCTGTTTCCAGCACTCTGAACGGTCCATCATAAGGTGGGCGCAGTGGGGGGTGATGTGCATCGTGTCTGACAAAAACGAACTCCGCGTTTTTCAAAGTTTTAGGCACAAAAACGCGCGGAAAACTGTGGTGAACAGGGCCCGGCAGCGTGCTTGTGTCTATGCTATGCTGCAACAGCTGAGACAGGGAGCTGCCCGGCGCGGGATTATCTGAGAGAAATTCCCCGGGCAGCCGAAGTGGCTGCGCAAAAACGAGTTCAGCCAGGGAAGCTTCCAAATCCTCTTTAGGCGCAGAACGTAACCCCAATAAAACCCACGGTAGCTTGTCTACCCAATTTGCATCCGTCAGTGACGCCCTGAGAGCCGCTTTCAATAACCTATGAAAACGTTCGCATAACCCATTAGCCTGTGGATTGTACGCGGCAGTGCGGTGAATTGTGACACCCAGGCTGCGGGCCATTGTTGACCAAAGTTTGGAAACAAATTGAGGGCCTCTGTCGGACGCAATGTCCGACAGGACTCCAAAACGCGCCACCCATGCTGTTAAGAACGCGCGCGCCACCTCCTCTGCCGTGGTTGCCGCCAGTGGAACCACTTCCGGCCAGCATGTGGTGCGGTCCACCATTGTCAGAAGGTGCGTGCACCCCTGTGATGGCGGGAGGGGGCCCACGAGGTCCACGTGAACATGGTCGAACCTCTTAGCCGGGATGTGAAACGGCTCCAAGGGAGCTTTCTTGTGTCTGTGTACTTTGGCTCGTTGGCACGCCATGCAGGCTGCTGCCCACTCTTTCACTTGTTTGCGAAGGCTCGGCCACACAAATTTCTTTCCTACCATTTTGACCGACGCGCGCACTCCAGGGTGCACCAAAGAATGAATCGAGTCAAAAACGCGGCGGCGCCACGCGGCCGGTACCACGGGACGCGGTCGCCCCATGGAGAAATCACAGATTAGGGGGGGCATGCCGTATTGCAGCACCCTGCTCTCCAGCCTTAACCCTGTTGGTCCAGACTGGAACGCGCACACAACCGCGTCACTAACCTGCTCCGCGGCCATGGCTGTGTAATCTATCCCCACGTGGACCGGGGCAGCCACGGCGCGCGAGAGGCAGTCTGCCACTACATTCAGTTTACCCGACACATGCTGAATATCGGTAGTAAACTCTGAGATTGCGGCCAGCTGTCTCTGCTGCCGGCCCGACCACGGTTCTGAAACCTTGACCATCGCGAATGTTAGCGGCTTGTGGTCAACGAACGTGGTGAAATGGCGCCCTTCCAGCCAGAACTGGAAGTGGCGAATGGCCAAGTGGAGAGCCAGCAACTCCCTGTCGAACGCGCTGTATTTACGTTCACTACCGTGCAAAGTCCTGCTGAAAAAGGCGAGCAGCTGCCAAGCCCCGGCTACACGCTGCTCCACGACCGCCCCTATGGCCACATCTGACGCATCAGTAGTGAGCGCTATGCGGACCGTTGGGTCTGGATGTGCCAACAACGCAGCATTTGCCAGGGCTGCTTTGACTTCCGAGAACGCTTGCTCCGGGGACCATTCGATCTTATTCGTGGGTTTCTGTTTTTTGAGCGCGGCGTACAGTGGTTGCATGAGCTGCGCTGTGCGGGGAAGGAAACGGTTATAAAAATCCACCATTCCCAAAAACTCCTGTAAAGCCCTGACCATTTGCGGCCGGGGAAAATCTGCTACCGCGCGCACTTTGTCAGGCAGCGGAACCACTCCTTCGGGAGAGACGCGGTGCCCCAAAAAATCAATCTGCGTCATCCCGAACTGACACTTCGCTGGGTTGATTATTAAACCGTGCTCTCCCAACCTCCGGAAAACCGCCGTTAGGCGGGTTTTGTGTTCGTCTTCGGACGCGCTGGCTACCAAGATATCGTCCAAGTAGACGAATACGAAAGGGAGATCACGCAGCACTGCATCCATCATGCGTTGGAGCGTCTGTGCAGCCCCTTTAAGCCCGAATGGCATGCGCAAAAACTCGAATAAACCAAACGGCGTTATCACCGCTGTTTTGGGTATGTCCTCAGCGCGCACTGGGACTTGGTGGTAACCGCGGACCAAGTCTATTTTAGAAAAAACGCGCACTCCTACCAAGTGAACGGAAAAATCCTGGATGTGAGGAATTGGGTAGCAGTCGTGCACTGTGGCTTTGTTCAACCTGCGGAAATCCCCGCAAGGTCGCCACGAACCGTCAGCTTTAGGGACCATGTGTAGCGGGGAAGCCCATGGGCTGTTTGAACGCCTGATGATGCCCAGCCTCTCCAGGTTGGCGAACTCCTCGCGCGCTATGGCCAGTTTAGCTGCGTCCAAGCGCCGAGGTTTTGCAAAAACGGGCGGCCCGGTGGTGGTGATAAAATGCTCCACCCCGTGTTTAGCGACGGCTGCAGAAAATGTGGGGACCGTGAGTGCTGGAAACTGAGTGGGCAGTGTGTGGAACTTACCGCATGCAGCTGTGACGTTGGCTTGTGCTGTTGGCCGGGACGCTCGAGCTGTACAGGGGATAGAATCAAAAGACATTAACCAGGCACCTGTTAGCAACATCAACCATCAAACCATGTGAGCACAAAAAATCAGCCCCCAATATATTGAAATTCAATGCTGCTATGACAAAAGTCCACTCAAATGCACGGCCGTGTAGAGACAGAAGTAGAGTCCTCTCACCAAAGGTCTTAATCTCCGAGCCATTTGCTGCTGCCATCTCGGGGCCGCTAGATTCTGCCAGCCGGTTGGCGTAGGACAGCATGATGAAACTCAACTGGGCGCCGGTGTCCACGAGGAAATGCCTCCCCGAGCGTGCGTCTGTCAAGTAGAGCAGCTTGTTCTCCTCCCCGAGGGCCGCAGCTGCTACCGACCCCCGGTCTTGGCTTTTCCCGAGGGCTTGAACTGGCACGGTGGTATACATTTGCGTGCCTTCTCTGCAAAGCGGCGGTGGTAGAAACAAAGGATGTCTCCTCCGTGTTCTTTGGCCCCCACCGCTGCTGTCGTCGGTGGTTCTGCTACTGCCGTCAATGGCTTCTCGCCTCCTCCGGCCATCGCGCCGAGCTCCGTCGCTGCCACCGTGGTCGTGAGCTCTCTGCTGGCCATGATGATCTCGGTGTGCTTCTCGGGTCAGCGCACGATAGTCCCGCTCGGCCAGCAATGGCGAATTGGCCAAGGTCACTCTCGTCTCTGACGGAAGGTTCTGGAGGAAGAGGTGGGTAAAAATGAAGTGGTCGTCGTCCGAGCCCTTCAACCTCAGCATCTTCTCCATCAGGTCAATAGTCGACCCATCTCCTAACCCGGTCCGCGTCAGGAGTCTCTCTGCTCTCTCCTCAACCGAGAGTGTGTAGTGCTGGATGAGTGTAGCCTTCAACGCGCCGTACTTGTCGCTGGTTGGTGGCTGATCCAGCAGGCTCTCTATATGCTGAGCCGTGTGGGTGTCGAGCTTTGCGACCACATGGTAGAATTTCGTGTCATCCGCCGATATCCCCCAGAGGACGAATTGCGCCTCAACTAGGTGGAACCAGGAGCGCGGATTGTGCTGCCAAAAATCCGGTAGCTGGATTGTAACAGCGTATGCTTGGCTGGGGGCTCCCAACGAGGCTGGCTCCGGGGATCTTTCGTCGTGTTGCATGATTCGTCTTGGGTCACCAGTGTGGAGTGTGTCAATAACGAGGCGGATTTGAAGCAGACAGTTTATTACACATCTCACACATAAGCATAGTCAGAAAGAGGGCATCTCAGACAAGACTCTTCTCTTAAATACTCAGGCCTTCCTTCAGCCGCTTCTACACATCAAAGGTCACATTGCATTCACTTCCTTAATCCTTTAACATCCTCCTAGCAGTCTCTGATACACAAAAGATCACTCTGCATTCGTCTGATACACAAAAGATCATACTGCATTCGTCTTTCACACCTCCCTGTTATCTCCAAGGGAAACTCTGGGAAACTCTGCTCTTTGTTCTAGTCTAAGATGCTACACCATTATGCACTCTCTAAAATACTATGAAATACCAGGGGGTCTCCGAGCTGATGGCTGTTCACGGGGAAAATGGTGAGTGTTTTGTGACGGTGTTGATTTGTGCATAGCCATTTATTTCATTGATTATCACAGATATGAAAACTCATGGCTGAACTTACAAATGGCGGGTTTGACTCTTGTGAAGATGTTGCTCTCATCCACTGACGTTACACCCTGGCCAATCAGTGGCCTGCAATCTGTTGACCTCACATTTTCAGCTCGACTCAGCACAGTTGGAACCTCACTGAAGTAGGTCCCAAAAAAAGTATGGAAAACCCTACAAACTGAGTAGAGTCGAGGCGAGTAGGGCTGAGTAGGTACTGTATTAGTGGAAAAGGGCCTTAAGTTTCCCCATGGCATTTCCCCCTTTGATTAGCACTTAAATCTGCTTAATAAGGTAGACTGGTGATGGAGGACAGAACTTACAGTAAACATAGTACTTCTCCTAGAAGCATGAATCTGCATCCCCACCCTCCCAGCACAAATTTGTTGAAAAATAATTGAAAACACAGCTTTGCCAGCCATCTAAAATATGTTTGGATTTGGTTGAAAAGTGAAAGATGAAAAGCTGCCTTTTTCAAGTTGTTGGGAAAAAAACACACCATCATATATGTAGCCACCCGAAACCAGCTTTTGTTACATCAGTATCATTCGCTGATCTTCTCAACCTTTTTGGGTTGCGGAAGCTGGTGCCTGCTCCAGCATCTTTAGGCAAAAGGTAGAGTACATCCTAGATGGACCACCAGTCCATCACAGCACCTGGCATTCCCAAGTAGTCTCCCATCCAAGTACTAACCAAGCCAGATCTTGCTTAGGAGCCAAGCTCCGAAAAAAAAACAAAAAAACAAAAAAACACAATTATCCAGGGACACATGGAGCCCAAGTTGTGCACATCAATGAAGAGGCAAAATGCAAAAAGAACTTTGCAAAACAAACTTGTATGCAAACTCTGCTTAGTAAGTGTACAGTACAACAGAACTAGCACTTGTTTCAAATTGTGCTAGATATTATTTAATAACTTTGCCAAATTTCAAACTTAAAAAAGCTGTTAAAAATATGCATTTTATTAAGCACTGTTAACAAAGAGTCTCAGCAGTTGTAAAGGTGCACTTGAGTTTTGAAAGACAGACCCCCACCACCGTCATCAAATGTCCAAAACTATTTTGAGGATAAATTTGGGCCAAATCCTGTGGACTAAACAGCTCAATTATTGGACTATTTTTTGGTTATTATGGTTAGGCACAGCCCAGTTTTCAACGTCTATTTTTGGGTTAAACATGGTCCATATTAGATGACTTAAACACAGCCCAGTTTTCAATGACTTAAAAAAATGGGGCTTAAATTAAGGCTTGGACCGACAGACCCGATTTAGCCCAAAATACGTCTAAATGCCTGCTTACAAACCTTTATTGAAGCGCGGCAGGCCAGTAGTGAAACAAATCAGAATTTGGCCAGAGAGTGCAACCTCTGCACTGAAAGACTGTTTTCTGCACACAGACTGGGAGGTCTTCAAAATAGCAGCCTCCCAGGAAGACAAGACAGATGTGGAGGAGTATGCTGAAACGGTCACCAGATACATCGCGAAGTGCACGGAGGATGTCACTACAGTGAAGACCATCACTATGCGGGGTAACCATAAGCCCTGGATGACTGCAGAGGTGCGTTCGCTGCTTACAGCCAGGGATGCAGCCTTCATAGCGAAGGACGGGATCGCCCTCCGCTCAGCCAGGTCTGCGCTCTCAAAGGGAATTAAGGCGGCGAAGCACGCCTATGCGGAGAAAATCCAGGGACACCTCTGTGACACTAGGAACACCAAGCAGATGTGGCAGGGAGTTCGGACACTGACGGGCTATAAGTCTAGGCAGGGGGTCGATGATGATGACGCTTCGCTTCCAGACAGGCTCAACGACTTCTTTGCACGTTTTGAAGCATTAAACTCGACAATCAGAGGGAGGGCTGGCCCACCCCCACCATCGGTCGGACCAGCTTTTACCATCAACACAGCGGACACACGGAGGACCCTAACCAGAGTCAACCCACGTAAAGCTGCAGGTCCGGACAACATCCCGGGACGTGTGCTCAGAGACTGCACGAGCGAGTTGACGGATGTCCTGACTGACATTTATAACATCTCCCTGAGTCAGGCCATCGTTCCCAGATGCTTCAAGACCTCTATCATTGTACCGGTGGCAAAGAAACCAGTTGTGTCCTGTTTGAATGACTATTGTCCTGTTGCACTGACACCAATTGTGATGAAGTGTTTTGAACGGCTTGTCAAACCACACATTACAGCCTGCCTCCCTGCATCACACGACCCGCTCCAGTTTGCATATCGTTCAAACCGCTCCACGGAGGATGCTATAGTCACCACCCTACACTCTGTCATCACCCACCTGGACCAGAAAGACACCTATGCCAGACTCCTGTACACTGATTTCAGTTCAGCATTCAACACCATTATTCCCCAGAGACTGATGGAGAAATTACTCCTTCTTGGTCTGAACTCCGCCACATGTCTCTGGATCCTGGATTTCCTGACTGAGAGACCTCAGTTTGTCCGGGTTGGAAACAACATCTCCAACTCTGTCACACTGAGCACTGGATCCCCTCAAGGCTGCGTACTCAGTCCACTGTTGTTTACACTTCTAACACATGACTGTGTATCCAGACACGAGGGGAACCAGATTATTAAGTTTGCAGACGACACCACGGTGGTGGGACTTATTCAGAGGGATGAGGAATCAATGTACAGGGAAGAAGTGAGAGACCTGGAGGCTGGTGCGGGGAGAACAATCTGGTGCTCAACGTGGACAAAATGAAGGAGATGATTATCGACTTCCGGCGGTCACAGCCTGAGCACGTTCCCCTCAGCATCGGCGGCCGTTTAGTGGAGAGAGTGGAGAATATCAAGTTCCTCGGAGTGCAGCTCTCGCAGGACCTGACCTGGAGCAAGAATTCCTTGGGGATCAGGAAGCAGGCTCAACAGAGACAGCACTTCTTGAGGAAACTCAAACTGGCCTCTCTCCCCATCTGCATCCTCAGGACCTTCTACAGAGATGTGGTGGAGAGTGTTCTGACGTACTGCATTGCTACATGGTACTCCAGCTACAGTATGTCAGACAAAAAAGCCCTGCAGAGGATAGTCAAGGGAGCTGAGAGGGTAATTGGAGTCTCCCTCCCCTCTGTCCAAGAACTTTTTCAGAACCGTTGTAGGAGCAGTGCACTGAACATTGTCAAGGACCGTTCTCACCCTCTGCATAAACACTTTGAACTTCTTCCATCTGGTAAACGATTCTGGAGCATCAGAGGCAGAACCACCAGACTGATCAACAGCTTCCTTCCACAAGCTGTCAGGATGCTGAACAGTTGACCCGGAATCTCTCATATACACTACTGCACCTACGGACATTATGCATATTATTTGTATATTATAGTTAGTTTTTCCCAAGTATGTCTCAGGGAGGTGTGAATGGATGGGGGTGGGGGGGTGAAGATATGTGTGAGTGTGTCTTAAATCATGCTGTTTCTATTTATATGGATGCCGAGAGAAACGCAATTTCATCTTGCCTGTACTACAGTTGTATGTACAGCAATATGACAATAAAGTTTGATTTGATTTGAAATTACGACTTGTGCTAGGGGATGGGGGATATATGTTACTGTTTGAACTTATTTCAGCTTATTTTATTTTTTCACTTTGTTTTCATTTTAATGTCTTATTAATGTTGCCATAGTAACCACTGTGTCATGTGACTCATTAAATACAGAAAATCTCAAATCATGGAACACTGCTCTCTGATTGGTTGCCAGCTGTGACATCAGCAGTTCATCCTGAAGGCAGGTAACCATAGGAACAGCGGCACAGTCAATCACAGTGCAGCATTCTCTGTGATAAGATAAGATAAGCTAAGATAAGCCTTTACTAGTCCCACAATATGTCAGGATAAGAAACAGTCCTGAGAGTCTGGGGGCAGAGTCAGTTAAAGGCACACAGGAAGCAACATTACTGCTCTTCCTGGTCCCGCCTCCTCTAGGTGCGGATGAGCAGAGCTCTCTGATTGGCTGGTTTGGTGTGGCAGCTGCAGAGCAGCAAAATGAAGACAGGAAGTAGGCAGTATCCAACAGTGTGGGGGTCAGCCCGGATACACAAGAACAGGAAGAGGAAGATCTGCAGGTAAAGGTAGCAGGAAGAGCCCCGCCCACATCCATGGGGGTAGCAATAGCAGGTGGTCGGCGAGGGGAGGGGGCGGGGCTGACACGCTGCCAGATTCACTCTGCACATGCTCCAAACAAAACTGTGAACCTCAAAGACATAGAGCGCCACTGCCACGCTCAGCAACAGGTAGAGAGACACGCCCACCCAACCAATCAACTGATGGAAGTTTATAATCCTCCATCCTCTTCTCTGGTGTCTCTCATTAATTCGATTTCAATTTTTTCTTCTGTGTTCGATCTCCTGAAGATTCATTTTACCATTTAATTTGAAAAGGACCAAGGGTGCATGGCTAACAGCAATATCAGTTTCTCATTCACTGATTCAGGGTGGTTTCTGTGCTTATTTTACTCCAGGGACCGGTCATATCCATTTGACCACTGAAACCACACAGCCCTGTACACCGGTGATGCTTCATTTCATTCATTCTTTGAGATGAATTTAAGTTAGTTAGCTCGGGATTTGTTTGGCACCCAAGCTACGACCTAGCCAGCTAACGTTAGTCAGTGATATCAACAATGATGGGGTTAACTGGGGCTCATGATGCACTGAAGCCATTCTGAGAAAGGTTGTAAAAGATGATTCACAATGATGCAAAACTCAAATAATCACAGGCAATTTGACCAATGTCAGTTATTTCATTAAGACCTGTGGAAAAAGTGCAGTGAACAGGACCTTTAAAATTTCGTTTTATCCTCTTCAACGTTCTCTCACACATTCATGCACACATATTTTTCTGTGGTTTTTAAGTTTCCTATCTGATTTTGTAAACTGAAAGTCCGCCACTTCCCTTACCATCCACCGCTGCATGAGTGCTGTAAGAACTAAGCATGCTGACAGCCATAAACGACTAGGAAACACAACCTACTTCAACCACTCTGACCACAATCTACCAACAAGCTAATGTTGAGAAGACAAGGAGCTTTTCCTAAAACATTATCTGACTCTCTTAAGAATGTATTATTAATCAAATCTAATCCTAATTAAAAGTACTGCCAGAAAAATCAGTGTATTGCATTGTGGTGAACATCTATCTTACTCCAGGCTTAGTCATCTATGTGCACAGGCTCCCACATAACCTTTCTTCACAATTATGTGTAAAAATGGCACATGCAGAGATGACAGAGGGAGAGAGAGGAAGGAGGATTATAATAAAAAAGGAGTCTCTCAAAGACAGCACTGAGCAGAGCTGAGTCTGCTAAAAATATCTTCCCTTCCCGTCTCCTCCATCACCGTCCTCCTCCCTCCAGCCTCAGTGGTTCTCTCTCAGTTTTGTGATTTCCTCAACCGTCAAAAGTGAGCCATTCACCTCCTGATAATTCAGACAGGATATTACAGTGACAGTGGAGGTGAAATAACGGAAATGAAGGCCCCACCCGGTTTGAAGAGCAAAGAGGGGAGAAGTGGATGATCTCAAATCCAAGTCCTGATTACTTTCTGGTTTCCTGGCAACTCCATGACAGGATTTTCCATCATTATCACGACAGTTTATGTAACAATATTTCCAGATCTAATTTGAAATGATTAAAGCTGAGACAGTGTCATGGGCTATGACAGTTAAAGGAATTAATCAGCAGCTGTAGGTGCCATTTTCTGTGTTATCTTTTCTTACACAGCAATTCAGGAAGTGTGAGGATCTGAGATCATGTTTCACACTGCTCTCTATAAAGATGATTCACGCTTGCATTCCAAAATGTTGTTCTTCTCGATTTCACAGATATTTCCGCCTCTGATAAACTGCACTCCCCATGTCAACTTGTCTGATTTTGCAGAAAGCATTATTGCCTCTACAGAGACGTTTATGTCTTACCACCATTCTTTTCCATGTACGTGTACCTGTTGTCAGACCGTGGGCTGTGACCATGTCCTCGCCTTAGTTAATAGTTTTTATATTTTCTGTTGCTTTGAGTTAGTTTTCTATGAGATTCTCTGTGTTTTGTTTTATTAATGTCATGGTTCTGTTCTTATTTTATATTTATCCCTGCCTCAGCCTTAGTTCTTGGTGGTCATTATGTTTCTTATTATTTTCATGGTTTCTGTTGTGGTTATCCCTGCCTTAGTCTTAGTTTTCTTTGTCATTAGTAGCATTATTATCATAGTAATGTTTATGTTCTGTTATCCTTGCCTTAGTTCTTTGTTTATTATTATCATAGTCATCTTTATGTTCTATTATTCTTGCCTTTGTTCTCCTTCATCCCGTTTATTATCTCTCATGTTTATGGTCCTTATTCTGGTCTATCCTTTGTTTTGACAGTGTCCTGGTTTGTTCTTGCTAAGTTCTTGATTGTCCACGTTTGTTTGTACAGTATGTTATGTTGATTAGCCTCGTCCTATTTGAGGTACGTTGCTCCTCACCTGGGCACGGCGTCCTCGTCATTCTAGCGTGAGGTAGCACACTTCTGCCTTGTCTTGTTTTGTGCCTTGTCTGGGTCTGTATCCTAGTCTAGTGTTGCTGTCTGCCCTGTTTTGGTGTTCGGTGTTTTCAGCCCACAAGCTGCTCTTTATTTTTGTGCTCTTGTTTAATAAATCATGCTGCGAAAATGCCCAGCAATTGAGTCCTGCTTCCTGCCCTGTAGGGGCCACTCTGACACCTTTGTCTGTTAAGATTACACAACTAGTAATGAATAAATTTTGATTTTCATATTTTTTTTAGGGGTGAGGTGTGGCGAAAGGAAAATTTCATTAGATTTTGGTGTGATCTGGATCACAGAAATTCAGGATGTGAAAGCAGGAAGCACAGTGTCTTGATGAAGGTTTGCACTTTCTGAGTGCTTAAAATTTGTGCAGAAATTATTGATTTATCAATATGGTTTATTAGAGGTGAGAATCACCAGATGCCCCATGATACAATATTGTCACAATCCTGTGATACGTTGAGCATTGTGATACCATATATTGCGATTTCGCATCCGAATCTTTGTCTTGTTCCACTCCCAGCTATCTCACAGATCACGCCTTTACTAACCAGACAGTGAGCTTTTAGCACCATCCAGTGGATTCAAAAGACAACTTGTTCTTATTACTGTGGCACCTCAAAAATAAAACGTGTCCTACAGATGCAACGTTTGCTTTAAGAGTGTTGATGGAAAAGTATAGAGAGGCTCAGAGGGAGCTGCACTGTGTCTTCATGGATCTAGAGAAAGTATATGATAGGGTGCCAAGAGAGGAAGTGCGGTACTGTATGAAGAAGTGATGAGTGGCAGAGAAGTATGTGAGGGTGGCGCAAGACTTGTATGAGGACAGTGAGAAAGTGGTGAGGTGTGCTGTTTTCAAGGATGGATTCAAGGTGGGGGTGGGATTACATCACGGATCAGCTCAGAGCCCTTTCTTGTTTGACATGGTGATGGACAGGCTGACAGATGCGGTCAGGCACGATTCTTTGCAGACTCTGATGTTTGCAGATGACATTGTGATCTGTAGTGAGAGTAGGGAGCAGGTGGAAGAGAATCTGGAGAGGTCGAGGTATGCACCTGAGAGAAGAGGAATGAAAGTCAGTAGAAGCAAGACAGAATACATGTGTGTGAATGAGAAGGAGGCAGGTGTAATGGTAAAGATGGAAGAAGTAGAGGTAGTGAAGGTAGACACGTTTCAATATCTGGGGTCAACCATCCAAAGCAATGGGAAATGCACAAGAGAGGTGAAGGAGAGAGTGCAAGTCGGGTGGCATGGGTGGAGAAGAGTATCAGCTGTGATTTGCGACAAAAGGATGAAAGGGAAGATTTACAAGACAGTAGTGAGACCTGCTATGTGCTATGTCCAAAAAATTGGCAGTAAAGAGACGGATGAGGATGCTGCACTGGAACTGAGCTTTATTATAGAGCTGGTTAACAATACACTGTACACACCACTACTGCACCGAGTCGCCAGGGCAAGAGAGCCCTGTAATGGCGGACTATCCCATATATATGCTGGTGTGATAACGTCACCTGCCGACTGCATCATCACGCCGCATATTACACTAAATCCCTTCACAACACTCCCCCCCCTTTGCAAAACACATCTAATTAAGACCCTCCCCAATTTGGTATATTATAACCCCAGCAAACACACTGAAATGTCAACACATATTAAAACAACCTAAAACTAGGGTCCGTGGGTAGACTGCCACCAGACCCGGCACAGCTAAGTGGAGTATTCTGCCACTTGTTTTTTGTTTTTCTTTTTCAGCCGTGCTCCTAATGAACCAGTCCTCGTTTTTTGTTTTACAGTCTTCCATGGGAGGAACAGTTCTGCCTGGGGAATTTTGTCGCGGGTCCGTGGCAGCCTCCTCCCTGGAGCTTTGATGCGGGCCCATGGTGGCCGCATCCCTGGAGCTGTCGGACCCCCGGGGCCAATCTCCATGACACTGAACCCCGGGTCCCACACTGCGGTAGCTGACTCCCGCAGAGCCCTGCCGCCTGAAGCAGCCACCCAGACATGCCGTAGATGGTTTGCATGCTGAACCAAACTGTCAGCTGAAAGCACGCTGCTCCCAGCTTCGCCATGATCCTCAGCATCGCCCGTTGTTTCACTGGCTGCGGCCCGGTCAGTCGCCGTCCCAGTCTCTCGCCAGTGCAAACGTGAACCCAGCCCCTGACTTGGAGCGGCACCTTACTTGGTTCTATGCGTTGTTGTGCTCCCAGTGGCTCTGCATGCTTGTTCGGTTTGGGACCTCTGTCATGCCGCGGCGGTTCCATAGTCACCGTATTCGTTGTAGACCCTTCACCCATTGGCTCGGTTGGAACCGCTGTAGCTTGTTGAGCGAGGGTACGGAAGCAGTCCAGCTCTTCCTCTCTGCCATCTGAAATGCTCTGCTGTGCCGTGTCATGAGTTGTGTTTGTGCCCAGTTGCTGCTGCTGTGTTGGGCTGTCTGCATGCTCGGGCTTCCCCTCCAGGCGGCTTTCCTCCTGAGAGCACGAAGTGGACATTTTGGTGTCAGCGCTGTTCATAATTACCTCGTCGGTGTCGTTCCCGATGGGCACGGGTTCCCTTTCCTCCTGAGTGCATGCGGTGAATGGAGCACTGTCGGTGCTCTTCTGCATTACCTCATCAACGTTGGTCTCGTTAAACCCGGGCTCCCTCTCCTCCAGCTTTGGTTCTGGCTGTGTGATGGATGGAGGCGAATCCGGTCTTTGTTCTTTCTCTACGCCGTCTTCACCGTCCATGCCGTATTCACTCTCTGCGTTATGTTCGCTGTCTACACTGTGCTCTTCGGTTGCACCCACGTCCGCGAAGCTTGGGTGAACTGGGCCTGGGGCCACTGACCGTCTGCCCGCCGATTGTGAGAGTAAAACCCAGCTTGCAGAATAAATTCCACCCCATAACATTTTCACCCTGGCGTGTCACCTGCAACCGGAAAGCTGGAATCACTTTTTCGCCGTACTGCATTGCAAATGTGATGTTCCTGCCGGTACTGGAGCTCCCGTTGTCTGGTAGTTCCATTGCATCAGGGTGCCAGGGAGTGAGCCTCCGAACCATGGCCTCGTTCACTATGGACTGCGTGGCGGCGGTGGCCAACAGCATGGGCACACTTATGCCGTCTAACTTCACTACACGCTGCAGTCCAGACCAACCTTCGGGGCCAACAATATTTATGCCGTCTCTGTAGGGTGTGGAGTTGGGTAGCTTAGCTTCTCGGTGACGGTGGTGAGTTTCCGCGCACCATGCCACGTTTTTGAGTTTAGCAAAGTAGCTAGTTAGCATCTGGACAGCATCCTCATATGACTCCGTCGGTTCTAACGTGGAAAATTCTCTGACCCTCTATGCAGAGGTTGTGGACAAGTAGCGCTCGCATCCTCACCTTATCCAACTTTCCCAGGTTCAGCGCTGTAGCATACATTTCAAATGCCTCTAGCCAACGTGGTCATGGAACTGGGAACTGGGGGTTCCCCTGGGAGCTCAAGGAAAGGCAGCAGTGGTGTTATGCAGGTGTAGTGTGGCTGACTACTGATCAGTGGGTCAGGGGTTCGATTCCCACTCTGTCTGCAGTCTGCATGTCGAAGTGTTCTTGAGCAAGACACTAAACCCCCAGTTGCTTCTGGTGGTCAGGCTAGCACCTCTGTGTGTATGGCAGTGCGTGAATGGGTGGATAGCAGGATTTGTAAAGTGCTTTGGTTATCCAGAGATGAGAAAAAGCGCTGTATAAGTGAATGCCATTTAATCCTCCATCGCCAAATGTTATGTCCACAAACCTGGCAGTAAAGAGCCGGAAGAGGATGCTGCACTGAGCTTTATAACTGAGCTTTATAATAGAACTGGTTAACAATACACTGTACATGCCACTACTGTACCGAGTTGCTGGGGCAAGAGAACCCTGTAATGGCGGACTCTCCCATATATATGCTGGCGTGATGACATCACCAGCCAGTAGTGATATCACGCCGCATATTACACTGAATCCCTTCACAACAATGTGATGTGTGGTTTGGAGACAGTGACACTGACGAGGAAAAAAGGAAGACCACGGACAAGATTCATGGATGTAGTGAAGGAGGACATGGAGAGGGTTGGTGTTACAAAGGAAAATGCAAGAGACGGGATAAGATGGAGGCAGATCATCTGCTATGGCGACCCCTAAAGGGAGCAGCCGAAAGAAGAAACACTGTGCTACCCAAAAAATTAACACAAAATATCGCAACACTACACTCGCTCAATTTTCTCCCCACCTCTATGGTTTATAGATTAGTGATATAATGTTTGTGAATGATTCTTTGGAATCTACAGCCATTTGCAGAGGTGCAAACCCTGGGAACTGCTTTTATAGGACTCCTTCACAAAAGGCTTTCCTGCAGGATGTAAACTGATCCAACATGACAACAATAAATTCTCTAATATCTTGAAAACAGAGCAGCAAAAAGTGATTTTGAAAACATTTCAGGCAAGAAATATATAATTTATTTGCTGAATCTGTTATTCGACACCCACATCTGACTCATTTAAAAGTTTTAGCCAAAAAATTGTGCTGCAGCGCATTTCACATAGACAATGAATGGCAAGAGGAGAGAAAGTACATACTAATTCACTGCCTGTTCTGCACTAAATCACTGACTGAGGGATTTCCCGACCCCACGTTTAATGTAGGAGGGAGATAATACAAGATAGTTACACTTACAAAGCTAGATGAACATAGAATCTTCAACGCTGCAGCTGCCTGAGCAGTGAACGATCCCCGCCTACTTGGTTCAGCCAACTGTCAGTTCAGTGAACATACAGTACTAGTACACGATGAACGAACCCCGCTGGTCCATTCAGCCTTATTAAAACAAATCTACCTACGGGTACAAATAAAGTAACCTGAACCTTATTTTTCAGTTCAGTGAGTGGTAGGCAGTTGGAGCTCCAGTATAGTACTCAGTGATTCAGTGAACGAATATTTCGAACAGATTTTTTTGAACAATTAGATATTCTGCTGTTCGAAGCATCATTTCCATTTGCAGTGTTCTCTGTCTCTCTCTGGTTTGATGTCACATAACTCTTGGTAAGCTATGTATGAAACGCGTGACTTACAAACTGCATTTTATTACACTGACATACAAAAATACTTACATACTTTATTTTTATAAACTAACTAAAGTAGTTTCCACCAAAATAGTTAATTTCCACAAATGTAGTCGACATGATCTCTAGGGGAATGCGGGGTCACAGCTGGATGATATTTGATCTTTGTCTTCTGCAGGTGCTGACATGCCCCAAACACAAAATGTGCACAAATTGCAGAAGTCAGTTGTTTTTTGTGTAGTATTTCAACAAATTTGAAGCTTTAAAGGAATTAATTTTAAAGCATTTAATATTTCTCTGTTAGAGTTCACAAGCTAAAAAAAATCAGTAGTTTAGGCATAAATGAATTATTGAACCTTTTTGTTGTGACATGATGCTTTTAGAGATGAACACGACTCTGACGTACAGGATTTATCAGTTTACCTGTCCTGGAGAATCGCAGCAGTCGGAATCAAACAGACTAATGGACTCGCAGAGGTTTTGTTGTTGCTTTATCGCTGTTTTTCACCACAAATACCAGCCTACATCTACATTTTTAGAGGTCACACACTTCAGTCAGCAAATGCACATGCATTATATTGGATGCAGGTACTGTCCTCCAACAGAGAACACCATATCAGGGATAGGCAACTGTCCATTCCCAAAAATCATGTTTTATATCACATTTGGCCACATTTGGAACTGCATTCTTAAATGCAATTATAGTATCCGCCAGCAGACACTTCTCGAGCGAGAGTGAAGGAGGGGTGTGCACTGGAGTCGGTGTTGTACATTATGTGTTGCATGCTGACATCGGAGCAGGAGTAAAGTTAGTATTAATGGGCTGTAAACAGCAGTAAATATACAAGGTAGGCTGCTTTTAAACAACAGTAAATGCTCCTCAGTAGTGATGGGCAGGTGAAGCTTCACTTCTAATTATGCCAAAAAAAGCTTCAAAGCTTGGAGGCTTCATTCTAACTAAGAACAGTAACATCTGGTGGCCAACTGAAGCCATAACAACCTCTCAAGAGCACATTTGAAGCAGTGACACTGTTTCAATCCCATATCAGCAATAAAAGTTCAGAGAATACTGTGTGGTCATTTTAATCTGCTAATGTTTTTGTTCATTTATACTAGTGGTTCTTCCCCATTTTGGGGAGGCAGATGATTACCAAGCTCACCTACACACACACACACAGGTCTTTCTTTGCCCCTCCACACCCACAGTGAATCCAAGAGCAAGCTAAGCCTCATCATATTTCCTTTTCTTCTAGGCTGTTTTGTTGTTCAGTTCCTGTAAGTGATTCAGTGCAGTTCATACACCCATAAAACTAGTACATTCAAATGAAATGTTTGTGAACGTTACAGCACTACTGTGTCAGCATCAAATGTGGCCGACGAGATTTAGATCGACATGCAGACAGGGTGTAGTGATGGGATCCAAAACATACTGAGTCACTTCCAGCTGGTTCGCTAAAAAAAATCTGTTTGAAAGATTTGTACAACGAATCACTGAGTGCTGTACTAGACCTCTGAATCAGCAGGCAGGGCTCGTTTGCTGCCAAGGTGGGTGATTCAGCTGGTGAGCCCTCGCTTCCAGTACAGTTCCAGTAAGTGATTCAGTGATTCAGTACATTACATTCACCCATAAAAACTAGTACATTTGAATGAACCATTTGCAAATGTTATAGCACTACTAGTGTGAAAGGTGAACTTAAAAATTTTAATTCAGATGAAGTCAACACAAAACACAGTATAAATAAATACTAAAAGGAATACAAAAATGAAACTGCACTGAGGCAAGTGACAAAACAAGGCATGGAGTCAGGCGCAGGAACACACAGACACAATGACCTAACAGTCAGCACACAGATGAGAGAGACTAAATAGATAAGGAGTAATCTGGGATGTGGGAACAGCTGAGGGTAATCACAGAGGTGGGGGCAATGACACTATGAGGGACGGCAAAGACAGGAAAACACATATAGACACAAAGAACAGACATCGAACCACCAGAAATCAGAATATAAGTAACAGAACTAAGGAAGAACTGGTCCTTATAAAAACAGAAAACCCGAACAAGAAATAGAACACAAACTGCAGAAATACATCAGACATGCATGAAACACAATAGCAAAGATAACAGTCACAAGAAAAAAAGAGGAAGCAAGAATAAATTTATAACCAGGAAGAACAAAATCCAGCACAACAGTCTCACAAAACAAAGTCCAAAACTCAAAAGAATTATAACTAAGAATGGGTAATGATCAGCAGCACTCATCATAACCCCTCATATGTCAGTCTGTCTGACTTGAAGATCCTACAAACAAATACAAAAACAAATCTATCTGTTGAGACATTGACAAACTGAGGAGCCCAGGCTTAGATTCCGTTAAGCAAGAGGCTCTGTTACTGCTTCCTCCAATAACAACAAATAGCTGCAATATCTGTTGGTGCTGCTGCAGGCAAGCACTGTGAGGGTTACTGTACTGATACACTCTCAGCCATCTTCACAGTTATACAAAGAACCGGAGCAGCACACTTCAGCAACGCACCACTTCAAGAGGACAGTGAGAGGGGATCTGTGAGGGAGGGGGAGTTAAGGGAGGCAGAGGGCTGTTCATTTTTGTTCAGGTCGGGGCCTGTATACCTATGAAATGGAAACTTACAGAGTACAGCAGCTTTTACACAAACAGTACACATTCAATACTAATTTACTCCTGAATTATCTGCAATTATCTGCTAATCATTTCATTTAAATTGTCATGACGGTAAACTCCCAGGGCTCCTCAGCTAAAATACAAAAGTCCTAAAAGAATTTTTTTAAGATCAAGTCATATATGAAACATGTTTGGGCAACATGTTCTCAACCTCAGCTCCTCACTTGGGACTTCTGTGATGCATTTCCCAGCATGTACAGAACGTCCATGTGGCCGCTGAAACAACTTTGAAATAAAGCTGCAAACAATGACCTAAAGATTTTGTACTGTTTACCAAAGAAAACTGAATTGTGGTATTCAGAACTGCAAGGCAAAGACATGCCTATTGGCAGCATGAGAGCTGCAATGAGGTATCAACTGGCTGAAGTGGGGTTTAACGTTTTAAATTGAGTCCATGGGTGAATGCTGACTGAAAGATTTTTACAGTGCACCTCTGGTTTAAAAAATACACAGGACAGGTATGCTACACTTCATTTATTAATGAGAAGAATAAGTCTTTTGTGGGCTTTGACCCTGCCGTAGGTTTGTCTGTCTGTGAGCAGGATTACAGAGCAACAACTGAACAGATTTTGGTGAAATTTTGGCTACGAATGAAGCCATTTGATTTTGGAGGTGATCTAGGTCAGGATGCGGATTCTAGATTACTTTTTGTCTTTAATATTGTGACATAGGGCCTTGGCAGAGGTTTGCACTCTCAGATCACCTCCAAAATCTAATGGCTTCATCTCCAGCCCAAGGGCTACCTCTGGTGAAAATTTCATCAAAATCCATCCAGTAGTTTTTCCTTAATCCTGAACAAAATCAGACAGACAGACAGACTACCCAAGCCACATAAGCACCAGAACAAAAATGGTAAGTTTCCCACAGCTGTGCTACATGAAACCCTAAAAATCCACAAACAGAAACTTTGATCCAGCTCACTCGTAGCTTCACAATTAACTTCCTTTAGGCAATAAATCCAGACTTTTAGCTGGTCGAGGTTGTGGCAACTATGAGGCTAGGAAAATGATGGGTCTGAATTACACACATTACAACTGTAACCCTGTGCCACGTCACTCTGTGTCATTGGTGATCTGAAATAATGGGATAGTGTTTAAGAGGCCAACTACAAAATTGAGGTGAGCCAATTGGTCCAGTGGTGTAAAGACAATAACCTCTTCCTGAACATGGGAAAAACCAAGGAGATTGTGGTCGACTTCGGGAGGGGACACACACAGCAGCCCCCTCTGATCATTGATGGAGCAGCTGTGGAGAGGGTGAGCAGCACCAAGTTCCTGGGGATTCACATCTCTGAGGACCTCTCCTGGTCCAACAACGCCACATTGCTGGCCAAGAAGGCTCAAACTCACCTCTATTTCCTCTGCAAACTGAGGAGACCATGAGTCCCACCTCCCGTCATGTGTTCATTCTACCAGGGCACCATTGAGAGCATCCTCACCAGCTGCATCACGGTGTGGTGTGGAAGACACTAAAACGCACAGTGAAAGCAGCCAGCAAGATCAATGGTGCCCCTCTGCCTACCCTCTCGGACATCTATCACACTCCCTCTTCAGCCCTCTGCCCTCAGGAAAAAGGTACCAGAGCCTCCAGGTCCGCTCCACAAGACTGCTAAACAGCTTTGTTCACCAGGCCATCAGGACCCTGAACTCTTCCCACTCCCCCACCCTTGGGCAGTAACACACTCACCCACACAATAACTACTGTACTGTTATCCCTACGTGTTATATACACAGTGTATGTGAACGCAGATCAACAGCAAGCCAAACTCGTTTTTCACGAGCCAGGAAACCGAGCGTCCTGCTCCTTTATTCAGTCTTCTTGGACAGCTTGCAGTTGTTTATAACTGTGGCTCGAAGCTCAATGAAAAGCCCGAGTGAAACTGAAAAGAAATAAAAACAGAAAATAAATACATATAACAAGCTAGCGGGCCCCTGGGGTAGGACTAATTTCTGGAACAAAATAAACACGATACATTCAACAAGCTAGCGGGGCCCTGGGATAGGACTAATTCCTGGCGACAACACACTCTTAAAAAACGATACCAAATTCACATCTAACAAGCTTATAAAACTGACATAACATTAATCAAACTTACAGCCATTGCTTTCGAAGGTGTAGAAAAAGGTTTAACACACAGGAGGAACGTTTCAGACATTCGCGGGCAGGTTATATTCTTCTGCCTTTTTTTCCTTCTCTCTTACCGATGTCCGTTTCTTCTACCCACAAATCATAGCGGCAACTGGCTGCGCTTTCAACATAAAATACAGGAAGGTTGCTACTGACTGTATAAAGGTCGCTCTTAACCTAATAACTGTTTTCTTAACATAAATTATTACAAATGAATTATGACATTTACTATGAACTCGTGAACTAATTTAACTTCTATAAAACACACACTACTGAGGGCAGAACACTCCCCGCCTGGCATTACTAATGCCACTACTTCTTTTTATCTACTTTTTCACTCTCTAAGAGCATAACAACGTCTGAGATAGGACGTAAGTAAGTCTTTGAAACACCCTGGGATGATGTCCTCAATTCGTCCTTTCTGACCTTCCCGTCGCTGCTTGGAAATGTGGATGTGATGATGGCCATTGTCCACTCATTTCTGGGTGCTTGGTCCTGTTTCAACAGCACTATGTCACCTGTCTGTAGGTTGCGATGTGTTGTATGCCACTTGCGCCTTGATTGGAGGGTGTTGAGATATTCGTTTCTCCAGTGGCTCCAAAATTCATTGGCGAGTGTTTGCACTTGTTTCCACTGGTTTTTGAGCAGGTCTTTTCCACAAAAGTCTCCTGGTGGAGGGGGGACGTGCTGCTTTTGGGTCAAGATCATTGCAGGACAGAGTAGGGATGGTGAGGAAGGGTCTGTTGAGATGGGAACTAAGGGCCTTGCATTGATTATAGACGTTACCTCAGCCATTAAAGTACAAGCACCTCATGCGTCAAACGAGTGTGTTTGTTTTGCAAAAGCATCGAGTCCAGTATTCTGCGAGTGACCCCAATCAGTCTTTCCCAGACGCCTCCCATGTGAGAGGCATGTGGGAGATTGAACTCCCATGTGCAACCGTTGGCATGAAGATAGTTGACAGTGTTGGGAGGGTTCTTGTTTGGTTGTGCCATGCCTAACTCCACGCTCGCTGCAATGAAGTTAGTGCCTCTGTCAGATCGCATTTGCTTTGCTGGGCCTCGTATTGCGAAGAATCTGCGTATTGCATTTATGCAGCTGCAAGCGTCCATAGATTCAATGACTTCAATATGTACGCCTCTTGTGGTCATACACGTGAAGAGTATTGCCCACCTTTTTCCTTGTGCAGCTCCACCTCGTGTGTGTCGAGTGACTACTGACCATGGACCGAATACATCCAACCCGACATATGAAAATGGAGGGCATGTTTTGAGTCTCTCAGGTGGGAGATCTGCCATTTTCTGAGTCTCTAGTTTTCCCCTGAGTCTCCTGCACGTTACACAATGGTGGATAATGGACGAGACCAGTCTTTTGCAACCTACAATCCACAGTCCGGCTTGCCTAATTGCGCTTTCCGTGAACTGCCTTCCTTGATGCACAACTTTGGCATGATAGTGACGGACAAGCAGTTGAGTTACGTGATACTTTTTTGGGAGAATGGTTGGATTCTCGGATGCTGTGTTCAATGAAGCATGTTTGAGGCGACCTCCAACCTTGATGAGGCTTTCACTCATATAGGGATCAAGAGCCACGATGGGACTTGAACTGCGGACGGTTTGGTTGGCATGGAGAGCAGCATACTCGTTGGGAAAAGCGTCTTTTTGAACAGACTGGAGGATGAGGTTACTGGCAGCATCCAGCTCCTCTGGAGTGCGTGGCTTGCTACATCGATGCCAGCCTCTGCATGAATGACCTGACAAGTTGCTTGATGAGTGAGAACGAGCTTGGTGAATTAGGAATGCAATGGCACGTACTAATGAGTTCCAACTTGAAAAGCGCTGGAAGCATGCTGGTAAGGGCCCGTTCTTCTGAATGTGAGTAGAAAAGGTAGCGACTTTTCTGATTTCAGAGTCTACTTCAGGCTCGATTAACTCAAAGGATTCAGGTGTCCCTGATTCAGGTAGTTTGTAAAGGAAGTCTGGTCCCTTAATCAGAATCAGAATCAGAATCAGAATCAGAATCAGCTTTATTGGCCAAGTATGCACAACACATACAAGGAATTTGACTTTGGCTAAAAACTTGCTCTCGTTGTTCAGGTGAAGGATTTAAATAAGGATTCAATGACAACCAAAGTATGTACAGTAAATTACAGTCTGTCCACGTTTCTATAAAAGGATGCAAATATATACAGGAATATATGCAGTTATTTACTCGGACTAACCACACTTTGCAGAAATATATGAAAAAATATACAATCACACAGTATTTCAATGTGGACTCAGATTCAGTGATATAATGTGAATGAAGTAAAAAGCAGTGTGAGAGTTATGTGCAATGTAATAATGGATGAAAAGTCATGAGTACAGCAACAGGTAGGACTAGGTGAATGTTAGGAGTTCATCAGAGTGATGGCTTGAGGAAAAGCACATAGTGTCCATAAGCTGTGATGCAGGTATTGACCTGGTGGCTAGATCAGCTGGGTTTTGCTCTGATGTGACGTAGTGCCACTGTTCAGGGGATGTGGAGTGACGTATACGATGAACGCGGTTATGCACATAGACATAGAAGCGCTTTGAATCATTGCAAATGTACCCGAGAACCACCTTGCTATCACAGTAGAATTTGACAGCATTTGGTTTGTGATCAAGTTCGTCCAGAATGAGCTCCGCCGTCTCAACCGCTAGAACTGCTCCATAAAGTTCAAGGCGAGGTATCGTGGGCTCTGGTTGTGGTGAAAGTTTTGCTTTCCCAAGCACAAATCCGACTTCGCATTGTCCTTCTGCATTGACTGTCTTCAAGAATGCTACTGCCGCAATAGCCCAGCTTGAGGCGTCAGAGAAGATACACAGTTCGGTGTAAGTGGACTTAGAGAGGGAAGCTGGTACATAGCAGCGTGGCAGTTTAAGACTGCTAAGATCTTGGAGGGACATTTTCCATGTTTCCCATGTGTCCATTTTGTCCTGAGGGAGAGGAGCATCCCAACCTTGGACACCATTCGACAGTTCACGTAACAAGAGTCTGCCTTTGATTGTCACTGGTGACGCTAGTCCCAAGGGGTCGAAGATGCTGTTAATTGTTGACAGAACCCCGCGGCGGGTGTAGGGTTTGTTATCGACGGCAACCTTGAATGTGAAAGAGTCAGTGTTTATGTCCCAGTACAGGCCTAGACTTCTCTGAGCTGGTAGAGTGTCATCGCCGAGACTCAAGTCTTTGATACCGGTGGCCAGGTCTTCTGGCTTGAAGGCTTGCATGACTGAGACACTATTTGAGGCGATTTTGTGGAGCTTGAGATTGGACTCGGCCAAGGATGCGCATGTGCGCTTGAGCAAGTCTACGGCTGCAGATTCAGTGGGAAGCGAAATCAACCCATCATCTACATAAAAGTGTCTCTCAACAAAGTGTCTTGTGTCTGCTCCAAACTTTGGCTCGCCTTTCTGGATAGCCCTGTGTAGGCAATAGATAGCTACCGCTGGCGAGGGGCTGTTTCCAAAAACGTGCACCCGCATGCGGTACTCCTGCACCTCTTTTGACAAGTCATTTCCTTCGTGCCACAAGAACCTCAAATAGTCTCTATGGTCTGGTCTGACTAAGAACCCATAAAACATTTGCTGGATATCGGCAGTGACTGCGATGAGCTCCTTCCTAAACCGAATCAGCACACCGAGGAGGGTATTATTAAGATCTGGACCTGTTAACAGTACTGAGTTGAGTGACACACCAAATTGCTCGGCACTCGAATCAAAGACAGCCCGTATCTGATCGGGCTTCTGGGGATGATATACCCCAAAAATGGGCAGGTACCAGCATTCAGTGTTATCGGTGATGGGTGGAGCTATCTCTGCATGATTGTTCTCGAATAGCTTGTCCATAAACTCTGAGAACCGTTCTTTCATTTGAGGGTTTTTGTTAAGTTGCGTCTTAGTGAGCCGAGTCTAGACAATGCTTGGTCCCTGTTATTTGGGAGCGGCAAGCGAGGAAACTTAAATGGCAGAGGAGCGATCCAGTTGTTGTTTCCATCCTGGTGGACTTCTTCCTCCATTATCTTTAGGAAGGTCTCATCTTCGAAGGACACGGCACACTTGTTATCGTTCTCAGATGCTATGGCATGAACTTGAAAAGGTGGTTCATGCTCGAAAACCTTCCAATGTGGCAAAATTACAACAATTCTGCAAAGATGAGTGGGCCAAAATTCCTCCACAGTGCTGTAAAAGACTCATTGCCAGTTATTGCAAACACTTGATTGCAGTTGTTGCTGCTAAGGGTAGCCCAACCAGTTATTAGGTTAAGGGGACAATTGCTTTTTCACACAGGGCCATGTAGGTTTGGATTTTTGTTTCCCTTAATAATAAACACCTTCATTTAAAAACTGCATTTTGTGTTTACTTGTGTTATCTTTGTCTAATATTTAAATTTGTTTAATGATCTGAAACATTTAAGTGTGACAAACATACAAAAAAAAATGAGAAATCAGGAAGGAGACAAATACTTTTTCATACCACTGTATACTGTAGGTCATATACAGTTAGGCCCAGAAATATTTGGACAGTGACACAATCTTCATGATTTGGGCTCTGCATGCCACCACATTGGATTTGAAATGAAACAACTACAACGGAATTGAAGTGCAGACTTTAAGGTTTAATTCAAGGGGTTGAACAAAAATGTATGATTAAACATGTAGGAATTGTAGCTATTTTTATACAAACGCTCCTCATTTCAGGGGCTCAAAAGTAATTGGACAAATAAACATAACCCTAAGTAAAATGTTACTTTTCAATATTTTGTTGAGAATCCTTTGCAGGCAATGACTGCCTGAAGTCTGGAACCCATGGACGTCACCAAACGCTGGGTTTCCTCCTTTGTGATGCTTTGCCAGGCCTTTACTGCAGCTGTCTTCAGTTGTTGCTTGTTTGTGGGTCTTTCTGCTTTACGTTTTGTCTTGAGCAAGTGAAATGCATGCTCGATTGGGTTGAGATCTGGTGATTGACTTGGCCATTGCAGAATATTCCACTTCGTTGCTTTAAAAAACTCCTGGGTTGCTTTTGCAGTATGTTCTGGATCATTGGTGAAGTGCCATCCAATCAACTTTGCTGCATTTGGCTGAATCTGAGCAGAAAGTATATCCCTATACACTTCAGAATTCATCCGGCTGCTTCTGTCTTTGTCGCATCATCAATAAACGCAAGTGACCCAGTGCCATTGGAAGCCATGCATGCCCATGCCATCACACTGCCTCCACCATGTTTTACAGAAGATGTAGTGCTTTGGATCATGAGCTGTTCGAATTCTTCTCCAAACTTTCTTCTTCCCATCATTCTGGTACAGGTTGATCTTAGTCTCATCTGTCCAAAGAATGCTGTTCCAATGCTGGCTTCTTCAGGTGTTTTTTGGCAAAGTCAATTCTGGCCTTTCTATTTTTGAGGCTGATTCGTGGTTTGCACCTTGTGGTGAATCCTTTGTATTTACTCTCATGAAGTCTTCTCTTTATGGTAGACTTAGATACTGATACACCTACTTCCTGGAGAGTGTTCTTCACTTGAGTGGATGTTGTGAAGGGGTTGTTCTTCGCCATGGAAAGGATTCTGTGATCATCCACCACTGTTGTCTTCCATGGACGTTCAGGCCTTTTTGAGTTCCCAAGCTCACCAGTGCACTCTTTTTTTCTCAGAATGTACCAAACTGTTGATTTGGCCACTCCTAACATTTCTGCTATCTCTCTGATGGATTTCTTCTTTTTTTTTCAGCCTCAGGATGGTCTGTTTCACCTCCACTGAGAGCTCCTTTGACCGCATGTTGTGTGTTCACAGCAACAGCTTCCAAATGCAACCACACCTGGAATCAACTCCAGACCTTTTAACTGCTTAATTGATGACAGCTTAACGAGGGAAGAGCCCATGCAGCCTTGTTATTTTTTTTTTTTTGCAGCCTTCTGAGTCAATTGTCCAATTACTTTTGGTCCCTTGAAAAAGAGGCAGCTACGTATTAAAGAGCTGTAATTCCTAAACCCTTGCTCCAATTTGGATGTGAATACTCTCAAATTACAGCTGAGAGTCTGCACTTTAAGCCCATATTGATTATATAATTGTATCCCGAATATGTTTTTGTAAACAGCTAAAATAACAAAACTTGTGTCACTGTCCAAATATTTTTGGGCCTAACTGTATGTACACCACAGATAAACCAGTAAATCAATTAACAGAGAGCAGTTAGGTTAAGGGAAAAGCTTAGATATCAGTGTAGACTCCCTGAGACAAAGTGGGTGAGACCACACAATTTGTCGCCATAGTTAACGTCTTTCACAGACTAGATTTACCATGCTTGTATTGTTTGTTTAACCAATATACATTTTGTTCTGTAGTCTGCAAATACTTACTATTGCAGATTTGTTTGTATTTTGCTATAAATTTGATTACAGTTAACATCTATCAACATCTTGGTTAAAAATAACACACAGTAATAGGTTTGATTATAGTTTATTGGTTCCTATTGCTTTAGTTAAATAGTTACCTCCGCCAGGCCGGAGGCCAGGAGGTTATGTTTTTGCCAGCGTTTGTCTGTTTGTCTGTCTGTTTGTCTGTTGGTTAGCAAGATAACTCAAAACGTTTTGGACGGATTTCAATGAAACTTTCAGGCCTTGTTGGAAATGGTACAAGGAAGAAGTGATTAAATTTTGAGGATGATCCGGATCACCGTCTGGATACAGGAATTTTTTAAAGGATTCTTTAACATTGTGACATACGGCCATTTTCAACATGTGTGCAGGCCCAGTGGAGGGCGCTGCACACAACACAACACAACACAAACTCTGCCTTCTTCAAAGTTTTAGGCACAAAAGCACGCGGAAACCAGTGGTAGGCAGGGCCCGGCAGCGCGCCTGTGTTTGCGCTACGCTGCAAAAGCTGAGACGGGCAGCTGTCCGGCGCTGGATTATTTGGCAGAAATTCCCCGGGCAGCCATAGTGGCTGCGCACAAAGAAGCTCTCTGCCGGGGAAGCTTCTAAATCCTCTTTTGCCGCGGAGTGCAAACCCAATATAAAACCCACGGCAACCTGTCTACCCAATTTGCATCCGTCAGTGAACCTCAGTGCTGCTTTCAGTGATCTATGAAAACGCTCGTATAACCCATTGGCCTGTGGGTTGTACGCGGTTGTGCCATGATTTGTTTTGTTTTTTCTTTTGGATTCTTGGATGGAATATGGGTGGGCAATATAAGCTGCGGCTTCAGCCATCACCCATTTCGGATAACTTATGTTGAACTGTATAATCAGAGGAGTTATTGTCTAATTTGACCTTGTTGGATTTTATTTCCCCCTTTGTTATATTATTCACTTTCTTTTAACCTGTACTCTTAATCTATCCGAAATAAAGATTCATTCATTCATTCATTCATTCAATTGCAACGCCCGCAGCCTGGGAGTTTGGAGATGGAGGAGATGGACACAACACCAACACCTGAGTTTATTACCTCCGCCAAGGAGGTAATGCTTTTACTACTGAACCACAAATCCTATCATTGTCAATCCAATTGCTAGTCATATGTTTTCATGGTCAAGGAATCTGAAAACGTACACACAAACACTGTATGGGGGGGGGGGAACTGTGGCACTTGGCGGAGGTCTGCGCTCTCCGAGTGCTTTTCTAGTATTTTATTCAGTCTTTTTTTTTTCTTTTTTACTTACGGTACCGCTTTATCACTAACAAGGACAAAAGAAGAAAGTGCTGGTTCACTTCCTGTGCTTATAGTTTCCTGACCTTCTTGGTGATGTCACTGGAAGAGACCATCTATGTTGTTGCTCAGGTAACATACTCTAATCCCCATGGATCTCCTCTCTGGATCCAGAGCCATCTCAAGGCTTTCTCAGCTACTTCGGTGATGCTCTTGATGGTTCTGCTCCTTGCTCCTCCTGTATTGCCTAATGCACTGAGGGGTCTGTGGAGTGAATGACCTACAGCCTACTTCCATAGGCATACACTTCCATAGGCATACACTTCACCTTCCAGCCCTGCGCTCAACAACTGACCACCAGATGTTCATATCTGGTCCTCTTCCTTTCATGAGCTTACTCCAGGCGGCCCTCCCATGGCACTGTTAGCTCCATGATTATGATGCTCTTTGGGCTCTCAGAGACCAGAAGAATACCTGGCCTCAGGGTGGTGCTGACAATGTGCTGCGGGAATCTCAGCTGTTTCCCCAAGACCACTGAGAGCTGCCAGTCCTGAGCTCTTGACAAGATTCCTGCTGCCACCTTCTTGTGTCCTGCCCTGGGTTGCTCTCCTGCCTTAACAAAAGCAATTGCACTGGTGGTATTCTGCACTCGGCTGCAACTGCTGATCCCCATGCTGATGGCTTCTGCAATAGGTTTCAGCACCTGGTTATGGCATCAGGTGTAATGACCTTGGCTGAGTGCTGTTCGGCAGGAACTCAAAATGTGTTCCAATGTTCCCTTTGCTGAGCACAGTGGGCAGTTTGGAGTTTCTGCCGTACCCCAGGTGAAGAGGCTGGCTGGGCTAGGCAGAGCATCATACATTGCCCATATCAGAAAGGTGATGTGGTGTGCTTCAGAGTGCCAAAGGCCTGTCCAAGTGACCTTCTGATTCAGTGCCAGGAGCATTCCCAGTGTCAGGAGCATTCCCAAACTAGCTCTACCATGGGCCACCACACCCACCAGATCTTTATGACGTATGCGGCAACTCATCATCCATCACTGCAGCCTTGGGACTCCACTTCCTCCCAGTTCTCACCACCACTCCTGCCTTGGCCACCTTTGGGTCTTTTGAGTCCCTGTTCATCAGCACCTCTCTTGTCCGTGCAACCATGAACTTCTCTCCCAAAGACTTCAGGGGCATTTGGAGCTTTGTGCTGTTACCGTACAGTTCAATATTACTCCTAGGCTCCTTGGCAAACCCAACCATCTCCCGAGACAGCACTGACCTTCCTCTCCAAGGACTCTACAATGGACATGGGTACCTCATAAACAAGTAGCGGCCATAGTATCCTTGGCAGAAAACCATGCTGATATATCCATGCTTTAAGCTTGCCTGGAAGCCCAGATTTATCAACTAACCTTAGCCAGCTGTTCAGATCCTGGCAGGTTGACTGCACAAATGAGTAGTCCTTAAGGCTGCTGTCAAACACCTTGCCCAAGCTCTTCACAGACTTCTCTGAGATGGTTGGTATTGGTGTCCCTTTGATGTTAAACCTGAACCTGTCGGTGACCTTGCCCTTCTTCACCACTAGTAATTTGGACTTGGCTGGTTTGAAATTCATCTGGGCCCACTGAAAAAACCTTTCCTAGCCCTTGCAGGATCCATCTGCATCCTGATACAGACTCTGTGGTGACTGTCAGGTCGTCCATGTAGGCCCTGATTGGTGGCTGATGGATCCCTGATTGGGTCTGGGGGCCCTGGCACTCTGGCTTGGCTGACTTGACCATCATGTTCATAGCTAGGGCGAACAAGGTTGCAGAGATGGTGCAGCCTGTAATTATCCCAACCTCTAGCTTGTGCCATTCTGATGTTACTGCACCAGCTAAGACTCTCAACTTGAACTGATCATAATAATCCAAGATCAGATCTGCCAAATGGTGTGGCACATGATGTTTAGTCATGGTCAACTGTACCAGTTTGTGAGGGATGGTGCCATATGCATTGGCTAGGCCCAACCACAGCACCATAAGGTCTCCCTTATTTTCATGGGCTTCCTGGATGAGTTGAATGACCACACCAGTGTGTTCTAGACATCCTGGCACTCCAGAGAGCCTTCCCTTTTGCACTGATGTATCTATGTAGTTGTTGTGGGAGAGGAAGTCCGACAGCTGCCTTGCTACTATACTGAAGAACATTTTTCCTTCTACACTCAGCAGTGAGATCATCCTGAACTGGTCGATCTTCTTTGAATTCTCCTCTTTGGGAATCAGGACCCCTTCAGCACATATCCACTACAATGCCACCTTCCCTCTCCTCCAAATGACTCTTAGAATCTTCCGGAGCCTCTTGAGTAGCAATGGACAGTGCTTATAGATCTTGTATGGAACACCATTTGGTCCAGGAGTGGAGCTAGATCTTGCCTTCCTCACAATCTCATCGACTTCCTTGAATAGTAGTTCTCTGGTGTCAAAACCCTTGGTGGGAGGTGGTGGGTCGAGAGTACATTTAAAGTTTGAAAATGAGACTGTCACTCACCTGGAGAAAGAAGGATTGGGAGCTCGTCAACTGAATTGGGACATCGTTGTTATTTGCCCAAGGACTCCTGCCACGGACATGCTAACAAGGCTAGCAGGCTAACAACGTAAACACCTATCATCTTATGAAGTTTTGGAGGTAGGGACAACTTTTTCAGGTGAGTCCCCCATTGGATAATGCAAACCTAAGCATGATGTTATTTTGGGGATTTCAGCAGCTGGTTGAGCACTGCTGCAGAAGTTATAAAGGCAATTTCGCCTGTCTGCAACTTACTCAGCTGGTGAATTCATGTCTATTCGCATGTTTACATTGAGTTATAATGTAATCGCGCCATGCAAAAAATTTGTCCGTTCACGTTTGGTGTGAAGGCACGTTAAAACATGTCATTGTCAACTCTGAAGCGTAAAATTGATGATGAAAATCATTGGTTTAACTCTGCCTGGACTGATATGTGTGTAATGGAATGTGTAGTAATAAAAAGAGGTTCCTACTCACACATGTGGTGATTTAAAAAAACAAACAAACCACAATTGTGGATGTGCATTGTTTGTTAATGTTATCAGTCTTTTCTTGAGGGAGTGGTTGTGCACTGAAGTGTTTGACAGTTCATTTTTTATTCAGCTAAATTCACTTTGTGATGTGCCAAGGTCAGTTATGACCAAGATGTAGTATATTTTATTTCAAAAGGGAATGCTACTAACAGTGCACATTCAGTGTTTATGCACTTTGAGATATGCCTGAGTAAGATGTGACCAAAATAGTTATTTACAGAATTTTATTTTTTTCATTCTATTTATTTAATTGTTGCTCAAGAGGAAAAATATTTCTACTACTTCAAGTTCTGCTCAACCCCAGCACTGTTATTGTGTTTTTATGCACTTTTGATGTGCCTTTGTCATGTGCCAAGAACAGATTTAAAACCAGAAAACCACATATTTAAGACAATGAATAAAAAGTGCATATTTTTCATCATATTGATCTGTGTTGGTTTGAAATTTGTCATATTCAACAGATTGCTGTACATGTGCGGCTCAGTTGCATGTCTTGATTTCAAACTGTGGCCCTGTGGAGAAAGAAAGCAGGCGGGGCAACAAGCTGGACGACACAGAAACTTTATTCTTTCTCCAACATAACTTACAGCAAAAAAAGGTCCCAGGTCTCTGTACATTCCTTTTTTATATCTTTAATACCATGCATCGAGACCCGGAACTTCCTACCATCATACATTATGTTTAGAACAAAGCCTGTGTGGCACATTAATTTTTTTTTATTTGATTTTGATTTTGTATACTTTATTGATCCCCAGAGGGGAAATTGAGGGCATCCACCTGGATGGATGAAGCAGCCACGGTACGGCACTATCCCTTTACCATTCACACACACATTCACACCTAGGGCCACTTTAGAGTCTCCAATTAACCGAACTTGCATGTTTTTGGCCTGTGGGAGGAAACCGGAGAACTCCCAGAGTAAACCCATGCAGACACGGGGAGAACATACAAACTCCACACAGATCACTGTTGGTCAGGGGCTGGGATCAAACCAGGGATCCCATGGCCAAGGGTGAGTTGCTGTGCGGCCACAGTGCTAACCACTGCTCCACCGCACTGCCCATTTTTTTTTTTTATGTTCAAATTGTGGCCCTGTGGAGAAAGGAGGCAGGCGGGGCAACAAGCTGTTAATGACATAACCTCAGGGAAACGAGGTTATGTGACATAACCAGCACCACTGTCACATCCTTCTTCTCCCAGCGGCTCCGACAATTACTCCTCTTCCCGGGGGGCGCATAGTCCTTACTGTCCCGTCTGAGACCCCCCCGGTGACACCTCCTCTTTCGGTCCATTGTTCCTTGGGTGGAGAAGTCCAACACCATGCCCCCACAGCCCAACTGATTTTGTAATTGAATAGCCCCAATATAGGTTATTTAAGCAATTGCTTATACTCTATCAGGGAGAACTGGTCCATGTATAGCAGTGTGTATGTGTCCTTAATTTTTGTTCTTTTAAACAGAGTTGTGTGGAGTTTGGCCAAGTCAACCGTTTAGTTATGTTTTTTGATTTTTGAATATGCTTTTTGGACCTGCACTGATAATAAAGACTCTCAGCATTGGGAAAAGTCCGTCTTCTTCCAATTCTTCAAACACTCTGGCCAGGTCATCCTTACACTCCCCTTATGGGCCAGTGGGAGTTGCATACAACCCCCCAACCCCCCAGTTAGTTATTCATCTCACCTAAAACACAGTTTTTACTGCTATATAGAGAAAACTCAAGGTGATCGATGTCATTTTAAAAATAAATTAATCTGTTAGTTATGAAGAGCATAGCATGCTCATGTGAGGACTGTCTACAGCCGCATGAGCCTACGTCAGTGTTTGACTTTGACCCCATTCTTGATGAGCAAACACATTCAGTCTCTTATCTGTTTGCCCCTTATGCCATTGCCTGAGAGTCCATGAGGTTTGGTTTTATACTCAAGATGGCTAATATACAGTGCTGTGAAAGAGTATTTGCCCACTTTCTGATTTCTTCTTAATTTTGCATATCTATCATACTTAGTGTTTCAGATCATTAAACAAATTTTAATATTTGACAAAGATAACCCGAGTAAATACAAAATGCAGTTTTAAAATTGAACTTTTTGGAAGCTGTGGGCCCCATTACATCTGGCTTAAAACTAACACAAAATTTCATAAGAAAGAACATCACATCAGCAGTTAAACATGGTGGTGGTAGTGTGATGGTCTGGGGCTGGTTTGCCACTTCATGACCTGGACAACATGCAGTAATTGATGGAACCATGAATTCTGCTCTCTACCAGAAAATCCTGAAGGACAATGTTCGGCCATCAGTTCATGACCTCACGTTCAAGCCCCCCAATATGGCTGAATTTGTTAGGATTCCTGCCTGCTCCCTGTCCCTGCCTTTCTCCTTCTCGCTCCTCTCTGAGAGAAGGAGAAAGGCAGGCACCGCTCCGTGCAGCTGATGACACCGCCTGGCGCTAATCAGAGGAGCCTTTAAATTGGACGGTCTCCTGCCACTCTGTCTGGTTGCATCAGAGCTTCTGCCTGCCTATATCCTATCTGAGCTTTGCCTGGTTATTAGTGATGGCCAGATGAGGCTTTCTGGAGGACTTGAGGCCTTTCATCAAAATAGCTCGTATATACGAGGCCTCATGTGAAACTTCATTTTCTCAACCAGGCCATCTAGTGGACAACATATGCAACATGGAGATTTTTACAAGGGTATTATTGGTTTGATGTGTATTTTTTTCTTCATTTCAATAAATGCACTATCTTTTAAGAAACATCAATGATCATAGGGGAAAAAAGAAATAATAAAACTGAGGTGACTACAGTGAATGTGCTTGTGCTACTTACCCATTTTTTAAAAAGAAATAATAACTTTTCAACAGTCTTTGGACTAAGGCAATTTCTTTTCTTTTTTTTTAGATTATTTCTCCAGCTTTGGAGAATAATCTCTCAAAGCACAGAGAATGCAGGTGTGCAAAGGAAGGCTACTGCAACTTTGCACAGTGTAGGATAGACACATTTCTGTCTTTCCCAGTGCATTCATTTCTGTCCTTACTGTCATGCAGGGCACAATAGTGCCTCAGCATAATGATGTGTTATTGTTGTATCCAAGCTTTGTGAAACACAACAGACACTTCATCTTGCAAATAAAAAATAAATTATATAAATTGCCCCACTAGGACCTTGAACCCCAGCTCTCCAGCCACAAGGCAGATATTTTACCTCTAGGCTACCACTTAGTGACAACCAGATCAAGCTTTCTTGAAGACTTGAGACTTTCCATCAAAATGGTTTATAGAGACAAAGCCTCATGTGAAACTTCAGTTGCTCTACTAGGCCATGTAGTCCACAAAAAGTATACAGCATGCGGATTTTTACAAGAGCATTATTTGTTTAATGTGTTTTTTTTTTTAAAAATTTCAATAAATGTACTGTCTTTTAAGAAATATCAATGATCATAAGGGAAAAAAGAAATAATAAAACTGGGGTGACTACAGTGAATATGCCTGTGTTACTTGGTGTGCTTGTACTACTTATCCATTTTTATTAAGAAATAATAACAGTCTTATACTGTCTTTCCCAGTATATTCACCTCTGTCCTTATTTTCACGCAGGGCACAATAGCAATAGTGCCTCATCATAATGATGCATAGTAATGATCCAAGCTCTTTGAAACACAACAGACACTTCACCTTGCAAATAAAAATGAAATTACAAGAATGACCCAACTGGGATTAGAACCCCAGCCTCCCACTTATGAGCAGATGTTTTATCATTAAGCCATCACCTCATTTGCAATAAACATCCACTATTTCTGGAAGATGCATCAATTGGAGAAATGCCCTCAAAATATTCCCAAATGGGAGAAGTCCGTGTTTTTGCTGCTGGCGCCATCTGAAAATTGGCTGTGACAAATCCCTTACACAGTCAAACATCGACAACACAAAACGTGAGGCACGGGGATTTCCATTGTGCATTGCTGCTCACTTTATTTCATGTTGCGAGCAAAATCATGAATGGCTTCCTGACCCAGTCACGTGGTATGATGTCAGCAATACACACCTCGAAACACGCTTCGCCAAATATTTCCTTGACAAGCTCGGAGCACCCTCGAAGCTCCAGAGCCTGCCGTCCCATCACTACTGATTATATCTGTGAATTTGTGTTTTGACCATTTGCCTGCCCTAGATTCCTGAGCCTGTCTGCATAGTTGGATTTGCTTGCCCGCCCACTGTGTTTGCCTGCCGTGTTCTGACCCCCTTGCCTGCCTCATGGATTGGATTGTTTACACCCCGGATTGTGCACATTCCCCTCTCTCCCAAGTAAGTTGTCTTACCACCGTTTACCTTCACTGTTTCCTCCACTCCTCTCCCCTGCATCCAGGCCTGGCTAGCCAGTCACCGTTCCCCTCAGGAGTACAGCCCTGCAGCTCCCCGCTCCACAGGATTCACCACCTGGCATTCAGCTTCCCTGCACCAGGTTATCCTCAGTTTCAAGCTTTGCCTTCCAGAGAAAACCTGTAAGCACAATCATCCAATTATCTCCTTAATATCATCTGCTCATTCATATACTCACCTTTGTGTTTGGTCTCCCCCTGCAGGGTTGCCAGTTCCTAGCCGCACAACTGTTGTCAATAAAATCATTGTTAAACCTTACACAAATGTTCTTATCCATGTCTGCTTCTGGGTCTGGGATCATAAACCATGTCATCATTAGAACAATTCTGCAAAAAAGAGTGGGCCAAAATTCCTCAACAGCGATGTATAAGACTCATTGCCAGTTATCACAATTGCTTGATTGCAGTTGTTGCTGCCAAGAGAGGCACAACCAGTTATTAGGTTTAGGGGGTGATGGCAGCGCAGTGGTGGAGTGGTTAGCACTGTGGCAGCACAGCAACTCACCCTTGGCTGGGGGATCCTGGGTTCGATCCCAGCCCCTGACCAGCAGTGATCTGTGTGGAGTTTGCATGTTCTCCCCGTGTCTGAGTGGGTTTACTCCGGGATTTCTCCAGTTTCCTCCCACATGCCAAAAACATGCAAGTTAGGTTAATTGGTATCAAACTAGGGATTCTAAATTATCCTTAGGTATAACTGTGAGAATGAATGGTTGTCTGTTTCTCTGTGTTGGCCCTGCAATGGACTGGCGATCTGTCCAGGGTGTACCCTGCCTTTTGCCCAAAGATGCTGGGATAGGCTCCAGCCCCCCCGCGACCTGAAAAGGATTAAGCGGAAGAAGATGGATGGATGCTTTTTCCACATACAGAAGGACCAGGTAGATTTGGATAGCTTTTTCCCTTAATAAATAAAATCATCATTTGGGTTGTAGAGAGAATGATCAGGTGAGGCAACGAGCTGGATCAACACAGACTTTATTTCTCTCTAATAGATCAGTATCGCAAAAGAGCTCCCAGGCCGCTGTGCATCTCACTTATATACCTTTAATTATTTGCATAGTGGCTCGGGGCTCCGACTTCATATCCATTACATAACAAAGCCTGTACGGCGCATTAACATAACATTGCGCTGGTGCCGCACTTCACTCCTCTCCCAGCTGCCCAGCGTCTCCTCTTCTCCCAGGGGAGTGCCCAACCTTTGCTGTTCCATCTGGACCCCCCGGCGATCTCTCCTCTCATGGTCCATTACCCTCTGGGTGGAGAAGTCTAACACCTTGCCCCCCTCCTTCCCGAACAACCAGAATGGGCCTTAACCCCCCCGTTCCTTGGGCTTAAGCCGACGTCCATAACGGCTGTAATGGGGGGTTGCCGATCCCGTCAAACTTCCCTCCTGGTGGGGTGCACCGAGGGGCATGTCAGTCTGTGGGGGAAAAAAGGGAGGGGGAGAAAACATATCCTCTTCATGTGTGCCAGTCCCTGCTGAGGAATCACCAAAATGTGGAGCCCCCAACGGGGGATGTCCTTGCCGGGGAGCCCGGGCCAACACCACCTGCTCGTCTGCCAACACAAAAGCGGGCTTTAGCCTGTCAATGCAGACAGTCTGTCTACATCCCCCCAAGTCTAACACGAAATGTTTTGCCCCAGGCTCCAACATTCTGAATGGCCTGCCATATGGTGGGCACAGCAGGGTCCAGTGCACATTGTGCCTGACGAAAACAAAAGAGGCATTCTGCAAACTTTTTGGGACGAATGTGCAGGGAAAACAGTGGTGGGCCTGGCCCGGTACACTCCCCACCTCTGTTTTGCGTACAGAATGCCTGGGTGGCTTGGCCTCGGGTGCGAGGAAAAATTCCCAGGGGATCCGCAACAGTTGGGAAAAAACGAGTTCTGCCGGGGAGGCTGCCAAATCCTCCCCTATGAACAAAGGATAAATAAAAAAAAACCTGCCAAATCCTCCTTCGGTGCAGAACGCAACTCTAAAAGAACCCAAGGCAGGTGGTCTACCCAATTTGGGTCCGTGAGCGAAGCCCTAAGTGCTGCTTTAAGTGACCTGTGGAAACGCTTGCATAACCTGTTGGCCTGGGGTTTGGATGTGGTAGTGCAGTGAATGTTGACCCCCAGGCTCCGGGCCATCGTGGACCAGAGTTCTGAAATGAACTGTGGGCCTCTGTCAGATGTGATGTTCGAAGGAGATCCAAAACGTGCCACCCAAGCTGACAAAAAAGCGTGCACTACTTCCATGGATGTGGTAGAAGCCAGCGGTACCGCTTTGGGTCAACGCATGGTGCGGTCCATGATCGTCAAAAGGTGCATGAACCCCTGCAACAGCAGAAGGAGCCCCACCAGATCCACGTGGATGTGGTCGAACCTCTTAGTCGGAATTTGGAACAGCTCAAGGGGAGCTCTGGTGTGCCTATGCACCTTTGCTCATTGGCACGCAACGCAAGCTGCTGCCCACTCTTTCACCTCTTTACGCAAACGCGGCCAGACAAATTTCGCCCCCATTAGTTTCACTGAAGCGCGCACTCTCGGGTGTGCAAGGGAGTGGACCGACTCAAAGACACGATGGTGACAAGAGCGCGGGACCACCGGGTGCGGGCGACCTGTGGAGATGTCGCAGAGTAGGGGAGGGCACCCTTCTTGCAGTACCCTGCTCTCCAGCCTTAACCTTGTTGGTTCAGATTGGAGTGCGGAAATGTCTGCATCCCTGGCTTGCTCCTTGGCCATAGCGGGGAAACCTACTCCCACATAGACTGGGGCGACCAATGCGCGTGAGACGCAGTCTGCTACCATGTTGAGTTTACCGACAACGTGCCGAATGTCGGTCGTAAACTCTGAGATTGCGGCCAGCTGCCGTTGCTGCCAGACCGACCATGGTTCCGAGACCTTGGCCATGGCATACGTCAGTGGCTTGTGGTCAGCAAACGCGGTGAAGTCGCGCCCTCCAGCCAGAACTGGAAATGGCGTATCGCTAGGTGGAGAGCCAGCAACTCTCTGCCGAATGTGCTGTATTTGCGCTCATTGTCACGCAAAGTTCTACTGAAAAATGTGAGCGGCTGCCACGAACCTGTGATGCACTGCTCCACCACTGCCCCTATGGCCATGTCAGACGCATCCGTAATAAGCGCTATCCGTGCAGACGGATCTGGGTGCGCTAACAACGTTGGCTTTGCCAGTGCTGTTTTGGTATTTGAAAAAGCCTGGCCCTGCTCGGGAGTCCAGTCGATGCTGTCTGCAGGTTTCTTTGTATTAAGCGCGGCGTACAATGGCTGCATCAGCTGGGCTGCCTGGGGGAGGAAACGGTTGTAAAAATTAATTATTCCCCAAAACTCCTGAAGTGTCCTCACCGTCTGCGGACGTGGAAAGTCCGACACCGCGCGCACCTTGTCCAGTAACAGGATCGCGCCCGTTGGTAAAATGTGGTGGCCCAAAAAAATCAATCACTGCTGCGCCGAACTGGCACTTCGCTGGGTTGATTATCAAACCATGCGCTTCCAGTCTCTGGAAAACCATCTTGAGATGGGCGATGTGCTCGTCCTCGGACACGCTGGCTACCAGAATGTCCTCCAGGTAGACAAAAACAAAGGGCAAATCACACAGCACTGCGTCCATCATCCTTTGGAAGGTCTGCGCCGTGCCTTTTAATCCAAACGGCATGCGCAAAATTTGAAAAGACCGAACGGAGTTATTACTGCTGTCTTTGGGATGTCTTCTGCTCGCACTGGGACTTGGCGGTAACCGTGGACCAGATCGACCTTGGAAAAAACGCACGCCCCGGCCAGGTGTACGGAAAAATCCTGGATATGGGGAATAGGGTAGCGATCGTGTGCTGTAGCATTGTTCAGTTGCCGGAAATCGCTGCATGGTCACCACGACCCGTCGGCTTTTGGCACCATGTGAAACGGGGATGCCCACGGGCTGTTTGAGCGCCTGACGATGCCCAACCTCTCCAAGTTGGTGAACTCCTCGCTCGTGCTGGCCAGTTTAGCTGTGTCCAGGCGCCGAGGTCGTGCGAATATGGGCGGTCCTTTAGTAGTGATGAAAACGCTTGATCCCGTGTTTGGTTACTGCCACTGAAAACGTGGGCACAGTGAGTGCTGGGAACTGGGTGAGTAACTGTTGGTACTTACCCCCTGGAGCTGTAACATTGGCCAATGTTGTTGACCCGGCTCCCCGAGCTTTACAGGGCAGAGAATCAAAAGAGACAGCATCCGCCAGTAATCTATTAGCAACATCAACTAATAAACCATGAGCACATAGGAAATCTGCACCTAAAATGGGGGAGGCACATGTGGCTATAATGAAATTCCACTGGAAGTTGCGCCCATGCAAACATATTGTCAGTGTCCGCTCACCAAATGTCCTTATGTCTGATCCATTGGCGGCTGCCAGGACGGGACCGCTTTGTTCTGCCACCCTATCTGTGTTGAATGGCAGGATAAGGCTCTTCTGGGAGCTGGAGTCTTCCAGAAACCATCTCCCCGAATGTGTGTCTGTAATGTATAGCAGCTTGTCTCTGTCGCCAGCAGTCGCAGCCGCTACTGACTGCTGGCCTTGATGTTTCCAGACTGCTTGAACTGGCACGGTGGCAAGCATCGCCGTGGGTCCGATCCGAAACGGCGATAATAGTGGCAGATCGTCTCCTTCTTGTGTCTCCTGGCATCTGCTCCAGACACCACCAGCGGCTCCTCGATCTTGCTAGCAGCCCCTCCAGGCTCCGGTGCCGCTGTGTTCATGACAAAGGTTCTGATCGCTATAATGATGTGATCCGCTTCCTGCGCTAGTGCATGATAGTTCCTCGTCACCAGCAGTGGTGAGTTTGCCAGGACTGCCCTTGCTGCAGCCGGTAGGTTCCTGAGAAACAGGTGGGCGAACAGGAAGGACTCGTCATCTCTGCCCATCAATGCCAACATGCTGTCCATCAACTCCATGGCCGATCTGTCCCCGAACTCTGAACGTGTTAGGAGTCTCTCCGCTCTTTCACTGTCCGAAAGGGTGTAGCGCTGGATAAGCATCTTTTTGAGAGCCTCGTAATTTCCTTGGGCCGGCGGCTCTTGGAGCAGGCTGGCCACCTGTTGTGTGGTGCGTGCATCGAGTGCAGTGACCACATAGTAGTACTTCGTCTCGTTTGCTGTCACCCCTGGTGTTTCCTCTCCAGGATGTCTCCGGGGTGCTCATTTTGCCTTCCATGGCACGTCAGGATCACCAGTGTAGAGAGAATGATCAGGCGAGGCAACGAGCAGGATCAACACAGACTTTATTTCTCTCTAACAGATCAGGATGCAAAAGAGCTCCCAGGCCACTGTGCATCTCACTTACTGTATATACCTTTAATTATTTGCATAGTGGCTCAGGGCTCTGACTTCATATCCATTATATAACAAAGCCTGTGTGGCGCATTAACATAACATTGCGCTGGTGCCGCACTTCACTCCTCTCCCAGCGGCTCAGCGTCTCCTCTTCTTCCCAGGGGGGTGCCCAACCTTTGCTGTTCTGTCTGGACCCCCCGGCGACCTCTCCTCTCATGGTCCATTACCCTCTGATTGGAGAAGTCTAACACCTTGCTTCTCACAGGGTTATCTTTGTCGAATATTAAAATTTGTTTGACTTGGAAGATTTAAGGGGGATAAATACGCAAAAATATAAGAAATCAGGAAAGGTCAAATACTTTTTCACAGTACTGTGCCTCTCCTCACTTTAGTCATCACACTTATTCTCTTTTCTAGTTATACTGTATATAAATATCTACTGTTAATTACTTTGTTTCAATTACTGTAATATTTTCATTATAATTAATTTTCATCTGCCCAAAGTTTGGTTATAAATTATAAAACAAAATCTTGGCTGCTTGTCCTTCTGAGGCTGTTTTGAAGTCTCAGTAAACTTATACAGTACTAGCACTGATGCCCGTTGACTATGGCATGCAGTGCTAGAGATGGTGGGACTATAATAGCAATAGCAAGCAAGTTTCATGCACATACATACACCAGTGACACAATGTATCTGGCATGCATTAAGCATTCTGCTCCCTGACAGCTCAGTCATGCCTCCTCCTCCTGTCAGTGGCACCAGCTGTTTCTTGTTATTGGCTTTCACTTACTCACACACACACACACACATCCATCTACATGCACTCTCCTGCACACATACACACACACACGCTTCCATTCATCTTCACTCACATGCTCAGACACTCACTCATGCACACCTGTTTTCCATTCACATCCACTCAGTCCAGCCCACACATTTCCACACCGGCGGTCTCTTCCCTCATTAGTATTGTCATTACTTAAGCTCTGTTTGAGTGGGAAGAGATCGCCTGATCATTGTGCTTTATACACAGTAGCAGTTCTCCTCTGTGTATGTTGTCTCCACTCCCTACATTATTACTTTCAGCCTGACTGTTTTAGTCTTCTCTAACATCACCCGACGCCCGCTCGTTACCTGATGTTTGCGGCTGTTCCTGTTCACTTGCTCACAACGGACAGCACGGACTGCCTCGGGTTGCTTCAGCCCATAAGTTCATGTTTGCCTTTCTCTTTGTGCCGTTCATCTGTTCTGCGGTACTAGGCATTCCCTCCCTCGGGCTGCTGAGCGTCCTAGAGGCGTCCCTGTTTTTCCAGTGCCTTTCATGACTATAACCCATCTGACCATTTGCTTGTCTAGACTGTTTGCTGGACTGAACTCGTTGTTTTTGTTGTTTAATAAATTGCACTCCACTATCTCTGCTCGTAGGTTTTCATTCCTCCCTCTGTGCGCTGTGTAATGGCACACGAGGGATCATAACAGAAAATTATGTAAAACAGCAATAAAATACTAATAGTATGTAAGAACATGCATTATGGCCACTAGATGTCACTGTTCTTAGTTAGAATGAACCCTGTAAGCTTTGAAAGCCTCAGAACTTCATTGAGGCTTCACCTGGCCATCACTACTGAAGAGCTATAGCATTTAGTGTTCTTGAAGAGCAGCCTATAGCCTACCATGTACATTTACTGCTGTTTAGAGCCTGTTAATATGCTTGCTTTACCCCTGCTTCAGTGCACACCGCTTGTTCACTTGCTGTCTTGCTCGACCAGTCACACAGAACGTCACCTAGGTTTCGATTAGCGGTCCCTCTGCTGGCAGACATTATAATTGCATTTAAGAATGAAGTTTCAAATATGATCAAACGTGATATAAATAAAAGATTTTTGGAAATGGATTGGCGGGCCGCATTGAATAAGGATGGAGCCGGCAGTTGCTCATCCCTGGCCTGTTTGTACAATATGCTCCTGTGAAGACGCAGCGCATAAGGTCCAGAAAGGGGCTTAAATCACGCTTTACCTGCTGTACACCTGGCTGCTGTCTGGTCGAGGTATGCACGATTCCTCCAGCACATACACGTCCATTTCCTGGCTGACAACACTCCACAGCGAGTGTATTACAGACAGTAAGCAGCACAGTCTGTCTCAGTTTCCCCGTGCGACAACAGTCCAGCATTGGTGTGAAGAGAGAGGCATGTGGAGAGGGCAGTGGAGTGCATGAGACTGGATCTGGGATGCACTTGATTCCTCGAACAGCGTACACCTCTAGAGGGTTATATGAGCGGATTAATAAAGAAAATGAATATAGGTAAATGTAAATATAGTTCTGGTGTCCCAGCACCCAATGGCAACCTGTACCTATGTCTCCCCGTCAGTCCACAAGGCCTGTATTCTGGAGAGAAACTTGTGGATGTTAAACTCCGCCCACTGTATTCTGGAGAAAGTCTCGTGGATGTTAAACTCTGACCACCATGTCTCAGAATCCCTTTTATATATACAGATAAACCATCTGCTACAATTTATTCACTTCAATAACAAGATTTTCTGTAATAGAGTGAATGGTTGTCTGTCTCTCTGTGTTGGCCCTGGGCTGGTGATCTGTCCAGGGTGTACCCTGCCTCTTGCCCAAAGATGCTGGGATAGGCTCCAGCCCCCTCGCGACCCAAAAAGGACTAAGCGGAAAAAAGATGGATGGATGGACGGATGGATTTTACCCACTGCAACTAAAAAGTTTTAGTTCTGGTTTAGTGCCCATTTGTGAAGTCTGTATAACCAGATTGCCATAAATGCCTTGAGCCAAATTATTAGAAACCTCCAATAAGTTCAGATAAAACTCAACCCTACACCTGAGGCACTTTTCCACTAGCCCAGCTCATCTCGCCACATCTCGATTCACTTCGACACGGTTCGGCTCGGTTGTGTCTCCATTACAGCCGGGTTAAGCTGGGGTGGGCGGGATTTTTTTTACAGCAAGGCGGCGCCACATTCCCGTGACGTAAAACACGCGACCCAAGCAAAACATAACACATGCATCATGGCGGCTGTACAAGGCGACTCCTCGGTCTGTGGCTTTTTTCACCGTAAATGCCAAAAAGGACCGCCAGACACGGGTACAGGCAGCGAGACGAAACACTCTGGAATAGTTCTGCAGCTTCTGGCAGAGCCGAAGACGTGAGGATACAAACTAGGTCATATATGACGGTAAGCTAATGTTGCTAATGCTAGTTTGCTATAAGTACGTCGTACTACACTGTAATGTCTGCAAGTTATCGCTGTTAGGTACTAAAATATGTATGCTGTGTGTGTTTCAGATGGCTCTGTTGTGGGGAAATTACCGCTTCAAACGGTCGGTCTGGGCGATGACTGTTGTTGTGAAATGGCACTATATAAATAAAGTTGAACTGAATTGAATTGAATTGAATTCTTTTGGCTGCTCCCTTTAGGAGTCGCCACAGCGGATCATCTGTCTCCATCTCACCCTATCTCTTGCATCCTCCTCTGTAATACCAATCCTCTCCATGCCCTCCTTTACTTCATCCATGAATCTTCTCTGTGGTCTTCCTCTTTTCCTCCTGCCTGGCAGCTCCATCTTGCCTCTCTTATTTTGTCTCCAAACTGCTCAACGTGAGCCGTCACTCTTACATACTCATTTCTAATCTTGTCCCTCCTAGTCACTCCCAATGAAAATCTTAGTATCTTCAACTCTGCCACCTCCAGCTCCACTTCCTGTCTTTTTGTCAGCGCTACCATCTCCAAACCATACATCATAGCAGGTCTCACTACCGTCTTGTAAATTTTCCCTTCAACTCTTGCTGCAACCTTTCTCTTACAAATCACCCTGACACTCATCTCCACCCACTCCACCTTGCCTGCACTCTCCTCTTTACCTCTCTTGTGCATTTTCCATTGCTTTGGATGGTTGACCCCAGGTATTTAAACGCATCTACTTTCACTAATGCTACTCCTTCCATCTTCACCGTTGCACCTGCCTCCCTCTCATTCACACTCATGTATTCTGTCTTGTTTATACTGACTTTCATTCCTCTTCTCTCCAGAGCATGCCTCCACCTCTCCAGGTTCTCTCCCACCTGCTCCCTACCCTCATTGCAGATCACTATGTTGTCTACAAACATCATGGTCCACGGAGACTCCTGCCTGACCTTGTCTGTCAGCCTGTCCATCACCATGGCAAACAAGAAAGGGCTCAGAGCCGATCCGTGATGTAACGCCACCCCCACCTTGAACCCATCTGTCACTCCTACAACACACCTCACCACCGTCTTGCTGTCCTCATACATGTCCTGCACCACTCTCACATATTTCTCTGCCACTCCTGATTTTCTCATACAGTACCACACTTCCTCTCTTGGCACCCTGTCATATTCTTTCTCTAGATCCACAAGGACACAGTGCACCTCCTCCTGACCTTCTCTATACTTCTCCATCAACACTCGTAAAGCAAACATTGCATCTGTAGTATTCTTTCTTGGCATGAAACCATACTGCTGCTCACTGATTGTCACCTCTCCTCTTAACCTGGCTTCAACAACTCTTTCCCATATCTTCATAGTGTGGCTGATCAACTTTATGCCTCTGTAGTTACTACAGCTCTGAGCATCACCTTTGTTCTTGAAAATTGGTACCAAAACACTTCTTCTCCACTCCTGAGGCATCCTCTTACTCTCCAAGATTGTGTTAAACAATGTGGTTAAAAAGTCCACTGCCATCTCTCCTAAACATCTCCATACCTCCACAGGTTTGTCATCTGGACCAGCTGCCTTTCCATTCTTCATCCTTTTCAAAGCTGCCCTCACTTCCGCCTTGCTAATACTCAGGACGTCGTTGTTCACTAACTTTCCTTCATCCATCCTCTTCTCTCTCTGATTTTCTTTATTCATCAGCTCTTCAAAGTACTCCTTCCACCTTCTCAACACATTCTCGTCATTTGTTAGTACATTACCATTTCTGTCCTTAATCAACCTAACCTGCTGTACATCCTTTCCAGCTTGATCTCTCTGTCTAGCCAGTTGATAAAGCTCCTTTTCTCCTTCCTTAGTGTTTAGCCTCTAATACAACTCACTATATGCTATTTATTTGCCACCTCTCTCCTTGCCATGCGCCTAGATTACAAATACTCCTGTCTATTTTCTTCATCTCCCTGACTATCCCACTTTTTCTTTGCTAACCTCTTCCTTTGGATACCTTCCTGTACCTCCTCATTCCACCACCAAGTCTCCTTGTCTTCCTTCCTCTGTCCACTGGATACACCACATACCTGTCATGAATGCTCCTCGGGGCAAAGAGAGACAGATTCACATGCTGAACTGTGTCCTCTGGCGGTCCAGCTCGGGTTTGCACTCTGCTGCAGTGGCCTCCACAGCAGGCATGATGGTAGTTGCAGTCTTAGAGGCCCTAGGCGAAGTGGACCATGCTGGTGGCTCACCTGGCATGGCAACTGGGGTTTGGCTCACCACTGGTGCTGGAACTGGGACCTCCTGGGCCACGGTCTCCTCCGTCATCCAGCGGTCTTGTTCCGGGGCTGGAGGACACTCAGGAACCAGGAGAGAGGGCACGGAGAGGGCAGGCGAGCGACTGACTACTGCAGCAGGTGATGAGAGCTCAGGGGACTGCAGACCCAGAGCCTCACTACCGGGAATCAGGCAAGGCATATCATCATTAATTGAAATAGAAGGAAAAGAGACACCGTTTCCCAGTGTTTGATGCTGTCTGCTGCAGCAGATGTATTGTCATCCCTCTCCGAGGCTATGGGAAAAATACCCCCCTCTGAGGATTGTGGAGGGACCGCCCCTGTAGTCCTGGAGATGGATGCAGCCGGGGAAAAAGTAGAGAACCTCTTGGCAGCAGGAGAGGACACCAAAGCAAGGCAGGAAACAGCAGCTACAGGCCCGGGAAAAGCTGCTGACTCAGCCGGAGAAGAGAGGAGGGAGACCTGCACTGCTGAGGGGAGCCCCTGCTTCAGTGCCGGGGAGATGGCTGTTGGAGAGGCGGGGAAATTCCTCCTGTGGTCCGGTGCGGGATGACAGCATCATCATGGAGCTGGATGGGCAAGAACAGGCGCCAGAGACTGGTGAGGAGTAGAGGCTACGGAGCCCTGGGAGCGCCTCCCCTTCGGCAAGAGCCCAGGCTTCTCCGGGGAATTCTTCACCCCACTGCCATTCTCGCGTTGAAGCAGAGCTGAGGGCACTGGCGAGCTGCTGCCTCCGTGAGTTTCAAATACCACAAAGCGTCTCTCGGGGTAGAATAAATGTGTGCCATGGAGATTAGCCCATTTATCTCCATGAGAGCACGGCAGCACTCCCACCCCAGACGCATTGGGTAGCTATGTCCACTTCCTATATCCATAATTGCTCCGACAGGCAGGTGAGTAAAAAAAAGAGAAAAAAGAAAAAATGTACACCAACAGCAGCTGAATTTGATTAGGGCGGCAGCATTCTGTCATGAACACCCCTCTGGGCAGAGAGAGACAGATTCACGTGCTGAACTGTTACTGACATTTATTGACAAAAGACAACAGAAGTCCAAAAAACTATGCATGACATACAAAAATACAAATGAGGAAAAACTTACAAATGGTGTTCCAGAGCCGACAACACTGTGAATGCTGGAGAAGGCAACGGATGAAATTGTTGAAACACATCAGACGGTGCAGTCCATGCAATGCTGCCGCACTGACAGACAAAGCAGCAGCCCTTAAATAGTCCACAGCAGATTGGCAGGCAGATGAGCAACAGGTGTAAGTTGACTGAGGGAGCAGGTGACCTAATTAGACAGCCACTCACAGCTGGGAACTGGGAAACAGACTGTGAGTGGCTGGTGGGTGTGTCTGGAAGAGGAGGAAGGAGGCTCGTGTCACAAACCAAAAAAAACCCCCAACAAACTGACAAGAAAATAATAACAGACAGAAAATACTCAAAAATACATAGGAAGTCTGAGCTCTCGGCTCAGACTCATGACAATACCTTTCTACCAGCTTCCCTCAATATTTTTGCTGTACTTTCCCAGTCATCTGGTAATTCTTCCCTACCACCCAGAGCCTGTATCATCACCTTCCTGAACTCTGTGTGACGTTCTTCCTTCTGTAACTTCCCCCACTTAATATTTGGCTCTGCCTTCACTGTTTCCCTCTTCTTGCTTTGCAAAGTCATCCAACAGACTACCATCCAATGTTGTCTAGCTACATTCTCCCCTACCGCCACTTTGCAGTCTCCTATTTCTTTCAGATTTCTCCTTCTGCGTAAGATGTAGTCCACCTGTGTGCACCTTCCTCTACTCTTGTAAGTCACACTATGTTCCTCTCTCTTCTTTAAGTATGTGTTCACCACAGCCATTTCTGTCATGATCCGAGGGCATGGATGGGCACTGTGCCCAGCCTTCTGTTTAGTTTGGTGTTTCTTTGTCTGTTGGTTTCTCTGTTTATCTGGTCTAGTTATTGTCATTTTGTATTTGTAGTTTTGTTCACATTTTTGGGGTTGTATTGTTGTTGTTTATTATGGTTTCCTGTTATGTTTTATTTTGACAGCGCTGTGCAGTTTCCGGCTGTCAAACTGGTCAGAGCTGCACACCTGTCATCCATTCTGTTTTTTTCTCCACTCATGTATCCACACCTGTTTTTGATTATGTCTTGCATATAAGGGCACGGCAAACCTCTGTAGTCCTTCTTCCATGTGGACCCATCCTCAGGAGCAGAGTTATCATCCCGAGTGTGTTTGGGTCCCACTGTTGAGGAGAGTAGGAGTGTTCCGTCCAGGTATGTGTTTCCCTTATTTCCAGCTGTGAGCCCCCACAGCCTTTGGGAGAGCTCCAGTTGGATTCCACCTCTGGCTCGGTGTTCCCGGCTTCATGTCCCCCTGGACGTCGAGCCCCACTCTCATCCAGCATTTATTATAGTGTACTTGTTTGTTAGTGCCACGCACTCGATGCTTTAGTTTTTGTATGTTAATGTTCTTGTCCGTTTTTATGTTAATAAATGTGCAAATTTACAGAGAGTGTTTGGTGTCCTACTTTCGCCCATAAAATGGGCGATTCACGACAGAAGGACATGACCACTTGGACACCAGCCTCTGTGAGTTTTACAATTTTTTCTTTTTTCCGTGATTACCTTTTCTTTTCTTTTGCCATCATATGCCTGCTCACATCTCAGCAGGCGAAAGACAGTTTTCACGAGGATTGGGGTGGGAGCTCTGCACTGCACTCTGGGAAATGGATGGATATATCGCCGCCACTTGCGTATCTCCCACCCCAACAGACGCTCTTTTGAACTTAAGCCTGGCAAAGGCGGCAGTACAGCGTCACCCTCGGTTCATGCTGCACACCGAAGGAAGGGAGAGGGTTTTTCATTTGGAGGTTTTACAGTGGGAGTATTGTGGAAGGAGCTCTGTCCATGAACTGAGGTCTGTGCCAGTGAGAGGGCATTCCGGACCTTGGCCCCATCGGCTCCTCCCCAGCCCCGAGCTCCGGCATCCTGCCTCCATCACCAGAGACGGGAGGCTCCGCCTCCTTCCCAGGCAACATCAGTGGCGGGCAGAGGAGCCTCACCTGATCCCAACACAGCAGCAGGAACCATCGGGCACTAGGAAAAAAAAGGGAAGTGGGTTGTAATTCCTTTTTCTTTCATTATGATATACCTTGCCTTATTCCTGGTGATAAGGCTCAGCTACAGCAGCCAAGTCTAGCTGAGTCCTCACCGCCTGCTGCTGTTGTCCCAACCTCGCCTCCCTCTCCCGTGTGTTTCTTTGTGGCCTCTGAGAGTCCATTGCCCCTGGGAAGGAGCCCTGCAGCCACGTCCGGGACGGGAGGGAAGCGCCACCCCTGCTCTGAATCCTGAGCCGACAGTTGGGTGTCCCCTGGATTCAGCGGCATGGGAGCCGGCGCCATCGATGAGGTCGCCTCCAGCAGCAGCCATCATGCCGGGAGGTCCACCAGTGGGGGCCATTAAGCCTGGAGGCCGTTTGGCTGCACTAACCATCATGCCTGCTTCAGGGGTCGTCACAGCAGAGTCGTTGGAGTCCTGGACGGAGGTGAAGCTTGAGTCCAGGCAAGTGCTCAGTTCTGTTTTAATGTCTACAGATATTGAGAATTCTTGTCTGGCTCAGGGTGAGGAGAATCGGTTGCAGATATCCTCTGCTCCTGAGCTCTCCTCACTGGGCTCCACTGCTGCCGGTGATTTCTCTCCGGTGTTTTTCCCCTTTCCTTCCCCTGAGGTGGCTGTTCCGGGTAGAGACGCCCAGACAGAAAAGGCCGAGATGCCCCAGCCTGGATTGCCGGAGTCCTGGACGGCGGTGGAGCTCGAGCTCAGGCAAGTTCTCTTTTTTGTTTTCACGTTGTCTTAGAGAAATCTTGCCTGGCTCTTGGTGGGGAGGGCCGGGTGCAGCTGTCCACTGCACCTGATCTCTCCTCGCCAGGCTCCACTGCTGCCGGTGACTCTGACCTGGTGTCTGTGATTTGTGTGTGTGAGCCTTCTCCTGAGATCTCCATGGGTGCTGTTTCCCCCCAAGTCCGGGGCCTCCATGGGTGCTGCTCCCCCTCCATTTGAGATCTCTGTGGGTGCTTCTCCCCCTCTGTTCTTGGTCTCTGTGGGTGCTGTTCCCCTTCTGGTCGAGGTCTTCATGGGTGTAGCTACGCCCCAGTCCAGGCCCGTCACGGGTGCAGCTACACCCCAGTCCGGGGCCTCTGCGGGTGCAACGCCTCAGCCTGGAGCCCCATTGGTTGATCGCCTCCTTTGCCTGGTGCTCTCGCGGGTCAGCCTGGTTGTCGTGGATACCATGATCCAGTCCAGGGCTGCCATGGGTGCTACGCCCCAGTCCGGCGCCGCTGTGGGTGCCGCGCCTCAGTCCGAGGCCACCGTGGGTGCTGCAGCTCAGCCTAAGGTTGTCATGGACTCCCCGTCCTCACCAGAGGTCCCCACGGTGCAGCCTCTTCCCTCGTCCGGCCTCCTTGCTGATCAACCACCACCATCACCGGTACCCACTGCTGGCCAGCAGTTTTTGTTGGAGGCCAATCTGCCACTGTGCTGGTTCTGCCTTCCCCATGCTGATGACCAGGCAGGTCGCTGGGAGCCTGGGTTCCAGATGCCACCACCTGGGGATGAAATGTTGTGCTTGGCAGACCGCTGGCTCATGTACTCTGGGAGGCCACCTGACAGGTTTTGGCATCCGGTCGGGTGGCTCTGGTACTCTGGGCGGCCACCGGACGCATTCTGCCTTACACGCCGGTGGTTTTGGGACTCTGTTAGGCTGCCCAAACTGCCTTAGTCTCCGTCCAAGGTCCCTGGAGTCTGGGCCACAGTAGTGTTCAGGTTGTGGGTCATGAGTTTTTTCTTTTGTTTTTTTTTTTTTTTATTTGTTTGGTCTCGGTCCCTCCATGCCTGGGTTCTCCCTCCTATCCCCCAGGGTGGGTTGTTTTTCTTGTTTGGGGGGTCTTCTGTGTTGTTTGGGCGGTCTTCTGTGGTGTTACCCTGGGGTGTCTGGGGTCCACCCCTTGAGGAGAGGGCTCTGTCATGGTCCGGGGGCATGGGTGGGCACTGTGCCCAGCCTTCTGTTTAGTTTGGTGTTTCTCTGTCTCTTGATTTATCTTTTTATCTGGTCTAGTTATTGTCATTTTGTATTTGTAGTTTTGTTCACATTTTTGGGGTTGTATTGTTGTTGTTGTTTATTGTGGTTTTGTCCATCCATCCATCCCAGCATCTGGGCGAGAGGCAGGGTACACCCTGGACAGATCGCCAGTCCATCACAGGGCCAACATAGACAGACAAACAACCATTCACTCTCACATTATTATGGTTTCATGTTATGTTTTATTTTGACAGTGCTGTGCAGCTTTTGGCTGTCAAACTGGTCAGAGCTGCACACCTGTCATCCATTCTGTTATTTTCTCCACTCATGTATCCACACCTGTCTTTGATTATGTCTTGCATGTAAGGGCACGGCAAACCTCTGTAGTTTGTCGTGTCCTACTTCCAAGTGGATCCATCCTCAGGAGCAGAGCTATCATCCCGAGTGCATTTGGGTCCCACTGTTGAGGAGAGTAGGAGTGCTTCATCCAGGTATGTGTTTCCCTTGCTTCCAGCCGTGAGCCCCCGCAGCTTTCCAGAGAGCTCCAGCTGGATTCCGCCCCTGGCTCGGTGTTCCCGGCTTCATGTCCCCCTGGAGCCCCACTCTCCTCCAGTGTTTATTATTGTGTACTTGTTTGTTAGCGCCACACACTCCATGCTTTAGTTTTTGTATGTTAATGCTCTTGTCCGTTTTTATGTTAATAAATGGGAAAACACAAAGAACGTTTGGTGTCGTACTTTCACCCGTGAAACGGGCGATTCATGACAATTTCCATCCTTTTAGCAAAATCCACAACCATCTGTCCTTCCACATTGCTCTCCTTAAGACCAAACCTACCCAGGACCTCCTCATTACCTCTGCTCCCTTCACCTACATGCCCATTAAAGTCAGCTGCAATCACCACTCTCTCCCCCCCGGGAGCACTCTCTACCAATTCATCCAGCTTACTCCAGAATTCCTCTTTCTCTTCTACCTGATATCCAACTTGTGGGGCATACACACTGACAACATTCAACATCACACCTTTGACTTCTAGCTTCAAACTTAGTATTCTGTCTCCATCTTTACCTCCTGAAGACTCTTCACATACTCTTCCTTCAAGATTACTCCTACTCCATTCCTCTTCCTATCTACACCATTGTAGAACAGTTTAAATCCCCCTCCAATGCTCCTAGCCTTGCTTCCCTTCCATCTGGTTTCTTGAACACACAGTATGTCTACCTTTCTTCTCTCCATCATATCAGCCAACTCTCTGGCTTTACCAGTCATAGTCCCTACATTTAACGTCCCTACTCTCCCCTTCACACTTCTACCTTTCCTTTTCTCTCTCCCTCCTAACAGGCCTTCCCCCCTCTCCTCCTTCTTGATCTTCGACCAACAGTAGCCCAATTTCCACCAGCACCCTGTTGGTTAACAGCACCGGTGGCAGTCATTGTGAACCTAGGCCTCAACTGATCCGGTATGAAAGTCTCATTCACCATGATCCGCATGTTTGATTTGGCAAAGGTTTTATGTTGGATGCCCTTCCTGACACAACCCTCCCTATTTACCTGGGCTTGGGACCGGCACTAGGAGTACACTGGCTTGTGCAACCCATGTGGCTGGGTTTCCGTCTATTATCCATATATTAAAGTGTATTATGTACAGATACGTGCAGACCCCAAGTTGTCCTCTAGCAAATATACCTTTGCTCTCTGCCCTCTGAAGTGCCCTTCTAGACAGTGTTTTTTTTTTTTAAGATATTATAGATTTTAATTTTCCCCCACAGAAACACCGATTGCCAATGAAGCGTGTTTTAATGTCCAATAACTATATTTTGACATCCAGTTAATTCTGTGTGACCGTATGACGGCATGTAACTTTGATTTTTTCAGTATTTCAGAATGCCCCTTTTTTGTTTGAGCAACTGCCCTCTGAAGTGTCTGTGCACATCACTGATTATGTATGAATTATATGCATGCATGTATGTATGTATATATGTGTGTGTGTATATATATATATATTAACATAGTATACATAATATGTTGTTATGTATGCATTATATATAATGATTACAGCTATTACAAAAGCACAAATAATAAAGTTGAAAATACATTTAAATGATGTTGCTGCTAGTTTGTTTTTACATTTTTGACAGATATCATAGCATGGCCAGAGTGATATTTCAGCCCAAAATATTTGTGTAATGACAACCTCATATCATGACACCCCTATAGCCTCCAGCAATAAACCTGCAGAATTTGAAATGGATCTGTTGAATGGGTATTACAAAAATGTTTTATTAATTTAAAACAACACATTACAGTGTGCATCTCAAATAAACAGCAATACTCACCCACAATATGTTTGTCACACACTATCAGAGACTCATATCACTAGCTATGGTGTTGATCATGACATTGGATGCATTTTATTTGCTTTTTGATCTAAAATGCATCTAAAATCCTCTTTTTTCATCCTCTTCGTCCCTCTGGGCCAGTGTAGCATGACATAGCCAGGGTGAAGGTCAAGTGCTCAGCAGGTTAATGTACGTGGTACATCCGCTCGTAAGTTAAAGAGTAACAGCAGCAGGTGATTACTGCACTTGACGTGACCACAGTCCAGTCTGCAACAACTGCAACTGACAAACACAAATGAGATTCTTAAGACCAACGTGATGAGAGCAATCACTCATGTGCTGCTTGTGATTAGAAAAATCTACTGCATTTAGGATTTTAATTGTTTTTTTTTCCTTATAGTAATTACTAAACCTCCTCAGAGAGAGACTCATTGTGCTTGAAAAATAAAAGGTTTTAATGTCTGTAATTCATGTTTGAGGAGTCAGTACAACAAGTAAAAATGGTGCAGCTGCAAGAAATTAAGAGTGTTTTCATAAGTGAGCGCTCGCACCAAGGTCTGGACCACGGTTCAAATTTTTGTTACATTTTATACATTTGGTCTGGTTAGGTTTGGCGTGGTACTGCTCCTTTTCCAAGTGAACTAAACAACTTTATGTGATGCACCTATGTCTCACTGTCATGACGATATTTGTGTTGTTAGCACAGACTGGCAGTTAGCAAACATGCTACTCACCCTCAAAGGTGTTTTCTGCAACCAAGGTTCAGTTTGTTCCAGACCAACATCATCTCTTTTTGCTGGACTAAATTTCAGCTCTTTGATCCAGACCGTGGTTTGGGGGAGGTTTCAGACCTAAATTTCTGAAAAGTCAGAAAATCTGGACCAAACGAATTAAGTGTGAAAACCCCCTAAAAGGCAAAAAGCTATACGCTAACCCTTCACTTGTTAATTGGTCTCAAAAAATGCAAATAATTTGCTATTGTTGTGCATAGGTTTTGTAGGCATCCATGCAAAAAAAATTGCAAATTATTTGCATTTTTTGGACCTATCAAGAAGTGAAATTAGATAATTTCCCACAGAAGCTTGAACAGACAAGCTTATTGAAGCTCATTAAAAAACACTGGAATAAGTTGCCACATGTGTTTTACTGTGCTTGTGTCATTTTGGTAATTAATCATTTAGACTATTTTCTCCTTTCACACCTGTTCTTTCGGGAAAGATCCGTTAGCTGTTTACATTCAGCTAATCAGTAATACAGTATTTACAGTGCAATATATACACTCTCCATGTGTACATCTGCTCCCTTATCTTTATGATTCTGAGATAACTTTCCAGCCATTCCTTGTCTTTATTGTACTATTCAATTTTATTGTTATTACCTTTTACTGTTACACCATATTTTTTTTCTGATCTCAGTTGGCTGATATTCTGATATTCAGTTGGCTATGTTAATAACTTTTGATATCTAAGTCAAAGTTTACCTTTGAATTCATTTGGGAACAGCATTTATGGAGTTTGTTGAGCAATTCTTGATTAAATAAAATTTGGTGGCCTCATGCTCTCCTGCTAAAGTACTTTGAGCTTTTTTTTCCTCCACAGTATTAACCCCCAAACGTCTTCTTACCTATCCTATTACGGTCATATAGTACATAATCATTTTCTTCATACTGTAATGCTTACATACTTGAGCCCTTGATCTCATCAGTTATTAGTCAGGCTCTCCTCTCTAGCATTTATCACTGATGAATGAAATGCTGTGGTGTGGTTCCTGTGTGAATTAGTGGACCATTAGCACACTTAAATTTTTAAATTGCCTGATGGTCTCAGAAGCACCATACTGGTCTAAGACCATGGCAGGACTCCTCTTTCATCCTGGCTACTAATCCTTAGACAAACAGATTAGAAATGATTGGAGGATGTGAGACAGACACCAAACAGAGATGGGGCACTGCATCGGGATGGTTTCCACTTCTGGAAAAGCCTGTTGTGCTTGTGCACAGCATAAATATCAGTGAAAACTAGCTTTAATCCACAAGATTGGCCTAACATTGAAATGGAACTTGGACATATACTGGCAAAGAAAATCAATGTTTTTGATTTATTGAAGGGTAGGCTATACTACTTTATAATTTTAATTTTAAATTATTGTTAATATCAATGGCTTCTTATAAAGTGAAAATTGTAAAATTGTGTTGGATACCTTAATTTAAACAGTGAGGCACTGTTTGAAAAGAGTCCTAAAAATCCAAACCTCCATGACCCTGAATTGCCACCCTTGTACACATCTGGTTAGATATTTCACATCTGTTTGCAACAAAATAGACAAGCTACAGTAGGATTTATAAGATAAGATAAGCTAAGATAAGATAAGCCTTTATTAGTCCCACAACGGGGAAATTCCAGGATTGCAACAGCACAGGGATAGCAACACTCAGAGCAACAATCAGAAGGCAAGAAAAAAAACAAGCAAGCAAGAGCAGCTAATATACATATGTACATATTACTATAAAATATATATATACACACACACACACAGACACACAGTGCAGAGCATTGTAGCTGGATGGAATAAATATATGAATATATGAACACACAGTGCAGAGCATTGTAGCTAGATGGAATAAATATGTAAATATATAAACACCCACAGTACGGAGCATTGCAGCTAGGTGGAATAAATATGCAAGTATATAAACACACACAGTGCGGAGCAATGTAGCTAGATGGAATAATATGTAGATATATAAAAACACAGTGCGGAGCATTGTAGCTAGATGGAATAAATATATAGATATATAAATATAAACACACCCAGTGCTGAGCATTGTAGCTAGATGGAATAAATATGTAAATATATAAACACACACAGTGCAGAGCATTGTTGCTAGGTGGGATGAAACAGCATAACCGTCTATTTAGTTATCCTACATGGTATGATTATGTGCCCATACATATTCTCACCCTCCATAGCGACCGGTATGTTCCTAGTTGTATGCCGGAGAGGACCATTGTGTAAGTCTATTGCATCTTTTGCATTCAAAAAAAACTATTAGTTTGTTACGTCTTTTTGCTATCTCTGCGAGCAGCCCTGCTTAGGTTGTACAGTCTGACAGCCGTTGGTAGGAAGGACCTACGAAACCTCTCGGTTGTGCACCTGGGATGATGTAGTCTGCTGCTAAATGAGCTCCTCAGTGCATCCAGTATGTCCTGCATAGGGTGGAACTCGGACTCCAGCAGAGATGACAGTTTAGCCACCGTCCTTCTCTCTCCTATCTCCTCCATTGGATCAAGGCGCTGCCCCAGGACAGAGCTAGCTTTCTTAATCAGTTTGTTCAGTCTCTTCCTATCGGCTGCAGTAATGCCACTGCCCCAGCAGACCACTCCAAAAGTGATGGCTGATGCCACCACCGTGTCATAGAATGACTTCAGCAGCGCCCCTTGTACACCAAAAGACCTGAGTCTCCTCAGCAGGAACAGCCTGCGCTGTCCCTTCTTGTAGAGTGCGTCAGTATTGTGTGACCAGTCTAGTTTATTGTTCAGATGAATACCCAGGTACTTATAGGATGTCACCATCTCGATGTCTGTTCCCTGTGTATTTACTGGTGCTGTGAGGGGCTGCCCATGCCTGCGGCAGTCCACCACCAGCTCCTTAGTTTTCCTCGCGTTGATCTGGAGGCAGTTCCGATGGCACCAGTCCACAAAGTCCTGGATAAGCCCTCTGTACTCAGCTTCATCTCCGCTGGAGATGAGACCAACGATCGCAGAGTCATCAGAGAACTTCTGTAGATGGCAATGTGTTGTGTTGTGTGAGAAGTCCGCAGTATAAAGAGTGAACAGGAAGGGAGCCAGCACCGTTCCCTGGGGGGCCCCCGTGCTACTGATGATCGTGTCGGAAACACAGTCCCGGGTTCTCACAAACTGAGGCCGGTTCGTGAGGTAGTCCAGGATCCATGATGACAGGTGCTGGTCCACCCCTGCGCGCAGCAGCTTGTCCTTCAGGATCATCGGTTGGATGGTGTTGAAAGCACTGGAGAAGTCAAAGAACATGATCCTCACCATATTCCCGGGCTTCTCCAGGTGGGACAGAGAACGGTGAAGGAGGAAGATCACCGCATCCTCCACCCCAATGCCATGCTGGTAGGCGAACTGGAGTGGATCCATCGCTGGTTCCACCAGGGGGCGGAGATGAGCAAGGAGCAGTCTCTCCAGGGTCTTCATCAAGTGGGACATCAAGGCCACCGGTCTGAAGCTGTTCAGGTCTTTGGGGTGGGAAGTTTTTGGTACAGGTACCACACAAGATGTTTTCCACAGCTGTGGTACCCTCCCCAGTTTCAGGCTCATGTTGAAGATATACGTCACAATCCCACACAGCTGGTCTGCACAGGACTTGAGGAGCTTTGCGCTGATGCCGTCCGGACCCGACGCTTTCCTCGCCTTGATCTTCCTCAGCTCCGTCCTCACCTGGGTCTTGGTCAGGGTCAGGATGGGGGGCTGTGTGTTGGGAGTGGGGGGGGTGTCGGTGGAGTGGGGAGTGGGCAGCAGGACTTGATTTCTTAGAGGCAGCAGTGGTTGTTGTGCAGACAGGGGGGAGGGCGGTTGGTCAAATCTATTGAAAAACAGATTCAGGTTGTTCGCCCACTCCCTGCCCCCCGTGGCCTGGGGGGTGGTATTCTGGAGCCCCGAGATGGTTTTGAGGTTTCTCCAGACCCCGCTGATGTCGCTCTGTTGCAGCTTGTCCTCCATCTTCTTCCTGAAGCTGTCCTTGCCTTCTCTGATCTTTCTCCTCAGCTCCCTCTGTACGGACTTCAGCATCTCCCTGTTCCCCGACCTGAAGATCCTCTTCTTCTCTCTCAGAAGTGTTTTTATCTCAGGGTTGATCCAGGGTTTGTTGTTTGAGTGACGCCGTATGGTCTTGGTGGGAACGGATTTGTCCACACAGAAGCTGAGGTAGCCCGTGAAGGTGTGAATGAGGCTATCGATGTCCTCACCATGTGGATCGCAGAGCTGCTTCCAGGCAGTGGCTTCAAAACAGTCCTTTAGAGTGTCCATTGTCTCCTCAGACCATAACTCCACAGTGTGCATGGCCGGAGGTTGTCTGTGCACTAGGGGTTTGTACACCGGTCGGAGATGAACCAAGTTGTGATCCGATCTCCCAAGTGGGGGGAGTTGTGATGAGGTGTACGCCTCCTTAGTGTTTGCGTAGAACAAATCCAGTGTTTTATTGTCTCTAGTGTGGCATGTGACATACTGGGTGAAAGTGGGCAGAATGGGAGACAGTGAAACATGGTTGAAATCGCCTGAGATGAGGAGAAGAGCATCTGGGTGTTCTGTCTGCAGCCTGCTGGTTACTGAATGGATGACGTCACGCGCTGTCCCAGCGTTCACCGTCGGATTTGCATAAACAACAATGCAGATCACGTGTGAGTGTTCTCTCGGGAGATATGTAGGCCTCATGCTAACAGCTAGCAACTCAATGTCTTTGCTGCAGTGTCGTTGTTTAACAGTGATATGTCCCGGTCTGCACCAGTTGTTGTTAACATACATTATCACTCCACCGCCCCTAGTTTTGCCACTCTCTGGTGTTCGGTCAGCTCGTATCATGTGAAAACCCTCCAGCTCAATGTTAGCATCTGCTGCTAGTTCAGTTAGCCACGTCTCAGTAAACAAAAGGAGAGAGCACTCCCGGTAAGTGCTATCGTAACGGGAGATAGCCGCTAGCTCATCTAACTTTCCCAGTATCGACCGTACATTTCCCATGACAACAGATGGAAGGGAGGGTCTGTACCTTATATTTTTTGTCCTCCGCCTTACTCCAGCCCGGCAGCCGCGGCGTTTTCGCCTCAGTTCTCTCGGTATGTCGAGTTTTTCCAGTGGGACCGGGTGGCGGTTAAATGCTAGCAGCTCTTCCCTGTTGTATCGAATCCTGCTATAAACAGTGGCTCCGTCCACCGGCTCAGGAGACATTTGGGACGATCTGTGTGTCCGTGATATAAGTGGGGTGAAAAAAAAAAAGTGATCAAAAGAGAGAGGAAGGGAAAAAAAAAACTCGGAATCGAGCCGCTGTTGCAAAAGGCAGCCTACTGGTGTGGCGCCGAGAGGATTTTTTTTTTGATTTTTATTGTCTCAATTAGCCAACTAGAACAACTTTGTGGCAATGGACTCTTTGTTTTATCAGAAAATGCTAAGAAAAAAAATGAGCAAAGTGTGTGGAAACTGACAGGGAAATGCACTGAAGCTAAATTGCCATTAGCCTGTAACCACTTTCTGCATCAGCTGAACCCTTCACAGTGGAGGAGCTGATGACAAAATGAACAAGCTGAGGATGCATTTATCATCCTGATCAGAAACTCTTAATCCCTATGTGGTGATAACCAGTGACGTGCGGTGAGGTTTGTGGGTGGTGAGGCACCCACAAACAAAAAGTCCTTCCACAGATGTTCAATAGGATTTAGATCAGGGCTCATAGAAGGCCACTTTAGAATAGTCCAATGTTTGGCTCTTAGCAATTCTTGGGTGTTTTTAGCTGTGTGTTTTGGGTCATTATCCTGTTGCAAGACCCATGACCTGCGACTGAGATCAAGCTGTCTGACACTGGGTAGCACATTTCTCTCTAGAATACCTTGATAAAGCGCTTTGAGTGGTCTTTGTGACTAGAAAAGCGCTATATAAGTGCAGGTTAGTTAGTTAGTTAGTTAGTTAGTCTTGAGATTTCATTGTACCCTGCACAGATTGAAGACACCCTGTGCCAGATGCAGCAAAGCAGCCCCAGAACATAACAGAACCTCCTCCATGTTTCACAGTAGGAACAGTGTTCTTTTCTTGGTATGCTTCATTTTTGCATCTGTGAACATAGAGCTGATGTGCCTTGCCAAAAAGTTACAGTTTTGTCTCGTCTGTCCATGGGACATTCTCCCAGAAGCTTTGTGGCTTGTCAACATGCAGTTTGGCAAATTCCAGTCTGGCTTTTTTATGCTTTGTTTTCAACAGTGGTGTCCTCCTTGGTCATCTCCCATGAAGTCCACTATGGCTCAAACAACGATGGATGGTGCGATCTGACACTGATGTACCTTGACCTTGGCGTTCACCATGAATGTGTTTAGAGGTTGTTCTGGGCTCTTTTGTTACCATTCGTATTATCCGTCTCCTCCTGCGGTCACGTCTAGGGAGGTTGGCTACAGTCCCGTGGATCTTAAATTTCTGAATAATATGTACAACTGTAGTCACAGGAACATCAAGCTGCTTGGAGATGGTCTTACAGCCTTTACCTTTAACATGCTTGTCTATAATTTTCTTTCTAATCTCCTGAGACAGCTCTCTCCTTTGCTTCCTCTGGTCCATGTTTAGTGTGGTACACACCATGTCACCAAACAGCACAGTGACTACTTGTCACCCTTTAAATAGGCCGACTGACTGATGACAAGTTTGTAGACACCTGTGATGTTAATTAGAGGACACATCTTGGTTGAACATGTCCCTATGGTCACATTATTTTCAATCTTTTCTAGGGGTACCATCATTTTTGTCGAGGCCTGTTTCATGAGTTTGTTTTTTAAAGTAATTCTGTTGAACCACAATTCAAAAGCATTGTCTGACTTTCATTGGTTAATTTTCATAGAATTTTTATTTATTACCACTTTTGTCAGATTCAAGTTATTTCTGTGACCATTGTGGGTATATAGAGCGGCAGTACTGGCTACTCTATTGTACGGTGCTGAAACTTGGACTGTCTACAGAGTGCAGGTGAAGAAACTCCACGCAAACGTGATGAGACACCTTCGAGCCATAATGAGCATCTCATGGAAAGACAAGATAACTAACTAACTAACTAACTAACTAACTAACCTGCACTTATATAGCGCTTTTCTAGTCACAAAGACCACTCAAAGCGCTTTCATTAATACTAACCCTCTATTCTAAGGGCCTATAGGAAACAAATATCTAGGGACAATTTAGAACAGCCAATTAACCTAACATGTATGTTTTTGGCATGTGGGAGGAAACCGGAGAAATCCCGGAGTAAACCCACGCAACACGGGGAGAACATGCAAACTCCACACAGATCACTGTTGGTCGGGGGCTGGGATCGAACCCACGATCCCACGATCCCCACAATCCCCCGGCCAAGGGTAAACTGTGCTGCCGCAGTGCTAACCACTGCGCCACCGTGCAGCCAACATAGAAGAACATAACCAACATAGAAGTGTTGAAACGAGCTGGTCTACCATCAATGGAGGACATGCTAATACAGATGAACCTGAGATGGCTCGGACATGTTGAGAGGATGGATCACCAGCGTCTCCCTCGGCAGTTACTCTACTCACAGTTATGCGAGGGCAGACACAATCAGAGTAGACCAAGGCTCAGATTTAAAGACACTGTAAAAAGAAACTTGAAGAAGTTGGACATAGGAATTCCTGGCAGTGAAAGGCTAAGGACAGAGCTGTGTGGAGGAATCTGATCAGACCTAAATGAAACAGTCATTGTCGCCCATGACAGACTGCTATGATGATGATGATGATGGATGATGTGGGTTTTTCTTTCATTAACAGAGGGGTACCAACAATTTTGTCCACGGCTGTATGAACACAATAGCATAAGCTTAAATTTAATTTCAGTTTAAAGTTTGCATGTTTTATGATCTACTAATTGTGTCATGACTGCCAGAAGGAAAGCTCACGTGCAGGCTACAAACACCAGAGAAGGCACACAACACAGAGTGATAACATTAAACACAATTTTATTGAAAATGAACACTCGGCTGTAGAGAAAGCGACTCACACCCGGGGGAACACACAGCCTGAAAGAGAGGGAGACAAGAGCAGATTAGGAATGAGGAGGAAGGCTGGAATAATGGATTAACAAGGGTAGAGCTTACTGTATGGTAGCAGAGAGCCCGACAGAGGAACCCAGCAAAAGGAAGGAGGAACCAGCAGGGCAGAGCTGGCGGGAAGTGGAGGTGGAGTGGAGCTGGGAGTGAGTCTGACTTGGTGGAGAAGGCAGTTCTGGATCAAGGATGACGATGGAGCAGGTGAACGCGCTGCAACCCCGGAGACGTACCGCTGAGACGGCAGCAACCTAGGGAGAGAGGAGGAAAAGCAGAGTTAGCTGAGTTCCTAAAATCATTTAAATCTTGCCCTGATTCGGGGCAGCTATACCCAACGAGCCAGTACTGAAGCAGGTCAGGTTCTGCCCTGGCAGAGAAGAGGCAGCAGATGTGTCCACTCACGCAGGTGCGCTGATGACCTGCGGAGCCGGGAGCTTGATGGAGAACTCCCACGGAAAGAAGGGGGGAGCGCAATCACCCGGTCATCACAAATTGTACATTATAAAATCTGATTATATAAATAATTTATTAACAAAACAATTAAGGTATTTTACTAAATTGCCTCTTGATAGAATGCACAGTGAATTTAAGTTCAGTTCTGCAATGCATGTCTAGAGCTTTTATTGTGAAGGAAAGAAGCAGGAATAGTTGTACACTCCAGTTGCTTTTGTTTTGCAGAAAGGCAGTTAAAGTTCTGCTGACTAACTCCATGCCTCCATGTTTTCATTTCATTCAACGCTCCTGAATACAAAGTGTCATGTTGTTATGGGGACATATTATTGTGTGACACGGGTGGTGGCTCCACCTTTCTGGTTCCGCTGCCACCCGGGGTATAAGAGGGCTGTGAGGAAGAGGGGCGGTCTCTTTTGGCCTCCTCTCAGTCTGACAGTAGCGCCTGTAGGTTGTGTTCAGTTCAACGCTCAGTCTCATCCTTGGCTTCGTTTACCGACATAACATTTGGCGACAAGGGTAAAAAGTATGGATGCAGGAGTTACTACTACTTGGCCGTTTTTGGTGTTTCCCAGTGAGCCGCCAGTCCCTTGGGCGAGGTGGTTCACGGCCTTTCAAAATTACTTGGTGGCATTGAACCTTGGAAGACTGAAGAAATTGCAGGCACAGGCACTGTTGGTTCACAACTTGGGAATGGAAGGACAACGTATCCTTAGTACTTTGGGCGACGGTGATAGCTTTGAAGAAGTGGTTGAGCTAATGGCACGACATTTTCGCCCCAGAAAACGTCATCGTCTGGAGGATCCAGTTTTGGCAGCACCACCAGCGGACTGGGGAGTCAGTGCAGCGGTATGTAGCAGACCTACGTCAGCTGGCCAAGGACTGTCAGTTTGGAGTGTTAGAGGAAGAGATGGTCCGCAACCAGTTGGCAGAACATACCCTTTGCCCGGTGACAAGGTCGAAGCTCCTCACACACTCGGGCGAGCTGACATTAGCCATGTCTATTGAGTTAGCTCAACAGTTTGAGGCGACAGACAAGCTATCACGAGAGCTCGGTGAGAGAGCGGCACACCGCCGTTTTGAACCACGGTCGATGAAGTAGGCAGTGGACCCGGACAGCGACAATGGTGTGGAGGATGATGAGGAACACGCTAATGCTGTGAAGATGAGGTCCACCCCGGGATCGCCCAGGTGTTTGGGTTGTGGGTCCACTGAGCACCGTTATAAGGCTAGAGAGTGTTCAGCAAGAGGAAGACGCTGCGGCAAGTGCGGACTCCTGCATCATTTTGCCAGGGCATGTTATAGGTTTGAGCGAGGGGACCCAAGACGCAACGAGGACCCCCCCACTCCAACTCCCATGGTCATTCACACCGTATCCCCGAGTATCGATGGTCGTTCCTATTGTATGGTGGAACTGGACTGGGTAGTTACTGATTGACACGGGTGCGGTGAGATCCGTGTTGAATTGGTCAACCATGAGGAGTTTTTTCCCACATTATTGAGTGAGAGGACATTCAGCAACGCTGTGTGGGTATGGTGGAAGAAGATTGGCCATGGTGGGATCGGTGGAACTGACGGCTAGGTACAAGTCAGTGGAGGTGTCCAGCTTGAAGTTCATTGTGACAGCCCGTGGTGAGAATATTATGAGGTGTGATCTCTATTATGGATTGGGCTTCGTCATCACCAGCAGTGTTGGAGAAGAGTGGTCGGGCTGTTGTTTGTGGGACCGACTGGTTCTGCGAGTGGTGGATGGAGCTGTGTGCGACAAACCTTTGCCTAGTATTCTGGATGATGAGCACAACCAATCCACCCAGGGCCATCGCGGGAGGGTTCTGGTGCCAGTGCCCAAGTAACCCTAGCTGAGGGAACTGGGCGGAGTGGTGGGACACCCATGATGGCGGGTGGAGCTGAGTGGATGACCCATTCTACTCCCGGAGTTCGGCTGGAAGGTACCAGTGAACAGGGGGTCACAACGGCTTCGCCAGCAGTGAAAACGAAAGAGAGTGGGGCAGGACTGGCTGGCACGGTGAAACGATGTGCCAAACAGAGACACTGGAAGCCAAGTAGGGCCCCTCTGGGGGTTGCAGATTTGGTCCGACCCAGAGAGGAGGCCCAGTCAAGTCGTGTTCGGAGCAAACGCAGACGAGAAGATGACCAGGGGTGGCTGCAGGTGGTGGTTGTTGGGGAGGATGGCTACCTTCAGCTATCTGATGGCTCGTGGAGGCATTCCATTGAGCTCCAGCGCACCCAAGAGGAAAAGGAGGTGTTTGGGCTTCGACATGGGTCATCCCTGGGAGTGAAGAAAAGAAGGTGCACCGGGGGGAAGCCATCTGATGGTTTTCCGGGGGGTGGTTCCTCTACTGGGGCAGACTGATGGTTGAGCAATGTATATGATGCATGGTGATGGAAATAAGGGATAACAGGGTTGTAAATTAGTTCTGTTAAGGGGATTGTTTTGTGTTTCATATTATTTTAGGAACACGGCAGTATTTTGGTTTTATATGTATTGTTTTGTTTAGCTCAGACGGCAGAATAATCTGTCTTGCTGTGTGGGGGTGGGACGGTAGTCCACCTGTTCCCCCCTACTTTCAGTTGTTTTGAGTGAATGTGATAGATTGTTTAGGTATTTCTGTTTAATTTTTTTAGTGCATGATTTGGGTTCCAAATTGGGGAGGGTTTCAATTGTATGCATGTGTTTGGACTATTTTTTCTGAAGGGGGGAAAAGTGTTATGTTGTTATGGGGACATATTATTGTGTGACACGGGTGGTGGCTCCACTTTTCTGGTTCCGCTGCCACCCGGGATATACCAGGGCTGTGAGGAAGAGGGGCAGTCTCTTTTGGCTTCCTCTCAGCCTGACGGTAGCGCCTGTATTGTGAGAGTGAGTCACCAATAAAGTCGTGTTCAGTTCAATGCTCAGTCTCGTCTTTGGCTCCCTTTTACCGGCATAACACAAAGTGCAAAGACCCTTGGCTAAACAAATAAAATGTATTGAGTTATTTTACAAGCAAATTTGGGGGCCCCAAAAGTGATTATAGACTATTGGTTTCAGGCCATGGAATAACTGAAATTATAGTGGCTCAGAGAGCTCATTTACTGTGCACCCTGTAGCTCCACAATTCAATACAAATTCAAGTATGTAAAACAAGTATGCATGGTCTTTCCTTTACTTGTAAATGAAATCCATCCGCCTATCCCACTGGACAAAAATCTCAATGACTGTTGTAAAAGTCCTTCTGGTCTTCTTTTAGTTTTAAAAGTCTCTCTGTCTCAATCGAGATTACTGCCAATTTTGTTTAAAAGACCAATTTTGAGAATTTTTTAAGATTAGCTATATAAAATCTTCCATTTTCAGTCTGTATAAAATAGAAGCACAAACGGAGTCCTCGGTACACTTGACTTTCTGATTTTATCTTTTGCTAATTTGGCATTTAGCCTTGTTAGGCGTAGAAGAAGAGCAACAAGTACAAACCTCTACAATGCTCAAGTATGCCTCCCCTTGTTGGAGCAATGGTACTGCGCAGCCTCAGACCATGATTTTTAACTAAGGTTTTATACCAGATCAAGAAGACTGAATATGTTATACACACACGTTAAGTACATTACATAAACTATGGAAAAAGAGGAGACACAATAAAAGCTCCTAAAAACATTACATTTTTGACATACACAGAGATGTCACCAGGAGCGCATAACTTGCAAGAGCTGTAACCGGGCTGTGAAGGATTATGCAATCCTTTTGAGGCTGCGATTGTTGCTGCACCTGACCTCTCTATGTTAGAAATAAGTTTTGGGAACGCTAAACATTTATCTTAATGTATTTTGGCTTATGAGTAACTTGTGAGTTGCTTACAAGTAACGTGTGTGAATGGACGCATAACTTCCCTACAACTTATGCAGGACGTTTTAGCCGTATGCTGGATACGTTGGAAAATTTTCAGCATGCTGAAAATTTTCAGAGGAGCTCGCCATGCAACTCCATATATCAGCGTTCTTCAGCATCCTCTTAACTTATACAAAACTTACCCAGAACTGGTTCGACATACACCAACGTATTCTCCAAATTTTTCATGTGTTTGGCAAACGCTGTTTAAATCATCTAAATGTGACAGGGCCTTGTATTTGATCAGGAAATGTGCAGATTTGACAGTTTTAAACATAAATACTGTTGAATTGATTGGAATCATTCAGAAATTGCATTTAGACCTACAAGACAAATTAGTGGACAAATAATAATATATTTATAATTCTTTATTTATTTTTTCATGACCTGCCTTCCCTGACTGCACGCTGCTGGTGCTAGCATAATCATGGCTGCATAAAGGGCTTCCTCAACAAAGCTAACAAACTAACTACCCGCCGGCGGCAGTCATGTGACCCACAAAGCCTACTCAACAGGGGACTGGTATGTATAAACAATGACTTCTGCACTGGACAATATTTAATTTGCTTACATGTGTATGAAGCGACAATAGTTCTATTCTTTTCTATATTATACTTATTGAGGTGCTTAGCAACAGTTAACTGGATACACTGGGAAGGGGCTATTTTTTTTTCAGCCCAAGCAAAATAGCTGGTTAAACAAACAGGAATCATAATATTTTATCCTGTACTGCCAGCCTTTTATTAATTGTGTTTGTGGAACTGTTGCATGACAGCAGTATTACACTTAAGAACATGTGGCATCATGAATATATCACTGCCAAAGACATCACTGCAAGATGGCCAACATCTTGTATTTGATCAATACCCAGTTAGGTGAGAATTGAAGATAACATCCATCAGAAGCTCTCAGCACACTGCCACTATGCATTTGGCCTGCTGGACCAGTTCAGTGTTGATTGATTGATTTTATTTGAACATTCAGACAAAAAAAAAAAAAAAAATCAAAACCAAAAAAATTAAATGTTCAAAAGGAGCGGGAAGAAGCCAGTGCTTATATAGTCCCACCCTTTTTCCATACCCAACAAATTATAATATCATTCTATTCATTATTCATCCCATAATTACATTCATTATACAATACCATAATATATAATACACCTTATAATTAAATTATGTAATAGAAATGATACAACAATGATAGTTTATATTGACAATAATACCAACATCTAATAATCATTGTAATAATAATAAATAAATATTTCTGGTATGTTTAATATAATTATAGACAATATTATCATCATCATAATCACCATATATACCACCATATACCCCCACATGGCTTACAATACCTAGGTGCAATAAGTAACCATATAATAATAACCATAATAATAGGTAGCCATATGGTAGTTACAACAACAACAACAACAACAATAATAATAATAATAATAATAATAATAATAATAATAATACCACCTGGCCTACATAATACTTCAAATAATTCCATCCTAACAACAATCCTGATACTATAATTCTAGTTATAATGATATCAATAATAATAGTACTCAGCATATATATTCACAACAACAACCTTTCTTCATTGAAGACACATTGTAATGTTACTGTCCTTTATTTTTATATTGCTCAAAAATCATTTCTTTATATGTTGATTTAAATATATGGATGTTTGGACATTGCCTGTGTTTCTCCCCCAACTCATTCCATAATTTTACCCCACACACAGACATACAAAAACCCTTCCTAGTAGATCTTACTAGGTGCATTTTAAATTTTGTATTCCCCTGTAAATTATATTTCCCTTCTCTCTCATTGAAAAGATTTTGTATATTGTGTGGCAAAAGGTTTTTACTGACTTTAAACATTAATTGTGCTGTATAATAATCAACCAGATCCCGTAATTTCAATAACTTTGAATGTAAAAACAATAAATTAGTATGTTCAAGATACCCGACTATGTGTATAACACGGACTGCCCTTTTTTGTAATATTAGCAATGATTTAAGTGTACTTTTATAATTGTTACCCCAGACCTCTATACAATAGGTCAAGTATGGAGGCACTAATGACCAATACAAGATATGAAGCGATTTGTAATCTAGAACTTGCTTAATTTTATTTATAATTGCAATATTTTTTCCAACTTCGTTTTGTATACTGTATATCTGACGTGTGGTTTCCAACTAATTTTATCATCTAGTATTACACCCAAAAACTTGATCTCCTTAACGTTTTCAATAATTACATTATCTATATGAATATGTATATCTTCTTTATTTTTACAATTACCAAATATCATTACCTTAGTTTTTTCTATATTTAGTGATAGTTTATTACAATCCATCCATTTTTTAAGCTTATTTAATTCATTATTTAGAGTATGGATTAGTTGATTATAATTATTTCCAGAATAAAATATATTAGTATCATCAGCAAATAATATTAGTTTTAATAATTTAGAAACTTGGAATATATCATTTATGTATATGTTAAATAATTTGGGGCCCAACACTGACCCCTGGGGGACCCCACAGGCAATTTCCATACATCCAGACAGATATTCGCCCATCTTCACAAACCGTTGTCTCTCAGATAAATAACTTGTAACCCAATTCAGAGCCATTCCCCTAATACCATACATTTACAGTTTATCAAGAAGTATTGAATGATTTATTGTATCAAATGCATTTCTAAAATCTATAAATACAACAATTGCATATTTTCCTTGATCTAATGCATTTATTATTTCCTCTGTTGCTTCCATTATTGCCAACGATGTTGTACTCTTTGCTCTAAATCCATATTGATTCTGATTAAGCACATCGTGCTTATTTAAAAAGTCCTCTAATCTGTTGTTGAAAAGTTTTTCCAGAATCTTTGAAAATTGTGGGAATAGCGATACTGGTCTGTAATTTGTGTATTGGTGTTTATTTCCTTGCTTGAATAATGGTATTACTTTTGCTATTTTCCTGCACTCTTGCATTACAGTAAACTGCAGCAGTGAGCCATATCAGCCAGTGCATGATATAATAATGGAGGAAGCTGAGCCATTTTAATCTTTTTAGATTTTAGATCTTTATAAATGTCTATAGAGCAAACCATGTCACAGTTTAGTTGTTGCTCTATTTTTTTTTTTATTTGTGGACACAGAACCCTTAAAAATAACACTTTTGAAGACAAAGGACCTAATAATTTTCTCACTTTATTTATTTTGTTTTCTTGGAAATGTCTGCTCACTCCAGCTGTAGCGTTAAACCTGTGAGGACACTCAGTCCCCCGGCTGCATGAGGCAGAGCGAGAGATGGAAAAAAGGGGATAAAAATAATTTCTGCCGCTCGATCCATCTGATGATAACAGAGAACTCCTTGACTGTTACCATGGAAACCACGAACAGGAAGGAAGTTGAATTGTTGCAGAGCTCAGCAGGACTGCCTGTGCCATAGATGAACAAAAATAAAATGATTACAAGTCTGTGTGTGAGCACTAGAGACAGTATGTGTGTTTTAGAGGGTAAGACTTGGTTTAACATCATAGTGGGAGTAAATATTCTTCCCTGTGAGGCTATTTAGACTTTTTTTTCACAACTTCCATAGTTAACACATTGCACAACTGAGTTATTCTTCAAGTGAGAAATCTTCTATTACTGACTGTGACTTATTTGCCTAATAGTTTATGTTTGTAGTGTTGATCTCCTATCATACGACTCTGTAATTGAGCCAGAGTCTAATCTGACCCCATTAGATTATCCATCAGCTTTCATAATCAACCTCTGCAAACACCCATTGAATTGATCTTAACTGTGTTAACCCCCTCCACCACTACCACAAGCACACACATAAAAAAGATATGTAAATGTTTATATAGAAAACAAAGGCAGAAAGAAGGAAACCTACTATGCACAGCAGACTTTTTCTCATAAAAAGTAAACAATTAGCAGGGGTTATTCAGGATAATTTGTGGCATCAGTACTCCCTGCTGAAGTGTCCTTTGGAGAGAAAATTGATTCCTCTTTGCTGCAACTGTAAGGTCAGAATTCATAACCTGTGATCTCTTGGTGTCTATGACAAAAAAAAATTGGAGAGACATATTCTCCCCAAACCATAACTGACTGTGAAAATTTCGGACTGGACCTCAAGCAACTTGTATTCTGTGCCTTTCCACTCTTCCTCCAGACTCTGGGACATCGATTTCCAAATGACAGTAATTAGCATCAAACTGGAGATTGTAAATTGTCCTTAGGTATGACTGTGAGAGTGAATGGTTGTCTGTCTCTCTGTGTTGGCCCTGCGATGGACTGGCGATCTGTCCAGGGTGTACCCTGCCTCTCGCCCAAAGATGCTGGGATAGGCTCCAGCCCCCCAACCCCCCCCCCCCCCCACGACCTGAAAAGGATTAAGCAGAAGAAGATGGATGGATGGATGGATGGATGGATGACTTGGCACTGATTTGGCGAGCCATGTCATCTGCTGGTGTCCACTGTGTTTTATCAAGTCCAAAGTCAGTGCAGTTGTCTACTAGGGAATTTTAGAGCACTTCATGCTTCCCTCTGCTGATAAGCTTTATGGAGATGCTGATTTCATTTTCCAGCAGGACTTGGCACCTGTCCACACCGCCAAAAGTACCCAAACTTGGTTTAATGACCATGGTATCACTATGCAATCAGCCTGTGAGATGTCTGATCTTCTTTTTCTGTATGAGTGTTTGTGTTTGAGGCTTTACCAGCAAACCTGCACACAAACAAGTAATTTAACACCTGAATTAAAAAAAAAATCTCTCCATCATATGAAAAGAAAAGCTGGAACTGAGGTCACTTGTGGAGTAAAAAAAAAAAAAAAACATAGACAAGACACACTGGATTGTTGCCAGTGTTCTCCCCACTGCTGTCTGCCATGCTGCCTCCCCATTGTTTTAACACCACAACACACAGACACCACGGTGAAGTCATTGTCTGAAATAAGACTCACTTCCACTGTTTATTTAACCTCCTTTGAAGAAGCGAGAGTCCAAACACAAACGTTAACTGTGCCGCTGTTTGTTAGCTTGTGCTAACAGAACACTGTCGTCGAAAGCCCGAATATCTACTGGTGTATTTGAATATTAGATATATTATATTATATAGAATATTAGAAATAAATGTAAATTAGAAACATTCTTTTGTAAATGTGAGGATTTTTCTCATAAATTTGCAGGATTTTCCTGCAGAGTTAGAGCGATTTTACTCAGAAATGTGCAGCTTCTTACTTGAAAATTTGTAGCTTTTTATTATTCATAATTTTGCAGCTTTTTCCTCATGAATTTAGAACTTTTCTTACTCTTGAATTTGCAGTTTTAAAAAAAAAAGCTTAAACTTGCAGCATTTTACTCAACTCTTATATCTGCAGATTTTTAGGTTGTAAACAGTTGGAAATTTACACCTTCTTTTGTCTTTTTGCTAAAGTTGCAGCTTCTTACCCATAAAATTCCACTTTTTTTTTTGGTCAGAAATTGGCAGCTTTTAACTGAGACTTACATCCCCTTTTTTTGTGTCAGGTCAGGCATTGGCTTGCTTGCTACCGGATAACCATGAAAACCGGTACTACCTGTCTCATGGGTCGGGCCGTCAGTGACTCAACCGGCATCCCCGCCCTTCTGAGGGCGTGGAGGGTGAAACAGGGCATCCTGGCAGAACTAAAAACAATATCTGCCACAGGTCTGTGGTGGACCACTCCCAGTTACACGGGATGAAACTGGACATCCTGGCAGATAAACACATCTGTCGCCAGGTCTGTGGTGGACTGTGCCAGTCGGTGCATTGTGACATGCACTACACAAAGAGCAGAGATAAACAAACCTATCATCTGGCCAGTCACTGCAACAGATACTGGAGTCAGTTTGTCTTGGCTTATCCTTGCCACTGATAATACCTTTATCTGCCAAGAATGTGCTGCTAGTCCAGCAAAAGCTAGCAGTACTCAAATACTTTGCAAGCAGTTTCATGAAATGGTCAATCAGAAAGCAACTCATACTGACTTGGACGTCGCCCGGGCTTACAAGGTCCGCGCTGATCTGTTCACACTCCGACAGGCAGCGAAAAGTAAGCTAGGAGCAGGAAGACAAAAGAAGAGGAAAACAGCAACCTTGTGTGTAGCAGAATGGAATGTACGCACTCTGTTGGACAAAACAACATCACAGCGCCCAGAAAGGCAGACCGCGCTTGTGGCCCTGGTAAGGAACAGGTACAATGTAGACATAGCTGCACTTAGTGAAACAAGATTGCCCGGATATGACAGCCTAGAAGACCATGGGTACATCTTCTTTTGGAGTGAGAGATCAACTCAAGAAAGGAGAGCAGCAGGAGTGGGCTTTGCAGTTAGAGATAGCAGCAATGCTTGATGAGGAACCGGTGTGATAAAGCAAAATATTGGTAAAACTCAAATTAAACATAAAGCCTCTAAATTGAATGATTTGGCCTCTGTTCCTCCTCATAATTTAAAAATTAAATGTGGTTTATTAAATATTAGGTCTCTAACTCCCAAGTCTCTGTTAGTCCATGATCTGTTAATTGATCATCAGATTGATTTAATTTCCCTTACAGAGACTTGGTTAGGGCAAGAGGATTATGTTGGTTTAAATGAATCAACTCCCTCTGGTTATTTAAACAGTCAAAATCCCAGAAGTTCTGGTCGTGGAGGAGGAGTAGCAACAATTTACCATTCCAAATTACTAGTTAATGTAAAGCAAAAAACATGTTATAATTCCTTTGAGGGCCTGGTCCTCAGTATTGGGCACTTTAGCAATTTCAGGTTAAACCCAATTTTATTTGCCATAGTTTATCGTCCCCCATCAACCTATTCAGAATTTTGATCAGAATTTGCTGATTTCTTAGCTGATTTAGTGCTGAAATCTGATAGAATAATTATAGTAGGGGACTTTAATATACATGTGGATGTAGATAGTGACTGCCTTAATGTGGCTTTTAATTCAATATTAGACTCGATTGGGTTTTCTCAGAAAGTAGGAAATTCTACTCATTACCTCCACCATACATTGGACCTTGTTCTGACATATGGCATAGAAATAGAAAATCTTGTAGTGTCTCCTCATAACCCTGTACTGTCAGACCATTGTCTGTTAACCTTTGATTTTACTATTTCTGACTATTTGGCTCCTAAAGAAAAATATTATCACAGTAGATGCCTCTCAGATGATGCTGTTTCCAAATTTATGCAGATTGTTTCCTCTATGCCATGTGTCAACACAACGGAAATAAGCTATAGACAGCTTGCTCCTTCTGTAATTGATAACATGGTGGATAGTGTTTCAGCTTCTCTGCATCAGGCTCTAGACTTGGTGGCCCCCTTAAAAAAGAAAAAGTCTAATCAGAGATTTTTAACTCCTTGGTTCAACACAGAAACTCGTAGCTTAAAACAGAAGGCTCGTCAATTAGAAAGAAAATGGCGCTCTACTAATTTAGATGAAATCTATTTAGCTTGGAGAAATCATCTTTTAATTTATAAAAAATCTCTTAGAAAAGCTAGAACGAGTTATTACTCTGCATTAATAGAAGAGAACAAGAATAATCCCAGGTTTCTTTTCAGTACTGTAGCCAGGTTGACAAAGAGTCAGGACTCCGTCAATCCTAGCATCCCCTTAGAGCTTACTAGTCAGGACTTTATGAACTTTTTCAATAATAAAATTTCATCCATCAGAGATAAAATCAATCAGATTCTTCCCACAGTTAACTTAAATACTGTAACTACTACAACTCCTTCTATTGATGTCTGTCTTGATGAGTTTTCTCCAATCGACCTTTGTGAGTTAGACAAAATAGTTTCCTCATCCAAACCTTCAACTTGTCTTTTAGACCCTATTCCTACCAGGTTATTTAAAGAAGTCTTCCCACTTATTGGTAGCTTTATTCTTCATATAATCAATTCTTCATTAACTTTAGGCCATGTACCGCAGGCTTTTAAAATGGCTGTAATTAAACCCTTACTCAAAAAGCCAATGCTAGATCCAGGAGCTTTAGCTAACTATAGACCAATCTCTAATCTCCCTTTCATTTCAAAAATCTTAGAAAGAGTTGTTGCTACGCAATTATTTGACCACCTGCAGGGAAATGGTTTACTTGAGGAGTTTCAATCTGGGTTTAGAATCCATCATAGTACTGAAACAGCCTTAGCGAAGGTCACTAACGACCTCCTCATTGCATCTGATAATGGACTAGTTTCTGTACTTGTCCTTTTAGATCTTAGTGCAGCTTTTGATACTATTGATCATAATATTCTACTTGATAGATTAGAACACTATGTTGGACTTAATGGAACTTCGTTGCAATGGTTTAGATCTTATTTATCTGATAGGTTCCAGTTTGTTCTTGTAAATGATGAGTTTTCTCTCAGCTCAAAGCTTAGTCATGGAGTTCCACAGGGATCTGTGCTAGGCCCTACTCTTTTTAGTTTATATATGCTTCCGTTAGGCAACATTATTAGAAAGCACTGTATACATTTTCATTGTTATGCAGATGACACACAATTATACCTGTCAATGAAGCCAGATGATACTAATCAATTAGCCAAGTTAGAAGCTTGTCTTAAGGAAATCAAAGCTTGGATGACTTGTAATTTTCTGCTATTAAATTCAGATAAGACTGAAGTCATTCTTGTTGGTCCAAAAAACCTTAGAAATTCCTTTCCAAATCAAACTTTCAGTTTGGATGCAGCTACTCTTTCTCTTAATAGCTCTGTGAGGAACCTTGGAGTTATTTTTGATCAGGATTTGTCCTTCAATTCACATATTAAATTTGTTTCTAAGACTGCCTTCTATCATTTGCGTAATATTGCCAAGATTAGGAGCATCTTGTCTCAGAGTGATGCTGAGAAGCTGATCCACGCTTTTGTTAGCTCGAGATTAGATTATTGTAATTCTTTATTATCGGGCTGTCCTAAAACATCTTTAAAAAGTCTTCAGCTGATCCAAAATGCTGCAGCAAGAGTTTTAACAGGTACTAGAAAGAGAGATCATATCTCTCCGGTTCTGGCCTCCCTTCATTGGCTTCCCATAGAGTTTAGAATTAAGTTTAAAATCCTTCTTCTTACTTACAAAGCTCTAAACAATCAGGCTCCTTTTTATTTAAAAGATCTGATACTACCGTATCATCCTAACAGAGCACTACGCTCCCAAAATGCAGGATTACTTGTAATACCTAGAATCTCCAAAAGTACAATGGGAGGCAGAGCCTTCAGTTATCAAGCTCCTCTCCTGTGGAATCAGCTGCCAATCTGGATTCGGGAGTCAGACTCGATCTCTGTTTTTAAGAATAGGGCTAAAACCTACCTTTTTGATATAGCCTACAATTAGGGAGGGATCATGTGTTTCTGAACCCTCCCTTAGTTATGCTGCTAATAGGTTCAGTCAGCCGGGGGACCTCCAGTAATGCACTGGGCCTCACTCCTTTCCTCACTCTCTATGAAATATTTTTTTTTTTTTTTTTTTTTTGCTGGTCATTAACATTTGTTTGTTCTCTCCCATAGATTGAGTCCCCATCGTGCTCTTTGCTCTCTACATGTCTGTTCTTTTCTTCTTCTCTATCCCCTCACCCCCCAGCCAGTCGCAGCAGATGACTGCCCCTCCCTGAGCCTGGTTCTGCTGGAGGTTTCTTCCTGTTAAAAGGGAGTTTTTCCTCTCCACCGTTGCCAAGTGCTTGCTCACAGGGGATCGCCTGATTGCTGGGGTCTTTCTGCAACTGTGGGGGTCCCCCCTACAGTTGATAGTGCTATGAGATGACTGTTGTTGTGAAATGGTGCTATATAAATAAAGTTGAATTGAATTGAATTGAATTGAATGACAGGATAATGACTATGAGACTCCCACTACAGTGGAAGATGTATGCCACACTCATCAGTGTGTATGCCCCAACAATGACCAACACAGAGGAGGTGAAGGAAGAGTTCAGCAGTGATTTACGTAGGCTATAAGGCATGTACCAACTGATGACAGGCTGATACTCGTTGGAGATTTTAATGCCAGAGTTGGTTCAGACACCGAGAAATGGAAAGGAGTGCTAGGCAGTCATGGAGTAGGCAAGTGCAATGCTAATGGAGAACTTCTACTTGCACTATGTTCAGAGTACAACCTTGTGATAACCAACACTATTTAAGCACAAGGACACACACAAGAGGACATGGATGCACCCAAGATCCAAGCACTGGCGCTTATTAGACTACATCATAGTCAGGCAGAGAGACAGAAGGGATATATTGGACACCAGAGCAATGAGAGGCGCGGACTGTGGTCTTGATCATGTTATGCTGAGATCTAGATTAGGGATCTGGAGAAGAAAACAGCACTGCAGGACGGGTGCGAAGCCACCACGGAAGCTAAACACTAGTGCACTGAAAGGCCAAAAGAAGCAGGAAGAACTTACACAGGAAATGGATGAAAACTTGAAAGACTGGGACAGCAACAACTCAGAGAATGACATAGAAGACAAATGGGCAACACTGAAGGATACGGTGTATCAGACTGCGAGTGATGTATTAGGCTACCCTGAGAGGAAACATCAAGATTGGTTTGATGAGCATGATGAACACCTGAAGAAACTACTAGAAGTGAGGAATACAGCTAGGCAGGAAAACCTACAGTGTAACACAAGGTCGAAGAAGATGAAATACTCAAAGGCTCAGAGTGAGCTACAGAAGTACACCAGAGAGATGAAGTCCAACTGGTGGGATGAAAAAGCAGAGAAACTTCAAACTGCAGCAGACAGGAAGGACATGAAAACATTCTTCATAGGTTTGAGAGAAATCTACGGCCCTAAACCAAGAGGATTGATCCAACTAAAGGCTATGGATGGTGAAACGGTTTTGCAGGAGAAAGACAAGATCCTGGACAGATTTGCAGACCACTTTGACCAACTACTAAACAACCCTGGAGATCTCATTGAAGAGGCTAAAGAAGCTCTAGTGCGGCGACCAGCTGTATCAAGTCTGGATGAACCACCAAATTTTGACGAACTAATGGCAGCTATGGTAAAGCTCCAGGAAGGGATGGAATTCCAGCAGAAGTGTGGAAATTTGGTGGTATTCAGCTGACCAACTGCCTGCACAAGCTCATCCAAGAGATATGGGATGCCCAGAAAGTACCTCAAGACTGGAAGGATGCAAGTATTGTGCTTTTGTTCAAGAAAGGTGACAGCAAAGATTGTGGAAATTACCGAGGTATATCACTGCTAGCCACTGTTGGTAAGATTCTCTCACGTGTACTACTTAACAGACTCAGTGAACACATCTCGCAGAATGTACTACCGGAAACCCAATGCGGTTTTAGAAGTGGAAAAAGCACAATGGACATGATTTTCTGCTTGAAACAGGTTCAAAAAAAGTGTATCGAACAGAACATGCTGCTTTATGTAGTCTTCATAGACTTCAGTAAAGCCTTCGATACTGTTTCGCTACAAGGACTTTGGCAGGTGCTCAAGAAATATGGTTGTACAGAGAAGTTTGTCAGCCTGATCGAGGCACTCCATACAGGTATGCAAGCAAACGTGGCAATGAGTGGTTCAGTATCTAAACACTTTTCAGTAAGCAACAGGGTGAACCAAGGGTGTGTGCTGGCACCTACACTCTTCTCACTACATCTGGCAGCCATGCTTGAGGTGGCCTTCAAAGACACTTCAGAAGGAGTATACATTCAAACAAGGAAAGAAGCAGACTTGTTCAATATTTAAAGCCAAGAGTAAGACATCGATAAAGGTAGTAAGAGAAATGCTCTTTGCCAACAACAGTGCTCTAGTTGCACACAGTGTGGAAGATATGCAATCTTTAGTGGAGAAATGTGCAAGAGCAGCTAGCCAATTCAGCCTCCAAATCAACATCAAGAAGACAGAGTGCCTTTATCAACCACCAAATTTCCAGTTATCAACATCACTACCAGAAGAGATCAGCATTGGTACAGAGCCACTAGTCAAGTGAAAGACTTTCAAGTATCTAGGGAGTACTGTTTCAGAGAATGCTAGGCTGGAGGATGAACTATCTCTCAGAATGGGAAGAGCGAGCGCTGTGTTTGGAAACTTGAGGGAGACACTGTGGAACAATCGACATGTGTCTATCCGTGTGAAATGCAAAGTGTACAGAGCGACAATACTGGCTACTCTATTGTACGGTGCTGAAACTTGGACTGTCTACAGAGTGCAGGTGAAGAAACTCCACACGTACATGATGAGACACCTTCGAGCCATAATGAACATCTCATGGAAAGACAAGATAACCAACATAGAAGTGTTGAAACTAACTGGTCTACCATCAATGGAGGACATGCTAATACAGATGAACCTGAGATGGCTCGGACATGTTGAGAGGATGGACCACCAGCATCTCCCTCGGCAGTTACTCTACTCACAGTTATGCGAAGGCAAACGCAATCAGGGTAGACCAAGACTCAGATTTAGACACTGTAAAAAGAAACTTGAAGAAGTTGGACATAGACAGGAGTTCCTGGCAGCAGAAGGCTAAGGACAGAGCTGTGTGAAGAAATCTGATCAGACCTAAATGAAACAGTCATTGTCGCCCACGACAGACTGCTATGGTGATGATGATGATGATCACTATGCTTGATTGGCTAGCAAACTCACCTCACCTAAACCCCATAAAGAATCTATGGGGTATTGTCAAGAGGAAGATGAGAGACACCAGACCCAACAATGCAGATGAGCTAAAGGCTGCTATCAAAGCAACCTGGGCTTCCATAACACCTCAGCAGTGCCACAGGCTGATTGCCTCCATGCCACACTTCACTGATGCCATAATTCATGCAAAAGGAGCCAAGTACTGAGTGTGTACCTGGACATACTTTTCAGCTGGCCAATATTTCCATTAAAAATTCACTTTTTTAAACTGATCTTATGTAATAGTCAATTTTTTTGAGAAACTGAATTTTGGGTTTTAATTAGGTGTAAATAGGGTTGCCAACTTTCTCACAGCCAAATAAGGGACAGAGGGTTTTAATTATTGCTCGACGATGTGGATGTCAATGTTGTCATAATAGTGGGATTTTTTTTTACCTTGATAATACCTTAAAAATACTGACATTCACTGTCATGTTTGATGCAACTTTGAGCAAGAAAACACAACTACACTGCAAAAAGTCAAATATAAGTAAAATGAAATAAATTAAGGCTGTTTATGCTTATTGTTTTTGACTGATAAGATATTTATTCTTGCTGTGCAGTTTATGTGTAAGAAAATTTTACATGCGTTCCAGCAATTTTAACTTGTTTTATGCAGTTTAATGTCAAATTTTCTTGCTCTGTTGGCAGATTATTTCACTTAGAAAAAAAAAATTCTAGCAATAGATAATTTTATTTCATTTCAGTGAACCTGTAACCACGTGACACCAATCCTCAGGGTAGGAGCATTATACCAAATTAACGACACCTGTGGATGCACATTCTATATATACCCCCTGCATCCACTCCCTCTTCCTCTTTCTTTCCTTCTGGTATGGTAAGAGCTTATACCGATCTGTTTAATATTGTGTTTGTGTGCTGTGCGGGCTGCTTTGCTTGGTACCCCTGTGGACTATGTCATAAAATTGCTGTGGTTTTCTGCTGAATGAGAGAAGGTTGCAGCAGCTGTATACTGTGGCTGCACGGTTTGTGCTCACCTGAGGTATACAATATACATTTGCCGTCTTCTCAGCCGGAACTGTTGACAAGTTTAGCAGTGTGAGGTATGTCTAACCTTACCTGATTAAGGTTTGTAATGTATTTTGTACCTTCTCTTCATACAAAAGAACTGTTTTTACAGCATTACAGTACGCAATATGTTATCTGCTTGAGATATGGGACATAATTATGCCTTCGTCAAGGAGGAATTACTTAACAGTTAACAGCATGATGTAATTTGCCGTTAATTCTGTATTGTTTCTTTTTTTCTTGACTGACTGTCATCTTAAAAAAAAAGGAAAAGGAGACGTCTTCTTTGTCTTGGTACTGAGCGCTCCTGTGCTTGGTGAACTCTCCCCACCTTTTGTAGGGGAGTGGTACTGCATTCAGGTGGGAACTGAAATCTGATATTTTCGTGTTGCCTTATGACTAGCTCACTTGTACCTCATGGAATGGCCCTTTTACCTGTTTATGATGACAAAAATGACAATAATAATAATGAGAAATAACTGTCTCGTTTTCTCTCCTATTGTTCTCCTCGAAGAGTAATGGCTTCTGCGGGAGTGAAGGAGGAGGAAATGGCCCGGACACTGGTATGCACCAGCCCAGGGCTCTATTCCTCCAGCCTTAGTTGCCCCAGCTGAAACCAGGAAGGCCAGCAGGAGGTGGAAGCGGATTAAAGAAAGTCAGCAACATGGCCTATGAGTGGAATTCATGTAAAGGCAGTTGGAGATGAGTAAGACTATTGAACATATGGTGGCAGATCAAGGTGTAAGACCATTGGACATACGGCGGCAAAGCAGTGCTTAAAACCATTGGCACATGGCGGCAAATCAACACAACCTTTGGGTATGCCGCTCAGGCTCTCATATGTGCCCTGGGACCACATCTTGATGCTTTGTCTCGTGTGCCCTCTGATAACTTGGGTAAGACCACTGGCTCCGGCTGTGGCTTCAGTAGCGAGTGGATGTCTTGAGGATGAGGATGAGGATGACAGTGACCCACTGACCGGGAAGGACCATCCGGAGCCCTATGATGTATCCCTCAAGGCACTGCTCTCTAGAGCAGCATCAGCTACTGGGTTTTCTCCTCCATTTTCTCAACCAAGGGCTTTGGCTTTGGACAGGGGTCCTGCAGCCTGCAGGCAAGTGTCCTTGCTGGTGTATTCTGATTTTGTGAGTCATCTCCAGAAGTTGTGGGCTTGTCCAAGGGAGGCTGCTGCTCCTTGCACTGGGCTCAGTGTTCTGAGTGGTGCTGCGGAGCAAGGCATGGATGGTGCGTTGAAGGTGGGCCCTACCTTTGCTGGCTGGAGCTCTCCCCACAGGCAGCAAGCCTATACGCCACCCTAATGACAAATGTCATGCCACTGATGGGTTTGTGGCTAGCACCTATCAGCCTGTGGCTATGGCCTCGAGGCTGGCAAATGCTAATACACTTCTTTTTGATGTATTTAGAGGATCTGATAAGGGACCTACAGTCAAAAGCGGAACTAACCTTCTACCAGATTTGGTAAGGATTGTGGACGCTGTGATTCAAGGAGCTAGCTTTCAAGCCACAGCTCTTGAGAATTCCTTGGCCAGCTGGCCATGGCCAATGGCATGTGTGACTGAGCCAGTCTGGATTGGCAGATACGGACAGGGCCTGCAGCAGAGGCAGTGTTTGGCGAGGTGCAGAAAACAAGACTGCGTGCGCAGTCCTTTCGTCGGACAGGACCACCCAGGTCGAGTGTCTGGGGACCTCTTGAGGGATGTGAAAACCCACAACAGCTTCTGTAACAGAGCCATGTTCCTTACAAAGCTCGGGTCACCCGAAGCAGAGGGCCTCTCAGCAACAGGTGCAGGTTCAGCAGCACTCACGTCCGTGCTCTCGGGATCGTGTAGGCCACGATTCTGCCAAGCCCCTCCAGCGTCCCTGATGGTACACTTCCCCTGACGTCAAGTTTTTCCGTGGCACACCTCATGAGTTGGCGTCACTGCTTCTCAGGTCCATGGGTGATCCATACATTGGTGTGTGGATACGGCCTACAATTGAGATCTCTTTTCCCATCTTCAAGGGGTTGGAAGCTGAAGTAAGAAGGACTCTCTTCCGCAGTTCTGGGCAGCGAGGTCTCTGCTCTGCTGGGAGAGAGCATGATACAGTCTCTGTCTCCAGGAGAAGAGGAGCAAGGCTTTTACACTGCCTATTCCTTGTTCCCAAGTGGATTGGTGCGTGACGCACAGAGCTACCGGAGGACTGACCACCCACTGTAGTTTCACTACTTACAGTGGCTGTTTGGCCCAAGGCCAGAGGAATGGGATAAAAGCCGCCCTATATACCGTATGGTGTCCCACGTGCTGTGGGAGGGAATTACTAACTAACAAAACAAGTTGGGAGTCTCCGTCCAGTTTTTGGACCTGAGACGATTGAGCAGGTGTCTCAAGGCGCTTCCTTGTCCGGTGCTCACATGGAGGACATTATTCAGGCCATAGGGCCAGGCAAATGGTTCACAGCAATGGACCTTCACAATGCTGATTCCATTTTCCCATAGATCCAGCCACAGGAAGTTACTCAGGGTTCCTTCAGGACAGCCTTCAGTTATGACCCTCTGTCCTTTAGCCTGTCCCTGTCCTCGGACATTCAAGTTTAGGGATGCTGCACTCACCCACTGTAGCAGAGGGGCGGTTGAGTTCGATTATCTGGGCGATTGGCTGGTTTGTGTGGCATCGGAACCCATAGTAAGGAGCCACATGGAGGCCATATTGGCTCACCTGTCAGCGTTTGGGTTGCATTTGAATGCGGAAAAGAGCTGCCTGGTTCCAACCAGGATTGTCAAGTAGTTGGGGCTCACCCTGGATTCAGTTGCCATGAGGGCATCCCTGACTCCGGAGAGGAGGCATGCTGTCTGGGAATGCATCAAGAGCTGCATCTCACAGAGGACTGTGTCAGTGTAGCACTCCTGGATGGTGTTCCCCTGGGCCAAGAGGGCCGCAGGGTGACCATTATAACTGATGCCTCCCAAGTAGGCTGGGGTGCTGTCTGGGAGGGCAGGTTTTTCGGGGACACTGGGCTCTGGCACAGCAGTCTTGGCATATGAACCATCCCAAGATGAAAGCGGTGCATTTGGCTCTGGGGCCTTTTCTTCCAGCCATTCAGGGCAGACAAATTCTGGTACGGACGGACAGCATGGCTGTGGTGTTGTACATCAACCAGCAGGACAAACTGGGGTCCCCCTCTCCATGCGAGGGTGCGTCATCTGCTCGTGTGGCCTCGAGCCTGCTAGGTCCACTAGCTACAGATGCTCTGAGTGTGCCTGGCTTCCAGTGAACTGTTTGCATTTCCACTATTGCCTCTTCTGCTAGCTTTCCTTGCAGAGGCAAGACTGCTGTCTAAGTAATTTTGATGGCTCGAATTCACCACAAGACCATGGATTGCAGAGACCCACGAGGTGTTGGGGGGCCGTCCTTGGCCTCCCCCTACCAGACAGGATATACTCTCATAGGCACAGAACAAGAGTTGGCATCCGGATTTCCAGCTCCTGAGGTCTCATGTATGGTCCTTGGACAGGAGCAATTGTGGAAACTGGGCTTGGGGACGGAGGTCATAGACACTGTGCAGGCTTCACAGGCCCCATCTACCCAGCAGTGATGCAGTGGGTAGTGGAGATGTTTTGAACTAGTGGCGGACCAAGGGGAAGGATCCCTTGTCATGTCACATCTCTGTTATCTTGTATTACCTCCAGTACCTCTTCGTCTTCGGTTGGGTGGAGTCGACTACCAGGGGCTACTTGTGGCAGTGTCAGCTGTCCATGAGAAATGTGATGGCTTGTCTCATGGAGTGCATCCCTTGGCTAAGCAGTTTTGAGAAGGGTGGAATGGAGCCATCCATCTCGGCATTTGTTGCTGCCCACTTGGGATCTCCAGACAGTTATTAGAGCTCTATGCTTACCCCCTTTTTGAGCCACTCCCCAGTGCTGACCTTCATCTGCTCTCCTGAAAGACGGCTTTTCTCTTGGCAATTGTCTCAGCCAAGAGGGTCGGTGAACTGAACGCGCTCTCCGTGGATGCAGCATGCCTTAGGTGGTTCGCCTGTGACTCAACCCAGCATCCAGCCCAGGGTGCTGGTGTAACCCTTGCCTTATGTTAATTAGGTAAGGGAAATTATCAAGTGTAGACCAGCTGCTAGGTTTGTAAGGGTTACAATAGGGAATTAAAATGAGTGTGGAATGAAATAGCTGCAGGCAAGAAATGAGCAATAACGGTTGTTATTTATAGGGAAAAAGTGAGCAATATATACAGACAATTTACCACTATACAAATATACAACGGCCGGTATGAAATAAAACCCCAAAGATGTCCTACTGAGCTCAGTGTTTGTTTGTCCGTTTGGTTTAGTCATTTGACCAGTCAATATATCTTGTATCTCCAGGCTCAGGTTTCTTTTCCTTTTCCTAAGCGGCGACTAGGGTTGTTACCACTTTGAATCTTGGGCACTGGAGAGAGGAAGGATGCTCTTCAATCGAGATCTTGGTTAGATCTCAGCTCAATCTCAGTTCAGTCTCGGGTCAGGCTCGCCATCTCCATTCGGAGAGAATCCAGGATCCAGAACGTTCCTGATCGGCAACCAAAAAAACCTAGCCTGCACAACAATAATGGTATTATTGTTTACAGCTAGAGTAATTCGTTTTCCAATCCCTTCTTATATAACACCATAGCTTAGGGTTTAAATTCTTCTCTCATATTACTATTATCACAATCCAGCAATATAGTAATATCTTACATTTCACATCTTACATCTTACATGCATGTGTTTTTTTTTCTTTTCTCACAATCTCCCTGGTAGCACATAAAATACCCTTTTTTTCATGTAACCAATTAAATGAATTCCTCTGTTTATCTCTACATCACTTAACCATGAAATTATGATTAATCCTTTCTAACCTTGTCTTTGTAATTCATGAAATGAATTACAATTAATTTATCACATAACCAGGGAATATACTGTCCCATTACCTCCAATATTCCCATTTAAAATCAGTAAAACCCGGTCTGAGCTACTGGGTTTAGCATAACCTATGCTTTTACATAGGGGACCAACACCATGTGCTTTTAGCATCAAACTACACATTATATTTGACAGAAATAGTGCATAAGAACTAAAAGTACTTCAGCATACTGTTGGGAACTGAAATCACATTTAGGAAAACCATACAGACACAAAGACAGCCTTTTCCTTTGCTTTTAAACAGGAAAAAATCCACTCGTGATTAGCATTAGCATAACGCTAACATTAGCATAACATTAGCATGTATCTCACTCACCAAGATGAGGTCTCAGTGTGAACACAGCAAAAGTCACCGCTTCACGGCCTCTCAAGCTCGTGCTCCCATCAAGAAGAGGTATCAGTGTGAACCAGGCCACCCACAACCTCTCTCGTCCGCTCTCATATCGTGAAAGACCGAAACCTGAGTGCGCGCTTGCTGCCTCTACTCGGAAGGCGGGGCTAGTATCGCTCTTAACGAATGGGAAGACCCAGATCACCCAACGTGACCATTAAACGGGAATTTAAAAGTTGGATAGCGAGGATCACACTTCCTCTTCCCCAAAATAATCGGTTTTCAAAATAAAATCACACAATTGTATTAATACAATTGACATCTGAGAAAAAAAGTGTCATTTTCTCAGCTGGGTTACACTCTCCCGCACTAAATATCATGCACGTCCCATTGCATGTGCAACCAAGACTGTCCATCGTCAGTATTGGTTGAGTTGTAATGTGATCATTTTCAGTATTGTCTCCATCCGGTATCATTTATGGGCGGAACTACGACGGTATCTGGTCATCTTCGAACCTCCGACTTTCGTTTCTCTTTTGGCTTTGTACTGAGTGTACTTTGTGAGTTTTGAGCTTTTGGTTCTGCAGTTAGTTTTACTAGTTGCGTTTGAATTTTTGCAACTTGTTTTGAGAGTTCTTGGAGTGGGTTTAGCGTGATATTGTCCTCATCTTCATCTGAACTGCATTGCACAGTTTGCACGAGGGAGGTCACTTTTTGTTTTGAACTGCTCAAATGTCTCATCCTTAAGTTTTTGGCAGCAATTTGGTCTTCTTCAGTGCGTAGCAAGAGAAGCAAATTGGGAAAAGTTGGGGGACTTGTTCGTTTTTGTTTTAACTGGAGTGCAGTTAAAAAGGAATCATCCCAACAACCTTGACAAAACTGCGTGACAAGCAGCCTGTCAAAATCCTTGCTTGAAGCGCCACCACGCTTCACAGTGTGAGTCAAAGCTACGTGAAGACATTGTAGATATGACGAGGGTTTCTCACCCGTGTTTTGGAAGGTGTCAATAAACCTGGCGTAAAGCTGTCCGCCATCTTGAACTGTACCATAAGCAGAATCTAACAGCTGAAGGTATTCTGATGGTGAGCTGTTGGGGTTCAAGTACTTGACTACATCAGCTGCTGGGGGTAAAAGAGACTCAATGATCTTTCGGGATTGCTGCAATTTGGACATAGCATGATCAGTCAAGATTAATTCTACACTCGAGCGCCAAGTGTCATAATCTAGCTCATAAGTTGGTTGGAGGTCTTTGCCAGAAAAAGCTCCGAGCTTTGGTGAAAACGGTTGCACCGAAAAATCTTCCCTTTTTTCAATGTGCTCAACTACCACACGTTGCACTTCTGGGGGATTTAAATCATGTGCAGAAATGGTGGGCATACTTCGAGCTGGGGTGCTCGTAGTGTGATTTGACTGGTTAGTTGGTTGTGCACCTTGAATACTGGACTCAGCTGCAGAAGGCTGAGGTTGAGGTTCATCCAAGAAAGCTTCAGGTAAGTTATCAGGTAACTTAACTTGCTCTGATTGATCATTTTCAGATTCTTTGATTAACTCAGAAAGCTGTGATATCATGTCTTTCAGGACATCTGCAAAATCTCTGCCACTCATCTTCGCTAGGTTTTTAACGTTAGTGAGATATGACTTGGTCTTATCGTTCCCTACACGGTGCGTGTAAACACTGGCAAGAGATTGTATCATATAGCTGGCTCCACTATCAGATACTTGAGTACATGGCAATGGGTCAAGAGTTTCAAAAGCAATAACCGAGTGATACTCAAAAATAGCACTCTGGAAAAACTCAGACTTACTATCTGTTACTTTAATGACTCTTGAAATCGATCCATACCGTTTCAAAAACTCAGTCACTTCATCAAGTTGCTCATCTCCAGCGATTTCACTCACTATCACTGCATTTGGAATTTTCACAGATTCACGTTCAACAATATCCATTTTGGGTACGTATAGGCTTGAAATAACATAAGGGAAAGGAGAAAAAGGCTCCTGACTGGGCTCGCCACTTCTTATTGTAACCCTTGCCTTATGTTAATTAGGTAAGGGAAATTATCAAGTGTAGACCAGCTGCTAGGTTCGTAAGGGTTACAATAGGAAATTAAAATGAGTGTAACCGGGTCATATTTATGGATCTTTGTTGATTTGATTTGGGTTTAAATATTTTGATTTGAACTTGACTCAACAGGAAGTGACTTCAGGGTGTGGGCGGGATATGCCAGGTAGAGGATTTTGAATATCTGGGTTTTTTCGGTTGGGAAAACGGTTCAGGAGACCGGATTTGAAAAGCAAGCAAGACGAGGAATAATCTTCATAAAGAAACGTTGTAAGTTCACCAATGCAGTTAAAATATATTGTTACTCTTAACGAACACGGTGAATTATGCCGAGGAGGATGTAATAAAGTCGGCCTAGTAACAGATAAGACGTAGATTGACCTACAGATTTGCTGCCTGACTAGCATGGTATACCGTGGCTGAACATAGTGCCTATCCAAGAGGATATAGTTTAAAATATCGGGCTATGTACGATGTAAGCATGAGTGTAAATGTAAAAGTGTGTTGTTTGCTACTCTGGTCACAATGCTATGATGTGTTTTTTTGTTTTACACGGTGCCGAGTACTGAAACATTTTATACTGTCAATCAAACCAGGGAGACTCGGGTGTCCTGTGAAGATCAGTCAGTGATCACGCGCTGGTGTGGCGTCGTGTGTGTGTTGTAAGTGAAAAGCTTTTCTTGTTAAGTTTTGAGCATATTTGGAGTGTGAACTTAAGGTTTGTGGTGTACTAAAGCTATTATGTGCCTTTCTCATTTCCAGTATCACCACTACCGTTTGTACGGACTTATTTGGGGTCATTAGTTTACTGAGCATTTTATCAGATTGTATTTTTCTTTGTTAGTAATCCTTCTTTATTTTCTATATATCAGATAAAACCCATAAACTACATTTGTTGTTCAGTGTGTATTATTTCCCGGCAACAAATTTTGGTACCAGGAGTGGGGTCAATTATCTGATAGTTTAGAGTGGGTTGGGGTACAGTAAACGGTAGTGGTGATACGAAGCAGACGAGAGCGGCTGGACGGTTGGAGCCTGACGGGGTGCAGATGGAGAGACCGGCCGGAGTGATCGTGGACCTTGGATCAGCGGAGAGGACTCGGGGCCAAGAGACTGCAATTCCCGGGGTTCCATCAGACTGGACAGTTCAACACAATATCCTCGACTACTTGTAAGAGAGACTTTTGAACATGGAAGAGGGCGCAGTGGGGGGCGTTGAAGACAGAGGCGTTGAGGACTCCTCTGCGAGCAGAAATGCTGAGGTATCACCTGAAAACAGAGACCTTTTAGAACAGGTTTCTGAACTGAAACGTAAACAAACTGAAGCCTTGACAGCCATCGCGGCTTTGAGTGAGGAACCACAGAGATCCTATGTTTATGTACCTAGAGAACGGCAAATCCCCCCTTTCAGTGGTGATTATGATAAGGATGGTCGTTCTGTTGAGGATTTTATTGAGGAGGTTGAGTGTGTAGTGCATTCTAGATACCAATCAAACAGTGACCGGTATGACTTCATAATGTCACTTCTAAAGGGTGCAGCTCTAGAGGAGATGCGATTTCGTAGTGGGGGGAAATCACTACCCGTTGCTGACCTGTTCAAGTACCTCAGAGAAGCCTTTAGAGATAAAAGATGCACCGCTCAGCTGTTACATGACCTATACAGTCGAAAACAAAAAGATGGTGAAGATATCCTTGACTACTCACATGCCTTGTGTCAGATTTTGAGAACGATCTCAAAGCACGACGCAAATGCCTTAGCTAATGAGCAGAAAGTTCTTAGGGATCAGTTCATTGAAGGCCTTAGTGATCCACTCCTTAAGCGAGAACTGAGGAAGTTTGCAAGACAGAAACCAGACTCCACTATGATACAGGTCCGAGAAGAAGCCTATTTGTGGTCAGTGGAGGATGCTAGCCATTCCAGATCTTCTAAAAGCCGAAGTAAAGGAGACAGTGGAGATAGAGAGACCCAGTGCAGTGCCATAACGGCTCAGGAACAGCAAGTGGGAACTGTGGGTGATCTTTTCAAAGTAGTAGCAGAGCAAGGGAAGCAGATCAGTGAGCTGGCTGCTACGGTTAAGACCCTAACTATGCAGAGAACAAATTCAAGTGAACAGACCAATACCCGCCGTCGAGCTCAGTTGAAATTTACAGATGATGGAAAACCCATCTGTCTTAAATGTCAAGGGGAGGGGCATATAGCCAAGAATTGCACCCAGAAGCAAAAGGGCACAGCAAAGCGGTCAGAATCAGGGAAACTAGAGGCCCCGGTTGCAGTGAGTCAAGCGATTAGGGGGAACACTTCAGACTCAGTTAAAGCACAGATTACTCAGGATCAGTTACTGGCCCATGCAGTAGGAACATGTCCCACGGTAGAGATTAACATACGTGGTGTGGTAACCCGTTGCTTACTAGACACGGGCAGCCAGGTCAGCACCATAACTGAACAGTTTTTCCGTCAGCATTTGTGTGGGGAGGATGATGACATGGTGACTACAGCAGGGTGGTTAAGGTTGACTGCTGCTAATGGATTAGAAATCCCATATTTAGGATATCTTGAGTTAGAGATTGAGACCATGGGACTGAAAATACCTGATTGCGGTTTCCTCGTTGTGAAAGACCCACCGAATTCAGAAACTGCAGGGATTGTCGGCATGAATATCATTAGCCGCTGCCGTCAACTGGTGCATGCTGAGTTTGATACTGTCCTTGGGGGGAAACTCGATTCAGACTGGAGAAGTGCCTTCCAGCAGGTTCAGAAATGTACAATCACTAGGCGGAGTGTGGCTAGGCTGGTAGGTAGGGATGGAGCCCACATCCCCTCAGCATCAGTAGTTACAGTCATGGCAAAAGGGTTTCCCAAGGTACAAGAGGGTAACAGCTTGAGATTACTAGAGCTGGGGAACATGACTTTGCCAAGTGGTCTGGTTGTCCTACCCACATTGGTTGAAGCTAGCAGTAATACTGTCCCAGTGCAAGTAGTGAATCTTTCATCGGAGGATGTGTGGCTAAACGCGAGGACCCGGCTTGGGGTATTTTCCCCTGTGGAGTGCTTAAGTGACGAACCCCCAGTTAAAGTAAAGTTTAACCGTATTTCAGCGAGTATCGAACATGTCTCAGTTGATCAGCCTAGTGCCCTTGATGCCAGCACCTCGTCTGTCTTGGACAAATTAGACATTGGAGGGAGTAAAGAGCAACAGGATCAATTGAAAACTGTGCTGGCCAAGTATGTTAATGTTTTTGCTGTCGATGATGATGACTTGGGGTACACAGACAGAGTCAAACATGACATAAACCTAGTGGATGATGTACCTGTGAGCCTACCCTATCGGCGAATTCCACCCAACCAATACACAGAGGTTAAAGAGCACATATCCAAGCTGTTGAAAAAAGGGGATAATCAAGGAGAGTTGTAGCTCTTACGCATCTCCTGTGGTGGTAGTGAGAAAAACTGATGGTAGTATACGGCTATGTGTGGATTTCCGTAAGCTTAACCAGAAGACACGAAAAGATGCTTTTCCACTGCCGCGAATTGATGAGAGTTTCGATGCTTTGCAGGCAGCAAAGTTTTTCTCAACAATTGACTTAGCAAGTGGGTACCACCAGGTGGCAGTAAAAGAGCATGACCAACATAAAACAGCCTTCACAACCCCTTTTGGTCTCTTTGAGTACTTGCGCATGCCCATGGGTGTCTGTAATGGTCCAGCAACTTTTCAAAGATTGATGCAAACTGCGATGAATGATTTGATTTTCCAAATAATGCTGGTGTTTTTGGATGACATTTTGCTGTTTTCCAAGACATTCACGGAGCACCTAGAAAGAGTTGACATAGTCTTGAAACGACTACAAGATACCGGTCTTAAAGTCAAACTAGAGAAATGTCACTTTCTGCAGCAGAAGGTTAAGTTTTTAGGTCACCAGGTTTCAGCAGATGGAATTGAAACAGACCCAGGTAAAATAGAGGCAGTGAAGCAATGGCCAGTGCCTACCACACTGAAAGAGTTGCGCTCGTTCCTAGGCTTTTGCGGTTATTATAGGCGATTTGTTGAGCACTTTTCCCAGATAGCTAGCCCGCTTCACGACCTGGTGAATCTCTGTTTGAATTCAGGGCCTCCTTCCAAGGTGAATCAATGGATGTGCAGTCTATGGACGCCGCAATGCCAAAGCTCGTTTGATATTCTGAAACAGAAACTCACTAGCGCCCGAGTACTAGGGTATGCGGATTTTACTCGTCCCTTTATTGTTGAGACAGATGCCAGTAACCAAGGGTTGGGAGCAATATTGTATCAAGAACAAGGGGGAAAGAAAAGAGTAATTTCATATGCAAGCCGTAGGCTCAGAAATGCAGAGAGGAATGACAGAAATTATAGCAGTATGAAATTAGAACTTCTAGCTCTGAAATGGGCAATATCAGAAAAATTCAGAGGCTACCTACTAGGTTCTAAATTCACGGTCCTTACTGATAACAATCCGTTGTGTCATCTCAACACTGCTAGATTAGGAGCACTAGAACAGCGATGGGTGGCTCAGTTAGCAGTGTTTGATTTTGATGTTCAGCATCGGCCTGGCCGGTCTAACCGGGCTGCTGATGCATTATCTAGGCACCCGTTTGCAGGGGAGCAGGAACCAATGTCGGACGACATGGATTATGATGGGTGTGTGGCTATCTGCAATGTGATACAGAAAGGGACAACACTTGGCACTGAGCTAACCAGTGCTGGTCTTGAGAGTTGCAGGATTAGGCAAATGCGGGCGAACGAAAAGCGAGATGGTTCCGGTTCTGGAGCCCAGGGTAACACTCCTACCTTACCTGGCTACTCAAAAGAGGAATTAAGGGAATTTCAGGGGCAGGATCCAGTACTGGGAGTTTTTAGAAGGTTTTGGGACGGCAAAAGTAACCTAACTTTCAGGAGAGGAAAGACCTTGAAAAACCAGTGCTCTCTTTATTGAAACATTGGCCACATATTAGGGAGAAGGAGGGACTGCTTTATCGGGTGATTGAGGATGTGAGGTATGGGGAACGTTTTCAACTACTAGTGCCAGGCTGTTTAAAGTCCCAGGTGTTAGAGAGTGTGCATGACTCGATGGGGCACCAAGGCATTGAGCGTACTCTGGAATTGCTACGACAAAGATGTTTTTGGGTAGGGATTCATGAGGATGTCAAACAGTGGATAAAGAAATGTGAACGCTGTGTGTTAACAAAAATGCCAAATCCCAAGATTCACCCCCCCATGAAATCATTTCTAGCTAGTAGGCCCTTAGAGGTAGTCGCAGTTGATTTTACTCTTCTAGAACCCTCTAGCGATGGTAGAGAAAATGTTCTAGTGATCACCGATGTGTTTACAAAGTTTACGCAGGCTTTCCCAACACGTGATCAAAAAGCTGACACAACAGCCAAGGTTCTGCTGCGAGAGTGGTTTCTCAAGTATGGTGTCCCTGAGCGTTTGCATTCGGACCAGGGCCGGAATTTTGAAAGCGAGGTGATCTCAGAACTCTGCAAGTTGTATGGTATAAAAAAAAGTCGTACAACTCCCCATCATCCTACTGGGAATGCCCAATGTGAACGTTTTAATAGGACGTTGCATGAACTCTTGCGCACCCTCCCGCCTGAGAAAAAACGCAGATGGCCAGAGTCTTTGCCAGAGTTAGTCTATGCGTACAATGTTACCCCGCATTCAACAACAGGCTACTCCCCTTACTACCTTCTGTTTGGTGTGGACCCACACCTTCCTGTTGATGCCCTTTTAGGACAGGAGTCCACTGCAGAGCCCAGTCACGACTGGCTGGCGATCCACCAAAGGCATCTGAATGATGCTCATGCCAGGGCCAAAGAGTACTGTGAACAGAAAGCTGCTGAACGCATTTCAATGCATAACGAGAAGGTGTACTGTCCCCCAATTGAGCTAGGTCAGATTGTGTATGTCCGAAACTGGCCCCCAGGCAGAAACAAAATTCAAGATGCTTGGAAACCCATTCCCCACCGTGTGGTGCAGATTCAAGGAACTACATACACGGTAGAACCTGTAGAAGGAGGACCGACAAAAAGAGTTAACAGAGTTGACATCAGACCATGTGTGTCCCCACCCATCTTCAGGTCACGACCGAGTAGCCAGTGTCTTAGAAAGTCCCCAGAGTCCCCGCCGGAGGACAGTCTAAATTCAGAGGACCCTACCGATGGTTTAGTTTTGGAAGAAGTGAGGGCTGTTAGTCCCATCCGTAACCCAGCTCACACTGATGGTCAGGTCAGGATCCCTAGCAGTGAGAATAGTGCGGAAGGTAGCATCAATGGTGAGTCAGAGCAGGATGATGAATTTCCTGAACCAGAATCTGAGGTAGACTCACAAGAAACACGGTCTGATACAGAAGATGAAGCCATGCCTGAACCTATTCCCTTTCCCCGCAGGAGTCAAAGGTCAACAGCAGGCCAGCACTCAAACCCGTACCATAAGATAAGATAAGATAAGATAAGATAAGCCTTTATTAGTCCCACAACGGGGAAATTCCAGGATTGCAACAGCACAGGGATAGCAACACTCAGAGCAACAATCAGAAGGCAAGAAAAAAAAAAACAAAAAAAAAAAAAAAAAAAAAAACAAGCAAGCAAGAGCAGCTAATATACATATGTACGTATTACTATAAAATATATATATATACACACACACACACAGACACACAGTGCAGAGCATTGTAGCTGGATGGAATAAATATATGAATATATGAACACACAGTGCAGAGCATTGTAGCTAGATGGAATAAATATGTAAATATATAAACACCCACAGTACGGAGCATTGCAGCTAGGTGGAATAAATATGCAAGTATATAAACACACACAGTGCGGAGCAATGCCATGAGCCAAAGTCAGTTTTGGATCCCAGTTCTTCAGCTATAATCGCTCAGATTTTTGCAAACTTAGGCACGGTCTTGTTTAGAGAAGCTGTGAGGGAAATCAAAAACTCATTTGTAGTCACCGAGGCTGTTGACTTATAAGCAGGGGAGAATGTAACCGGGTCATATTTATGGATCTTTGTTGATTTGATTTGCGTTTAAATATTTTGATTTGAACTTGACTCAACAGGAAGTGACTTCAGGGTGTGGGCGGGATATGCCAGGTAGAGGATTTTGAATATCTGGGTTTTTTCGGTTGGGAAAACGGTTCAGGAGACCGGATTTGAAAAGCAAGCAAGACGAGGAATAATCTTCATAAAGAAACGTTGTAAGTTCACCAATGCAGTTAAAATATATTGTTACTCTTAACGAACACGGTGAATTATGCCGAGGAGGATGTAATAAAGTCGGCCTAGTAACAGATAAGACGTAGATTGACCTACAGATTTGCTGCCTGACTAGCATGGTATACCGTGGCTGAACATAGTGCCTATCCAAGAGGATATAGTTTAAAATATCGGGCTATGTACGATGTAAGCATGAGTGTAAATGTAAAAGTGTGTTGTTTGCTACTCTGGTCACAATGCTATGATGTGTTTTTTTGTTTTACACGGTGCCGAGTACTGAAACATTTTATACTGTCAATCAAACCAGGGAGACTCGGGTGTCCTGTGAAGATCAGTCAGTGATCACACGCTGGTGTGGCGTCGTGTGTATGTTGTAAGTGAAAAGCTTTTCTTGTTAAGTTTTGAGCATATTTGGAGTGTGAACTTAAGGTTTGTGGTGTACTAAAGCTATTATGTGCCTTTCTCATTTTCAGTATCACCACTACCGTTTGTACGGACTTATTTGGGGTCATTAGTTTACTGAGCATTTTATCAGATTGTATTTTTCTTTGTTAGTAATCCTTCTTTATTTTCTATATATCAGATAAAACCCATAAACTACATTTGTTGTTCAGTGTGTATTATTTCCCGGCAACATGAGTGTGGAATGAAATAGCTGCAGGCAAGAAATGAGCAATAACGGTTTTTATTTATAGGGAAAAAGTGAGCAATATATACAGACAATTTACCACTATACAAATATACAACGGCCGGTATGAAATAAAACCCCAAAGATGTCCTACTGAGCTCAGTGTTTGTTTGTCAGTGTGGTTTAGTCGTTTGACCAGTCAAGATATCTTGTATCTCCAGGCTCAGGTTTCTTTTCCCTTTCCTAAGCGGCGACTAGGGTTGTTACCACTTTGAATCTTGGGCACTGGAGAGAGGAAGGATGCTCTTCAATCGAGATCTTGGTTAGATCTCAGTTCAATCTCGGTTCAGTCTCGGGTCAGGCTCGTCATCTCCATTCGGAGAGAATCCAGAATCCAGAAGTTTCTTGATCGCAACCAAAAAAACCTAGCCTGCACAACAATAATGGTATTATTGTTTACAGCTAGAGTAATTCATTTTCCAATCCCTTCTTATATAACACCATAGCTTAGGGTTTAAATTCTTCTCTCATATTACTATTATCACAATCCAGCAATATAGTAATATTTTACATTTCACATCTTACATGCATATGTTTTTTTTTTCTTTTCTCACAATCTCTCTGGTAGCACATGAAATACCCTTTTTTCATGTAACCAATTAAATGAATTCCTCTGTTTGTCTCTACATCACTTAACCATGAAATTGTGATTAATCCTTTCTAACCTTGTCTTTGTAATTCATGAAATGAATTACAATTAATTTATCACATAACCAGGGAATATACTGTCCCATTACCTCCAATATACCCATTTAAAATCAGTAAAACCCGGTCTGAGCTACTGGGTTTAGCATAACCTATGCTTTTACATAGGGGACCAACACCATGTGCTTTTAGCATCAAACTACACATTACATTTGACAGAAATAATGCATAAGAACTAAAAGTACTTCAGCATACTGTTGTGAACTGAAATCACATTTAGGAAAACCATACAGACTCAAAGACAGCCTTTTCCATTGCTTTTAAACAAGAAAAAATCCACTCGCGATTAGCATTAGCATAACGCTAACATTAGCATAACATTAGCATGTATCTCACTCACCAAGATGAGGTCTCAGTGTGAACACAGCAAAAGTCACCGCTTCACGGCCTCTCAAGCTCGTGCTCCCGTCAAGAAGAGGTATCAGTGTGAACCAGGCCACCCACAACCTCTCTCGTCCGCTCTCATATCGTGAAAGACCAAAACCCGAGTGCGCGCTTGCTGCCTCTACTCAGAAGGCGGGGCTAATATCGCTCTTAACGAATGGGAAGACCCAGATCACCCAACGTGACCATTAAACGGGAATTTAAAAGTTGGATAGCGAGGATCACACTTCCTCTTCCCCAAAATAATCGGTTTTCAAAATAAAATCACACAATTGTATTAATACAATTGACATCTGAGAAAAAAAGGGTCATTTTCTCAGCTGGGTTACACTGGCTAATGGGTTTTATTCTGCCTTCTTGTGCTTGAGGCCTTCTACCCGCCTCGCACAGCTCTTCAGAGGCTGAGAGGCTTTGTAGTTGTGCCCAGTGGGGCCCTTAAGTATATGTTGACCTTACAAGGTCTGTCCATTCTTCAGACAAGCTTTTTGTATCCTTTGGGGACTCCACGTTGGGCAGGCTTATCTTTAAGCAGTGCCTGTCTCATTGGATAGTTGACCTGATTGCTTTTGCATATGTACAGGTTGGAGCGGAATCACCAGAGAGGCTGGTGGCTCATTTGACTCGAGGAATGGCCACTACGGGGGCATTGTTCAGGGGTGCACCCCCAGAGGATGTATGCACAGCCGCTGGCTGGCCTCTTCCTCAACGTTCACCTGCTTCTATAGGCTCAATTTGGCCTCATCAGTCATCCCCTCATCTGTTCTAGGGGTTGCAACAGATTCTTAGTTGTGTCTTAATTCTTCCCTCACTGAGCCAGCAGGTGTGCCGTGTGCTCAGAATGTTTTTTTGTTCAGCTCTGGTTGCTTGGAGGGACCAGCTTGACTTGTAGGTATCCAGTTGGGTGCAAAAAGGAGTCGAACTCAACTGTCTGGAAGTTGCAGCAGATTCTTAAGCTGTATCTTAGTCTCCCTCATGTGAGCTGGCATGTAGGCCTTGTGCTCGAAGAGGGTTGTTTCAGCTCCGGTTAACCGTGGGAACTGGCTTAACTTTTAGGTATCCAATTGAGTATGATAAAGGAATCAACTGATCTGTTCCGGAGATCGCAACAGGTTCCTAAGTTACGTCTTAGTCTCCCTTATGTGAGCCGGCATGAGTGCCGTGTGCTCAGAGTCATTTGTTTCAGGTCCGGTTACCAGTAGGAACCAGCTTGACTTGTACGTACTTAGGTGAGTGCAATAAAGGAGCCAAATGCATCTGACTGTGCTATGCATTGTGCTCCTTTGACCTGTGGGTTTTGCCCTCGCCATTCTTTCTCAGGACTCATTTGGTATACGGTTATCACATGGTTACAGGTTCACTGAAATGAAATAAAACGTACGTTTACGCTTGTAAACGCGGTTTTATGAATGTAAGTGAACCTGTAACCATTCATTGTCCTTCGTCGGTGGAGGCAGGCTCCTCCCAGTCGTCAGAAAGAGGAAGAGGGAGCGGATGCAGGGGTATAGTATATATAGGATGTGTATCCACAGGTGTGGTTAATTCGGTATAATGCTCCTACCCCAAGGATCAGTATCACGTGGTTACAGGTTCACTTTCATTCATAAAACCACATTTACATGCGTAAATGTACGTTCTGGTTAAAATTAGAAAAAAAAATATCTGCCAACAAAGTAAGATTAAATTGCTTAAAACAAGTAAAAGTTTTCATAAAGCAAGTAAAATCTTACAAAAAACTGCACAACAAAAAGAAATTCTTGTCAAAATTATCTTGTGAGAGAAAAACTAACATAAAACCTTGATTTAGGATATTTTATCTTACTGAGATTTGCCTTTTTACAGTGTGACAGATGCTATTGCCTTAGGCATAAAATTACATCAGTGAAGTATTCCTGATTCAAACAATGCACAACATGGAAATAAGTGCTTGTACTTTATTGTGTTATCCTAATTTATAGAATGTATTTATAGATATACACTACTTACAAAAAAGTTAGGGATATTTGGCTTTCGGGTGAAATTTATGGAAAATGTAAAAAGTTCATGTTACAGTGATATAATATCATGAAAGTAGGGCATTTAAGTAGAAGCATGCAATGGTGATTTCCTCGTCTCAAGCAATTTATTGAAAAAAAAGCCAACAATAGTGAGAACAAAAAATGTCAATGGCTTAGTAACTTGTCATCTGCCCTTGAGCATCAATTACAGCTTGACAACGATGTCTCATGCTGTTCACAAGTCAACTTATTGTCGGCTGAGGCATGGCATTCCACTTTACTTGAAGGGCGGCCCTCAGGACTTTGAGGTTGTGGGGTGCAGGGTTATGAGCCTCTACACAGTGACTCAGCTGATCCCGTAAGTTGTCTATGGGATTCAGGTCTGAAGAAAGTGCAGGCCACTCCATTTGAGGTACCCCAGCCTCCAGCAGCCGTTCCCTAATGATGCGACCTTGATGAGCTGGAGCATTGTCGTCCATGAAAATGAGATTAGGCCTATGTTGTTTATGCAGGGCACAATGACTGGATTTATGATGTTATTCAGGTAGTATTGGCTTGTCACTGTACCATTCACAAGGTGTAGGGCAGTTCTGTATTGACGAGACACACCTGCCCAGACTGTAACACCACCACCAAAGGCTCATCTGGTGACAAAAGTGGCTGATGCATAAATAGCACTCTCCTTGACATCTCCAACATTGTTGGCAGCCATCATTTCTGCTCAACTTGAATCGACTTTCATCAAAGAACAACACTGAGGCCCACTGGTTCCTTGTCCAGCATAAATGCTCCCTAGTCCATGCAAGACGACAACGCCTGTGCCTGATGGTGTGGTCAGGTACCTTTGCAGGTCATCTAGCACGCAGACCATACTGATGTAAATGGCTTCGAATGGTCTGACATGACACTTGGGTGCTTCTCACCTTCCTTAAATGTGCCTGTAGTTGAGTAGCATTCATCATCCGGTTCCGCAGGGCACTGTTTACAATGAAGCGGTCATCAACGTGGGATGTGGCCAAAGGACGTCCACTTCTATACCTTTCTGTGACTCTTCCAGTCTCTCTCTATGTCTGTTGCAACCTGCTGATGACACTCTGTGACACTTTAAGCTCAGTGACCACTTCTCTCTGAGAACATCCTGTTTGAAGCCTCGCAATGGCGAGGTACTGTTGATCATCTGTGAGGTGTTGCCTTGGTCTCATGATGTCAAAATGTGAAAAGTATGAAGTTGACTGTTTAAATACCAATTCTAATTGAACCAGAAAAATTATTGGTCAGTTTGTGGATTAAACACCTGTTGTGAATTTTGCTGTTAAGCACCTTGTTAGAGAACATCCTTTACACTTTAGGATTTTTTGAGCAACTCGTTTTTCCTAAGCTCTTTTCCTCTCAATAATTTTATGAACGCCGCCTTCAAACTTTTTCCAGACATTTTGACCGAGCTAATTACGTCTTAACCTCACACTGGTGCTTGCATAGTGACATGTCAAAACAATTCCTCTGATAGGCTTTTGTATCCTTACCCCCACTTTGCATATTAGGGGATTTAAGTGAAATAAATATAGAGGCAAGGATGCCACACATGGTTCTCATTGCCTTATGCATCGCAAAGAAAACTATCCTCATGAATTGGAAATCAAGAAATAATTTACGCACAATCCACTATGATAACCTACTATCAGATTATATTAGCCTGGAGAGAATGTCTGCCTTGTCAAATAACCAATTGGCTGAATTTAATTCTCTCTGGTCCCCGCTTATTAATTCTATAACCTGAGGGGTGGTGGGCCGTGGCTCACTCTCCTTGGTGCCTCTGGCGGCTGGCTGCGCCCTGACCACGAGGGGTTTCTGTGACCCACTGGGGCTGGTTTTCAGGAAGCCTGTTCTGGGGTGGCTGTGTGTCTGGCCTGGGGGGGTTGGTGGGGGGAGGGGGCTGCGGGGTGGGTCGGGGGGGTAAGCCATGGCCCCAGGCCAGCTGGCCTTGCCTCCCGGGTGGGGCTGGGTCTGGCCCTGGGCCCCTGGTCTGGGGGGAGCGTTCCCCCTCTGGGCTGGGGTCGTGTGTGTGCCAGTAGTGTGGGCCAGCCGCGGCGCTTCCTTGTGCGGTGGGGTCATGCCCTCCCCGGGGCCCTGGCAACGCTCTGGGACTGGTGCCTGCGTCCTGGAGGGTCGCCCTCCCCGTCCTTAAGGGCCTGCGGGTGTGGGTGTGTGTGTGTGAGTGGGTGTGGCATGCAGGTGCGTGTGAGTGTGGGTGTGACTAGGCTCGTGTGTGTGTGTGAGTGCGGATGTGGGTGCATGCGCGTGTGTGTGTTGTATGTGGGCATGTGGGGATGTGTGTGGGTGTAGGTGGGTATATATGATGGTGAATGTGTGTATGTGCATATGAGGGTGTGTGTGTGTGTGTGTGTGTGTGCAGGTGCGGGTACCTGTGGGTGGATGTGCGGGGGTGGAGGATGTTTGTGTGGGTGGGGGAACCTTGTTGGGTGGCAGGGGTCTGGTGGGCCATCTGGTGGCCTGGGGGTTGGTGATTCAGGGCCTGCTCGTCCCGGCCGCCCTACCGTTGTGTCATGGGATGGGGTGCTTTGTTACATTGCCTCTGGTGTCTTTGGCGCCGGATGTTTGTGGGTACTCGGGGTGGTCGGGGGGCTGTTGGTGCAGGTTGGCAGCTGTGTTGCTGTCGGTTTGCTCTGGGGTGGCTGTGGCTGAGGAGCGGCCTGCTGCTGTTGGTGTGTGTCTGGGGAAGGTGGCTGGTGGGCTTACGGTGGACGCTCGGGGGTGTCGCTTGGTGTGTGGGGCGCTGTATGGGTCTGGCCCATTGTTCACTATTGTGATTATTGTTGTTGTGTATGTTCGTGTGTGTAAGATGAGTGGGAGTGGGTATGGGTGTGGCTGCTCCATCATGTCTGTGGTGCTGAGAACGCCGGGGCATGATGCTGGTGGTTCCTGGGCTTCTTGGCCTGGCGGCCCTCGCCCTGGGTTGGGATTTGGGGGCAGTGGGTGGCCTCCTGAACCAGTTTGCAAGCTGGCTTCTGGGGGGGGGGGCGGGGCAGGCTCCCTTTTGGACAGCCTCCCTCCCAGTCTTATCCCTCCCCCCCGATTCTGGGTGGAACATACACATCTTCTTGGATACACATAGGGTTTTGGGGTGGGGGTGTGCCACAGTGTGTCGGTGAAGGGGATACTTCTGTCTGCTGCGCAGTGGGACTGCTCTCATCTCACTTTTAATTGCATTTTCGACACTGAGGGCTTGGGGATCCCCACTGCCTATCCCAATGGCTAGTGGTGCTTCAACCACTACCCCCCAATTTTAACTGCACTATGGTAGTTCACACACCTGCACACAATCACATCATACTACTGACACACACCTATCATGATTTATGCAAGGGAGAGGGGGGGGTGGGGGTCTTCCTCCACCCTGTTGTCCTCCTTCTGCTGGGGGCCTGGAGGCCCGGTGGGGGCCTGGGACCCGTCATGTTGTCAAAATCCCTGGGTGCTGCCAAATGAATAGATGCAAGAAAGGGAGTGAGCGAGTGACTGAAGAAGAGAGTAAGCCAGAGTGAGGGAGTGATGAGTGGAGATGGTGATGGTGGATCGGTTTTGTGTGGCGCTTTGTGTGTCGGGTGGCATCTTGGAGTGCCTGCGGTGGTCCACTGATCAGTTGCTCGGGTAGGCGTCTGGGGTGGTGGTCTGCTTCTGTGGCCGCAGCTGCTCTGGGATGAGTCGGCAGGGGGGTGGCTGCTGTCCTGCACCGGCAGTTTTCCCGGCTGCTGCCGGGTGCTGGTGCACATTCATGCTTGCTGCATCTGAATCGCGGTAGCTCTAAGTAATAAGGGTGAATGAGGGTGGGCGAGTGAGTGGGGGAGGGCACGAATGGATATGAGTAGGTTGGAGCGTGAGTGAGAGTGCGTGTATGGGTGAACGTGAGTGAGTGTGGGTGACCCTGAGGGCAAGTGGGAGCGAGATTGAGAGAGAATAAGAGTGAGATGTGATGAGTGGGTGGGTCCGGGAGTGCAAGTGTGGGATCGTGTGGGGGACAGGGTGAGTGAGAGTGTGTGAATGTGTGTGGGTGCATATGAGAGCATGAGGAGGTGAATGTTTGGGAATGGGTGTGTCTGCTAGTCGGGAGGTGCTGGATTGAGGGGGAAATGCCTCCTGGCTACGTGGGCTCCACTGGACGGGGGGGGGGGGGGCTTCTTTGGGCGTGGAGGCCCCCGGGGTGTGTGGCGGTGGTGCTGGGGGGGGCACACTGTGGGGGTGCCTGGGGGGCTCGCGCCTGGGGAGCTGGCCGGTCTCTGGCCTAGGGGGTGGGGTCCCTGGCCTCCTGGCACCTGGGGCCCAGGGGCTGGCGTTGGCCCCACTGGGGGGTGGGGGGGGTTGGCGGGCCCAGGGGTGGGGGATATTTTTTCCAGTATTTTGGAGAACTGAGGTAACAAGGAGATGGGTCTGTAGTTTGACAATAAGGGTTTGTCACCAGTCTTATACAGAGGAACGACTCTTGCTATTTTCATTTTCTTTGGAAATTTACCAGCAGTAAGTGATATGTTGCATATGTAAGTGAAATGTTTAACAATACAATCAATAATACATTTAACCAAGAACATACTGAAATCATTACAATTAGTTGGTTTTTTTGTCTTTGAATTTGTTAACAATGTCAAGAATTTCTTTTTCATCTGTTTCTTTCATAAACATTGAGTAAGCGTTTATGTTGATGACATTGTCAGCGCCACTTGTATTTGCTGATGATACAATGGAGCTGGCGACCTTTTTTGCTATATTAACAAAATATTCATTAAACGTGTTGGAGATCAAGCTATTTTCACTGATTATTCCATTTTCTGAATTTAAGCAAGAGATGTGGTTGGAATTTATTTTTCCTCTCTTTGTTATATTATTTAACACCTTCCATATATTACATGTATTAGTTTTGTTATTTTCCAATAATTTACTGTAATATGTTTTTTTACTCAATCTTAAAATACTAATGAGTTTATTTTTATAAGTCTTGTATTTCTTTTCTGCTTCCACAGTTTTTAATTTCAGAAAAATTTTGTATAACAAGTTTTTCTTTTTACAAGCATTTTGCAGGCCCATGGTGATCCAAGGCTTATTGCTGTATTTAACTTTAGTTTCCTTTACCACTAGAGGGCAGTGTTTATTATATAGTTGTGATAAAATAGAGACAAATTCTCCATATGCTGTGTCAATGTCGTCAACATAAACACCGCTCCAGTCTTGTATTTTTAGAACATTTCTAAGATTGTTGATTGCGGTTTCTGTTACAAGTCGTTTAAAAACCTTATCTATTTCAACGCTATGTGTTACACCAGTGTGTGAAGAAACAAAAACAGGCAGATGGTCTGTCACATCATTGATAATAAGACCAGCAGTTAAATTCCCCTCAGTGACATTTGTGAAAATGTTATCAATAAGCGTTGCTGAATGTGTTGTTATTCTAGTGGGGTATGTTATTGAAGGGTAGAAACCCATACAAAACATGGAATTTATGAATTCACTTATTTGGATATGGTCATTTGGATTTAATAAGTCAAATTGAAGTCTCCACAAATAAATACCAGCTTCTTATTACCTACTGCACTGAAAAGCTCAGACAGTTTTTCTTTGAAAATGTCAATATCAGTACCCGGTGCTCTATAAATACAACTTATGATGTTTTTTGCAGTTGTAATTAATTCCACAGTTACACACTCCATGATGTTTTCCATTTCAAAAGACATATTATCTTCAACTTGGCTTTGGTAGCAGGACCTGATATATAAAGCAATACCATCACCCCCCCCCCCTTTTTTTTTTGACCTGCTTGTGGTATATAAATCATAGCCTCTCATTTGCACTGTATGAAGTTGGTCATTTGTTAGCCAAGTCTCAGAAATTGCAACAGCAGAAAAATTTGTGTTATATTGCAACAAGCTGTCCTGGATTTTGGAAAAATTCATATTGAGACTTATACTATTAAATTGTATTATTGATAATGATTGGTCAGAAATTGTATTTTTTAGTTGGTCTGAGCTAAAGTATTCACACTTATGTTTTATACTGTTGAAAAAGTGATTTTCAGGATTGGTTTCATATTCAACACTGTGTGGCTTATGCTCAGTGCATTTGTACCCTTTAAAAATTAGGTTGTTTCCTATAAAGGTTTGCATCTTAATTATTCCAGTCAATGGAAACAAACTTACCAAATCAGTGAAGTCCTCAATGATGAAGATTTTTGTTCCTTTGAGGGACTTGGCTCTTTGAAGAATGGTCATCCTGTCCTTGTGCCGCAGGAACTTGGCCACAATGGGCCTCGGTCTTTCTCCTCCAGGTTTCCCAGTGCGGTGAGCTCTCTCAATCTCAATCCCTGGTGGTAACTGTAGTTTCTCCATGAGTATATTTTTAATCTTCTCCTTCGTGTCAGCCCAGGTCTCTCCTGGTGCCTCCACAACACCATCAAAGACTAGATTATTTCTCCAGGATTGTCCTTCCAGGTGGGGCAGCACGGTGGCGGAGTGGTTAGCACTACGGCAGCACAGCAACTCACCCTTGGCCGGGGGATCCTGGATTTGATCCCAGTCCCCGACCAACAGTGATCTGTGTGGAGTTTGCATGTTCTCCCCATGTCTGTGCGGGTTTACTCCGGGATTTCTCCGGTTTCCTCCCACATGCCAAAAACATGCAAGTTAGGTTAATTGGCATCAAAACTGGGGATTCTAAATTGTCCTTAGGTATGACTGTGAGAGTGAATGGTTGTCTGTCTCTCTGTGTTGGCTCTGCGATAGACTGGCGATCTGTCCAGGGTGTACCCTGTCTCTCGCCCAAAGATGCTGGGATAGGCTCCAATCCCCCCGCGACCCGAAAAGGATTAAGCGGAAGAAGGTGAATGAATGTCCTTCCAGGTATTCAAATTTATCGGTGATAGTCAACAGACTGTCACACACTTTAAAAACATCTGATTGCAGCACATTGTTGCGGTCTACTTGTTTAGACAAATCATCTTTTATGTCATCTACGTCTTTCTGGGTGAACTGTAGACTGGTTTTGATGTCCTGCAACTCTCTCTTCATCATGTCCACTCTTGCATTAGCTGAGTCCACGATCACTTTGATGAGGCTTTTGAAAGTTTCCTGTTGTTGGTTTAACAATGCAGAAAACAGTTCTTTTTGCTGTTGCAGTAAGTCATTTACCTGTGCGAGGGACACATATTCCTCCTCGGATTTGGCCTCTGCTTTTGGCTTAGGTGGCATTTTGCCACAGTTTTGCGATAATTTGCAGTGGACAAGGGGATAAGAGTCTGTTTCCAAGAATATTTCAGTGTTGATGAAAAATTCAAGCAGCAACAACAACAGGAATGCGTGTAAGGCCTGGTGCCAGGCCTGAAGCCTGATGGAGGTGGCTGCAAGGCCTGGTGGTGGTAACTGCCTGTGAAGCCTGGTGATGGGAACTGCCAGTGAAGCCTGGTGGTGGCTGCTGCCTCTTCTTTAATTTTCTCAAGTTGTCGGAAGTCTTTTATCGGAAGTCTTTTATCTCGGCAAGGAAAGTTTTCAGGCTAACCTCCATCTTCTTCTTCCTCAATGTTAACTTTACTAGAGCAGCTACAACTAGCTGGAAAGGATTCACAACTCTGGTTTCCATGTATCTCGGCATTCTCTGCAGATTTATTAAGCTTAGTTTTGCTCTGCCTATCTCGCAATAAAGTCTTGCCCTTATCCATGTTTCATCATCAAGTTTAAAGTGAGTTTGTCAAGCTCAAGGGCACTTAAATTCTAATTGCCAGGGGAGAGTCTCTCTCAAGCTGACATCATGTCGGCTGCGAAACTGGAAGCCTAGCAGTAAGCCATAATAATCAAAATTAAATGAAATAAAGTTGAAATATATCAGTCTGTGTATCATGAATCTATACAATATAGGAGTTTGATTTTTGGAATTGAATTACTGAAATAAATCAACTTTTCTGTCATGCGGTGATCCTCGTGGATCACCATGAGACGCCAAGAGTCCACCAGTGAGTTTTTGCGATGATGTTTTATTATACAAGACAAGACAGGACAAGGCTGTGAGCCGTTCTCGGCACAAACACACACAAACTAATACTTGGGCTCGCAGGGCTGCCCCCAGCCACTACAAGCTAAACTGTGACATAACTATGGAACAGGAACCTGACATGAAGGTCTTACGATGCTCTGACAAAGCTTGACGAGGCGTAGACCATAACTTGACAAGACGTAGACAATCTGACAATACTGACGAGATGTTGACCACTACTCCTGCGACATTACCGTCGCCAGCGCTCGCTTTTAAAGGCGAACACTAACGAGCAGTAATGACGCACAGCTGACCAGCCTTGACAGGCGGAAGCCCCACTGAGCACCTTCACAATAACAGCCCGGTGAGGCCAGAATACAACCCACAGCTGTCAAGGCCGGCAGCGAGTTGAACTTAGCCCGAGCACGATCAGAACCGGCGCTCGGGTCGTAACAGTACCCTCCCTCCATGGGCGGGCTCAGAACGCCCCAAGGAACCCCCCCGCCCCCCCCACCCCCCAGGGTGGGAGGCTGGGGATAGGTGCGGAGGGAGAGAACCCAAATCCAGAAACAAAACAGAGACAAGAAAAAAAACATACAGGACAATGACTAAAGCAACTACTCTGACAAAATACACATGAAGGAAACAAAAAACCAGACTACTGGATCAGAAATACCAAACGCAAGGCTATGACAACATACCAAATATTCAAAACAGGACAATGACCAGAAAAATTACTCAGATTAACTCAAGAAAATGCACATGGGGAAGAACAAAGAACCAGAACTACAGGGTCAGAAAAACTAAATACAGGACTATGACAAAATACCAAGTGTTCAAATCAGAAAAAGTACTCAGAGGAAAATAAGGCAACATTAGAACATAACACAATTTGCCAAAAATCCCCAACTAAGTTACAGAGAACACAGGACAGTATGAGAAAAAAAAAGTCTTGGCCCACATGTTACACAAGAAAAATGACTTCCCACCTGTGTGAATTCTCATGAGAGTTTCCGAAAAACCCAAGTACAGAAAACAGAGCACTACGCGCTCATACCTGACTATACACAATATAAACTAAGGCAACTGCAAGGCATAAAACACAAAATACATAGAACAGCCAGGACGAAGAAAAAAAAACAACAGAACAATCACTGACGGATAAACCCAGAGACCACTACCCCCCCTACAGTTTATACCAAACGGCGGAGACCAAGTGCCATAGGAACAGTTCAGGTGGTCTCCCCGCGTCCAACAGCCGACGGGTGGTCACAGGAGGCGGAACATGACCAGGCGGCTCACCAGAGTCCAATGCCCAGCATGTCCGCTCCTCCGGTGGTCGAACAAGGTCACCCGAAGGCACCCACAACAGGTCGGGTGACCGACCCGAGGCGCCGAACCGACGAAACAGTTCCTCCGGCGGCCGACCCGTGTCCCTCAGCCACCAGTCCTGGGGAACAATAACCCGCAGCGGCCTCCCTGATGAGGACAAAACTCGGGAGAGCCGGGGCGAGCGAACAGGAGCCCCCATGGCCCCCGGCGATGATGCACAGGGGCGGTGACTCTGAGGGGACAGATGAGCAGGGCGAGCCTGAAATCCGCTCGACGGAGAGAGGTCTGCAGCTCCTCCTCCGTCTGTGGACCACGCTGGGGCTGCATCTCCGCTGGACCCCGATTGGGTCCCAGCTGCACCCACGTCGGGCCCCAATTGGGCCAGAACCGCACCCGCGGAGGACCCCGATCGAGCTTCCGGTGCACCCATGTTGGACCCCGATTGGGCCAGATCCGCACCCGCGGTGGACCCCGATTGGGCCTCCAACGCACCCACGTCGGACCCCGATTGGGCCAGAACCGCACCCGCGGAGGACCCCGATCGAGCTTCCGGTGCACCCATGTTGGACCCCGATTGGGCCAGATCCGCACCCGCGGTGGACCCCGATTGGGCCTCCGACGCACCCACGTCGGACCCCGATTGAGGCAGAACTGCACCCACGTCGGACCCCGATTGAGCCTCTGGTGCACCCACGTTGGACCCCAATTGGGCCGGAACCGTACCTGCGGTGGACCCCGATTGGGCCTCTGGTGCACCCACGTCGGACCTCGATTGGGCCACAGCAGCCTCCACGACGAAACCCGACTGGGTCGGTGCAGCTCCGCTGACGATCTCCACCCCCGAACCTGGGACCTCCAACCCAGTGACTCCGACCCGTTCCACGCCGGCCACACTGCAACAAAACTCAGAGACAGGAAAACCGGGATCAGAATCACCGGTAGCAACGGAACCCAGCGAGACGAGCTCGGGCGCAGCAGACGGCTGCTCCTCACTCGCCTCCCCGAGAGGCAGGCAAAAATGCTCCAAAACAGGGGACACAGACAAAAGAGGGAGCACGTGCCTGCACTCAGGTTCCGTTGCCACCCAGAACTCCGACGATCCAGGTTCAGGGCGGCAACTCTCGTCAGCTGGCTCGGACTCAGCTGCTTCGGGCTCCGCAGCTGGCAAGATGTCATCTGCAGCCTGAGGTTCCTCCCACGCTGCTGTCCACGCCGATGACCCGTATGGCGTGGGGGCAGGAGACCCTCGACCCACTGGCTCGGACCTCTCCGGTGAGGAGACCCGGGGACGTTTCTTCGTCGGCTCAGGCTCCGGGCAGCAGTCCGCTCTTCTCCTCCGTCCAAGACGTGGCTGCAGGGCCGGATCCAGGCTTTCCAGCACTGCAGGGGCCCTCTTCATCCGATGATACTGGCCTGGCGTCGCGGACCGCTCGACGGGGGGGAACACAGAGGCAGCAGGTTTAGTAATTTCTTCCACAGCAGGTGGAGGAAGCTCGGGGGGCTGCGAACCCCGAACTCTGCCCCCAGGAGTCAGACAAGGCAGATCATTATTAAGATGTGACAAATAATCGTGCACTTGCCTTCCTCCCAGGGCAGAGATGGTTCTTGCTGTAGGGGACGTTGTTCCTCCTTCTCCCCGCTGGAAGGCGACAGAGGGCCCCCTGGAAAGACGAGGTGGAGCCGCTCTCGGAGGTTCGCTGACGGGCTTCGCCGGCAGCGAGTCCAGCCGGGGATTCCGCTGTGGGTTGCCTGCGCCGACGTCGTCGTTGGCCCCCAGATGGCGCGCACTCCTGGACCAGCTCCGGGACGGGAACGGGACTCCAAAGTGGGGAGCGAGGATGCCTCCTCCTCTGCTTCCTGCTCTCTTCCTCCTCCAGCCCACAAAGTATATCGCGCTGCACAGCGAGTTCCTGCCTCCTCATTATCACCTCCGGGTGATCGTCATAAACGAGGGGGACGTTGTCCAGGAATTCCTCAGCGCAGTTCAGATGCCAGCGCATGTCGCTGGAGGTGTCGTCAAAAGTAGCGGCGAGGAGCGCCCCGTCGGCGTACTCCAGCGCGCTCGCTAGCTCTTTGCCCAGGCACCGACTGCGGCCCCTGGATGACAGCATTCTCCCAGACGTTGACACCCAAACAGGAAAGAACAACAGTCTAATTAAGGCACAAAACTCATGGTGAAGGGCATCTCGGTGCGGCGTCTCCGTTCAGACGTCCTGGCAGGAGTATACTGTCATGCGGTGATCCTCGCGGATCACCATGAGACGCCAAGAGTCCACCAGTGAGTTTTTGCGATGATGTTTTATTATACAAGACAAGACAGGACAAGGCTGTGAGCCGTTCTCGGCACAAACACACACAAACTAATACTTGGGCTCGCAGGGCTGCCCCCAGCCACTACGAGCTAAGCTGTAACATAACTATGGAACACGAACCTGACATGAAAGTCTTACGATGCTCTGACAAAGCTTGACGAGGCGTAGACCATAACTTGACAAGACGTAGACAATCTGACAATACTGACGAGATGTTGACCACTACTCCTGCGACATTACCGTCGCCAGCGCTCGCTTTTAAAGGCGAACACTAACGAGCAGTAATGACGCACAGCTGACCAGCCTTGACAGGCGGAAGCCCCACCGAGCACCTTCATAATAAGAGCCCGGTGAGGCCAGAATACAACCCACAGCTGTCAAGGCCGGCAGCGAGTTGAACTTAGCCCGAGCGCGATAAGAACCGACGCTCGGGTCATAACATTTTCAATGATATTCTAATAAACTGAGATCCACCTGTACAGTAGCTCACATGAGTGAGTACACCCCTCACATTTTTGTAAATATTTTATTATATCTTTTCATGGGACAACACTGAAGATATGACACTTTGATACAATGTAAAGTAATCAGTGTACAGCTTGTATAACAGTGTAAATTTGCTGTCCCCTCAAAATAACTCAACACACAGCCATTAATGTCTAAACCACTGGCAACAAAAGTGAGTACACCCCTTAGTGAAAATGTCAAAATTGTGCCCAATTAGCCGTTTTCCCTCTCCGGTGTCATGTGACTTGTTAGTGTTACAAGGGTTCAGGTGTGAATGGGGAGAAGGTGTGTTAAATTTGGTGTTATCACTCTCACACCCTCTCATACTGGTCACTGGAAGTTCAACATGGCACCTCATGGCAAAGAACTCTCTGAGGATCTGAAAAAAAGAATTGTTGCTCTACATAAAGATGGCCTATGCTATAAGAAGATTGCCAACACCCTGAAACTGAGCTGCAGCACAGCACAGTGGCCAAGACCATACAACGGTTTAATAGGACAGGTTCCACTCAGAACAGGCCTTGCCATGATTGACCAAAGAAGTTGAGTGCACGTTCTCAGCATCATATCCAGAGGCTGTCTTTTGAAAATAGACATATGAGTGCTGCCAGCATTGCTGCAGAGGTTGAAGGGGTGTGGGGTCAGCCTGTCAGTGCTCAGACCGTATGCCGCACACTACATCAAATTGGTCTGCATGGCTGTCGTCCCAGAAGGAAGCCCCTTTTAAAGATGATGCACAAGAAAGCCTGCAAACAGTTTGGTGAAGACAAGCAGACTAAGGATATGGATTACTGGAACTATGTCCTGTGGTCTGATGAGACCAAGATAAACTTATTTGGTTCAGATGGTGTCAAGTGTGTGTGGCGGCAACCAGGTGAGGAGTACAAAGACAAGTGTGTCTTGCCTACAGTCAAGCATGGTGGTGGGAGTGTCATGGTTTGGGGCTGCATGAGTGCTGCCAGCACTGGGGAGCTACAGTTCACTGAGGGGACCATGAATGCCAACATGTACTGTGACATACTGAAGCAGAGCATGATCCGCAGGGCAGTATTCCAACATGATAACCACCCCAAACACACCTTCAACGCCACTGCCTTGCTAAAGAAACTGAGGGTAAAAGTGATGGACTGGCCAAGCATGTCTCCAGACCTAAACCCTATTGAGCATCTATGAGGCATCCTCAAACAGAAGGTGGAGGAGTGCAAGGTCTCTAACATCCACCAGCTCCGTGATATTGTCATGGAGTGGAAGAGGATTCCAGTGGCAACCTGTGAAGCTCTAGTGAACTCCATGCCCAAGAGAGTTAAGGCAGTGCTGGGAAATAATGGTGGCCACACAAAATAGTGACACTTTGGGCACAATTTGGACATTTTCACTGAAGGGTGTACTCACTTTTGTTGCCAGCGGTTTAGACATTAATGGCTGTGTTGAGTGATTTTGAGGGGTCAGCAAATTTACACTGTTATACAAGCTGTACACTGACTACTTTACATTGTATCAAAGTGTCATATATTCAGTGTCACATGAAAAGATATAATAAAATATTTACAAAAATGTGAGGGGTGTACTCACTTTGGTGAGATACTGTATATCCTTGTTTTTCATCCAGAGGTCTTCCTACCCCAGGGGCTCCGAGAGAGCAGTGTTAATTTTGACAGTAATTTTTAATTAGTTTTAGTCATAGTCTTTTGACTAAAATGTCATTTATTTTTAGTCATAATTTAGTTATCTAAACCATTTTAACTTTAGTATGGTTTTAGTTGACTGAATATCATAAGAATTTAGTTGACTAAATCTACTGTAGATTTAGTCGACTAAATTCTGATATGATACAAAAGGTAATGTATTTTTAGGGTCCATCCCAATTCTTATTTGTATCCCTACCCCTTCACCTACCCCTACCCTTAAGGGCCAGGGGGTCAATATGTGCATTACAACTTACAGTGCATGTACAAAATATTAACACACAATATGTCAAACTGAAAAATATTGTATCCCATTTAATGATAAAAACAACTTGTCAAGATCTAGAAATTATTTTAAATTTACATAAATTTCTACATCAGTCATCAGTCAACCCCTTAGCATTCCAGCCAATGTGAAATGTTCCACAGGTGTAGCACTGGAATTTTAATCCTTACCACCTGAACAGACTCATCACACCATACAAAATAATGGGCCAGTTTTGGCCCATGGGTTTACCTCCCTTGGATTAGGCCTGAAAAATAGCCTACGTATTTGGGGTTTAGTTAACTTCAGAAGAAGCTTCATTTGTTCTTCACAGGAATATAAAACTAATCAAATTGAGGTCACTTTTTTCTCTGTCGTAAGAAAACTCACATTAGTACAACTGTATGTGGCTGAGAACGGAGTCAGTGTCTACTGCTTGTCTCTCTGTTTGTCACCCCATGGAGCTTCCTTTTTCTCCATCGCAGTCCTCCTCCAGAGACTGGCCCCAAACTAAACTGCCATGAATGGAATTGGACTCCGCTGTGGGCCCAATATAGGAGAAACTATGGACAGTCTCCATCGCAGGTTAGTCTCCCACATTGCAGCCCGAGAAGAAATGCATAGTAATTTCTTTCTTTTTTTAATTTATTTATGTTTTTTTTTAAATGCTCTTATTTCAAACCCTTCTGATTAGATCTCGTCTCTGGAACATTTTTATTTGTTGATGAAAAGTGTAAATACACTTAGTCATAATTTTAGCTTCATGAATCACTTTTTCTTTCCTTAACGTCTCATTTTCGTCAGAAAAAAAATGTAGTTGATGAAAACTATGACAAACAATATTTGTCAACAAAATTAACACTGCGTGAGAGATTGTTCAGGGGTCTGCGGGAAATTGTCCAATTTCATTTGGTCCAAAAAATTGCAAACAATTTGTTGTTGTGTATGGGTGCCTGCAGTGGCTCCTCCATGTCAGCGGGTGGCAGCATGAATGCAGTCCCTCCTCCTCTCTTCCTCCTCTCAATAGAAGCTGAGCCTGAGTTGGGGATCCCTGCACGATTGGAGGCAGCAGTTTCAGGACCCTCAAGTTTACTGTTGCTGAGTTAACATTATCCGGATGGGGAAAATGCCACCACCTACCCCAGAAACTGCATCTTGGTGTCAGCTGCCACCAGCACCAAGCAAGTGGTGGATATGGGGGCATGTCAGTGTTGAGCCGAGAAAAGCATGTCTGCCTTGAAAACAACCCACTCACGGCAAGAGAGACATCTCTGGTAAGTGGATGACTGTCTCATTTTCAAACTAATTCCAACACTAATGCTGTAAACATCAAACAAACTCATTGCCTGAGCTGAACAAAATCCTTCTAGCTTGCTTGGTAGTAGCCTCTGCGATGGGAGAAACCTAATTTTGTTCCACTGTACATGCTTGCTTGTATGGACTGAAGGACAATATCCTTGACTTTCTTCTTCTTTCTTCTGCCACATAGCTGGAGTTGACTGCCTGGACCAGGGGATGGCAGCATGCGGCCCTGCTGCCCTCATGCTGCGGCTCCCTGCAGCATGAGGCCACATCAAGATGGCGCCCACAGCGGTCGACATGGTGCTTCGCTGCGCTCTTTGTTTGTTTTTGTTTGTCAATTGTGTGTCTGCTTGCACTTATACCCGTGAAGAACTTTTAAATATCAGGACTTTGACCCCCACGGACCTCCTCCCAGTTTTTCTAGCCCCTGCCGCCGATCTGGTTTATTGTTTGGCTCGGAAAGTGAGACGGCGGAAGAGAGGAAGACGAGCGGGCGCTCTCGTACGACTTCGCAGGAGAGGCTCGCGAACGGCGCTGCCTGGCATATTTCTGTCCAATACCAACTCTCTCTCTAACAAGGTGGATGAACTGAGACTGCTGATGCGTTTTAAGGACCTCGCCTCCTCAGCTGTCCTCTGCTTTACTGAGACCTGGCTCCGGGAAAATATACCGGACAGCGCGCTGCGCCTCGACGGCTTCCAGCTCTTCCGTGCTGATCGTGACACAGAGCTTTCCGGCAAGACCACAGGAGGCGGTGTCTGCTTCTACATCAACTGTAGCTGGTGCTCTGATGTAACGGAAATTTCCAAACACTGTTCTCCTGCCTTGGAATTTCTTGTTATCAACTGCAAGCCTTTTTATTCCCCACGGGAGTTTGCTTCTTTTATACTGATCGCTGTGTACGCCCCTCCCGACGCGGACACGCGCGAAGCTCAGCGCGTGCTCGCGGATCACATTCAACACACAGAGCGGAGTTTTCCAGACTCGCTGATTATTGTGGCTGGCGACTTTAATCAGTGCAATCTGAGCCACGATCTCCCCCGCTACAAACAGTTTATTAAATGCCCCACCAGAGGATTAAACACACTGGATCACTGTTACACCACAGTGAAAGACGCATATCGCGCTGTCCCTCGAGCTGCGCTGGGATTATCTGATCACGTGATGGTTCACCTCATTCCCACATACAGACAGAGATTGAAGCTCACTAAACCTGTTGTGAGCACTACGAAGATACGGACCAGTGATGCTGAGGAGAAGCTGGAAACGTGCATGGAAATATCTGACTGGGGCATGCTTAAAGGAGCCACGCATGATCTGGATGAGTACACGGACACTGTGAACTCATATATCCACTTTTGTGAAGAGAACATTCTTCCATCACGCACCAGGGTGAGTTACTCTAATGACAAACCCTGGTTCACAGCTAAGCTCAGACAGATCAGGAAGGAGAAGGAAGCAGCGCTGAAAAGTGGAGACAGGGACTGCTACAGGGAGGTTAAATACCGGTTTAACAGAGAGCTGAAGAGGGCTAAATCTGTGTACTCAGAGAGACTCCAGCAGCAGTTCACTGCTAATGATTCGGCTTCCGTGTGGAGAGGACTGAGGCAGATCACCAACTATCGGCCTCAGGCTCCTAAAGGTCAGGATGACAAAGCCCTTTGTCAGAGACTGTCCCAACACTATGCCCGTTTTGACACCTCGTCATCTGTGTCCAACTCCCCCCCTCCCTCCAGCTCCACAGCCTCCACATTCCCTACTTCATTTAAGGCACCCCCCCCCTCCCCCCCCCTCCCCTTATCATCAGTGAGCAGGATGTGCTCAAACAGTTCTCCAGACTGAACCCGCGCAAGGCCCCCGGCCCAGACGGCGTGTCTCCCTCCACCCTGAGACTCTGTGCGAAACAGCTGGCTCCTGTATTCACAGACATTTTTAACACCTCCCTAAAGTTATGCCACGTGCCGTCCTGCCTCAAATCCTCCACCATCATCCCTGTCCCCAAGAAGCCACGGATCACTGGACTTAATGACTACAGACCTGTAGCGCTCACCTCTGTAGTCATGAAGTCCTTTGAGCGCCTGGTCCTGTCCCACCTCAAGTCCATCACCACCCCTCTCCTGGACCCGCTGCAGTTTGCCTACCGAGCCAACAGGTCTGTAGACGATGCAGTCAACCTGGCCCTCCACTCCATCCTGCAGCACCTGGACTCCCCGGGAACCTACGCCAGGATCCTGTTTGTGGACTTCAGCTCCGCATTCAACACCATCCGCCCCGCTCTGCTCCGGGACAAGCTGTCCCTGCTCAACGTGCCTGACTCCCTCTGCAGGTGGATCATCGACTTCCTGACGGACCGGAGGCAGCATGTGCGGCTGGGAAAGACTGTCTCAGACTATACTAGCATCAGCACCGGATCACCCCAGGGCTGTGTACTTTCCCCCCTACTCTTCTCCCTTTACACCAACTCCTGCACCTCCAGCCACCAGTCTGTCAAGTTGATCAAGTTTGCGGACGACACCACCCTCATCGGGCTCATCTCCAACGGCGACGAGTCCGCCTACAGGAGAGAGGTGGCCCAGCTGGCGTCCTGGTGCAGCAATAACAACCTGCAGCTGAACGCTCTGAAGACAGTGGAGATGATTGTAGACTTCAGGAAAGTCACTACTCCTCTGCCCCCCCTCACCCTCTCAGGCTCTCCCATCACCACTGCTGATTCCTTCCGCTTCCTAGGCACTACCATCACCAGGGACCTCAAATGGGAGCTGACCATCAGCTCACTCATCAAAAAAGCCCAGCAGAGGATGTTCTTCCTGCGGCAGCTGAGGAAGCTCAAGCTACCCACCAAGATGTTAGTGCAGTTCTACACAGCCATCATCGAGTCCATCCTCACCACCTCCATAACCGTGTGGTACGCAGGAGCCACTGCCAGGGACAGACTAAGGCTGCAGCGCGTCGTGCGCACTGCTGAGAAGGTGATCGGCTGCAAGCTCCCATCTCTCCAGGATCTGTACATCTCCAGGACCCGGAGGCGTGCTGGCCGGATCATAGCCGATCCCTCACACCCTGGTCATGTACTGTTTGCCCCCCTCCCCTCTGGTAGAAGACTTCGGTCCATCCAGACTAAAACCTCCCGTCACATGAACAGCTTCTTCCCCTCTGCCATTAGACTGCTGAACACTAAGTGACTCTCGTGCACCATGTACAGCAGCTCAACCAGACTCATGTCAATCATCACTGTTTTCTTCCTGCATTACCGACTGCACTATATAGTTCTCCACAGTATCTGCTGCTGGCTAATATATATTTTAACTGTTGACCAGTATCACTTAATCTTATCCTACACTTTATTACATGTATAGTTTATTTCTCTTATCTTATCATGTTTAATGTTGCAGCATTGTACCGAGACAAATTCCTAGTTTGTGTACTACATGAACAATGGCAATAAACCTGATTCTGATTCTGATTCTGATTCTGATTCTTTTATCTCAAAACACATGGAAATTAATGAAGCTCATTTTAATTATTTTATTTTTTAAATTATTGTTTATTGCAATTGGATACATTTCTCAATGGAAACACACACTTTTATGAATGTAAAATATATATATTTTAAATTATTTACTATGTTGTCAACCATGCGTGACTGTGTCACATCTGATGGCGGCTGCACAGACAGCCACTCAGCCTCTCCTCAGTGTTGTGGAGAGAGAGCACAGATAGCAAGAGCTTCCTACCACTCTCAGTAAGAATATGAACAAATCCAGAGAAAGTAAAATCATAGAGGAAAATAGAGAGTCTAATTCTGTGTGGACAGATTCATTTGTGTTCATGTTGGTTGTGGTGGAGAGAATTTCTCCAGGAGAACGCAAACAACGAAAAACAGCCGCTTCATTAGTGTCTACAGGTCCCCCCCAAAAAACTCTTAAATGTAATTGTCTAAAATCAACACCTTCATTATCCTTAAAAATGAGAAACAATCCTTGAATTCTTGCTCAATAACCTTGTCGCCGGTGCTATAAATGCTGGATTCACAGACATGACCGAAGTCTGAATTAGTGTAAATTTATTTTCACCGTCACAGCTCACAATACTTCCTTCTTCTTCTTTCGACTGCTCCCTTTAGGGGTCACCAGAGTGGATCATCTGTCTCCATCTGAACCTATGCCTTGGATCTTCCTCTGAAACACCAACCCTAGCCATGTCCTCCTTCACTACATACATGAATCTTCTGTGGTTTTCCTCTTTTCCTTCTGCCTGGCAGCTCCATCTTTAACATCCTTTGTCCAACATATTCACTATCCCTCCTCTGCACATGTCCAAACCATCTTAGCCTTGCCTCTCTTACTTTGTTTCCAAACCGCTCAACCCACGCTGTCCCTCTGATAGACACATTTCTAATCTTGTCCCTCCTAGTTACTCCCAATGAAAACCTTAGCATCTTTGGCTAGACTACACCTGTGGCTGTGGCACATGTGTAGTGTAGCTGACTACTAATCAGAGGGTCAGTGGTTTGATTCCCGCTCTGCCTGGAGTCTGCATGTCGAAATGTCCTTGAGCAAGACACCGAACCCCCAGGTGCTCATGGTGGGTCAGGCCAGCGCCGGTGCATGGCAGCGCTGCTGCCATCAGTGTGTGAATAGGTGGATAGCAGGATCTGTAAAGCACTTTGGTCATCCAGAGATGAGTAAAAAGCACTATATAAGTGAACACCATTTCAACTCTGCCATCTCCTGTCTTTATGTCAGCGCCACCGTCTCCAAACCATACTTCATAGCAGGTCTCAGTCTTGTAAATCTTCCCTTTCACTCTTGCTGCTACTTTTCTGTTACAAATCACCCCTGACACTCATCTCTACCCATTCCACTCTGGATGCACCTCTCTTGTGCAGTTTCCATTGCTTTGGATGGTTGACCCCAGGTATTTAAACTAATCTACTTTCACTGCCGCTACTCCTTCCATCTTCACCATTTCATCTGCCTCCCTCTCATTCACACATGTATTCTGTCTTGCTTCTACTGACTTTCATTCCTCTTCTCTCCAGAACATGCCTCCACCTCTCCAGGCTCGCTTCCACCTGCTCCCTACTCTCACTACAGATCACAATGTTGTCTGCAAACATCATGGTCCACAGAGACTCCTGACCTTGTCTGTCAGCCTGTCTATCACCACAGAAAACAAGAAGGGGCTCAGAGCCGATCCCTGATTTAATCCCACCTCCACCTTGAATCCATCCGTCACTCCTACAGCACACTTCACCACCATCTCGCTGTCCTCATACATGTCCTGCATCACCCTCACATACTTCTCTGCCACTTTTGGCTTTCTCATACCGTACCATGCTTCCTCTCTTGGCACCCAATCATATGCTTTCTCTAGATCCACAAAGACAGGAACTCCTTCTGACCTTCTTTATACTTCTCCATCAGCACTCTTAGAGCAAACATTGCATCTGTAGTACTCTTTCTTGGCATGAAACCATACTGCTGCTCACTGATTGTCACCTCTTCTCTTAGCGTGGCTTCAACAACTTTCTCATATCTTCATAAGATAAGATAAGATAAGATAAGATAAGATAAGCCTTTATTAGTCCCACAACGGGGAAATTCCAGGATTGCAACAGCACAGGGATAGCAACACTCAGAGCAACAATCAGAAGGCAAGAAAAAAAAACAAGCAAGCAAGAGCAGCTAATATACATATGTACATATTACTATAAAATATATATATACACACACACACACAGACACACAGTGCAGAGCATTGTAGCTGGATGGAATAAATATATGAATATATGAACACACAGTGCAGAGCATTGTAGCTAGATGGAATAAATATGTAAATATGTAAACACCCACAGTACGGAGCATTGCAGCTAGGTGGAATAAATATGCAAGTATATAAACACACACAGTGCGGAGCAATGTAGCTAGATGGAATAATATGTAGATATATAAAAACACAGTGCGGAGCATTGTAGCTAGATGGAATAAATATATAGATATATAAATATAAACACACCCAGTGCTGAGCATTGTAGCTAGATGGAATAAATATGTAAATATATAAACACACACAGTGCAGAGCATTGTTGCTAGGTGGGATGAAACAGCATAACCGTCTATTTAGTTATCTTACATGGTATGATTATGTACCCATACATATTCTCACCCTCCATAGCGACCGGTATGTTCCTAGTTGTATGCCGGAGAGGACCATAGTGTAAGTCTATTGCATCTTTTGCATTCAAAAAAAACTATTAGTTTGTTACGTCTTTTTGCTATCTCTGCGAGCAGCCCTGCTTAGGTTGTACAGTCTGACAGCCGTTGTGTGGCTGATCAACTTTATGCCTCTGTAGTTACTACAGCTCTGAGCATCACCTTTGTTCTTGAAAATTGGTACCAAAACACTTCTTCTCCACTCCTCGACCATTCTCTCACTCTCCAAGATTGTGTTAAACAATCTGGTTAAAAAGTCCACTGCCATCTCTCCTAAACATCTCTATACCTCCACAGGTATGTCGTCTGGACCAACCGCCTTTCCAATTCTTCATCCTCTTCAAAGCTGCCCTCACTTCCGCCTTGCTAATCCTCGGGACTTCCTTGTTCATGATCTTTCCTTCATCCATCCTCCTTTCTCTCTCATTTTCTTCATTCATCAGCTCTTCAAATGACTCCTTCCACCTTCTCAACACACTCTCGTCATTTGTTAGTACATTACCATTTCTATCCTTAATCAGTCTAACCTGCTGTACATCCTTTCCAGCTTGATCTCTGTCTAGCCAGTCGATACAAGTCCTTTTCTCCTTCCTTAGTGTCCAGCCTCTCATACAACTCACTATATGCCTTATCCTTTGCCTTTGTCACCTCTCTTTGCCATGCACCTAGATTCCAAATACTCCTGTCTACTTTCTTCATCTCCCTGACTATCCCACTTTTTCTTTAACCTCTTCCTTTGGATACTTTCCTGTACCTCCTCATTCCACCTCCAAGTCTCCTTGTCTTCCTCCTTCTGTCCACTGAATACACCACATACCTTTCTACCCGTTTCCCTCAATACTTTTGCTGTACTTTCCCAGTCATCTGGTAATTCTTCCCCACCACCCAGAGCCTGTATCAACTCCTTCCTGAACTCTGTGCAACCTTCTTCCTTCTGTAACTCCTCCCATTTAATCTTTGGTTCTGCCTTCACTGTTTTCCTCTTCTTGCTTTGCAAAGTCATCCTACAGACTACCATCCAATGCTGTCTGCCAGCATTCTCCCCTGCCACCACCTTGCAGTCTCCTATGTCTTTCAGATTTCTCCTTCTACGTAACATGTAGTCCACCTGTGTGCATCTTCCTCTACTCTTGTAAGTCACCCTGTGTTCCTCTCTCTTCTTGAAGTATGTGTTCACCACAGCCATTTCCATACTTTTAGCAAAATCCACAACCATCTGTCCCTCCACATTTCTCTACTTAAGACCATACCAACCCAGGACCTCCTCATCACCTCTGTTCCCTTCACCTACATGTCCATTAAAGTCTGCTCTAATCACCACTCTCTCCCCCCTGGGAACACTTTCTACCACTTCATCTAACTTACTCCAGAATTCCTCTCTCTCTTCTACCTGACATCCAACTTGTGGGGCATACGCACTAACAATAAACATCACACCTTTAACTTCTAGCTTCAAACTCATGATTCTGACTCCCCCTTTACCTCCTGGACACTCTTCACATACTCTTCCTTCAAGATTACTCTTACTCCATATCTCTTCCTATTTACACCATGGAAGAACAAAATCCCCCTCCAATAGTCCTAGCCTTGCTTCCCTTCCATCTGGTTTCTTGAACACAGTGTATCTATTTCATCTCTCCATCATATACAGTATCGTTGGCCTCCGTCGGTCTATGATGACCATGGAAGAGAATCCTAAACGTCTACTCTGCTGGAACAGCACCGCCTGTGGCTGAACAGGCCGATGCGCGAATGACAGTCCCTGTCACACAGGTCACACTTGTGGGTGGTCTCCGTGCTGCTGGGTCTGTGGCAGTTCTTCCTGCGGGTCCTTTTTTCATCTGCTGCAGCAGTCAGTCTCGCTTCACCCGCCTTGAGCTGTCTGGTCAGGGTGCCTCTCCATTTGGAGCGGTCCGTTGCAAGGTCCTCCCAGCACTCTGTGTTGATATCCAGGGCCTTCATGTCTCTCTTGCAGACGTCTCTAAAGCGCAGCTGTGGGCGGCCAACGTCTCTCCTGCCAGTTGCCAGTTCTCCATAGAGGACGTCTTTGGGGATTCTGCCATCCTCCATACGGTGAACGTGGCCTATCCAGCGGAGCCTGCGCTGCCTGAGTAGAGTGAACATGGAGGGAAGGCCGGCGCGGGACAGAACTTCTGTGTTGGGCACTTTGTCCTGCCAGGATATGTCCAGGATGTGGCGAATGCAGCGCAAGTGGAAGGAGTTCAGTCTCTTTTCCTGCCGGGCGTATGTTGTCCACGTCTCACTCCCATAGAGCAGTGTGCTGATGATGCAGGCGTTGTACACTGCCATTTTCGTCTTGACAGAGAGTTTGGGATTCTCCCACACTCGTGTGGTGAGGCGAGCGAGTGTGAAGGCTGATTTTCCAATCCTCTTGTTGATCTCTGTATCAAGGGAGAGGTTGTTGCTGATCGTGGACCCCAGGTACGTGAACTGATTCACGACCTCCAGCTTGTAGTCATCAATGGTGATGGTTGGTGGTGCTTCCGTGCCTTGCGCCAAGACGTTAGTCTTCTTCAGGCTGATGGTAAGCCCGAAGTCCTTGCATGCCTGGGAGAAGCGGTCCATCAGGGTCTGAAGCTCCTGCTGTGTGTGGGTTGCGACTGCAGCGTCGTCTGCGAACAGCATGTCTCTGATTAGAGCCTCGCGTACTTTTGTTCTGGCTTTCAGGCGGGCGAGGTTGAAAAGCCTGCCGTCAGATCTTGTGTGCAGGTAGATTCCCTCTGTTGCTGTGCTGAAGGCATGCCTCAGGAGCATAGCAAAGAAAATCCCAAAGAGGGTTGGCGCAAGTACACAGCCCTGTTTCACTCCGCTGCGTATGTTGAATGGCTCTGAGACGTTGCCATCGTGCTGCACTATCCCCTGCATGTTGGTGTGAAACGATTCGATGAGGCTTTGCAACTTTGGTGGGCATCCTATCTTTGGCAGGATCTTGAAAAGGCCTTCTCTGCTGACCAGATCGAACGCTTTGGTGAGGTCGATGAAGGCGACGTACAGAGGCATGTTCTGTTCTCTGCATTTCTCCTGGAGTTGGCGGATGGAGAATATCATGTCTACCGTCGATCGCTCAGCGCGGAAGCCACACTGAGACTCGGGGTAGACACGTTCGGCAAGCTTCTGTAGACGAACGAGAACAACTCGTGCGTAGACTTTGCCAACAACGCTGAGGAGGGAAATGCCCCTGTAGTTGTTGCAGTCGCTTCTCTCCCCTTTGTTTTTGTAGAGGGTGATGATCTTGGCGTCCCTCATGTCCTGTGGTACGGCACCTTCCTTCCAGCACTGGCAGAGGACGTCATGCAATGGCAGCAGTAGGGCGGTCTTGCAGTGCTTGATCAGGTCAGGGGGTATGCCGTCGTTGCCGGGTGCCTTGCCAGCGGCCAAGCTATCAATGGCCTTACTGAGTTTGTCGATGGTTGGCTCGGCGTCAAGTTCGTCCATGGATGGCAGGCAGTCGATGGCATCAAGGGCTGACGGTGTCACGGTGTTCTGTCTAGAGTAGAGGTCAGAGTAGTGTTCCACCCATCTCTCCATCTGCTTGTTCTTCTCTGTGATCATCTCCCCAGTGGAAGATTTGAGGGGGGCCGTCTTGCTCTGAGCCGGACCAAGTGCTTTCTTGATGCCATCGTACATACCACGGATGTTCCCTGTTATGGCAGCGGTTTGAATGTCTTGGCTGAGCTGAGTCCAGTACTCGTTGGCACAGCGCCGAACAGTCTGCTGAACTTTGCTTCTCGCAGCCCTGAGAATCTGGAGATTCTTCTCGTTTGGGTACTTCTTGTACTCAGCAAGTGCTGAGCGCTTGGCTTCAATGACGGGGGTCATCTCGGTCAACTTGGCATCAAACCAGTCCTGTGACTTCGAGGTCTTCCTCCCAAAGGTAGCCAAGGCTGTGCGGTAGATGGTGTTTCGCAGCTCTTCCCACTTCTGCTTTGCAGATTCTCCTCCTTGTGGTACACCAAGTTCCTTCTCAAAGGTGGAGGCAAACTGCTCAACAAGTTCTGGTTGGGCCATCTTGCTGCTGTCAATCCGTGCCTTTCCAGGTTCTCTAGCATGATGGAATTTCTTCAGCTGCAGCTTGACCTTGCAACACACCAATGAATGGTCTGTGTCGCAATCTGCACTCTGGAACGAACGGGTGATTAGCACGTTCTTCAGTGAGGTGCGCCTGGTCAGGATCAAGTCTAGCTGGTGCCAGTGCTTTGAGCGCGGATGTTGCCAGGAAACCTTGTGTTGGGGCTTGGTCTTGAAGAACGAGTTTGTGATGCACAGATCGTGATATGTGCAGAACTCGAGCAGCCGCTGTCCGTTGTCGTTCATTCTGCCCACGCCAAAAGGTCCAAGACAGGAGGGCCAGGAGTCGTGGTCAGCACCCACTCTGGCATTGAAGTCTCCAAGGAGAATGAGTTGTTCAGAGTTGGGGATGATCCTGACAGTTGTTGCGAGATTCTCGTAGAACTCGTCTTTTGCCTCTGGTGTGGCTGTCTGTGTTGGGGCATACACACTGACGAGGGTGACTGGGCCTTGAGTGGTGTTCAGGCGGAGGGTGAGGAGTCGTGCAGAGCCAGTGCTGCCCGGTTCCACCATCTTCAGCAAAGTGTTCTTCACTGCGAAGCCCACTCCGTGTTCCCTGTGTTCGTCACTGCCCTTTCCCTGCCAGTAGAACGTGTAGTCCTTCTCTCTCAGTGTGCCTGCATCAGCTAACCGTGTTTCCTGGAGAGTGGCGATATCCACTCCCAGTCTCTTCAGCTCATTATTGATGATGGCAGTCTTCCTGGTGTCGTTGATGTCCTTGAGGTTAGCAGCGAGTCCTGTCATCATAGTGCGGATGTTCCAAGTTCCCAGTTTTAGAGTTGGTCTCTTTTGTTTTATTGTCTTGCCTGGTGCGAAGGTTCTCAGCCTGCTGTTTGGATTTCTCCTTATCCCCATGCACCCAATGAGGAAAGCAAGCTGTGGCGGGATAACACCTTATTGGCTGGGGGCTGCCCAGCTAGAGGCGGGCGGTAGCTGTCCAGTGAGATCTGATGATCCCTCCCACTGTCGGGAACAACCCCTGGCGCCACGCTCTACGCCAATTGAGCAGTGGCTTATAACCGGTAACTGTCATTCCCCGTGTTTTGTCTACGCCAAAGGCGAAGCTGGAGTGTCCTCTCCAGTGATCCGGTGTTCTACCTTCCAGCGTTGGGCGTTGGTAGGATTCAAGCCTGGGCAGGAAGATATGGAGGACAAGATGTTGCCCATGCAGCATGTCTCCCCTCTCCACGGCACTGATGAATCCAAAGGAACAGCAGGGCTGCTACAGTTTGGCACCAGTGCCATTGCAGGAGCTGCCAGAACGATGTTGAGCACAACATAGAACTGCCTTAGGGGCTCCGACTCCGGATTTTTCCTCAGGGTTGACTCCCGAAGCCTTTCCCATGACCGGGTATGCCGCAAGGCAGCAGAGGTTTGAAATCAGGGTTTACCTTCCCCTAGATGGGCTACCTTCCCAGGTTGACGAGCCACCATCTACCCGAAGCATCTGGTTTTAAGGCACCAGAGATCCGCCTTCGCCCCTTCTCCTATTAGTAAAAGCAGTTCCGCCGGGCTTAGAGACTAAACCACACGGGCAGGCTAGGAGTTGGACTTAGTTGTCAGAGGCTTTTCGAGACGCACGCCATAAGGAGCATTTTATGAGCACTGGGAGCTTAACCTTGTACATATATAGATAAATGCCCCTCATGGATCGTCACCTTATCATGGTGGGGGGTTTGTGTGCCCTAGTGATCCCAAGAGCTATATTGTCCAGGGAAATTTGCCTCTGGTAGGGTCACCCAAGACAAACTGGTCTTGGGAGAAGGACCAGACTAAGAACGATCCAACAGACTCTCATGATGAATGCTATAACAAGGATTCAGTGTACCCAGCCCGGTATGGGGTTACCGGGCCCCCACCCTGGAGCCAGGCCTGGGGGAGGGGCTCGATGGCTAGCGTATGGTTGACGGGTTTCCACCCATGGGATCTGGCTGGGCTCAGCCCGAAGGAGTTACGTGGTTCTGACCTCCAGTGGGCTCACCACCTGCAGGAGGGACCATGGGGGTCCGGTGCTATGTGGATCAGGTGGCGGTCAAAGGCGGAGACCTTGGCAGTCTGATCTCAAGCTTCCTAAACTGGCTTTTGTGACGTGGAATGTCACCTCTCTGGTGGGGAAGGAGCCTGAGCAGGTGCATGAGGTTGAGAGATACCGGCTAGATATAGTTGGCCTCACCTCAACACACAGCTCCAGATCTGGAACCAGTCTCCTGGAAAGGGGCTAGAGCTTAGCCTACTCTGGAGTTGCCCCGGGTGAGAAGCAGGGGTGGGTATTCTTGTATCTCCCCACCTTGCTGCCTCTATGTTGGAGTTTTCCCCGGTGGACGAAAGGGTTGTTTCCCTGCGCCTTCGGGTTGGGGAACGGGTCCTGACCATCATTTGTGCCGCTGCACCAAATGATGTTTCAGAGTACCCACCCTTTTTGGAGTTTCTGACTGGGGTGCTGGAGAGTGCTCCTCTTGGAGACTCCATTGTCCGACTGGGGGGCTTCAATGCATACGTGGGCAATGACAGTGAAACCTGGAGGGGGGTGATTGGGAGGAACGGTCTGCCCGATCTGAGCCTAGATGGTGTTCTGTTATTGGACTTCTGCGCTAACCACAGTTTGTCCATAATGAACACCATGTTCAAGCATAAGTGTGTCCATATGTGCACCTGGCACCAGGACACCCTAGGTCACATGTCAATGATCGATTTTGTTATTGCGTCTTCAGACCTGTGACCGTATCAGACCTGCGGCCGCATGGCTTGGACATTTGGGGAAAGAGAGGTGCAGAGCTATCAACTGATCACCATCTGGTGGTGAGTTTGCTCTGATGGCAGGGGAGAATGTCATTCAGACCTTGTAGACCCAAACATATAGTGAGGGTGTGCTGGGAACGTCTGGCTGAGGCCCCTGTCCGGGAGGTCTTCAACTCCCACCTCCGGAAGAACTTCAGCCACATTCCGAGGGAGTGTGGAGTCTGAATGGGCCATGAACTCCACCTCCATTGTTGAAGCGGCTGCCCAGAGCTGTGGCCGCAAGGTCGTCAGGGCATCATGGTGGCAACCCCGAACCAAGTGGACACCAGTGGTGGGGGGGCATTAAGCTGAAGAAGGAGTCCTATCAAGCTTGGTTGGCTTGTGAGACTCCCAAAGCAGCTGAGGTCTACCGGCAGGCCAAGTGGAGTTCAGCTCGGGTGGTTGCTGAAGCAAAAACTCGGGTATGGGAGGAGTTCTGCAAGGCCATACAATAAGACTTTCGGTTGGCCTCGAAGAAATTCTGGCAAACTGTCCAGCGGCTCAGGAAGGGGAAGCAGCTCCCTGTCCACACTGTGAATGGTGTAGATGGGGCACTGCTGACTTCGACTGGGGGTATCATCGGGTGGTGGAAGGAATACTTCGATGATCTCCTCAATCCCACTGACATGCCTTCCACAGAGGAAGCAGAGCTTGTGGACAAGGGGGACGACTCGCCTATCACAGGGGCTGAGGTCGCCAAGGTGGTTAAAAATATCTTTGGTGGCCGGGCCCTGGGGATGGACGAGATTCGCCCTGAGTACCTCAAAGACCTGGATGTTGTAGGGCTGTCATGGGTGACACGCCTCTGCAACATTGTGTGGAGGTCGGGGGCAGTGCCTTTGGCATGGCAAACCGGGGTGGTGGTTCCTCTTGTCAAAAAAGGGGACCAGAGGGTGTACTCCAACTTTAAAGGGATCACACTCCTCAGTCTCCCTGGGAAGGTCTATACCAAGGTACTGGAGAGGAGAGTCCGGCCGTTGGTCGAACCTCGGATTCAGGAGGAGCAATGTGGTTTTTGTCCTGGCCATGGCACATTGGACCAGCTCTTTACTCTCTTGAGAATCCTCGAGGGTTCGTGGGAGTTTGCCCAACCAGTTTACATGTGTTTTGTGGACTTGGAGAAGGTATTTGACCGCGTCCGTCATGGTTTTTTGTGGGGGGTGCTTTGGGAGTATGGGGTATGGGGTATCAGGCTTGTTGTTAGGAGCTATTTGGTCTCTGTATGACGGTTGTGAGAGTTTGGTTCGTATTGCCAACACTCAGTTGGACTCATTCCCAGTGAGAGTTGGACACCGCCAGGGCTGCCCTTTGTCACCGATCCTGTTCATAAGTTTTATGGACAGGATTTGTAGGCGCAGCCAGGGAACGTAGGGTGTCATGCTTGGTGAGCACAGGATCTCATCTCTGTTGTTTGCAGATGATGTTGTCCTGCTGGCTTCACCCAGCAATGACCTACAGGTCTTACTGGGATGGTTTGCCACCGAGTGTGAAGTGGCTGGGATGAGAATCAGTGCCTCCAAATCCGAGTCCATTGTCCTCAGCTGAAAAAAGGTGGATTGTCCTCTCCGGGTTGTGGACGAGCTCCTGCCCCAAGTGGAGGAGTTTAAGTATCTTGGGGTCTTATTCACAAGTGAGGGGAGAATGGAGCGAGAGATTGACAGACGGATTGGAGCAGCATCTGCAGTGATGCAGACGTTGTACAGGTCTGTTGTGGTGAAGAGGGAGGTAAGCTCTCAGGCAAAGCTGTCAATTTGCCTGTCAATCTACGTTCCTACCCTCACCTATGGTCATGAGCTTTGGGTAATGACTGAAAAAATGAGATCACGGATACAAGCGGCTGAAATGAGCTTTCCTCGTACGATTGCTGGACTCACCCTCAGAGATAGGGTGAGGAGCTCAGTCACCCGGGAGAGGCTCAGAGTAGAACTGCTGCTCCTCCACATTGAAAGGAGCCAGTTGAGGTGGTATGGGCATCTGATGAGGATCCCTCCTGGACGCCTCCCACTTGAGGTGTTTCGGGCACGTCCCTCTGGGAGGAGACCCCAGGGAAAACCCAGGACTCGCTGGAGAGACGAGGTCTCCCAGCTGGTCTGGGAACGCCTTGGTATCCTTTCTGAAGAGCTGGAGCAGGTGGCTGGGGAGAGGGAAGTCTGGGCTTCTCTGAACTGCTGCCTCCGTGACCCGGACCTCCGGAAAAGCGGTAGAAAATGGATGGATGGATATAGACAGATGTACTTTATTGATTCCAAAATGGGAAATTAGTGTAACAGCAGCATGACAGTAGACAACCAAAATGACAGAAACACACACAGCATAATAGACAAAGGGATTACCCATGGAAAGTAAAACTGCTAAAAACTTACAGTATATACATCATAGATGAATAGATGGTGACCCATATAGGTACATGACTCATTCCCACTGTAAAATGCAGGACTATCAGGTGCCGGGTGAAACGTGAGGCACCAATTAGACTGTAACGTGCAGTATGGTAGTATAGTTATGACCAGAATACAACATTAGTTATCATACAGTGAAATGGCACGTGGCAGGAAAGATTTCCTGTACCTAACCGATCGGCAGTGAAGTTGTAGCATTCTGCTGGAGAAAGTGCTCCGCTGTCTGTCCAGTGTGTGGTGGAGGGGTTGATCAGGATTATTCATGATGGATCACAGTTTTAGTGTCCTCCTCTCCACCACAGTCTCAAAGGTCTCTGGCCTGAGGCCAATCACAGAGCCAACCCTCTTAATAATCTTGTCAAGTCTGTTGGTGTCATTGGCTCTGATACTGCTACCCCAACAAACAGCAGCAAAGAAGATGGCGCTGGTGACAACGGCCTGGTAGAAAAGCTCCAGCATCCTGTTGCAGACTTTGAAGGATCTCAACTTCACTGTCTGCCTTTACCAGTCATAGTCCCTACAATTAATGTCTCTACTCTCTCCTCCACACTTCTACCTTTACTTTTCTCTCTCTCTCCCTCCTAACACGCCTTCCCCTCTCCTCCTCCTCAATCTTAGACCAACAGTAGCCCAATTTCCACCAGCACCCTGTCAGTTAACAGCACTGGTGGCAGTCGTTGTTAACCCGGGTCTCAACCAATCCGGTATGAAAGTCTTATTCGTCATGATCCGCATGCTTGATTTGGCAAAGATTTTACGTTGGAGGCCCTTCTTGACACAACCCTCCCCATTTACCTGGGCTTGGGACCGGCACTAGGAGTACACTGACTTATGGACTCCCTGTGGCTGGGCTGGAGCTCAATACTTCCTGAGTTATGTAAAAATAAAAGCCCTTTGCAGCAATTCAGCTTTCAGAATTGTTGTTTTAGTTATGTGCTTTTATTATGAAACGCCGTCAACCAAATCAACAACATACAGCCAACAGTTTTTCCACAGTCTGTAAATGAAAAAAGAAAAAAAAAGTAAAAGGAGTTCAAATGAGTGGAAAAAGAAGAGAGAAGATTCTATGACAGTGATGTAGAGATGAACCTTTAATTTTAAGGACATTTCCAGCTTTTTCTCTGCAGGATAACTGCTAGTTTGCTATCTGTGGGGTTTTGAACAGTGAATTATACAAGGGGGGCTGAAAAGTTCATAGGCTGACCATGATACGGTTATCAAATTTTACCAGATGTGGTTTATTTTGCAACATAGTCTGCAATGTTAGTGTATCTGAAAAGAAACAATGCAGTTAGTATCAGAAAAGGTTGAATTTAATGCATGACACGGTGGTGGCATCAGCCATCACTTTTGGAGTGGTCTGCTGGGGCAGTGGCATTACTGCAGCCGATAGGAAGAGACTGAACAAACTGATTAAGAAAGCTAGCTCTGTCCTGGGGCAACGCCTTGATCCGATGGAGGAGATAGGAGAGAGAAGGACGGTGGCTAAACTGTCATCTCTGCTGGAGTCCGAGTTCCACCCTATGCAGGACATACTGGATGCACTGAGGAGCTCATTTAGCAGCAGACTACATCATCCCAGGTGCACAACCGAGAGGTTTCGTAGGTCCTTCCTACCAACGGCTGTCAGACTGTACAACCTAAGCAGGGCTGCTCGCAGAGATAGCAAAAAGACGTAACAAACTAATAGTTTTTTGAATGCAAAAGATGCAATAGACTTACACAATGGTCCTCTCCGGCATACAACTAGGAACATACCGGTCGCTATGGAGGGTGAGAATATGTATGGGCACATAATCATACCATGTAGGATAACTAAATAGACGGTTATGCTGTTTCATCCCACCTAGCAACAATGCTCTGCACTGTGTGTGTTTATATATTTACATATTTATTCCATCTAGCTACAATGCTCTGCACTGGGTGTGTTTATATTTATATATCTATATATTTATTCCATCTAGCTACAATGCTCAGCACTGGGTGTGTTTATATTTATATATCTATATATTTATTCCATCTAGCTACAATGCTCCGCACTGTGTTTTTATATATCTACATATTATTCCATCTAGCTACATTGCTCCGCACTGTGTGTGTTTATATACTTGCATATTTATTCCACCTAGCTGCAATGCTCCGTACTGTGGGTGTTTATATATTTACATATTTATTCCATCTAGCTACAATGCTCTGCACTGTGTGTTCATATATTCATATATTTATTCCATCCAGCTACAATGCTCTGCACTGTGTGTCTGTGTGTATATATATATTTTATAGTAATATGTACATATGTATATTAGCTGCTCTTGCTTGCTTGTTTTTTTTCTTGCCTTCTGATTGTTGCTCTGAGTGTTGCTATCCCTGTGCTGTTGCAATCCTGGAATTTCCCCGTTGTGGGACTAATAAAGGCTTATCTTATCTTATCTTATCTTATCTTATGACTGTTGCTGTAGCATAACTCCTTCTTAGTCAGGCTATGAACTTTTCAGCCAACCCATGTGCAGATTGTCTGTTAGTACCACACGTTTAAAAAAAATGATAACCACTATTTAGCTCAGTGGAAGAAGATATTTTTAAACGTTTTTCCACTCTGCTGTAATTATGTCTAATTAACTTAATTTGCACCAAATGATTTTTAAAGTTATATTCTTTAGAAAGTTATTTAGAATGCTTTTTGTTTTATTCAAAAATAAAGAAGAATATCAGACAACCAGTCCACTAGTTGTCAAATTGAAAGTCTGGAAAACGGATGAAGGATCGACTTTATTCCTCGGCCCCATGATGCCTTGCGTGAATTATGGTAGCAACTTCCAGTACTGGTTTAGAACATATGGTTGTCACTGAAACGGGACTCTTTTCCTTGTTAAAAAAAAAAACAAAAAACAATGACTTTGGCATCAGAAATGCAGGAACATTGCCATAATTGGCCCTTTCAGGCAGAAATAAGGCACCACTCGCCTGCAGTGAGTTTGCTCATTTATTAAATAATGAAAAATACAAATACTTGCCATGAAGGGTGGATTACAAAAAGCTAAGTACAAGACCACAAGGGGTGATAACAGAAAAATACAAATACTGAAAAACCATGAAAGGTAACTTACATGAAACGGACGAGGAAAAACCTTAAGCAGAGGAAAGACTGAAATCAGGGATGGGGATCTCAGTCAGCACATGACTAGGTCACAGCGAGGAATAACCCTCGCCAGCGAACTTAAATAATACTAGAGCAGAAACAACAAATGACAAACGGGTGTGGAAGCACGAGTGAAAACGTAATCAATGAAATCAAACAGCTGTGACAGGCATTAACAGACTTGACAGGTGGAAGTCCTGTCACGGTGCTAAAAGCACAAACAATGATGACAGAAAATCAGGACTAAATACCATTCATCCATCCCTCTTCTTCCGCTTAATCCTTTTCGGGTCACGGGGGGGGGGGGGGGCTGGAGTCTGTTACATATGAAAAAGGCTGGTAATATGGCAGGGTTGGACGGGATGGCTAACTACTGGTTTCCGGTGGTGACGTCACTCGGGGTATAAAGGAAGTGGGCGGAAGAGGCTCTGCCTCTTTCATCGTGGGAGCCACCTGGTATGCAGGCGAGTGCCGTAAGCCTTTCATGTATATAGTTTATCCTGTAATAAAGCCCTGTTCACCGAGTTACCTTTTCCTCGTTATTCCTATAATTATGGACACAACATTTGGTGACGAAGTAAAAGTGGTAATGGAGCGTTCCATTGCCAGCTTTCGGCCGTTTTTGGAGTTCCCGGGTGAGCCGCCCATGCCGTGGCCTCGTTGGTTTGCTGCCTTCACTAATTATCTCGCTGTCTTAAACCTGGGCGAGATGGAGAAGCTCCGAGCGAGAGCTGTGTTGGTTCATAATTTGGGAATGGAAGGGCAAAGGATTCTAGATAACCTTGGAGGTGCTGACAGTTTTGATGAGGTTGTGAAGCTAATGGCGCTGTACTTTAGGGCACCGGAAAATGTCACAGTGAGGCGCATTCCGTTTTGACAGCGCCGCCAGCAGTTGGGAGAGCCGGTGAGAAGATTTTTGGCGGACCTCTTTGAGCTGGTGAGGGAATGCAGATTTGGGGCCCTGGAGGACGAGATGATTTGGGACCAGCTGGCAGAGCACATCTGCTGCCCGGTGGCTTGGTCCAGGTTGTTGGCACATCCAAGGGAATTGATGTTAGCTGAAGCTGTCGAGCTTGCCCAACAGTTTGAGGCAGCAGAGACCATCACGAGAGGCCTTACTGAAGGGGCTTCTCTGGACAAGAATGAGTTTCGTGCTGAGGCACTGATCCTGGACCCTTGTGATGGCGAGTGCGGAGAGGATGATTTTGCCTCCGTGGTCAAGATAAGGTCTGCCCCAGGTACGCCAAAATGTTATGGATGTGGGTCCACTGAGCACCGCTATAAGTCCAGGGTGTGCCCGGTGAAAGGAAAGCGTTGTGGCAAGTGCGGTGTTTTGAACCATTGTCAGGATGTGCGTCAACTTTGTATTCAGGAGCCGTAGGGGTGAACCAGGTGCTGTGCAGAAGACTCCGACAGTTGTGCATACTGTCTCCCCAGAGATGACAGGGAGGATCAGCTGCACTGTCACACTAGATGGCATCGAGGTTCCACTTTTGGTGGATACTGGAGCGGTTATTTCTGTCCTGAATCTGACGACCATGGAGAGACTGTTTCCCCACCGGCAGATTAGGAGGCAATATGGAGAGTATTATGGTTATGGACGGAACAGGTTGGCCATTTTGGGCTATGTGGAGATGGAGGCCCGATATAAGGAGAGTGTGGCACCCAGAGTTCGCATCAACGTTTCAGCATCCGGGGTTAACGTTATGGGGTGTAACCTATTTTACAGTCTTGGGTTCTTCATTTCTAACATGTTGGGTGACGAATGGTCTGGATGTGGACTTTGGGACCGGCCTGTTCCAGTCGTAGAGGGTGCTGAGGTGTGGGATTTGGACTGGCTGGACAAAGTTTCAGAGGGAGAGCACATTCCGTGCCATGCGGAGCAGTCTCAGGCTGGACCCAATGCCGTCATGCAGGCTGCCCTGGACGAGGGTGCCGGACGGCATGCCAGGACCCCCGATGAGGCTCGTGAGGATGAAGCACCTTTTCTCTTGGTCTAGCTCCGGGAGAAAAAGGAGCTAGACCACGGAGCGTGGTGATCTTAAAGTGCTCCCAGCGATGGCCTGCCAAGAGGAGACCAACACGAGCCGGCGCAATTGGTGACGGAGGCCTGACACAGGATTGGCGATCCAAATAAAAGGAAGAGGGCTCCCTTGATGACCAAGGTTGATGCTCAAGTACCACGGGATCACAGTCCACGCGAGCAGTGGGACGACCTGAGGCAGTTCCTGTTGGAGCCCGACTGGATGGAGGTACACCGGTGTAGGTCCATTTACACCTGGAGAAACCGGAGGGCTCTGCGGCTGCCAGAGGCGGAGAGGAGATGGCGTAGCAGGAGCCCTGAAGTGAAGAGACTGAGACGCCTGGAGAGGAATCCATCCAAGGACTGACGGTTTTGTTTTGTGTTTCTGTGGTGTTTTACCCTAGTCCTGTATATGTAGTTTTACTGTTTGCTGCCCCGGTAAATTTACTTAAAAAAAAAAACAGAAAACAGAAAGTACTGAAGGCATGTTAAGTTGTGAACCTAGGTTGTGTGTTTACATGGTAAATTTTAATAACCAGGATAGTGGTGTGCCAGAGTTAGTACTGTTGATTTTGTGTGTTAATATTTAATTGGTATTTATATGATAAATTTTACAGCCAGAGGGGTGGTGGCTCGGTAATTAATTGCAGTTATGGTAAATTTGAGCCCACCATGGTTGTTTGAGTAATTTTAATTGAATGCCCAACGTGGTTTTGTTCATTCATTCATTCATTCATCTTCTTCCGCTTAATCCTTTATCGGGTCGCGGGGGGGGGGGGGCTGGAGCCTATCCCAGCATCTTTGGGCGAGAGGCAGGGTACACCCTGGACAGATCGCCAGTCCATCACAGGGCCAACACAGAGAGACAGACAACCATTCACTCTCACATTCATACCTAAGGACAATTTAGAATCCCCAGTTTTGATGCCAATTAACTTAACTTGCATGTTTTTGGCATGTGGGAGGAAACCGGAGAAATCCCGGAGTAAACCTATGCAGACACGGGGAGAACATGCAAACTCCACACAGATCACTGTTGGTCGGGGGCTGGGATCGAACCCAGGATCCCCCGGCCAAGGGTGAGTTACTGTGCTGCCGCAGTTTTGTTATGTATGCCCATTGTGGGGTGGGTGTTGGGGTGGGGGCCGCCAATAGTGTGTATGTTGTGATATTATGTGTGGTGTTTGTGTATTAGTGTTCATGGGATTAATTTGAGTTAGAAACACGGTTTTCTTTTGTTTGATTGAACTGTTCTTTCTTTAGCGGCAGAATAACCCTCTCAGCCATGTAGGGGGCGCTGGCAGTCTACCCGTCCCCCCAGTCTTAGTTGTGTGAATGGACAGGAGTTTATTTATTTTGTACATATGTTCTTCCCTTTTAGTGCGTGAGTCGGGTGACAAATTAGGGTGTGTTATTTGTGTGCCTGACATTTTTAAAGGGGGGAGGGATGTTACATATGAAAAAGGCTGGTAATAGTAAGATGGTGGCTGGGTTGGATGTGGGTTAGACCGGGGTGGCTAACTACTGGTTTCCGGTGGTGACGCCACTCAGGGTATAAAGAAAGTGGGCGGACGAGGCTCTGCCTCTTTTGTCGTGGGAGCCACCTGGCATGCAGGCGAGTGCCGTAAGCCTTTCATGTATATAGTTTATCCTGTAATAAAGCCCTGTTCACTGAGTTACCTTTTCCTCAATATTCCTATAATTATGGACACAACAGCCTATCCCAGCATCTTTGGGCGAGAGGCAGGGTACACCCTGGAGAGATCGCCAGTCCACCGCAAGGCCAACACAGAGAGACAGACAGCCATTCACTCTCACAGTCATACCTAAGGACAATTTAGAATCCCCAGTTTGATGCCAATTGACCTAACTTGCATGTTTTTGGCATGTTGATGTGACATTATTTCCATATTCTGTATTGAAAAACCTTCAAAATGATATTTAATTTGTAGGTAGTGTGCAAAAACTGACCCAGAAAAAGATGATTTGTTTATATTTTAGCGAGGTAGAAAACTCGCGTTCGATCGGTTGGGAGTTACATCTTCTGCAAAAACATAGGTATTTTTTGAAAGTACAATTTCTAAGCTTTACAATGATACCAGGCACTCATGGGGGGTTTCCCGGGACTTTACTGCTACCAAACAAAGAAAGAGCCATGATTTATGACTTCTTGTTGTCTGTACTCATAATGACGCGGTGGGCATTCTGACCAGCACATCTCCACTGCAATAAAGCCAGTTACATTTTGTTAAAATATGTTGGACATAATCAAATTTACCTTAGAGCAGACACCACAACACCGTGCTTGGATGTCGTCTGTCACCGTGTGGTGAGAAGCCTCCATTTATCCAGTCTGGCACAACCATGAACACCAGAAACAAGTGCCAGAACTATGCCAAAACATTCAAAAAATACAAAAACTAGAAAAGCTAAAATTAGCCGCCACTTGAGTGCAAAATACGTATGTGGACTATACATTAAAATGAATTTGAAAAACTTTTAAAAACGCTATTTTAAATGCCCTTGCTACTCCACTTTAACTGACTGATTTAACACTACTGCAGCCGAAACCGGAAGTTCTGTCCATAATCGTTCCTACAGCAGCACCCCCAGGAATAAGGTGGATACAGATTTATATTATATTAATACATTTGAATAGGGAGCATTATGAGGAAACATAAAAAGGATGAAAAGAAACTTCTTTTAAATAAAATTGTTGGTTGTCTCTCTGTGTTGGCCCTGTGATGGACTGGCGATCTGTCCAGGGTGTACCCTGCCTCTCGCCCAAAGATGCTGGGATAGGCTCCAGCCCCCCATGATCCGAAAAGGACTAAGCGGAAGAAGATGAATGAATGAATGTTGTCTCTATTTTATTAAAATATCAGGAACTAAAGCTATGTGATCACTGTTGAAAGTAGGAAATGGATGATATTTTTCAGAGTTAAACACTTTATGAATGTGCTGATAATTAAAAAACTATACAAAAAATTATGGACTTATATGGTCAGATACCTCTAGGCCACCACCTAGAGATACAGCATCCATCCCACAACCAGGGAGGTCAGGGTTCAACTCTCGGCCGGGTCATGCCAAAGATCATATAAAAATGGAACTTTCTGCCATCCAGCTTGATGCTCAGCAAAAATGGAACTGAGGCAGGAAATGTGGGTGGCAGTGGCTCAGGAGGTAGAGCAAGTCATCTAATAACCAGAGGGTTGGTTGATCAAATCCTTCTCTCCCAAGTCATCCTGCCAGTGTGTCCCTGGGCAAGACACTTTAACCCCCCCCACCACCACCTCCAGTGTCCATGACACTGGGTATAAATGTTTGATAGTGGTCAGAGAGACCATTGGCAGCCACATTTCTGTTAGTCTGCTCCAGGGCAACTGTGGCTACAGTAGTAGCTTACCACTACCAATGTCTGTCTGGAGTGAATGAATAATGGACTCACTGTAAGCGCTTTGAGATGTCACTTGACATTTAAAAGTGCCATATGAATCTAATCCATTATTATATTCAGAAATTTATTTTTCAGTGTAAAACAATTTGTAATATATTTTTTAAACATGCTTTCATTGATTAAACAATATAAACATACAGACAAATCAACAACAGAACAGCTCCATATTGTTCCACCCTGCCCACAGACAGCCACCCAATGTAAAAACAGAAAATAGATAGCAGTTAGCAGCACCAGTGACATGTGCATAGCTCAAAGCACAGAAAAAAGACAACAAATCTAACAACAAAGTCCCAGTCCACAAAATCACCACTCATGAGAAGGTCATTAAAGGAGGTCTTCCTTCAGGAAAGCGCTCTCCCTTCAAAAGTAAACCCTATTGGTCACGAGGCAGATAATTTAAGAAGAGATCCAAATCTTTAAAAAGTGCTCCTCTTTCCCCTCCATTACTGCATGTAATCTCTCATGGGAAAGAGTATTCAACACCTCCTTGTACCAGAGGGTGATACTGGGGGAATTTTTTTATCCAGTTATGCAAAATACATTTCCGGGCAATCAAGAGCAGTTTCTCAAGAAGCCTGTAATATGTAGCGGGAATTTTCAGTTCCCTAAAAGGAAGTCCGAGAAGGAAGACACCTGGATCTTTTTTAATTTTAAATTTGAAGATCCCACTAATCACAGATGAAATAGTTGTCCAAAATATGGACATCTTTTTGCACTCCCAAAAACAATGAAAATATGTTCCCCTCTCTGAATTACATTTACTGCACAGATGGGACAGAGAGCGATTGCTTTTATGTAAGGTTACAGGGGTTACATGAAGTCTGCAAATTATTTTATACTGAGTTTCCCTTAACCTGTTGCATGTAAATGTCATAAATCGCCCTTTTCAAGGGCGGATTGAGGACACCAAACGCCAGCTGTGAGTTTGTACATCTAATAACGGAAAAACACAAGATACAAAAATACACGAAAAACACTAAACTTACACAAAAGCAGATACCAGGAGGAGCAGTGCAGAGCTCACGTCCGCGGAGGGAAAAGCAGACGAACAACCTGGCCGGACCCAGGTTGAGGCGTGCAAAACGCTGGGAGGAAAACCAAAATGAGAGCCGGACAGAGCTCATCCATGAGAGAAGGCTGACTGGGGATTCCAGTCAGAACATACAGAATAAACTGACAGGGAAAACCTGTCAGAATCAGAATCAGAATAAACTTTATTGCCAAGCATGTAAAAAACACACAAGGAATTTGACTTGACATTGGTGCGCGTGCGAGCACGACACAACGACATGGCAGCCATAATAGGCGCCTCATCAAACAGAGATAGATAAGAAAGGGAGGGGAGGGGAGGGAACGACACAATGGGGGAGGAGAGAAAAAAAAAACAACAACAGGACCAACAACAGGACCAACAACATGAACAATCCTACCCATGCTTAGCACCATGACAGTAAATGTACATTTAATCAGACGTAAAGCTGTTTGCCAATCATCCTCTATATATTGAGTGCCTAAATTGTTTTCCCATTTCCAAGCAATATCTGACAACACATACAATATGTACCAGAGGATTCGAGAAGTGAATGAAATAGTGCTATGAAATATCTTCCATCTTTGCATTCCCTAAGGAATCTCTCTACATTATCAGTGGGACCAGTAGAAAAAGAGCTAACATGGGAAGATATAAAGTGTCTCAGTTGCAGATATGCAAAGAAATGTTGTTGGGGGACATTAAATGTCCCTTGTAGTTGTTGGAAGGACATTAAAGTGTCATCTTTAATTAAGTCACCAACTACATGTATTCCTAAGCTGTGCCAGGAATACAGATGGGCCAATACCAGCAGGAAAGTCTGGATTTTGAGTTACAGGGGAGAGCAGAGATTTGGTATTTCTCCTTCCTGTATGTTTTGCTAAATCACACCAGATCCTAGTACTGTTGTAAATAATAGGATTCTTCTTAACTGTTGATGATATTTTAGTTGCATCACAAGTGACCAGCCCTCAGAGACAGTGTGGAGACCATGCCCATGAATCAGTGCAAGTCTCCCTCCTGCGATATGTATTTAACCACAGCCAGAAATGGCGAGCATGGCAGGCCCAGTTGTAAGAAATTATATTGGGTAATGAGAGGACACCCATATCTGAATGTAGTTGCAGTATCCTTAACATCTGCCTTGGTTTTGTGCCATGCCAGATAAAACCAGTGAGTGTCTTTTCTAAATCCCTATTACATTTTTTAGATATGTACAGGGGAAGCATCTGTAGATACAAGAGGTGAGGGAGAACATTCATTTTAATGAGACTGATTTGACCCATCATGGATAGCGTGAGTTTATGCCACTGTTTTAATTTGTGTACAGATTGGGGTGAAGTTCAGTTTCCACATATTCAAATCTGGGGACACTTTTATTCCAAGATATAGAAAGCCATTAACTGTCCATTTAAAAGAGATTTCACCTGTAACATTACATGTATTCAGGGCTCCCTGTCATGATCCTGAGCACGGGTGGGGACCGGCCTCAGTTTCCAGCTTTGAGTTTAGTCTTTTCCTGTTTGTTTCCTGGTTCATTTCTATCTATTGTATTTGGTCTATATTCGTAGTCACACCTTTATTGTCCTGTTTATTTATTGTGTCATTTTGTATCTACAGTATTGTTTACTTTTTAGGGTTGTGTTGTGAGTCTTGTTGTTGCATCATTTTGGTTTCCGGTTTGTGTTGTGTTTTGACAGTGCTGTGCAGCTTCTGGCTGTCAAAATGGTTTGCGAGCTGCACAGCTGTCACTGATTCTGTTACTTTCTCCACTCATGTATCCACACCTGTTAGGCATCAAGGAATAGTATTTAAAGTCATGACAACCTTCCCCCGTTGTCGTGTCCTAATGATTCTGTCCTCAGAAGCTCAGTCCAGCTCTGAGCACTATTGGTTTGCTGTTGAGGAGAATGGGAGAGCTCCATCCAGGTTAGTTTTTTCCCCTTAAATTCCAGCCGTGAGCCCCGCTTCCTTCCGGGTGTGCTCCAGCTGATTCATTCTCTTTTGCCCGGCATTCCCTGGCTTCTGTCTACCTGTGGACATTAAGGCCCGCTCAACTCTGGCGTCGTCAATAATCCATTATTGGTATATGTAGTGTGTGTTTGTGTGTATCTTTATGTTAATAAATGTGCAGAAACCACAGTGAGCATTTGGTGTCCTTCCGTAGCCCTTAAAAAGGACAGCTTATGACAGAAGGACATGACCTAGGTGTGAACACCAGCCACTGTGTGTTTCTGCTGCCCCCCCCCCATCCCCCCGCTTCTCTGTCCTCCCATTTTTTTCTCCACTGGTCTGGTTGTTTCGGCATGTCTGACCGCACGGACTATGGAATGAATGAGGAGGAAAGTTGGGCAGCTGGACTTCTGGAGGATATAGTGTTGGATGTTTATCACACCCACACTCCTGAGGAGGAGCTGCAGATGTGGGATAGCACGGTGCAGGTGACTGAGGCATTCCTCAGCCTGTGGAGCTATCCAGAACTGGCAGGTCTCCTCACCTCCGTCTACCATGCTCAACACCGGCTCCACAGGCTGGAGGAAGCCTCTTCACCATCAGAACCTGTTCCGTGGAGGAGGCGATCCCGGGGGCGGAAGTCTCATGCCCGAAGCCATCATCCAGCTGCAGTTCCGCATCTCCCCACTGAACAGTGTCTTGCAGCCTGCTGGATTGGGCATGCTGCCTTTGTGTCTCCAGACGGCCCCAGCGCGGAGGAGTGGGAGGAGTGCCAGCAAATTTTGGCAGCAGAAACGGAACTCCTCCTGGAATATAAATTGTGGCTCCATCTGGAGCTCATGCCACAGCTGGAGGGAGGGACATCAGGGAAAGCAGAGACGGTGCCATTCAGCCAGCATTCCCGGACCCCGGTGCATCATCGGTCCCCATCTCCTCACCTGTTGAGCTCCATCGTTCCTGGGACAGCAGCTACAGACACCGTCACGCCCCGGAAAATAAGGCAAGTGTTCTTTCATTCTCTCGCACATTATAATGCAATTCCTTGTATCCCTTTCAGCTGAGTCCTCACTGCCTGCTGCTGTCACCAGTCTCTCACCCATCCCTCCTGTGTCTCCTCCCACCTTCCTTGAGTGTCAGTCGATCCTAGGTCGGAGCCGCCCAACAACAGAGGAGCCTGCGGTCCTGGTGGACTCTACGCTAGCCTCACAGCTGCGTACTGGACAGGAGAGGGGCGATCCCAGTTCCCTGGAGCCTGAGCCTACAGAGGAGTGTCCCCTGGTTCCAGCTGCCCGGGACTCCAACCTCCAGCTGTAGCCCCTACGCCGGGAGGCCCGCTGGCATCGGTCACCATGCTGGGAGGTCTGTGGGCTGCGTCCACCACCATGCCTGCTGCAGGGGTTGTCGCAGCGGAGTCATCGGAGTCCTGGATGGCGGTGGAGCTCGAGTCCAGGGAAGTACTCAGTTCTGTTTTAACACCTACAGATCTGGAGAATTCTTGTCTGGCTCAGGATGAGGAGAATCAGTTGCAGATGTCTTCTGCTTCTGAGCTCTCCTCACCGGGCTTCACTGCTGCCGGTGATTTTTCTCTGGTGTTTTTTCCCTTTCCTTCTTCCGAGACGACTGTTTCGGGAGTGGACGCCCAGATGGAGAGAACCAAGACATCCCAGCCTGGATCGCCGGAGTCCTGGATGGCAGTGGAGCTCGAGCTCAGGCAAGTTCTCTTCTTTGTTTTCGCTTTATCTGTCTTTGAGAGATCTTGCCTGGCTCTTGGTGGGGAGGGCCAAGTGCAGCCGTCAGCTGCACCTGAGCTCCCCTAGTCGGGCTCCACTGCTGCCTGTGACTCTGACCTGGTGTCTGTGTCCCCTTTGTCTGAGTCTCCTCCTAAGGTCACCGTGGGCCCTCCATCCTCGTCTGGGGCTGTCGCGGTCCCTCTACCTTCGCCTGGGGTCTCCATGGGTCCTTCCTCTCTGCTGGAGGTCTCCATGGGTATTTCTTCTCTGCCTGAGGTCTCTGTGGGTTCGTCCACTCCGCCTTTGTCTGGCTTCCCGTTGATAGACCATCTCCTGGGCCGGATGTTCTCTTGGGTCAGCCATTTCCTCTCACCAGGGTTCCTCATGAGTCTGCCACCATCGCTGGAGATCATCATGGGTACTACGCCTCCATCTGAGGTCACCATGGGTGCTTCGCCCCAGGCCGGGGTCGCCATGGGTGCTCAGCCCCAGTCAAGGGCCGCCATGGGTGCTCCACCCCAGTCCGAGGCTGTCATGGGTGCTATGCACCAGTCCAGGGTCACCATGGGTGCTACGCCCCAGTCCAGGGCCTCCATGGGTGCTATGCCCCAGTCCTGAACCTCTGCGGGTGCTGCGCCTCAGCCCGAGGACTCTGTGGGTGCTGCGCCTCAGCCCTAGGCCTCCATGGGTGCTGTGCCTCCATTCAAGGCCACCGTGGGTGTCACACCTTCGTCTGTGGTCCTCATGGATTCCCCATTCTCACCGGAGGACCCCCCTGAGCAGCCTCTCCCCTCATCTGGTCCCCTCGCTGGTCAATTGCCATGATCATCAGGCTTAACTGTTGGCCAGCAGTCCTTGTTGGAACCATCTGCAGCGCCCTTCTCCGCCTGGTATATGGTCTGGATCCATTTAAGAAAGCTCCCCCCAAGTCCAAATCTTTGTAGAATGTCGAAAAGGTAGTCCCACTGAACCCGGTCAAATGCCTTCTCAGCGTCAAGAGAAATGGCCAAAGCTTTTTGTTGCTTCTCAGAGAACTGTACCACATTCAAGAGCCTGCTCATATTACTAGATGAGAGCCCAGTATGAAGCCTGTCTGGTCAGGATTAATAAGGGTTGGGACTAAGTCTTGTAACTGTCGAGCAAGAACTTTCGAAAGCACCTTGTTATCAACTGGTATCAGCCTGTAAGAGCTACATATATCAGCTGGTTAATTCTTTTTCACAATGACAGAGATATTATGTAGGGGGGAGGAAACCCTAAATGAATCTAAATACATGTCTGTTAGTGGGCCAACCAACATCTTACAATTTATTTTTTTTTATAGAATTCAGGGTTAAAACCATCTGGCCCCAGAGCCTTACCTCCCTTCGGTGTAAAAATAACTTCTGAGACTTCCTCCCTACTTACTGGTCTGCAGAGAGTTTGTTTCTGTTCATCAGTCAGAGATGGAAGTCTTATTTTATCGAGAAATTTTGCTCTAGCATCCTCCGAGGATTCACATTCAGAGCTATAAAGATCTTTGTCGAACAGTTTTATTTCACAACATAAAAATATTTTTTTTGTTAGTTGTCTGTGTTTTTTTTCAACTGATTTAAGACAATTTTGCACTTCTGAATACAAAAATGACATGTGTTTCTCTCGATCAGGTCAGGTTTTTATATTAAGTTATAAGCAGTTGTACAGCAGTTGTACAGGTGTACCATAAATTGAATAGTAGACACTGATAAAGGTAAGTACATGTAAATTGAATGTTACGTCATCATTGTTCAAAATTCAGAGAATTTCAAGAAATAAAAAAAGAATTTTGCATCAAATAAAGCAAAAATACCCGTACATGTAAACAAAAACGTAAGAAAACATGTGGTCATAGTTCAAAAAGTTGACCTGATTGAGCAAAACCAATATGATTTTTGGATACAGCACATCAAAATTGTCCTAAATCAGCTAAAAAAAAACTGAGACAATAAATTTGGTGTTGACCAGTGTTATTTTATTTATATCTGCAGGTTTAAATTGTCTATTTCCATTCTTGTCTATAAGAGAGGGGATTGCATTTAATTCAGTTTTATTACGGGCGAGGTGTGCGAGCAGTCGACCAGGTTTGTTACCAGATTCAAATAATCTGTACTTTGCGAAGAAAATTTGTGTCTCTGCTTTCTTAGTTAGTAACTGATTCAGGGCAGAACGGGCAGCTTCAAGCTGCTTCACTATGGACCTGATAGGGTGTTGTTTGAATTGGGTCTCTAAATCAGCTATATATTTTTTCTAATTCCAACTGTATTTTGAAATCTTCCTTTTTTTGAGCTGATGTCTAAGATATAATTGCTCCACGCAGGTATGCCTTCCCAGATTCCCATAGAATAGAAGCTTATTTCGGGAGTTTTATTTGTGGCAATAAAATGTTCCCATTCTTTTGTAATATAATTCACGAAGTGTTGGCTGCTTAATAAAATTGGGTTTAAATGGCATTCACTTATATAGCGCTTTTTCTCATCTCTGGATGACCAAAGCGCTGTACAGATCCTGCTATCCACCCATTCATGCACACATTCACACACTGATGGCGGCAGAGCTGCCATACGCACACAGGCACTAGCCTGGCCACCAGGAGCAACTGGGGGTTCAGTGTCTTGCTCAAGGACACTTTGACATGCAGACTGCAGACAGAGCGGGAATTGAACCCATGACCCTCTGATCAGTAGTCGGTCACACTACACCTGTGCCACAGTCGTCCCTCCAATGTCTACAGGCTGGGTCTCTATGAGGAGGGGAGATGCTTATAGGATAGGAGGATGCTGATAGGAGCACGGGCTGCACGGTGGCGCAGTGGTTAGCACTGCGGCAGCACAGTTTTACCCTCGGCCGGGGGATCGCGGGGATCATGAGATCGTGGGTTCGATCCCTGCCCCCGGCCAACAGTGATCTGTGTGGAGTTTGCATGTTCTCCCCGTGTTGCGTGGGTTTACTCCGGGATTTCTCCGGTTTCCTCCCACATGCTAAAAACATGCAGGTTAGGGATACGGGGCGCTTGCGCACGCAGCGACCGGCAGCTGGTGGCTTGTCACCAGACTGCGAAACAAATCTACCTACAGGTACAAAATAAGTACAAAAAAAAATGGTCACGACAATCAGGGACTCTGGTTGTCATGAATGGTAAAGCCTAATTAATAAAAAAGGTCGCACCCCAGGATGTTGTCTCCGTGTGTGTGGCTACCTGAAAGGTGAATGCCGGTAGGACTTTGGACCCATAGTGAACCGCCAACATCATGGTTCCTACGAGGCTAATACGAGTGTGTCTATAACCATAAAGCTCAACTGTGTTTTCCCGATTGGATGACAAGGGAAAAATCTCTTAACTGTTACCCAGTTCATCATCAATCTCGTAGCGTCAGTGTCTAATAGTAGCAACAGGCTTACATCATCGAGCCTCCTTGTGTACCACTTGTACGCTGCTCTGCTAGAGTCCACTGTATGGATGGTGGTTGTTAGCGGTGGCTCAACTGAATTGGGTGGTGAGCTTGTTGTTAAGCATGTTGAGTGGCACACTTGAAAAAATAGCACACTTGGTGCTTTCATGCTACAGGTTTCCCTTTGAGTTGACCTCTCTTACTGTACAAGTATAAAAAAAAATTCAGTTTCACAAATAAGCTTTTATTTTTCTTGAATAAATGTAATTTTTATGTCTTGCCACAAAGCAACGTAGGCATACGGTAATGTGTTGATGTGCCTCTGTGTGTGTGTGTGTGTGTGTGTGTCTTTTACCAACTTCTCAGCTCACCCAGTCAAAATCCAGTGGAACTAGAGGCTTGTATCATTGTATCTCCACATTTTCTCAACTTTTAATTTGCCAGAATTTTGAGATAAGGCTTTGTTTTCAAAATAAACAGAAAATCAACTCACGTTCATTTTCAATGGAACTGGAAAAAGTTATTGCAGTAACTATGTCGGGCCAGTAGACACGGTACTGCAACTTTTTTTTACAGCCCCATGTGTGGTGTTGGGGTTTAACACCTTTATTGTGAAGTGCGATGTAGTGACAGCCACTTCCTGTTCCGCCACTGCACCACCCTATAAATAGCAGAGGGCATCCTGTTACATATGAAAAACAGTGGTAAGATGGCGGTCTGGGGTTTACCGGGCATTAGAGGGGGTTGGCAGCCCGCCTTTCCGGTGGTGACCCCGGCCGGGGTATAAAGGTCTTGACGGGAGGGGGCACACTCTCTTTCATTGTAGATGCCTGGACAGGGAGTGCTGTGACCCACTGTTGTTCTGTTGTGAGTTCTCTAATAAACGTTGTTAATTGCCTTCTGCCCTGCTCCTCATTTCTCTAATAACATTTGGTAACGAGGAAAACATGATTATGGAGCGTGCTGCAACAGTTTTTGGCAATTTCTGGAGGTCCCAGCCGAGCCTCCTGTGTCTTGGCCTAGGTGGTTTGCTGCGTTTAGCAACTACCTGGTGGCCCTCAACCTCGGTGAGTTGAAAAAATTGCAGGCAAGTGCAATATTGGTCCACAATTTGGGCATGGAAGGGCAGACAGTCCTCGAGACATTAGGCAGAGCCGATAGCTTTGAGGAGGTGGTAGAGTTAATGGCGCAATATTTTCGCACGCCGGACAACGTCATCATCCGGCGCATCCAGTTTCAACAGCGCCACCAGCGGATAGGAGAGTCAGTGAAGGGGTTTGTGGCAGACCTATGCCAGCTGGCGGCTGAATGCAGATTTGGAGCGCTACAGGATGAGATGGTCCGAGATCAGTTAGCAGAGCATGTTTGCTGTCCTGCTGCCTAGTTATGCCTCCTGACCTACTTGGGCGAATTGTCGCTGGCTACCGCTATTGAAATTGTTCAACAGTTTAAGACGGCTGAAGTTCTAGCAAGGGACCTCAGCGGAGGGTCCACCTCTACTACAAATAAGCCTCGGTTAAAGGCACTGACAGTGGGCCCTGATGATGAAGACGATGTTGAGGAAGAGGAATACACCTCCATTGTCAAAATAAGGTCGCCGAGATGTTACAGCTGTGGGTCCGCTAGACATAGAAACAGATCCAGAGAGTGTCCAGCGAAAGGAAAATGCTGTGGGAAATGTGGCCTGCTGCACCACTTGGCGCAGTTCTGTAAGAACTTTGAGTGAGGGGAACGTGAACAGGGAGGGGGCTCCTCCACAAAGACTCCCACTGTGATTCACACAGTGACACCCGAGATGGGTGGCCATATCTACCGCACGGTATCATTGGACGGAGTCGAGGTATCAGTGCTGGTAGATACAGGAGCGGTGGCTTCGATATTGGATCTACAAATGTTGAAGAATTTGTTCCCCGGGTACCACATCCAAAAAACATCAGCCCCATTCTATGGCTATGGGAGGAATAGAACCGCCGTGTTGGGGTATTTGGAGTTAACGGCAAAGTACAAGACGCGGAGCATGACGGATGTCCAGGTGGTGGTGACTGCTACGGGATCCAACATTATGGGATGCAACATGTTTTACGACTTGGGCTTCTCCATCTCCAGTGACACCGGAGAGGAGTGGTCGCGTGGTGGTCTGTGGGACTGACCCCTACCGAACATGGATGATGATGCGGTTTGGGACGCTGACTGATCTGGATTAGGAGAAGACAGCAAGGAGGAACGTCACAGGACACCTCCCCAAGATGGACCTGATGCTACAGCCCAAGCTACCCTTGGTGTGGGAGCTGGGTGGCACGGAGGGGGCCCCCGGGTTGGTAGGCGGGACCAGGACATTGGCGCTGAACAGCACCAGGGCTAGACCAACAGGTGCATGTTTAAAATGCACCAGAAGGTGACCTTCGAAAAGGGCTTCAGGCCAAGCTGACGAACAGAACAGCTCCAAATGGGAAGCCCCCCCCACGACAGGAGGATTCGAGGAGACCTACTAGAGCTTCCCTGAATGTCAGTGATGTGGTTTGCCCTAGGGTTGAGGCTCAGTCGAGGGGGCTCTACAGGTGTCGTGGGCAGTATGATGACCAGGGGTGGCTACAAGTGAGAGCTACCCGGAGTGACGGCTATCTGTGTTTATCAGATGGAACGTGGAGGTACCCCAACGAGCTGCATCGGGTGGTAGAGAAGAGAAGACGACGCAGCCCATCACCAGAAGGCAAGAAACGGAGACATGCCGGCTGGGAGCCACGGGATGGCAATCCTGAAGTGGGGGGGGGGCTCTCCACAGGGTGTATAAAATGACTATGGGACTGTTCAGTTGATGGGTGTTGAGATTTTTTCTCCTGCCACATGTCATTATGTATATAGGTTGTCCTTACTGGGAGTGTGCCCTGAGTGTGTTTTGTAGAAAATTATTCCAATGTTGTGGTTAGGTATGGTCAAATGGAATTTGGCGAAAGTGTTTAAAAAAAAAAAAAAACAAGAAATGAAAAGAGGCCAGTAGGTATTGTGTGGCAAGTCTTGGTGTGTGCTAATATGGTGAATTAGTGGTTATAAATTAAAGTGGCCCCAACATTGTGTGTTTATGATGTGTGCCCAGTATGGGGTGGGTTTGTTGGGGTGGGGGGTCGCCAGTAGGGTGTGTTATGTGACGTGTTATAGGGGTTTAAAATGTGATAGTTGCTATGTATATATGCTTGTATCAGCTGTTCTGGGATTGATTTATTTGATTACACAGCTTTTCTTTTGAACTGTTTGGAAGTGGCAGCAGAATAATCCGCCTGGCTGTGTAGGGGGCGCTGGTAGTCCATCCGGTCCCCCAGCCTTGATTGTGTGTGTGGATAGGTTATTTATTGGCTCTGTAAATACTGTTTTTCCCCGTTAGAGTGTGAGTCGGGCAATAAATTTGGGGTGGGTAAATTTGTATGCCTGAACATTTTTTTTTTTGGGGGGGGGGTGTTACATGTGAAAAAACAGTGGTAAAAAGGCGGCCTGGGGTTTACTGGGGATTAGCAGGGGTTGGTGGCCCGCCTTTCTGGTAGTGATGCCGGCCGGGGTATAAAGGTCTTGATGGGAGGGGTGCACGCTCTCTTTTGTTGTAGATGCCTGGACAGGAAGCGCTGTGACCCACTGTTGTTCTGTTGTGAGTTCTCTAATAAACGTTGTTAACTGCCTTCCGCCCTGCTCCTCATTTCTCTAATTACGGACACAACACATCCATTACACGGTCTCTTCGACCGGTGCCCTCTGCCTGGTGTCTACCGTGTGTCTGTTGTGGTTCCACTGTTTAATAAAGCCGAGTTCATTAAGTCACCTGGCCTCATACTTCCAGAGGTGTTTTACCATACATAACATTTGGCGATTGAGGATTAACTAATGGAGGCGTGCATTACACCACTTTGCCCCTTCCTCGAGCGCCCCGAGAAGCTGCCCATTCCGTGGCTGAGATGGTTTGAAGCTTTCCAGACCTACATCACTGCGCTCGATCTGGGTAAGCTCGACAAGTTAAGAGCACGTGCGCTGCTTGTTCACAACCTTGGGATTGAGGTCCAGTGTATCCTGTGCTCACTTGGGGCTTCAGACTTGTTTGAGGACGTCTTCGAGCTGCTAGCAAGCCACTTCCATGCCCCGGATAGTGTGACTGCCCGGAGGATTCACTTTCGGCAGTGACTGATTGCTGGGGTCTTTCTGCAACTGTGGGGGTTCCCCCTACAGTTGATAGTGCTATGAGATGACTGTTGTTGTGAAATGGCGCTATATAAATATAGTTGAATTGAATTGAATCAACATGTGGGTGAGTCTATACACCAGTCTGTCGCCGACTTGAGGCAGTTGGCTAGCGAGTGTTGTTTTGGGCCGCTGGAGGATGAATTGGTATGTGACCAGCTTGTGCAGCACATATGGGCTAGGCTATTCACGGCGCTGAGCGACCTAACGTTAGCCAGGGCTGTCGAGCTAGCTCTCCAGTTGGAGGCCACAGACAAGCTAGCTTCGGAGCTAAATTGGTGCCAGTCACAGTGGCCACTGGAGCCTCCCGCCGAGGCATTAGTAGTGGACTCTGATAGCAAGGATAGCTTAGATGATGACAGTACAGAAACCAATGCTGCCAGCCAAAGGTCTGCCCTGGGAAAACCCCTTTGCAAGGGTTGTGGGTCCGTGAAACACCAAAATAAGGCTAAGGACTGCCCGGCTAGAGGGAAGCGTTGTAGCAGATGGAGACGCTTAAACCATTATACTAGAGTGTGCCATGTATCTGCGCCAGAGAGCCCAAGAAAGAAATCCTTCCGCCTGCCCCTGACAACCATCCATACAGTGTCCCCCAGTACCAACGGGTACACTTTCTGCACAGTGGAGCTGGATGGCGTGGAGATACCGCTGCTGCTCGACACGGGGGCGGAGGGGTCATTGCTGAATTGGGCCACGGTGAGGAAGTTTTTCTCTCGACTACAGAGTAAGAGGTAACCCAGTGCCGCTTTATGGTTATGGAGGTGGCAGGCTGTGCACAGCTGGAACGTTGGCGTTAACGGTTCAGTACAAGTCTGCGATGATGGCTGACTTCACATTCCACGTGACGGCTCGAGACGACAACATCATGGACTGTGACTTGTTTTATGGACTAGGTTTCACCATCAAAGACGACGCTGGGGAAGAATGGTTGGGTTGTGGCCAGTGGAACCCTCTGGTTCCAGAGGTCAATGATGATGTTGTGTAGGACAAATGACTAACGGACACCAAGGAGGACCAGGCTCACTCAGGTTCAGTGCAGAAGGATCTCAGTGCCGGTGCTCGGGAAATGGTTGAGGGGGTGCCGAGTGTGATGGCGAGGCACCTGCGCTGGCGAGTGACGCCGATGTGCTAACCCCAGATTCCTCCGGAGCTTGGCCGCAGAGGGATGGAGGATCTGCAGCTATGATGGCGACCAGCTTCAGAAGAGGACGGGGCCAGACCGACTAGCACGGGAAAACTGCATGCTAAGCAGCACCACGTTAGGCCGAGCCAAGCCCCTCTTATGGACTTGGTCCGGGTTCGAGGAGAGGAGTGTCCACATCAAAGATGGGCCAGACGACAGCCAGTGAAACATCAGGAATGTGTACGCATAATAGCTAAACTAGGCGCAGCATACTTCCAGCTGTCTGATGGCTCGCTGAGGCACGCCAGTCAGCTTTGGCATGTCCAGGAAGAGGTGACGGGCCTGGACGAGCACGTGAGTCGGTGGTGAAGAGGAGAGGTGCTTTCGTCTGGAAGACCAGCCATTGTGCCAGGGTCCTGATGCTTCCAGGGGCGTGTCTGCTAAGGGGCTGCCCAGATCCCCCCCCCCCCCACACACACACACACACACACTCTGGTTCTACCTTTCCTGCCCAGGGGTCAGTGCTGTAAATTTTGTTATATAGTTCTGATGTTTATACAGTCATGTAAAAAAAATTAGGATAGTCCATTAAATATTAGGTTCTTTATTAAGAAATGTTCACATATCTATGTCTAACCTTGTTTTTGTTTTTGTTTGCATTTTTTTAAAATTTATTTTAACCATTTTAAGTGGGAATGAATATGGGGTGTCCTAAAAAAATGTGGGGTATCCTAATTTATTCCTCACTATTTGTTTAGAATTATATTTTACAGAAAATTTGAAAAAAGGCTTTAATTCATTTTTAATTGTTTAGTTGTGTTACGTGGATTTCACAGTATTTTAAACACTGATATTAAATATCCATATGTCCAAATAAACACAGGCTAATACAGGGTATCCTAGTTTTTACACGACAGTATGTTTATGTATATGGTAAAATGTTATTGTTTTGTGTGGGTTTTATTGATTTAGGAACACAGCAATGACTATAGTTGTTTAATGGACTTTTCTTTAGTTTAGCAGGTGGCAGAATAATCCACCTTGTTGCGTGGGCTGGACGGCAGTCCACCCATCTGCCCTATTTTAGGTTTTGTTGTGTGAATCTGTTAGTCCATTTAGGAACATCGGTTTTCATTTTGTTAGTGTGTGATTCGGGTCCCTGTAGTGTCCGAATAAAGGAGGAGGCGAGGTGACGGTTTATAGTGTTTATTAAAGAAGAACTAGTATGCACAGATGGGAGTCCCTACCGTGAGTACAGGAGTGTGGCAAAGGAGACCAGAGGTCTCCTGCCTCAGGCATATAGTAGAGTGCAAGTGGCAGTACCCTCCCAGCCTAGGGTACTGCCATACTAATATACTACTATATTCCTATTCTACATTCTGCCCCCCCTTGAAAAAACTGCAATCACACTAATTACCAAATCCAATAAATTTGTACAAATTTGTAATTTGTAAATTTGTACAGGAGAACTGACCTAAACATTCACACCACACTGGCTCAGCGGAACCCACCACTATGTAAACATAAAGTCTTTGAACTTAAAATGATCCACTCACCAAACAAAAATAACCCTCCTAAACTAAACACAGATCCTAAACATAGAAACTCACAGGATACATACACAAATGTAGTCAGGGAACTCCCCAAAATCATCATCATCATAGCAGTCTGTCGTGGGCGACAATGACTGTTTCATTTAGGTCTGATCAGATTCCTCCACACAGCTCTGTCCTTAGCCTTCCGCTGCCAGGAACTCCTGTCTATGTCCAACTTCTTCAAGTTTCTTTTTACAGTGTCTTTAAATCTGAGCCTTGGTCTACCCTGATTGCGTTTGCCCTCGCATAACTGTGAGTAGAGTAACTGCCGAGGGAGACGCTGGTGGTCCATCCTCTCAACATGTCCGAGCCATCTCAGGTTCATCTGTATTAGCATGTCCTCCATTGATGGTAGACCAGCTCGTTTCAACACTTCTATGTTGGTTATCTTGTCTTTCCATGAGATGTACATTATGGCTCAAAGGTGTCTCATCACGTACGTGTGGAGTTTCTTCACCTACACTCTGTAGACAGTCCAAGTTTCAGCACCGTACAATAGAGTAGCCAGTACTGTCGCTCTGTACACTTTGCATTTCACACGGATAGACACATGTCGATTGTTCTACAGTCTCTCCCTCAAGTTTCCAAACACAGCGCTCGCTCTTCTCATTCTGAGAGATAGCTCATCCTCCAACCTAGCATTCTCTGAAACAGTACTCCCTAGGTACTTGAAAGTCTTGCACTTGACTAGTGGCTCTGTACCAGTGCTGATCTCTTCTGGTAGTGATGTTGATAATTGGAACTTTGGTGGTTGATAAAGGCACTCTGTTTTCTTGATGTTGATTTGGAGGCTGAATTTGATTTTTGGATTTTGTATACTTTATTGATCCCCAGAGGGGAAATTGAGGGCATCCACCTGGATGAATGAAGCAGCCACCGCTAGCTGTTCTTGCAAATTTCTCCACTAAAGATTGCGTATCTTCCACGCTGTGTGCAACTAGAGCACTGTCGTCGGCAAAGAGCATTTCTCTTACTACCTTTATCAATGTTTTACTCTTGGCTTTAAACTGTGCCACATTGAACAAGTCTGCTTCTTTCCTTGTTTGAATGTATACTCCTTCTGAAGTGTCTTTGAAGGCCACCTCAAGCATGGCTGCCAGATATAGCGAGAAGAGTGTAGGTGCCAGCACACACCCTTGTTTCACCCCGTTGCTTACTGAAAAGTCTTTAGATACTGAACCACTCATTGCCACGTTTGCTTGCATACCTGTATGGAGTGCCTCGATCAGGCTGACAAACTTCTCTGTACAACCATATTTCTTGAGTACCTGCCAAAGTCCTTGTCGCAAAACAGTATCGAAGGCTTTACTGAAGTCTATGAAGACTACATAAAGCAGCATGTTCTGTTCGATACACTTTTCTTGAACCTGTTTCAAGCAGAAAATCATGTCCATTGTGCTTCTTCCACTTCTAAAGCCGCACTGGGTTTCCAGTAGTACATTCTGCGAGATGTGTTCACTGAGTCTGTTAAGTAGTACACGTGAGAGAATCTTACCAACAGTGGCTAGCAGTGATATACCTCGGGAATTTACACAATCCTTCCTGTCACCTTTCTTGAACAAAGGCACAATACTTGCATCCTTCCAGTCTTGAGGTACTTTCTGGGCATCCCATATCTCTTGGATGAGCTTGTGCAGGCAGTTGGTTGGTCAGCTGAACACCACCAAATTTCCACACTTCTGCTGGAATTCCATCCCTTCCTGGAGCTTTACCATCCTGTGTTGTCCTGATAGCTGCCATTAGTTCATCAAAATTTGGTGGTTCATCCAGACTTGATACAGCTGGTCGCTGCCCTAGAGTTTTTTTTTAGCCTCTTCAGTGAGATCTCCAGGGTTGTTTAGTAGTTGGTCAAAGTGGTCTGCAAATCTGTCCAGGATCTTGTCTTCCTCCTGCAAAACCGTTTCACCATCCATAGCCTTTAGTTGGATCAATCCTCTTGGTTTAGGGCCGTAGATTTCTCTCAAACCTGTGAAGAATGTTTTCATGTCCTTCCTGTCTGCTGCAGTTTGAAGTTTCTTCGTTTTTTCATCCCACCAGTTGGACTTCATCTCTCTTGTGTACTTCTGTAGCTCACTCTGAGCCTTTGAGTATTTCATCTTCTTCGACCTTGTGTTACACTGTAGGTTTTCCTGCCTAGCTGTATTCCTCACTTCTAGTAGTTTCTCCAGGTGTTCATCATGCTCATCAAACCAATCTTGATGTTTCCTCTCAGGGTAGCCTAATACATCACTCGCAGTCTGATACACCGTATCCTTCAGAGTTGCCCATTTCTCTTCTATGTCATTCTCTGAGTTGTTGCTGTCCCAGTCTTTCAAATTTTCATCCATTTCCTGTGTAAGTTCTTCTGCTTCTTTTGGCCTTTCAGTGCACTAGTGTTTAGCTTCTGTGGTGGCTTCGCACCCGTCCTGCAGTGCTGTTTTCATCTGCAAATCCTTAATCTAGATCTCAGCATAACATGATCAGTGCCACAGTCCGTGCCTCTCATTGCTCTGGTGTCCAATACATCCCTTCTGTCTCTCTGCCTGACTATGATGTAGTCTAATAAGTGCCAGTGCTTGGATCTTGGGTGCATCCATGTCTTCTTGTGTGTGTCCTTATGCTTAAATAGAGTGTTGGTTATCACAAGGTTGTACTCTGAACATAGTGCAAGCAGAAGTTCTCCATTAGCATTGCACTTGCCTACTCCATGACTGCCTAGCACTCCTTTCCATTTCTCGGCGTCTGAACCAACTCTGGCATTAAAATCTCCAACGAGTACCAGCCTGTCATCAGTCGGTACACGCCTGATAGTCTCACGTAAATCACTGTAGAACTCTTCCTTCACCTCCTCTGTGTTGGTCATTGTTGGGGCATATACACTGATGAGTGTGGCATACATCTTCCGCTGTAGTGGGAGTCTCATAGTCATTATCCTGTCGTTGATTGGCACTGGTTCCTCATCAAGCATTGCTACTATCTCCTTTCTAACTGCAAAACCCACTCCTGCTTCTCTCCTTTCTTGAGTTGATCTCCCACTCCAAAAGATGTATCCATGGTCTTCCAAGCTGTCATATCCAGGCAATCTTGTTTCACTAAGTGCAGCTACGTCTACATTGTACCTGTTCATTTCCAGGGCCACAAGCCCGGTCTGTCTTTCTGGGCGCTGTGATGTTGTTCTGTCCAACAGAGTGCGTACATTCCATTCTGCTACACACAAGGTTGCTGTTTTCCTCTTCTTTTGTCTTCCTGCTCCTAGCTTACTTTTCGCTGCCTGTCGGAGTGTGAACAGATCAGCGCGGACCTTGTAAGCCCGGGCGACGTCCAAGCCGGTATGAGTTGCTTTCTGATTGACCATTTCATGAAACTACTCCCTAAAATAAAGACATACAAATAAATAGAGACACAAAATGGTCAATTATCATATCATACATACACAGGCAATGAAACGCCTAACACACACACAACAGTCACACTCACATTCACAACAGTGGTCTAAAGCCTACTAACTGACTCACCCTAACACAAAGGAAATTACGTCCCTAATGAGACCACCTGCGGCCTTAAAGGCCAGCCCATGAAGGGGAGTCACTTCAGCCTTCTGTGCTGCTGAAAGAAGAAACATACACAACTGCATCATGCTGTACACTACTGTAACTCCACCCTGACCCTACGGTAACTCGTATCCCCAGGTCACTCCCACAGTAAATACATTAATACAAGTGCACAACTTCTTCTCTTTTTCCACATTAAACAAATAAAATAAAAACAGGACATGACACAAAAACAGCACAGTCGACCCACTGTTAGCCCCATACATTCATCCCGGGTCATCTAAAGCCCCCCCCCCCCCCGGAGTGTCCGTCATGCGGCCCACCGCCAGACCGTCTCTGTTTTGTTGCGAGTGGAGACGGACTGCATCGATGCCCCACAGCTCTCCTGCATCGCAGCTCGTTGGAATGCCTGATTGACCCATCAGTCAACTTTAGATAGCCATGGCCACCAAACTGGACCACCTGTAGGTCATTCTGTCCTGCTGTCGCGGTTCTGGAACCACGCCCTCGACCAGCCGAGGTTCAACCCTAGGGCGCACGCTCTCACCCTCACCCAGGGGATCACCCGTTGATTCTTTCCACCATCTGCGCAGCGTTCTGGCTCTCTTGTGACTCAGTTGTTGTCCCTCGTCTTGGTTAACGGCACGGTTGGGGTCTGCGCCGTCTGGTGTTGCCCCGGACACCAGATGAAAGTGTGTTGGAGTGGCATCAGTCACTGTTGGCACAACGGTGGAATCCAAATGGCCACCGGAACCCTGTAACTCTCGCTCTCTAGACCTTTCTGCCTGTGCAGAGCTCAAACCATGCCGTGCGGGTCCGTCCTCCACTGGACCACAAACACTTGCGCGGGAGCCCCGTCCAGACAGCGTACTATGGTGCCGGTGGTGTCCCTCTTTACCCGAAATGGGCCACCCTAAGTCCCACACTTCATCCTCACATCCCACATAAAAGGGCCGATCCCACAAACCATCACCTGCCCATTCTTCTGCGTCACACTGCAGTGTGACGCCATCACCTGCATCACACCGCAGGTGATGGCGAAACCGAGCCCGTAAAAAATATCACATCCCATAAGGTTCTTGCCCTCCCGTGACACCAAGAACTCATTGGCGTAGATAGAGGCTCCTCCATACCTCACTGACAGCCAAACCAAGCCCACGACATCCAACGGGTGGCTGCCAAACCATAGCATGTGATATTAGTTCTGCTGATCCTATAGTGGGGGAAGAGCCGTCTTATCGTCGTCAAGTTCAGGATGGAAACCGCTGACCCCGTATCAACCAACAGAGGCACCTCCGTCCCGTCCAACACAATATCACACACAATACGTCCGTCAGTGTCAGGCGAGACTGTGTGTACCACCGTAGGGGCCTTCTTCTTCTTCGGTGTTACCTTAGCTGGGTCCCGTTCCTCTTTGATGAAATTACAGCAGACTCTGGCGAAGTGATGGAGCAGGCTACACCATCCTCAACGCTTGCCCCTCGAGGTGCACTCCCTGGCTCGATACCAGTGCTTAGAAGATCTTCAGCCATAGCATCATGGAGTCCCCAGGGTGGACCTTTTTTTGACGATGGCCGCATACTCGTCGTCGCTGCCCTTGTCCAAATCCAAAGGCAGGGTCGTCCCATGTGCTCCACTCTTCTGAGGGGCCTCCTCGTGGCTAATGCGTTTTGTTAGTTGCTCCACTGCCTCATGTTGCTGTGCTAGCTCAATGGCTGCTAACAGGGTTAGCTCACCAGCGTGCGTTAGCAGGCAAACTTTTGCCGAGGAGTAGGCCACGTGCTCGGCCAATTGGTCATAAACCATCTCCTCCTATAAAAGTCCAAACCTGCACTCACTTGCCAACTGCTGGAGGTCTGCCACGAATTGCTGGACCGATTCACCAGGCCGTTGGCGCCGTTGCCGGAACTGGATGCGCCACATGATGATGTTGTCGGGCGCTCAAAAATAGCCAGCCATGAGTCTAACCACCTCATCAAACGTGTCATCCCCTCCAACAGTGCTAAGGATCTTCTGGCCCTCCATGCCCAGGTTATGGACAAGGAGAGCCCTCGCATGTGCTTTTGTCAGGTTGCCGAGGTCCAACGTGAGCAGATAATTCTGAAAGGCCGCAAACCACCTGGTCCACGGGACCAACGGCTCTCCCGGCGACTCCAAAAAGGGTCGAAGGGTGGCTGCAGCTCTCTCCATTTCCAATTATCCTCGTCGGCAATGTAGTGTCCGAATAAAGGAGGAGGCGAGGTGGTGGTTTATAGTGTTAAACAAGAACTAGTATGCACAGATGGGAGTCCCTACCGCGAGTACAGGAGTGTGGCAAAGGAGACAAGAGGTCTCCTTCCTCAGGCTTATATAGTGCAGGTGACGCCACCTCCCAGAGGCGGGGCTTCACCCCTCCCAGCCTAGGGCATCGCCATACTAATTTACTCTTCTTCTCTTGGGTGTCCATCCATCTGATGATGATTGTCCCTCATGTGTTAAGTCCTCTTCTTGCATGCGCACGGAGGTGGCTGTTTAGGCTGATCCTCGATCGGCAGACACGGCTGCAGTAGGGGCAAGGAAACTGCCCAGGTAATAATGCCTTTCTTCGTGCCTGTGCTTCAGCTGCATCAGCTCGCCTCTTCTCTTCAAAGGAGACTCGCGCCTGGGTAGTGAGGGCACGCCAGCCTGGTCTGTCCATAGCCTGCAGCTCTAATTGTTTGGGAAGGATGCCAGTGTGTCTGATGTTGAGCTTCACGCAGTCTTTGAATCTTTTGCGTGGTCTGCCTTGTTTCCGCTTCCCAGAGCAGAGTTCGCCATACATGAGCTGCTTGGGCAGCCTGTGGCCATCCATCCGGATCACATGACCAACCCATCGGAGCTAGGCTTTCAGAATCATGGCCTCAATGCTGGTCATCTCAGCTCTGTCCAGGACCTCAAGGTTTGTGACCCGGTCTTGCCAGTAAATGTTCATGATCATCCGTAGACTTCACATGTGGAACTTCTCCTTCATCTGCTTCAGGTGTTTTTTGTACACGGTCCACGTCTCACATCCGTAGAGAAGGCTGGTGAGGACAATGGCCCTGTACACTTTGAGCTTCGTGGACAGCTGGATGTTGTGCTGGTTCAGGACGCGAGCTCGGAGATGACCGAGAGCTTGGCTGGCCTTGCAGATTCTGGCGTTGATCTCCTTATCCAGGCTGCCATCGTTGCTGATGGTGCTGCCGAGGTACTTAAAGTCATCTACCGTCTTCAGCTGGGTACCCTCGATGGAGATAGAGGGGGGAGGGACGGTGGAGGCGGGTGCTGGTTGGAACAGTACCTCTGTCTTGCTGAGGCTGATGGTAAGACCAAAAGGGTGGGAAGCTTCTGCAAACTTATTCATGATGATCTGGAGATCAAATGCCGTGTGGCCCATGAGGGCACAGTCATCAGCAAAAAGCACTTCCAGGACAGTCTTTTCTGCGACCTTGGTCTTAGCCTTCAGTTGGCCGAGGTCAAACAGTGAGCCATCAAGTCTGTATCGCAGGTATACCCCAAGGTCCAAGTCCCTGATGGCATGGTTGAGGACGCAAGAGAAAAAGAAGTTGAAGAGGACCGGGGCCAGAATGCACCCCTGCTTGATGCCGTTGCTGATATTGAATGGCTCCGATACCGCTCCACCTGAGAGAACCTGCCCAGTCATGTTGTCGTGAAACTGCTGTATGAGGTTTACAAACTTGTCTGGGCACCCAAGCTCAGATAGGATGATCCAGAGGGCCTCCCTGTTCACCGTGTCGAAGGCCTTAGTCAGGTCAATAAAGACCGCATATAAGTCCATGTTTTGTTCTAGACATTTCTCCTGCACTTGGCGGATGGAGAAGATCATGTCCACAGTACTGCGGTTTGGGCGGAATCCACACTGTGTTTCTGGCAGGTTCCCTTCAGAGATTTTGTTAATCAGCCGGTTGAGGATGACCCGGGCCAGTATTTTTCCGGCAATAGATTGAAGGGAGATACCTTGGTAAATGCCAGAGTCCGACTTGCTACCCTTATTCTTGAACAGGGAGACAACAGTGGCATCCCTGAAGTCTTTGGGCAGTTGTTCTTCATCCCAGATGTTGGTGAGGAGAGAATGGAAGATTTCAAGGGCCACAGGACCGGCTGATTTGAATATTTCCGCTGGGATTCCATCCATCCCAGGTGCTGTGCCTGGATTGGTCTGTCTAATCGCGTTTAAGACTTTGTCTATTGTAGGGAGGAGATCGAGGCAGTGGAAGGTGGGTTTTTGTGGGATCAGATTGAGGGCGTGGGGGTCTAGAGTGGAGAGCCTGTTGAGCAGGTAGCTGAAGTGCTCTCTCCATCGCGCATTGATGCTGCTCTTCTCCTTCAGCAGAGTTGAACCGTCTGCCGACAGGAGTGGGGTAGTACATGGCTTGGCAGGTCCATATACTTCCTTGATGATGCTGAAGAACATCTTGGAATTCTACGTGTCGGCGTATCTCTGCACCTCATCTGCCTTCTTCTCCCACCATTCATTCTGCATCTTTCACAGCGCTGCTTGTGCCTGTCTCTGGAGGTGCTTGAAGTGATCACGCTTGGAAATGGAAGTGGGGTCATTCTGCCACTCAACAAAGGCCTTCTGCTTGTCATCCAGGAGTGTCTTGATATTCTCGTTGTTCTCGTCGAACCAGTCCTGGTGCACTCGTTTCCTGGGGCTGATGGTGATTTTTGCTGACTCCATCACCAGTGCTCTAAACTGTTCCCACCTTTGTGTTGGACAGCCAGTCAGGGGTCCATGGGCAATCAGTCGGCCATCCAGATCTTCTGCAATTTTCGCTACGTCGCTGAGGTTGTTCAAGTTTGGCGACACTGAACGCTGGCCTGATGACTTTTGGCGTCTTGCGGTGTGTTAGGGCAATATGCAGGGATAGGATGGATCTGACTAGACGGTGATATGTCCAACACTCTGCTCCACGCATGGCCCTGGTGATCCTGACGTCACGAATGTCTCTCTGACAGTAAATGGCAAAGTCTATCAAATGCCACTGCTTGGATCTTGGGTGCATCCATGTTGTCTTACATTTGTCTGCTTGCCGGAACAGTGTGTTTGTGATAGCGAGATGGTTTTCAGCACAAAGGCTCAAGAGGATCAAGCCGTTGGAGTTCAATTTTCCAGTGCCGTGTGGCCCCAGCACACCTTTCCAGTTACAGCAGTCTGTTCCGACTCTGGCGTTGAAATCGCCTAGCAGGATGAGTTTGTCATTGGTTAGGATGAGTGTTCTTCACAAGGGTACTGAGCTCCTCATAAAAGGCTTCCTTCACTTCATCACTGATGGTGAGAGCTGGGGCGTACGTGCTAATTAGGGTAACGTGCCGGGTACGGTTAAGGGGGAAATGGAGTGTCATCAGCCATTCATTAACTGGCATTGGTAGGTCAGGACGTTGCTTGAGAACCGATGTCTTGATGGCCAGTCCTACTCCATAGATCCTCTCTTCATCTTTGGCCTTGCCTTTCTAGAAGAAGGTGTAGCCGCCTTTTAGTTCAGCCACAGATCCTTCTTCGGCTAGTCTGGTCTCACTGAAGGCCGCAATGTCAATGTGGTAGCGGGCCAGTTCTCTTGCAATTAGGGCTGTTCTTCTCGAGGAGGCCTCTCTGTCCATGAGCGTGCGTACATTCCACTCACCAAGAATTAGTTTCTTTCTTCTTTGGTTTCGACCGCTTGGGGGGTAGAACTGCCAGCCACAGTATGCTGGCCAGTTGGAAGGGACAAGCATTTGTTTGGGACACATTTTCTAGTCCCCTCCCTCATGTGAGGGTGAGCAGTGCTGTCCTAAAGAGGCTGCTCAGTTGCCTGGGGGAACGCCAAACTTCACTGTTGTTCCGGGGTCAGAAGGAGATCGACTATTGCCGCCAAGCCGCCTGCATGCAGGGTTCAAGCTACAACTGCCAGTGGTCACCTCCACCTGTTACTTCACTCGTTCCCCATCGCCGCAGGACTGTTGTAGGGTTGTGAGGACTAACACACACGAGGAAAACCTGCACGGGAACGTTTTTTTAAAAGTGGGAAAGTCGATGCACAGGGGCAATCCCACTCTCTTGGCCTCAAAAGCCAGGATCTGGTGGTACGAAAAGAGTCGTCACAACCAGGGACTTCCTCTGCTGCAGTGGATGACCACGACATCTATAGTGCCTTGCCATGCCCTTGCATTCCACAACGCCTGCTGTCATCGCCTTCATGACCGTTGGGACAAGAGATGACCTCATCCGCTCAATCTGCCAACTACAGTCTTCACATGCTTGGGTAGGCATACCCTGTTTAACTCACCGGAGAGCTTGAGGCCTGACCAGCTACCCTCACCTGGTTCAGCCCGCCTGCCAAAGTGGTTTACCGGGGTGTGGCAGCTGCGCATGCTACAGCTTCGAGGAACCACAGGTGAGAGTTGGGTGCCAGGTGGGAACCAATGTAGAATGAGCTGTCCTAAAAAGGACATGGCAAGCCCCCCCTACAGAGGTACTATCCCTCCCCAGACACCCCAATATATTATATATTATATATGTATATTGTATATTACTTTAGTCCTATTCATTCATTCATTCATTCATCTTCTTCCACTTAATCCTTTTCGGGTCGTGGGGGGGCTGGAGCCTATCCCAGCATCTTTGGGCGAGAGGCAGGGTACACCCTGGACAGATCACCAGTCCATCGCAGGGCCAACACAGAGAGACAGACTATGGAGGAACGAAATAAGTGCAGGCGGACACAGCAAGCCGAAGTTTAAAGGTGTTTTATTCCTCCATCACGAGACTCACCCAGCACTGTGGCAGTGCGCTGTGAGTGAGCACTGAGTGCGTTGTCTAAGAGCGATACAGTGAGCATGTTTATACTGACAAGAGAGCATGCATGGCACATTTACATAACAGTCAAGAGACAATGCATGGCACTTTTACATCACAGTCAAGAGAGAATGCGTGGCACATTTACATAACAGTCCCACATATCAATTGCTTGATTACTGGCGCTGGAATTCCTCTCTTTGCTCCGGGGCTGTATGACAATAGGGCAAAAGAGAATGTAAGGCACATTTACATATTGATCTCAGTCCATACACATCAATCCCGTGATTGTTCTGTTTCCTGCTCAAGCTGAGCGCTCTGACTGTCCAAGTAGATTGTGGTGGGTCACCCCACAAGACAACCTTTCACTCTCACAGTCATACCTAAGGACAATTTAGAATCCCCAGTTTTGATGCCATTGAACCTAACTTGCATGTTTTTGGCATGTGGGAGGAAACCGGAGAAATCCCGGAGTAAACCCATGCAGACACGGGGAGAACATGCAAACTCCACACAGATCACTATTGGTCAGGGGCTGGGATCGAACCCAGGATCCCCCAGCCAAGGGTGAGTTGCTGTGCTGCCGCAGTGCTAACCACTCCGCCACCGCGCTGCCATCACCCCCTAAACCTAATAACTGGTTGTGCCTCTCTTGGCAGCGACAACTGCAATCAAGCAATTGTGATTACTGGCAATGAGTCTTATGCATCACTGTTGAGGAATTTTGGCCCACTCTTTTTTGCAGAATTGTTTTAATGAGTCCTATTCTACAGTCCCAAATTGGGGGTGGGTTCTAATTGAGTGAGTGGTTTTGGACTTTCTAAGGGGGGGAGGAAATGTGGTGTTAGGGTTTAACACCTTGATTGTGAAGTGTTCCACTGTTTAATAAAGCTGAGTTCATCCAGTGACCTGGCCTCATCCTTTCAGAGGTATTTTACAATACATAACACCATTCTGTCAACAGCTGATCTCATGTTGAACTTTTAAAATAGCGGTTGTTACTGAAAACTAAACACATGTTCAGCAACTACACCACTTATTCATCACATCAACTGTTTTCAGACTCGTTTCGCTGTTTAAGTTTAAAGAGGAAGGACAATGTATTTTCCTCCTGTAGTTTTCAGTTCATCAGTAAAAACTACAAGACCCACATTCCTCAAATTGCAATCCACCAATCAGCACATCTTCCTCGCCAAGGACCAAACATGGCCGGGGTTTGCGCAAAGAAAAAAACTGTTAAAAAGTAAGTTTTGTGCTTAAACTATGCAGCGATTTCAATATTAAAACACTAATGTGTTATGAATTACCCTTTCAGGGGCAGAACTGAGAACACCAAAAGCAGGCTGTAGGTTTGCACATTTAATAACAAAAAGACAAAAACACTACACTGCACTTAAGGGTGGGAATAAAGTGGGGGGAGGCATGGATACATTCATTCATTCATTCATCTTCTTCCGCTTAATCCTTTTCGGGTCGCGGGAAGGCTGGAGCCTATCCCAGCATCTTTGGGCGGGAGGCAGGGTACACCCTGGACAGATCGCCAGTCCATCGCAGGGCCAACACAGAGAGAGACAACCATTCACTCTCACATTCATACCTAAGGACAATTTAGAATCCCCAGTTTTGATGCCAATTAACCTAACTTGCATGTTTTTGGCGTGTGGGAGGAAACCAGAGAAATCCCGGAGTAAACCCACGCAGATACAGGGAGAACATGTAAACTCCACACGGATCACTGTTGGTCGGGGGCTGGGATCGAACCCAGGATACTCCGGCTAAGGGTGAGTTGCTGTGTTGCCGCAGTGCTAACCACTCCGCCACCGCGCTGCCCAGGCATGGATACAAAGGCGCATAAATTGCCAGTCCGGGTACAAACAATAAGCTGAATTACAGGCAGATTACTCATGTCCGGGAAATGAGGAAAGGCACTGTGGAATAAGGTTTGCGCCAGCAGGAACTGAATTTGAATTTGAAATATTTGAAAAACTGAATTTGAACCTGAATTAATTAGTTTGAATAATTGCTTTTAAAATTTGAATCTGAATTGCCTAATTTGAAATTTAATCTATTGGTGCAACTCACCCTTGGCCGGGGATATTGAGTTCGATCCCAGCTCCTGACCAACAGTGATTTGTATGGAGTTTGCATATTCTCTCCGTGTCTCCGTAGGTTTACTCCGGGATTTCTCCGGTTTCCTCCCACATCCCAAAAACATGCAAGTTAGGTTAATTGGCATCAAAACTGGGGATTCTAAATTGTCCTTAGGTATGACTGTGAGAGTGAATGATTGTTTGTCTCTCTATGTTGGCTCTGCGATGGACTAGCGATCTGTCCAGGGTGTACCCTGCCTCTCGCCCAAAGATGCTGGGATAGGCTCCAGCCCCCCCGCGACCCGAAAAGAATTAAGCGGAAGAAGATGGATGGGATGATTTGAATGTGTCTATTGCAATAAAACTGAAACTGTATTTCATTTACTTGAAAAATTTGGCTCCCTAATTCATTACCAGAGTTCAGTTTCACTTCTTGTCATACAAATTCAGTTTTTTATTTCAGGTTTTTGTGCCACACATCTGGGACCTAGCCTCAGTCAAAACTAGTCGAGCACAGATAGAAAGAACTCTGTTTTACGTCTGCAATTCTCACTTTATGTGCTGTTTACCTGTTAATGTCTGCACAGACTTGAGTGGTTAATTCAACGTGAGTTCCAGCAGCCACACGCCAGGTTTGCAATAAGAACTAGAAAAGCACTCGGAGAGCGCAGACCTCCGCCAAGCGCCACAGTTGCCCCCCATACAGTGTTTGTGTGTACGTTTTCAGATTCCTTGACCATGAAAACATATGACTAGCGATTGGATTCACAATGATAGGATTAGTGGTTCAGTAGTGTTCTGCCCTCAGTAGTGTATGTTTTATAGAGTTGAAAAAATAGTTCATAAGTTTATAATAAAATGTCATAATCCTTTTGTAATAATTCATGTTAGAAATAGTCATTGTGTGCTAAAAATAATTTCTGTATAGTTAGTAGTGATCGATTTGTATTTTATATTGAAAGCGCAGCCAGTTGCCGCTATGGTTTGCGGGTAGGAGAAGTGGACATTGTTTAGAGAAGGAAAAAAGGCAGACGAGCATTATCCTGCCCGCGAATTTCTGAAAACGTTCCTCCTGTGTGTTTAACCCCTTTCCTACACCTCCGAAAGCAATGGCTGTAAGTCCCATAGTGTTTTGTCAGTTTTATAAGTTTGTTAGATGTGAACTTGATATCGTTTTTAGAGTGTGAATGTTCCAGTAATTAGTCTTATCCCAGGGCCCCGCTAGCTTGTTTTGTGTATTGAGTGTACTGTGTTTCCAGAAATTAGTCTTATCCCAGGGGCCCGCTAGCTTATTTTAATGCATGTATTTTTTGTTTTAATTTTCAGTTTCACTCGGGCTTTTCAACGAGCTTCGAGCCACAGTTGTAAGGTACTGTAAGCTGTCTAAGGAGACTGAATAAAGTGAGCAGGACGCTCGGTTTCCTGGCTCGTGAAAAACGAGTTTGGCTTGCTGTTGATCTGCGTTAACATACCCCAGTGTATATAACACGTAGTGATAACAGTACAGTGAAAAGCCAAGACAGCAGTTGGTGTAGATAAGGTCCACGACACAGCGAGGGACGTCACTCAAGAGTGAAAAGCCAGGTCAGCAGTTGGTGAAGATAAGGTCCACGACACAGCGAGGGACGTCACTCGAGAGTGAAAAGCCAGGTCACCAGTTGGTGAAGATAAGGTCCACGACACAGCGAGGGACGACACTCAAGAGTAAAAAAAAAAAAAACACGTCAACAGTTGGTGAAGTTAAGATTCACGACACAGCAATGGACGACACTCAAGAGAAGAGGACCCAAGAAAAGGCGAACTCTGAAGCCAAATCATCATACAGCGCTAGCTCCAGCTCCAGACGTTCTAGCTCCAAGTTATCCTCAAAGTCCAACGTAATGGAAGCGGCCATCATGGCGCGAGCCTCTGCTGAAGCTGCGAATGCTAGAGCCTTGTACAGTAAGAAACAACTAGAAATTAAAAAACAACAAGCAAAGCTAGAACAAGCAAAGCGACAAGCAAAGCTAGAACAAGAACAAGCCAAGCAACAAGCAGAGCTAGAACAAGCAGAGCAACAAGCAGAACAAGAACAAGCAGAGCAACAAGCAAAGCTAGAACTGGATCTAGAGATGCTGAAGATAGAGAAGGAAACAGCGGCTGCCACAGCAAAAGCAGAAGTTCTAGAAGCTGCTGCAGCTGCCGAGCTGGACGAAGGAGAGTGTAAGGAGCGCAATTCCATCACAAGTTACTAGACAGAGAACTATGGAGTATGTGCACCACCAAATCCAGCTAAAGTCACAGGCGCGACCAGCTGAAGAAGAAACACCTTAAGTTGAACCTGCACAAAGGGCGCAATCATTCACTCCGAGGAGACCCGAACAAACTCTCTCTCCACCAGCATTCAAGAAAATGTACGTGAAAAATGAATCCATCGACATACCGAGAGACTGTGTCAGGCCAAACAGCTACCATGCTTCCCACAATGGCGACCCACCTATGGCAGACTTTGCTAGGTTCCTCGCGCGCAGAGAGCTAATCACGACCGGACTCTTTAAGTTTGACGACACCCCCGAAAACTTTAGAGCATGGCAGTCGTCATTCATAAATGCAATTGAAGATGTTGGTCTCACATATAGCCAGGAGTTAGATCTCCTAGTCAAGTGGCTTGGTAAAGAGTCCTCAGAGCACGTTAAAAGAATCAGAGCTGTTTATGCCACTAACCCCAGAGCTGCTCTCCAATTGGCATGGGACAGGTTAAAAGAGTGTTATGCTACGGCAGAAGTAGTAGAAAACGCCTTGTTTAAAAAACTAGATAACTTCCCTCGTCTTACAAACAGAGACAATGTAAAACTCAGGGAACTTGGAGATTTACTCTTAGAGCTGCGGGTCGCTGAGGATGAAGCTTATCTCCCAGGCCTCGCCTACCTCGACACACCCCGTAGGGTCAAGCCCATAGTTAAAAAGTTGCCTCCAAATTTACAAGATAAATGGCTGCACGCGGGCTCAAAATACAAACAAGAATATGATGTAACCTTCCCTCCCTTCTCATATTTTGTAAAGTTTGTCCAAGACGAGGCTAAAGCAAGAAATGACCCAAGTTTTTCGGCATGCAGCAGCCAACCCTTCAGCAAAGGTGAGAGACCACCATTCAAACAAACTAGCTACAGAACGCCTCTAACTGTAAACAAAACAGAGGTCAACGCAACTGCTCCCACTAGTACTAAAGAGGACGATTTAACACGCTACTGTCCAGTCCACAAGAAAATGCATCCTCTAGCCAAATGTAGAGCCTTTCAGAATAAACCACTACAAGAGAGGCGAAGCATACTCAAAGAACACAAACGATGTTTTCGCTGCTGCTCTCCCACGCACGCAATAAAGAACTGTGACATAAAACTCAAGTGCGAGGAGTGCCAAAGTGAGAGGCATTGCTCTGCCATGCATCCTGATTCAAGTCAGCAACCCCAGCCAGGAAACACACCTGAACCAGAGCCTCAGCCCCGAGACAACACACCACCTGAGGTAACGTCACGGTGCACTGAGATCTGCGGCGAAGGTAATCCCCTACGTTCTTGCTCAAAGGTATGTCTAGTTCGAGTTTTCCCTAAAGGCCAACCAGAACGCTCCGTTAAGATGTATGCAATCCTTGACGATCAGAGTAATAAATCGCTGGCCCGTCCTGAATTCTTCGAGCTGTTTGGGATCAAAGGTAGCCCTCTGACATACCTCATGAGAACATGTGCTGGTTTAACTGAAATGCTTGGCAGGGAAGCAGCGGGGTTCCAAATCGAGCCAGTAGGTGGAGGCCCACGCTAAGACCTCCCTCCTCTCCTTGAATGCGACGAGATAATGTTCAGTAGGGATGAAATACCTACGCCCGAAGTCGCTCTTGCTCACGCCCACTTAAAACACCTCGCTCCTTTCATTCCCAAGTACGACCCAGATGCTCAGACGGCAATTTTACTGGGCAGAGACATCCTACAAGTCCACAAGGTAAGACAACAAGTCAACGGACCCCACAATGCTCCCTTTGCTCAACGCCTGGACCTAGGCTGGGTAATTGTGGGGGAGGTGTGCCTTAACGTTCACAAGCCAATCATCAATGTTTATAAGACGCACATGCTCTTCAACGGACGCCCATCCTTCTTCTCTCCTTGTCCTAACAGCATCTATACCAAAGAGAAACCATGCTACGGCGGGGAGCACAAGGACGGCCTCTTCAAACGCAGCTCAAAACCCAACGCAGCAGAAGAAAAGCTTGGGGACAAAGTTTTTGAGTGCACAGAGAACGATAACAAGTGTGCCGCGTCCTTCGAAGATGAGACCTTCATAAAGATAATGGAGGAGGAAGTCCACCAGGATGGAGACAACAACTGGATCGCTCCTCTGCCATTCAAGTTTCCTCACTTGCCACTCCCAAATAACAGGAACCAAGCATTGTCTAGACTCAGCTCACTAAGACGCAACTTAACAAAAAACCCTCAAATGAAAGAACAGTTCTCAGAGTTTATGGACAAGCTGTTCGAGAACAATCATGCAGAGATCACTCCACCCATCACCGATAACACTGAATGCTGGTACCTGCCCATTTTTGGAGTATATCATCCCCAGAAGCCCGGTCAGATACGGGTCATCTTTGATTCAAGTGCCAAGCAATTTGGTGTGTCACTCAACTCAGTACTGTTAACAGGTCCAGATCTTAATAATACCCTCCTCGGCGTGCTGATTCAGTTTAGGAAGGAGCTCATCGCAGTCACTGCTGATATCCAGCAAATGTTCTATGGGTTCTTAGTCAGACCAGACCATAGAGACTATTTGAAGTTCCTGTGGCACAAGGAAAACGACTTGTCAAAAGAGGTGCAGGAGTACCGCATGCGGGTGCACGTTTTTGGAAACAGCCCGTCGCTAGCGGTAGCTATCTATTGCCTACACAGGGCTAACCAGAAAGGAGAGCCAAAGTTTGGAGCAGACACAAGACACTTTGTTGAGAGACACTTTTATGTAGATGACGGGCTGATTTCGCTCCCCACTGAATCTGCAGCCATAGACTTGCTCAAGCACACATGCGCATCCTTGGCCGAATCCAATCTCAAGCTCCACAAAATCGCCTCGAGTAGTGTCTCAGTCATGCAAGCCTTCAAGCCAGAAGACCTGGCCACCGGCATTAAAGACTTGAGTCTCAGCGACGACACTCTACCAGCTCAGAGAAGTCTAGGCCTGTGCTGGGACATAAACACTGACTCTTTCACATTCAAGGTTGCCGTCGATGACAAACCCTACACCTGCCGCGGGGTTCTGTCAACAATTAACAGCATCTTCGACCCCTTGGGACTAGCGTCACCAGTGACAATCAAAGGCAGACTCTTGTTACATGAACTGTCGAATGGTGTCCGAGGTTGGGATGCTCCTCTCCCTCAGGACAAAATGGACACATGGGAAACATGGAAAATGTCCCTCCAAGATCTCAGCAGCCTCAAGGTGCCACGCTGCTATGTACCAACTTCCCTCTCTAAGTCCACTTACACCGAACTGTGTATCTTCTCCGACGCTTCAAGCTGGGCTATTGCGGCAGTAGCATACTTGAAGACAGTCAATGCAGAAGGACAATGCAAAGTTGGATTTGTGCTTGGGAAAGCAAAACTTTCACCACAACCAGAGCCCACGGTACCTCGCCTTGAACTTTGTGGAGCAGTTCTAGCGGTTTTGATGGCGGAGCTCATTCTGGACGAACTTGATCACAAACCAAATGCTGTCAAATTCTACTGTGATAGCAAGGTGGTTCTTGGGTACATTTGCAATGATTCGAAGCGCTTCTATGTTTATGTGCATAACCGCGTTCATCGTATACGTCAGTCCACATCCCCTGAACAGTGGCACTACATCACATCAGAGCAAAACCCAGCTGATCTAGCCACCAGGTCAATACCTGCATCACAGCTTATGGACACTATGTGGTTTAAGGGACCAAACTTCCTTTACAGACCACCTGAATCCGAGACACCTGAATCCTTTGAGTTAATCGAGCCTGAAGTAGACTCTGAAATCAGAAAAGTCGCTACCTTTTCTACTCACATTCAGAAGAACGGGCTCTCATCAGAATGCTTCCAGCGCTATTCAAGTTGGAACTCATTAGTACGTGCCATTGCATTCCTAATTCACCAAGCTCGTTCTCACTCATCAAGCAACCTGTCAGATCATTCATGCAGAGGCTGGCATCGATGTAGCAAGCCATGCACTCCAGAGGAGCTGGATGCTGCCAGTAACCTCATCCTCCAGTCTGTTCAAAAAGACGCTTTTCCCGACGAGTATGCTGCTCTCCATGCCAACCAAACCGTCCGCAGTTCAAGTCCCATCGTAGCTCTTGATCTCTATATGAATGAAAGCCTCATCAAGGTTGGAGGTCGCCTCAAACATGCTTCATTGAACACAGCATCCAAGAATCCAACCATTCTCCCAAACAAGCATCACGTGACCCAACTGCTTGTCCGTCACTGTCATGCCAAAGTTGTGCATCAAGGAAGGCAGTTCATGGAAAGCGCAATTAGACAAGCCGGACTGTGGATTGTAGGTTGCCAGAGACTGGTCTCGTCCATTATCCACCATAGTGCAACGTGCAGGAGACTCAGGAGAAAACTAGAGACTCAGAAAATGGCAGATCTTCCACCTGAGAGACTCAAAACATGCCCTCCATTTTTATATGTCAGGTAGTAGATAAAAAGAAGTAGTGGCATTAGTAATGCCAGGCGGGGAGTGTTCTGCCCTCAGTAGTGTATGTTTTATAGAGTTGAAAAAATAGTTCATAAGTTTATAATAAAATGTCATAATCCTTTTGTAATATTCATGTTAGAAATAGTCATTGTGTGCTAAAAATAATTTCTGTATAGTTAGTAGTGATCGATTTGTATTTTATATTGAAAGCGCAGCCAGTTGCCGCTATGGTTTGCGGGTAGGAGAAGCGGACATTGTTTAGAGAAGGAAAAAAGGCAGACGAGCATTATCCTGCCTGCGAATTTCTGAAAACGTTCCTCCTGTGTGTTTAACCCCTTTCCTACACCTCCGAAAGCAATGGCTGTAAGTCCCATAGTGTTTTGTCAGTTTTATAAGTTTGTTAGATGTGAACTTGATATCGTTTTTAGAGTGTGAATGTTCCAGTAATTAGTCTTATCCCAGGGCCCCGCTAGCTTGTTTTGTGTATTGAGTGTACTGTGTTTCCAGAAATTAGTCTTATCCCAGGGGCCCGCTAGCTTATTTTAATGCATGTATTTTTTGTTTTAATTTTCAGTTTCACTCGGGCTTTTCAACGAGCTTCGAGCCACAGTTGTAAGGTACTGTAAGCTGTCTAAGGAGACTGAATAAAGTGAGCAGGACGCTCGGTTTCCTGGCTCGTGAAAAACGAGTTTGGCTTGCTGTTGATCTGCGTTAACATACCCCAGTGTATATAACACGTAGTGATAACAGTACAAGTAGTAAAAGCATTACCTCCTTGGCGGAGGTAATAAACTGAAGTGTTGGTGTTGTGTCCATGTTGTGCATCTGCAAACTCCCAGGCTGCGGGCGTTGCAATTGAATGAATGAATGAATTAATCTTTATTTCGAATAGATTAAGAGTACAGGTTAAAAGAAAGTGAATAATATAACAAAGGGGGTAATAAAATCCAACAAGGTCAAATTAGACAATAACTCCTGTGATTATACAGTTCAACATAAGTTATCTGAAATGTGTGATGGGTGAATCCGCAGCTTATATTGGCCACCCATGTTCCATCCAAGAATTCAAAAGAAAAAACAAAAGAAATCAACAGGCCAATGGGTTATGTGAGCGTTTTCATAGATCACTGAAAGCAGCACTGAGGGCTTCACTGACGGATGCAAATTGGGTAGACAGGTTGGCGTGGGTTTTATTGGGGTTGCGCTCCGCGGCAAAAGATGATTTGGAATCTTCCCCGGCAGAGAGCTTCTTTTTGCGCAGCTACTATGGCTGGCCAGGGAATTTCTGCCAAATAATCCGGCGGCGGACAGCTGCCCGTGTGAGCTTTTGCAGCGTAACGCAAACAGAGGCACGCTGCCGAGCCCTGCCCACCACTGTGTTCCGCGTGCTTTTGTGCCTAAAACTTTGAAGAAGGCGGAGTTTGTGTTCGTCAGACACGACGAGCAGTGGCCTCCATTGGGCCTGCACACATGTTGAAAATGGCCGTATTTGACAATGTTAAAGAATCCTTTAAAAAATTCCTGTATCCAGACGGTGATCCGTATCATCCCCAAAATTTAATCAGTTCTTCCTTGTACCATTTCCAACAATGCCTGAAAGTTTCATCGAAATCCATCCAAAAGTTTTTGAGTTATCTTGCTAACCAACAGACAAACAAACAGACAGACAGACAGACAGACAGACAGACAGACAGACAGACAGACAAACAGACAAACGCCAGCAAAAACATTACCTCCTCCTGGCCTTCGGCCTGGCGGAGGTAATAATAATGACATGTATGAGAAGAGGCGTCATGTATGCATACAAAACATCATTAGCCAGGGCAACAGATGAGCAGAGATTAACCCTTTGAGTGTGTATGGTGCAGAACTGCGACATACCCCCAAGTGGTCAAGAGTGGTAAATATTTTTTGCCAATAAAATAGTTCAGATTTCCAAGGCTATAACTTGAAAGTGGTAAGAGATAATGACTTACTGTCAATTAGAAAGATGTAAAATATGATCCATAGTTTCAGATAGGAATAAATTGACACATCTAATTTGCATAATGTCACGGCACCTCTTTAAATTCCATAACTCAGTCAAAACTGGACTTTGGATGTACTGTATTTACACAAAAAATGGTTCAGTCTTTTGACTCAGTTTTTTGTACAGAGGTACCTCATCATCTTATCTTCAAAGTATAGAACAAGAAATCAGTACATTTAAAAAAAAACAAAACAGAAATTTCTCACTTAATTTTGTCAGTGAGAAGGCAGGCGCAGTGCCGCGCTCTGCCACTAGGGGCACGCAAATTCTTACACTCAAAGGGTTAATAGCAGAGCCTCCATTCAGGTGTCCGGAGGTGGAGCAGCCCAGGAAGAGGTGATTTTGCTGTCAGGACACTGCTCTTTCAAAAACTAAAGGCTTTCTGTGAGAGATGTTTCTTCTACACAAAGTTCAGTGGAGTCAGAAAGTGGACAAAGGTCAGTAACTTGTGCTAATCTCAGCTATTTAGCAGCATAGAAAACATAATTATGAAATGATAATAAGAATGACGCATTCTGCCTTCTCTGAGTTACTAAGAGGATGGAGACTGTAGTTACCAGTTGGTCTGGGAACGCCTTGGTATCCTCTCTGAAGAGCTGGAGCAGGTGGCTGCGGAGAGGGAAGTCTGGGCTTCTCTGCCTCCACAATCCGGACCTCCAGAAAAGCGGTAGAAGATGAATGGATGGATGGATTTTAAGGGTTTTAGTGACACTATATGACCTACAGCACACATCAAACCATCTCAGAATTAAATGAAATAAATAAGGTTGCATTTTCCAAAAGTTCCTTATCTTTAAACTCAAGTTGAACAAGAATTTACATGATTTTATATCACTCATTTTAAATGTTGGGTCCTTTTTCATCAGCCACCCCTCCAACAGCTATAAACTGGGCCTGTAGTTATTCCTCCTGTACAGTCTCTCATGTTTAGAGGTGAAGGTCCATTCATTCCAGTCAGATGTTGATGTTCTCCTCTGCCTGGTAGGCGGTCTGTCATGTTGGAAAAGAGAGCAGCAAAGACACTGAGAACTGGGACAGATCTGTTCAGGTGTGCTTGAGTTGATAAAGTGAAGGTGGAAACTTACACATGCAGTCAGGTAAAAGAGCAGCAGGATCCTGATGGTCATCTCCTCTCTGCCAGAGGCGACAGAGGTGATGTTAGGAGTTTTTATAGTGAAATAATTCAGTCACATGATGGCATCAAACAGGAACCTATCTGGAGTCTACAGTCTTCTACACCTTGTACCTACATGCTCTTGGGGCCCCTTAATACAGCATGGAGATCTTTGAGATGTTGGACCAATTTTTGATCTTGGGGATCATTTAGGAGATCCGTGTGTGTTTTGGACTGAGTCAAAAGTCTGAGGACACTGTGGAGAGTGTGGAAATCATTAAATGTCATTGATAGATAAAAAAAAAAAATGGCCAAATCTGTACCTCTGTATAAAGGGGGTATTGTACTGTAGCATCATCTCACTTTGGCTCAGCAATAATTATTCTTCTGCTTAAAGACATTTTTGTTTCACCCAGGAGTAAGACAAAAAAATGGATTTTCTTCCTCCAGGCCACAGCTGAAATCCCCCTTCTTTTGTTAAAACCAACCTAAGGAATGTCCCCAATGTCCGGCTTCACTTTTATTGCTCCCATACAACGTACACAGACCCACAACTCAGCTAATTTCCTTAAACTCTGGACATGCTGGATTTAACCAGTGAACTTTAAAGTACATTATTACAAACTCAATTCTAAACCTTCATTCTTTTCAGAACTATGAAAATGCAGATGGACTCTGATGTTTTTGATGTGGAAAATCAATAATATGTGTGAAATGCATTAATCTGTGATTTTATATATATGCATGTTAATGTTTAAATGTATGTTTATTCCTGCATGTTGATTTAGAAGCACTGCTTATAAGATACACTAAGGTTAGTTTAGTTATACATAAGTGTGTATATTCCAATGTATTTAAAATTGTGTGTATTCATTTGGACCGATATCACATGTGACTCCAACAGCCAATCTCTGCATGACAACTCTTCATCCCAAAGAACTCCAAACAATAGACTGTTTGTTCATTGGACTAAAAGTTCATCGAGCCCGCCCACGAAGGACGCTCATTGGCTGAGATCCTGGAAACCCGTGAAGCTCAACGGGACTTAAATAACAGAGAGGGACCCCTGCTTCTGACTCTTTTGCTCTTTTGCTCTTTTGCTTCACTCTCTCTTCCACTTTGGCTTTTTCCCAGATCCTTTTTTGCCTCCGTCTCTCTCTGATCGTCTCTATTGTCTACACACAGCAAGGAAGAACAAAGGACCGTCTGAACAAAGACTCGACCACGTGTCGCTTTTCTGAACACAGAGCAGATAACTCGTAATTCTTTTATGTAACTCTGTATTTTTAATGCCTTTTTCTTTTTCTCTTAAATACCTAGGAATTACTATTTCTTTGAGCTCAATTTTTTTTAATCGGAGTTAAACTCCAATTTTTACTTATCTCTTTTTCTTTGCTAAACTTTCTGTAAAATCACCGTTTGTTTAATTTAAATGTAAACTTTAATCTTGACTTTATTTTATAATATTTTTCTTGACCAAGCTCCCACCAGAAGCTACTATTTTTATCTAAAGTCCGAAGCCTTTTAATTTGAGATCGGATTAGATATCTTTTAATTAATTATTATCGAAGGCCTCTTGAGAAGACGCAGCTCCCACATCACGTGCAGCTGAGGAATCAAGGCTGTTCATCACACGCTGAAGAAACGTCATCATCTAGCCCAGTTTCAACTCTGGGTCATACAGCCAAAATCCAGCCTCTTAGACCGCTTGACTTTTAAAGGTCGAACTGTGGATGCTGAAATATCTGCGGGCAGATATTTCCTCTAACATCCACGAAATCTTTGGCTGAGGACGACTACAGAACCATCATCACCGAGGAATCATGTGAGCTGCAAAACTTTAATTCATCTGCTGAATTAAACTTTTGAGGTTCGGTAATAATTTGTGTATCTAATCAGATGCAAATTAAGAAGTCCTTAACATAACTCTTCTTTTCATTAAAATTCTGTTTTTATTTTCTTAAGATTAATCCAGGACTTTTTCATATAATTAGTAAACTTTCTCCATAAATTTGCGTTGTTTCCATGATCTGTTAACACAAACTGATAGAAATTGGTTTCTCAGTTAACCCTGGTTCCGAAAATACTGACAATGTTAATCTATCATTTACAAGATTGATTTTATGATTAATGAAATTACTGCAATGTCTGTTAATCATTTCGTTTAATAAATCTGTAAAAATGAGAAGTTGTTGAGAATTTATTTCATTCTGAGTCTGTTTCAAGCCCAGGTATCGAATTCACGGAAAATTTTTGAGACTGATTATTGATTAATTTATTGAGTGATCAAACAGGTATAAAGTGAAATTAAAGATTAAATTGCTTCTTAAAGATAGAAGCTGGTGCCCCTTACGAGTGTTATCAACTTTTCTGATGTATATGAAATGAGATTTGATCTCAGATTCCAATACATCAATATAAATTAAATAATTCATACCTGATCATATTTATTATTTATTAATATTTCTATTTTACGCTACAGTACTCATATCTATGTTCCAGGGTCTGATCTGGAGGGTTTATGGATTTGCAGTAAAATGTATTGGAACAAACAACCTCTGTTGTCTTACTGGTGGAGGACTTGCTGACTTCTAATAAAATCATATACCAGGAATCACCAACTGGCGGACTCCGGTCTGGATCTGGACCCCAAGAGTCCTCTGTCCAGACCCCGAAGCCTTTTGATACAATTTGGGGAAAAGGAAGGACCATTTTATTTTGGTGGGAAAAAAGTGGAACTGAACTGCTGCATCAGCGACCTCCCGACAGATTATGGTATGGGCCCTTGGGCGCTCTCCTCCTGCTGCAGACTTCCCTCTTCACTGTCTCATGAAGTCCACTCTCTGCAGAGACTCTGCAGCTCCAACCACCACAGAGAGTATGCAGTGGCAAAAGGCAGGCAGGTTCACTGCTGGTGTACATCATGTGATATGTTACTGACATATTGTTAGGCCCAGGAAGCACGCACGCAGGCTCAGGCGGATTTGAAAGCTTTATTGACAGCAGTGTTCATGTGTGGATGCGTGTATGTGAGATGCGAGTGTGATGTGGGTGGAGGATGCAGTCAGGACAGAGCAGTACGCCATACAGCCAGGCAACCCTATAATGAGAGAAGAGCAGGGATTAGCTGGGCAATCACACGGGAGAGTGAGGATGTTCTGTGCTTACTTGTAGCGGCGCGGTGGCTGGCGTTGGCAAGGTCCCAAGCCTGGGAGACAGCGTCCTGCTGTGTGTCCGGGATGATGCAGCGAGGTAGAGGAGCAGCGTGACGAGGGGAAGTGAGTCCGCTGCCAAGGAATCCACCTGTGCACAGGGGAAGTCTGAACAGGAGAAGGTAAGGCAATACAGACAGCTTACGTGTCCAGGAGAGTCGTCAGCAGGCCTGAAGGATAGGATGTTGCTGAGTTGAGTACACAGGGAGACAGACGGCTCCAGGCTGCAGCTCAGGGCAGGATGGAATAAATAGCTGCGCACTAATGAGGAGCAGGTGTGTGCACAGCTGAGGTGGAAGCCCGTGAGCTGCGGGTGATGACAGCACTCCCCCTCCTACCAGCGCCTCCTGGCGCTGGCCTACCTGGGTGTATCCGGTGGAACTCCGCGATGAGGTCTCGATCCAACACCCACGAAGAGCGCACCCAGGATCTCCACTCCGGACCATAACCTTCCCAATCCACCAGATATTGCAGCCCACGACCCCGACGCCGGCAGTCCAGGATGGCAGTAACATCCCACGCCGGGTCACCGTCGATCATCCTAGGCGCAGGGGGGGACCTAGGAGGAGGGCAGAGTGAATTAGAAAGGACAGGCTTGATCTTAGAAACGTGGAAAGTGGGACACACACGAAGGGAGGGGGGAGGGCCAAAAGCACAGCCACCGGATTGATGATTTTGGAAATAGTGAAGGGGCCGAGGAACCTCAGTGCCAACTTCTTCTTCTCACCTTTCAGGCTGATGTCCTGGGACGAGAGCCAAACCCGCTGACCCACCTGGTAGGCAGGAGCCGGCCTTCTGTGGCAATTGGCGGTGGAGCTGTTGCGTGCCGCTGTGCGTAAAAGCGCATCTCTGGTCTTGGTCCACACGCTCCGGCAGCGCCCGATGTGCGACTGGATGGAAGGAACGGCCAGCTCACCCTCCTGCTCAGGAAAAAGGGGGGGGGGTCATACCCCAAGGATGCTTTAAAAGGTGACACCCCAGTAGCAGTGGACCAGGCCGAGTTATGGGCGTATTCCACCCAGGTCAGGTAGGAGCTCCAGGACGAAGGGTTAGATGATGTTACGCAACGCAGGGCGGCCTCCAACTCCTGGTTCATGCGCTCGCACTGCCCATTAGACTGGGGGTGGTAACCAGAGAAGAGACTAACTGTAGCCCCCAAGGCGCTGCAGAAGCTCCTCCAAACCTGGGAGACAAACTGCGGACCTCGGTCTGAGACCACGTCCAGCGGGATCCCATGCAACCTGACGACATGCTGGACCAGGAGATCAGCCGTCTCATGCGCCGAAGGGAGACCCTGAAGAGGCACAAAATGAGCGGCTTTGGAGAACCTGTCCACAATGGTCAGAACTGTGTCATAGGTGTTAGAGACAGGGAGTCCGGTGACGAAGTCAAGGGCGATGTGTGACCAGGGCCTGCCCGGGACTGGCAGGGGCTGGAGTAGACCCGCAGGTGGAAAGTTCTGGGACTTGCCGGTAGCGCACTGGGGACAGGCCCGGACATAGTTGGTAACGTCCTTCTGGAGACCCGGCCACCAAAACGAGCGTTGCAGCCAACTCGCCAAGCGGGTGATGCCTGGGTGACAGGAGAGTTTGGAGGTATGGGCCCAATGGATCACTTCACCCCGAACCGCCGAAGGAACATAAAGCCTCCTCTCTGGCCCCCCGCCGGGATCCGGCTCCGCCTCCTGAGCCTTCAGAATCTTGCCCCTGATGGACCATGCAATCGCCCCCACGACGCACGAATCGGGCAGGATGGTATGCTCGGACTTCTCTGGACATTCTGGGGCGAATTGTCTGGACAGGGCGTCGAGCAACTCATTCTTCGAGCCTGGACGGTATGTGATGGTAAAGTTAAAGCGAGTAAAAAATAGGGACCAGCGCGCCTGGCGGGCATTCAGGCGCCTCGCTGACCTCAAGTACTCGAGGTTTTTATGGTCGGTCCAGACCACAAAGGGCTGGGCTGCCCCCTCTAACCAGTGACGCCACTCCTGTAGTGCGAGTTTGACCGCGAGGAGCTCTCTGTCGCCGACGTCATAGTTACGCTCTGCCACTGATAGCTTCCTGGAGAAGAAGGCGCAGGGCCGCTTGACACCATCCACTGGTGATCGCTGGGAGAGCACCGCTCCCACCCCCGTGTCAGACGCGTCGACCTCCACCAGACACTGAAGTGCGGGATCTACCTGGGTCAGGACCCGGGAGGACGAGAACTCCACCTGGAGAGTCTTGAAGGTGATGGCCGCTTCCTCAGACCACTGAAAGGGCACTTTCGATGACGTGAGGCGGGTCAGGGGGGAGATGATGGCGCTGTAGTTGGGAACAAAGCGCCGGTAGAAGTTCGCGAACCCAATGAATTGCTGCACTTGCTTCCTGGAGGGAGGCGTGGGCCACTCAACCACCGCTTTAACCTTAGCGGGGTCGGGGAGGATCTGATTGTGGGAGATCACGAACCCCAGGAAGAAGGTGGTCTGGGCGTAGAATTCACACTTCTTGGCCTTTATAAACAAGCGATTCTCCAGCAGACGTTGCAGGACCCGCCTCACATGGGCCTGGTGCTCCTCCCGTGATCTGGAGAAGATGAGTATGTCGTCGAGATAAACGAAGACGAAAACTCCCGGGAAGTCCCGCAGAACGTCGTTTATAAGGCGCTGGAAGACGGCAGGTGCGTTGGTGAGCCCAAACGGCATCACGAGATATTCGAAGTGGCCGCTGGGTGTCCTAAAGGCCATCTTCCACTCGTCTCCCTCCCGGATCCTAACGAGATGGTAGGAGCTGCGGAGGTCAAGCTTGGTGAACCAGGTCGCCCCCTGGAGGGAGTGGAAAGCAGTGTCCATGAGCGGCAGTGTGTAGCGGTCCTTTATCGTGATGTCGTTAAGCGCTCTGAAGTCAATACAAGGGCGTAGGGACCCATCCTTCTTACCCACGAAGAAGAAACCCGTGCCAAGTGGGGACGAGGAGGGGCGGATGATCCCAGCGCTGAGTGACTCCTTAATGTAAGTGTCCATCGCCTCGCATTCCGGTGCAGAGAGACTGTATAGGCGGCCAGACGGCAGGGGGGCCCCCGGGTGGATGTTAATCGCACAGTCGTATGGTTGATGCGGCGGAAGGGACAAGGCTCTGGACTTACTGAATGCTGCCCCCAAGTCATGGAACTCCTGCGGCACTAGAGTCAGGTCCGGGGGCTCAGAGACCGGAGCCGGCGGAGGAGAAGATGGAGCACAAGCCGCCAACTGGAGGCAGGTGCCCAGGCAGAAGGTGCTCCAGGACAGGACGCTGCCGGTTCTCCAATCCAGGACAGGGTTATGCAGCCGCAGCCAAGGGTAACCCAGAATGACACGGTCCGACAAGGAGGGCAGGACGTAGAGGGTCAGATCCTCCCGGTGGTTGCCGGAGACGATGATGGGAATTGGCTTAGTGCGGCGTGTAACTGTACCCAGAGAAGAGTGTGAGAGCATCACCAAGTTCAGGGTAGGCAGCAGTTGGCAGGGTATGCCCAAACGGGTTGCCAGGCTCTTAGAAATAAAATTCTGCTCTGCCCCAGAATCCACCAGTGCGTGAGTGGAATGCCCGGTGGAGTTGTGGCAGAAACGTATGGGCAGTGTGCATGAAGATAGGGGATTTGGTCGGTTAGAGTCCGCGAGGCCCCCTACAGTGACTCGCGGACCTCCCTGTTTGGCTTCACCGGGCACAGCTCCACGGGATGCCAGCCATCTCCGCAATACATGCAGAGACCCCGTTCCCGCCGGCGTTGTCTCTCCGCTAGAGGGAGCCTAGTGCGCCCGATGGCCATGTCCTCTGGTTCATCAGCGGACTCCGGAGCCAGTAACGCCAGGGGGCGCGACTGAGCTGGACGGAGGGAAGCTCCGCGTGAGCGGCTGACAGACTTCCGCTCCGCAGCCCGCTCACGTAGCCTGTTGTCCAGGCTAATCGTGAGCGAGATCAACTCAGAGAGTCGCCCTGGGAGATCCCGACCAGCTAGCTCATCCCTCAGACCAGAATTGAGGCTACGGAGGAAAATGCTGCAGAGAGAAGCCTCTCCCCAGCCCACCTCCTCCGCTGCCACCCAGAAGTCGACTGCGTATTCCGCCGCTGACCGGCTTCCCTGTTGGAGACTAAGGAGCCGATCAGCGAGGACGCTGTCGAGACGGGAATGATCAAAGACTTCTAAGAAGTCCCACACGAACCGGTCATACGAGAGGTTTGCGTAGCTGGGCTTCGTCATTACACCGTAAGCCCAAGCTAACGCTCGCCCCTCGAGAAGGTTAGCCATGTACCCAATTCGGCTATGGTCTGAGGGAAAATCCCCGGGAACGTGCAGAAACGCCGACTCACACTGCAGGATAAACCCCTTCGCTCCACCGAGTTTCCCGTTGAAGCGAGCAGGAGTTGGAATAGGTGTGAGGCGGGTTGGCGCTCCTGAGCTAGGCTGGCCGGCTGTGGAGGCACCCGGAGCCGCAACGCCAAGAGGACCCGGATGGAAAGCCCGCGGAGGGTCCAGGCGGTCTAACTGGTTAGTAATTGAGGTGAGTGGGTTTAATATCACCTGCTGCTGATGAGCTATCATATCCACCCAAACCTCAAGGGTGGAAAAACGGCGTGCGAGCCCACTGTCCGCTGAGCCGCCTTGCTGGAGTCGTACTGACATATTGTTCGGCCCAGGAAACACGCATGCAGGCTCAGGCGGATTTGAAAGCTTTATTGACAGCAGTGTTCGTGTGTGGATGCGTGTATGTGAGATGCGAGTGTGATGTGGGTGGAGGATGCAGTCAGGACAGAGCAGTATGCTGTACAGCCAGGCAACCCTATAATGAGAGAAGAGCAGGGATTAGTTGGGCAATCACACGGGAGAGTGAGGATGTTCTGTGCTTACTTGTAGCAGCGCGGTGGCTGACGTTGGCAAGGTCCCAAGCCTGGGAGACAGCGTCCTGCTGTGCGTCCGGGATGATGCAGCGAGGTAGAGGAGCAGCGTGACGAGGGGAAGTGAGTCCACCGCCAAGGAATCCACCTGTGCACAGGGGAAGTCTGAACAGGAGAAGGTAAGGCAATACAGACAGCTTACGTGTCCAGGAGAGTCGTCAGCAGGCCTGAAGGATAGGATGTTGCTGAGTTGAGTATGCAGGGAGACAGACGGCTCCAGGCTGCAGCTCAGGGCAGGATGGAATAAATAGCTGCGCACTAACGAGGAGCAGGTGTGCGCGCAGCTGAGGTGGAAGCCCATGAGCTGCGGGTGATGACAGTTACAGATTATAAATTACCATGCAAACAATACTGCACTAATATTGTGGATGAGCTCTGTGTAGTTAATAATGAAACAGATAAAACTGGACAGTTACTGATCATCTGCTGCCACATGGCAAATATGACAATACGTTTTATGACAGTGGTTTTATCAATACATTAAATGTAATATCAGGCTGTTACAAATCCAAAATGTGCGGCAGTTTTGATAAATAATCTAAAGATTATATCTAAAGTTATTTTTAAGTGCTGATTTTTGACGTTAGCATCTTACCAGCTGACTGTGGCTAGTTATCAAGCTAACGACACTACTAATTTACTTGCCAACGAACAGCTTCATTAGTTTAAAACCTAATTTTAAAGGACAGACAACCACTGTAACTACAGTCTCCATCCTCTTAGTAACTCAGAGAAGGCAGAATGTGTCATTCTTATTATCATTTCATAATTATGTCTTCTATGATGATGATGATGATGATGCTAAATAGCCGAGATTAGCACAAGTTACTGAACATTATCCACTTTCTAACTCCACTGAACTTTGTGTAGAAGAAACATCTCTCACAGAAAGCCTCTGGTTTTTGAAAGAGCAGCGTCCTGACAGCAGAATCACCTCGCCCTGGGCTCCTCCACCTCCGGACACATGAATGGAGGCTCTGCTGTTAATCTCTGCTTATCTGTTGCCCTGGCTAATGATGTTTTGTATGCATACGTGATGCTTCTTCTCATACATGTCATTATTATTATTACAAATCTGGCTTGTGGCTGCTGGGCATCACTTCGAATTAACCACTCAAGTCCGTGCAGGTGTTAACAGGTAAACAGCATGTAAAGCGAGAATTGCGGATGTAAAACAGAGTTCTTTCTATCTGTGCTTGACTAGTTTTGACTGAGGCTAGGTCCCGGATGTATGGCACAAAAACCTGAAATAAAAAACTGAATTTGTATGACAAGAAGTGAAACTGAACTCTGATAATGAATTAGGGAGCCAAATTTTTCAAGTAAATGAAATACAGTTTCAGTTTTATTGCAATACACATTCAAACCAATAGATTCAATTTCAAATTAGGCAATTCAGATTCAAATTTTAAAAGCAATTATTCAAACTAATTAATTCAGGTTCAAATTCAGTTATTCAAATTCAGATAATTAAAATTCAGATTCAGTTCCTGCTGGCGCAAACCTTATTCCATAAGGCACAAATAACGTTTGGGAAGGAGAACGGTGCTGCAATGAACTGCATTGCAGCACGGATTAAATAGGCACAGAACTAATGAACAAATGAATCCAAGTGTGGGTACAAGAGCGAGGAAGTAATTAACTGAACCGGTGACAACTGTGAAAGCCCGCGAACAGGCTATGACAGGAGGAAGTAAACAATTACTGTCAAAGTAAAAGCACCACCCGTGACAAAAGACAATCGGGAACAAATACATGAACAATAATACACTAAGAATAATAACTAAACACAGACCGGGTAGAAGTAACAAATACACAAAAGGAGAAAACTTGAGGAAGCTAATAATACAACCTAATAAATACTGAGACTACAAAAGGAAAACTAAGACAAGGCGAAGACAACCACAGGTAAATAAATTGGAAAACAAGATAATACAAAAATACATAAACAATCACGCTAATACAAAATAAACTGAGATGTGGAAAAACAGAAAATGACTTGAACCAACTAGAGACTGAGCACGGGTTAGAGCCGTGCTCAGAATCATGATAGTGCCCCCCTCAAGGGGTGGATTCCAAAAAACCCCAACGTAACAACAAAAAGAAAAGACCCACCCCCAAAGAACAAGAAAAAATAACCCACCCCAGGAGGGAAGAGGGGGAATCCAGGCACGGAGGGACCGAAACAAACCAGAAAAACAAGAAAACACTCATGACCCACACACTGAACAGATTTAATAGCAACTGATACCAGGAAAACTAAATGGAAAGGGTAAATAGTTCAGGTGGTCTCCCAGAGTCCCAGGACCACCTGATCCCATGGTGGAATAGGACGGGTGGCCTTCCAGAATTCCAGAGCCCTCTAAACAGGCAGAATAGCCCATCAGGTGGTCTCCCAGCATCCCTGGGCCAACGATCCGCAGGGCGTAATGTGCCCCCACCTGGAGGCGGCATTTGGAGCCCATGCCTCCCGCGGAGTGCAGGGACTGCGGCGTGGACAGAGAGAGTCAGTGGTAGCAAGGAGCTGACACCTGATGGGAAGGATGGGTGACCAATGACGAAACCAGACAACGGATGGCTGACCAGCAAGGGAATCAAATGAGGGAAACCGATGATAACCGATGGGGTCAAGTGAGGAAGGGGAAACTACGATGACCTCAGGCGAAGAAGGGGGAACTATGACGACCTCAGACAAAGGTGGAGGACCCACGACGCCCTCAGACAGAGGCGGAGGACCCACAGTGACCTTGGGGGAAGACGGTGGACTCACAGCAACCTCGGGTGGAGAAAGAGGACCCATGGTGACCTCCGGAGGAGAAAGAGGAAACACAGTGACCTCGGGAGGAGAAAGAAGACCCACGGCAACCTAGGGCGGAGAAAGAGGACCCACGGCAACCTTGGGCAGAGAAAGTAGACCCACGTGACCTCAGGCAGAGAAAGAGGACCCATGGCGACCTCAGGTGGAGAAAGAGGACCCATGGCAGCCTCAGGCGAAGGCAGAGATGGAGGACCCTCGGTGACCTTAGGCGAAGGTTGACGATCCCTTCAGGCAATGGCTCGGACAAAAGGACAGAGACAGACACTGGATCAGACTCACTGGCTTAGTGGAGCCTGGCGAGGAGACCTCAGGAGCAGAAAGCATCTTCAGCTGATTCTCCTCACCACGAGCAAGACAAGGTTTCTCTAGAACTGATAGTGTAGAAACAGAACAGAGTACTTGCCTTGGCTTGAGCTCCACCACTGTCCAGAACTCTGTCAATTCAGGCTGGGACATCTCAGATCCATTCACTTGGAAGTCTCTTCCCAATGTGGTCACCTCGGATGAAGAAGGAGGGGTAAACACTGGAACATTATCGGCAGCAGTGGAGCCTCGTAAGGAGAGCTTAGGAGCAGAGGACGTCTGCAACCGACTCTCCCCACCACAAGCTAGACAAGATGTCTCTAAATCTGCAGATGTTAAAACAGAACAGAGTACTTGCCTAGACTCAAGCTCCACCGCCATCCAGGACTCCGGCAACTTGGGCTGGGATGTCTCGAATCCAGTCATCTGCTGCTCCAACCCCGGCTCGGCCACCAGAGTCGCCAGGACTCCAGCGACTCTGCTGCGGCGATTCGTGCAGCAGGCATGATAGTGGATGCAGCTGGAGAACCCCCAGGGGTGGTGGCCTCTGCTGGTGGAACTCCACGCGTGTCGGCTGATGCTGGAGATTGTCTCACTGAAGACACTGGCTCTCGTGGCGCTGAAACCAGGGGACACTCTGCTGTTGGCTCAAGCTTCAGGGCATAGGTAGCGCTCTCCTCCCATCCAGGATGTGGCTGCAGAGCTGGAATGGAATCTTCCAGGGCTACAGGCTCCTCCGTCATCTGGCGGCTCCATTCCCGGACCGGCAGACATTCAGGGGACACAGGAGGAGACATGGAAGAGGCAGGTGAGGTACAAGTGGCAGCAGCAGGCAGTGAGGACTCGGCTAAAGTGGACTGCTGATGCTGAGCCTCACCACCGTGAATAAGACAAGGCATTTCATTTTTATGTGCAGGAGAATGAAAACACACTTGCCTTATTTCCCGGGGTGTGATGGTATCTGCTGCTGAAGGACCAGATGAAGCTCCTCCGGAGATAGCTTAGGTCCTCTGGCAAGATGGCAGTGACACAGGCTTCTGGTGAGGGGGGCGAGGCACCAGAGTCAAGGGATGCTTCTTCGTTGGCTCAGACCTCAGTGGTGATGAAACCCCAGCCCTGCATGACGGAGCCAGAGAACACCTCACAGATGGCACCGGGTGCCATGATGCCGAAACCAGGGGACACTTCTTTGTCGGCACCGGCTTCGGGACACGGGGGGGGGGGGGGAGCGCTTCTCCCATGCAAGACGTGGTTGTGGGACCGGACCAGGATTCTTCGGAGCCACTAACACCTCCATCATCTGGCGGCTCCCTCCCAGGACTGGCAGACACTCAGAGGAAACGGAGAAGGACACGGGAGAAACAGGTGAGGACAAAATGGCAACAGCAGGCAGTGAGGACTCAGCTATAGTTGACTGCTGATACTGAGCCTCACCTCTGGGAATAAGGCAAAAAAATTCATTTTTATGTGTTGGAGAATGATAAAGCACTTGCTTTACTTAAAAAAAAAAAAAAAAAAAAAAACCCACTTGCTTTACTTCCTGGGGCGTGATGGTAGCTGCTGCCGCTGAACCAGACGATGTCCTCTTGGGAGCTATGGAGGTCATCTGGCGAGGAGGCGGAGAGATGGACTCATGGCGAGGTGGGTGAGGCTCTGGAGTCAGGGGATGCTCAATCATCAGCTTTAACTCCACTCCACCCAGTGAAACTCCTTCCAGCTGCTGCGCATGTTCAGGGAGGAGCCATGGCTTGTAGTCCAGCAGAAGTTCTGTCTCCGATAATAAGACCCGCCGGCGTTTCTCCAGCTCCTCGGCCGATGGTGCAGGCCACAGTTCGGGAGGAGAAGGCGGGGCTGCTGCTGAAGAGCGGCGAGAAGCTCGGGACTTCCATGCCCGGGGATGATTTTTTGTCGGCATAGACACAGATGTGGAAGAGGTTTCTTCCAACCCACTGAGCATGGGTTGTGGGTTGATAATGGCGAGAAGTAAGGCTGTGAGCTCCGGGTGGCTCTGCAGGCTAGGGCATGCTTCGAACACCTGTGCCGCTCCAGCCAGACATTCCTGGGCCGCTTCAGGAGTGTGAGAAGCACGAGCCTCCGATAAGATGTTGCGTAATATACCCACAGTCCAACACTCCACCTCACCAAGACCAGACTGACCACAGTCCGTGAACGCTGCCATGCCAGCAGGGAAAAACAGATACTAACAAAAATAACGGGAGAGAAAAGAAAAAGGCAAAACCCACAGCCGCTGGCGTCTAACTGGCAGCACCGTTTTGTTATGAATTGCCCTTTCAGGGGCAGAACTGAGAATAAGGACTTGGACCAACTAGAGACTGAGCACGGCACTAACCCTTGCTCAGAATCATGACACTAATGACTCCTAAAACTGCAGCATTTGATTCTTAAAGCTGATGTTACGTGACATTATTTTTTTTCCAATGTGCAATTTTTTTTCCCGTAGTGGCGGCTGCTTGGTTACTTTAATTTAGCATGTTAAATTGTTTTCTCTAAAGTTCAGCTGATTTTTAAAAATTCTTAATGCTAATGTTAGTAATATAAAAACATCATGGTGTGACATGGTTATTCACTCACTTTAAAATAACGTTTACAGTCCTGTACAGAGCTCAGTTACAGTATTACTAATATCATTCCTGATGACAGTAATAATAAACCCATTTGAGTTTTGTTTTAAGAAAACCAAACAATTTGTTAAGCTGTGGAGGAACATGATGTTTGTAATATTTTTATATATTTTATGCTGATTTTGAAATAGTTCTATCACATTTGTAATAATCAGATTTTTATGGTGTTTTTTCTTTCCTCTGATTTGTCTTTCTGAGGTCCACGGTGGTGACCCTGAGGGTCAGCAGTCAGAGCAGCTGTGAAGATAATGGGCTGGAAGCTAAATAAGAATATTACATGTTTGCTGTTTATAGAAGAAACTGCTACTGTATTTCAATAAATTACTTTTTTGAAAAAGTTAGTTTTTTTGCAAGATAATTTAAGAAATTTTCAATATTCATTACACATAAGTGTGAAACATTCCAAACCATTCTGATTTAATATTGATAATTATGGTTTTAGTTTTGGAAATTTTGATATTTTTACTCCAGCATTTTTCTTTGTGCTCCTGATTTTATTATTGTACTTTTATATTTTTTTTCTTTTGCAAGCTCCTTCACAAAAATGCCATCGTATAGCCCTGATGAGGCACATCTCCTGTGTGTTATAACGGTGACATCTGCGTCATGCCTGCATAAACAAATACCAAGCATTTCAAAGCCATATATGGATGGCCTGACACAATACTTAGCTATCCCATGTTATCATGCTACAAGCACCAAGGCATCAGCACCCATGGTGCTTTCATGTAGTCCATTTTCTAAGTCAGAAAACCTTAGCACTCTATGATTGTGTAATACTCTTTGCAAATGTAATGTTTCACTATGATTCAGATTCCCTTAGCTGTGGATGCCTTTTAACAAAACAAATACACTTCCAGAATGGTTAACACTGAGCTGTGTCCTTTAGAAACACTCATGGAAGGCTGTTTATTCATAGTGCTGCATTAAAATAGCAACTCCAATGAAAAGAAAGAAACATAGGCTGCTGTAGAATTGCATAACCATCGCTTTCACAGCTTTAGCTGCTAGAAAAGCCTTTCAGTATGTAGACTGCTGGCAGAAATAACAACAATGATATTTTTGGACTGCACTCACAGAAGGATTTATATTTATGACTGTATGAAGCTCTGAAAGAGAATATTGCATTTTCAATAAACTGTAGTTATATGAATGAAAAAAGGATTAAAACTACGGATGGACGAATACAACGACTTAACATTGGTATCGGTAGATATTTACCTTTTTACGTCAAACAGGTTCATTTTGTCTTCTTTCAATTATTTTTCCTTTTTTTTTTTTTTTTTTCCTTTGAAAGACAAAAGTAAAATAGAAAGATGTCTTTACCTTCTTTACATGTTTCAACTGCACTGCAGCCTTCATCAGAAGAGTCAGCTGATTGCTGCCAGGTGACATTTATCAGCTGATTTTCGTAGGCGGGGCCAGCTCAGCAGATCTGTCAGATCCACCGAGCCGGCCCCGCCTCCCGCCGTCAGATGGTCTCTGGAGAATGTGGTCCCAGGTGTGAGAAAGCATAAAGGCCCCCTCATCTCGGTTCATGGTGTCTTTTCCCCGCTTTCTGATCTCTATTGCCTCCTTGATCCAACGTTTGTGTCTGTTGCTCTCCGATCCAATAATTTTTGTGTTGTCCCAGTCCATGATGTGATTATTTCTTTTGCAGTGGTCCGATATAGCTGATTTTAATGTTTCTTGTTCTGCTTTTTCTTTTTGTGATCTTGTGAGTCGTCCTTGCGTTTCCTTCTCACATTCCTTTTGGTGTTCTTTTTTTCTTGTGGTGAATAATCTTCCGGTTTCTCCAATGTAGGTTTTGTTACATGATCTGCATGATATTTCATATAATACATTGCATTTATTGTCTTGTTCTATTCTGTCCTTGGGGTGTACTAATAACTGTCTTAATTTTTTGTGTGGTTTGACTGCTGTGTTTATTTTGTATTTTTTCATGATCCTTTGAATTGGTTCCGTGATCCCTCGTATGTATGGTATAGTTATGGTTTCCTTGTTTTTGATTTCAGCTTTTGTTCTGTGTCTTGTGTCCTGTTTATTTTCTTGGTTTTTGACTTGCTGTTTCCCTTTGTTTATGGCCCATACTGGATATTGGCAGCGTATAAGTGCATGTTTTATGTGTTTTATGTGTTTTTATGTGTTATTAGTACACCCCAAGGACAGAATAGAACAAGACAATAAATGCAATGTATTATATGAAATATCATGCAGATCATGTAACAAAACCTACATTGGAGAAACCGGAAGATTATTCACCACAAGAAAAAAAGAACACCAAAAGGAATGTGAGAAGGAAACGCAAGGACGACTCACAAGATCACAAAAAGAAAAAGCAGAACAAGAAACATTAAAATCAGCTATATCGGACCACTGCAAAAGAAATAATCACATCATGGACTGGGACAACACAAAAATTATTGGATCGGAGAGCAACAGACACAAACGTTGGATCAAGGAGGCAATAGAGATCAGAAAGCGGGGAAAAGACACCATGAACCGAGATGAGGGGGCCTTTATGCTTTCTCACACCTGGGACCACATTCTCCAGAGACCATCTGACGGCGGGAGGCGGGGCCGGCTCGGTGGATCTGACAGATCTGCTGAGCTGGCCCCGCCTACGAAAATCAGCTGATAAATGTCACCTGGCAGCAATCAGCTGACTCTTCTGATGAAGGCTGCAGTGCAGTTGAAACATGTAAAGAAGGTAAAGACATCTTTCTATTTTACTTTTGTCTTTCAAAGGAAAAAAAAAAAAAAAAAAAAGGAAAAATAATTTACCTTTTTGACTAATATCAGCTTTCAGCAAATAAGATATCAGCAGTGTCGATATTTTTTCTGGTGTGTCTTAGTTGTGTGGCATAGATTTTGCCCTGAAACAGACAACAGTGCATTACAACTTAAAATTCAGAAAACATCTGGGACTGAACCATTTTATAGTATTTCAGTTTAGTTTTTTTTATAATGCATATTTCTTAACCAATACCAAAACAATCGGCTGATATGTAAACAATCAAAAATAATGCAATGGCCATTGGCAAACATTGTTTTTGACAGTGATATCAGTATTGGTCCAAAATATCACAATTTGAGCATCCTAACACATAATGCAAGCATATGCTTTATTTGATCCAGTTTACATGATGTTGAGTTTAAAGGGGTCATTGACTGAAAAATGGTGTGTTTGTAGGTTTTAACTGTCTGAAATGAGTCTACTGGTCACCTAATTATCAAAAACTTTTCAAAATAGTCAATTCTCTTAAAAAAAACCCACATAGCTTTTATCTCATCTTTTTCTCCCAGAAATGCCAGAAATGTTTTTGACTCTTTTCTGTCAAAATCATTAACGTCACGATTAGAAAAACCCAACCCACCGTTGTCCTTCAGACCCTCCCACTGCTCTATTATTGGCCTGCTGAGCTGTCTGTATTGTCAATGGAAGGGGTGCTAAAGGTAGCCTATTAGCCCCTGAGCTATTAACCCCCAAGCCAACACTGGTACCAGGACGCTTGAATCGAGCGCAGCTTACATTGTTATTTTCTTCAGCTCTTAGTCACCCTAATAACCATCCCTGTTACCACCTGGTTCACCAGTCCACTGTCCACAATACACTCTATGTCACTCTGGCCATCTCCCAGTGGTTTCGCCGTGATTCCGCAACTGGCACTAGCATGCTGGTTGTGGCAACCACCTACGCTGCGACCTGAGGCTACTCCCCCGCCATGCTCTGGGGCTCCACGTGCCTCCACTCCACCCCTGCAGGCAATGGTGGGGAGCCGCTTCGTGATAGCGCATCCCCCAGCTGGCTGCAGGAGAGGAACAGAGTCCCACGGAGTGAGAGACTACACTTTGAGATCCCGTGGCTCGGTAGCTCGGCTCGACCAGCAGCCCCGGGTGGCGGTAATTGGTGGGTCAGTGCACTGCGCTGGTGAGTTGTTGCGGCATCCCGGCGAAGTTGTTGGGAGATGGGCCGGAGCGATGCCAGAAACACAGCTGACCGTGGATCAGTGAACCAGTGCTACTCATCCGAGCTAGAAGGAGACAATAAGCTACTGAGCTAATGCCTAACTGATGTAAGAGGGTGGGTGGAGTTGAACAGCTGAAGGATGTTTCTTAAAGTGACAGGCTTTAAATCAGAGTGTTTCAAGAAAGCCAGAAAAAATCAAAAACAAATTTGGTTCAGTAATTAAAAAATAAAGAAAATGTGAACAAAATATGTCATAAACACTTCATTAAGATGTGTGAGCTATTAAAATGTGGAACAAGTGCAGTCAATGACCCCTTTAAGTAACTCTGTAAATTGCATGCAGCCGTATTTGTGTTGCTTTACTCGGTACTGTACTTTAAAAATATTACACTGATAAATTTATGTTCGTTTAAATTGTTCTAGTCACTGTATAGTTGTTCAGTGAATGCACTTCAATTTCACATGATCCCTGTGGACAGATTGCATTTATATACATGTTTCCTCTTGCCCTGGTTGTGGCTGTTGTAAAGACTGTCACAAGAACAGTATTCTACAAGCCTATTACAAGGAGGAAGTTAACAGTTCTGTTTAACATTTTACAAGAAAAAAAACATGTATTTTCATATTAAGTTGACATATTTGTTTTATTTTTCATGGGCAATGTGTCTTTATATGCCAGTTAATCATCACTGTAAGACAAAGGCAATGTACTAAATAGGTGGGCAACATACAGTATGTGCATACTGTATATTGGTATCTGCTTTGGCAATCGGCAAAGCTATTTTCAAAATATCTGCATATTGGTTATTGGCCCTAAAAAATTGAGCATTCATAATTAAGACAAGAAAGAACTTGGTGAGCACAACCCTCTGCCAAGGCAGCTAGCACCTTCTGCATCAGAACATCTAACAAAACGCTGCATTCATTTCCCCCTTGGGAATTTTTTAAGATATACACCGAGGTATCACCCCCAAAATGTAATCACTTGGTCTTTCATCTATTTCGAACCTCTCCTAAAAATGTCATCAAAACTGTTGAGTAGTTTTTGAATTATGCTTTTAACAGACACACAAATTAATGAATTAATTAATTAGAAGATGCATCCCATACATTTTATGTGCAAATTTACTATATCACTTAATGCTTGTATTGGATAGGGCTAAGTCACATTTTAACTCTGACTTGACAACATTAGTGGAAATGTGGATTAAAAATGTCTGCCAATGATTTTCCGATTCACAGCATAATCTCAAGACAAATTATGTTCTAAGGTCAACCCGTGAATTAAAAATAAAAAATACATTGACCATTTGCTTGTTAACTTGAAATGTTAGTTGACCCTGTGAACAGCCCATTAAATTGTTATGGAAACAAAGGTATCCATAAAGTCAGATTTTTTTTTAATCATTGTAGTCAATGGGGATTGATTTGCTTTTGGGATCTGCCTAGAGTGGGCAGCATGGTGGTGGAGTGGTTAGCACTGCGGCAGCACAGTAACTCACCCTTGGCCGGGGGATCCTGGTTTCGATCCCAGCCCCCGACCAACAGTGATCTGTGTGGAGTTTGCATGTTCTCCCCGTGTCTGCGTGGGTTTACTCCGGGATTTCTCCAGTTTCCTCCCCCATCCCAAAAACATGCAAGTTAGGTTAATTGGCATCAAACTGGGGATTCTAAATTGTCCTTAGGTATGACTGTGAGAGTGAATGGTTGTCTGTCTCTCTGTGTTGGCCCTGCGATGGACTGGCGATCTGTCCAGGGTGTACCCTGCCTCTCGCCCAAAGATGCTGGACTGGGGATTCTAAATTGTCCTTAGGTATGACTGTGAGAGTGAATGGTTGTCTGTCTCTCTGTGTTGGCCCTGTGATGGACTGGCGATCTGTCCAGGGTGTACCCTGCCTCTCGCCCAAATATGCTGGGATAGGCTCCAGCCCCGCCACAACCCGAAAAGGATTAAGCGGAAGAAGATGGATGGATGGATCTGCCTAGAGTGGCCGTTACAGGAACAGATTTTGACATCTCAGCACTGACTTCATTGCTTCTGCCATGGAGGTTGGTATTAAACCACAACAGTTTCCAATGAGCAAGCACTTGCATGACTTTTGACCCAGTTCTACATCAAGTCATCAACTGCTGTCTGATCACATTAAACATTTATGAAGGAAGAGTTTTTGTGGTGGTGGTTATGGCAGTAGAGAGACAGCTACACAGTGGATTTATTGTGTTACTGAGGGATGGGCATGTTTCAACCAAAACCAGTCTTTTCCTTAGCCTAACCAAGGACTTTCAGTGCATAGATGTAACCACCAAGGGAAAGCAAAAGTAAGGAACAGTTTCACCATGTAAAAACAAAACCATAAAAAAAAAGCAAACAAATGTACAAATGACGAAAAATTGTTTTTTCTTTTGTCTTCATTTTAGAAACAACCCAATAACGACTTAAGCTGGATTTGGTTTTATGCCTCTGTTTCGTTTAGTTCTACAGCCTGCTGAGTTGATGGACTGGCAGGCTATTTAAATATTTAATACAATCTGCACCTAATGCTAGTACTGCTAGAACTTTGGAGAAATATAAAACCACTAGCAGTTTCCTGTGGGATTCCTTAGGATCTAGGATGTGTCATGGCATGGGTTGGACCTTAGTCCTTGTTTTGAGTTATTACTGTATGATTTTCTGTGTTATGGGTTTTGTTTGGTCTTTATGGGCATTATGATTGTCTTGGCTTTGTCTCCCCTTATCCTCTGTTCATGTTCTGTGTCTCCTCCGCCTGCAGTTGTGTGTGTATCCCCGCCCGTCCTGTCTCTTCTGTTCTAACCTTGTGTCAGTTGTTAGTATTGATTAGCACCCTCACCTGTTGTGTATTTTTTGATTAGCGCTCACCCTATTTAACCATGTGTTTCCCTTTGTTCTGTCTGGTGTCCTTGTGAGTCATACAGTGTGACCAACATGCCTCACGTCTTGTTAATGTCAAGTCCGTATCCTGCTGAGCTACGTGTTTTGGATTATTTTGTGTCTGCTGTGCCTGCCTGCCAGCCCGTTTATTGTTCAGCCCTCAAGCTGAATAGTTTAAGATAAGATAAGATAAGATAAGCCTTTATTAGTCCCACAACGGGGAAATTCCAGGATTGCAACAGCACAGGGATAGCAACACTCAGAGCAACAATCAGAAGGCAAGAAAAAAACAAGCAAGCAAGAGCAGCTAATATACATATGTACATATTACTATAAAATATATACAGTATATACACACACACACAGAGACACACAGTGCAGAGCATTGTAGCTGGATGGAATAAGTTTACCAGTTTACCAGCTCAAAATAAAAACTGACACCTTGAAGTCCTGCGAGTGGGTCCTGTTTCCAAATTGTGACAGGATGATGTTCTAAAAGTTCTGACTTCTTTGAAAGGAGGCGTTTAGCCAACTATATTTGTGGTGCAAAGTCAAAAATTGTCCAGTTCAAAAACAGAAGAAGGCAGTACACACCAACCTTGACAGTTTAATACCTTTTAATTTGCCATTTATTTTGGCCAAAGTCAAAGAGTCATACAAATGTTTTGGCTTGTTAGCCTTCTCTGATGAAGATATACAAACAGACTATGAAAAAGGAGGACACACAAAAGCGCCTACAAACATTACACTTTTGACATACAGAGAGCTGTTACCAGGAACACGCATCGTGCACGAGCTCTAATTGGGCTGTGAAGGATTGCGCAATCCTTTTGAGACTGCATTTGTTGCTGCTTCACCTGCCTTTCTCCCTTGTATTTGAACAGGAAATGCACAGATTGTGTGATTTTAAAATATGTAAATACTGTTGAAATAATGAGAATCTTTCAGAAATTACATTTAGACCACAAGACAAATTCCCCTCATGGATCGTCACCTTATCATGGTGGGGGGTTTGCGTGCCCTAGTGATCCCAGGAGCTATGTTGTCTGGGGCAATTTGCCTCTGGTAGGGTCACCCACGACAAACTGGTCCTGGGTGAAGGACCAGACTAAGAACGATCCAACAGACTCTCATGATGAATGCTAGAACAAGGATTCAGTGTACCCTGCCTGATATGGGGTTACTGGAGCCCCACCCTGGAGCCAGACCTGGGGGAGGGGCTCGATGGCTAGCGTCTGGTGGCCAGGTTTCCGCCCATGGGACCCGGTTGGGCTCAGCCGGAAGGAGTTACATGGGTCCGCCCTCCCGTGGGCTCACCACTCACGGTTGCAGGTCAATGATCGATTTTGTTATCGTGTCATCCGACCTGCAACCGTATGTCTTGGACACTCGGGTAAAGAGAGGTGCAGAGCTGTCAACTGATCACCACCTGGTGGTGAGTTGGATCTGATGGCAGGGGAGGATGCCATTCAGACCTGGTAGACCCAAAGGTATAGTGAGGGTGTGCTGGGAACATCTGGCTGAGGCCTCTGTCCAGGAGGTCTTCAACTCTCACCTCCTGAAGAACTTCCACCACATTCCGAGGGAGTCTGGAGAAATGGAGTCTGAATGGGCCATGTTCTCCACCTCCATTGTTGAAGCAACTGCCCAGAGCTTTGGCCGCAAGGTCATCGATGCATCTCGTGGTGGCAACCCCCGAACCAAATGGTGGACACCAGTGGTGAGGGGGCCCATTAAGCTGAAAAAGGAGTCCTATCAAGCTTGGTTGCCTTGTGGGACTCCCGAAGCAGCTGAGGTGTACCAGCAGGCCAAGCAGAGTGGAGCTCCGGTGGGTGCTGAAGCAAAAACTCAGGAATGGGAGAAGTTCAGTGAGACCATGGGACAAGACTTTTGGCTGGCCTCAAAGAGATTCTGGCAAACTGTCCAGCGGCTCGGGGGGGGGGGCAGCTCCCTGTCCACACTGTGTATGGTGTGGATGGGGCACTGCTGACTTCGACTGGGGATATCGTCGGGCGGTGAAAGGAATACTTCAAGGATCTCCTCAATCCCACTGGCATGCCTTCCACAGAGGAAGCAGAGCTTGTGGACAAGGGAGACAACTTGCCTATCACAGGGGCTGAGGTCACCAAGGTGGTTAAAAATCACTTTGGTGGCCAGGCCCCATTGGGGGATGAGAGTCGCCCTGAGTACCTCAGGGCCCTGGAAGCTGTAGGGCTGTCATGGTTGACACGCCTCTGTAACATTGCGTGGAGGTCGGGGGCAGTGCCTTTGGCATGACAAACCGTGGTAGTGGTTCCTCTCTTCAAACATGGGGACAGGAGGGTGTGCTCCAATTTTAGAGGGATCACACTCCTCAGCCTCCGTGAGAAGGTCTATGCCAAGGAACTGGTGAGGACAGTCCGGCCGTTGGTCAAACCTCAGATTCAGGAGGAGCAATGTGATTTTCATCCTGGCCTTGGCACATCGCACCAGCTCTTTAGCCTCTTGAGAATCCTCGAGGGTTCGTGGGACTTTGCCCATCCAGTTTACATGTATTTTGTGAACTTGGAGAAGGCATTCGACCACGTCGCTCGTGGTTTTTTGTGGGGGGTGCTTCAGGAGTATGGGGTATCGGGCGTGTTGTTATGAGTTCTCTGTACGACCATTGTGAGAGTTTGGTTCGTATTGCCAACACTCAATCGGACTCATTCCCAGTGAGAGTTGGACTCCGCCAGGGCTGCCCTTTGTCACCCACCGATCCTGTTCAGAATTTTTATGGACAGGATTTCTAGGTGCATCCAGGGACCGGAGAGTGTCATGCTTAGTGACCACAGGATCTCATCTCTGTTGTTTGCAGATGATGTTGTCTTGCTGTTGTCTTGCTGGCTTCATCCAGCAATGACCTACGGGTCTTACTGGGATGGTTTACCACTGAGTGTGAAGCAGCTGTAATGAGAATCAGTACCTCCAAGTCCGAGTCCAAGGTTCTCAGCCGGAAAAAGGTGGCTTGTCCTTTCCGGGTTGGGGACAAGATCCTGCTCCAAGTGGAGGAGTTTAAGTATTTTGGGGTCTTATTCACGAGTGAGAGGAGAATGGAGTGAGAGATTGACAGATGGATCGGAGCAGCATCTGCAGTGATACAGATGTTGTACAGGCCTGTTGTGGTGAAGAGGGAGCGAAGTTCTAAGACAAAGCTGTCAATCTATGTTTCTACCCTCACCTATGGTCATGAGCTTTGGGTAATGACCGAAAGAACGAGGTTGTGGATACAAGCGGCTGAAATGAGCTTTCTTTGTGGGATTGCTGGACTCACCCTCAGAGATAGGGTGAGAAGCTCAGTCACCCAGGAAAGACTTAGAGTAGAACCGCTGCTACTCCACATTGAAAGGAGCCAGTTGAGGTGGTATGGGCATCATCATCAAGTCAACTTCTTCTTCCGGCTTTCAGAGAGAGCAGACGCATTTCTTCTCCTCTCCTCCTCCACCTCCCTTGACTGATCCCAGCTTGCTGTGTCTTGTCTGTGTCTCGCTCTCCTTCTCGCTGATCTCAATCCAAACGGAAAATTATGGAATTGAGCTGGGCTTTAAATGCAATTGACACCACTTTTTCAAACAGAAAATCGGGCCCGGGGGAGCCCAGGTGTATGAGAGACTCATGGGACAATTGGAAACTCATGTGTCTGTGTGATTCGGTTGAGGATGTGGAAGACATCTACCTGTTTGGCTTGATCACAGGATCTCTGCTGTTTGGCTTTGGAGTTTTCCTGGTGTATCGGAAATTAAAGAAGCTGGAAAGAGCTAATCAAAATGCGGACCCGGCGAAGCTCCTTCTACAATTCGACCAGCAATTTTAAAGCCTGTGAGTGTTAAATTGTGATGCACAGAATCGCATGAAAGATGAAATTTCTATGCTCTAAGTGAACTGTGCTCATCAGGCCTTGATTCGGCGTCCCTGGGAGAACTCATTCCTCCAGGAAAAGAGATAAAGCAGAAGGGAGTTTTGGCTTCTCTCAACCCAAACAATTGCTGATGTGCAGCAATCTGAACTCTCCAAGGACAGCGTTGTGACTAACATGGAATTTTACCATCTAGCATGCACTGAAGAGATGAACTCTGTGGACATGTTATCTATGTTTTAGAACACCAAGGACATAGCATCTAGCCGTTGCCTAGGAGAGGATTTTTGTTGTCCACCAGTAACTGATACTTCACACACTGCATTCACACTGATATCACATGACTGACATACACACACTGGTCTCTCTCTTGCTTTGTTAATGTGTGGATCTGTATTGTCTAAGTGCGCAATTAGAGGGTTTTTTTTCTATGTGATCACAATCTTGCTCACTCGAGCGATATTTTGATAACTATGTTTTTTCTCTCTGCCCAATGTGTCACCCCGTCCCCCTCCCCCTCTTTACCCCCCACTGTATGAGGCGCCTGTATGGCTGCCGCGTCATTAGGGAGCGTTTAACACGAGCGCACCTTAGTGATAAGTAAAATTCCTTGTATGTGTAAGCATACTTGGCAATAAAGTTGATTCTGATTCTGATCAGGATGCCTCCTGGACGCCTCCCACTTGAGGTGTTTTGAGCACTTTGAGCACTTCCCTCTGTTAGGAGGCCCCGAGGCAGACCCAGGACTTGCTGGAAAGACTATGTCTCCCAGCTGGTCTAGGAATGCCTTGGTATCCTCTCTGAAGAGCTGGAGCAGGTGGCTGGGGAGAGGGAAGTCTGAGCTTCTCTGAACTGCTGCCTCCACGACCCGGACCTCCAGAAAAGCGGTAGAAGATGGATGGATGGATGGATGGATACAAAACAAATTAGTGGACAAATAATAATATGTTTATAATTCTTAATTTTTAATTTTTTCATGATCCTCACCTACCTCCTCTGACTGTACGTCACTGGTTTGTACAGGCATCACCCTCTTTCCCTGAAGTGTTTGTCGTAAACGGCCCTTTTCAAGGACTATTGAAGGACACCAAAAGCACACTGTGATTTCTGCACATTTACTACCGTAAAAATAGACAAGAACGTGAACATACAGAAATTAAATCAAGGAGTGCAAAGCACTAACAAACAAGTACACAGTGACAAATGCTGGAGGTGAGTGGGGCTCGACACCAAGGGAGACATGAAGCCGGGAACACTGAGCAAGGGGCGGAATCCAGCTGGAGCTGTCCCGAAGGCTGTGGGGGTTCACAGCTGGAAATAAGGGAAACACATACCTGGATGGAGCTCTCCTACTGTCCTCAACAGCAGTCCCAAACACACTCAGGACGAACAGCTCTTCTCCTGAGGATGGGATAACATGGAAGAAGGACACGACAAACCCCAGAGGTTTGCCGTGCCCTTATAAGCAGTACATAATCATGTACTGCTTAATTATGTGTCCACACCTGTCACTAATTATAATTAGTGACAGGTGTGGATGCATGAGTGGAGAAAATAGCGGAATGAATAACAGGTGTGCAGCTCTGACGAGTCTGACAGCCAGAAGCTGCACAGTGCTGTCAAAATAAAACATAACCGGAACCATAACAATACAAACACAACATAACCCCGAAATGTACATTATAATACTACAGATACAAAAAGATAAGAACTAAACAGGAACCAAACACAGCAGACAGATAAACACTAAACTAGACAGGAAACTGGGCACGGCGCCCATCCGTGCCCCAAGCTCATGACAGTATTAAACCCATTCATGTCTGTGTGTTGTATCCGTACACAGTACATTAAACCATTCAGCTGATTTTTCAGCCCATTCTTCCCCGTTTGTTGTTTCTAACATAACTAAATGGGCATCAACTGTGATTGATGTCTTCCTTATTACCAAGCAGCACTACTATCGTGTGCATTTTGGCTCACACACACGGGCTTTGGTCAGTGCAAAACATGTCTTAAACCATCATGATCAGAATTCACTTTAGATAATGCGCCTCTTTGCATTAAAGGTATGGGAAGGGGCGCTTTGTATTGGATTGTCCAAAGCACACCTCTGAATGATCAGACCAGCCTCTTTGTGTCATATGCTGGCGGAAAATTCATTTTTACGCAGTTGTGATAAGGAAATGAACTGGAAAATGCCCATAAACACATTCTGCCTCACTGACAACTGACTAAATGACCATGTCGTTGTAATACGGCCCCAGAGGCGGACTTACCATTCGGCAAAGGTAGGCGACTGCCTTAGGCCCTGATCTGCTAAGGGCCCCAATCTACTAGGAGCCCCATATATTTTTTTTAAAAAACGTTTAACATATTTAACATGATGTCTGACAAAGTAAAGAAACACTAGTATTTACATAAATGGCAAATCAAATCACGAATGTAACACCCTCCCCCCCTCTCCTCAGACTGTTGGACTCCTCCGTGTTGTCTCTGAGACACACACATGCGCGTATCTTAGGTTACATTGTAAACAAACAGTGCAGTGTGTAGAATAGCAGCGAAATGAAACAAAGTTATCCGAGTGGTGCAGAGAAATGGAGAAAAAGGGAAAAACACAGAAAATTTTTATCAAAACAGCCTTTTCACTTCAGCCTGGGAGGAGACTTACCCTCACAAAGAACAGATAGCAACGCTGCTGGTATGAGTACACATGATGCTAATGACGAGCACCTGTTGTTAATGAGGAGGCAGCGGTGATGCCGGTTGCTGACAGTACAGGTAAACAACAAAATTTTTTACTATCTTTTCTAATTGCAAGATTTGCAGAGGCTAAGGCTCACAAGGTTAAATTAACATAAGTATGACCAACTGTGCTCCCCAGGCATGCACGGTATATGTGCAGCCTCAGCAGATGACAGTACATGAGATTAAATAGTTTGTTTGTTTGTTTGTTTTATTAAGATCCCCATTAGCACTTGTATAAAGCATCGGCTATCCTTCCTGGGGTCTAACATATATATTCTCCCTTGTGTCTACATTGTAGAGAGGAGGGATCACAATAGATCAGGGATGTCAAAGTCAAATACACAGAGGGCCAAAAAAACAAATCTGTTACAAGCCGAGGGCCGAAATGGTTGAATGTTTATTAAAACATATTGAAATGATTACAAATAGCCTTTTGAACCAAGACCTAACACAGTGTACTGTATATTATTTAATGACTGAATGAATAATCCAATATTTTTATGGCTCTGTCAGTAATTTCAAGTGAAAACATTTTTTAACAGGCTCACAGACAAAAACAAACTTTCTTCAAAGAAAAATTGCATGTCCTGTACATTAAATGAATAAAGAAATATTTCTTATGGTTCTGTCAGTTATTTCAAGGAAAAACATTTTCAACAGGCAAACAGCAAAAAAAGTAAATGTCCTTCAAAAATAAAATATTTCTTAATATCAAGATTAATGCAGAAATGAAATTGCAGGATTAAAAACTGAAAATGCAATATTGTGCTGCTCTGATCCTAGCAATTACTGCTTTCAAATAGTAAAATGAGAAAGTAAAAAAAATAAATCAAATCAGTTCCATTCTTTCTCATGGCTCCTATCTGCAATTTTCTCTGAGTCCATTAACTGAAAAATGAATATAAATAAATAAAATACAATAAGATCAAATACAAAATCTATGGCACACAGACAAAATAATACTTCCTTCAAAGAAAAATCACGTCTTGTAGAAACAAATGTAAAAATTTAACTGAATTAAAAACTAGAAAGACGTTAATGTTCTGTGATGCTCACTTGTCTGAGGCTAAGCCTGATACTTGGTAGTGTCTCCTCTTTTGTACAAGTTCATTAATGTTTGGGGTCAGGCTCTGAGCTGAGGAAATCCTCAGGATTGAATGAAGGTGTTCATCAGTAAGACGGCTCCTGTGTGATGTTTTGTTTAGCTTCATCAAAGAAAACAGTTGTTCACACAGGTATGTGCTGCCAAACATAGACAGCATCTGAGCAACTTGAATGCGCAGCTGAGGCATTGTGTTGGGGATGAAACGTGCAAGCTCAGCAGCACCCACACTCTCATACTTTTCCCTCAGTGTGTCATTGCACTGGAGCTCAATCAACTCCATTTGTAGGTTTGGTGGTGCGCTTTCCACGTCAACTCCAAAAGGATTGGAGAGCAGTTCAAACCTGCTTTTTTGGGCTTCAAAGTCAGCAAATCGGCGCTGAAAGTCGGCGGCGAGTATGTTGAGTTTATCAGCAAACTGTGCACTCGGAAACACAGCGGTAGACAGCTTCTCTTTCATGATCTTACAGCTGGAAAAGTGGCTCAAGTTTTCTTTCCAAATCTGTGTCTCCCACAGACTCAGCTTGGTTTTAAACGCCTTCACCGTACTGTACATACCAGAGATGACACCCCCCCGTCCCTGCAGCTGCAGGTTCAACACATTCAAATGGCTTGTGATGTCGCACAGAAACGCCATTTCACACATAAATGTTTCATCTCGGAGCTCTGTTGTGTCTTTTCCTTTGCTTTCCATGAACAGACAGATCTCCTCACGCAGCTCAAAACATCTTTGCAGCACCTTTCCCTGGCTTAGCCATCGCACATCTGTGTGATAGGGCACGTCACCATACTCTGTGTCTAACTCGCCCAGAAATGCCTTGAACTGGCGGTGATTTAAACCTTTGGCTCTGATGAAGTTAACTGCACGCGTTATGACGCTCATTACATGCTCCATTTTCAAGGCTTTACCACACAACGACTCCTGGTGTATTATGCAGTGATAAGCTGTCAGCTCACCTGAGACCTTTTCGTCCCGCATCCTCTCACACATTCTTGCCACCAATCCACTCCTGTGTCCACACATCGCAGGTGCTCCGTCTGTTGTCAATCCCACGAGTTTTTCCCAAGGCAGCCCCATCTCATTTACACATCTGGATACCTCCTGATACAGATCTTGTCCTGTAGATGTGCCATGCATAGGACGCAATGCGAAAAACTCTTCTGTCATGCTCAGGCTGGAGTCCACTCCACGAATGAAAATTGACAGCTGGGCAATGTCAGTTGCGTCGGTGCTCTCATCCACAGCAAGGGAATATGCGATGAACTCTTTCCCCTTTTTCACCAGCTGTTCTTTTAGATTGGTAGAAAGCTGGTCTACACGTTCAGCAACGGTATTTCTGCTCAGGCTCACGTTTGAAAATAGCTGCCTTTTGTCTGGGCACACTGCATCACAAACTTTAAGCATGCAGTTTTTGATAAACTCGCCCTCTGTAAATGGTCGGGCTGATTTTGCGACTTCTTCTGCCACAATAAAACTAGCCTTCACCGCAGCCTCGCTTTGTGATTTGGCTTTTGTGAACAGAACCTGCTGGGACTTAAGACCTTGTTTTAATTCCTCCACCTTCTGTAGCCTTTGTTCTGTGTCCATATTCTTGTCTTTGTCTTTGTGTTTCTTAGATGTTTCATAGTGCCTTCTTGGATTATATTCTTTCATTACAGCCACACTTTCTCCACACAGAAGACACACAGGTTTGCCTTTTACCTCCGTGAACATGTACTCTGCCTCCCACCTGGCTTGAAACCCCCTGTTCTCACCGTCCACCTTCCGTTTAGCCATTTTTTGTGAGGGGGTTGCTAAAAGTTGACATCTGCTCTGAATTCTGATGAATAATGAAGCCGAGGCCCGCTCGCAGCACTGCAGTGAGTTCACGGGCTATTCAGGGATGAGAATGGGGTTTGGGAAAAAAAGAGGAAACTAAGCCGGGGGTCTTAGTTAGGCCTGTGTCCCCCAAGCCGGATCCAAGGTGGAGCCTTGGTGGGGGGTCTGGGGGGCAACGTCCCCAGAAGCTAACGAAATCTGGTGTTTTAGAATGCTCAAATGTGGTCTTATATTTAAAGTTAGAAGTAAGTACAAATGCATTTATAGTTTACCTTTTTAATCTGCTGCTGCATCACATGTGTAAATTTATATCTGAATGGTATGTTGATGTAATAATACTAAATTATATTTTACTACTATTTAATATGTTTAGAATGGTAAATGGTGCTCACTTATATAGCGCTTTTTCTCATCTCTGGATGACCAAAGCGCTTTACAGATCCTGCTATCCACCCATTCACACACTGATGGCGGCAGAGCTGCCATACACACACAGGTGCTAGCCTGGCCACCAAGAGCAACTGGGGGTTCAGTGTCTTGCTCAAGGACACTTTGACACGCAGACTTCAGACAGAGTGGGAATCGAACCCATGACCCTCCGATCAGTAGTCGGTCACACTACACCTGCGCCACAGCTGCCCCCTAAACTGCCGCCCCTAGAACTGACACAGAATTACATTTACATAGTTCTAGAACAGACAAAATAATTTAACCAAGTAAAATAAATTATAAATATTAACAAAATTCCATCACCAAGTCCATCACCCATTTATTAAAATATACTGACATTCTGCATTTTGATTTATTAAAGTGTGCATTTGTTAGTGTTACTAGGAATATAAAAAAGTTGCATATTAGTATATTTTAATATTTGAAAGATAATCTAAGAAAGTAAGCAAAACCTAAAAGACGTTTAATTAGTGTTTCAAATTATCAAGTGTTTCAAAACAGGCATGACGTCACAACTTACACATGCTATTTCATAACAAATTCATTACACGAAAATTCTCAAGTACATTACTTATAACGAGAAAAAAAATCTTACCTCGGAATGTGTCTAACGATCACTAATTGCTGTAATCGGGGCCGATTGTGATGAACTTTGACTGACATCTGAATTTAACCATGTCCATCGATCGTTTTGAACGCAGCACGAGCGACTAATTCGATCTCCTTGTAGCCACAATTTTGAGATGTTTCTGTTTTTTTTCGAGCCATTACCAACGAAACTTGTTCCTTATCCCTTTGTCTTCTTGCTTTGTTGTCTTTCGTGAGTTTTAGGTTCACCATTTTCACGAAATCGGGAAAACTCGGTTGATTGAATTGTCCGCCATTTGCATTTCGCTCCGCGTGTGGGATGTGACAAAGGAATAACAAAATCGTCGATTGGTTGCTTCAGTAAGTATCAGCCAATCAGTGGCCTTGTACCTCTCATCCCTGGCTATTGTTGCATTGTGGGAAATGAAGTATTGATGCATTCAAAACGCCAGCAGGCGGCTGCGGCCTGCGGGCCGGTACTAATACTAATCAAATATCATTCTGGGGGCCATACATAATTTATTCGGGCCTTAACTTTGACACATGTGCAATAGATGTCTGTGCAAAATGGACCAATCAGCAGACCATGAATAGGACCCTGCTGGCAAATGTGGGTCAGTCCCTGTAGGATTTTACAGGATGTTTTTATGATTGTTGCAGCCCGAAAAGCCTGAATTTGCTGGAGCTTTTTTAAAAAAGTTGAGATAAAAGTTGTGATGTTTTGAGAGGTTTTAATGCACTAAAAGTTGTGGGAAGAATTACAAATTTTAAAGCAGATTTTTTTTTCATAGTTTACTGCAATGATGTTCTATATAACACCACAAGAAAAGCACAGGATTGTCAAAAATGTCCTATTAAACAGTGATTTGTAAATTAAGCAGAAACTTCTGCTATACAGAAAAACTCTTATGCAACAGCAAATAGAGACTTTAACACAATTAAGTGAGAATGAAGTAGCTACTCACAGATTTGTCAAAAAATGACCAACACTGTAGGCTACTCTTGCTGAGAACACGAATAAAAAGGATGAAAAAATAATTATTCATTACAATAGCTAAACTGCAGTCAATGCATGTTACAGAGTATAGATTTGGAAATTATGGCAGCACCTTCATTTGAAAACTCTCTAATCACAGCGGTCCCCAACCAAACAGTACTGAGTGCAGAGAAGAAATAATTTATTTTATTGCTCTGTATTATCTATGGAAGTCTGTGTTTTTCTGAAAAAATTACTGAACATTCTCTCTCTTTCCATGCCTGACTCCTACCTGTCTGTTTATTTTCTGCGCTTCTTGACACACACCTGTCTCATCCGACACTCATCTTTCCTTTACCGGGAGTTTTACCGGGAGGAGGGGCTGTCCTTGGGGGTTTTCTGGGGCGCACAGTGGTCTGTGTCCAGACTGCAGATTCACAGCTTTAAAGCTCATTGACAAGATGTAGTAATGATTTTACCTCTAAAGATGTATAAAATGTTACAACACTGGCTGTAGTATTAGAGTTGCTCGTTTGTTTGTGATTTTTTGGCATCTCTCCTCACGCGCGCTTCCGTAACAGGTTGCTTTTCAGGCAGGCAGACTTTTTTCAACACAAACCCGACACTTCATACACACGGTCAAGACAGAGACATGGGGAGACATCCACCGGCAGGCCGGGGAAGACGGCGAATGGGACGGTGTGGGAAAACTCATGGGTGTTTTTTTTTTTTTTTTTAAATCGCACACTCTGTTTTTTGTGTTCCGTTAATACTCACTGTAAACACAGAAGTGAGTGCGGTGCAGCAACATATTTGATTGGTTAGACTGAGTGTTTGAGTGCTACTCAGATACAAATTTGATTGGCAAAATTGGTGGAAGTTGATGAGGATTTGCCAAAATTGCGTGAAAGTTGCGGTGATTGGACAAAGTTGCAAGGTCACTCAAAAGATATAGCGATGGCCTGATTTCACCTGAATCAGTGTGATTGCAATATTGCAAAATCCTGGAGGGACTGCTAAATGTGAACAAACAACAGATCTTCCACGTGAATTGTTTGTTTTATAGTAGGCATGAGTCTACATTCAATTTGTTAAACGTCTTTATTTTTCTACAGATATAATTCCTGATGCCTGAATGATATCATCATTTGAAGACTTCTGAGGACAATAAGTTTCAGATAGGATTTCAATAAGGCCTGAAAAGAGAGTGTAGAACAAAGAAAAAGTAGGACCTGTAAGGGTTCCTCTCTGCTCTGTCTCCCTGCCTCTCTCTCTCCCCACTGATTGAGCACCTCTACCTGCAATGTAAAAGAAGAAGAAGTTGTTAATGAAATGATAACTTGAGTGATGATATGGAGTGAAGTACGTGGTGGTAATGCACCTGTAAGCTGGTTGCCAACCGCTGATCAAACCTGAAAGAAGAAGAAGCTGCAAGCACCACCTGTCACCAATCATTGGGAGATGATAAATAGGACTCTCCCATTACTTTGCCTTTTCACATCTGATCAACAACCTGCCTGTATCCTGCCTGTATTTGAACCTGTTTTATCTTGTGCCTTGTTTTGCTGTGAGCTGACCTTTGCCTGTCTCTAGACCCTGTGCCTGCCTGTTGTTTGGAATTGTCTGCCTGTGCTAATCTTGCCTGCTGAATTCCTGCCTGCCCCTGGACTCTGAAAACTGCCTTACGGACTGTACTTGGATATTCTCAGACTAAACTTAAACTTAAACTTTATTTATATTGCACCTTTCATACAACAAAGTGCAGCTCAAAATGTTTTACAGTTAAAAACAATTTCAGATAAAACACAAACAAAACGGTAAAAAGACAAAGAGCTCCCTCCCCAAGCTCTCCCTACTGTCCCCACTCTCGTCCAAGACATCCATCCACCTGACCCCCAACCCACCCCAGAGGCCCACACACACACACACACACACACACACAAAAGTAATAATAGGCATAGTAAAAACATGGCTGAGGACTGAGGACCAGAGTGAGGAAACACCATCATAGGGGGACCGTCAGCACCAGGAGCCGGACTCAGCCCACAGCTACAGAGACACCACCACAGGGGCGACCCCGACCCAGGCAGACAGCGGAGTCCACATCACAACCAGCAGGTTGTGACTGGACTCCCCCAACCCACAAAGCCAGGGTCACCACTAGAGCAGCATCCCCACCACCAGTGCCAATTACAGCTCTAAGTGCCAAGAGCCCCTAATGAGGAAACACTAGAACTAAAAATAACATAAGATAAAATAAAATACAGTAGAATGCAGTAAGAATCAGAGTAAGATCATGAATAAAAATAAATTAAAAAAAAGAATAAAATGGTTAGAAGAAAAATAAATATGCTGTAATGGACTTAAAATAAGACACCCCACCCACTCCCAAATCATTTTTTTTTATTGTATGTTTGTATGTGCAGATTGTAGTTGGTTTCCAGTCAAGTGCATGCATGTTGTTACACCGATTACCCTCAAGGTGGAATTTTGGCTATGGCTAAAGGCTGAGGACAATGGGCCTGGCCACAGGGAATTGTGGGAGTTGCAGTAGGAAAGTGAAGTTGACATGTGTAAAAACGAGCGCAGTCCAGAAGACAATGGCAAAGTGTAACGCATGAAAAAAGTCCTACATTAAAGGAACAAGGAACCCACAAACTGTGTGCAGAGTGGATTATTCAGCCATGCAATAATACCTATATACGTACAGTATATCGTAATGGAAAACTGAATTGAAGTAATCTAAAAACATAAAGATATATAAATAAATAAATAAAATAGCTAAATAAGTACATAAACATGAATGATAAAGTTAGTTAAAAGCTAAACTAAAAACGTGGGTCTTGAGCCTCCTTTTAAAAATATCAACACTCTCTGCAGCCCTGAGGTCCTCTGGCAGGCCATTCCACAGACATGGGCCGAAAAACTCAAACGATACCTCACCGTGGGTTTTTGTCCTAACTTTAGGTATCATTAAAAGGCCAGTACCAGAGGACCTCAGGGTCCATGAGGGACGGTATGGTAAAAGCAGATCAAATGGATAAGAAGGACCAAGACCATTAAGAGTTTAATAGACTAATAAAAACTTGAAAATCGATTCTATATCTCAAAGTGAGCCAATGCAGCGATTCTAAAACTGGCATGATATGCTCTCTCTTTCTGGTCTTTGTCAGCACACGGGCTACTGAATTCTGTTATAGCTGCAAGTTACTGATCATCCTCTTAGGAAGACCAGAAAGAAGAGCATTGCAATAATCAATACGACTGGAAAGCATGCATCAGCATCTCCATGCTTTCACGAGAGAGAAACGGGAGGACTCTGGCTATATTCTTTAGATGATAAAATCAATCCATCCATCCATCCATCCATCCATTCATCCATCCATCTTCTACTGCTTTTCCGGAGGTTTTGGTCACGGAGGCAGCAGTTCAAAGCGAGAAGCCCAGACTTCCCTCTCCCCAGCCACCTGATCCAGCTCTTCAGAGAGGATACCAAGGCATTCCCAGACTAACTGAGAGACATAGTCTCTCCAGCGAGTCCTGGGTCTGCCCCAGGGTCTCCTCTCAGTGGGACATTTCCAAAACACCTCAAGTGGGAGGCGTCCAGGAGGCATCCTGATCAGATGCCCATACCACCTCAACTGGCTCCTTTCAATGTGGAGGAGCAGCGGTTCTACTCTAAGTCTATCCCGGATGATTGAGCTCTTACCCTATCTCTAAGGGTGAGTCCAGCAATCCTATGAAGAAAGCTCATTTCAGCCGCTTGTATCCGCAATCTCATTCTTTCAGTCATTACCCAAAGCTTGTGACCATAGGTGAGGGTAGGAACGTAGATTGACTGGTAAATCAACAGCTTTGCCTTAAAGCTCAGCTCCCTCTTCACCACAATGTCTGCATCATGGCAGATGCTGCTCCCCTCACTCGTGAATAAGACCCCGAGATACTTAAAGTCCTCCACTTGGGGCAGGAGCTTGTCCCCAAACCGGAGAGGACAATCCACCTTTTTCTGACTGAGAAGCATGGACTCAGACTTGGAGGTGGTGATTCTCATCCCAGCTGCTCCACACTCAGCAGCAAACCGTCCCAGAAAAACCTGTAGGTTATTGCTGGATGAAACCAACAGGACAACATCATCTACACACAATAGAGATGAGAACCTGTGGTCACCAAGCATGACACCCTCCGTTCCCTGGCTGCACCTAAAACCATGAGCGATGTGGATGAATGCCTTCTCCAAGTTCACAAAACACATGTAAACTGGATGGGCAAACTCCCACGAACCCTTGAGGATTCTTGAGAGGGTTAAGAGTTGGTCAGATGTGCCACAGCCTGAACAAAAACCACATTGCTCCTCCTGAATCCAAGGTATGACCAATGGCTGGACTCTCCTCTCCAGTACCTTGACATAGACCTTCACATGGAGGCTGAGGAGTGTGATCCCGCTAAAATTGGAGCACACCCTCCGGTCCCCTTTCTTGAAAAGAGGAACCAAAACCCCAGTTTTCCATGCCAAAGGCACTGTTCCCAACCTCCACGCAATGTTGCAGAGGTGTGCCAACCATGACAGCCCTACAACATCCAGGGCCTTGAGGTACTCAGGGTGAATCTTGTCCACCCCCGAGGCCCGGCCACCAAGGAGCTTTTTAACCACCTTGGCAACCTCAGCCCCTGTGACGGGCAAGTCGTCTCCCTTGTCCACAAGCTCTGCTTCCTCTGTGGAAGGTGTGTCAGTCCAGGGTGGGGATCTGGTAACCCCATATTGGGTGAGATACACTGAATCCTTTTTCTAACATTCATCATGAGAGTCTTTTGGATCGTTCTTAGTCTGGCCCTTCACCCAGGACCAATTTATCTTGGGTGACCCTACCAGAGGCAAATTGGCTCAGACAACATAGCTCCTGGGATCACTAGGGCATGCAAACCCCCCACCACGATAAGATGATGATCCATGAGGGGTGATAAAATGCAATTTTTAAAATATTATTAACATGCGGAATAAAACTAAGCTCAGAGGCAAAAATAACACCCAGGTTTTTAACATGTTTTGAGGGAATAAGAGACAATGTTTATAATTTTGGTTAAAGTTTTTCTCTCTGAGCTTCAGGACCGATAACTATAACTTTCGTTTTGTCCTGGTTGAGCTGTAGGAAATTCTCTTCCATCCAGGACTTAATGTCTAAAACGCAGTTAAAAAGGACATCAACTGGTGCTGAGTCATCAGGAGACACGGAAATGTAAAGCTGGGTATCATCAGCGTAACTATGGAAACTAATTCCCTGTCTCCTGATGACATTGCCTAGTGGCAGCATGTATAAATTAAAAAGAATTGGACCTAAAATCGAACCTCGAGGAACACCACAATCCATGTTGTAATCTCTGATGAGGAGTGTTCACCCAGGGTGACATAAAGTGAGGTAGGATTTAAAAACCAGCTAAAAACAGTACCTGAGAGGCCCCTGTTTAAAAGAATATCATGGCCTACTGTGTCAAATGCACTGAAATCCAGTAAGACCAGGACCAAGAGCATGCTTTTGTCCATGTTGATTATAAGATCATTTAAAAACTTTGATCAGGGCTGTCTCAGTACTGTGATTTAACCGAAAACCTGATTGAAATGTTTCATACAAAGTTTTCATAAAATTTCATAAAATCATTTAACTGGTTAAAAACTACTTTCTCTAAAATTTTACTTAAAAATGGCAGGTTGGACACTGGTCTGTAATTGTTCAGTACTTAAGTGTCTAAGCTATTTCTCTTCAGAACAGGTTTGACAATGACTGTCTTAAAAGTACTAGGAAAAACTGTCTGAAGTGAATAATTTAAAATGTTAAGAACATCATTAACTAAAAAGCTACAAATGGATTTTTAAAAAATGATGTAGGAATTGGATCTAAAAGACAGGTTGCTGGTTTTAACTGAAAACTTTCTCCAGCACCTTAGCATCAACCAGATCAAAACTGTTCAGTGTTTCCCCACATAAAACAAAGGTTCAGCTCTATTAAAAGCAATAGGTTGCAATAGATTAATAGCTGACCTTATAGTTTCTATTTTACTGCTGAAGTGAGCTGCAAATTTCTCACATTTGGAGTCTGTATACATCCTGCAAGACATATTAAAAACCGGTATTGTTAGCATTTCTTGGTTGTGTATTTTATCTTGTCCTTACCTTGGTGGGTTATTATTATTTTCTCCTTGTGAATTATTTGGTTTGAATCTCATTTTTGTATCTTTTCATATTTATAGTCATTTACCTTTTGACATTGTTCTTCCTGTGCTTTTACTTTGACAAGGTTCTTTGTTTACTTCCATTTGTTCTAAGCTAGTTTCGTGGTTTGACCCAGCTGTTATTATTTCAGTTCAATATCTTCGCTCCTGCTACCCACACCTGCTCATCATTTGTTTAACCTCTTGCACTCCGGTGTACCGCGGGCGGGCACATCTCTGTGTCCCAGTGCGCCCTCGTGCATCCCAGGGCGCCCTCGTGTGTCCTAGAACGCACTGTGCGTCTCAGTGCGCACTCAGACGCACAGTGCGCCCTAAGCGTCTGAGTGCGCACGGAAAAAAAAAAAAAGCTGCATTGTTCAGCTTTCTTTTCACACAGCCGTGAACAGAAAGCCAAAGGAGTGTATGACTGGTTTAGATTTGATTTACCTCTAATAAGAGCCTTGAATTGGGTTTCTGAAACCTTGAAGAACCAATGACTGAAAATCTAGCAAGAAGGACCTGCCTACCAACGGCTGCGAATACGAGACAATTGAAGCAGAGAAGTTTGACAGTTGATGTGCATCCCCCTGCATAAAATCTCTTTTGCCTAAGCCGCTGGGTGACTGACATTGAGACCTGTGCGGAACGGTAGCATCAGCCAGTCTTTTTTGGATTATTTGTTTGGAAAAATGGTTCGCCAAAACCGCAAGCGTGGAAGCGGAGATGTTTTGACCGGGTCGGGTGACCAGAAGCACGAGTCCGTTACAACCGGACCAGCGTCATGTTCGTCTGACAATGAGGAACTTACTGCTGTTGTGGACAGTTAAGTGTTATAAGCTAAATTATTCTTTATCGATGAAAATAGTAATAAAAATCACTTTTGACCGATCGGTAATTCCAACGGTGCGTCATGGCCACAAGTTTTTTGGTGTGCAGAGTTCCTCTGTAGTGGGGCGGGGGGGGGGTGTTATCCTCTGCATTGCAGATAGATATTTTAGCATAATTTTTATTGCATTGTAGGCTATTTTTTCTTGTAAAAAAGGCCACACATTTTTTACGTGGCATGTTTTTGTGTGTGTGTGTGTGGGGGTGTTGTTTGTTATTCATCCATCCATCCATCCATCCATCCATCCATCTTCTACCGCTTTTCCGGAGGTCCGGGTCGCAGAGGCAGCAGTTCAAGCAGAGAAGCCCAGACTTCCCTCTCCCCAGCCACCTGCTCCAGCTCTCCAGAGAGGATACCAAGGCGTTCCCAGACCAGCTGGGAGACATAGTCTCTCCACCGAGTCCTGGGTCTGCCCCGGGGTCTCCTCCCAGTGGGTTGTTTGTTACCCTCTAGAAATGTAATAATGTTTTAGTATAATTTTTATTGCACTTTAGGCTATTTTTTCTTGTAAAAAAAAAAACAAAAAAAAACAGGAACTGTGCTGTGTATGTGAACTCTGGGAAAATAGGAGAATAGTGAAAAATAAAAACTGAACTTTGTAAATGACTTTATTTTCACATAATAGACAAACTTCAGATGAAGACTCTGGTGAGGAGTGGGAGCCAGACGAGCACTCTGCCAGCAAGCGCAGAAGAAGGGAGCTGCAGGCGAGCTCGTCAGAAGAGGAAACCCCTACCCCAAAAAGAGGGACACCACTGGGGAGAGGAAGAGGGAGAGGAAGAGGAAGAGGAGATAGCAGGAGAGGAAGAGGAGGCGAGAGTGGTGATGGCAGCCCTCAGCCTGGGACATCAGCCGGCCCTTCATCAGCTGAGGAGAGGTGGCATGATTCTGACACCCCTGACATCATTCCACCACAGCCCATTTTTCGTCCCAAAAATCCACCTGGACCTCAGCTAATTACAACAGCTTCATACACCCCCGTTCAGTTGTTTGAGTTATTTTTCACTCCATCTGTGCTAGACCACATTGTTGAGAACACCAACCTGCATGGCTCTGCACACTACAACACACCCACCAGCCCCTGGATTGACCTCACACGCTCCGACCTGCTCTCATTTTTTGGCCTGATTATTTACATGGGTATAGTCAAGTGTAAATCCTTCAGTGATTACTGGTGAGGGGGACACCTGTACAGCCTTCCTTTCCCCAAGAGTGTAATGACCAGGACAGAGTTTCTCCTGATCAGCTGGGCCACTTCACCTCAGCAGCCCAGCAGCAGAAGAGGCCAATGAGCAGAAGAGAGGCACGGATATGCATGACCGCCTCAGCAAAATCTTGACACATTTTCTAGGAATCAGTATGGTGATGAGTAGGATTAGAAAATTATATTTGATTGAGAGGGTATTGCTGTCAACTTGTAAAATATCCCGTTGCCAAGTGCTTGCTCACAGGGGATCGCCTGATTGCTGGGGTCTTTTTGCAACTGTGGGGATTCCCCCTACAGTTGATAGTGCTATGAGATGACTGTTGTTGTGAAATGGCGCTATAGAAATAAAGTTGAATTGAATTGAATTGAATTTGTTGTTTGTAAATAGTATGTTTTGCATATTGACATTTTTGTTCAGTAAAGCGTGTTTAGAATTGAAACTTCATTTTCTCTGTGTCATTACTACTGACAGTGTTTCTGGGTAGCTAACAAGATAGCCCTGAGTGTCACCTTTCATTAGAGCCCAAGATGAAGCTTCTATGTTGAAGCATTCAAAAGTTCTAGACGTTTTTCCAAGCTGTGCCAAACTGTGCCATTTGGCACAGTTTGGGCTATCTAACAAGATAGCCCTGAGTGTCACCTTTCATTAGAGCCCAAGATGAAGCTTCTATGTTGAAGCATTCAAAAGTTCTAGACAGTTTGGCACAGTGTGTCACCTTTCATTAGAGCCCAAGATGAAGCTTCGAAGTTGAAGCATTCAGAAGTTATAGACGTTTTTCCAAACTGTCACAGTTTGGAGTCTGACTGTTTGAGGTTGTGGACAGATGTCTTTTATACTGATAACGAGTTCAAACAGGTGCCATTAATACAGGTAACGAGTGGAGGACAGAGGAGCCTCTTAAAGAAGAAGTTACAGGTCTGTGAGAGCCAGAAATCTTGCTTGTTTGTAGGTGACCAAATACTTATTTTACTGAGGAATTTACCAATTAATTAATTAAAAATCCTTCAATGTGATTTTCTGGATTTTTTTTTTCTTATTTTGTCTCTCATAGTTGAGGTATACCTATGATGAAAATTGGAGAGCTCTCTCATCTTTTAAGTGGGAGAACTTGCACAATTGGTGGCTGACTAAATACTTTTTTACCCCACTGTAGGATGTCTAGGACATCATAGGACATCATATAGCCTATGGGTCATTTCCTATGATCTATGGGTGGCCGACGCCATCGAGAGGACCAGTTGCTGGCTGGGAATGAAAAGGAGTGATACCATCTGGGCTTCTAAGGTAAGCAGCTAAACCGCGGGACACATACCCAGGCTTGATCAATCTGTGGTGGGCCTGTCTCAGTGGAGGGTGTCTTGTGATAAATGGCTGAAACACCTTGTGATGCTGAGGTACACAGCTGATGATGTGTCCCGGCGGTGAAGCCTTATAGTAGCCATCTCTCAAGACCTCCCCATGGACTCAGAAGTGGTGCAAACATCAGAGATTGTAACAGCTAGTCCTTTCATTGAACCTATGTGTACTTGTATGAGGTTATTGCGGTTAACAGAGGGTACAGAACATTTGTGATAGTGGGTATTAGACCTCGGCATGGTTATAACTGGGATATTTTATGTGCTTTGTGAGTGAGGAGGAGATATGATGTGTCACGAGGACTTACAGGATAGCAAAGTGAGTTCATTGTTTGTAGTTAAAAGACGTGCTCTATCCCGAGAGGGGTGGAGGCCATCAGGTCTAAAAAGTTCTGGCCGATTGAGATAGGCAGCAAAATTGTCCACGAAGGCGATGCCTTTATTGCTGCAGTAGCCTTTCAGCAAGATGTGAAGCTGTCGCAGGCGGCTGAGCTTCACGTTAACAAAACGAGGCAGGGGGAGGGGCCCAGAAATGCTTCCTCGTGTCAAGCAGGTGGTCAACGAGGTGGACAAACTCCTGTTTCAGAGTCTCAGACTGCTGCTTCTTCAGGTCGTTTGTGCCCACATGCACAATAACTGCAGCAGCGGATGGATGAGTGTGAACCAGGTGCAGAGCTGCAGATGTAATGTCCATTACACAGGCACCTGGGTGGCAGAAGATCTGTCTGCCACGGACCGTCACATGTTGGACCATGGAGTTGCCCACTACGGGCACCACTGGAAAGCACCGTTCTGATATGGAGACAGGAGACCGGTGGTCCCGGCAAGCAACAATGGTGGAGGGGCCGGGAGTGGCCACGACAGCAACGGCAGCCACACCAACACCAGAGGGAGCCTTTGGTGGACGGACTGGCAGACGCTCTGTGCTGGAGGCAGCAGGCAGCAGGGGAACCCTAAGGGTGAGCTGGAACTTGTGCTGCACCGGATGCAGCAGAGGAGCCTCGGCAGGTAGCCGACTGGCTGTGGGAGCTGGCTCGACTCTTGGTGTTGTCCAGTAGCTGCTTCTCTGTGGGAACCACAACCTCAGCAGCAGTGATGACAGAAGTTGTCATTTGAGCAGGTGGAGAAGAGTGGTGCTCGGTGGCATCCGCCCCCCATCCACCCCCCAGACCGTAACACACTCACCTGCACAATAACTACGTAAGCTGTTGGCACAGAAAGACTGGTACACCAACAGTAATACATTTTCTGCTGTATGTCTCTGCACTTTACTGCAACCATTTGCACAAATGCCATATCTACTGCTGTCTGTCACTATCTGCATCTACACTACTGCACTGAACTTGGTACTACGAGTATTACTGCTCTACTTTTCTGTATATAAGATTGCTGGGTCTCATTGTTTATCATTTATCTTTATTTGCACTGTGGGAGGTCTGGGTCCATCTTTTGTCACCACTTGCACTATGGGCAGTATTACTGTACATAGACTGCTGATGTTGTGGAAGAAGGAAGCAGACGAGGCAACGAGCTACACAACACACAAACTTTATTCTTCTTCCAACACCAAGTACAATAAAACTCTCCCTGGGTCTCAGGGAACCTTTTTTTTATCACCTTTAATTCCATCCCGCCTTTGACCGCCACCTAATCCACATAGCACCGGACCCCCATGATCCATCCTGCAGGTGGTGCGCCCACTGGAGGGCGGACCCATGTAACTCCTTCGGGCTGAGCCCAGCCGGGTTGAGTCCTATCAAGCTTGGTTGACTTGTGGGACTCCCAAAGCAGCTGAGGTGTACCGGCAGGCCAAGCGGACTGCAGCTCGGGTGGTTGCTGAAGAAAAAACCCGGGTATGGGAGGAGTTCGGTGAGGCCATGGATCGAGACTTTCAGTCGGCCTCGAAGAGATTCTGGCAAACTGTCCAGCGGCTCAGGAGGGGAAAGCAGCTCCCTGTCCACACTGTGTATGGTGCAGATGGGGCGCTGTTGACTTCGACTGGGGATATTGTCGGGCGGTAGAAGGAATACTTTGAGGATCTCCTCAATCCCACTGATATGCCTTCCACAGAGGAAGCAGGGTTTGTGGATGAGGGGGATGACTCGCCTATCACAGGGGCTGAGGTCGCCAAGGTGGTTAAAAATCTCCTTAGTGGCCGGGCCCTGGGGGTGGACGAGATTCGCCCTGAGTACCTCAAGGCCCTGGATGTTGTTGGGCTGTCATGGTTGACACGCCTCTGCAACATTGCACGGAGGTCGGGGGTAGTGCCTCTGGCATGGCAAACCGGGGTGGTGGTTCCTCTCTTCAAAAAAGGGGACCGGAGGGTGTGCTCCAACTTTAGAGGGATCACACTCCTCAGCCTCCCTGGGAAGGTCTATGCCAAGGTACTGGAGAGGAGAGTCCGGCTGTTGGTCGAACCTCAGATTCAGGAGGAGCAATGTGGTTTTCGTCCCGGCCGTGGCACATCGGACCAGCTCTTTACCCTCTCGAGAATTCTCGAGGGTTCGTGGGAGTTTGCCCAACCAGTTTACATGTGTTTTGTGGACTTGGAGAAGGCATTTGACCGCGTCCCTCGTGGTTTTTTGTGGGGGGGTGTTTCAGGAGTATGGGGTATCGGGCTTGTTGTTACGAGCTATTCGGTCTCTGTACGACCATTGTGAGAGTTTGGTTTGTATTGCCAACACTCAGTCAGACTCGTTCCCAGTGAGAGTTGGACTCCGCCAGGGCTGCCCTTTGTCACCGATCCTGTTCATAATTTTTATGGACAGGATTTCTAGGCGCAGCCAGGGAATGGAGGGTGTCATGCTTGGTGACCATAGGATCTCATCTCTGTTGTTTGCAGATGATGTTGTCATGTTGGCTTCATCCAGCAATGACCTACAGCTCTTGCTGGGACGGTTTGCCACTGAGTGTGAAGCGGCTGGGATGAGAATCAGCACATCCAAGTCCGAGTCCATGGTCCTCAGCTGGAAAAAGGTGGATTGTCCTCTCTGGGTTGGGGACAGGCTCCTGCCCCAAGTGGAGGACTTTAAGTATCTTGGGATTTTATTCACGAGTGAGGGGAAAATGGAGCGAGAGATTGACAGACGGATCGGAGCAGCATCTGCAGTGATGCAGATGTTGTACCGGTCTGTTGTGGTGAAGAGGGAGCTTAGTTCTAAGGCAAAGCTGTCGATTTACCAGTCAATCTACGTTCCTACTCTCACCTATGGTCACAAGCTTTGGGTAATGACCGAAAGAACGAGATCGCGGATACAAGCGGCTGAAATGAGCTTTCTTCGTAGGATTGCTGGACTCATCCTCGGAGATAGGGTGAGGAGCTCAGTCATCCAGGAGAAGCTCAGAGTAGAACCGCTGCTCCTCCACATTGAAAGGAGTCAGTTGAGGTGGTATGGGCATCTGATTAGGATGCCTCCTGGACGCCTCTCACTTGAGGTGTTTCGGGCATGTCCCACTGGGAGGAGACCCCGGGGCAGACCCAGGACTCGGTGGAGAGACTATGTCTCCCAGCTGGTCTGAGAACGCCTTGGTATCCTCTCTGAAGAGCTGGAGCAGGTGGCTGGGGAGAGGGAAGTCTGGGCTTCTCTGCTTGAACTGCTGCCTCTGCGACCCGGACCTCCGGAAAAGCGGTAGAAGATGGATGGATGGATAATTCCATCCCGGGAGACCCAGGGAGCCCAACAACAATGCATTCAGTGGACAAAGACATGTGTGGCACATTAACATCATGTAACACCAATCCCGCTTCTCACACCCTCTCTTCCTCCAGCGGCTCTGGTGACTCCTGAACTCCCCGGGGGGCGAATAGTCCTTTCTGTTCCATCTGAGACCCCCCCCCCCCCCAGTACCACTTTCTCCTTCAGTCCATTGTTCCCTCTTCCCCCCGGCTCCCTACTCTAGGTGGAGAATTCCCCTCACAGTGCCACCACACAGACTCCCCCAAACACCCAGAAAGGGCATTAACCCCCCCATCCTTTGGGCTTGAGCCGGCACCCATAGCGACTGTAGCGGGGGGTTGCCGCTCCGGTCGAAACACCCTGCTGGCGAGGTGTGCAGGAGGGCCCATCAGTCTGTGGAGGGAAAAAGGGTGTGGGGGGGAAAACATGTTAGCTTCACGAGCGAAGGTTTCTACCGAGGGAACACAAACTTGCGGAGCCACCGACAGTGGACATCTGCGCCGGGGAGCTTGGGCCAACACCACCTGCTCGTCTGCCAACACAAAAGCGGGCTTCAGCCTGTCAATGCAGACAGTCTCCCTATGCCCCCCCCCCCAAGTCTAACACAAAATGCTTTGCCTCAGTTTCCAGCACCCTGAACAGTCCATCGTACGGTGGGCGCAACGGGGTCCGGTGCGCATCGTGCCTGACAAAAACAAAACTAGTGTTCTGTAAGATTTTCGGGATGAAGGTGCGGGAAAAACAATGGTGGGCCAGGCCTGGCACATTAACAGCCTCCGTACTGTGAAAAAATTGCACAGGCAGATCGGTCCTGGGCACGGGGTTTTCCAGTAAAAACTCCCCGGGGATCCGCAGCAGCTGAGAAAAAACAAGTTCTGCCGGGGAGGCTGCCAGATCCTCCTTAGGCACCGAGTGCAACCCTAGAAGAACCCAGGGCAGACGGTCGACCAAATTTGCATCCGTGAGCGAAGCTCTGATCGCTGCCTTAAGCGACCTACGAAAACACTCGCATAACCCATTAGCCTGGGGGTTGTACGTGGTAGTGCGGTGAATTTTGACCCCCAGGATCTGGGCCATCATGGACCAGAGTTCCAAAACGAATTGCGGACCCCTGTCGAAAGTGATGTCAGACGGGGATCCGAACTGTGCAACCCAAGCTGACAAAAAAGCACGAGCTGCTTCCGCGGATGTGGTGGAAGCCACCGGGACCACTTCAGGCCAACTCATGGTGCGGCTCATGATTGTCAAAAGGTGCGTGAAACCTTGCAATGGCGGGAGAGGTCCCACCAAATTCACATGGACATGGTCAAACCTCCTGGCCGGGATTTGGAATAGCTCAAGGGAGCTCTGGTGTGCTTGTGCACTTTGTCCTGCTGGCACACGACATGCGCTACAGACCACTCTTTCACGTCCTTGCGCAAGCGCGGCCAGACAAATTTCCGCCCCACCACTTTTACCGAAGCACACACACCGGGATGTGAAAGGGAGTGGACTGACTCAAAAATGAGGCTGTGCCAAGAGCTTGGAACCACCGGGCGTGGGCGACCGGTGGAGACATCGCAGAGCAAGGGAGGGCACCCTTCTTGCACCAACCTGCTCTCCAACTTTAACTCAGTAGGCACAGACTGGAGCATGCAAATGTCCACGTCCCCGGCTTGCTCCGCAGCCATGGCAGGGAAATCTATTCCCATGTAGACTGGAGAGACTAATACGCGCGACAGGCAATCGGCCATGACATTGAGCTTACCGACAACGTGTTGAATGTCGATCGTAAACTCCGAGATCATGGCCAAATGCCGTTGCTGCCAGGCCAACCACGGTTCCGAGACCTTGGACATCACGTACACTACCGTTCAAAAGTTTGGGGTCACTTAGAAATTTCCTTATTTTTGAAAGAAAAGCACTGTTTTTTTCAATGAAGATAACTTTAAACTAATCAGAAATACACTCTAATATCTAATATACATTGCTAATGGGGTAAACGACTATTCTAGCTGCAAATGTCTGGTTTTTGGTGCAATATCTACATAGGTGTATAGAGGCCCATTTCCAGCAACTATCACTCCAGTGTTCTAATGGTACAATGTGTTTGCTCATTGCGTCAGAAGGCTAATGGATGATTAGAAAACCCTTGTGCAATCATGTTAGCACAGCTGAAAACAGTTTAACTGATTAGAGAAGCTATAAAACTGACCTTCCTTTGAGCAGGTTGAGTATCTGGAAAAAATTATTATTTCAAATACAAATCATTATTTCTAACCTTGTCAATGTCTTGACTATATTTTCTATTCATTTTACAACTCATGGTGGTAAATAAGTGTGACTTTTCATGGAAAACACAAAATAATTGTCTGGGTGACCCCAAACTTTTGAACGGTAGTGTACGTTAGCGGCTTATGGTCAGCGAGTGTGATGAACTCATGCCCCTCTAGCCAAAACTGGAAATGGCACTCCACCAGATGGAGAACCAACAATTGTCTGTCGAACATGCTGTATTTTAGTTCGTTGTCGCACAAGGTACGACTGAAAAATGTGAGCGGCTGCCACGAACCGGAGACGTACTGCTCCACCATTGCCCCTATGGCAATGTCAGACGTGTCCTTGGTGAGCGCTATTCATGCCGATGGGTCAGGATGGGCTAGCCCCCGGTTGCACTGCATGAAAAGAATGCTGGCCCCTGGGAGATGGACTCCCCCTGCTGGATAATAATAGTCAGTATTAGTGCAGAAACTTAGTCAATGAATTGAATTTCTTAATGGCTGATATTGTGCATTCTGTGTTTCATCCTATGTGCTTGGGGGCCTCCCTCAGCAGCTGGGGGCCCATAGCATTTGCATATATTGCCCTATGGAGGAAACAGCTACAGTATATGACTGGATCCATGGTTTTTCCGCTTCCTCTTCAATGTCTATGTGAAACACAAAACAAGGCATTTGGCTGCGGTGAGGTGGAACACAGGTTGTGGTGAGATTTGAGTTGCAGTGTGTTGAGTTGCCCATGCCCCTGATTTGCATGAAGTTGAAACTTTTAAACTTTACACAAATGAGGTCCAGCACCAAGGATGTGATGGCTGCAGTGATGCCGTGCTGAATGTTTAAACCAGCGTTTCTTGATGCCAAATAGCCTTTATTAACTGCAACTACACTATTAGACATTACAAGAAGTGTTGCCAGTAACTTACTGGCAAAACTTACTGTAATTTAGAATTACAGTACTATACTGTAATTCAAATACAGTATAGTACTGTAATTGAAAACAATACAATAATGGCTCCTTCTTTAAATGAAGACTTTTTCATCTAAATATCATTATTAGCAGATACAAAAGTTATAAATGGCTTTGAAATAAAATCTTTCTGTACAGACGACTGCTTAATTAAAGAAAATGTGCGCCAAAGCTGTTACAGTAGGCTAAATCAAGACCGCTGTGTATGTAGGTCTTGGTCTTGGTGATGGTCTTGGGAAACTCTGGTCTTTACCAGTGTTGGGAGTAACGCATTACAAAGTAGTGCATTATTGTAACGCCACTACTTTTGCAGTAACGTGCTGTGTCTCGAAATTACTGTTTAAAAATTCAGTAATGCATTACAGTTACTGAAATTTGATCAGATGCGTTACTCATGTTATTAATATGGATAGATATTTTTAGTGTAAATAAATGAATATACAAACTGACCCTACCGTAGCTGAGACGATCTGTCAGTCGACGTGACTTGTTGCAAAGAGCCTGAGTCTTCATTCCTGAGCGGAGGAAAAGTTGAAGCTACTTTGTTTTCGTGGAACTAGACAGATTATTTTTCCTTTGTCGCGGTTAAGGACAAAAGCATATTGGTGGTTTGCAAGCTAAGTGTCAGTTGAGACCTACTACAATCTTCAGAAGCGCCTGAAAACAGCAACAAAGCTCCGACAAAGCTAGTGCTATGCTATGCTAACAACACCGTGTTAGTGGATCTATGCTATCTGAACAGCCACAGCTGGATGTAAAGTGGAAATACTCTGGTCTCAACACCCACGGCTGGATTTCAAGCACACGTATGCATCTGAACAGTTTGTGAACCTGACCCTGGACTGTGATCCATCCATCCATCCATCCATCCATCCATCCATCCATCTTCTTCTGCTTAATCCTTTTCGGGTCGCGGGGGTGCTGGAGCCTATCCCAGCATCTTTGGGCAAGAGGCAGGGTCCACCCTGGACAGATCGCCAGTCCATCGCAGGGCCAACACAGAGAGACAGACAACCATTCACTCTCACAGTCATACCTAAGGATAATTTAGAATCCCCACTTTTGATGCCAATTAACCTAACGTGCATGTTTTTGGCATGTGGGAGGAAAGTGGAGAAATCCCGGAGTAAACCCACACAGACACGGGGAGAACATGCAAACTCCACACAGATCACTGTTGGTCGGGGGCTGGGATCAAACCCAGGATCCCCCGGCCAAGGGTGAGTTGCTGTGCTGCCACAGTGCTAACCACTCCGCCACTGCGCTGCCCGACTGTGATCCACAGAAATGAAAATGCAGTTACTTGCTACCTGGTTAAAGATTATTCAAAAATGGATTTTGATCTCCAAAAGGAATTTGAAGGAATGGATCATGTCTCTGTCACAGCAGACGTTTGGACTGTGGATAACGGACATTTTCTTTGAATCACTGCACATCAGATTAATCCATAACATAAAGGTAAAATAAACATAAATAGCTTTATGCAGTGTTGCCAACTCACTCTATTGGAGTGAGTCTCACTCCTTTTCCTTCTCTGTCACTCCACAAACCCTATTTCTCACTCCAAAATGAGGAAATTACTGGCAATTTCGTGTTGATTTTCTTCAGATTTTTCCCACAATAAGAGCTCTCAAGGCAGGATAAAGCAGACTGAACGTGTTCTAAAAGCTGTCTGAAACAGTCTGTTTTCAGCCTGACATGAATAAGCCCGTTTGTAATCCATTAATTAAATTATCTTGCTATGTGTGAAAGATGATTTAAGTATGCATTTAAAAGTAATGTGAAAGTTACTTTTTCAAGTAACTAATTACTTTCATCATGCAGTAACTGGTAAAGTAACTCAATTACTTTTGAAAAGAAGTGACTAGTAACTGTAATTAGTTACTATTTTTTAGTAAGTTGCCCAACACTGGTCTTGATGAGGTCTTGACTGCAGCACAGGGTAAAGCCTTCGTGTTCTCAGCAGCAGGACCAGTGACAGTCCTTCCCCTGGCACAGAGCTCTTTGACTATTGGTTTTCCATTATGTCAATCATTTGCTATCACTCTGCCTGGCTATGTCTCATTTCCGCACTCAATGCATCTCATGATGTGATGCCTTCTGTTTGAAAAAATGGACCAGTGGACACGTACCACCAGAGATAAAAGCTTCCTGTCTTGGACATTAACACCTGCAAAATATAAACATGCATTTACACATTATATATATTTGCCTTAATTTGATGATGACCTGCAGTTTCTAAAGTACGACTTTATCAGGTTTGTCATCCAGATCCATAAATGATGCTAAGAAGAAAATCAATTTCATTTTTTTCTCCATCGTGGGCTGACAAGCTGAATGATGAGTGCTATAGCATTATAAACTCTATTCTTGTCCTATCAATCTGTGCCTTTGTTGTTCACAAAAAGCTAACGTGTACAGACTGCATGTCAAGTGCTTTATTACTGAAAAGTACACACAATTTGAAATCAATGGGAATAAAAGCTCTCTAGAGGATTAAAAATAATCATGAATGTTCTTTCCACATTGTAATCTCATTATGTGCTCACGGGGTGTTCTTGTTTCATTCAAAAGCTTCTAATTGTCTCTGTGGCTAATTCATCCCATGTCTCTCGTCTCTTGCACTAAAGTGATGCCTTCATTTTATTTATCTATATTCCAAGCAGAGTCTCCCTCTCTTCCCCTCTCTTCTGCTCACTTGTTTCTTTGTGGTGTCTCTGTCTCCACTTCTAACAATCTCACCTCATTAGTGTCCAGTGGGGAGAACTGAAGATACAGCACTCAAAATCAGGATGTCAACAAGTCATTTCCTGCAGGAGATACAGGACACCGAGTATGTGTGTGCGTGTGTGTGTGTGTGAGAGAGAGGGAGAACCTTGGGGCTACTAATGAGCTACAAATCCCCTGGTTTGTGTTGCGGCCCAAGCTCTGTGTTAGTACTGCTTATTGGCGAACATGAATCTGGGCTTTACAGCACAGCAGCTGAGGTGTCCAAGTGTGTGTTAGTGTTTGTGTGCAAAGATACACACTCACACACACAGATTAGTTTCTATCAGCACATTAAGTGGAATCCCTTTAATTGAAAGATGAGTTCCTCCTCTGCTTAAAGGGATTCCTGCTGTATAAGTGATTGCTCATTCAGTCACATCTGCTAAATTATGGCTGGTAAGACACTATATACATAATATGTCTGTAAAGACGGAGGATGAGATCTATAAAATAAAGAAAAAAGAGGGGGAAATGATCATGGCGTAATGGCGCTGTGTTAAAGTTGTGGATCAGAACAAATATTTGTTTTCACCTCAGTTAACCTGTGTTTGGTTTAAAAATAATGGAAGCTGGCAATGAGATGGATTTTTGAAAATATTTATACAATCTGATAGACTGAAGTTTTTCTCACTGATACTCAAGAATATAAGTTGTGCTAATACATAAATAGAAGTGACTTTTTTCTCAAATATATAATTTTGCAATTACAGTATACAAACCGTTATCTCTCCTGACCCAGGAAAATCAATCGTTGGTTTACTTGCTTTCAAACATATTGATTACTTCAGTGGGCCAAGGGTCCCAAAGGGAAACATTGTCATAATCATTCTGTAAATTGTGCTTAGTTGCTCACAAAAAATAAGACTTGAAGCTATTACAGTTATTATTTTTCTTAAGCTTCATGTATAGCTTAAATCATCTTATTCACTCCTTACCAGAATCAGTTTTCCACATAAAAGTGTTTTGGGGTGCAGGCTGGCCCTCACTGATTGATGGGCTCCTAGCCACAATGAAGTCAACATCTCCAGTGTGGTTACTCCAAACTTAACACACACATACATTGACACGTTAAGGAGATATAATTTTTCAATTCATGAAGCACAAGTTGTTTTTTCATTTAGATTGTTCATTGTATTGCTAGTTTATCGTGCCATCTTATGTGAATTATCTATTGCACTTTCTCTTTTCAGTCTCTACAACAGTGTTGTCCAACATTTTTTTTTTCCAATTTGTTAGAGATCTGAACTTGTGACTGGTTCAGTCCTTTGACCAGCAGGATCAGATCTGGGTGGGACAGGTGACAAAGCAGTGTTTACCCTACCCTCATTAGCCCCACTGTGATGCCCTTGAGCAAAGCTCTCAACCTCAACTGCTTCCCTGGAGCTGCTCAGAGACCATGTCAGCCTGTGGTTGTATTGAGCCACTTCCAGGTGTGAATGTGAACAGGCTGTCCTTGAAACAGAGAGGTTGCCTCTCACTGGACCTCCCCTGAATAAATAAAGGTTAAAAAAACTGCATTTTCCGAATGATTTAGCAGTAAAAAAAAAAATTGCTCACATTGCTTTTCTGATGTTTATCATTGGATTGATATTAATTAAAAACATCCAGAGATGTAAAGGTTGACAAATAGAATGGGTCAATGCAAAACTAAAAAAGACTAAATGGTGAGATATGAGGTTTTCTCCCGACAGCAATTACAGTATATTTAACTTTAAAAACTATTTTTCTTATGTTGAAATAAACACAGCATTTCTGAGATGTCCTTACTGTTTATCTTGATGGTTTCAGCCTACTCCTTGTTAATGTCTGAATGTATTAAGAGGTACCAATAAGTGTTGGTCCACTCTACCTTGCTGTGTTGGCTGAACTGGCAGATCTGACTGTGTCTGTCCATCGCGCTATGACTAATTCTGACTGTGGGAAAGTCTTTGCCTGTCCTTGGCAAACTGTGACAGATTCCACCATGTGATCAGAGGTGACAGATTCTCAACATATCAGAAGACTCGGGTGTCCATGTCCACTTCCTGCCCTCTCGGACGCATGCAACACACACACACAAACACACGTCCTGACACCTAAACCCCAGTGTCCGATCGGTCTTCCTGTCTGTGGACTTGGGGCCAGCAGCTCAGTCCAGGTCCTCACAGCTGCCAGGCGTGTCAGGTTGCAGTACTCAGTCTGAAAATAGAGGCTTTGACCATTAACATCAAACATACCACAGAGCTTCCTGTTAGAGTAAGGATGGCTGCATAGGATTACAGACACAGAAGAGGGAAAGATCCATTTATAATTCTGATTTATGGTCAAACAGAACAGAATGTAAAAGTTGACCTTTAACCTCTGTCTGACTTTATGTGGAAGCTTTAGGCATGTCACAGCAGGAGACGCACAGCTGCTAACAATGACTTTTCTGTTTGTGTTCGAGTAAGCTGTGACAAAGTGACCATGAGTGGAAAAAACAAAATGCCAGCATCCTAAAATTAAAACATATACAGAACATGTCATATATCAAAACATATGTCAAAAAAATATCTTCACCCCACCGAGCTTTCAGAAGATAAACTGGCCTCTTCCTCATTGTTCTCCTACAGATCATGTCATGAAGCGGAGCACAAGGGGGGGCACCGGGCGCACGCTTCAGCTGTTTTAAGTTTTGCATTTTCTTCTTTTTGGGGTTATTTTGTATTGAGTTGGGGTTGCTGTATTTTTGGTATCTGAGTTGTCCTGTATTCTTAGTCTTGTTATTTTAGTCTGATTCCTGTGGTTTGTGTAGCTATGATTATTTGGTTTTGTATTTTATTTTTCTGCCTGTTTGTATCAAGGGAATCCCCTGTCTCTCTCCCGTTTTTGTATTCTGCCATTATTCGTAAGTTTATGTCTCTTGTATTTTTGTACTTGTACTTGTATGTTTTTCCGTTAATAAAACTGGGGATTCTAAATTGTCCTTAGGTATGACTGTGAGAGTGAATGGTTGTCTGTCTCTCTGAGTTGGCCCTGCAATGAACTGGCGATCTGTCCAGGGTGTACCCTGCCTCTTGCTCAAAGATGCTGGGATAGGCTCCAGCCCCTCCACGACCCAAAAAAAGGATTAAGCGGAAGAAGATGGATGGAAATGTGCAAACTCACAGCTCCAGCGTTTAGTGTCTTCTGCCTGCCCTAAAGGGTGATTTATGACAGATCACTGATGAGTAGATCAGCTTTTTTTTTTCTGTGAAGAATTCATTCTCGCCTCTTGCTACAGAATGTTGACTGTGCTGCAAGACTTCCAAAACTGAGTCAGTAAACTTAGACCTCACCCCCCCTTTTTTTGAATAAATAAATAAAGAAAAGGAAAAAAGAAAACTCCAAAGCTGCATATGTCATAAATCACCCTTTTTAAGGGCTAAGAAGGACACCAAATGCACGCTGTGAGTTTGCACATTTATTTACATAAAGACAAACACTACATGAAATGCTAAATTTACATATAATGAAATGATGGGGGCGTCGGAGGAGAGTGGGGCTCATGACCAGGAGGGAGAGAACAGCCTGGGAGAAAAACCCAGCTGAGGCACGTGGACATGCTGGGGGAAAAGAGATTAATTCAGCCGGAGCACACCCAGAGAGAAGCGGGGCTCGCGGCTGAGGAAAATGGAAAAAAGGATAAATTACCTGGTTGGAGCACACCCATTCTCCTCTATGGCAATCCCAAAACCACTCAGCGTCTGACAGAAAATTACTGAGGAGGTAAACCAGCATAGACCAGCATAGAAATCCCAGCATAGACCAGCATAAAAATGCTGGTCTATCCTGGTTTATGCTAGTCAACCAACACCAACCACACCAACACCAAACCACCATAGTATGCTGGTATGACCAGCTTCAAAACACAACAAATCATGCTGGTGACCAGCAAGCTGGTCCATGCTGGTTTTTCCAGGAGGGGTAGGACATGGCAACGAGAGAAATGTTGCCGTCTCCTAAAATAGGTGAATGGAATGAATGATTGATAGATGACAGGTGTGGGTACGTGGATGAGGAAACAATCAAAATAATGAGTGACAGCTGTGAAGCCTGCAAAACAAAGTTTGACAGCCGGAAGTTGAACGGAGCGCCCTCAAAACAAAAGTACAAACCGGAAACCAAGTAATGACACAAAAATAAAATACACAACCCCAAAAGATACAAATAATACCATAAATACAAAATGACACGATAAATAAACAGGACTGTAAAGACAAAACTAAGAATACAGACAACTCATAAACAAACAAAGACCAAATACAGCAGACCCTGATAAACAAAGAAACAAAGAAACAGAAAAAGACTTAACTTGAACTGAGGTTGAGCACAGCACCCAGCCGTACTCAGGATCATGATAACATACTGTATATTTAAAAGGTGTTTCTTAAACAAGAATTAAATAACTAAATAAGGCCATACATATAGACTGTAAGCTTTTGGAAAAAGAAAAAAAGTCAAAAACAACCCCAGTGCTAATTTTTACTCAGCACTTCATTAGATCAGGCTACATTCAATTATGACTGTTTGTACTAACAAACATACCAGTCTCTGATTTATAGGTTCATGGGCCTCTGCTTCAGCTCTTCTGCCCTCTTCCTTTAATCCCCTATTCCTGTTAATACATTAACTTTGTTTATGATGGATCCTTTTTGCCCGTCTACTACTTATCTTAACTACAGTATGTTTGTAATGCACATTTTTTGTCTGATGTACATACGTACACACTTTTTTGTTTATTCTGTAGACCCAAAATATCTATAAATGTTCTATTTTTGGTTGTAGCAACTGTTGCAAACCCAACTTCTCCCTGCTATTAAAGTATTTCTAATTCTTATTCAGTTTCTTGGAGTATAAAGTAAGGATTTTCATTTGTAACAAAGTTCCCCATGAATAGGTTACAGCAAGGACCCAGTCTACCCAAAGGAGCAACATGGGACCACCCTCCAGTGGGCTCACTACCTACTGGAGGGATCATGGGGGTCATGGTGCTATGTGAACTGGGCGGCAGTTTGGGCTGCTCTACTTGGACTGACTTGGACTTCCAGATAAACGCTAGCAGATGGACGGTTGGATTTTTAACAACACATATTTTTGTTGTTTGTTTCCCTGTTTTTTTTTAGACATAAAGTAGGCATTGTCTGTATGTCTGTGTTTTCACAGAAAATAGTAATGGAATGCTTTATGAAAGAAAGAGGAACAAAAACATTAGACTCACAAGAAAAAAAAAATAGGATTTTTTAGAATAAACCCAAAATGTGGAGAAAAAATAGAATACTACTGGAAAAAATGTCCACAGACAGAACTGAAAGGGTTATGAAAAGTTATCTTATATATATATATATATATATATATATATATATATATATATATATATATATATATATATATATATATATACAGTATATAGTAGCTATCTTGGGTTGACTGACTGGGTTGACACACAATGTAGGGACCTACCTTATTCACCATCTGCTAACCGTTAGCGCCCCTCACACCATGTATGGTTGACATGATAAAATCATGTCAAAAGGGGGAGTGAAAGGGTTTTGAAAAGTTAGAGTGCCAAAATAATAATTCTGTAGGTAATCTTCCATTATGCCCTACACATATTCTATACATAATCTGTTTGCATTCTTATGAACAAATATGCTTTTTTTTGTTTGTTTTTTGTTACTTATTTGTACCCATAGGTAGATTTGGTTTGCAGTCTGGTGACAAGCCACCGGCTGCTGGTCGCTGCGTGCGCGAGTGCTCTAAACCTACATGTTTTTGGTATGCGGGAGGAAACCGGAGAAATCCCGGAGTAAACCCACGCAACACGGGGAGAACATGCAAACTCCACACAGCTCACTGTTGGTCGGGGGCTGGGATCGAACCCACGATCTCATGATCCCCGCGATCCCCCGGCTGAGGGTAAAACTGTGCTGTCACAGTGCTAAACCACTGCTCCACCGTGCAGCCCAAATACAAATATGTTGTGTTAAACTCTGATAGACAGGAATTAGGCAGAGCTGTAGAGCCCTCTTTCTTCTCTCTTACACTTCTTTTAGTCAGGTCTATTACATTAGTTACACACCCAAACCAACACTCACACACACATTTTTAATAGTACATTTTAGGAGACAGTAACGTGAATAGCAGATGGCCTGTTCACGTCAGAGTTAAACTGACCAATCAGACGGTTGCGTACAAGCCCATCCTATTGTATGGGGTTGGTCTAACCAACCCGAGAAGATGAATGTAAGTTGCACCCGGAAGTCGAGGTCAGTCTGGCGATGCTCCAGAGGGAGCTACATCATGCTCAACCCAGCGCTGCTTGCTTTACATGTGACCTCTAAATAAATGTTGCATCTTTTAATTGAAGACTCCTCTGGCTTATTCTTGGATCTTTCAATCAAAGAATTGGGATTTTAACAATTTGGTGCCGGTGACCCGGATTGAACAATTCTGAGATGAGGCGGGAACAGATCGGAAGGACCGTTTTTCAGACGACCATGGCGCCTGAACAAAAAGGTAGGCGGAAGACCTTTTATACGTGAATTTCTGCAATTTGGGCATGCTAAACTTAGAGTTGTCTGATTAAGGGGTATATCCAATCTCCAAACTTTATAATTTAGTTGGGAGTCACATGTAAAGGCTGAACAAATAGTTTCACATGAAGGAAAGTGCACGTGTCCTATTATCAGTCTGATTTAGGATGGTCACGATCAGGACGTACAATTCACGGGTGTATGGTCCACCAAATTTTAAAGCATTTTGGAGTCAGTCTGAACCAAAACAATACGAGACTTGGGAGCCGGGGTGGTCAATGATCATCCGGGTTCATCTCCCAAATTAAAATAGCCAGGGTTAGTAACCTGATGCCGGGGGGAGTCATTTAGAGTGTTCAACCCGATGCCGCTGGGAACGAAGCCACGATGGTTTAAATCAGTATAGCACTGAGCTTTAAGACACGGTACCTCTTGTACTGGAGACCTGCCAAGGCTTCAGTGAAAGTGCCCTCTGTTTAGAGTTGGACGAGTCAGTAAGATTCTGAAAGCAGTCTGTTCCCAGGATTAATAAGACTTAGGAGGCAACAGCCGTGCCTGTCTTCCAAATTAAAAATTGCCAGGATTAGCCTGATGCCGGGTGGGGGGGGGGGTGGATTTAACTGTCCAACCCAATGCCGTTAAGGAACAATGCCATGTGGGTGAAGTATTTTGGATGCAGTCTGTTCCGAAATAATTACAAGACTTAGAGAACAGCAGTGATCAGCGATCACCCGTGTTCATCTCCCAAATTAAGGGAACCAGGGCTAGCCTGGTGCTGGTACTGAAAAAAAAAAAGGAATAACTTACAGTACAGCACAAGAACCTTTTTACCATCATTAGTGAATGTCTGTTCATAAGTATAAAAGTAATAACTTACAGTACAGCACAAGAACCTTTTTACCACCATTAGTGAGTTGACTGTTCCTAAGTATAAAAGTAATAATTTACAGTACAGCGCAAGAATCTTCTAACCATTCCTTAGTGAGCGACTGTCCATGATAATAAAAATAGTTGTTGTCTTGCATTGTCCATATTCTGCATGCTGATGTCTGTGTTAATTGTGTGTCTTTAGGGGATAAATGTGTGGTTTGAGAAATACCGGGGGTTGGAAATATCTATTAACCTTTTCCCATAGTATGATCTAACTAACGGCGCTCTTCGGGCCATGTGGGGAACAAGCTGGGTCTGTGTTTTTCCACAAAGGAGGGAGGCAATTCACCCCCACTCCTGAGTGGAGTTGAGATTTTTAAAACAGGTTACTGAGAGGAGATTATTTGAGGTAACAGTATTAAAATGGAGCATTAAATTAAAGTTATGAGGTTATTCTGGCATGTTTACAGCTGAAGTTAAGGAGGCATCGCTCCAGTTTCTTTGAAAAACAAGTCGTGGTTTTTGGACAATAGGCTCCAGGGCCATCTTGCGCGTTCACAATTGCATGTGGCAGAGGTGGCCACGTGGCATTCAGTGCACATGTATGGGTAAATGCCATCTTGAACCGCCTTCAAGCTGCGGCAAAGTGCCTTCATCGTGTGGCCAAATGTAGGAAGTGCATTCTTTCATAAATCTACTGCCAAATAGGGCTTCAAATCTTCCTAATAAATTTGGAACCTTTTCTCTCTGGCTGAAAGGAAAGCTTTAAGTCTGTGCACGGCAAAATAAAGTCCTCCCACACCCGCCTATGCGAGTTTGATGTAGTGAGGCAAAGGCATGCCCATTCAGCTGGAGAGAAAAGGCTCAACTTTAAATTGGGCAGAGGGGGGAATAAGGAGATTTATTCCTACTTATACAATAAAAGTGTAGAAAAATCCTAGGTGGACAATATATAAAGGTGAGGTAATTTAAATGAAGAAATAAGGAAACTTGCAAATTGGAGTAAATAAATAAATGAATACATAAATAACTGAATAAATGAAATAAAAATGAATGAATAAATAAATAAGTACATAGGAGTTGTGGAGATGAACATTGTGGAAGTGAGAGTGGACAGAAAATGGAAAGGGAAATTTGGTTTTAGAAAAAAATTTAAAGCTGATGAATTGTTAAAGTTTTGTGCAGGACACAAGAGAAAATATGGAGAAACAATTGGAAGAAGGAAAGAAAAATGTAAGATTAAGAGACTTATGCTGCAACAGTGAGAACAAAAGCAAAATAATCAATAAATGTGATAAAACAGAAAAGGACAAAAACACGTTGTTTAACAGCTTGTCTGTTTCTCTATTAATCTGAGACCATGGTGGTGGCTGTGGATCATCCCTCCCCCAGCGACCGTGTGAGACCCTCTTCAGGCCCTCTGGAATTGGCTGCGTCCACCCTCCCCCTCCACACCATCGCCTAGCTACCCCCTCCTCCCTCCGCAACAACAGTAAAAGAATGCAAAACAAAGGGACATCAAAAGATGGGTCATAGATGATCAACTGAGCACATGTAAGTACAATAAATTATATTGTTGCTTTCCATTTACCTTCGGACAGCGTCTCACATATTGAATCTCATTCATGAACATTTAAGTGTTAGTCTGAGTAAGCCATATATATTTTGCCTGAAAGCTGTGTTGGTGCTAACAAGCCATTCCAGATTCAGCAAACTACTCACATGATCTCTAAGTGTGCAGAAACAGTATTCATGAATCAGCTGTAGTCAGCACATGTTCACGAGAATTGAGGATTGTATAATTGGTGCCTAAAACTACAGCTAAAATCAAATCTCAATATAATTGACCAGCAGTCTCATTTACTAAAAGCCCTATCAGAGAGGTGCCAAAATCACATACTGAGCAAACTGAAGTATTTTTTAGAAAAGGCCGTGGATAAGGTACCCATTCCCCATCAAACTCTATCTATGCACCCCAGGACCTCACATCACAACAATATGGACCCTACCCAGACCCCCCACCTAATCTGCCCTATCAGTATCAGCCGCAGGGTCACAGGAGATGGTCAGAGGTTTTATAATAGAGACAGAGGCCGTGTTAACGGTAGACTCCTGGGGGGGGGGGGGCAACCCACGGGACCAATGCTTCCTATGTCAGCAATTTGGCCACTGGGCTCAATACTGCCCACAACAACACTCACAAAGGCACCCAGGGGGTCCCCCATTTAGCAACACAATGGGTATCCTCCCCTGCATGGTCCCCATTTGGATGTTGAAAAAGAACGGCTTTGTTAATGCCGTTCTGTTTCAAAAGGGGGAGAGTGGGACAGGCACAGATAGAAAAGTACTAGGTCATTTAAAGTAGAACTGAACTGAACGGCATTGAACGGCACTGGGTGATAGTACATACAATTATAAAGATAATTTATCATTGGCACCCCCTCCACAAATCCCGGAATCTTGGAGAAAATCGCGATTTTGAATTTCCCGCCCTGAAAAATCAGACAAATCCGCCGAAGTGCAGCCGGAGTTCCGCGTGACGTCACGAGTGTGACCCAGTCCTCATGTTTACCATTGCGAGCACGTCGACACTGGTTGTTTTTGGTGCATTTTGTCGTGATAGTCGACTACAAAACACTTCCAACACCTGGGAAGATCTGTTCAGTGACCAAGGAAAGCTGTCATGGCGACGACAGAAAAGAAAGGGGGAGGAAAAGCGACCGGGAAGCGATGCGTTTCTAGATATACAGTGATCCCTCACTTATCGCGTTTAATGGGGACCAGAACCGACTGCGAAAAGTGAAAAACCGCAAAGTAGCGTCACCCCCCTCCCCCCCCAAGGGCGTCACAAGCACTATTTTGCACAAAAAGGCACAAGAGAACAGCGAAAAGTGCCACTAAGCAACACGGGCGATAAAGAACAATGAATGCGGTCTTCCTTGGGTAAAACGTCTTGGCCAATCAGCTTGCGAGGTAAAACGTCTCGGCCAATCAGCTTGCGAGATTCCCGAGCGGTGAAGAGGTGGGCGGAGAGGAGTGGAGCGGTGGTCAGAGAGGTAGATTTTCAGTTGTGCGGGCTCTCCATGTTGATACCTGATGTTCTAATGTAGTCTCCCTTCCTTCTCCCTGCCTTCTACATTAGAACATCAGGTATCAACACGGAGAGCCCACACAACTGAAAATCTACCTCTCTGACCACCGCTCCACTCCTCTCCGCCCACCTCTTCACCGCTCGGGAATCTCGCAAGCTGATTGGCTGAGACGTTTTACCTCGCAAGCTGATTGGCCGAGACGTTTTACCTCGCAAGCTGATTGGCCGAGATGTTTTACCCAGCTTCGCTCCCTGCCGAGCGCCTATACCCAGCAAAGGAAGACCGCATTCATTGTTCTTTATCGCTCGTGTTGCTTAGTGGCACTTTTCGCTGTTCTCTTGTGCCTTTTTGTCCAAAATAGTGCTTGTGACGCCCTTGGGGGGGGGGGGGGGTGACGCTACTTCGCGGTTTTTCACTTTTCGCGGTCGGTTCTGGTCCCCATTAAACGTGATAAGTGAGGGATCACTGTAATAAGTTGGAAAAATGCTGATGGGTTTTTTTTTCCCTTTCTTTTTTATTGTTAATTTTCCTTATCCTGACACCCCAAACATGCCAAAGTAAAGACTCACCATTCTGTATTCAATAAGCGACTCTCCTCCCCATCACTGCTGCGGTCTGAGTCGGTGCCGGAATCCCCCGAAAATTCTGGCTCTAATCTGTACGGTTCGATGCCTCCCTCACTCTCTTCCTGTTCACTTGACACTCCTGCATCCTCCTCTGTCTTGTCACCGATCCTGAATGCCTCTTCACTCTGAAAACTCTGGTGTTCTTGACTGCTGGAACTGCTATCATCTGCCATTGTTGTTTTGATAAGGGTCACACTCGTGACGTCACGCAGCGTCGTCTGCACTACTTCCGGTTTGTTTGGCACTGCCAGCCAGAGGCAAAAGTTTATCGGCTTATAGCTTGGCCATCGCACGGCCTAAAAATTTCTTTTATGTGTTGAAAAATACAATAGGTAATAAGGAATTAATCTGCTATTCTACTTTTTTGGCAAAAAGGTGAGTTCAGTTCTACTTTAAGGTTTGCTGTCTTGAAGTCTTAAATTAGGCATTTTGCGAGTTGGCATCTTTTTTTAACAAGCAGGGAGTGAATCTAACAGTAAAACTAAGATAATTGACCACAATGTTCTCAGACTTACAGCTGAGAGGTTGTGTGCTTTCTCATCTAAAATTATACCATTTATGCAAATTATTGAATAGCTACATAAAGAGCGTATAAATATGAATGAATCTTTATTTTTCGGATAGATTAGATTAAAAGATTAAAAGAAAGGAACAGAACAATATATCAAGGAAAAAAATCCAACAAGATCAAATTAAACAATAATTCCTCTGATTATACAGTTCAACATAAGTTATCTGAAAAGGGTGATGGCTGAAGCCACAGCTTATATTGCCCACCCATGTTCCATCTAAGAAAATTCTAATAAAAAGAAGGCTTGCAATTAAGACCAAAATCTGGAAAATTCTTGACGCTGGAAAGGTCATCTTTCCACAGATTATCAGACAGTCTGACCTTTTGCTACAAGAAAACTCGCCAGCTGCTGGCCAAGAGAAAGGATGCAGGTTTAAGGCTCTTTTATACTCAAGGGTCAAATCAAATCAAATCAATTCAACCTTTATTGTCATATTGCTGTACATACAACTGTAGTGCAGGCAAGATGAAATTGTGTTTCTCTCATCCATATAGGTAAAAGAACATGATTTAAGACACACTCACACATACCCTCACCCCCCACCCCACCACAGCCATTCACACTTCCCTGAGACATACATTGGGGAAAAAAAGTATTTAGTCAGCCACCAATTATTCAAGTTCTCCCAGTTAAAAGATGAGAGAGGTCTCCAATTTTCATCATAGGTATACCTCAACTATGAGAGACAAAATGTGAAAAAAAAATCCAGAAAATCACATTGAAGGATTTTTAATGAATTAATTGGTAAATTCCTCGGTAAAATAAGTATTTGGTCAATAACAAAAGTTCATCTCAATACTTTGTTATATACCCTTTGTTGGCAATGACAGAGGTCAAACGTTTTCTGTAAGTCTTCACAAGGTTTTCACACACTGTTGCTGGTATTTTGGCCCATTCCTCCATGCAGATCTCCTCTAGAGCAGTGATGTTTTGGGGCTGTCGCTGGGCAACACAGACTTTCAACTCCCTCCAAAGATTTTCTATGGGGTTGAGATCTGGAGACTGGCTAGGCCACTCCAGGACCTTGAAATGCTTCTTACGAAGCCACTCCTTCGTTGCCCGGGCAGTGTGTTTGGGATCATTGTCATGCTGAAAGACCCAGCCACGTTTCATCTTCAATGCCCTTGCTGATGGAAGGAGGTTTTCACTCAAAATCTCACGATACATGGCCCCATTCATTCTTTCCTTTACACGGATCAGTCGTCCTGGTCCCTTTGCAGAAAAACAGCCCCAAAGTATGATGTTTGCACCCCCATGATTCACAGTAGGTATGGTGTTCTTTCTCTTCCAAACACAACAAGGTGAGTTTTTACCAAAAAGTTCTATTTTGGTTTCATCTGACCATATGACATTCTCCCAATCCTCTTCTGGATCATCCAAATGCTCTCTAGCAAACTTCAGACAGGCCTGGACATGTACTGGCTTAAGCAGGGGGACACGTCTGGCACTGCAGGATTTGAGTCCCTGGCGGCGTAGTGTGTTTCTGATGTAGCCTTTGTTACTCTGTTCCCAGCTCTCTGCAGGTCATTCACTAGGTCCCCCTGTGTGGTTCTGGGATTTTTGCTCACCATTCTCGTGATCATTTTGACCTCACGGGGTGAGCTCTTGCGTGGAGCCCCAGATGGAGGGAGATTATCAGTGGTCTTGTATGTCTTCCATTTTCTAATAATTGCTCCCACAGTTGATTTCTTCACACCAAGCTGCTTACCTATTGCAGATTCAGTCTTCCCAGCTTGGTGCAGGTCTACAATTTTGTTTCTGGTGTCCTTTGACAGCTCTTTGGTCTTGGCCATAGTGGAGTTTGGAGTCTGACTGTTTGAGGTTGTGGAGAGGTGTCTTTTATTCTGATAATGAGTTCAAACAGGTGCCATTAATACAGGTAATGAGTGGAGGACAGAGGAGCCTCTTAAAGAAGAAGTTACAGGTCTGTGAGAGCCAGAAATCTTGCTTGTTTGTAGGTGAGCAAATACTTATTTTACCAAGGAATTTACCAATTAATTCATTAAAAATCCTTCAATGTGATTTTCTGGATTTTTTTTTTCTCATGTTGCCTCTCATAGTTGAGGTATACCTATGATGAAAATTGGAGACCTCTCTCATCTTTTAAGTGGGAGAACTTGCACAATTGGTGGCTGACTAAATACTTTTTTGCCCCACTGTACTTGAAAACTAAACAGGACTATAATACACAAATAATATACATAGTGTCCGTAGGTGCAGTAGTATGTATGAGAGATTCCAGATCAGCTGTTCAGCATCCTAACAGCTTGTGGAAGGAAGCTGTTAATCAGTCTGGTGGTTCTGCCTCTGATGCTCCGGAGTCGTTTGCCAGATGGCAGAAGTTCAAAGTGTTTATTCAGAGGGTGAGAACGGTCCTTGACAATGTTCAGTGCCCTGCTCCTACAACGGTTCTGAAAAAGTTCTTGGACAGAGGGGAGGGAGACTCCAATTATCCTTGCAGCTCCCTTAACTATCCTCTGCAGGGCTTTTTTGTCTGACATACTGCAGCTGGAGTACCATGTAGCAATGCAGTACGTCAGAACACTCTCCACCACACCTCTGTAGAAGGTCCTGAGGATGCAGATGGGGAGAGAGGCCTGTTTGAGTTTCCTCAAGAAGTGCAGTCTCTGCTGGGCCCGCATCCTGATCCCCAAGGAATTCTTGTTCCAGGTCAGGTCCTGCGAGATCTGCACTCTGAGGATCTTGATGTTCTCCACTCTCTCCACTGAACGGCCACCGATGCAGAGAGGGACGTGTTCAGGGTGTGACCACCAGAAGTCGATAATCATCTCCTTCATTTTGTCCACGTTGAGCACCAGATTATTCTCCCTGCACCAGCTCTCCAGGTCTCTCACTTCTTCCCTGTACGTTGATTCCTCATCCCTCTGAATAAGTCCCACCACCATGGTGTCGTCTGCAAACTTAATAATCTGGTTCCCCTTGTGTCTGGATACAGTCATGTGTTAGAAGTGTAAACAACAGTGGACTGAGTACGCAGCCTTGAGGGGATCCGGTGCTCAGCGTGATAGAGTTGGAGATGTTATTTCCAACCCGGACAGACTGAGGTCTCTCAGTCAGGAAATCCAGGATCCAGAGACATGTGGCGGTGTTCAGACCAAGAAGGAGTAATTTCTCCATCAGTCTCTGGGGAATAATGGTGTTGAATGCTGAACTGAAATCAATGTACAGGAGTCTGGCGTAGGTGTCTTTCTGATCCAGGTGGGTGATGACCGAGTGCAGGGTGGTGACTATAGCATCCTCCGTGGAGCGGTTTGAATGATATGCAAACTGGAGCGGGTCATGTGATGCAGGGAGGCAGGCTGTGATGTGTGGTTTGACAAGCCGTTCAAAACACTTCATCACAATTGGTATCAGTGCAACAGGATGATAGTCATTCAGACAGGACACAACTGGTTTCTTTGCCACCGGTACTATGGTAGAGGTCTTAAAGCATCTGGGCACGATGGCCTGACTCAGGGAGATGTTATAAATGTCAGTCAGGACATCCGCCAACTCGCTCGCGCAGTCTTGGAGCACACATCCCGGGATGTTATCTGGACCTGCAGCTTTACGTGGGTTGACCCTGGTTAGGGTCCTCCGTGTGTCCGCTGTGTTGATGGTGATAGCTGGCCCAACCAATGGTGGGGATGGGCCAGCCCTCCCTCTGATTGTCGGGTTTGATGCTTCAAAACATGCAAAGAAGTTGTTGAGCCTGTCTGGAAGCGAAGTGTCGTCATCATCGACCCCCTACCTAGACTTATAGCCCGTCAGTGTCCGAACTCCCTGCCATATCTGCTTGGTGTTCCTAGTGTCACAGAGGTGTCCTTGGATTTTCTCCGCATAGGCGCGCTTCGCTGTCTTAATACCCTTAGAGAGCGCAGACCTGGCTGAGCAGAGGGCGATCCTGTCCTTCGCTCTGAAGGCTGCATCTCTGGCTGTGAGCAGCGAGCGCACCTCTCCAGTCATCCAGGGCTTATTGTTTCCCCGTACAGTGATGGTCTTCACTATAGTGACATCCTCTGTGCACTTCGCGATGTAGCTGGTGACCATTTCAGCATACTCCTCCACATCTGTCTTGTCTTCCTGGGAGGCTGCTATTTTGAAGACCTCCCAGTCTGTGTGCAGAAAACAGTCTTTCAGTGCAGAGGTTGCACTCTCTGGCCAAATCCTGATTTGTTTCACTACTGGCCTGCTGCACTTCAGTAGAGGTTTGTAGGCAGGCACCAGCATCACGGATACAGTATGTGGTCAGAAAGGCCAAGGTGGGGGTGAGGTGTTGCCTTATATGCATCTGTGTTTGTGTACACCAAGCCCAACATATTCTCTCCTCTGGTCTTAAAGTCTACACATTGTTTAAACTTGGGGAGCACAGTCTTTAAACAGGTGTGGTTAAAATCCCCCGCAACCACCACAAAACTGTCCGGGTGTGAAGTTTGGATTTCACTAATGACATCGTGCAGCTCTCCGAGTGCCACTTTAGCATTAGCGTTAGCATTAGTGCTCAGCGCTATGTAAACAGCAGCTACAAACACATTGCTGAATTCCCTGGGCAGATAATATGGCCGACAATTTACAATAAGGAACTCCGCCAACGGAGAGCAGTGTTTAGTTACTAATGTGGCATTAACGCATCAGTTCTTGTTAACATAGATGCATAGCCCCCCCCCCCCCACACACACAGCTCTTACCTGAGCCCACAGTTTCTCTGTCTGCCCGGAACGCTGTCATACCTTCCAGTTGAATGGCCTCGTCAGGGATGTTGTCGTGGAGCCATGTCTCCATGAACGCAAGCACACGGCAGTCCCTCCATTCTCCCCGGGTTTCTCTCAGCAGATGCAGCTCGTCCAGCTTGTTGTCGAGGGAGCGGACATTAGAGAGAAGGAGCGATGGTACTGCTGGTCTGGAAGGGTTAGCCTTTAGCCTAGCATGAATCCCGGCCCTTTTTCCCCGCTTCTGCTTACGTTCGCTCCGCTTACGCTTCCTCCTCTCCCGGGTAGCCTTCAGCAGGAACTCCGCCAGAATTCCATGCTGGCATAGAATGTCCAAGTCACAACCGAGCGCCACGATTCTTGCAGCGTGCAGCCTGTCAAATAAACTAATCTACTACTACTACTACCTTGATGTTTAACCCCTTGCACTCCGGGCAATTTTCCTAAAAATGCCAAAAAAAAAACGTGCCCAAAGTAAATCGAAAGCTGTTATTCAACCCTTTGCAGCATCTTCATGGGGTTGGTCTCATTTAAAAGAAACCACTTTGAATTTTTTGGCAAAAAAAACCATGATCTCTCTACGTGCTCCGGCCACTGAGTTACAGTCATCTAAACATACTGAACTTGAAGAAAATAAATTTGGACACGGTGTTTTTTTGGATACAAATACTTGCAAATAACACACAGCTGTCCGATCCGGCTGGAAAATGCAACAGAAATGTAGAACCAAGTGTTACCAAGCTGAGAACCAAATTTGGTAACAATACCACAAAAAATGAATGTTTTACACAGCTTTGTTCTCAGGCTGTTCCCAGGCGTTTTGGAACTGTGCCAAATTGTGCCAAATGGCACAGTTTGGAAAAATGTCTGTAACTTTTGAATAATTCAATGTAGAATCTTCATCTGGGGCTCTAATGAAAGGTCACATTCAGGGCTGTGTCTGTATGTGTGTGTGGGCCCGCAACAAAGGACGGAGTTCGGCTCTCGCTACATAACGGATTACACTCCTTGCATGTTTCCACAGCAACGCTGTCACAGCGCCCCCCCCCCCTCGCTACTGTGTGTGTGTGGGGGGGGGGGTTGTCCCCCCCCCTCGCTACAGAAGACGGCCATCGCTACATGATGGAATAGACTCATATGCTTCCCCCCGCGGACCGGGGGCGTTCGGACCGTGAACGCCCCCCCCGCTCCTCTTCTGCAGCGTGGGGGGGGGGGGGCTTCACGGTCCGAACACGGCAAATGAACCGTTTATCGTGGCGCACGCACTTTGTACTTCGTGCGTGGTACAGTTGTAATTTACCGATCCGTCAAAAGTCATTTTTGGATTACAGTTTTCAGGGAGAAATAATAATCTAGCTTATAACACCTTACCTCTTCACAGCAGCAGAGTCCTGGTGAACTTCTCTTCCCCATTGTCAGACGAACGCGACGCTGGTCCGCTTGTGGATCCCGATCAAAACATAATTCCAATATTGCGGTTTTGGTGAATGATTTACGACCTTTGTCGTCGGCCTCCGTCGGTCTATGATGACGGAAGAGAATCCTAATCCTATTCTGCTGGAATGAGTGCAGGTCCCACTTGTGGGTGTTCTCCATGCTGCTGGGTGAGCCTGGGTCTGTAGCAGGTTCGTCCAGCGTCCTTTGTTTTCATCTGCTGCAACAGTAAATATCTCTTCACCCAGCCCGAATTTCTGTGCTTCAATTGGCTCCTGCATTCACAGTAGGCGGGTCCTCCTTCCTAGGTTTTCATTCATTGGCTCTTCATGGTTTCAGAAACCCAATTCAAGGCTCTTATTAGTCGAATGAGAGGTCAATCAGATGAACTAATCTGTTAGCGGCTGTCTGCAGCTTTTTTTTTTCAGTGGCGCTTGGAGGCCAGCACCATCTCCATCTGCACCATCATCAGTATATCATGCATCATGCGTCCGAGCGCGCACGAGTGCGCTCTCGTGCGCCCCCGTGCGCCCTAGGACGCAGAGACTTGCCCGCCCGTGGAACAACGGAGCGCAAGTGGTTAATAAGGTCTCACAGTTGTAAGTTTTACAGAATGTACGTCTGGGAAGATCAAAACACTCAAAACTCTCACACTCGCTGATGCCAAGAGGGGCCGCTGCGTCTATGCGCGCCGCCGCCATTCGATACATATTTGGAGATTCCCAGACCCTCCTATCTGTATTTTTGCACATTTCCTAAAACTTTATGGATATGGACCAAACTTGGCAGTATCACCTAAAACTGTGAGGGCAGTGCAGCCAATTTTTTATTTTATTTTATTTTTTTTGTTACTTATTTGTACCCGTAGGTAGACTTGGTTTGCAGTCTGGTGACAAGCCACCGGCTGCTGGTCACTGCGTGCGCGAGCACCCTAAACCTACATGTTTTTGGTGTGCGGGAGGAAACCGGAGAAATCCCGGAGTAAACCCGCGCAACACGGGGAGAACATGCAAACTCCACACAGCTCACTGTTGGTCGGGGGCTGGGATCGAATCCATGATCTCATGATCCCCGCGATCCCCCGGCCGAGGGTAAAACTGTGCTGCCACAGTGCTAAACCACTGCACCACCGTGCAGCCCGCGCCACCGTGCAGCCCGTTTTTTTTCCGGTTCCGGTTCCGCCGGACCGGTGGCGCCACACGAGTCGGCTGCCCGTTGCAACAGCCTTTTTTTTATCTTCCTTCTTCTTTCTACACCTTTCACTCTGTATATATATCACAGACGCACGGATCGCCCCGGGGGTCTCCCGGGTCGGCGGACGGAGCCACTGTTTGCAGCGGGAGACGTTACAGCGGGGAGGAGCTGGTGCTAGCTAGCACTTGGCCGCCGCCCGGTGCTAATGGGAAACTCGACATACCGGGAGCTGTAGCGAAAACGACGCGGGTGCCGGGCTGGAGTTTAGGCGGCGTGCAAGAAATATAAGACAGAATAATAAAGGCGATGGCAAGAACCAAGCAGACCGCCCGTAAAATCTACTGGAGGAAGAAGCCCCCCAGGAGACAGCTAGCCACCAGGGCTGCTCGGAGAGGCGCTCCGGCCACCGGCAGAGTGAAGAGGCCTCGCCGTCACAGGCCCGTGGCTCTGAAAGAGATCCGTCGCTGCCAGAAATCCACGGAGCTGCTCATCCGTAAGCTGCCCATCCAGCGCCTGGTGAGGAAGATCGCTCAGGACTTCAAGACCGTCCTGCGCTTCCTGAGCTCCGCCGTCATGGCTCTGCAGGAGACCAGCGAGGCCTACCTGGTGGGTCTCTTCTTCGCCAAGAGGGTCACCATCATGCCCAAAGACTTCCAGCTGGCCCGCCGCATCCGCGGGGAGAGAGCTTAGACTTTCTGCTGCACATTCACCAACCAACCATAATGCTCCGCACTGTGTGTCTATATATATACATTTATAGTAATATGTACATATGTTTACTAGATGTTCTTGTTTTTTCTTGCCTTCTGATTGTTGCTCTGAGTGTTGCTATCCCTGTGCTGTTGCAATCCTGGAATTTCCCCATTGTGGGACTAATAAAGGCTTATCTTATCTTATCTTATCTTAAAAGCTAGTGAAATAATACTTTAAATGGAGGAACTTTTTTGTGGTTACCTTCGGTTTTACCTCTTTCTTAACGGATACGTTGTCAGCATCTCCTTCACTGTCACCATGTTTTTCCTCTTACTGCAGTGGCAGAGACAAACTGAAAGTTTATATTTTAGGTTAACGTTCTAGCAACAGATGCCAGGAACCACAGCAAACAGTTCAGGTCTGCTGTTGTTCAACCGGAAACAGAAATTTCTCTGCCACTCTGGGCAGGGTGGTTACAGTCATCATGTAAAAGCAACTTTATCAGCAACCTTTGACTTTTATCATTTGTCCTGACTTTTATCCTTTGTCCTCTTGGTGCCCTCTAGTGAAAGGTATTGCTTATGCTTTACAAATTTGTTGAAATCTAATCACATTGTTAAAGTAAGACATTTGCAGTAGGCATTTTAAAAAAAAAAAAGAAAAAAAAAACAAGGGTAGGGGGTAATCACAAACTTGGCATAAGGTATGAACATGTAAATGTAAATCATGTACAAATTTGTAAGATGGAGGTGCAAAAATATGATAAAAAAAATCCTAATTTACAATCACAAATTAAGAAAAAGGTTGAAAATTTATGCAAAAAAGTTGCAAGTTTCAGAGAAAATTGCACATTTGAGGAAAAAATTAGCCAATTTTTAGAAAATGTCACAAATTTTTGAGGAAAAAGTTGCAAATTTCCAAAAAATATTTTGGAAAAAGCTACAAATTTCGGAGGGGAAAAAAAAAGGAAGGAAAAAGGAAGTTCTATCTGGGCCCCAGCGGCCACGCTGGGGCCAACAGGCTGTATTCATGTTAGAGGGTAAATAAAGAAACTCTGCAACCTCTCAGCTCGTCATACCTCGCCTGAAGTCATTTGTTCCTCTACATTGGTGACCTGACGTCAAATGGACTATCTCTCCCTGTCGCCGCGCTGTGGACTCCCTTTTCTCCACATTGGTGACCTGACGAGAGAGAATGACCGTCTACTCCCTCTCACCGTGCTGTGGACGCCGGAGTACCAGAGAGCGCCTGCATCCTCTTCATCCACACTGGAGCGCGCACACACTTTCCTCTCTCCACGATGGCGACCTCAGGGCCAGAGGGAGAGCGCGGCACTGGGACCGAGACGCATGAGGATCAGCGAGACGAGCACCACACAGAAAGCCTGAATGGGGAAAATCGGCGCCGTCAGCATTGATTCCCACCAAGCCCCAACCCTGACTTCACCTCCAGACAGCGGAGTTCCAGTGCACAGAAGCCCCACACGCACACCGCAGAATTATGAGGACAGCGCAACTGGAAGCTATGTGGCCGGAGCGCGCGCCACGCACCAGGGACAAACTGGCTCCATTGACTTACACATTGTCTTCCGCCGCTGCATATCCTGGGGTCTATGGCCGATCGCCATCCTCAGAATCTTTAGGGCTGCTCTCGCACCTAAAGCAGCTGTGCAGCCCGCACACAGGACTTTGTATGGGTTTCTCGGCCACGGCGCACAATGGGGATTTAGCTGATTGCTGTCTCTTCGGCATCTACGGCCACACCGCCAAGTCCCTCACACAGCTACAGTTGTTTTACAGCCGCTATGCATCCTCGGGGAATTTGGCCGCCCGCCTTCCCCACATCCTCGCAGGACGAGCCGCGAGAGGAGTCAGAGATATAAGTTTTCTTTTATTTTCACAACCACTGGCTTTTCCACCTCTCCCCCTTTCGCCCCACAGACTTACAGGCCCTCCAACTCTCCTCACCAACAGACAGTTCGACCGGAGGGGCACCTCCCCCCCCCCCCCGCTACAGCCTCCACTGGTGTCGACTTCAGCCCAAACGATAGGGGGGGGGTCACAGCACTTTCTGGGTGTTCGGGGGGGGGGGCTGGTGTGGTGACACTAAACACAGCGGGGAGACATTCCTCTGGGACATTCTTCTGGAACTTGCCTCACACCCAACAGGGGCTCGGAGGAAGCAGAGGACAATTGACACATGACCAAAAGAACCACAGGAGACAGTCAGATGGGACTGAATGCATGCATCTTTTTGCCAACCAATGTCATGCTAATCATGTATATTGACCAATGGTATTAGATAACAATTGATACGCTAATGTGCCATGCATTCTCTCTGTCTGTATAAGGTATAAAACAACTGCTCTCCCTCATCTCTCTCTCTTCATTCTTACACTTCTACTCTCATCATGACTAACTGGGCCCCAGCGTGGCCGCTGGGGCCAACAGGCTGTATTCATGTTAGAGGGTAAATGAAGAATCTGTGCTGACCTACGCTCGTGCCTCGCCTCCACATCCTTTGCTTCGCACCCTCTACAGTAGATCTAATAAAAGGAGCAGAGTATGACACTATAGACCATATATTCAGAAGCCCAGAAAGGTGTTAACCAGGTCATAAAACCAAAAGCAGCAGATGTCATAACGTCATCAGTCCTGTAGGAAGCACCCTGATGACGCAGGGCCTGCAGGAATTAACAAAGCTCTAACTCTTTGTGCTCATTGTATGCCAGGATCACATATATGATAAATGAGCTAAAACCTCCAAATGCAATTTTCCACAGTGGTAGTCATCAGCAAATCTTGCACATCTCCTACCTCCTCTAGAAACCAGTTGCTGAGTCCAGAGGAGGAGCTGAAGACCCCAAGCGGAGGATGATAACGAAGAAGACCTTGTCGCTATTACGAAATTATTTGTAAACACAATGTGCTACTGACATAACCTGAACATACATAGCTCACCACACACACGTAGGGGTGTGAAACTTATAGTATTCTTGCGTTATTGATACATCATGCTAATTATGGTTAGGTAGTCAGGATAATTGTGAAGGTTAGAAGCTCTAGAGGCCCAAATACCAACAAGCATGGATAAGGATGTCTCCTAACTTTGAACGATTTTGTTTATACCTACTATACACCTGCAACACATAGGTCTCATCACCCAGCTCACTCATCATAACAAACCTACTGCTGAACACATAGGTCCCATTACCCAGCTCACTCATCACAACACAACCACTGCCTGTAGCTTACACGTAGCCGACAATCACACACTCAAGGCTAATGGGAGATAACTTACAACAGTACATTGTCAACTACAGATGTAGGGAATAAGGATAAAACAGTACAGGCTCCAGCCATTGCAGTGACAACCCCTCAGGCCATTATTGATCCTGTCCTGGCCGAGCCCTTTTTATCGGCACCCAAGTAAAAATGTAGGGTGCAGGGAAAGTGCATGCGGTGGGGGTGGGGGTGGGGAGACCAGACCATCACGACGTGTGCCTGCAACATAGAAAAGGAGGTTGTAGGGCTAGTGACTGTATGACTTCAGTCCCTAGAAGAAGGATGGACTGGTACCCATGCGCACCCACCGCACCTTCAGCATCCGGGGTGGAGCTAGATCAGCCACATGGAGGAAACAGCATTTTCCAACGCTCCCCCTCATAGTAGAAGCTACGGTGGGCACAGGGGCTCAAGCTTCATCAACACCAGCGTCTCTACCTCTGTCCAACTAATCATAGACCGGTGGGTGGCATCCCTGGGCCAGCATCACTGAACTGTTCACTGGCTGGACTGGATGTTGTCTACTCTCTGCTGCATCCACCAGACTGCCCTATAAACCTCATGGGACAAGATGTGCCTCTGAGAGCGTGAGCACACAGTTGTTTTGCTTCTAATGGTACCGGTATGTGTCTACGAGATGGGACTGTGCTCCACAGCTGCAGACACAGGAAGCAGACACAGAGGAAGGTCAAACCCCTGTCGCAACTGTGTGATGACTGCAGCTGAACGATGCAAGCCTTGGCAAAGGTCAACTGGTGGACAAAATGCTTTGTGGGCTTCGTGGATTGACCCTGTTCGACCTTATGACCCCCATATTATCCACTCCACTGGACAAAGAACTATTCACATGATGATCAGGAGGAGACCTCGGTGGGGGTGCAGGACTTGGAGAACAAGGACAGTTATGCGACTGCAGTTCATCTGGATAAGGACGTGTTGCCTCGATACACCCCTCTTAGACATCGCTGCACTGCCTGGGGGTGTCCCACAAGGGGGGAGGCAAGGTACCAGAACCAACGGTACAAGCTTATCTTGGGTTGAAGACTGGGTTGACACACAATGTAGGGAACTACCTTATTCACCATCTGCTAACCGCTAGCGTCTCTCACACCATATATGGTTGACATGATAAAATCTTGTCAAAAGGGGAGTGAAAGGGTTATGAAAAGTTAAAGTGCCAAAATAACAATTCTGTAGGTAATCTCACATTATGCCCTACACATATTCTATACATATTCTGTTTGCATTCTTATGAACAAATATGTTGTGTCAAACTCTGATAGACAGGAATTAGGCAGAGCTATAGAGCCCTCTTTCAATGTGAAAATTGTCAGCGCAAAAGAAAGAAATCAAACAGGAGACAATGCCCCATGTGAATACAGCTGGCTCCTGTATTCACAGACATTTTTAACACCTCCCTTAAGTTATGCCACGGCCGTCCTGCCTCAAATCTCCACCATCATCCCTGTCCCCAAGTTGCCACGGATCACTGGACTTAATGACTACAGACCTGTAGCGCTCACCTCTGTAGTCATGAAGTCCTTTGAGCGCCTGGTCCTGTCCCACCTCAAGTCCATCACCACCCCTCTCCTGGACCCGCTGCAGTTTGCCTACCGAGCCAACAGGTCTGTAAGACGACGCAGTCACCCTGGCCCTCCCTCCATCCTGCAGCACCTGGACTCCCCGGGAACCTACGCCAGGATCCTGTTTGTGGACTTCAGCTCCGCATTCAACACCATCCGCCCCGCTCTGCTCCGGGACAAGCTGTCCCTGCTCAACGTGCCTGACTCCCTCTGCAGGTGAATCATCGACTTCCTGACGGACCGGAGGCAGCATGTGCGGCTGGGAAAGACTGTCTCAGACTATACTAGCATCAGCACCGGATCACCCCAGGGCTGTGTACTTTCCCCCCTACTCTTCTCCCTTTACACCAACTCCTGCACCTCCAGCCACCAGTCTGTCAAGTTGATCAAGTTTGCGGACGACACCACCCTCATCGGGCTCATCTCCAACGGCGACGAGTCCGCCTACAGGAGAGAGGTGGCCCAGCTGGCGTCCTGGTGCAGCAATAACAACCTGCAGCTGAACGCTCTGAAGACAGTGGAGATGATTGTAGACTTCAGGAAAGTCACTACTCCTCTGCCCCCCTCACCCTCTCAGGCTCTCCCATCACCACTGCTGATTCCTTCCGCTTCCTAGGCACTACCATCACCAGGGACCTCAAATGGGAGCTGACCATCAGCTCACTCATCAAAAAAGCCCAGCAGAGGATGTTCTTCCTGCGGCAGCTGAGGAAGCTCAAGCTACCCACCAAGATGTTAGTGCAGTTCTACACAGCCATCATCGAGTCCATCCTCACCACCTCCATAACCGTGTGGTACGCAGGAGCCACTGCCAGGGACAAACTAAGGCTGCAGCGCGTCGTGCGCACTGCTGAGAAGGTGATCGGCTGCAAGCTCCCATCTCTCCAGGATCTGTACATCTCCAGGACCCGGAGGCGTGCTGGCCGGATCATAGCCGATCCCTCACACCCTGGTCACGTACTGTTTGCCCCCCTCCCCTCTGGTAGAAGACTTCGGTCCATCCAGACTAAAACCTCCCGTCACATGAACAGCTTCTTCCCCTCTGCCATTAGACTGCTGAACACTAAGTGACTTATTGACTCTCGTGCACCATGTACAGCAGCTCAACCAGACTCATGTCAATCATCACTGTTTTCTTTCTGCATTACCGACTGCACTATATAGTTCTCCACAGTATCTGCTGCTGGCTAATATATATTTTAACTGTTGACCAGTATCACTTAATCTTATCCTACACTTTATTACATGTATAGTTTATTTCTCTTATCGTATCATGTTTAATGTTGCAGCATTGTACCGAGAGAAATTCCTAGTTTGTGTACTACATGAACAATGGCAATAAACCTGATTCTGATTCTGATTCTGATTCTGATTCTGACTCCACAGAGCAGCTGCCAAACCTGCTTCCTCATGTCAACTCCTACTGTTTGTTTTTTTTTTGGTCATAACAACAGTGTCTACAGTGACAAGAGCTTCCTAATGAATCATCTTTTATTTTCTAATGGTCCTATGGTCACGAGCTTTGGGTAATGACCGAAAGAATGAGATCGCGGATACAAGCGGCTGAAATGAGCTTTCTCCGTAGGATTGCTGGACTCACCCTCAGAGATAGGGTGAGGAGCTCAGTCATCCGGGAAAGGCTCAGAGTAGAACCGCTGCTCCTCCACATTGAAAGGAGTCAGTTGAGGTGGTATGGGCATCTGATTAGGATGCCTCCTGGACGCCTCCCGCTTGAGGTATTTCAGGCACGTCCCACTGGGAGGAGACCCCGGGGCAGACCCAGGACTCGGTGGAGAGACTATATCTCCCAGCTGGTCAGGGAATGCCTTGGCATCCCCTCTGAAGAGCTGGAGCAGGTGGCTGGGGAGAGGGAAGTGTGGGCTTCTCTGCTTGAACTGCTGCCTCCGCGACCCGGACCTCCGGAAAAGTGGTAGAAGATGGATGGATGGATGGATATAGAGGCCTCTTTCTTCTCTCTCACACTTCTTTTAGTCAGGTCTATTACATTAGTTACACACTCAAACCAACACTCACACACACACTTTTGATAGTACATTTTAGGAGACAGTAACGTGAATAGCGGATGGCCTGTTCACATCAGAGTTAAACTTGCCAATCAGACGGTTGTGTAGAAGTCCATCCTTCTGTACGGGGTTGGTCTAACCAACCCGAAAAGATGAATGTAAGTTGCACCCAGAAATCGAGGTCAGTCTGGCGACGCTCCAGAGGGAGCTGCATCACGCTGAACCCAGCACTGCTTTACATGTGACCTCTAAATAAATGTTGCATCTTTGAATTGAAGAATTCTCTGGCTATTCTTGGATCTTTCAATCAAGAATCCGATTTTAACAGAACAAAGTTTTAAAAATTTTAAGCCTAAATCTGAAATGATATTTTGAAATAAAGTCAAAACTGTGAGGGAAAAAAAGGTTAAATTTTGAGAGTTAAATTGAAATACTATTCCAAGAACAACCCGGTCTCAGTTAAAAAAGCTATCTAATAAACGTTTTCCCACCCCTCCTAAATCGTACATTCCTTCCACTTTAAATCAAAAATAACATGCCTCCGTACGTTTTCACAAGGTTCACTCACTGCGCAGTCCTCACCGCACATGCGCAGAACAAACTGTGAGGTAGGGGTAGGCTGTGGGGGACACAGTACACATGGCACTCCACCCAGAACAAAGGGGTTTGGTGGGGGAGAAGATAGTTAGGGATGCTAATGGAGAAAGGTGTGGAGAGCCAAACAAACAAAGATGCTGCCTTTCGCCCCCCCCCACCGTGCCAAGTTCACACCTGAAGACACAGGGTTGCGAATGTATTGTACCAAGACCTGCTCTGTGACGTGTGGGTCAATGTTACTGTTAATGTGTGTGCATGTCTTGCAGTCTGAATGTTAATGTGTTTACCCTGTGTGCCAGAGGCGGGAATTAAAGTGTGTAAAGGAGTTCGCTCAGGTACTCAGGATTTAGAGTTTCTGTGTTTATGTTGGAAGTAGAATAAAGTTCGTGTGTGTTCAGCTCACTGCCTAGTCTGCTTCCATCTTCCACATTGGTGACCCTAAGACGTGCAATGGAGAACAAGCCGAGCACCACCCCGGAGACAACCAGAGGGTCAAGCTCCCAGACTTCTGGCTTCACAATCCGACTGCTTGTTTCTACATGTTGAAGCCCAATTCGCACTCCATGGGATCATGACAGACGACACCAAATATTATCATGGGGTCGCTGCGCTGGATGTGCACGCCACGCAGCAAGTGACGAGCCTGCTCCAGGAACCGCCGGCCCAGGGGAAATACGACGCGCTCAAGCAGATACTGATTCAGCGGTATACCCTGTCAGACAGTAAGAGAGCAGAGAGGACTCCAACACCCTCAGAGTAGGTGACAGATCAGCTGTGAGAGATGGAGAGTATGTTAGCATATGGGGAAGAGCGACGAATCCTTCCTTTTCGCACATCTCTTCCTCAGGAACCTACCTGCTACAGCGAGGGCGATCCTGGCCAACTCGCCGCTGCTGGTAACTAGGAAGTACCACGCTCTGGCGCAGGAAGCGGACTACATTATCCCAGCGACCAGAACTCTCACCGTGCAAGCAACGACACCGACATCCGGGAAGGAGCCCAGTGAGGTCGAAGAGTCGTTGGTGGTGGCTGGGACGGACGCCAAAAGACACAGGAACGGGACGCTCTGTGTCTGTTACCGCCGCTTTGGTTCAGATGCCCAACACTGTCTACCACCGTGCCAATTCAAGAAGCCAGGGAAACAGCACGGCCAGCAGTCAGTAGCAGTTGCGACTGCTGGCGACAGGAAGAAACTGCTGTTCATCACAGACACACATTCGGGGAGACGTTTCTTAGTGGACTCCGGCTCCCAGAAAAGCCTCATTCTGCCAGTCAGTGCAGACAGATTGGCAGGAAGCAGCAGTCCCGAGCTCACAGCCGCCAACAAACACAACATCAGGATGTTTAGCAAACGGATGTTGACGGTGTGCTTACACGGATTGCAATTATCAATGGGATTTTGTCGGTGGGTGGCATGTTCTTGTCCCCATTTTAGGCGCAGATTTACAACTTCCAGCGCCCACACGAGTCAACTGCCTTTTGCACAGCGGCTCAATTCTGAGTTTTTCTTCCTATTTCTTATTTACCTATCTGGCTTCTCTTGCTAAATTTTCTGATCCGGTGACACCTTATCCATCACGGACACATAGATCGCCCCCCCAAATGTCTCCTGAGCTGGCGGACGGAGCCACTGTTTATAGCAGGGGACAGTACAACAGGGACCCAGCTGTTAGCACTTAACCAGCCCACGGTTGCTAACACAAAAACTCAACATTCCGGGAGAAAATAAGACAGAAACGGCGTGGATGTCGAGCTGGAGTAAGACGGCGGGCGAGGAATATAAGGTACAGACCTGTCCTCCATCCGTTATTATGGGGAACGTTTGATCGCTACTCACTAAGACAGATGAGCTAGCGGCTATGTCCCGCTATGAGAGCGTCTTCAGAGAGATTAGCATGATGTTGTTTACTGAGACGTGGCTAACAGAACTAGCATCAGATGCTACATCAAACTGGAGGGTTTTCATGCAATTCGGGCAGACCGGACACCAGACAATGGGAAGACAAGGGGCGGAGGAATGATAATGTATGTCAATAACAGCTGGTGTTAAAACGGGACATATCACGGTTAATAGAGAACACCTCCAGCAAAGACACTGAGTTGCAAGCTGTTAGCATGCCTGTTTATCTCCCGAGGGAATACTCACTCGTGATCTGCATTGTTATTTATGCAAATCCGACGTGCGAACGCTGAGGCAGCGCGTGACGCCATCCACTCAGTCACTGGCAGGCTTCTGACAGAACACCCAGAAGTGCTCTCCCTCCTCATCTCCGGTGATTTTAACAATATCACGCTGTCCCCCCCATCCTGCCCACGTTCACCCGTATGTCACATGCCACACTAGAGACAATAAAACACTGGACTTATTTCTATGCAAAACACTAAGGAGGGCGTACACCTCATCACCACTCCCCCTACTCGGGAGATCGGATCACAACTTGGGTTCATCTCCTGCCAATGTACAAAACCCGAGTTACACAGGACAACCTCCGGTTAATGCGCACGGTGAAGATCTGGTCTGAGGAGGCAATGGACACTCTAAAGGACTATTTTTGAAATCACTGCCTGGGAGCAGCTCTGCGATCCACATGGTGAGGACATCGACGGCCTCACTCACACCATCACGGACTACATTCAACTTCTGTGTGGACAACACCGTACCCACCAAGATCATACGGTGCTGCACAAACAACAAACCCCTGGATCAACCCTGAGTTAAAAATCACTACTGAGAGGAGAAGAAAAGATCGTCAGGTTGGGGAACAGGGAGATGCTGAAGTCCGTACAGAGGGAGCTAAGGAGGAAGATCAGAGAAGGCAAGGACAGCTTCAGGAAGAAGATGGAGGACAAGCTGCAACAGAGCAACATCTGCGGGGGTCTGGGAGAAACCTCAAACCATCTCTGGCTCCGACTCCAGATACCTCCTCCCAGGTCATGGGAGGCAGGGAGTGGGTGAACAATCCAAACCTGTTTTTAATAGGTTTGACCAACCACCCCTCACCCCCCCCCCCCCCCCGCCTGCATAACAACCACTGCTGCCTCAGCTGTCATCGAGACCTGATATCCACCCCCCCTCCCACCAACACCCCCCCACTCCCAGCACACAGCCCCACAACCTGACCCTACACTAAGACCCAGGTGAGGGCGGAGCTGAGGAAGATCAAGGCGAGGAAGGCCTCGGGTCCGGACTGCATCAGTGCGAAGCTCCTCAAGTCCTGCGCAGACCAGCTGTGTGGGATTGTGGAGCACCATCTTCAACCTGCGTCTGAAGCTGGGGAGGGTACCACAGTTGTGGAAAACATCTTGTGCTGGTACCCATACCAAAGACCTCCCACCCCAGAGACCTGAACAGCTACAGACCAGTGGCCCTGACGTCTCACATGATGAAGACCCTGGAGAGACTGCTCCTTGCTCACCTCCACCCCCTGGTGGGACCACCAATGGATTCACTCAGTTTGCCTACCAGCATGGCATCGGGGTGAAGGATGCAGTGATCTTCCTCCTTCACCGTTCCCTGTTCACCTGGAGAAGCCTGGGAACGCGGTGAGGATCATGCTCTTTGACTCGAGTTTGACTTTGACTTTGAGTGCTTTCAACACCATCCAACTGATGAACCTGAGGGGACAAAGCTGCTGTGTGAAGGGGGTGGACCAGTACCGTCATCGTGGGATCCCTGGACTACCTCACAAACCAGCCACAGTTTTTGTTGAGAGACTCCGGGATTGTGTGTCCGGCCACGATGGGTTTTGGCTCCCTTCCTGTTCACCCTTTATACTGAGGACTTCTCACACAACAAACACTGTCATCTACAGAAGTTCTCTGACGACTCTGCGGATCGTCGCCTCATCTCCAACGGCGATGAAGCTGAGTACAGAGGACTTATCCAGGACTTCGTGGACTGGTGCCATCGGAACTGCCTCCAGATCAACGCGAGAAAAACTAAGGAGCTGGTGGTGGACTGCCGCAGGCAAGGATAACCCTTCACAGCACCAGTAAACATCCAGGGAACAGACATTGAGATGATGATCCTACAAGTACCTGGGTGTTCATTTGAACAATAAACTAGACTGGTCACACAATACCGACGCACTCTACAAGAAGGGACAGCGCAGGCTGTTCCTACTGAGGAGGCTCAGGTCTTTTGGTGTACAAGGGGTGCTCCTGAGGACCTTCTACGATTCGGTGGTGGCATCAGCCATCACATTTGGAGTGGTCTGCTGGGGCAGTGGCATTACAGCAGCTGATAGGAAGAGACTGAACAAACTGATCAAGAAAGCTAGCTCTGTACTGGGGCAGCGCCTTGACCCAGTGGAGGAGATAGGAGAGAGAAGGATGGTGGCTAAGCTGTCGTCTCTGCTGGAGTCCAAGTCCCACCCTATGCAGGACATGCTGAACACACTGAGGAGCTAATTTAGCAGTAGGCTACATCATCCTAGGTGTGCGACCAAGAGGTTTCACAGGTCTTTCCTACCTACGGCTATCACACTTTATAACCTAAACAGGGCTGCTCACAGAGATAGCAAAAAAATGTGACGACCTGATAGTATTGAATGCAAAAGATGTAACAGACTTACACAAAATGGTCCCCTCCAGTTTACAACTAGGACAATATCAATCCCTATGGAGGGTGACAATATGTATGGGTACATATTCATACTATGCGGGGTAACTAACTAGACGGTTATGCTGTTTATTCCATCTAGCTACAATGCTCCGCACTGTGTATATATATTTATATATTTATGTGTACATACTGTATGTATATTCACTGCTCTTATTTTATTATCTTCTAAATTATTGCTCTGAGTGTTGCTATCCCTGTGCTGTTGCAATCCTGGAATTTCCCCATTGTGGAACTAATAAAGGCTTATCTTATCTTATCTTATCTTATCTAGATTTTTAATGTCGCTTATGGGTTATTAGTCGATGTTTCCAACAGACGTTTAATGGATTGCTGTTTCTTTTATCTCCTTGCCCCCCTGCACAGCTCGCGAGTCTGGGCCAACAACACAGGCTAGCGTTATAGCTCCAGGGGGTAAAGTACCAGCATTTATTTTCACAATACCCAGCACTCACGGTTCCAACATTTTCTGCTACAGTAATCAAACACGGCGTCGAACATTTCATAACCACAAAAAGCCCACCGGTGTTCGCTCGACCTCGGCGCCTGGATCGCGGTTAAACTAGCAGCGCACGTGAGGAGTGTACCAACTTAGAGCAGCTGGGCATCGTTAGGCGCGCCAACAGCCCATGGGCATCCCCACTACAGACGGTGCCTAAGGCCGACGGGCCATGGCGACTGTGCGGCGATTTCCGGTGCTCAAACAACGCACAGAACACGATCGGTTATCCCATCCCCACATCCAGGATTTTTCCATGCACCTGGCCAGGATGCGTGTTTTTTCAAAAGTGGGATTCTGGTCCGCGGGTACCACCAGGTCCCGGTGCACGCGGAGGATGTTCCCAAAACAGCAGTACTAACTCCCTTTGGCCTTTTTGAGTTTTTACGCATTCCGTTTGGGTTAAAGGCTGCAGCACAAACCTTCCAAAGAATGATGAACACGGTGCTCCGTGACCTGCCCTTCGTTTTTGTCTACTTAGACGCACATTCTGGTGGCTAGCGCATCCGAGGAGGAGCACCTCGCCCTCTCAAACAGTTTTCCAGAGGTTGGAAGCTAACGGGCTTATCGTGAAACCCGCCGAAGTGTCAGTTCAGTGTGCCAGTGATTGATTTTTTTGAGTCACCGCATTTCGCCGGAGGGTAGCGATTCCACTGCTGTTCTGGTGCGTGCCGTGCTGGTTGGATTTTCTGCGTCCGCCAGACCGTGAAGGCCCTGCAGGAAATTTTGGCATGGTCAACTTTTAGACCCATTTCCCTCCACGAGCAGCCCAGCTGCTGCAGTCGTTGTGCGCTGCACTCAAGAAAAGAAGCCCGCGGAAAACATCGACTGGACCCCCGAGCGAGTCCAGGCTTTCACAAACGCCGCTTTGCTAGCCCATCCTGCCCCATCAGCACGGATAGCACTCACCACTGATGTGTCTGACGTTGCCATAGGGGCAGTGGTGGAGCAGTACATTTCCGGTGCGTGGCAGCCACACGCATTTTTCAGCCGTACTTTGCGTAACAACGAAAGCAAATACAGTACGTTTGACAGAGAGTTGTTGGTCCTCCACCTGGCGATGCGCCATTTCCAGTTTTGGCTGGAAGGGCACGAGTTCACCGCGTTCATTGATCATAAGCAGCTAACATACGCAATGACCAAAGTCTTGGAACCGTGGTTGGCCCGGCAGCAATGACATTTGGCTGCAATCTCAGAGTTCATGATCGACATTCAACACGTAGCCGGTAAGCTTAATGTCGTGGCCAACTGCCTGTCGCGCACGTTAGTCTCCCTGGTCTACATGGGAATAGATTTCCCCGCCATGGCCATGGAGCAAACGGGGAAGTGGACAGTTTGCGCGCTCCAGTCTGCGCCCTACTGGGTTAAAACTAGAGAGCAGGGTGGTGTGAGAAGGGTGCCCCCCCCCTTGCCCTGCGACGTCTCCACTGGTTGCCCACGCCCGGTGGTTCCGAGCTCTTGGCCCCGCCGCATTTTTGAGTCAGTCCACTCCCTGTCACACCCCGGCATGCGCGCCTTGGTTAAAGTGGTGGGGGAGAAATTTGTCTGGCCGCACTTACACAGGGACGTGAAAGAGTGGGCTGCAGCGTGCATCACGTGCCAGCGGGCCAAAGTGCACAAGCACACCAAAGCCCAACTTGAGCCGTTCCAAATTCCAGCCAGGAGGTTTGACCATGTCCATGTGGGTTTGGTGGGCCCCCTCCCGCTGTCACAAGGTTTCATGCACCTTTTGACAATCGTGGACTGCACCACGTGTTGGCCTGAAGTGGTCCCACTGGCTTCCACCACATCCGTGGAAGTGGCTTGCGCTTTTTTGTCAGCTTGGGTTGCACGGTTTGGATCCCCATCAGACATCACTTCCAACAGTGGTTCGCAATTTTTTTCGGAACTCTGGTCCACGATGGCCCAGAGAGTGTGGGTCACAATCCACCGCACCACCGCTTACAACCCCAGGCTAACAGGTTATGCAAACGTTTTCATAGGTCGCTTAAAGCAGCGCTCGAAGCTTCATTCATGGATGCAAATTGGGTCAACACTGGGTCCTGTTAGGGTTGCGTTCCGCGCCTAAGGAGGATCTGGCAGCCTCCCTGGCAGAGCTCATTTTTTCTCAGCCGCTGCGGATCCCTGGGGACTTTTTACCAGAAAACCCTGCACCCAGGACCAACCTACCTGCGCAATTTTTTCACAGTACAGGACTGGCCAATGTGCCGGGACCGGCGCACCATTGTTTTCCCCACATCTTCATCCCAAAGAGCTTACAGGGCGCCAAGTTTGTTTTTGTTAGGCACGACGCACACAGAACCGCGCTACGCCCACCGTATGACAGACCGTTAGAGTGCTGGAAACCGGGGCAAAGCATTTTGTGTTAGACTTTGGGGGATGTAAGGAAACGGTCTACACTGACAGGCTTAAGCCCACTTATGTGTTGGCAGACGAACAGGTGGTGTTGGCTCAAGCTCCCCGGCGCAGACACCCACCTACAGTGGCTCTGCAAGTTGGTGTTCCCCCTGCAGAGAACTGTTGGCAGTAGACTAGGCTTTTCCCCTCCCCACCCTTTCCCCCTCCACAGGACTGTGCGCCGGAGGCCGAGTTTGTCTCCTGCCCACCTCAACAGCAAGACGCTTCAGCCGGTCCAGCGACTCCACGTTACAGCCGTTATGGGCGCCCGTTCAAGCCCAAGGTGCCAGAGGGTTAGAGCCCCTTCTGGGTGTTCGGGAAGGGGGGGGGCGCTGTGTGGTGCACTCCACCCAGAACAAAGGGGTTGGTGGGGGAGAAGATAGTTAGGGATGCTAATGGAGAAAAGTGAGGGGAGCCAAACAAACAAAGATGTGCCTTTCGCCCCCCACTGTGCCAGGTTCACACCTGAAGACACAGGGTTGCGAATGTATTGTACCAAGACCTGCTCTGTGACGTGTAGGTCAATGTTATGTTAATGTGTGTGCATGTCTTGCAGTCTAAATGTTAATGTGTTTACCATGTGTGCCAGAGGTGGGAATTAAAGTGTATAAAGGAGTTCGCTCAGGCACTCAGGATTTAGAGTTTTTGTGTTTATGTTGGAAGTGGAATAAAGTTTGTGTGTCATCCAGTTCGCTGCCTCATCTGCTTCCATCTTCCACAAGGCATTAAAGTATGGGTTAGGTTAGGTTAGTTGCTCCATGCTCACACACAATAAAAGTCAAAAAAAAAAAATGCTGTCACTCACCTTTCTTAAAGTTGTAAATGCCACGTACCCACTGCTGTTATGTTTGCCCATTTCAGGGCAAAGATGAGGCACCAGAAGCCAGCAGTGAGTTTGTTATTTTATTAACAAAAGTGACAAAATAATGTGCCACGAGGGGCAAAACACGTACACTACACAAAACGACCTCGAAGGGTGAAATAACTGAACACATCCATCCATCCATCCATCCATCTTCTACCGCTTTTCCGGAGGTCCGGGTCGCGGAGGCAGCAGTTCAAGCAGAGAAGCCCACACTTCCCTCTCCCCAGCCACCTGCTCCAGCTCTTCAGAGGGGATACCAAGGCGTTCCCAGACCAGCTGGGAGACATAGTCTCTCCACCGAGTCCTGGGTCTGCCCCGGGGTCTCCTCCCAGTGGGACGTACCTGAAACACCTCAAGTGGGAGGCGTCCAGGAGGCATCCTAATCAGATGCCCATACCACCTCAACTGACTCCTTTCAATGTGGAGGAGCAGTGGTTCTACTCTGAGCTTCTCCCGGATGACTGAGCTCCTCACCCTATCTCTGAGGGTGAGTCCAGCAATCCTACGGAGAAAGCTCATTTCAGCCACTTGTATCCGCGATCTCGTTCTTTCAGTCATTACCCAAAGCTCGTGACCATAGGTGAGAGTAGGAACGTAGATTGACTGGTAAATCGACAGCTTTGCCTTAGAACTAAGCTTCCCCTTCACCACAACAGACCGGTACAACGTCCGCATCACTGCAGATGCTGCTCCAATCCGTCTGTCGATCTCTCGCTCCATTTTCCCCTCACTCGTGAACAAGACCCTAAGATACTTAAACTCCTCCACTTGGGGCAGGAGCCTGTCCCCAACCCGGAGAGGACAATCCACCTTTTTCCGGCTGAGGACCATGGACTCGGACTTGGAGGTGCTGATTCTCATCCCAGCCGCTTCACACTCAGCGGCAAACCGTCCCAGCAAGAGCTGTAGGTCATTGCTGGATGAAGCCAACAGGACAACATCATCTGCAAACAACAGAGATGAGATCCTGTGGTCACCAAGCATGACACCCTCCATTCCCTGGCTGCGCCTAGAAATCCTGTCCATAAAAATTATGAACAGGATCGGTGACAAAGGGCAGCCCTAGCGGAGTCCAACTCTCACTGGGAATGAGTCCGGCCGAGTGTTGGCAATACAAACCAAACTCTCACAACGGTCGTACAGAGACCGAATAGCTCGTGACAACAAGCCCGATACCCCATACTCCCGAAGCACCCCCCACAAAAATCCACGAGGGACGCGGTCAAATGCCTTCTCCAAGTCCACAAAACACATGTAAACTGGTTGGGCAAACTCCCACGAACCCTCAAGAATTCTCGAGAGGGTAAAGAGCTGGTCCGATGTGCCACGGCCAGGACGAAAACCACATTGCTCCTCCTGAATCCGAGGTTCGACCAACGGCCGGACTCTCCTCTCCAGTACCTTGGCATAGACCTTCCCTGGGAGGCTGAGGAGTGTGATCCCTCTAAAGTTGGAGCACACCCTCCGGTCCCCTTTTTTGAAGAGAGGAACCACCACCCCGGTTTGCCATGCCAAAGGCACTGTGCCCGACCTCCACGCAATGTTGCAGAGGCGTGTCAACCATGACAGCCCAACAACATCCAGGGCCTTGAGGTGCTCAGGGCGAATCTCGTCCACCCCCGGGGCCCGGCCACCAAGGAGATTTTTAACCACCTTGGCGACCTCAGCCCCTGTGATAGGCGAGTCATCCCCCTCGTCCCCAAACCCTGCTTCCTCTGTGGAAGGCGTATCAGTGGGATTGAGGAGATCTTCGAAGTATTCCTTCCACCGCCCGACGATATCCCTAGTTGAAGTCAACAGTGTCCCATCCGCACCATACACAGTGTGGACGGGGAGCTGCTTTCCCCTCCTGAGCCGCCGAACAGTTTGCCAGAATCTCCTTGAAGCCGACTGAAAGTCTTGTTCCATGGCCTCACCGAACTCCTCCCATACCCACGTTTTTGCTTCAGCAACCACCCGAGCTGCACTCCGCTTGGCCTGCTGGTACACCTCATCTGCTTCGGGAGTCCCACAAGCCAACCAAGCTTGATAGGACTCCTTCTTCAGCTTAATGGCCCCCCTCACCACTGGTGTCCACCACTTGGTTCGGGGGTTGCCACCACGAGATGCACCGACCACCTTGCGGCCGCAGCTCTGGGCCGCCGCTTCAACAACAGAGGTGGAGAACATGGCCCATTCAGACTCCATGTCTCCAGACTCCCTCGGAATGTGGTTGAAGTTCTTCCGGAGGTGGGAGTTGAAGACCTCCTGGACAGGGGCCTCAGCCAGATGCTCCCAGCACACCCTCACTATACGTTTGGGTCTACCAGGTCTGAATGGCTTCCTCCCCTGCCATCGGATCCAACTCACCACCAGGTGGTGATCAGTTGACAGCTCTGCACCTCTCTTTACTCGGGTGTCCAAGACATACGGTCGCAGGTCTGATGATACGATAACAAAATCGATCATCGACCTGCGACCTAGGGTGTCCTGGTGCCAGGTGCACATATGGACACCCTTATGCTTGAACATGGTGTTCGTTATGGACAGACTGTGGTTAGCACAGAAGTCCAATAACTGAACACCACTCGGGTTCAGATCTTGCAGGCCGTTCCTCCCAATCACCCCCCTCCAGGTTTCACTGTCGTTGCCCACATGCGCATTGAAGTCCCCCAGTAGGACAATGGAGTCTCCAGGAGGAGTACCCTCCAGCACCCCAGTCACAGACTCCAAAAAGGGTGGGTACTCTGAAACATCATTTGGTGCATAGGCACAAATGATGGTCAGGACCCGTTTCCCAACCCGAAGGCACAGGGAAGCAACCCTTTCGTCCACCGGGTAAAACTCCAATATAGAGGCAGAAGGAGCCTGAGCTGGTGTACGAGGTTGAGCGATACCGGCTAGATATAGTCGGCCTCATCTCAACACACAGCTCCGGTTCTGGAACCAGTCTCCTAGAGAGGGGCTGGAGCTTGGCCTTTTCTGGAGTTGCCCCAGGCGAGAGGCAACGAGCAGGGGTGGGTATTCTTGTATCGCCCCACCTTGCTGCTGCTAACTGAACACATACAGAGAGTAAACCCAGTCACTTACATATAATGCAGCGAGGGTGAAACCTTACACTGAAAAGGACTGGCTTTGGACGTGGGGAAACCAGTCTGGATAGGGCGAGGTCGCAGCGAGGAATAATCCTCACTCGCGATCTTAAATAATGCAACAGAAAACTAACGAACCAACAGGTGTGGGGAGAAAGTAATCACTAAACACAAAACAGCTGTGACAGGCCATGAGCAGGTTTGACAGGCAGAAGTCCTTCTGTGGCGCTGTCAAAATAAAAGCACAAAATAATCCACATAATAAATGAGACCACACAGGGAGAAAAAGAGGAAAATTACAAGTGACTTGAGCGCGGAAATGACCCGCACTCGGGATCACTACAACTGCACCTCAAAAATCATTTTTAAGTGCCTCTATACGTTTTCGCTGACTGACAAAATGTGCAATTGAATGTTTTTTTGCTGAGGCTGGGCTCTCCAAGAATGAAGCCACAATTTCCAGACTTGCAGTGCAGAATCACATTTCTGCACTGCCTCTTCGAAGCCCTTATACTCACAACAATAATGTTTATGTGCTAAAAGAGAAATAATTTCCTATTACTAAAACCAGTTCTGAAGCAAGAGTTAAATTCACTAATTCATTTACCCAAGCCATCTTACGGAGGCAGAGGGATCTAAATGACTGACTTGAATTGTCAGCATTAAAAAATGAGGAGTCTGAACATCACTTAGAGAATCAAAATTGGGAGCAGCTCATGTCAATAAATGAAGTAGATGATTGCTGTAATTTTATAACTGCAACAATTACAAAGTCCATAGAAAAATTTACAAAGCAAATTAATAGCAGACAACAGAAGATTAACCTACCATGGTTAAATAATGAAATAAGAAAACTTATGAAGAGGCGAGACTATGCATTGAAAACATCATTAACATCTAAACTACAAAATGATCACCTTGTGTACAAAAGTTTAAGAAATAAAGTGGTACAAGAGCTGCGAAAATCAAGAGTATCTTATTACAATAAACTGATAGATCATGCAAAGGGTAACAACAGTTCCCTATGGAGGCATTTAAATAACTTAACTAATAAAAAAAAACGATCAGAAGGGGGTAAAGGAACTTAGAATCAATGGTAAGACCGTCAGTGACAAGGCTACTTTGGCAAATGAATTTAATTCATACTTTGTGGCTCTGTGGAAGACTTAACAAAAATTTTTGTGCTGCCAAATGTGCTCAACAACACAAATTCCATACTTCCAACAGATACTTTTCACATCGATGAGGTAAATGAGGAGTTAATTGCTGGTATTGTTAAAACACTGTCAAACTCAAAAACTAATGATATCTACAATATGAGCACCTCCTTTCTCAAAATGCACAGCAAAATATTAATCAAACCACTGACTCATCTCATTAATCTCTCCATTAGGTCTAGTACATTTCCATCTGGCTGGAAAAAAGCTGTCGTCATACCAGTTCATAAATCAGGCAGTAAAGACGATATATGCAATTACCGCCCAATCTCTATTTTACCAGTCCTGTCTAAGGTTCTTGAAAAAGTTGTAGCTACACAGCTGATTGAATATTTACAAGACAGTCAACTTCTTCATCCACATCAATTTGGTTTTAGACCAGGATACTCAACAGAAACAGCAAATTGTTGCCTTATTCAACTTTATTTTATTTATTCAATTCAACTTTATTTATATAGCGCCATTTCACAACAACAGTCATCTCATAGCACTAGAAAAGAAAGAAGAGTTATTGATAACGTCAAACAGTCCTTGGACAGGGGTAATGTGGTAGGAGCTGTTTTTCTAGATCTCAAAAAGGCTTTCGATACTGTAAACCACAGTTTGCTTTTATCCAAAATGGTATCTTTTAACTTCTCCCCAGATACATTAGAATGGTTTGCATCTTATCTCCAGAATAGAGAACAGTGTGTAACGCTCAATTTAAGTAAGACAAAATTTATAGTCTTTAACAACCATCACAACAATCCAGTACCCAAACTCAGTGTAAATGGTGTAGAGATTGAAAGGGTATCTGAAACCAAATTCCTTGGCGTAATAATTGATAACAAACTGTGTTGGAAGTCACATATTAATTATATTAAAGGTAAAGTCTCCAAATCAATTGCAATATTACACAGAGTGAAATATTTGCTGAATCAACCCACACTATACACCTTGTATCATTCATTAATACTCCCATACATGACATATTGTAATGAAGTATGGGGAAATACATATAAAACAAACATATATCCACTCTTTATGCTTCAAAAGAGAGCTATTAGAATAATAAACAAAGCAGCTTACAGGGAACCAACAAACCCACTTTTTCTTAAACAAAAAACTCTCAAGTTGAAAGATCTGGTTGACTTTAAAACCGCAATAATAATGTTCAAAGTGAAGAATTTATCACTGCCTGCAAATATCCAAAAGTTGTTCCAAACAAGGGAAAAACGATATCACTTCAGAGGAACATGTATATTTCAAAAGCCTACAGTGAGAACAACCACCAAGCAACACTATATTTCAGTGCAAGGAGTCAGATTATGGAACGATTATGGACCTGAATTAAAATCATGTACAACGCTTGGACAATTTAAACAAAAACTAAAGGAAGAAATACTCCAAACATATTTACAAGACGACATGTAAACTCACATAAGGATTGACATATCCAGCCTGTGTTGTGTTGTAGCTTAGTTTTTTTTTTTTTTCTCTCTGTGACATTCTGTCTTAGATTTGTCTCGAATAGTAACTGCTTAACTTAGCTTAGCTTAGTTTTCTTTTTTTTTTTTTCTCTCAGTCACACTTTGTCTTAGCTTTGTTCTAAATTGTAATCACTCTTGTCTTGTTTACTCTTTTTTCTTTGAATTCTTGGATGGAATATGGGTGGGCAATATAAGCTGCGGCTTCAGCCATCACCCATTTCGGATAACTCACGTGGAATTGTTTAGTAGAAGGAGTCTTTGTCTAATTTGACCTTGTTGTTATATTATACAGTTTCTTTAACCTGTACTGTATTATCCGAAATAAATAAATTCATTCATTCATTCATTCAGTGTGTAAAAGTTCACCAGGATAAATCCTCATTTTTAAACAACCGCATGGGTATCCCACAAGGGTCCATTCTTGGTCCTTTACTTTTCAGCATATTTATTAATGACTTGCCGTTACACTGCTCAGCTGCAACATGCCAACTTTATGCAGATGATGCAGTTATTTACACAGCTGCCAAGACTCCAGCACAGGCTGCAGATGTACTGTCTACAAGTATGGTTGATGTCCAAGAGTGGCTCCTCCAGAACCATCTATTGCTGAACCTTCAGAAAACAGTCTCAATGTGTTTTTCAATCAAAAAATGTAACCTGCAACGTTTTAAAGTTAATATGCATGATCATGACATCAGTTTAGCTACAGAATTCAAATACCTTGGCATTGTACTAGATCCTCAACTCAAATTTAATCTTCATATAAAGAAAATTTCAAAAACAGTAAAAAAAAATCTGAACTGCTTTAAATTAATTAGATATTACATACCTTACGAAGCAGCTGTACTGTATATGCATTCTATGGTTTTTTCTCATATATCATACTGTTTGACAGTCTGGGCTCAAGCAGCCCCTTCCACAATAAGACATATAGGTTCATTATATAATCAAACCCTAAAAATCTTGGACAAAAAGCCCATTAGGTGGCATCACTGTAATATTTTAAAAAAATACAACCTATTGAGTTTTGAGAGTTTCATTGACCTCTGTTTTCTGAAATTAACGTTCAAATGTTTCCATAAATCAGCACCCGAGCCACTTGCTGGTTTCGTCCAAAGACAGGACAGCAGCAGAGCCACCAGGAGTTCTGTTAACAATAACTGTAAAATATTCCACCACAGAACCACATTTGGACAAACAGCTTTCTCTATAAAGGGCAGTCACATCTGGAACACAATGCCAAATATAATTAAAATAATAACGGACTTTAAAACATTCACTAAAAAGGTTAAAAACTGGCTGAAAAATAAACAAGAATGTACTCATGTATGAATTGATTGTCTGCAAGGTGAGAGTGAATGAAGGGAAGGAATGAATGTGTTTGTTTATAGTGAGTGACAAAGGGAGGGAGGCCTGAAATAGGCAAATGTGAGTCAGGTTGTTATATTTGTGTATTTATAATATTTGTAATATTTATAATATTTATAATTGTGTATTTATAATCTTTTTTGCATTGATGTATGTGGTTATTGTGTATTTTTTTTTCTTTACTTGATTCTCTTTTCTAAAGCCCATCCAGGGACAAGAGTTGCAAATTAGCTAATAGCTATACACTCTTTTTTTTTTTTTTTTTTTTGTTACTTATTTGTACCCGTAGGTAGACTTGGTTTTGCAGTCTGGTGACAAGCCACCGGCTGCTGGTCGCTGCGTGCGTGAGCGCCCTAAACCTACATGTTTTTGGTATGCGGGAGGAAACCGGAGAAATCCCGGAGTAAACCCGCGCAACACGGGGAGAACATGCAAACTCCACACAGCTCACTGTTGGTCGGGGGCTGGGATCGAACCCACGATCTCATGATCCCCGCGGTCCCCCGGCCGAGGGTAAAACTGTGTTGCCACAGTGCTAAACCACTGCGCCACCGTGCAGCCCTATGTACCCCCTACTCTATGTGCAACACATCAGATTGATTGTCATTGATTAATTGTCTATGTTTATTGCACTGTCCCTGTCAAATAAACTAATCTATCTATTATTCTCAAAATTCAAACTTTTGAAAAAATATTATAAAAGGACTTAATTGTAGAAATTCAAAATACACAGAAAAATATATTTATTCTTTTTATGTGCTCCTAGGAAACAAGTAACTTAACTGGGTGTATTTTTTAAAATGAATTTAGAAATTGATAAACCTCAGGTGAGAAAGTCAGCATCTCAAAACAATGACCCCAGTTACATGTCACAATAAACCGATCACTGGGAATAAACCGATAATGGCAATAATCAGTTTTCTCGTATTTACATGCACTGAATAAACAGATTATTGGGGGTAAACCACTTGAGGTAGATGACCCCAGTTGCATGGCCTTCATCAGATTATTCTGTTTACATGGCCTCTTGAAGAACAGATAACTCCAGAAATGCATCCATAACCTGTTTATTCATGTGCATGTAAATATGGTCAGTGATGTAAAGCTGAGTTGGTCACAGTGGCCTGCTTTCAGATGTGTGGAAAATAAATGAAGGCTGACTCCTCTTGTTTAGCAGTCTGGCATATTCATTTGATGAACATAGAACTGGAGCAGAACACATCATCTGTCATCAGCAGCTGCTTCTCACATTGACAGCGTGGGCTACAATGAACCAGAAGCAGAATAGAATGGTGCTAAACACCTGTGCAGACTCAGTAAGGAGGCTGAATTCCCAGGAACCTGTATGAGGTGAAGTTACATCCTCTGACGCACTTGAATAAAGGCCCTGTCACACCTTGATGATTTAGGCAATGTTTGCCAAATGTATAAAAATTGGTCTAAAACGCTGGCATATGCCAAAATTTTTACTTTAGGCTGTATGCATCGCATATCCATAACGAATTTGATGTATACATAACGTATTAGTAACTTATATAGAATGCTTCTATAACTTATAAATAACTTAAACCAACGAATGCTTAGCGTGTTGTTGGCATTCACAACTTATGCCCAACCATGTGCATAGCTTATTCTAATAGCATGGTCATGCCAAACTGCTGTCGCTCCCTGATCCATGAATCCTAGGTTGTGAGAGATCATCGCTGTCAACCAAGATGATTCTCCCCCTCCAAAGACCATTGCATGGCAGGGGACATGACCGACCTGGCAGAGCTGTCAAATCTGTCAGGTCGGTCACATCTAAAACAGCTGATATGACACATCACAAACGTCAATGACAGTTGTCACAACCTGGCTCAAAGGCACGCAAACTGATGGCGATAAAGTTTATTTTCAGTAAAGTGGGCAAAAACAAGATAATGCATGGGGTGTGCTTTTGCCGGTGTGGACCCAAAAACATCAGAGAGCTGGCTGCAGCCAAGGGACAGCAAAGTGTGATTTATCATGGAAAACAGCTGAGCTCTGTGCTTCGGGTGATCAGCTGATTGGATCCACCTCCTCTGGTGTTCTGACATTTTGGCATATCAGAACAGCACTGGACAGATGATGGTACAGACTACAGTCAAAGGTAAAAACATGACAAGGGAGGGCTTTACCAGCGATTTGGATCTTCATAATATCCTGTAACTTGAAAGTGTTGGCTCGGTCGCTTCTCCAACAGGTGCCGTTACACGAACATGTAAGTGTGTTTAGCTCTGTGTGTGTGTGTGTGTGTGTGTGTGTGTGTGTGTGTGTGTGTGTGTGTGTGTGTGTGTGTATGCACTGCAGGCACCAGCTGAGCTGATAAGAACAGAAAGCAGGTCGATCAAGTCAGCTCTTAATTAGTAAAGGTGTCATCTAATCTACACAGAGACCATCACAGCTGAAAGATGTCAAGGTATGAAACATCTCTTTTTGTCTGAATAGAAGAACAAGACCAGTTTATTGGGTTCCTCCTCTGAACCAACGCTGCAAAATCTTGCCATTATACAGTAGCTGGTAAGTTAAAAAATTCTGTTCAGTATGTTACACATAGGTTCAAAGAGCATTACTCATATGTTAGAAATAAGTTTTTGGTACGCTAGACATTTATCTCAACGTAGTTTGACTTCTGAGTAACTTATGAGTCGCTTACAAGTAACGTGTGTGAACGAATGCATAACTTCCCTACAACTTATGTTCCATGTATGTGGGACGTTTTAGCCATATGCTGGATACTGTACATCGGAAATTTTTCAGCATACTGAAAATTTTCAGAGGAGCTCGGCATACAACGCCGTACACCAGCATGCTTCAGCGTTCTTCAGCGTGCTCTTAACTTATACAAAACCTACCCATAACTGATTCAACATATGCCAGTGTATTCTCCAAATTTTTCATATGTTTGGCAAACGCTGCCAAAATTGTTTAAGTGTGACAGGGCCTTAAAGATGTAAATTACCAAATCTCAACAAATGATCACTTCTCTCGGAGGGGGGAAATAATTTTATTGTAGATTAAGGGTGCTTTCATACCTAACCTGTTAATTTTAGGTGTGAAACCTCCCCTGGTCTGGATCAAATAACCAAAATTTGATCCGGCAAAAAGAGATGATCTTGGTCCGAATCAAACTAAACCTTGGTTTTGTTCATTTAGAATGTGAAAACAGTTTTCAGAAAGGTTCAGACAGCAGCCAAAAAGAGGGGAAAAAATGAGCGCCGCTAGCACTCACCAAGAAAAAAAGAGATGTAGTCAATTTTTTAAAAAATCATAAAAAGCATGTTTAACAGAAGACCTGGATAACATTCTAACCCCAGCAAAATGAGTTTACCTCTTCCATCCATCCATCCATCCATCCATCCATCTTCTTCGCTTAATCCTTTTCGGGTCGCGGAGGGCTGGAACCTATCCCAGCATCTTTGGGCGAGAGGCAGGGTACACCCTGGACAGATCGCCAGTCCATCGCAGGGCCAACACAGAGAGACAGACAACCATTCACTTTCACAGTCATACCTAAGGACAATTTAGAATCCCCAGTTTGATGCCAATTAACCTAACGTGCATGTCTTTGGCATGTGGGAGGAAATCGGAGAAAATCCCGGAGTAAACCCATGCAGACATGGGGAGAACATGCAAACTCCACACAGATCACTGTTGGTTGGGGGCTGGGATCGAACCCAGGATCCCCCAGCCAAGGGTGAGTTGCTGTGTTGCCACAGTGCTAACCACTCCACCACCGCGCTTCATATGATGGAATTTTCCCCAGTTTTAACTTGTGCAGTTACTGATGTGCCCAGAAGCTGCAGAAAACACCTCAGAGGGGGAGGAGAATGTCTGCTAAGTACAGCAGCCTCTTCTAATACACAAATGTCATCATGATATACAGTATGGTGTTCACTTATATAGCGTTTTGGGTTTTTTTTCTCATCCCTGGATGACCAAAGCGTTTTACAGATTTGGTTATTTACCCATTCACACACTCATGGTGGTGGAGTGCCATGCAAGGCGCTGGCCTAACCCACCAGGACCAACTCGGGCTTCATTCTCTTGCTCAAGGACACTTCAACATGCAGACCACAGAGGGAGCAGGAATCAAACCACTGACCCTCCGATCAGAGATCGAAAACACTCTACACCTGCACCACAGCCGCATCATGACAACAGGGCATACAGTGGGGTAAAAAAGTATTTAGTCAGCCACCAATTGTGCACGTTCTCCCACTTAAAAGATGAGAGAGGTCTCCAATTTTCATCATAGGTATACCTCAACTATGAGAGACAAAATGAGAAAAAAAATTCCAGAAAATCACATTGAAGGATTTTTAAAGAATTTATTTGCAAATTATGGTGAAAAATAAGTATTTGGTCAATAACAAAAGTTCATCTCAATACTTTGTTATATACCCTTTGTTGGCAATGACAGAGGTCAAACGTTTTCTGTAAGTCTTCACAAGGTTTTCACACACTGTTGCTGGTATTTTGGCCCATTCCTCCATGCAGATCTCCTCTAGAGCAGTGATGTTTTGGGGCTGTCGCTGGGCAACACCGACTTTCAACTCCCTCCAAAGATTTTCTATGGGGTTGAGATCTGGAGACTGGCTAGGCCACTCCAGGACCTTGAAATGCTTCTTACGAAGCCACTCCTTTGTTGCCCGGGCGGTGTGTTTGGGATCATTGTCATGCTGAAAGACCCAGCCATGTTTCATCTTCAATGCCCTTGCTGATGGAAAGAGGTTTTCACTCACAATCTCACAATACATGGCCCCATTCATTCTTTCCTTTACACGGATCAGTCGTCCTGGTCCCTTTGCAGAAAAACAGCCCCAAAGCACGATGTTTCCTCCCCCATGCTTCATAGTAGGTATGGTGTTCTTTCTCCTCCAAACACGACAAGTTGAGTTTTTACCAAAAAGTTCTATTTTGGTTTCATCTGACCATATGACATTCTCCCAATCCTTTTCTGGATCATCCAAATGCTCTCTAGCAAACTTCAGACGGGCCTGGACATGTACTGGCTTAAGCAGGGGGACACGTCTGGCACTGCAGGATTTGAGTCCCTGGCAGCATAGTGTGTTACTGATGGTAGCCTTTGTTACTTTGGTCCCAGCTCTCTGCAGGTCATTCACTAGGTCCCCCCGTGTGGTTCTGGGATTTTTGCTCACCGTTCTCGTTATCATTTTGACCCCACGGGGTGACATATTGCGTGGAGCCCCAGATGGAGGGAGATTATCAGTGGTCTTGTATGTCTTCCATTTCCTAATAATTGCTCCCACAGTTGATTTTTTCAAACCAAGCTGCTTACCTATTGCAGATTCAGTCTTCCCAGCCTGGTGCAGGTCTACAATTTTGTTTCTGGTGTCCTTTGACAGCTCTTTGGTCTTGGCCATAGTGGAGTTTGGAGTCTGGACTGTTTGAGGTTTGTGGACAGGTGTCTTTTATACTGATAATGAGTTCAAACAGGCGCCATTAATACAGGTAACGAGTGGAGGACAGAGGAGCCTCTTAAAGAGAAGTTACAGGTCTGTGAGAGCCAGAAATCTTGCTTGTTTTTGTAGGTGACCAAATACTTATTTTACGAGGAATTTACCAATTAATTTATTAAAAAATCAGACAATGTGATTTTCTGGATTTTTTTTCTCATTTTGTCTCTCATAGTTGAGGTATACCTATGATGAAAATTGGAGACCTCTCTCATCTTTTAAGTGGGAGAACTTGCACAATTGGTGGCTGGCTAAATACTTTTTTGCCCCACTGTAGGTACTTCAAGTAAAGTCATCTGGTTGGCCTAGATAAGGAGTAGTCTGAAACCAAACTTAATCAGACCGAAGACAGACAACAGAATAAAAACATGAAATCTGGTCTGGACCTTAGTGTGGACTTTCAGGTGTGAAAACACCCAAAGATATTTTACTTTTGGTGGCAGAGCTAAGGAGTTAACAGTGGAAATTGTGATTAATACAGCAGCTCCACAATGTCAAACAGTCTTTAACAACACAAGTTCTAAAAATGGCCAAAATGTGTCTCCACACTTGTTGATTCAAAGGAGTGAAAATGAGTAATTTTTGAGTCAGTGTGGCCTGAGGGATTTTCAGTCTGGGGCTCAATGGAAAAGAGGCCCGTATCTGGTGTGTGGGTGTTCATCAGGCCTATTTCTGTTTGGAGTGCCGACAGACGAGCTCAAGTGTTTCCTCTGTTTTGTTGTTTACACACACACACACACACACACACACTGATGCTGTTGTATACGATGAAATCCTGAGGTGTGACAAAACACACCAAGCTCAATGTTCTATCACTATGGCAACTGGGGCCTAGCAATTACCAGTGTGCCATAGTGTGACTGCGTTCGTATGAGAGAGTGTAAGTCCCTTTTTACTTGCACACACTTGTTTGAGTACACAGCCATGTGCTTATGTGTTAAGGTGTCTGCTCATGTGTGGATGTGTGATGTCGGGATTGTCCTCTGTGGGTGTGTGGTGACATTGCACCTTTCTCAAGCAGAACTTCAGAAGATTTGTTTCACTATAAAAAAAATAAATAAAAAATCAGATAATCAACTAGCGGCGATCATTTGAACTCATTTGTAAAAAGGTAAAAATCTGCAGTGTCTCCCTCTTTCTCACAGCTGAAAGTTGCTGTTATGTGCCCCAGGCGGGCCGGTAAAAAAGGTGACTCAAACATTCTCTAGCAACAATGATGATCAGTCTAAATTGGCTCATCTGCCATTTAAAAGGAGTTAAAACATGTCTAATTCTGAGGATTAAAGTTTAAAGGGGTCATTGGTTGCCCTTTCCCCCCACATTTTAACAGCTCACACATCTTAATGAAGAGTTTGTGACATATTTTATTCACATTTTCTTTAATTTCCTTTAGTTTTCATAACATCAAACAGTACCTCCAACAATTTTCAAAATCCTTCAATATTATGGCAATATCAGAAACTTGGATCAACAATGTAAAGGGTAAAAGTGAATGAAATGATTTTTAAAAAAAGAGAAAATAAAAATGGAGGAGGTGTGGTCAAGAATCTTAATTACAAAACAGTGGAAAATGAAGGTTGTGGTGGACAATGTTTTAGAATGTGTTTCAATGGAATTATTCATGAAAAAAAAAGAAAAATGTCACAGCACGTTGCATTTATAGAACACCAGGATCTAATATAGATATTTTTTGTCATAAATCCCTATGCGCCTTTATACGGCGCACGAGGGAGAGAATGGAAAACCCAGTTGCGGAAGTAGAAAGTGCCATTTTATTAAATTAAACCGCACAATAAACAGTTCAGTTCAACCACACAAGTACAGGAAGATGAAGATGATGAACTTGGGCCACCAGACATACAGGTGCCGCCTGGAAGCTCAACAGCCCAAACACGGAAATGCCTAGTGCCACTGAACAGCTGTAGACACGGGGAGAAAGGCAATGACAACTTACAGAACTGGAGCGATCCAGGGGCTAATCCGTGCAGTCTGGTGGATGAAGCAGAGAAGCTGGGCCAGCCGTAACACCAAGGGATTTACTGGACTTAAAGTGACGGGCTGGATAATAGTAGGTAATGAAAACTCATACGTGGAAAGCTAGCTGCCGCGTATGGAGGTGATTGCTCCAACAATCTTTTTCCACAAACGCAGCGAAGAAATACTCCTGATGCTAACGAGGAAAGAGATTGCCGGTGCGAGAAAGCGTGGGCTGAATGTGATTGGACCTGATGTGTGACAGAGCATGTATGAGCATGGGAATGGGAATGAATGGAGCATGTGCATGTGTGTGTGTGTGTGTGTGTGTGTGTGAACACCTGTGAGAGTACAGCTGATGGCACTTGACAGGCGGAGGGGGTGTGCCCAAGCTGTCAGGGAGCAGAGGCCCAATAGCTCCCTGAAGTGCCAGGTGGAAAATAGGGCAAAACATAACAATAAGTCAGAACTGGGTTTGGAACAGCCAAACCCAGATTCATGACATTTTTAATAATTGGACTAGAGGAAAAATTTCACAAAAACAAATCAAAAAGTCATGTTTATTTGTGGTGATTTCAACATCAATCTACTAAACCCAAACAAGCATATATTGACAGATGAATTTAATTCCAGCTTAAGCCTGTATCCTAAAATCACCAGACCCAGCCAAATCACATCCCACTGTGCAACATTAATTGACAATATTTTCACAAATGTCTTAGAGAACAATATAACCAGTGGTCTATTAATAAATGACATTATTGATCACTTACCCATGTTTATAGTATATGACAGTAAGTAGAAGAAATCATACTAAGACAACAGACCACAATATAGACGGGTTAGGACAGAAGATTCCTTGAACACACTAAAAGATGAATTAATCACATATGACTGGGAATTAATATAAAAAGAAAACGATGTGGATGAAGCATATGATAAATTTTTAAGAACATTTAAATTATTATATGACAAAAATTGTCCAGTTAAGACAAAAAGAAAAACATGTGAAAATAATCAATGGATGTCAAAAGCAGAATCTCCAAAAGTACAATGGGAGGCAGAGCCTTCAGTTATCAAACTCCTGTCCTGTGGAACCAGCTGCCAATCTGGATTCGGGAGTCAGACTTGATCTCTGTTTTTAAGAATAAGGTTAAAACCTTCCTTTTTGATATAGCCTATAATTAGGGAGGGATCATGTGCCCCTCAACCCTTCCTTAGTTATGCCGCTAATAGGTTTAGACAGCCGGGGGACCTCCAACAATGCACTGGGCTTCACTCTTTTCTTCACTCTCAATGAAATATTTTTGCTGGTCATTAACATCTGTTTGTTCTCTCCCATAGATTGAGTCCCCATTGTGCTGTTTGCTCTCTATATGTCTGTTCTTTTCTTCTTCTTCTCTATCCCCTCAACCCCCAGCCAGTCGCAGCAGATGACTGCCCCTCCTTGAGCCTGGTTCTGCTGGAGGTTTCTTCCTGTAAAAAAGGAGTTTTTCCTCTCCACCATCGCCAAGCGCTTGCTCACAGGGGATCGCCTGATTGCTGGGGTCTTTCTGCAGTTGTGGGAGTTTCCCCTACAGTCGAAAGTGCTATGAGATGACTGTTGTTGTGAAATGGCGATATATAAATAAAGTTGAATTGAATTGAATTGAAAAGGCCTACATAATGCATGTAAAAAGAAAAACACACTATATAGAGAATTTATAAAATATACCTGTAGAACCGCAGAAGCAGGAATTAAACACAAGACATATAAAAACAAATTAATTAATATGTTAATATGTAAAAAGGAATATTATTATAAATAATTAGATAATAATAAAGATAGTATTAAAAATACATGGAACATTAGCATTATTACAACAGTGTTATTAGGAATACTTCTAGGTACATCAGTTACCCTCAGTACTTTAAAGATAATGAGGAAAACATAAATAATATGAAGGATATAGTGAATAAATTTAACAGTTTCTTTGCAAGTGTTGGACCAAACTTAGCAGAAAAAATATGTGGGCCAGATACAGTGGTGTGAAAAAGTATTTGCCCCCTCCTGATTTCTCATTTTTTTGTATGTTTGTCACACTTAAATGTTTCAGATCATCAAACAAATATAAATATTAGTCAAAGATAACTACAAGTAAACACCAAAATGCAGTTTTTAAATGAAGGTGTTTATTATTGAGGGGAAAAAAAATCCAAACCTACTGGCCCTGTGTGAAAAAGTGATTGCCCCCTAACTCTAATAACTGGTTGGGTCACCCTGAGCAGCAACAACTGCAATCAAGCATTGACAATGAGTCTTTTAAAGCACAGTGGAGGAATTTTGACCCACTCATGTTTGCAGAATTGTTGTAATTCAGCCACATTGGAGGGCTTATGAGCATGAACCTCCAATTTAAGGTCATGCCACAGCATCTCAGTCGGATTCAGGTCAGGACTTTTACTAGGCCACTCCAAAGTCTTGATTTTGTTTTTTTTTGAGCCAATCAGAGATGGACTTGCTGGTGTGTTTTGGATCATTGTCCTGCTGCAGAACCCAAGTGCGCTTCAGGTTGAGGTCACTGTCATGACAGGGCAAACAGATGACACCAAATGTGAGCAGTGAGTTTGCATATTTAATAAATGACACACGTACAAAACAAACACGACAGAACAGACAAGTCACTATGATATCCCAGCGGAGCTGGACATACGGTGAGGAAGATAAGGAAACTACGAATTCCCAGCAGAGCTGGACATACCAAGAGGGAGAAATATAAACTACAAATTCCCAGTTGAGCTGGACTTACGATGCAGAGAATCACGGAGACGAGAATGCCGTCTCCAGACGAGGACAGATGAATTAATGACCCAGCGATTAGCAAATGGAGGAACAAGGCTTAAGTAGACAGTGAGAGTGATTGCACAATTTGAATGAGCTGTGAGTCATGAGGGGAGCGGAGACGGGACTGACAGCTTGACAGGAGCACCGCCCACTACCAGAGCAAAACCTGGAAGTGCCACTGACAGCTTCAGCCCCGGCGAGAGAGCGAGAACACAGGATCAAAAAGGTGCTGACAAAAATATAGAGTGAGAACTACAATAAGGGCAAAATAATAAACTGAAGGATAAATACAGATAATACCAAATATACAAATAACAAGACTGTGATGAATGTGAACAAGAGAATAAGTAGAACTAAGAAATAATACAAGATATATGAAGACCAACCAAGGATAGCATGACAGAAAACTAACAACAAATATACAAATATGGAAAACGACAATGAGACAGCATGGCGGAAACCCCCGTGCTCAGGATCATGACAGTCACAAATAGATGGCTGGACATTCTCCTTCAGGATTTTTTGGTAGGACAGCATAATTCATGATTCCATTTACCACAGCAAGTCTTCCAGGTCCTGAAGCAACAAAACAGCCCAGACCATCCACACTACACCACCATATTTTACTGTTGATATGATGTTCCTTTTCTGAAATGCTGTGTTACTTTTACGCCGGATGTAATGGGACACACACCTTCCAAAAAGTTTAACTTTTGTCTCGTCAGTCCACAGAGTATTTTCCCAAAAGTCTTGGGTATCATCAAGATGTTTCCTGGTAAAACTGAGATGAGCCTTTATGTTCTTTTTGCTCAGCAGTGGCTTTTGTCTTGGAACTCTGCCATGCAGGCCATTTTTGCCCAGTCTCTTTCGTATGGTGGAGTCTTGAACACTGACCTTAACTGAGGTAAGTGAGGCCTGCAGTTCTTTGGATGTTATTGTGGGGTCTTGTGTGACCTCTTAGATGAGTCATCACTGCGCTCTTGGGGTAATTTTGGTCAGTCAGCCACTCCTGGGAAGGTTCACTACTGTTCCATGTTTTCGCCATTTGTAGATAATGGCTCTCATTGTGGTTCCCTGGAGTCCCAAAGCTTTAGAAATGGCTTTATAACCTTTTCCAGTCTTTGAAACTTTGTTTCTCATTTGTTCCTGAATTTCTTTAGATTGCAGCATGATGTCTAACTTTTGAGGATCTTTTGGTCTACTTCACTTTGTTTAGGCAGGTCCTATTTAAGTGATTTCATGATTGAGAACAGGTGTGGGAGTAATCAGACCTTTGTGTGGCTAGAGAAATTGAACTCAGCTTTCCAAAGATGTGATAAACCACAGTTAATTTATGTTTTAACGGGGGGGGGGGGGGTAACTTTTTCACGTAGGGTCATCCAAGGTTGTCATAGCCAGGAGCGGCACTGGGGTTAAGCTCCCAGTGCTCATAAAATGCTCCTTATGGCGTGCGTCTCGAAAAGCCTCTGACAACTAAGTCCAACTCCTAGCCTGCCCCGTGTGGTTTAGTCTCTAAGCCCGGCGGAACTGCTTTTACTAATAGGAGAAGGGGCGAGGGCGGATCTCTGGCGCCTTAAAACCAGATGCTTCGGGTAGATGGTGGCTCGTCAACCTGGGAAGGTAGCCCATCTAGGGGAAGGTAAACCCTGATTTCAAACCTCTGCTGCCTTGCGGCATACCCGGTCACGGGAAAGGCTTCGGGAGTCAACCCTGAGGAAAAATCCGGAGTCGGAGCCCCTAAGGCAGTTCTATGTTGTGCTCAACATCGTTCTGGCAGCTCCTGCAACGGCGCTGGTGCCAAACTGTAGCAGCCCTGCTGTTCCTTTGGATTCATCAGTGACGTGGAGAGGGGGGACATGCTGCGTGGGCAACATCTTGTCCTCCATATCTTCCTGCCCAGGCTTGAAATCCTACCAACGCCCAACGCTGGAAGTAGAACACCGGATCACTGGAGAGGACACTCCAGCTTCGCCTTTGGCGTAGACAAAAACACGGGAATGACAGTTACCGGTTATAAGCCACTGCTCAATTGGCATAGAGCGTGGCGCCAGGGGTTGTTCCCGACGGTGGGAGGGATCATCAGATCTCACTGGACAGCTACCGCCCGCTTCAAGCTGGGCAGCCCCCAGCCAATAAGGTGTTGTCCCGCCACAGCTTGCTTTCCTCATTGGGTGCATGGGGATAAGGAGAAATCCAAACAGCAGGCTGAGAACCTTCGCACCAGGCAAGACAATAAAACAAAAGAGACCAACTCTAAAACTGGGAACTTGGAACGTCCGCACTATGATGACAGGATCTCGCTGCTAACCTCAAGGACATCAACGACACCAGGAAGACTGCCATCATCAATAATGAGCTGAAGAGACTGGGAGTGGATATCGCCACTCTCCAGGAAACACGGTTAGCTGATGCAGGCACACTGAGAGAGAAGGACTACACGTTCTACTGGCAGGGAAAGGGCAGTGACGAACACAGGGAACACGGAGTGGGCTTCGCAGTGAAGAACACTTTGCTGAAGATGGTGGAACCGGGCAGCACTGGCTCTGCACGACTCCTCACCCTCCGCCTGAACACCACTGAAGGCCCAGTCACCCTCATCAGTGTGTATGCCCCAACACAGACAGCCACACCAGAGGCAAAAGACGAGTTCTACGAGAATCTCGCAACAACTGTCAGGATCATCCCCAACTCTGAACAACTCATTCTCCTTGGAGACTTCAATGCCAGAGTGGGTGCTGACCACGACTCCTGGCCCTCCTGTTTTGGACCTTTTGGCGTGGGCAGAATGAACAACAACGGACAGCGGCTGCTCGAGTTCTGCACATATCACGATCTGTGCATCACAAACTCGTTCTTCAAGACCAAGCCCCAACACAAGGTTTCCTGGCAACATCCGCGCTCAAAGCACTGGCACCAGCTAGACTTGATCCTGACCAGGCGCACCTCACTGAAGAACGTGTTAATCACCCATTCGTTCCAGAGTGCAGATTGCGACACAGACCATTCATTGGTGTGTTGCAAGGTCAAGCTGCAGCTGAAGAAATTCCATCGTGCTAGACAACCTGGAAAGGCACGGATTGACACCAGCAAGATGGCCCAAACCAGAACTTGTTGAGCAGTTTGCCTCCACCTTTGAGAAGGAACTTGGTGTACCACAAGGAGGAGAATCTGCAAAGCAGAAGTGGGAAGAGCTGCGAAACACCATCTACCGCACAGCCTTGGCTACCTTTGGGAGGAAGACCTCGAAGTCACAGGACTGGTTTGATGCCAAGTTGACCGAGATGACCCCCGTCATTGAAGCCAAGCGCTCAGCACTTGCTGAGTACAAGAAGTACCCAAACGAGAAGAATCTCCAGATTCTCAGGGCTGCGAGAAGCAAAGTTCAGCAGACTGCTCGGCGCTGTGCCAACGAGTACTGGACTCAGCTCAGCCAAGACATTCAAACCGCTGCCATAACAGGGAACATCCGTGGTATGTACGATGGCATCAAGAAAGCACTTGGTCCGGCTCAGAGCAAGACGGCCCCCCTCAAATCTTCCACTGGGGAGATGATCACAGAGAAGAACAAGCAGATGGAGAGATGGGTGGAACACTACTCCGACCTCTACTCTAGACAGAACACCGTGACACCGTCAGCCCTTGATGCCATCGTCTGCCTGCCATCCATGGACGAACTTGACGCCGAGCCAACCATCGACGAACTCAGTAAGGCCATTGATAGCTTGGCCGCTGGCAAGGCACCCGGCAATGACGGCATACCCCCTGACCTGATCAAGCACTGCAAGACCGCCCTACTGCTGCCATTGCATGACGTCCTCTGCCAGTGCTGGAAGGAAGGTGCCGTACCACAGGACATGAGGGACGCCAAGATCATCACCCTCTACAAAAACAAAGGGGAGAGAAGCGACTGCAACAACTACAGGGGCATTTCCCTCCTCAACGTTGTTGGCAAAGTCTACACACGAGTTGTTCTCGTTCGTCTACAGAAGCTTGCCAAACGTGTCTACCCCGAGTCTCAGTGTGGCTTCCGCGCTGAGCGATCGACGGTAGACATGATATTCTCCATCCGCCAACTCCAGGAGAAATGCAGAGAACAGAACATGCCTCTGTACGTCGCCTTCATCGACCTCACCAAAGCGTTCGATCTGGTCAGCAGAGAGGGCCTTTTCAAGATCCTGCCAAAGATAGGATGCCCACCAAAGTTGCAAAGCCTCATCGAATCGTTTCACACCAACATGCAGGGGATAGTGCAGCACGATGGCAACGTCTCAGAGCCATTCAACATACTCAGCGGAGTGAAACAGGGCTGTGTACTTGCGCCAACCCTCTTTGGGATTTTCTTTGCTATGCTCCTGAGGCGTGCCTTCAGCACAGCAACAGAGGGAATCTACCTGCACACAAGATCTGACGGCAGGCTTTTCAACCTCGCCCGCCTGAAAGCCAGAACCAAAGTACGCAAGGCTCTAATCAGAGACATGCTGTTCGCAGACGACGCTGCAGTCGCAACCCACACACAGCAGGAGCTTCAGACCCCGATGGACCGCTTCTCCCAGGCATGCAAGGACTTCGGGCTTACCATCAGCCTGAAGAAGACTAACGTCTTGGCGCAAGGAACGGAAGCATCACCAACCATCACCATTGATGACTACAAGCTGGAGGTCGTGAATCAGTTCACGTACCTGGGGTCCACGATCAGCAACAACCTCTCCCTTGATACAGAGATCAACAAGAGGATTGGAAAATCAGCCTTCACACTCGCTCGCCTCACCACATGAGTGTGGGAGAATCCCAAACTCTCTGTCAAGACGAAGATGGCAGTGTACAACGCCTGCATCATCAGCACACTGCTCTATGGGAGTGAGACGTGGACAACATACGCCCGGCAGGAAAAGAGACTGAACTCCTTCCACTTGCGCTGCATTCGCCACATCCTGGACATATCCTGGCAGGACAAAGTGCCCAACACAGAAGTTCTGTCCCGCACCGGCCTTCCCTCCATGTTCACTCTACTCAGGCAGCGCAGGCTCCGCTGGCTAGGCCATGTTCACCGTATGGAGGATGGCAGAATCCCCAAAGACGTCCTCTATGGAGAACTGGCAACTGGCAGGAGAGACGTTGGCCGCCCACAGCTGCGCTTTAGAGACGTCTGCAAGAGAGACATGAAGGCCCTGGATATCAACACAGAGCGCTGGGAGGACCTTGCAACGGACCGCTCCAAATGGAGAGGCACCCTGCCCAGACAGCTCAAGGCGGGTGAAGAGAGACTGACTGCTGCAGCAGATGAAAAAAGGACCCGCAGGAAGAACTGCCACAGACCCAGCAGCACGGAGACCACCCACAAGTGTGACCTGTGTGACAGGGACTGTCATTCGCGCATCGGCCTGTTCAGCCACAGGCGGTGCTGTTCCAGCAGAGTAGACGTTTAGGATTCTCTTCCATGGTCATCATAGACCGACGGAGGCCGACGAAACGAATGTAGGTTTGGACTGTTTTTTACCCTTAATAATAAACACCTTCATTTAAAAACTACATTTTTTGTTTACTTGTGTTATCTTTGTCTGATATTTAAATTTGTTTGATGATCTGAAACATTTAAGTGTTACAAACATACAAAAAATTGAGAAATCAGGAAGATGCATACTCTTTTTCACACCACTGTACATCATCCAAACAATGTGAAATTCTTATAAAATGGTAAATGGTAAATGGCATTCACTTATATAGAGCTTTTATTCTCATCTCTAGATGACCAAAGCGCTATACAGATCCTGCTATCCACCCATTCACACACACACATTCACACACTGATGGCAGCGCACATCAGTGTGCAGCACACACTTATTATAGAGCGTAATAAAAGCTCAATGTTCCTCAAACCAATAGAAGAGAAAGAAATTACTGATATTGTTAACAAATGCAAAAACACAATATCCATTGACAAAATATTCACTGAGCATGATGATCTGGACATGAAAACAGTAAAAGGGGTAATTGAGGGCATCTCTAAACCATTAACTTACATTTGTAACCTGTCATTCCAAACTGGACAATTCCCCAACAAAATGAAAATGGCAAAGATTATACCAATGTACAAAACTGGCAACAATCACCTCTTCACAAATTGCCGGCCTATCTCCCTTTTCCCACAGTTTTCTAAAATCCTTGAAAAACTATTCAATGACAGATTAGGTAAGCTCATAGATAAACACAAACTACTCACTGACAGTCAATATGGATTCAGACCAAACTGGTCCACATCACTAGCTTTAACAGATATTATAGGAGAGATTATCAATTCCACAGATAAGAAATTCGCTATTGGAGTATTTATAGATTTTAAAAAAGCTTTTGACACATTAAACCATGAAATACTAATCAATAAATTAGAAGAGTATGGGATTCAAGGGGTAGTCTTGAATTGGGTGAGGAGTTATTTGATGAAAAGACAACAATTTGTGAAGATGGGAGATATTGAATCAGAATGTCTGCACATTGTGTATAGTAGGAGTGTGAATCGCAAGGGACCTCATGATTTAATTCGGATTGCGATAAATGAGACACGATTCGATCCTATCACGATTAGATCCTATCAACGATAATCACGATATCGCGATAATCAAGTATCACAATCTCATATTTTTCAAATTTTCTTCACCTTATTCAACCTCAAATCATGCCCCAGAGTAAAACTGTTGACATCTTTTTAAGTATTCAGTCCAAACGGGCAGCAACCGGACAATTTCACAGTAAATTATTTTAAATTAAATGGTAAATGGTGTTCACTTCTATAGTGCTTTTTATTCATCTCTGGATGACCAAAGCGCTTTACAGATCCTGTTATTCACCCATTCCCGCACACATTCACACACTGATGACGGCGGATGTAAAAATAAATGCTCTTAAAATAAATGCTCAGCTGATAATAAAATATAGTCTTAAAATAAGTAATAATCAGTGAAGTAATGGCGAGATGAAATCACATACCTGGGCTCCAGTGTTTTAATCTTGTGACAAAAACCCTCATTTTCCACAGCACTATATGGACGCAGGTCTTTACATATGAGGTAGGTGATTGCGTTATCTTCTAAAGTGGCTTGCTCAAAATTTGGAGGTAGCTTTAACAAGCTATATGTTTCCAGAGTTGGTTGATTTTTACCCGGCCCTGGTTTAGCTTCGCTGTCATCCGCTAACGCTGCTGCCCTGGGATGATGCCAAGAGAGGCGGTTCCTCATGTTTGCAGTATTCCCACAGTATTTTCTTTCGTGTGACACTCCTTGCAAACTGAATGTGTCATATCCAGGTCGTCTGTTCCATCTTTATTATAAAATCCAAAAAAGTCCAGACATTTGATTTAAACTTTGATGGTACATTTCTCATTTTTTTTCCCCAGTGTTGCTGCTGCCTCCGCCATCTTGCAAACATGGACTGAGATTAAATCTTGCGAGACACTTTTACTGCGATGACCATCTAGTGGACTGAAAATTCCATTAATTAACTGATAACCCAAAAGTATATGTCTGAGTGTGCATTTTTTTAAAATAAAAGATTGATCCATGCATTTATGGATCAATGCACTGTCACAAGTGTAGAGTGTTATGTCTGAATAACATGAGACCGGGGCCGTGTTGAACCAAACTGACTTTATTATGGAACAAAGCACAATATATTCACTGGCAACCCCCGAGCACAGGCTATGGTAAGTCCCAAATGTTAAACCCAAACACAACTTCCCCCCCCGCCCCCCTTACAAAACATGGAGACCACCCCCCCAAATAACAAACACACATACACTACCGTTCAAAAGTTTGGGGTCACTTAGAAATTTCCTTATTTTTTGAAAGAAAAGCACTGTTTTTTTCAATGAAGATAACTTTAAACTAATCAGAAATACTGTGGGCTATATTAATCATATATTCCATAACCTACATATGTTGAAGCATGTGGAAATGTTTGGTAATTACATATGTAAAGCAACTTCACACCTCTGAAAGGACAAAGGCTCTCAACTGCCAAGTGAAGAACAAAGACGTTCCCAGACACTGCGGTGGAGACCGGAGGAGCTACCCTCGCCCCCTGGGCGAGGAGAGGAAATACCAAGACAATGGGGGGATTAAGATAATGAGGGATGTCAGCTTTTGTTATGCATGTCTTTTGTTATGTGCAAGTATAAAGTCAGTGAGCCGGAGATATTCGGCCTCTTTTCCTTCTGCTACCTCTGCACTAGAATGAGGACTTGTTAGAGAGCGTGATAAAATAAACTTTGGATTATATATCAAATCGCCTCATCATTTCAAGCTCTTCTACACTGGTGACCCCTGATGCGAGTATGGATCTGAGGCGTTCCCCCGCAATCGACTCATCCGTGGTGACCCAGGCAGACGCCAGCGCCCACGCAGACAGGGGAACAGATGGACGTCTTTCCCCCCCGGCAGAAGGGATTGAGAGGGCTCAACCGAGCACCAGCACCGCTGTGAGAGCCGAAGCAAGGCACTCTCACCCTGCGGACAAAGCAGTGATGGTATACATGAATGCCATCGCTGTCAAGCTGCCAGACTTCTGGCAAGAAGACCCCGCCTCGTGGTTTCAGCAAGCTGAAGCCCAGTTTACACTGGCGGGCATCACGGCTGACGATACCAAATTCTATCATATCATCTCCAACTCGACGCGCCACTTCGAGGTGTGTGCGGAGCATGATCCGGCGGCCCGCCTGCCCAAGACAATATGAACGCTGAAAGCAACCATTGTGGCAAATTACGTCCCCTCAGTGAAGAGAGGCCGAGAAGATCCTGGCGGTCTACGGCCACAGAGGGTTGCAAACCTAAAGCCCTCATGGAGGATTTGCTGCAGCTTAACGAAGAAGACAATGACAACTTCCTCCTCCAAATCATATTCCTCAGCACGCTGCCGCCACACATGAGAGGACACTCGCCAAATGAGATGCAGCACCCAGCAAGGACTTCCGCGTGCTAGCCAACGAAGCTCAACGGCTCGTCAACGCCTGCAAGGAGCAGACACCCACAGCAGCATCCGCAGACCTCAACGCTGATGCCCAGAACCACGAAGAGCCACAACCCACTGAGCAGATCCAGCCCATGGTGACAGCGACACGGCCAAAACGTAACAGACGGAGCGACGTCTGTTATTATCACCACATTTTCGCCGAGAAGGCTCACAAATGTGTTCCGCCATGCAAATTTAAATGCCAAAGCCGAGAGCCGTTAACGGCAGCAGTTCTCGGCGAGAAGAATAAGCTGTTGTATGTGACGGATGGACACACCGGCAAGCAGTTCCTCATCGACACAGGAGCTCAGCTGAGTTTCGTCACGCCCTCCCACGCAGATCGAGCCATGGGCACCCGGGGCAACGGAGCAGTGGCAGCCAACGGCTCTAACATCGACACTTTCGGCGAAAAGAGCCTGCACCTCCACATCCACGGCCGCAACTACAGATGGACATTTGTTGTAGCGGCGGTGAGTTTTAACTTGCTAGGCGCAGATTTTTTGTGTGCACATGGGTTATTAGTGGATCTAGCAAATAGGCGCTTGGTTAATGCACTGTCCTTTGCTTCTATTCCATGCTCAGCTCGAGTTTCTCCACCACCTGTGCAGGCTAACGTCACCACGGCAGGAGGTAAGTTTGAGCAACTCCTCACCCAATTTCCAGCACTCACAATTCCCAAATTCTCAGCCACTGTGGCTAAACACGGGGTTGAACACTTTATTCCCACAACGGGCCCACCCATATTTGCCAAAGCTCGCCGCTTAGACGCGGCCAAGCTCAACATAGCACGGGACGAGTTTACGACCCTTGAAAAATTGGGCATTGTTAGACGCTCGAAGAGCCCTTGGGCCTCATCACTTCACATGGTTCCGAAATCCGACGGTTCTTGGAGACCGTGCGGAGATTACCGCAGATTAAACAATGCTACAGCGCATGACCGCTACCCAATTCCTCACATTCAAGATTTTTCACTACATCTGGCGGGTGCGCGCATTTTTTCAAAAATAGACTTAGTCCGCGGTTATCATCAAGTCCCAGTCCGAGCGGAGGACATTCCCAAAACAGCTGTTATAACCCCTTTCGGCCTTTTTGAATTTCTGCGAATGCCTTTTGGCCTCAAAGGCGCTGCTCAAACTTTTCAACGAATGATGGACGCGGTCTTACGCGACCTTCCTTTTGTCTTCGTCTACCTCGACGACATACTGGTAGCCAGCTCGTCTGAGGAAGAACACGAGCAGCACCTCACTACGGTTTTTCAGAGACTAGAAGAGCACGGGCTAATAATCAATCCAGCCAAATGCAAATTCGGCGTGTCACAAATTGATTTTTTAGGACACAAAGTCTCTCCGAAGGGGGCAGTTCCACTTCCAGACAAAGTTCACGCGATAAAAAGTTTCCCACGGCCACAAACGGTCAAATCGTTACAAGAATTTTTAGGAATGGTTAATTTTTACAACCGTTTCCTCCCCCACGCAGCTCAGCTCATGCAGCCCCTATATGACGCGCTCAAAAAAAAGAAAGCTTCCAACGCGGTCGAATGGACCCCGGAGCGCGAACACGCCTTCGCGGAAGTAAAAAGCGCTCTAGCTAACACCACATTGTTAGTTCACCCAGATCCCTCGGCCCGCATCGCGCTAACCACAGACGCTTCGGACCTGGCTATAGGGGCAGTTGTAGAACATGTCAGCGGGATCTGGCAACCTTTAGCATTCTTTAGCAAATCGCTAAACCAAACTGAGCGTAAATACAGCACTTTTGACAGGGAGCTGCTAGCACTTCATTTATCCATCCGCCACTTCCAGTTCTGATTAGAAGGGCGGAGTTTCACGGCTTTTGTAGACCATAAACTGCTCACCTTTGCTATGGCTAAAATTTCAGAACCATGGTCAGGCAGGCAACAAAGACAGCTAGCTGCGATTTCAGAGTTCACCACAGACATTCGACACGTGGCAGGCAAACTTAACGTAGTAGCAGACTGCCTCTCTCGCGCTGTGACATCACCAGAGCGCGAGGAGACAGATTATACTGCCTCAGCAGCAGAACTCTTCACTAACGCAGACACATACGCAGCACCTATCCATGCAGGGATAGATTATTAGTACCAGCTACATGGCGCCGCCGTATTTTCGACGCAATTCACTCCCTCGCGCACCCAGGTGTGCGCGCCTCGGTTAAAATGGTCGCCGAAAAGTTTGTGGCCAGGCCTGCGCAAAAACTTAAAAGAATGGGCAAAAACTTGCATTTCTTGTCAGCGCGCCAAAATACACAGACACACAAAAGCCCCTCTGGAGCCTTTTCCAATCCCTGCTAGAAGGTTCGACCACGTTCATGTCAACCTCGTGGGGCCACTACCTTCCTCCCAAGGTTTCACACACCTGTTAACAATGATAGACCGCACCACACGCTGGCCAGAGGCAGTCCCTCTAGCGGCAACCACAGCGGAGGAAGTCGCTCGCGTCTTTTTGACAAACTGGGTAGCACGTTTCGGCGTCCCATCGGACATCACGTCCGATAGGGGGCCTCAATTTGTCTCAGAGCTTTGGTCAGCCATGTCCAGCAGCTTAGGGACAACAATTCACCGCACCACCGCTTATCACCCTCAGGCTAATGGGTTATGCGAGCATTTTCACAGGTCTTTAAAGGCCGTCCTCAGAGCCTCACTAACGGATACAAATTGGATAAATAAACTTCCCTGGGTTTTATTGGGGTTGCGTGCTGCGCCTAAAGAGGATCTAGACGCCTCTCCAGCAGAATTAGTTTTTGCACAGCCTCTCAGGCTCCCAGGTGAATTTTTACCAGAGAACCCAGAGCCAGGGCATCTTCCAGTCCCAAGGTTTTTAGGCAGCAGCGGACCGGACTCTCTCCCCGGTCCAGCTCATCACTCCTTTCCACGGGTTTTTGTCCCTCAAGCTTTAAAAAACGCTGAGTTCGTTTTTGTTAGGCATGAAGCTTTAAAACCAACTTTCCGCCCAGCATACGATGGGCCATTCAGAGTGCTGGAACATGGTGATAAACACTTTGTGCTTGATTTTGGGGATAGAAAAGAAACAGTCAGCATTGACAGACTTAAACCTGCCTTCTTGTTGAAAGACGAGCCTGCACAGTTGGCGAGAGCACCTCGGCGGGGTAGACCCCCCAAGAGAAAAGACTCAGCCCCCCTGCAGGGAACAATTAACCACTCTCCTTCCCACGCTGCAGATTCCTCACAAGAAGGTCCCAGCAGGACGCCTAAACAAACCCACAGCAGTTTTGGGAGAAGATTAAAACCCAGACAGCACAGGGACTGATGCAAACTACTCCACAATTGTTCACTAATTGTGCTGCAACAGTTTAGGACTGACTTATGATTTTACTATGCTGTTATGATTACCACTGAACTCTCTTAGGGGCATGGCTGCTGGAAAGTTTCTTCTGTGGCAAGAGATGTAACACTTAGTATGTCATAGTAATTATCTTAGACTGTGAACCTTTCTATTGTCCTTTCTTAGTCGTTTGGGGGGGGCTGGGGGCTATATTAATCATATATTCCATAACCTACATATGTTGAAGCATGTGGAAATGTTTGGTAATTACATATGTAAAGCAACTTCACACCTCTGAAAGGACAAAGGCTCTCAACCGCCAAGTGAAGAACAAAGACGTTCCCAGACACTGCGGTGGAGACCGGAGGAGCTACCCTCACCCCCTGGGCGAGGAGAGGAAATACCAAGACAATGGGGGGATTAAGATAATGAGGGATGTCAGCCTTTGTTATGCATGTCTTTTGTTATGTGCAAGTATAAAGTCAGTGAGCCGGAGATATTCGGCCTCTTTTCCTTCTGCTACCTCTGCACTAGAATGAGACTTGTTAGGAGAGCTGATAAATAAACTTTGGTTTATATATCAAATCACCTCATCATTTCAAGCTCTTCTACAATACACTCTAATATCTAACATACATTGCTAATGTGGTAAATGACTATTCTAGCTGCAAATGTCTGGTTTTTGGTGCAATATCTACATAGGTGTATAGAGGCCCATTTCCAGCAACTATCACTCCAGTGTTCTAATGGTACAATGTGTTTGCTCATTGCTCATTGTTTGCTCATTGTGTCAGAAGGCTAATGGATGATTAGAAAACCCTTGTTGCAATCTCATAGCACAGCTGAAAACAGTTTAGCTGGTTAGAGAAGCTATAAAACTCACCTTCCTTTGAGCAGGTTGAGTATCTGGAAAGGAGGGCAATGGATCATCGTTCTCGTCGCTGATCTATTGCCAATCCAATGGAAGGCGGCCAATCCAAATATCTCGCATTATGAAGTGGTTATAATTAATGCCCTTTTATTTAGTGAATGACTGCTTGTGTGATTAGGAAAACATACATTGGCTATAATTTTTACCAAAAAGTGGTAAAATTTAAAGTGTAAAATTAAGCCCAATGTATGTTTTCCTAATCACACAAGCAGTCATTCACTAAATAAAATGGCATTAATTATAACCCACTTCATAATGCAAGATATTTGGATTGGCCGCCTATATACGCGGCAGACCACGCCTCCGTGCCAAGTCAAAGAGATCCTAGTCACAGTCCCAAAGCGAAAGCAACCAGCCCCGAGAGCATCTTGCGGTAGGACCTGCCCTTCGCATACTACAACTAAATGTTTGACGGCCTATCTGCAGCCAAGCGAAGCCTTATCGAAGTCCTCGCCTTCAACACTCGATTGATGTCATGTGCCTCCAAGAGACTCATATTGCACAGAGGAAGCTGGCCGCTACACCATCAATGGCTTTGATCTCCTGTGTATGTTCCACATGCCAAACATGGACGTGCCACCTATGTGCGTTCTGACATAGTTGACGTAACACCTGACAACAACACATTTCTCAGACACCATAACCATTGGTGGCTTCCATATTGTCAATGTGTACAAGCCCCCTAGTGCCAACTGGGATCTGCAGGTCTTACCCACCCTACCCCACCCTGCCCTCTACTGTGAGGGACTTTAACAGCCATCACCCTGACTGGGGGTACCCAGCAGTGGATAGTGACGGGAGGTACTTTCAGACTGGGCATTCTAGAAATGATCTCGCTCTGATATACGGACCCCCAAACCAAAGAGGAACCCTCCACTCTGCTAGGTGGAAGAAGAACTATTCTCCTGACCTGTGCTGGGTCAGCTCTTTGAATGGGACGCCATATCCTACACAGATCCTCATTCTTGACAATTTTCCACATAGCCAACATTGGCCCCTGCTTGTACACACTTCCGCAAAGCCAACTGGAAGAAATTCAGTGAAACCCTGGATCGGAGTGTTGTTACCATCCCACTCCACACCATCACTGAGATGACGCATTACAACCGCTTCTGCAGCGCAAATCTTTCAAGGCTGCTCACACTGCAATCCCCACGAGGCTACCGACCCCTCTATGTCTCATGCCTGGACGGAGAAAGCGCTGCCCTCCTACAATCCTATCCAAACATCAGGGGGACCCCAGAGATAGCAGACCATCTCATTGAATCGCAAAGTACAGCCCGCGAAGAAATGGGAGGAGGACAGTTGCTGACCGGAGCTTTACCCACTCTAGCAGGAAATGTTGGAGCCTCATCCATCGCCTAGGGAGCTGCACAGAAGCCCCCTAGCCACAGCCGAGCATCTGTCACACCAACCAAGTTGCATCCCACCTACTGACCACTCGCCAAAGCACACCAAGACAAAGACACCAGTAGAGCAGTTACAACAGAGCAAAAAAAACACAAAAAATGCCCGTAGAGGCACGAACCCTGAACCTTCGAGGTGCTGAACTGGAGAAGTCCTACAGGGCCCTGAAATGTGGAAAGCCGCAGGATACTACAACATCTTCCCAGAATTCATGAAAAATCTTGGCCCCCGAGCCCTAACCTGGTTGACCACAATTCTACACAAGGATCATACAAACAAACTCGATCCCAAAGAAATGGCGGACAGCAAGGTCATTGCCTTACCAAAACCTGGCAAAGACCACAAACTACCAGCAAGCTACGCCCAATCTCCCTACTCAGCATTCCTTATAACAATCATGGAGCGCCTAATACTGTACCGTATTATCCCCAGGAGTAGAGGAAATTCTAAGTGTGGATCAAGCAGGTTTCCGCAAGGACCGCAGCACAGGAGAACAAGTACTGGCCCTAACCACCTTCATTGAAAAAGGTTTTGAGAACAGACTGAAGACAGGGACTGTGTTTCTCGATCTTACAGCCGCCTATGATACAGTCTGGCACAAAGGTCTCCTCCTGAAACTTACAAAGGCGATCCCTGCCTGGGCAACAGCAATTATAAAAACCCTGCTGACCAACCAAAGGTTCAGAGTCCACCTCGGTCAGAACACAAGCGCATGGAGAACGCAGAAAAACGGACTCCCACAAGGCTCAGTTCTAGCTCCAACCCTGTTCAACCTCTACATAAACGACCTGCCCACTACAAAATCCCGCAAATTCATCTATGCAGACGACATCTGTTTGGCACTCCAAGCACCAGACTTTGAGCCACTGGAACGGGTGCTCACGGAAGATCTTGCCAAACTGGACCAGTTCTGCAAAACCTGGCACCTAAAACCAAGCCCAGCAAAAACCATCTCCAGGGTATTCCATCTTCACAATGTAAAAGCTACCAGAGAACTAAACATCCACCTGAGCGGACTCAAGCTTAAGCATGCCTCGAATCCAACCTAGCTTGGAGTGACCCTTGACAGGACCTTATCCTTCAAGGAACATTTAAAGGGGACGGCTGCTAAGGTGAAGGCATGAAACAACCTGCTCTGCAAGCTCGCTGGTGCAAAATGGGGGGTGGCAGCCTCCACCTTGCGCACCTCAGCACTGGCCCTTTCATACTCTGTAGCAGAATATTGTGCCCCTGTCTAGTCCAGGTCATCCTACAGACACTATGTAGACACCCAGCTCAACACAACCATGAGAACCATAACTGGGACAATCCGTTCAACACCACTCCCCTGGCTCCCTGTACTGTCAAACATAGCCCCCCCACACATCCGGCGAGCAGCATTAACTCAAAGGATGCTTCAAAAAGCCAAAGATTTTCCTCACTTACCAATCCATGCAGATATCTACACTCCACCCACTGCCCGACTTCCTTCCAGATGGCCGATTTGGAAAAACCCTCCCCCAGCTGACTTCACCATCCAGACAGCTTGGCAAGAGGAATGGGAGACCAAGGAGGTCCCAAACAAACACCTGGTGACAAACCCCAACCAACAGGTCCCGGGCACCAATCTCCCAAGGAGACAGTGGTCTACACTCAATCGCTTCAGGACTGGACATGGCCCCTGCTTGGCCAGCCTTCACAGATGGGGCAGTAGCCCTAGCCCACTGTGCGCATGTGGAGAGGAGCAAACAATGGAACACATCATAGAGGCTTGCCCGCTCCAAAGACTGGAAGGAGGATTACACACCCTCCATACAGCAAACCAGGAGGCAACTGCTTGGCTTGAGGACTTTGCATTCGCTAAATAAATAGTATCTAATAGTATCTTTAAATATCAGGACTTTGACCCCCACGGACCTCCTCCCAGTTTTTCTAGCCCCTGCCGCCGATCTGGTTTATTGTTTGGCTCGGAAAGTGAGACGGCGGAAGAGAGGAAGACGAGCGGGCGCTCTCGTACGACTTCGCAGGAGAGGCTCGCGAACGGCGCTGCCTGGCATATTTCTGTCCAATACCAACTCTCTCTCTAACAAGGTGGATGAACTGAGACTGCTGATGCGTTTTAAGGACCTCGCCTCCTCAGCTGTCCTCTGCTTTACTGAGACCTGGCTCCGGGAAAATATACCGGACAGCGCGCTGCGCCTCGACGGCTTCCAGCTCTTCCGTGCTGATCGTGACACAGAGCTTTCCGGCAAGACCACAGGAGGCGGTGTCTGCTTCTACATCAACTGTAGCTGGTGCTCTGATGTAACGGTAATTTCCAAACACTGTTCTCCTGCCTTGGAATTTCTTGTTATCAATTGCAAGCCCTTCTATTCCCCGCGGGAGTTTGCTTCTTTCATAATGATCGCTGTGTACGCCCCTCCCGACGCGGACACGCGCGAAGCTCAGCGCGTGCTCGCGGATCACATTCAACACACAGAGCGGAGTTTTCCAGACTCGCTGATTATTGTGGCTGGCGACTTTAATCAGTGCAATCTGAGCCACGATCTCCCCCGCTACAAACAGTTTATTAAATGCCCCACCAGAGGATTAAACACACTGGATCAGTTACACCACAGTGAAAGACGCATATCGCGCTGTCCCTCGAGCTGCGCTGGGATTATCTGATCACGTGATGGTTCACCTCATTCCCACATACAGACAGAGATTGTAGTAGTAGTAGATTAGTTTATTTGACAGGGACAGTGCAATAAACATAGACAATTAATCAAAGACAATCAATCTGATGTGTTGCACATAGAGTGTATAGCTATTAGCTAATTTGCAACTCTTGTCCCTGGATGGGCTTTAGAAAAAAGAATCAAGATAAAAATATACACAATAACCACATACATCAATGCAGAAAAATTATAAATACACAATTATAAATATTATAAATATTATAAATACACAAATATAACAGCCTGACTCACCTTTAACATAAATATTATAAATACACAAATATAACAGCCTGACTCACATTTAACACATATAACATAACTCACATTTGCCTATTTCAGGCCTTCCTCCCTCCGTCACTCACTATAAACAAACACATTTATTCCTTCCCTTCATTCACTCTCACATTGCAGACAAATAATTCATACATGAGTACATTCTTGTTTATTTTTCAGCCAGTTTTTAACATTTTTAGTGAATGTTTTAAAGTCCGTTATTATTTTAATTTCATTTGGCATTGTGTTCCAGATGTGACTGCCCTTTATAGAGAAAGCTGTTTGTCCAAATGTGGTTCTGCGGTGGAATATTTTACAGTTATTGTTAACAGAACTCCTGGTGGCTCTGCTGCTGTCCTGTCTTTGGACGAAACCAGCAAGTGGCTCGGGTGCTGATTTATGGAAACATTTGAACGTTAATTTCAGAAGACAGAGGTCAATGAAGCTCTCAAAACTCAATAGGTTGTATTTTTTTTAAAACATTACAGTGATGCCACCTAATGGGCTTTTTGTCCAAGATTTTTAGGGTTTGATTATATAATGAACCTATATGTCTTATTGTGGAAGGGGCTGCTTGAGCCCAGACTGTCAAACAGTATGATATATGAGAAAAAACCATAGAATGCATATACAGTGCAGCTGCTTCGTAAGGTATGTAATATCTAATTAATTTAAAGCAGTTCAGATTTTTTTTTTACTGTTTTTGAAATTTTCTTTATATGAAGATTAAATTTGAGTTGAGGATCTAGTACAATGCCAAGGTATTTGAATTCTGTAGCTAAACTGATGTCATGATCATGTATATTAACTTTAAAATGTTGCAGGTTACATTTTTTGATTGAAAAGCACATTGAGACTGTTTTCTGAAGGTTCAGCAATAGATGGTTCTTGAGGAGCCACTCTTGGACATCAACCATACTTGTAGACAGTACATCTGCAGCCTGTGCTGGAGTCTTGGCAGCTGTGTAAATAACTGCATCATCTGCATAAAGTTGGCATGTTGCAGCTGAGCAGTGTAACGGCAAGTCATTAATAAAAATGCTGAAAAGTAAAGGACCAAGAATGGACCCTTGTGGGATACCCATGCGGTTGTTTAAAAATGAGGATTTATCCTGGTGCACTTTTACACACTGTTCTCTATTCTGGAGATAAGATGCAAACCATTCTAATGTATTTGGGGAGAAGTTAAAAGATACCATTTTGGATAAAAGCAAACTGTGGTTTACAGTATCGAAAGCCTTTTTGAGATCTAGAAAAACAGCTCCTACCACATTACCCCTGTCCAAGGACTGTTTGACGTTTTCAATAAGGCAACAATTTGCTGTTTCTGTTGAGTATCCTGGTCTAAAACCAAATTGATGTGGATGAAGAAGTTGATTGTCTTGTAAGTAGTCTATCAGCTGTGTAGCTACAACTTTTTCAAGAACCTTAGATAGGACTGGTAAGATAGAGATTGGGCGGTAATTGCATATATCGTCTTTACTGCCTGATTTATGAACTGGTATGACGACAGCTTTTTTCCAGCCAGATGGAAATGTACTAGACCTAATGGAGAGATTAATGAGATGAGTCAGTGGTTTGATTAATATTTTGCTGTGCATTTTGAGAAAGGAGGTGCTCATATTGTAGATATCACTAGTTTTTGAGTTTGACAGTGTTTTAACAATACCAGCAATTAACTTCTCATTTACCTCATCGATGTGAAAAGTATCTGTTGGGAGTATGGAATTTGTGTTGTTGAGCACATTTGGCAGCACAAAAATTTTTGTTAAGTCTTCCACAGAGCCCACAAAGTGTGAATTAAATTCATTTGCCAAAGTAGCCTTGTCACTGACGGTCTTGCCATTGATTCTAAGTTCCTTTACCCCCTTCTGATCGTTTTTTTTTTTATTAGTTAAGTTATTTAAATGCCTCCATAGGGAACTGTTGTTACCCTTTGCATGATCTATCAGTTTATTGTAATAAGATATTTTTGATTTTCGCAGCTCATGTACCACTTTATTTCTTAAACTTTTGTACACAAGGTGATCATTTTGTAGTTTGGAGGTTAGTGATGTTTTCAGTGCATAGTCTCGCCTCTTCATAAGTTTTCTTATTTCATTATTTAACCATGGTAGGCTAATCTTCTGTTGTCTACTTTTAATTTGCTTTGAAAATTTTTCTATAGACTTTGTGATTGTTGCAGTTATAAAATTACAACAATCATCTACTTCACATGTTGCCATGAGCTGCTCCCAATTTTGATTCTCTAAGTAATGTTCAAACTCCTCATTTTTTGATTTGGGGATAATAAAATTTGATTTGTCAATATCGACTCCCCCAAAATACTGTAGTCGCTTTTTAGTAAGTTTCCTGACAGCAAGAACCATGTTATGATCTGAGAGACCAGTTACAAGATTATAGGTTCTGGTTATTCGTTCTGGTTTATTAGTAAATACCATGTCAATAAGTGTTCTGGATTGTTTGGTTATCCTGGTGGGTCCTTTGATGATTTGCTGGTAATTAAATTTAGTCATGAGGCTTTTCAGTTTTTGTTTGTCTTTTTATCAGACCAGTTGATATTAAAGTCACCATGAATTATTGTTTCTCTGTTCTTCTCAAGTTGTTTAACCAGATCACTTAATTCATTATAAAAGGAAGAGTTGTGTGAAGGTGGGTTGTACACTACTGCAATGTTGAAATTCATTACCGGAGAGAGACATACATTAACAGCTAAACATTCAAGTGAAGTATTCAAATCAACCAGTTGACATTTATATTTCTCTTTGATGTAAATTAAAACACCTCCTCCCCTCCCTACCTGCCTGTCTTTTCTAAAACACTGGTAGCCCACAATATCGATCATATTAGTGTCTATGTTACTGTGTAGCCAGCTTTCTGAGAGACAAAGGTAGTCCAGATTTGAGTCCAACAGCAACACCGAAATCTCATCTCTTTTGGGGATTATGCTCCGTATGTTTAAATGACCGCCGAGGATCCCCTTTGGTTTAGCCTTGGTGTCCCAAAGAACTCGTGCATGATTAACAGTTTGGAAAAATAAATGTTGTTTTTGCTTTTGTACAGCTCGGTTTTGTGCTAACCCAGTGGTCTGCTGTTTAATAGTGGCAGGTCCAGGGTTAAGGTGAATATCTCCTGCCAGAAGTAGCAGAACTAACAGAACTTTAATTGTATATCCTCTGCCATATTGTGATTTTTGCTTAACAGCCATGTTTGCCTTAATTTGGAAGTTTTTGCTCAGGGCTTTTAAAGACCACATAGAGTGTAGGGTGAGATGTCCAAGCCCAAATCCATACAGATAAAACTTTTTAACTTCACCTTTGGTTGAGTTTGTCGGAAAATCCTTCTTGTTGCAGGTCCAGACACACAAAGACAAAACGAAGAGGAAGTAGAGAAGTAGAGAAGGCTTATTAGTGGTGCCCATCAGCCCACTTTTTAATCCGGTGGCAGCCATCTTCAGTCCTTCTTGGAAAGAAGGAAAAGGAAAATCTGTGGATAGTAAAATAAATTCTTCTTATATCGCCAGAATCTGATCCGATCGTCCTCGAATCCAGCTGGGCCTCAGTTAGCCAACTAGCCCCTTCCGTTGCTGGTCTCGTTGCTCATAGTCGCCGTAACTGGTCTCCCGTCCCGCTCCTCCAACCGAGTCTCGTCACACACCGCCGCTGCCACCGAGCTCCGCTGAGGTCACGGTAAATCCTCCGCTAGGCACTGCCACCTACCGTCGTCTGCCTGGGTGAAATCTCTGCTGAGCCCCGTCAACAAATAGCCGCTTGCCTGGTAGTATCTCCGCTGGGCCTCGCAGCTGGGCTTCGATTCAGGCTGGTGTAAGGTGGAATGACTGGCGCCAGCATTAAGCTAACTAGCGTTAGCTTAGCAATCGCTTCGGGTAGTCTCGTCGCACACCGCCGCTGCAGTCACGGTAAGTCCTCCGCTGGGCACCGCCGCCTACCTCCGTCTGCCTGGGTGAAATCTCTGCTGAGCCCCGTCAAACAAATAGCCGCCTGCCTGGTAGTATCCCTGCTGGGCCTCGCAGCTGGGCTTTGATTCAGGCTGGTGTTAGGTGGAATGGCTGGCGCCAGCATTAAGCTAACTAGCGTTAGCTTAGCAATCGCTTCAGGTAGGGCACATCAGTGAATCACAAGGAAGCGCTGGAATCGCTGGTCAGTTTACTCACAGTGGCCGGATAAAAGCGATCAAAGGGGTAATCCACCGGAGGTATATCCGATCGCTGTAGGTAGTTATTTAGAGACTGGCGCCAGCATTAAGCTAACTAGTGTTAGCTTAGCAATCGCTTCAGGTAGCATTAAGCTAACTAGTGTTAGCTGAGCAATCGCTTCAGGAAGGCGCAGGAAGTCGCTGGAGAAAGGCGATTAAAGGGCAATCCAACGGAGGTGGCAATTCAGCCCGTGCGTGTTCGCCACGAGCGCCGATCGCTGCAGGCCAGCCACTTTTAATGGCAAAATCAGTGACTTTGTCTCAGCACTCACTATTGAAGCTCACTAAGCCTGTTGTGAGCACTACGAAGATACGGACCAGTGATGCTGAGGAGAAGCTGGAAATGTGCATGGAAATATCTGACTGGGGCATGCTTAAAGGAGCCACGCATGATCTGGATGAGTACACGGACACTGTGAACTCATATATCCACTTTTGTGAAGAGAACATTCTTCCATCACGCACCAGGGTGAGTTACTCTAATGACAAACCCTGGTTCACAGCTAAGCTCAGACAGATCAGGAAGGAGAAGGAAGCAGCGCTGAAAAGCGCTTCTATCATTTGCGTAATATTGCCAAGATTAGGAGCATCTTGTCTCAGAGTGATGCTGAGAAGCTGATCCACGCTTTTGTTAGCTCGAGATTAGATTATTGTAATTCTTTATTATCAGGTTGTCCTAAAACATCTTTAAAAAGTCTTCAGCTGATCCAAAATGCTGCAGCAAGAGTTTTAACAGGTACTAGAAAGAGAGATCATATCTCTCCGGTTCTGGCCTCCCTTCATTGGCTTCCCATAGAGTTTAGAATTAAGTTTAAAATCCTTCTTCTTACTTACAAAGCTCTAAACAATCAGGCTCCTTTTTATTTAAAAGATCTGATACTACCGTATCATCCTAACAGAGCACTACGCTCCCAAAATGCAGGTTTACTTGTAATACCTAGAATCTCCAAAAGTACAATGGGAGGCAGAGCCTTTAGTTATCAAGCTCCTCTCCTGTGGAATCAGCTGCCAATCTGGATTCGGGAGTCAGACTCGATCTCTGTTTTTAAGAATAGGGCTAAAACCTACCTTTTTGATATAGCCTACAATTAGGGAGGGATCATGTGTTTTCTGAACCCTCCCTTAGTTATGCTGCTAATAGGTTTAGTCAGCCGGGGGACCTCCAGTAATGCACTGGGCCTCACTCCTTTCCTCACTCTCTATGAAATATTTTTTTTTTTGCTGGTCATTAACATTTGTTTGTTCTCTCCCATAGATTGAGTCCCCATCGTGCTGTTTGCTCTCTACATGTCTGTTCTTTTCTTCTTCTCTATCCCCTCACCCCCCAGCCAGTCGCAGCAGATGACTGCCCCTCCCTGAGCCTGGTTCTGCTGGAGGTTTCTTCCTGTTAAAAGGGACTTTTTCCTCTCCACCGTCGCCAAGTGCTTGCTCACAGGGGATCGCCTGATTGCTGGGGTCTTTCTGCAACTGTGGGGGTCCTCCCTACAGTTGATAGTGCTATGAGATGACTGTTGTTGTGAAATGGCGCTATATAAATAAAGTTGAATTGAATTGAATTGAATTGAATTGAAAAGTGGAGACAGGGACTGCTACAGGGAGGTTAAATACCGGTTTAACAGAGAGCTGAAGAGGGCTAAATCTGTGTACTCAGAGAGACTCCAGCAGCAGTTCACTGCTAATGATTCGGCTTCCGTGTGGAGAGGACTGAGGCAGATCACCAACTATCGGCCTCAGGCTCCTAAAGGTCAGGATGACAAAGCCCTTTGTCAGAGACTGTCCCAACACTATGCCCGTTTTGACACCTCGTCATCTGTGTCCAACTCCCCCCTCCCTCCAGCTCCACAGCCTCCACATTCCCTACTTCATTTAAGGCACCCCCCCCTCCTCCCCCCCTCCCCTTATCATCAGTGAGCAGGATGTGCTCAAACAGTTCTCCAGACTGAACCCGCACAAGGCCCCCGGCCCAGACGGCGTGTCTCCCTCCACCCTGAGACTCTGTGCGAAACAGCTGGCTCCTGTATTCACAGACATTTTTAACACCTCCCTTAAGTTATGCCACGTGCCATCCTGCCTCAAATCCTCCACCATCATCCCTGTCCCCAAGAAGCCACGGATCACTGGACTTAATGACTACAGACCTGTAGCGCTCACCTCTGTAGTCATGAAGTCCTTTGAGCGCCTGGTCCTGTCCCACCTCAAGTCCATCACCACCCCTCTCCTGGACCCGCTGCAGTTTGCCTACCGAGCCAACAGGTCTGTGGACGATGCAGTCAACCTGGCCCTCCACTCCATCCTGCAGCACCTGGACTCCCCGGGAACCTACGCCAGGATCCTGTTTGTGGACTTCAGCTCCGCATTCAACACCATCCGCCTCGCTCTGCTCTGGGACAAGCTGTCCCTGCTCAACGTGCCTGACTCCCTCTGCAGGTGGATCATCGACTTCCTGACGGACCGGAGGCAGCATGTGCGGCTGGGAAAGACTGTCTCAGACTATACTAGCATCAGCACCGGATCACCCCAGGGCTGTGTACTTTCCCCCCTACTCTTCTCCCTTTACACCAACTCCTGCACCTCCAGCCACCAGTCTGTCAAGTTGATCAAGTTTGCGGACGACACCACCCTCATCGGGCTCATCTCCAACGGCGACGAGTCCGCCTACAGGAGAGAGGTGGCCCAGCTGGCGTCCTGGTGCAGCAATAACAACCTGCAGCTGAACGCTCTGAAGACAGTGGAGATGATTGTAGACTTCAGGAAAGTCACTACTCCTCTGCCCCCCCTCACCCTCTCAGGCTCTCCCATCACCACTGCTGATTCCTTCCGCTTCCTAGGCACTACCATCACCAGGGACCTCAAATGGGAGCTGACCATCAGCTCACTCATCAAAAAAGCCCAGCAGAGGATGTTCTTCCTGCGGCAGCTGAGGAAGCTCAAGCTACCCACCAAGATGTTAGTGCAGTTCTACACAGCCATCATCGAGTCCATCCTCACCACCTCCATAACCGTATGGTACGCAGGAGCCACTGCCAGGGACAGACTAAGGCTGCAGCGCGTCGTGCGCACTGCTGAGAAGGTGATCGGCTGCAAGCTCCCATCTCTCCAGGATCTGTACATCTCCAGGACCCGGAGGCGTGCTGGCCGGATCATAGCCGATCCCTCACACCCTGGTCACGTACTGTTTGCCCCCCTCCCCTCTGGTAGAAGACTTCGGTCCATCCAGACTAAAACCTCCCGTCACATGAACAGCTTCTTCCCCTCTGCCATTAGACTGCTGAACACTAAGTGACTCTCGTGCACCATGTACAGCAGCTCAACCAGACTCATGTCAATCATCACTGTTTTCTTCCTGCATTACCGACTGCACTATATAGTTCTCCACAGTATCTGCTGCTGGCTAATATATATTTTAACTGTTGACCAGTATCACTTAATCTTATCCTACACTTTATTACATGTATAGTTTATTTCTCTTATCTTATCATGTTTAATGTTGCAGCATTGTACCGAGACAAATTCCTAGTTTGTGTACTACATGAACAATGGCAATAAACCTGATTCTGATTCTGATTCTGATTCTGATTCTGATTCTGATCTGGAAAAAAATTGTTATTTCAAATACAAATCATTATTTCTAACCTTGTCAATGTCTTGACTATATTTTCTATTCATTTTACAACTCATGGTGGTAAATAAGTGTGACTTTTCATGGAAAACACAAAATAGTTGTCTGGGTGACCCCAAACTTTTGAACGGTAGTGTATATACAGTATATATAGGATATACCCCTTAGAACATATGTAACATAAATGGTTTTTTTTTAACACACAGAACAGTAAAACTAATCAACTAAATGGGCACCTGGCTGGACTACCAGGACACCCTCCCATGTTGGGGCGGATTATTCTGCTGCCCATTCCCAACACGCATTGGCTAGTGTTACTTTCAGGACATAGTCATCCAGGTATTTGGGCCTCTGACACTTCCTAGCCTAGCACCCCACAGAAGGGGAACCTGCTCCAGGCACCACTGGCCGTACCTGCGAATCCCTATCACCCACATTAGATGAGTTCCAATCCACACCAGTCCGTTTTGCCAGAGCTCCTGGACTCTGTGCAGTGTGTTGATCATATCCGCCTCCATGGGGTCGTCACTGTTGTCGTTGTCTGGTTGCGTGGTGTTGGTCGTGGTATGGGACAGGAGGTCCTCCACTATGTTCTCTTTTCCACTTCAGCCTAGCAACCACCACTGAGCAGGCCGGGGTCCACTGCCACGGTGCATCCTGTTTCAGAAGAGCCCGGAGTGGTTTGATTGCCTCTGAATAATGGGGAATAAAACATCCGTAAAAGTTCACCATGCCCAAGAACAAGGAAATTTGTGCAGGTGTCGTGGGATCTGGGAGATGCAGGACCGCCTCCACATTGAGTGCAGACGCCTCAGACTCTTGGCCACCAGCCGGAATCCCACAAACTCGATGGAGACCGCCGCAAAAATGCACTTTTCCCCATTCAGTGTGACTCTGTGCTCCTGTAGCACCTCCATTACCCATCCCAAACAACCATCGTGCTCTTCCCACGATGCGCCATGGACTATGATGTCGTCCAGGTACACCGCTACACCCTTGAGGCCAGCCAGATTCGTGGACATGATCTTCTGAAAGCAGCTAGGCACTGAGCTCAGACCAAAAGGCATGCAGGTGTACCTGAAAACGCCCATGTGGGTCACGAATGCTGTCAAGTTCCTGCTGGCTGGGTGAAGAGGCACCTGTAGGTAACCCTGGTGGAGATCCAACTTTGTGAACACTTTTGAGCCGCTGAATGTTGCGATAAGTTCTTTCATCATGGGGAGAGGATATTTGTCCGGAACAATCGCCTTATTCACCATCCCAAGGTCAATACACGGCCGTATGCCACCTGTCTTCTTCCTGGCCACCACGGTGTTTGATATCCAGGGTGAAGCGTCCACCCTCTCGATGATGTCAGCTTTAAGCAGTTTGTTCAGTTCTGCCATGACATTGTTCCGCAGAGCAAGGGGAAGCCGCCATAATGGTTGAATTTTCGGTGTCACACTTGGATCGATGAGCGGGCGGTGGTAGAATGCCTTAATGCATCCAAGGCCCACGAACAACGCCGGGCAGCAGACATACCATTCAGGGGACATCATCAGTACTGTTGAGCCTTCTGGGTCTGTGATGGAGAATCCCAATTCACCCAGCAGATTGATTCCCAGCAAGTCAGCCCCCTGGTGTGAGACCTAGAAGGTGACCGCGGGAACAATCTTTAATCCACATTTCACCAAGAAGTTGACCGTGCCCACCATTTCAATTTCGGCGTGAGTGTACCCAAATATTTTCACTGCCCTTCACATTGATGGTTTTGTCCGGAAATAGTCTTACAGGAAATAGACTCCTGTCTTTACAGACATTTTTAACATCTCTTTGGAGTCATGCCACATGCCGGCCTGTCTCAAAACCTCTACCATCGTCCCTGTTCCCAAGAAGCCACGGCTCACTGGACTTGATGACTACAGACCTGTAGCGCTTACCTCTGTAGTCATGAAGTCCTTTGAGCGCCTGGTCCTGTCCCACCTCAAGACCATCATTACTCCTCTCTTGGATCCGCTGCAGTTTGCCTACAGAGCCAACAGGTCTGTGGACGATGCAGTTAATCTGGCCCTTTATTCCATTCTGCAGCATCTGGACTCCCCGGGAACCTATGTTAGGATCCTGTTTGTGGACTTCAGCTCTGCATTTAATACCATCCGCCCTGCTCTGCTCCAGGACAAGCTGATCCAGCTCAACGTGCCTGACTCCCTCTGCAGGTGGATCACTGACTTCCTGACGGACCGGAGGCAGCATGTGAGGCTGGGAAAAACTGTCTCAGACTCTGTAAGCATCAGCACCGGATCACCACAGGGCTGTATACTTTCCCCCCTGCTCTTCTCCCTGTACACCAACTGCTGCACCTCTAGCCATCAGTCTGTCAAGCTGATCAAGTTTGCGGACGACACCACCCTCATCGGGCTCATCTCCAATGGCGATGAGTCCGTCTACAGGAGGGAGGTGGCCCGGCTGACGTCTTGGTGCAGCCACAATAATCTGCAGCTGAATGCTCAGAAGACAGTGGAGATGATTGTGGACTTCAGGAAAGTCTCTGCCCCTCTGCCTCCCCTTGTCCTTACAGATTCTCCTATCACCACTGTGGATTCCTTCCGTTTCTTGGGTACCACCATCACCCGGGATCTTAAGTGGGAGTCGACCATCAGCTCCCTTATCAAAAAGGCCCAGCAGAGGATGTTCTTTCTGCGGCAGCTGAGGAAGCTCAAGCTGCCCACCAAGATGTTGGTGCAGTTTTATACGGCCATCATCGAGTCCATCCTCACTACCTCTATCACCGTGTGGTACGCTGTTGCCACAAGACTGCAGCGCGTTGTTCGCGCTGCTGAGAAGGTGATCAGCTGTGAGCTTCCATCCCTCCAGGACCTGTACATCTCCAGGACCCGGAGGCGTGCAGGTTGGATCACAGCCGACCCTTCACACCCTGGATACGCACTGTTTGCTCCCCTCCCCTCAGGCAGAAGACTACGGTCCATTCGGACTAAAACTTCTTGCTATATGAACAATTTTTTCACCTCTGCTATCAGACTGCTGAACACTAAATGACTTATTAGACTCTTGTGCATTAGGTACAGCAGCTCAACTCATGTACAATTATCATTAAAAATTGTATAGAATAGCATTATTTATTTTTATTTAATTTTTTATTGCATGCATAGTTTTCCTTTTTTTAATTTATGTTTAATGTTGCAGTATTGCACCGAGACAAATTCCTAGTTTGTGTATTACATGAACAATGGCAATAAATTTTATTCTGATTCTGATTCTGATTCTGATTTCAATGTAGCCATACTCAGTATGGACTTGCCGGCTCCCAAGTCCACCATAAGCGGCACATCAACTCCGTCTAGCTGCAGGATGTACCACTTTAATGGTCCCTTCTTTGCACTCGCTACACACACCTGTGTCATGCTCTTGGGCTCCACCTCCGATGGTTTAGTAGTGGTGGTGCAGGCCCTGTCCCAATAATTAGAATGACCGCAGTTATAGCACTCTTTCCCTCTGGCGGGGCAGGTAGACGAGCCCGCCCAGTGACAAGGGAAGCCACAGCCATCGTACAGACCCCTAGCCCCCGCTCCTGCCCTTGCCACAGTCCGCCGCCTTTTGGGGGGCCTCCCTGAAGTGTTAGCTACATTGCTAGTGGCCAGACTTGGAGTGGAAACTTGGGTGGCTAGGTTCTTTTTAGTTAGCACTGGCAGGCCTAGCTTGGCAGTGGACTCAATCTGCCTAGTCAGTTCAATCACCTTCTCTAGCGCGAGGATGTCCGCAGTCAGCGTTAGCTTGTTCTTCAGCCACTCATTGTTCGTACTTTGAGCCAGCTATTCCCAGACTAGCTCCTCCTCAATCGGCCCAAAGGTGCACTCTCTTGCTACAGTATCTCACAAAAGTGAGTACACCCCTCACATTTTTGTAAATATTTTATTATATCTTTTCATGGGACAACACTGAAGATATGACACTTTGTTACAATGTAAAGTAGTCAGTGGAATGTCTAAACCGCACGTACATTTGGTGTACGTGCTTGGCTGAGGAGCCACTGGTGCGAAGCTACCATCTGTGGGATTATGACTGAACGCCTCTAAGTCAGAATCGTTAACCAGAAACACTGTAAATTTGCTGTCCCCTCAAAATAACTCAACACACTGTCATGGGCAGCGAGAACGTGCCCCTCCCATCCTGCCTCAGAATGGTAGGGGCGCTGTGCGCTTCAGCTGTTCGCTTGTGTTTTTGCAATTTTATAAATTTTCAACTGTGCCCCTTTGTGTGGTTACTTCCTGTGCTGGGGCATCATGCACATGAGCTGTCAAGCTTAATTAATCATGACAGAATGAGCCAGCTAGGACGGTAGCTCAGTCGGTGCCTCACTACAGGAGCTGTCTGCTCTGGATCGCCTATTGGCGACCAAGCACCAGCTCGCTGTGCTGATGCAGCAGGTTTCGAAAATGATGAGGCTTTGGTCTATAGCGCCTCCTCCGGCCTCTCCCCCTCAGCCTGCTCCACATACTATGGTGCGCCGTACTAGCTACGTTCCCACACCTTCCCCGTATGCGGGGGATGTGGGGAAATGTAAAGGTTTTCTTATTCAAGTCCATATGTACTTGGAGCAGGTCGAGGAGGAGTACCCTGGGGACATAGCCAAAATTCAGTTCTTTACACTGTTGCTTGAAGACCGAGCTCTTGAGTGGGCACAGTCCACTATAGATAACCCCAGGGGCGTCGGTACACGTTTGATCAAGTTGTGGATGCATTCTCTTGCGCGTTCGGCTGTACCGAGAGTCAGGGCAACGTCAGCAGCCGAGTACTCGGTGGAGTTCCGGGTTGTAGCGGCTGATTCGGGATGGAATGAAATTGCCTTGCACAGTGCATTCCTCCACGGGTTAAATGCTCAGCTCCGTGATGATCTGGTGGTTCACCCTGTCCCGGAGACTCTCGACGGTCTCATAGACAAGAATCAGAATCAGAATCAGAATCAGCTTTATTGCCATTGTTCATGTAGTACCCAAACTAGGAATTTGTCTCGGTGCAATGCTACAACATTAAAACATGATAAGATAAAGAGATAAACTAAAAAAAAATTAAAGACTAAAACCATGCAATAAGTGTATAATAATAATAATAATAATAATAATAATAATAATAATAATAATAATAATAATAATAACAATAATAATAATAATAATAATAATAATGAGTAATACTAGTCACAGCAGTTTTAAATAAATTAGCAAGTAGCAGATGATGTGCAGTCGATAATGCAACAGAAAAACAGTGATGAATGACATGAGTCTGGTTGAGCTGCTGTATATAGTGCACGAGAGTCAACAAGGCAGTTGGTTTGGACAACCGGTACTGTGAGCACGCGATGGAGCGTTGAATCCTTTTCTCGCCCGTGTGCCGAGCGTGTGCCAGCCAGAGTTGCTGACACTGGCAGCGCCAGCTCTTCGCCCAAGCTGATGGAGCTCTCTCAGCATTTGACTGACAATGAGCGCAGGTAGAGGTGAAGGGCTGGCGTGTACGCGTACTGCGGTTTAATGAACCACAGTCTGAACAAATGCCGCCAGCGGCCAGAAAAGACACAGCTCGTCAGTAACCATGGGGGGGTCTGGTGGGCGGGACTAAATCTACTTCCCCTGGTAATGTTTCTATTTCGGCCCTCATGCAATTGCCGGGGGACAAGAGGAGGATTATGGCGCTGGTTGACTCAGGGTCAGAGGGTAATTTCGTTTCTGCTGAGTTCGTTAAGCAGGTGGGTATTCCCACATGTAAATTGCCCCGTGATCAGAAGATCACTACCATATCTGGCCGGGACGTTGCGGTAGTCACCCAAAGCACGGTGCCAATTTCCATCCTCCTTTCTGGGAACCACCGGGAGTAACTCGCGTTCCTGGTTCTCCCTGTTTCATCTTCCCCGGTGGTTCTTGGTTACCCTTGGCTCCAGAGGCATAACTTAACTAACTAACTAACTAACCTGCACTTATATAGCGCTTTTCTAGTCACAAAGACCACTCAAAGCACTTTTCACTAATACTAACCCTCTATTCTAAGGGCCTATAGGAAACAGATATCTAGGGACAATTTAGAACAACCAATTAACCTAATATGCATGGTGCATGTTAGGTTAATGCACGGTGCACAGTGGCGCAGTGGTTTAGCACTGTGGCAGCACAGTTTTACCCTCGGCCGGGGGACCGCGGGGATCATGAGATCGTGGGTTCGATCCCAGCCCCCGACCAACAGTGAGCTGTGTGGAGTTTGCATGTTCTCCCCGTGAAAAAAAAAAAAAATGCATGTCTTTGGATTGTGGGAGGAAACCAGAGCCCCCGGAGTAAACCCACACAGCACAGGGAGAACATGCAAACTCCACACAGAAAGGTTCCAACCCCTGCCAGCCTGAGGATTCGAACCAGGAACCTTCTAGCTATAAGGCAACAGTGCTAACCACTGCACCACTGTGCTGCCCTAACCCAATGATTAATTGGGATCAAAATACCATCTCCTCATCATCGCCCTTTCTTTTTGGCTCATTGTATGCATTCGGAGGAGTGTTCCCCATCTCTGTCTGTCTCCCTCTCCCTGGTCGAGCCACCGGACCTCAGCCTCATTCGCCGGGCTTATGACGATACAGGAGAGGTCTTTAGCAAATCAAAAGTATTGTCGCTGCTGCCTCATCACTCTTATGATTGTGCTATAGACCTCATCCCGGGGGCGAGGCTGCTGTCCAGTCGGTTATATAGTATTTCTGGCCCGGAGAGGGAGGTGATAGAGAAAAACATAAAGGAATCGCTGAACGCTGGCCTCATTCGGCCATCTTCGGCTCCACTCGGAGCCAGATTCTGCTTCGTTGGAAAGAAGGATGGCTCGTTGCGCCCGTGCATCGACTACCGGGAGCTCAATGCTATTACCATCAGAGCTAAGTACCCTCTGCCTTTGATTAATTCAGTGTTCGAGCTCCTTCAGCGCTCACGGGTTTTCACCAAGTTAGACCTTAGGAACTGTTAGAATAATTTTGAGCTTAAATTATTCAAAGTCAAATAATCAGGAGGAAAGTTGAATTTATGTACATTTATTACAAAAATATAAGGAGTCACCCCATTGGCCACCTTGGGGGAGAGTTTACAAGGTATGACATTCAGACACACCTAGAATCTCTAAGGGATCCATTCTTCTAAGTCTGATATATATAGGTAGGAGAAAGGAGAAGGAGGATGAGGATAAGGGATGGGACAGAACGGGACAGTCCTGATAACTGAGCTTATCCAGGCGGACGCCAGACACTCTGGAGACATGGATCATGAAGACAAGAGATCCATAAAACTAACAGAATGCCCATCTACCACTGATCTGTACAGGCTGAGGAGTTCCTGTGCATTCCTGTGACCCAAAACAGGTTATGTCAAAGAGATTATAATAAATGGCGTAGATCATTCCTTACGCATGTACTGATCCTCAGTCTGAACTCTCTGAAATTGCTCACAGAAACAGGCCAAGAATATATAAACTTATCCTATATGGAATGCACATATAAACATTAAACATGGCATATGAAAGGTATGATACTTCTCAAATATAATAATACATTATTAATATCAATAATAGTATAGATAATATGGAATTTTTCTATCAGGAACGCATATCATCTGGTCTGCATTCGCAAGGGCGACGAATGGAAGACGGCGTTTAAAACACACAGGGGCAATTCAAATATTTAGTGATGCTTTTTGGCCTCACTGACGCCCCCGCCGTCTTCCAGCGGTTAATAAATGACGTCCTCCACAATGTGCTCTACCAATTTGTGTTTGTCTACTTGGATGATATTCTAATTTTCTCCCGCTCACCGGAGGAACACGAAGCCCATGCCAAGGCAGTTTTACAACGGCTCTTGGAGAGCCAGCTATATACGTCAAGGCCGAGAAGTGTGAGTTCTCCACAACATCAACCACCTTCTTGGGCTTCATAGTGGCTGAAGGGAGACTGATTGCTGACCCGGCCGAGGTGAGGGCAGTGCTGGATTGGCCAACTCCCCACTCTCGTAAGGAGCTTCAACACTTCCTCGGGTTTGCAAATTTTTATGGCAGGTTCATCAGGAACTATACATCAGGTATATCATCAGGATATCATCAGGAACAGTGGGGTGGCACTGCCCTTGACGCAGCTGACCTCCGTTAAGGTCCCCTTTCACTGGACCGAGGCAACTGAACAGGCGTTTGTTAAATTAAAGCGCCTGTTCACAGGAACACCAATCTTGGCCCAGGTCGACACGCAGCTCCAGTTTGTCCTTAAGGTGGATGCATCTGATTCGGGGGTTGGCGCTGTGCTGTCGCAGCGCATGCCCCTGATCAGAAGCTCCACCCTTTCGCATATTTCACTCGTCGGCTTACACCGGCTGAGAGGAATTATGACATGGGGGACAGAGAGCTGCTTGCCATTAAGTTGGCATTGGAGGAGCGGAGGCACTGGTTAGAGGGGGCCATTCACTCCATTGTCGTGTGAACTGACCACAAGAACCTCGAGTACTTGAGGTTGGCCCACCGACTGAACGCCAGGCAGGCTCGGTGGGCTCTATTTTTCCAGCGATTTAATTTTACCATCACTTACCGGCCTGGTGCCCGGAACATCAAACCGGACGCGTTAGCGTGCCAGTTTAATTCCAGGAAGGTAGCCCCCCCCCAAACTCCCCCCCCCCATCATACCGCCTTTGTGCGTCCTTGGAGCCCTTACTTGGGATATCGAGCCAAGGGTCTGCCAGGCCCAGTCCCAGGAGCTTGTGCCAGTAGGGTGCCCCCGGAACCGTCTGTACGTCCCGGCCACCCTCCGCAGCGATGCCATCCAGTGGGCCACACCAGTCACTTCGCATGCCATCCTGGCATTGCTCGAACTGTGGACTTCGTCCAGCGAGCATTTTGGTGGCCCACGCTGCGGCGGGACATACGAGAATATGTGAAAGCCTGTCAGACCTGCGTCAGGGGGAAATCGGACTCCTCCCCCCATCTGGTCTCCTCCACCCCCTCCCCACCCCTGGTCGTCCGTGGTCTCACATCGCCGTGGACTTCATCACTGGACCACCCCCCCCCCCCCGTGGCAAGATGGTGACTCTCACCATCATGGATTGCTTCTCCAAGGCGGTACATCTGGTTGGCCTCCCGACGCGCCCCTCGGCCTTGGAGACGGCAGTCCTCCTCACCGACCACGTGATCCGGGTCCACGGTATCCCCATGGACATTGTGTCTGACCGGGGTCCCCAATTTACGTCTGGAGGGCCTTTTGCCAGACCCTGGGAACTACAGTGAGTCTCTCCTTTGGACACCATCCGCAGAGCAACGGGCAGGTGGAGTGTGCCAATCAGTCCCTGGAGGCCATCTTGCAGTGCATAGCAGCCGATAACCCGTCATCCTGGAGCACACATCTGACCTCCGTGAAGCACTCCATGAACTCTGCTGTCTCCTCTCCAACTGGACTCACCCCGTTCGAGGCATCGTTGGGGTACACGCCGCCTCTTCTACCCGTGGCTGAGAGGGAGGTCTCGGTTCCATCCGTAGGGGCCCATGTTCGTCGCTGCCGACGCATCTGGAGGTCTACTCGGGCCGCCCTTGCCGGCACCATGGAACGCACCCGGGCTGCTGCTGATAGTAAGTGGGTTCCGGCTCCCAAGTACGTCGTCGGGCAGCAGGTCTGGCTGGCAGAGAGTAAGATTCCTCTGAAAGAAAAGTCTAAGAAGTTGTCCCCCCACTTCCTTGGGCCATACACCATCTCTCGGGTGACAAACAAAGCATCGGTCCAGCTGAAGCTGCCTTCGACCCTATGGGTGAACCCCATGTTCCCTGTCACCCACATAAAGCCCTCTCGGCCAGTCTTCTCTGCCCCCCTCTGAAGCCGCCGCCTCCTCCTCCTTGGATCATTGACGGCCACCCCGCCTACATTATAAGTCGTATGTTGGATAATTGCCATTGGGGCGGGGCCTGCAGTATTTGGTGGACTGGGAGGGCTACGGCCCCGAGGAGCGGTCCTGGGTCCCCTCATCGTGAATGCTGGACAAGGAGATGCTCCAGGCCTATCACCATGCTCACCCAGAGAAGCCCTCAGGCCCACCAGGAGGCGCTCCCAGAAGGGGGGGCCCTGTCATGGGCAGCGAGAGCGCGCCCCTCCCATCCTGCCTCACATTCATCAACTCGTCACTGCACCTGAGGCAGAAGACACACCTGCGCCCGCTCATCAGCTAGTGTACTTAAGGAAGCTCTCTCCGCGCATTCAACTCTGGCTCGTCTGGGTATACTGCCCACTAATTGACAAGCAAGTATAAGTTACAGGTTTCGACACGTCGTCTTTCCTTGTTTCTCCTCTTTCCTCAGGTTGCTGCCACTGTGCAGGTGTGTCTCCAGGACTGCGCACATTTTCCTGCCACATCTCACAATCCTTCAGCTTCCTACTCCACCCAGTCAGGCACCATCAGCTCATCTCCCCCACACCCTACTGGTTCGTCTATTCCTCGCTGGGTCCCTGCCGGTTCTCCCTTGATTTCCAAGTAAGTGGCATTTTGGCTTGCCCATTTCCCCTTACTCCATTCCTCTGCTCACGGCTCTCGTCTTCTCTCCACAGGGCAGTTCCTCTGGTGAGTGACTGTTTCTTCAGCTGTGCACTTGTGTTTTTGCAATTTTATAAACTTTCAAAAGTGCCCCTTTGTGTGATTACTTCCTGTGCTGTGGCATTGTGCACGTGAGCTGTCAAGCTTAATTAATCATGACACACACAGCCATTAAAGTCTAAACCACTGGCAACAAAAGTGAGCACACCCCTAGTGAAAATGTCCAAATTGTGCCCAATTAGCCATTGTACCTCCCCAGTGTGATGTGAATTGTTAGTGTTACAAGGTCTCAGGTGTGAATGGGGAGCAGGTGTGTTAAATTTGATGTTATTACCCTCACACTCTCTCATACTGGTCACTGGAAGTTCAACATGGCACCTCATGGCAAAGAACTCTCTGAAAATCTGAAAAAAGAATTGTTGCTGTACATAAAGATGGCCTAGGCAATAAGAAAATTGCCAACACCCTGAAACTGAGCTGCAGCACGGTGGCCAAGACCATACAGTGGTTTAACAGGACAGGTTCCACTCAGAACGGGCCTTGCCATGGTCGACCAAAGAAGCTGAGTGCACATGCTCAGCATCATATCCAAAAGTTGTCTTTTGAAAATAGACATATGATTGCTGCCAGCATTGCTGCAGAGGTTAAAGGAGTAGGAGGTCAGCCTGTCATTGCTCAGACCATATGCCGCACACTGCATCAAATTGGTCTGCATGGCTGTCGTCCCAGAAGGAAGCCCTTTTTAAAGATGATGACCAAGAAAGCTCACAAAACAGTTTGTTGAAGACAAGCAGATGAAGGATATGGATTACTGCAACCATGTCCCGTGGTCTGATGAGACCAACATAAACTTATTTGGTTCAGATGGTGTCAAGTGTGTGTGGTGGCAAACAGGTGAGGAGTACAAAGACAAGTGTGTCTTGCCTACAGTCAAGCATGGTGGAGGGCTACGGCCCCGAGGAGCGGTCCTGGGTCCCCTCATCGTGAATGCTGGACAAGGAGATGCTCCAGGCCTATCACCATGCTCACCCAGAGAAGCCCTCAGGCCCACCAGGAGGCGCTCACAGAAGGGGGGGCCCTGTCATGGGCAGCGAGAGCGCGCCCCTCCCATCCTGCCTCACATTCATCAACTCGTCACTGCACCTGAGGCAGAAGACACACCTGCGCCCGCTCATCAGCTAGTGTACTTAAGGAAGCTCTCTCCGCGCATTCAACTCTGGCTCGTCTGGGTATACTGCCCACTAATTGACAAGCAAGTATAAGTTACAGGTTTCGACACGTCGTCTTTCCTTGTTTCTCCTCTTTCCTCAGGTTGCTGCCACTGTGCAGGTGTGTCTCCAGGACTGTGCACATTTTCCTGCCACATCTCACAATCCTTCAGCTTCCTACTCCACCCAGTCAGGCACCATCAGCTCATCTCCCCCACACCCTACTGGTTCGTCTATTCCTCGCTGGGTCCCTGCCGGTTCTCCCTTGATTTCCAAGTAAGTGGCATTTTGGCTTGCCCATTTCCCCTTACTCCATTCCTCTGCTCACGGCTCTCGTCTTCTCTCCACAGGGCAGTTCCTCTGGTGAGTGACCGTTTCTTCAGCTGTGCACTTGTGTTTTTGCAATTTTATAAACTTTCAAATGTGCCCCTTTGTGTGATTACTTCCTGTGCTGTGGCATTGTGCACGTGAGCTGTCAAGCTTAATTAATCATGACACACACAGCCATTAAAGTCTAAACCACTGGCAACAAAAGTGAGCACACCCCTAGTGAAAATGTCCAAATTGTGCTCAATTAGCCATTGTACCTCCCCAGTGTGATGTGAATTGTTAGTGTTACAAGGTCTCAGGTGTGAATGGGGAGCAGGTGTGTTAAATTTGATGTTATTACCCTCACACTCTCTCATACTGGTCACTGGAAGTTCAACATGGCACCTCATGGCAAAGAACTCTCTGAAAATCTGAAAAAAGAATTGTTGCTGTACATAAAGATGGCCTAGGCAATAAGAAAATTGCCAACACCCTGAAACTGAGCTGCAGCACGGTGGCCAAGACCATACAGTGGTTTAACAGGACAGGTTCCACTCAGAACGGGCCTTGCCATGGTCGACCAAAGAAGCTGAGTGCACATGCTCAGCATCATATCCAAAAGTTGTCTTTTGAAAATAGACATATGATTGCTGCCAGCATTGCTGCAGAGGTTAAAGGAGTAGGGGGTCAGCCTGTCATTGCTCAGACCATATGCCGCACACTGCATCAAATTGGTCTGCATGGCTGTCGTCCCAGAAGGAAGCCCTTTTTAAAGATGATGACCAAGAAAGCTCACAAAACAGTTTGTTGAAGACAAGCAGATGAAGGATATGGATTACTGCAACCATGTCCCGTGGTCTGATGAGACCAACATAAACTTATTTGGTTCAGATGGTGTCAAGTGTGTGTGGTGGCAAACAGGTGAGGAGTACAAAGACAAGTGTGTCTTGCCTACAGTCAAGCATGGTGGTGGGAGTGTCATGGTTTGGGACTACATGAGTGCTGCCGGCACTGGGGAGCTACAGTTCATTGAGGGAACCATGAATGCCAAGATGTACTGTGACAGACTGAAGCAGAGCATGATCCCCTCCCTTCAGAAACTGGGCAGCAGAACAGTATTCCAACATGATAACAACCCCAAACACACCTCCAAGATGACCACTGCCTTGCTAAAGAAACTGAGGGTAAAGGTGATGGACTGGCCAAGCATGTCTCCAGACCTAAACCCTATTGAGCATCTGTGGGGCATCCTCAAACGGAATGTGGAGGAGTGCAAGGTCTCTAACATCCATCAGCTCCATGATGTCAACATGGAGGAGTGGAAGAGGATTCCAGTGGCAACCTGTGATGCTCTAGTGAACTCCATACCCAAGAGAGTTAAGGCAGTGCTGGGAAATAATGGTGGCCACACAAAATATTGACACTTTGGGCACAATTTGGACATTTTCACTTGGGGGTTGTATTGATATGTGAAGTTCATATGGAGTCACCACTAGAGGGCAGTATGACCCCGGCCATGACCTGACTATAAAAGGAGATGTACTAGAGCCACTGTGTGGTTAGTTGTTAGTTGCAGTTGAAGTGACAAGTAAAAAGTCCTAACTGACACCCGGTGTGTGCGCCTCGTCATTACAAGGTTCCAGGAGAACATTACATGGTACCAGGAGAGAAAACTACGAACCGACGGCGAAGATGAACGCTCTTCGACAGCCGGACGAGTTAAAGTTGACCGGTAACGTCAACGAGAACTGGAAAGCATTCAAACAAAGTTTTGAACTTTATTCGCTTGCTATCGGTCTCCGTGACGAGGAGAGGAAAATAGCATTACTGCTAACAGTAGCAGGGCGAGCGGCGCTAAATGTGTTTAACACATTCGTCTTCACGGAAGAAGAAAAAGGCAACTTCGACGCCGTGATGAAGAAATTTGACGATTATTGCACACCGAGAAAGAATGAAACGTACGAGAGGTATGTGTTCAGAAAAAGACTTCAGAAAGAGTCAGAGTCCATCAAGCTGTATGTCACAGACCTACGGTTGAAATGTCAGTCATGCAACTTTGGAACATTGAGTGAGTCAATGATACGGGACCAAATTGTAATAGGGGTCCAGGACAACAAATTGCGGATGCAATTATTGAAAGAGACTAACTTAACGCTGGAGAAAGCGATACAGATTTGCCAAGCGTCTGAGAGTACAAAGGCACAATTAAAGACTTTTAGCAGCAAGGAAAAAGAGACTGCTGAGGTCGATGCAGTGCGGCGCGCGAAGCCGAAAGGAACGTTGCATGCAAGAAAAAGGGAGGCAAACCCAGAGCGCGCGCGGGGGAACTGTGAGCGGTGTGGAAGGCAACACGCGCTGAAACAGTGTCCAGCATTCGGGAAGGAATGTCGCAAGTGTGGCGGAAAAAATCACTTCGCAAAGACGTGCTTCTCGAAGAAGAGGGTGCAACTCATGGAGAAAAAGAGCGACAGCGAAGAGGATCAGTTTTACGTGGACGCCATCGAGGGAGAGACGAGCGCTGACGAATGGATAGTGTGCCTGGAGATGAATGGCACGGACATGTCACTGAAGCTCGACACAGGTGCGCAGGTAAACATCCTGCCAATGAAAGATTTTAAAAGACTGAAAAACAAACCGAAAATAAGAGATAAAAAGATTAATCTGAGAACATATGACGATAAGCCAATACCCACTAAAGGGATGTGCAGGGTTACACTGTCAAACAAAGGTAAAACAGTGAATGCATTGTTTGTACTTGTTGATGGAAATAGACAAGCAATTTTGGGTTTAAAAACATGCGATCAGCTAGGTCTGATCAAAAGAGTGAATGTCATTGATACAGACAAGGTGACAACACGAGAAAATACAGAGGCTACAACAAGTAAGCACAAACACACTGACTGGGTGAAAGAATACAAAGAGGTGTTCAAAGGAATAGGCCGCCTACCAGGCAAACAAAAAATTAGGCTGAAAGAGAATGCAGAGCCAGTCATACATGCAGCAAGAAAAGTGCCAATAGCTCTTAAAAAGAGGCTGAGAGAAACACTAGACTCACTGATAGCAGACGGAGTGGTCAGAAAAATAGAAGAACCAACTGAATGGGTTAACTCACTAGTTATAGTGGAGAAGCCAAATGGAGATTTGAGATTGTGCATAGATCCAAAAGATCTAAATAAAGTAATACAGCGGGAGCATTACAGGCTACCAACAAAATCTGACATAACCAGCACAATGAGTGGAGCAAGCTACTTCACAAAATTAGATGCCAAATCTCTGTTTTACCAAATAGTGCTCGACGAGGAAAGCGCTAAATTGTGCACATTTAATACGCCATTCGGAAGGCATTGCTTTCTACGAATGCCGTTCGGGATTAGCTCAGCCCCTGAAATTTTCCATAGAACTGTGCAGCAATTGTTTGACGGAATAGAAGGGGTGGGAGTTTTTCTTGATGATGTGGTAGTCTGGGGAAAAACAAAAGAGGAGCACGACGAAAGGTTGGCAAGAGTTCTCACACAGGCGCAAAAGTCAGGTATGAAACTGAATAAGAGTAAGTGCCAATTCGGGGTACGGGAGATTACATACCTGGGAGAGAAATTATCTGGGGCAGGCGTGCAACCAGATCCGGAAAAAGTGCGGGCCATAGCAGAGCTGCCAGTACCGCAGGACAAAAATGACTTGCAAAGAGCCCTAGGGCTAGTCAATTACATGGGGAAATTTATCCCAAATTTATCAGCTAACACAATAGCTCTTAGAAGCTTGTTAGAGACCAATACAATGTGGAAGTGGATGGCAGAGCATGCCAGAGAATGGGAGTGGCTCAAAATCAGTCTAATAAAGGAGCCAGTGTTAAAATTCTATGATCAGGACAAACTGCTAAAAGTGTCCACAGATGCGTCCAAAGCCGGCCTAGGAGCTGTGCTATTGCAAAAACATGACACAGAGTGGTATCCAGTCGCATACGCATCGCGCACCATGACAAGCGCAAAAAAAAATTACGCGCAAATAGAGAAAGAGACTCTAGGTGCAGTGTTTGGATGTGAGAAGTTTCATGAATATGTGTATGGACGGTCAGTAATACTAGAAACAGACCACAAACCACTGATTGCGATCTCACAGAAGCCACTGGGTGACGCACCACCGCGCATCCAGCGTCTAATGTTAAGATTACAGAAATATGACTTGAAATTTGAGTTTACACCAGGCAAGCAACTAATTGTAGCCGATGCGCTGAGTAGGGCTAGCTTGAGCAACACCAGCAGCACAACAGAGGAAGCTGTGCAAATACATGTAGACTCTATTAAGGCACACATGCCAGTGTCAGATGCAAAATGGACGAAGATAGTGAAAGAAACACAAAAAGATGAGAAACTAAAAAGAGTAATGGAACAGATACATCAGCCAGGACAGGTTATGATTGACAAGCCTTACCAACACTTTAAAGGTGAACTGTCTGTGTTAGATGGGGTTCTGTTAAAAGGTACAAGGATAGTCATACCTACCTCCATGAGATCAGAAATGGTTAAATTAGTGCATGAGGGGCATTTGGGTATTGAAAAGTGCAAAAGACGTGCACGTGATGTTTTGTATTGGCCCAACATGCACAAGGACATTGAGGCATATGTGCAGCGCTGTGACATTTGCCAGCGCCACAGGTATCAACAGCCAAAGGAGCCTATGAGGCCCCATGAGAAGCCTCAAGGGCCATGGAGAAAAGTGGGCATGGATCTATTTCAGCTTAAGGGCAAGGACTATCTGTTAGTCATGGACTATCAGTCCACCTACCCAGAGTTTGCAGGGTTGAGTGACACAACAGCAGAAAAGGTGATTGCACATACAAAGACAATGTTCGCACGCCATGGAATTCCAATGACTGTTGTAAGTGATAACGGACCACAATTCACGAGTCAGTGCTTCAAAGACTTTGCAGACACATATGGGTTCAAGCACGTGACCTCAAGCCCTCTGTACCCACAGTCAAATGGGTTAGCAGAGAAAGGGGTGCAAATTGTGAAGCGCATACTGAAAAAAGCTGCAGACAATGCAGAAGACCCACATCTGGCGATCCTGAATTACCGAGCATCACCACTGGAGAATGGACTGTCCCCAGCAGAAATGCTCATGAACAGAAAACTCAGAACGCGACTTCCATCAGCATCTCAGGTGATGGAAAAGAGAGATGTGAGGCGTGATGAGAGGCAACCTGAACTGTACAACAGAACAGCACGACCTCTGAGACCACTTGCACATGAGGACATAGTGCGAGTGAGATGTGATGGAGAATGGGGACCGCTGGCAAAAGTGGTTAAAGAAACAACTCCCAGATCATATGAAGTCATCACAGAGCATGGAAAAACAATGAGGCGAAACCAACGTCACTTACTGAAAGTGCCTCAGACAAAAATGAGAGTCACAGACAGTGAAACAAGCGACATGCTAATTTCCAGCCAAACCGAACAACCAGAAATGGCTGAGAACCAGAACATAGAGACAGACACTAACGAACAGACTGAGGTGACACAAAGGAGATGCTCACAAAGGCAAATTGTGAAACCGAAAAGATTGATTGAGGAAATGTAAGGAGTACTGAGATGAATGAAAAAAAAAAATGTGTTGATATTGAATTGTAAACAGAGAAAAAATGTGTTGATGTTGAATTGTAAACAGAGAAAAAAAAATTGAACTTGTGATTCAGTGTACAAGGTTGAAAGAAATGTAAATAGAAATGGAGTTTATTTTGTTTATTGAAATTAGAGAAAAAGTTTATAGTTGGACATGACCTTACTTGAAAAAAAAGGGAGATGTATTGATATGTGAAGTTCATATGGAGTCACCACTAGAGGGCAGTATGGCCCCGGCCATGACCTGACTATAAAAGGAGATGTACTAGAGCCACTGTGTGGTTAGTTGTTAGCTGCAGTTGAAGTGACAAGTAAAAAGTCCTAACTGACACCCGGTGTGTGCGCCTCGTCATTACAAGGTTCCAGGAGAACATTACAGGGGTGTACTTACTTTTGTTGCCAGCAGTTTAGACATTAATGGCTGTGTGTTGAGTTATTTTGAGGGGACAGCAAATTTACACTGTTATACAAGCTGTACACTGATTACTTTACATTGTATCAAAGTGTCATATCTTCAGTGCTGTCCCATGAAAAGATATAATAAAATATCTACAAAAATGTGAGGGGTGTACTCACTTTTGTGAGATACTGTAAGCTACGGAGTTCCATAATGATGCATTGGGTGGACTCACCAGTTCGTTGTTGGCGGTCGAAGAATTTATATCTTCGTGCCGTGATGTTGGAATGGTCCCTAAAGAAGTAGTCCATTAAGTCCAAACCTTCCTTCAGTGAGCACTTGCCACCCAGTGTGAAAAATATCTGGTGGCCCTCCTCACCAAGGCAGTGAATGAGTAGGCTCCTCCCTCTTTCTTTGTCGGCGCCGCTCAGGCCAGCCGCGGTAACATACACCTCGAACGTCTCCCGCAGTGGCACCATGGTATAGCTGGCATACCTAGGGACTGTAGAAATGGAGGTGGTGGTTTAATGCACGCTCCCATGGTTTATTCCTGTCACCAAAATGTTATGTCTGAATAACATGAGACCAAAGCCGTGTTGAACTGAACACTGAACTGACTTTATTATGGAGCACAGCACAATATATTCACTGACCGTAGCCCGCCTGACGTCCTCACCCCCCACCCCCAGCACAGACTACTACAAGCCCCAAATGTCAAATCCCCACACAGCATAGAGTATCACAATTCATTACTCAATCAATCTTTTTTCCCCACCCCTGGTGTGTGGTGTCCCCCAGCGGTCAGTGCTGGGACCAGTATTATTCAACTTATATTTAAATGATACCTGTAAGTTATCTGATATGCTAAAATATATATTATTTGCTAATGACACAAATATTCTGGTCTCTGGTGAGAATTTACAACAATTTCTGGCTATAGTCACCTTAGAAATCAGAAAAAAAAATGGTTTGACAATAATAAATTATCATTAAATCTGGATAAGACTAAAATCATGATATTTGGAACTGTCAATAAAAACGCACAAATTCAGATATAAATAGAGGGCATAACAATAGAAAGGGCTCATGAAATCAAATTTCCAGGCATAATAATAGATGACAGAATTTGTTGGAAACCTCACATCAAACATAACTAACCAAAACTATCAAGAAATATTGCAGTCCTGGCCAAAGGAAGACACACTGTGAACAGTCAATCACTCCATATTCTCTATAACTCCTTAATTTTGCCATACGTATTGTTCAGAGGTTTGGGGATCACGTAGAAAAGCTCTTTACAGCAGTTGTGTAGACTTCAGAAGCAAGCTGTTGTATATGAGTTTGGCCCTAGGGGGTTGCCGTAGCCGCCCTGCGGAGCAATGTCAGGCGGGCTGCGGCCAGTGTATATACAGTAGTTGTGTGTGTTCTCAGTAAAGTTCAGTTGGATGTTTGGTAGAAGACGACTCCAGTGTCATTAATAACAGACACAACATTTTGGCGATGAGGAGAAACTATGGAGGTGTATGGGCCACCTAAACCACCGTTTCTACAGTTTCAGAGCCAGCAATCCTGTGGCCTAACTGGTTGGCCATGTTTGAGGGATACATCGCGGCGTTGGGCCTGAGTAGACTCGACGGAATGTGGAGATGAGCACTTCTGGTCTACCTGCTTGGCGTAGAAGGTCAGAAAATTTTCCACACATTGGTCTTATACAGATGCCGTCGGACGGACGGCTGAATATTTTGCCGAACACACAAGGAGCATGAAACTGTGGGTGGAAAGGCTGTTGGCGCCAAAAGTAGCTAAGCTAGCTAGCTCGGGGAAGCTAACAGCTCAGCCAGTGGCAATAGGGAAGTTAGCCACAGAGCTAGGTGGGCACCAAACACTAGCTAAAACCTATAAGCTAGTTTTCACGGTGGACTCGGAGCTACGGGAGAGGGAGCCCACATCCACCAAAGATGACAAGCCAGCCGAAAAGCACAGCATGGTGAGTGACCGCAGCACTGGAGGTGAACAAAGCGCGGTGAACGAAAATGCACGGGGGAAAGCAGCCCGGACCAGTCTCGGCTCAATTTCCCCGTAGCTAGGGCCGCAACAGCGGGGGGGGGGGGGGGGGCACGAGCATGCTGAGAACCCCAACAAACAGCAGCGACAGCCGGGCACAGAGACGGACATTGGGACGAGCAGTATGAAGATGATCTGTCGGACACCACGGAGGTCGAGCAGGACCAGCCTCGCCTCAGGGTCCGGCACAGGAAGACCTTAGTACCAGAGCCCAAGTCGCCCTGATTGAGGGTACTGGGCATGATGTTGAATGGGGCCGACAAGCTAGCTCCAGTTTTCTCTGGAGCTCGGACACAGGGGGCTGGTGAATCTGGGGCTACGATGGCAACAGCTGCAGCGGTTTTGAAAACGGTCGGGGCCAGGCTGACAAGAACGGAGAAACCGCGTGCCAAACAGCAACCACTTCAGCCAAGCAAGACCCCTTTCAGAGTTATGAACTTAGTTCGGGCTCGAAGGGAGAATGTCCACGGCGGATGTGGGCCGGACGACAGCCGAAGGAACACCAGGAGTGGCTGCACATCGTGGCTAAGCTGGGCACAGCTTATTTCCAGCTGTCGGACGGCTCAAGGAGCCACACCAATGAGGTGCGGCATGTCCAGGAGAAGGCTTCGAATGGCGGGTCCGGACGAGAGGGGAGGTCAATGGTGTGGAGAAGAGGCACTCTCATCTGTGAGTTCCAGTTACGACCCCGGGGGGCAGACTGCTTCCAGGGGCGCACCTACCGAGGGGCTGCCCTGGGCCTCCAAGCCGGTTCTACCCTTTTCTGCACCAGGACAGTGGTTGTAACTTGAAAAACATTAAATAGTTCAAATGCTCATATGGGTGCATGTGTTTAAAAATCATAATTACTAAACTGTTATTGTTTGGGGATTATTTTATGTTTTGTTTTGTTTTTTTTTTAGATTTTTTAGATTTAGTATACTTTATTGATCCCCAGAGGGGAAATTGAGGGTCATCCACCACCTGGATGGATGAAGCAGCCACGATACGGCACTATCCCTTTACCATTCACACACACATTCACACCTAGGGCCACTTTAGAGTCTCCAATTAACCTAACCTGCATGTTTTTGTCTTATTATTATTATTTTTTAGGAAAACGGCAATATTTTAGTTTATTAATGGACTTTTGTTTAGTACAGGCAGCAGAATCCACCTTATTCCTAGGCCCCATGATGCCTTGCATGAATGATGGCAGCAACTTCCGGTTCTAGTTTAGAACATATGATTGTCACTGAAACGGGACACTTTTCCTTGTTAAAAAAAACAACTAATACATACCCGTGTATACCTGTCCATGCCCATAGAAACCAAGTATAAGCAAGTATTTCTGCATCGCCATTGCTGAAGGGTCTCTTCCTGTCTGAGACGGCTGTGTTGTTCAGAGTCATGGCTGCAGCGTACTGCTCGAACCTGAGGTGTTTCATCTTCATGGCATCTTTTCTGACATGCAGCCGTTCTCCTAACTCTATTGCTCTCCATCTGGTGGGTCTTCTTCTTCTTCTTCTTCGTTGAGCCGACTGGTTGAGGGATAAGTGCGTTGTAATTCCAGTTCATGGACAGGATCATGCAAATAGATCTGAGCAAAAAGTGGCTTTATACCCTGTTCAGGAAGACCCATGCATGCCCATCAAAACCAAGAAACCACAGCACCTGGAGAAAATCAGCGCTTTGCTTGGCATTTTACATATTTGTAGTGTAGACTGTCATTCTTCATGGGTACTGCTTCGAATGGGTGTGGTTTAAAGTAGGGTGTCCTATTCTTAATCTGGTGACAGACTGACACATTGACACACTGACAGAGATTTCTTGAATTTATAGAGTGCCTTCTGCCTTACTGAGTGAGATTTCCAGATTTACTGCTTTGAATGGGTGTGGTTTAAAGTAGTGTGTCCTATTCGGTGTCAGCTTCTCTGTGCCTTGCCTGGCGTGCAGCGTTGGCGGCCAGCTGACTATTCCGCATCTCCTGGGTCTCAGCTTGTCTATGCCTTGCCTGGCGTGCAGCGTTGCTCACTTTGCGGGCATTTCGGGCTTCAAGTGAGTCAGCACGTGCATGGCACACTGCCACACGTTTCCTGTCTGTGCATCCCCTGTCTGTCGTACCCTATGATGGTGAAGGGTCTCCTCCTGTGGCAGACATCATAGGACACTACATCATAGGTAGGCATGCATCGTGAGTGATGGTCTATATGATATCATAAAGACATCCAGGCAGGCATCATAGGACACTAACATCATAGGTAGCCAGTCCTATTGTCTATATGACGGCATCACCTACATGATGTCATCGCGAGTCCTATGTAGCCTGAGATCATAGGATCATCATAGGACATCAGGCAGGCATCATAGGCTGTCCTATGATGTCCTATGATCGTGACAGACAGACACACAGAGATTCCTTAAATTTATAGAATGATGAAGAGTGATGACTTCGGCTTCAGAAATGCAGGAACATGGCTTCTTGCACCTCAAAACAGTAATATAATCATACCACTTCCCACAACTATCAAGGGATGGGGAAGATGACCTTAAAAAGTGGCCTCGTACACAGTAGCTCCGTTAGTTAGTGCCGCTGCTAAGATGCTAACACTGTAAACAAATGACCCGTGTTGGCAAAATGAGTCACTTTGAGGACATTTTCAAAACTGCTGTAACATTATTTCCATATTCTGTATTGAAAGACCTTCAAAATGATATTTAAATTTGTAGGAAGTGTGCAAAATCTGACCCAGAAAAAGACAATTTGCTTATATTTTAGCTAGGTTGAAAACTTGCATTCGATCGGTCGGGAGTTACATCTTCAGCAAAAACATAGGTATTTTTAGAAAGTACGATTTCTAAGCTTTCCAGTGATACCAGGCACTCATGGGGTTTTCCCGGGACTTGCCACTACCAAACAAAGAGTCATGATTTATGACTTCTCATTGCCTGTACTCATAATGACACGGTGCGCATTCCAACCAGCACGTCTTCACTGCAATAAAGTCGGATGCATTTTGTTAAAATATGTTGGACATAATCAAATTTACCTTAGAGCAGATGTACGCCACAACACTGTGCTTGGATGCCGTCTGTCACCGTGTGGTGAGAAGCCTCCATTTATCCAGTCTATGGCACAACCATGAACACCAGCAAGTACCAGAACTACGCCAAAACATTCAAAAAAATACAAAAACTCAAAGAGCTGAAATTAGCTGACACTTCAGTGCAAAACACGTATGTGGACTATACATTAAAATGAATTTAAAAAACTTTTAAAAACACTATATTAAATGCCCCTGCTACTCCACTCTTACTGACTGATTTAACACTACGTCAGCCGAAACTGGAAGCTCCGCCCATAATCGTTCCTACAGCGGCACCCCCAGGAAAAAGGTGGATACTCCGCCTTTGCCATGTGGTGGTTGGACGGTACTCCACCCGTCCCCCCAGTTTTAGTTTGTTGTATGAATGTGATAGGCCATTTAGTGATTTCAGTTTAGTTTTCTTAGTGCGTGATTCGGGTCCTAAATTGGGGAGGGTCTTAATGGTGTGTGTGGTTTGGGACTTTTTCTAAAGGGGAGGAGAATACTGTACATGAGTTTGGCTCTAGGGAGTTGCCGTAGCCACCCTGCGGAGTGACATCAGGTGGGCTGCGGCCAGTGTATATAGTTGTGTGTGTTCTCAATAAAGTTCAGTTGGCTGTTCGGTACAAGATGACTCCCGTCTCATTAATTACAGACACAACACAAGCCATTAGAATTAGTTTAGTTTAGTTTATTGGTTTATATGTCAGGCACCATGTACAGAAAAAAAACATTAAACACAGGGTAAAGATACTCTGTACCAGATAATAGCATTTTCACTAATTTCCATCTGTCGTCCCTGAGGCAGGCAGGAAGATATTAAAAAAACAGCACTGATAGGAAACAATTTAGGTCGGGTTTCAGAAACTGTTGACCCTGAAACAAGCAGGGAGTAAGTTTAAAAGGTTAAAAGATAAGAGAGACGGCACACATAAAAACAATTTATGAGTACAATTTCAAATCCGATTTAAGGGGGAGAGTCAATGCTGGTAGGCTTGATTACTTAAAATCCATTCTTTAGTCTCTGTGGAATTATCCATAATCATCCATAATGCCGGTTTTTATGAACATACTTGTTAAGTAGTAATATTGCGGCCAGGGCACCAGGGGAATAGTAGGGGGTGACGAACTGCCTTTCCAGTGGTGGTGTCATCCGGGGTATAAAGGGCATGGCAGGAAGAGGCTAGCCCTCTTGTGCCGTCGACCCTCTGACCTGTAAGAAGCGCCTGTAAGTTCTGTTGTTACTATTATTAAACCTACATTCGCTGTACCTCCAGCCTAGTCGTTTATATGAGAAAGTATGGTCATAACATTTGGCGACAAGGAGAACACCGTTATGGAGCGAGCCATTACCAACTTTCGGATGTTTTTGGAGGCCCCAGAAGAGCCACCCATGCCCTGGCCTACATGGTATGCGGCTTTCACCAACTACCTGGTGGCCCTTAATCTCGGCGAGCTCAAAAAGCTACGTGCGAGGGCAATATTAGTTCATAACCTCGGCATGGAGGGCCAGAGAATCCTTAGTACTTTATGAGGAGCCAATAGCTTTGAGGAGGTGGTGGAGCTGATGGCACGTTATTTTGGCGCCCCTGAGAACATTATAGTCCGACGCATTCAGTTTTGGCAGCGCCACCAGCGGACGGGAGAGTCTGTTAAATCTTATGTTGCGGACCTGCATCACCTGGCGGGGGAGTGCCAGTTTGGAGCCCTTGAGGATGAAATGATCTGGGAATAGCTAGCAGAGCATGTCCGCTGTTCTGCAACTCGGTCGAGGCTCCTGACCTATCTGGGCGAACTGACGCTAGCCACAGCTATCGAGGTAGCACAGCAATTCGAGGCAGCGGAAACAATAGTGAGGGACCTCAGTGGGAGGTCCACTCTGACTCAAGATCAGCCTCGCTTAAAGGCCTGGTCATTTATATGAGAGAGTATGGACATAACAATACTAATCAATTATTGATGCAGTCTAAAATTCTTAAATTCGAGGATCTAGTGCAGGGGTGGGCAGTGAGGGCCATTCCACTGCAGGTTTTTTGTTCCACCCAGTCTCTTCAGCAGGTGTGTGCTCTGACCAGCTTCAAGGATTGCTAATCATTGAAAACACCTGCTGAAGAGACTGGGTGGAACAGAAAACCTGCAGTAGAATGGCCCTCCATGGCACATGATTGCCCACCCCTGATCTAGTGGAACTCAAAATTCCACAAACCATGTTCACAGTAAGTAATAAACTGTTGCCTAGTCACATACAGAAAATGTTTTCAGACAGCGTAGATCCACTGTTGTTAGCATAGCTAGCCGTTACTTAACATTAGCTTTGTCAGAACGTTGTTGCTGTTCTCAGGTGCTTCTGAAGATTGCAGTAGGTCTCAACCACACTTTAGCTTCCAACCCACCAATATGCTTTCGTCCATAACTGCAACAAAGGAAAAATAACACAACATAACAACTAGAAAAGCACTCATAGAGCGCATACCTCCGCCAAGGCTCCTTCCGTTTGTCATGGATCACCTCCAAAATGTAATGGGTTTGTGTGTAGGCCTATAGCCACTTGTGGTGAAAATTGCATCAAAGTCTGTTCATCAGTTTTGGAGTATTGTTGCTAAAACACTGTGAGAAGATAAGAGCCTTGGCTGAGGTATGCATTCTCAGATCATCACCAAAATATAATGGGTTCCTCTCTAGCCCAAGAACCACCTCTGGTGAAAATTTCATCCAAATCCATCCAGTAGTTTTTGTGTAATCCTGCTGCACAAATACAAACAAACCCTTGGTGGAGGTATGCACTCTCAGATCATCACCAAAATCTAATCATGTGTTTCCCGTGCCATTACACACCTTTCCTGAAAATTTTGTCAAAATCCGTTCATAACTTTTTGAGTTATGTTGGTAACAGACAGACAAGCAGACAAACCCCGGTAAAAACATTACCTCCTTGGCGGAGGTAAAAATAATTTTTTTGTAAGTTGTCTGTGTTTTTTCAACTGATATAAGACAATTTTGCACCGCTGAATCCAAAAATAACATCCGTTTCTCTCGATCAGGTCAGGTTTTTATGCTAAGTTGTAAGCAGTTGTACAGCAGTTGTACAGTTGTACTGCAAATTGAAGAGTAGACATTGATAAAGGTAAGTACATGTTAATTGAATGTTACATCATTACTGTTCAAAATTCATAGAATTTCAAGAAATTAAAAAGAATTTTGCATCATATAAAGCGAAAATACCCGTACATATAAACAAAAATGTAAAAAACATGTGGCCATAGTTCAAAAAGTTGACCTGATTGAACAAAACCAATGTGATTTTTGGATTCAGCACATAAAAATTGTCCTAAATCAGCTAAAAAAAAACACTTAGACAGTAAATTTGGTGTTGACCAGTGTAATCTATTTCCACAAAAACAAAGTAGCTTCATCTTTTCCTCCATCAACAGTGAAGACTCGGCTCTCTGCAACAGGTCACGTCGACTGATGGTCGGCTGTGTCGGCTATGGTAGGGTCAGTTTGTATATTCATTTATTTGCACTAAAAATATCTATCCATATTAATAAAATGAGTAACAAGTAACGCATCTGATCAAATTTCAGTAACTGTAACGCATTACTGAATTTTTAAACAGTAATTTCGTTACACAGCGCATCACTGCAAAAGTAGTGGCATTACAGTAATGCGTTACTTGAGGCCGCAGGTGAAGACGTGGCTGGACCCTCTACAGTTTGCATATCGGCCCCATGTAGGAGTTGAAGATGCTGTCAACTACCTGCTGCAATGAGCCCATCTGCACCTGGATGGCAGAGGAGACACTGTGAGAATCACTTTTTTTGATTTCTCCAGTGCCTTTAACACCATCCAGCCACTGCTGCTGGGTGAGAAGCTGCGAGTGATGGGGGTCGACAGCTCTGTGATCTCCTGGATTACTGACTACCTTAACACGCAGGCCACAGTTTGTTCGGCTGGACAGTGTCTTGTCTGGTGTGGTGGTTAGTGATACGGGAGCTGTCATGGGTCTCCTCGCGCACTATTACGCAGCGCACAGAGGAGTGAGGAGAAAGGATGGATTTACATGCAAGGGTTACACCACAAACACATTTATTAACAGAAAGACAAACAGTTCCAAAAATCGTGCATACATACAAAAACAACAAACGGGTACACTTACTGGCGAACACAGAGCAACGTGTTGCGGGCACACCACAGTGTACAGTGGCATGTGCTACCATGGTGAACCATAACCAGGACAAGCACATGTGACAATACAATGATCCAGCAATGGTGGACTGAGAATGAGCTGCTTAAGTGCCACCATTGCTGGAAGAGGGAGATTGGGTACACCTGGGCAAGGAGCGGGAAAGGTATCACTGGAGTGGGACCAGCTGACCAACATGAGAGAGGGGGCATGGTCGGACCAGCAAGCTGTCAGAGAGCGCCCACACGAATGTAGGTCAAAGGATGCTGCCTCACAGCTGCCGGCCAGAAACAGTGGTTACAAGTACGGAAAAGTAACCTAATGAACAAAGAGACTACAATAAACTCAAAAGATAACACAATACACAAATACACAGATAAACCAGAGTCACAAAAGGTCAGAACCGAGCCCGAAGGACAACCCGACTCGGTTCAGGAGCTCCACAGGGGACTGCTCTCTCCTTTTCTCTTTACCTTATACACCAGTGACTTTCAGTACAACACTGAATCACGCCACCTGCAGAAATTGTCTGACGACTTGACTGTTGTGGGGTGTATAAGGGGGGGGAGGAGGGGGAGTACAGGGCATTGGTAGACAGATTTGTGGAGTGGATAGAACAGTATCACCTGAGGCTGAATGTTAGCAAAACCAGAGAGATGGTGATTGACTTCAGGAAGACGAGGATGCCCTCTCAGCCACTGCAGATCAGGGGGAAGAATGTGGGGGTGGTTGAGGACTACAGATATCTGGGTGTCAGGATCAGCAACGGGCTGGACTGGAGATCCAACACCGATGCTGTGCACAAGAAGGGGATGAGCAGACTCTACTTCCTGAGGAAGCTGAGATCCTTCAACGTGTGTAGCAGGATGCTAGAGCTTTTCTACCAGCCCGTTGTCGCCAGCGCCATCTTCTTTGCTGCTGTCTGTTGGGTGAGCAGTATCAGGGCCAGCGACACCAAGAGACTTGACAAGATTATCAAGAGGGCTGGCTCTGTAATTGGTCTCAGACCTGAGACCTTTGAGACAGTGGTGGAGAGGGGGACACTAAATAAACTGTGATCCATCATGGACAATCCTGATCACCCCCTCCACCACACACTGGACAGACAGAGGAGCACCTCCTCCAGTAGGCTGCTACAGCTTTGCTGTTGAATGGCCAGGTACAAGAAATCTTTCCTGCCGCTTGCCATTTCACTGTACAAAAACTCACTATGATGCTGTATTCTGGTCATAACTATGCTGCCATACTGCACCTTGCAGTTTAACTGGTACCTCACATTTCACTCTGCTCCTGATAGTCCTGCATTGTGCAGCGGGTATGAGTCATGTGTCTAAACGGGTCATCATATATTAAGCTATGGTGTATATAGGTTTTTATAGTAGTTTTAGTTTTACTTTCCATGGGTAATCCCTTTGTCTGTCATGCATGTGTTTCTGTCGTTTGGTTGTCTTCTGTCATGCTGCTGTTACACTGTAATTTCCCAGTTTGGGATCAATAAAGTACATCTATCTATCTATCTATCTATCTATCTATCTATCTATCTATCTATCTATCTATCTATCTATCTATCTACTTTGTAATGTGTTATTCCCAACACTGCTGATGGGTGAAGAATAATGTATTAATATATATCCTAAGCTACATTGGTATTTACACTGGTATATCATCAGTGAGTAGTCCCCTCTACTTTAATATTTTAATATGTTAATATGTTACTATCATATTAATATTAATAGTAATATTATTATTAACTAGAAAAGCACTCGGAGAGCGCAGACCTCTGCCAAGTGCCACAGTTCCCCCCATACAGTGTTTGTGTGTACGTTTTCAGATTCCTTGACCATGAAAACATATGACTAGCAATTGGATTGACAATGATAGGATTAGTGGTTCAGTAGTTATTCACGAAAATCGCATTTTGCGTAATGGCGGTTTTCTTCTGGACGGTGATCCGGATCACCACCAAAATGTAATCATCTGTAGGATACCCCATTTCTGACAATCTGTGAAAATTTCATGAAAATCCGTCCATAACTTTTTGAGTTATGTTGCTAAAAAACAAACAGAGAGACAGACAGACAGACAAACCAACGCCGATGAAAACATAACCTCCTTGGCGGAGGTAATTATAGTAATCTAGTTATATACCAGTTGTGAATAGTCCTCTACATAGATGTACTAAAATCTACTATAGATAAGTTAGTATAGCTGCTGTGAACAATAACACAACATAACAAAAATATTTTTTTTGTAAGCTGTCTGTGTTTTTTCAGCTGATTTAAGACAATTTTGCACCACTGAATCTGAAAATGACATCCTTTTTTCTCAATCAGGTCAGGTTTTTATGTTACGTTATAAGCAGTTGTACAGCAGTTGTACAGTTGTACTGTAAATTGAATAGTAGACATTGATAAAGGTACATAAGTACATGTAAATTGAATGTTACGTCATCATTGTTCAAAATTCAGAGAACTTCAAGAAATAAAAAAGAATTTTGCATCATATAAAGCAAAAAGGGGCAGCACGGTGGCGGAGTGGTTAGCACTGCGGCAGCACAGCAACTCACCCTTGGCCTGGGGATCCTGGGTTCAATCCCAGCCCCCGACCAACAGTGATCTGTGTGGAGTTTGTATGTTCTCCCCGTGTCTGCGTGGGTTTACTCCGGGATTTCTCCAGTTTCCTCCCACATGCCAAAAACATGCAAGTTAGGTTAATTGGCATCAAAAACTGGGGATTCTAAATTGTGCTTAGGCATGACTGTGAGAGTGAATGGTTGTCTGTCTCTCTGTGTTGGCCCTGCGATGGACTGGCGATCTGTCCAGGGTGTACCCTGCCTCCCGTCCAAAGATGCTGGGATAGGCTCCAGCCCCAGCGACCCCAAAAGGATTAAGCGGAAGAAGATGGATGGATGGATAAAGCAAAAATACCTGTACATGTAAACAAAAACGTAAGAAAACATGTGGCCATAGTTCAAAAAGTTGACCTGATTGAGAAAAACCAATGCAATTTTTGGATTCAGCACATCAAAATTGTCCTAATCAGCTAAAAAAAACTTAGACAATAAATTTGGTGTTGACCAGTGTAATATTTGTGATATGTATTTTTGTTTGTATAGTCTTCTATATCCATACTACATGACATTGACTAGTCTCCTATATTGTAGTATTGTTAATGGTGTAATGTAGATAAGAGGTAGGATTAAATAATTATTTACTTCTTCCTACCCCCTTTTGAACCCCCTCAACCCCCTTTTGAATGATTATGAGAACATGAGGAGTGTGTGTGTGTGTGTGTGTGTGTGTGTGTGTGCACATGTATGTTGTAAATATACGTATGTGCAGATATGTGTGTGTATGTAGGCATATGTATATGTGTGTATGTATAAGTGTGTATGTAAGTACGTATGTGTGTATGTATGTATGATGTTTATATGTATTTATATATATATGTATGTGTATATGTGCATATGTGTTGACATATGTGCGAGTATGTGGATATGTATGTATGTATACAATACTCACAAAAAGTTAGGGATATTCAGCTTTCGGGTGAAATTTCAGTACCTAAAATGCACTATAGCCTTTACAGGTGAACTTAATTTGACCTTCTCTTACCTTTTGAATGCACATGTCCAACTGTTCAATGTTTCAGTACTTTTTGCATAACTTGCTGTTCTTTATCAAGGTGTTTAATAGCAAAATTCAGAACAGGTATTTGATCCATGAATCGGCCAATAAATTTTCTGGTTCAATTAGAAATGGTATTTAAACAATCCTCTTCATCTTGTTGTTCACATTTTGACATCATGAGACCATGACGATGCCAAACAATTGATCAACAGCACCTCACCATTGTGAGTCTGTCCACTGTCCTTTGTTTGCCTGCCGGAACCGGAGCTGAGCAGTCGGGACCAGGAGGAGCCAGAGGTCCGGGAGGGGTGTCTTTCAGCAGCAATGGTAAACCGGATCCCAGCCGCCCCGCTGGAGGAGTCACCAGTGTAGATCATGGCAGCTGGGGAAGATAAGACTGCAGTGACCATCACACCTGCTGTGGAGGCCACCACAGCAGAGTTAGCACCCGAGCAGAACCTCTTGGAGGCCGAACCTGGGAAGACATCGCCCAGATCGCTGAAGTCCTGGATGGCGGTAGAGCTTGAGCTAACGCAAGTGCTCTCTTTTGTCTTTCTCCTTTCTATAATTGAGCATTTTTGCCTAGCTTTAGGTGAGGAGAGCCAGCTGCAGCCAAACGCTGCACCTGAGCTTGCCTCGCTGGGTTCTGCCGCTGCCAGTGACTGTGACCCTTCCTCCTCTCTTTCTGAGTCCTTTTCCAGAGTTTCCGGAGAGAGTCCTCCATCACCGGACGAGTCTGTGGATCCAGATTCACATCCGGAGGTCACCGAGGTTCCGGCTGAGGTGGTTGTCGGGGGGCACCCAGTACCAGTCCAGGGTGCCCGTGATTGATCGCCTCCTCATTTGGGTGCTCATACCAGTCGGCTGGCCCATGGATAGATTCAGCGTTGGGGTCAGCAGTGGCCCAGCTGGGTCCCACCGCGGGTACAGCAGGGGTCCAGCTGGACTCCATCGTGGGTGCAACCATGGCTTGGTCGGGGTCCACAGTGGGTGCAACATTGTCCCAGGCTGGGACCACCGTGGATGCAGCCATGGCCCAGCCCCGGTCCACCGCGGGTGCTACAGAGTCTCAGTTCCACACCGGGACCACCGAGGATGCGACCAGACAGTTTAGGGACACCAGGGACATCCCTTCCTTTTTGGAGGCCCTGTGTGTGTTCCTCCTCCCTCTGCTGGGCACCATCGTGGTCCTATTTTCCTTGCCACCTGTAACCACAGAGGTTTCCCTTCCTCTGCCCAGCCACCCACCTCTCAGTTTTCCAGTGGGTAGGCCACCGCCTCATTTGCCCTTCCGGTCCTGGAGGCCTAATCGTGTGAGCAGGCCACCCAAAAGACTGGGTTCCCTAGCCAGGTGGCCCGTGTGCCCTGGCAGGCCACCTGACATTATTCTGCGGACTGCCCACTGGGCCTTGGACTCTGGTCGGCCCACTGAACTGTGGGACTCTTGGGGGTGGGGTGGGTTTGTTAGTTTGGGGTTGGGGGAGTGTTCTTTGTATTGTATTGTGGGGGTTTTCTTTTCTTGATTAATCCCTCCTAACCTGTTTTCCCCCACCTCCCGCCCTGGTTTGGTGTGTTGGCCTTCTGGGGGGGGGGCAAGTTTTGTGTTCTGTTTTTGATGGTACGGTGGGTGTCTGGTTCCCACCCCTTGGGGGGGGGGACACTGTCATGTTCAGGGTTGTTCAACCCCGTCCATGACCTGTGGCTGTAGGTTTTGATCACTTATTATTATTTCACTGGAGGGGCAATGGATCAGCGTTCTTGTCACGCCCTCCGCCAGTACCCGGGCTCGCCTGGGGAAGCTAATGATCCTACCAGCAGACTAAATTCGAAGAGACGACGCCTCTGTGCCAAGTCAAAGAAGAATCCTAGTCACAGTCCTAAAGCCGAAAGCAAACAGCCCCAAGAGCACTTTGTGGTAGGATCTGCCCTTCGCATATTACAACTAAACGTTGAAGGCCTATCTGCAGCCAAGCGAAGCCTTATCGAAGTCCTCGCCTTCCAACATTCGATTGATGTAATCTGCCTCCAAGAGACTCATATTGGCACAGAGGAAGCTGGCCACTTCACCATCAAAGGCTTTGACCTCCTGTGCTATGTTCTACATGCTAAACATGGACGTGCCACCTATGTGCGTTCTGACATAGTTGAAGCAAATCACCTGATAACAACACATTTCTCAGACACCATAATCATTGGTGGCTTCCATATTGTCAATGTGTACAAGCCCCCTAATGCCAACTGGGATCTGCAGGTCTTACCCACCCTACCCCACCCTGCCATCTATGTGGGGGACTTTAACAGCCATCACCCTGACTGGGGGTACCCAGCAGTGGACAGTGATGGGGAGGCACTTTCAGACTGGGCATCCAGAAATGACCTTGCTTTGATATACGACCCCAAACAAAGAGGAACCTTCCACTCTGCTAGGTGGAAGAAGGACTATTCTCCTGACCTGTGTTGGGCCAGCTCTTTGAATGGGGAGCCATATCCTACACAGATCCTCATTCTTGATGATTTTCCACACAGCCAACACCGGCCCCTGCTTGTACACATTGGCCTACAACTTCCAGTCATATACAGCCCAAGGAAGATGCGCTGGAACTTCCGCAAAGCCAACTGGAAGAAATTCAGTGAAACTCTGGACCGGAGCGTTGTTACCATCCCACTCCACACCATCACTGTAGATGAAGCATACAACCGCTTCTGCAGCGTAATCTTCAAGTCTGCCCATACTGCAATCCCACGAGGCTACCGACCCCTCTATGTCCCATGTTTGGACGGAGAAAGTGCTGCCCTCCTACAATCCTATCAAACATCAGGGGACCCAGAGATAGCAGACCATCTCATTGAATCGCTAAATACAGCCCGGCGAAAGAAATGGGAGGAGACAGTTGCTGACCGGAGCTTTACCCACTCTAGCAGGAAATGTTGGAGCCTCATCCGTCGCCTAGGAGCTGCACAGAAGCCCCCTAGCCAAAGCCGAGCATCCGTCACACCCAACCAAGTTGCATCCCACCTACTGACTATCGCCAAAGCACCCCAAGACAAAGACACCAGAAGAGCAGTTACAACTGAGCTAAAAAAACACAAAAAAATGCCTGTAGAGGAAACGAACCCTGAACCCTTCGAGGCTGCTGAACTGGAGAAAGTCCTACAGGGCCTGAAATGTGGAAAGGCAGCAGGATATGATAACATCTTCCCAGAATTCATGAAAAATCTTGGCCCCCGAGCTCTAACCTGGTTGACACAATTCTACACAAGGATCACACAAACAAACTCGATCCCAAAGAAATGGCGGACAGCAAAGGTCATTGCCTTACCAAAACCTGGCAAAGACCACAAACTACCAGCAAGCTACCGCCCAATCTCCCTACTCAGCGTTCCTTACAAAATCATGGAGCGCCTAATACTGCAACGCATTTCCCCAGAAATAGAGAATATTCTAAGTGTGGATCAAGCAGGTTTCCGCAAGGACCGCAGTACAGGAGAACAAGTACTGGCCCTAACCACCTTCATCGAAAATTGCTTCGAGAGCAGACTGAAGACAGGGGCTGTGTTTCTCGATCTTACAGCCGCCTATGATACGGTCTGGCACAAAGGCCTCCTCCTGAAACTTATAAAGGCGATCCCTGCTTGGGCAACAGCAATTATAAAAACCCTGCTGACCAACCAAAGGTTCAGAGTCCACCTCAGTCAGAACACAAGTGCATGGAGAATGCAGAAAAACGGACTCCCACAAGACTCAGTTCTAGCTCCAACTCTGTTCAACCTCTACATAAACGACCTGCCTACTACAAAATCCCGCAAATTCATCTATGCAGACGACATCTGTTTGGCATTCCAAGCACCAGACTTTGAACCACTGGAACGGGTGCTCATGGAAGATCTTGCCAAACTGGACCAGTTCTGCAAAATCTGGCGCCTAAAACCAAGCCCAGCAAAAACCGTCTCCAGTGTATTCCATCTCCACAATGCAAAAGCTGCCAGAGAACTAAACATCCACCTGAGCGGACTCAAGCTTAAGCATGCCCCAAATCCAACTTATCTTGGAGTGACCCTTGATAGGACCTTATCCTTCAAGGAACATCTAAAGGGGACGGCTGCTAAGGTGAAGGTACGAAACAACCTGCTCTGCAAGCTCACTGGTGCAAAATGGGGGGCGGCAGTCTCCATCTTGCGCACCTCAGCACTGGCCCTTTCATACTCTGTAGCAGAATATTGTGCCCCTGTCTGGTCCAGGTCATCTTACACACACCATGTAGACACCCAGCTCAACTCAACCATGAGAACTATAACTGGAACAATCCGCTCAACACCACTCCCCTGGCTCTCTGTACTGTCAAACATAGCCCCTCCACACATCCGGCGAGCAGCATTAACTCAAAGGATGCTCCAAAAAGTTAAAGATTCTCCTCACTTACCAATCCATGCAGATATCTACACCCCACCCACTGCCCGACTTTCATCCAGACGGCCGATTTGGAAAAACCCTCTCCCAGCTGACTTTACCATCCAGACAGCTTGGCAAGAGGAATGGGAGACCAAGGAGGTCCCAAACAAACAGCTGGTGATAAACCCCAACCAACAGGTCCCGGGCACCAACCTCCCAAGGAGACAGTGGTCTACACTCAATCGCTTCAGGACTGGACATGGCCCCTGCTTGGCCAGCCTTCACAGATGGGGCAGTAGCCCTAGCCCACTGTGCGCATGTGGAGAGGAGCAAACAATGGAACACATCATAGAGGCTTGCCCGCTCCAAAGACTGGAAGGAGGATTACACACCCTCCATACAGCAAACCAGGAGGCAACTGCTTGGCTTAAGGACTTTGCATTCGCTAAATAAATAAATTATTTCACGCTGGCAGATTGAGCCTTGCTCTCTGACAGTCCTACAGCCACGACTCCTCCTCTTACTAGACATTCACCGGATGCATCTCATCACCACATACACACTTATCCATGCACACACACTCACACATGCACATACACACACATTGCCAGTCATTCATGCACCTGCTTGCCACATGGCTGTGTCCACTTTCCTTCAATAGTATATTGAGTACTTACTGGGAGGCAATGTGCGCAGCTTATGTCAGCATGGGACAACCTGACTCCCCAGTTTACTGGCTTTCTTCTCCTGGACTTTGTATGTGGTGTTTTAGAGCTTTTCGTTCCAACATATTCGTAAGTCTTCCTTGGTGCCTTTCCTTTCCGCTCCTGACTGTCCGGAGCGTGTGAGGCATTCCCTTTAAGCCTACGAGGGTTGTAGCGGGTTGTCTGCTCTGATTCACAGTAACTGTTATTTGGACATTCTGTACACTTTTCCTTTGTAAATAAACATGTTATTTACACTGTGTTTTGGGCTTGCTGCCAATTTATATGTTCACTGCGAAATTACACAGCAGACATGACAACAGCAAGAAAATGTGATTTATCAGATTGCTTAAACCAAGTTAAAACTATCTGAAAGCATGTCCAATTTTCTTATACGTAAACTGCACAGCAAGAATAAATACCTTGTCAGACAAAAAGATAAGTATAAACGGCCTTAATTTATTTCATTTTACTTATATTTGACTTTTTGCAGTGTAGTTGTGTTTTCTAACTCACAGTTGCATTATTTCTCAAAGAGAAACAAAAATGAGGCCATAGTGGCTCAGGAGATAGAGCAGGCCACCCAATAACTGGAAGGTTGGCAGTTTGAATCCCACTCCCTGTCACGCCGCGCCATTCATCAGCGGCGCCACCTGCTCACACACCTGATCCTCATCAGCGGCGAGGGATAAAAGCCGTCTCGCCCGGAGGCTCGGCCTGAAGCCGTCAGACTTCGTCCCTCACCGTTGTGAGCATACTTCTCTTCAGCATCATCATTTTTGGTAAGAAGATCACTTACCTCTCTTCTCCAGTCTGCTCCCCTGTGCACAGGTGGATTCCCCGGCGGCGGACATCTCCACTCCATTGCCCAATCCTCGCTGCTGTACGGAGCTCTCCAGGTGGCTGTCTTCCGGGCTCCGCCCCCTTGTTGTGCCAGCTATCCTGACAAACCAAGTAAGTCCTTCTCTCGCCATAAATCCCTCCTGTGTTGGTGTATGCCCGTCACCCTCTCCCCGTGCTCTCTCCATAGGGTTGCTCGGCTGAACGGTCACCTGCCTCTGTGCCTGAAGCAGACGCCATCACCAACACATTTACATCCCGCAGACACGCACTCATTCACTCCTGCTGTTAATAAACTCTTTGAACTACTCTAAGCCTGTGTGTGTGCGTCTCCTGAGCCGTGCGTTATGTCAGTACGGCTTCAGCAGAGCGGCTCGGCGGACGGCGGGCTCGCACACCGGTTTTCCACTCTCGAGGCTAGAGTGGATCAAATAGCTTATCAACAGCAGGTGATCTTTAATCAATTATTGAATTTAACTAACCGGTTGGGCCGCTTGGATCCTCAACAGCCGTTCCCCCCGGCTCGTCAGGGTGGCGCAGCTCCTGCTGTTCCAGCGGCCGTCCAGCCGGCTCCAGTGGCACCGGTTCGGCTCACACCGATTCCGACCCCCGCCCGCTTTAGCGGTAAGCTCGGCGGAGCGCGGGGGTTCATTATGCAGTGTGAGTCCGTGTTCCACCGTGTGCCCGGAGATTTTCCCTCGGATCACAGCCGAATTGGGTACATAGGGAATCTCCTGGAGGGGCGTGCGTTAACTTGGACCTACGCCGTAATGGCGAGGCCCAGTTATGCCACCCTCACCTATGACCAATTCGTGGGGCGCTTTCTGGAGGTCTTTGACCATTCTCTAACCGAAACGGTCCAGGTCGATCGGCTTCTCGCTCTCCAGCAGGGAGACCGGTCGGCAGCGGACTAAGATAAGATAAGATAAGATAAGATAAGCCTTTATTAGTCCCACAACGGGGAAATTCCAGGATTGCAACAGCACAGGGATAGCAACTACCGGAAGTTGACCGACTACTCGGTCAACTTCCGGGTAGCGGCGGAGGAATTGGGCTGGGGGGAACGCTCCCTCTGCGGCCTGTTCCTCCGCAGCCTCAACGATGATCTGAGGGATGAACTGGCTGGACGGGATATCCCTGGGACGCTAGCAGAGCTGACATCCTTAGCGGTAAGTTTGGATAACAGGCTGCGCGAGCGCTCCTCGGGGCAGAAGTCTTCTTCTTCTCGCCTTCGTGGAGTCTCACCGCACCTGTTCCAAGCTCGCCCCCTGGCGGCGCCGCCAGCATCGTGCCCCGAGGAGTCGGAGCCGATGGTGACGGGCTGGACCAGGCTTTCCCCTGCGGAGAAACAACGCCGCCGTGAGTTGGGCCTCTGCATGTATTGCGGAGGTGACCAACACACCGTGGAGCGTTGCCCACGGAAAGCCAGTCGGCGGGGTCCACGGATCACTGTACGGGGCCTCGCGGATCTCCACCGGTTAGACACACTTACCCAATTGAAGCTGCCCATCCGTTTCTGCCACAATCCCACTGGGCACCCCACCCACGCACTGGTGGATTCGGGCGCAGAAGGCAGCTTCATTTCACAAGGCCTGGCAACCCGATTGGGCATCCACTGTCAGGCACTCAAACACCCCATCTCCCTGGTCCATCTCTCCCGTGCCTCCCTTGGGAGAGTTACCCATCAAACCATTCCTGTCCCAGTCATCATCTCAGGGAACCACCGGGAGGAGATGGTTTTCTACGTCCTGCCCAACTCTGTGTCGCCCGTTATCCTGGGGTATCCCTGGTTACGCCTCCACAACCCTGTCCTGGACTGGAGGTCAGCTGGGGTGTCGGCATGGAGTACCTTCTGCATGGGCACCTGCCTTCAGTCCGCTGCCTGCTCCCCGTCCGCGGCTCCTCCTGTGGCGGATACAGCACCTCCGGACCTGTCGCTGGTGCCTCCAGAATTTCACAACCTGGGTATGGTATTCAGTAAATCGAAAGCTATGTCTCTTCCCCCGCATCGACCATATGACTGTGCCATCAATCTCCACCAGGGGGCTCCCCTGCCATCTGGTCGGCTCTACAGCCTGTCGGCGCCAGAGAGGGAGACAATGAATACGTACCTAAAGGAATCACTGAGCGCTGGGATTATTCGCCCATCGTCGTCATCCGTGGGGGCAGGGTTTTTCTTTGTCGGGAAAAAGGATGGTTCCCTCCGTCCCTGCATAGACTACCGAGCGCTTAATGACATCACCGAGAGGGACCGTTACACCCTGCCCCTCATGGACACTGCCTTCCACTCCCTCCAGGGGGCGACCTGGTTTACCAAGCTGGATCTACACAGCGCTTACCACCTCGTCCGGATCCGGGAGGGAGATGAATGGAAAACAGCCTTCCGTACCCCAAACGGCCACTTTGAGTATCTCGTCATGCCGTTCGGGTTGACCAACGCTCCTGCCGTCTTTCAGCGCCTCATTAATGACGTCCTCCGGGATTTCATCGGCCTCTTCGTGTTCGTCTACCTGGACGACATTCTGATCTTCTCCAGGTCCAGAGACGAGCACCAGGTCCATGTGAGGCGGGTCCTCCAAAGACTGCTGGAGAATCATCTGTACGTGAAGGCTGAGAAATGCGAGTTCTACGCTAGGACCACATCCTTCCTGGGATTCATCATCGCCCAAGACCAGGTGCTCCCAGACCCAGAGAAGGTGAAGGCGGTGGTAGAGTGGCCTACTCCCGCATCCCGGAAGCAGGTGCAACAGTTTGTTGGCTTCTCCAATTTTTACCGCCGCTTTGTCCCGAATTTCAGCTGGATCGTCGGACCGCTGACCCGCCTCACGTCCCCGAAAGTCCCGTTCCGGTGGACCGAAGAGGTCGATGCTGCCTTTAAGGCGCTGAAGGCGGAGTTCTCCTCCTCCCGGGCCCTTCGCCAGGTCGACCCCGCGCTGCAGTGCATTGTGGAGGTGGACGCATCGGACACGGGAGTGGGAGCAGTGTTATCCCAACGATCACCGGACGATGGCGCTAAGTGACCGTGCGCCTTCTTCTCCCGGCGCCTGTCCCCGGCGGAGAGGAACTACGATGTGGGGGACAGAGAGCTCCTGGCCATCAAACTCGCCCTACAGGAGTGGCGCCACTGGCTAGAGGGGGCGGACCTGCCGTTTGTGGTCCTGACGGATCATAAGAACCTAGAGTACCTACGATCTGCCAAGCGCCTGAATGCCCGCCAGGCGCGCTGGTCTCTGTTCTTTGCCAGGTTCCGCTTTTCAATCACCTTCAGGCCAGGCTCCAAGAACGGCCTGCCTGACGCCCTCTCTAGACAGTTCACCCCCGTGGAGGCTGAGGAAACGCCCCACACTATCCTGCCCAGGTCGTGCGTCATGGGAGCTGTCTCTTGGGACATTGAAGACAAGATCCGGAAGGCGCAGGAGGTGGAACCTGATCCTGGCGGCGGACCGGAGGGAAGACTGTTCGTTCCATCTGCGGTCCGGGGAGAGGTCATCCACTGGCTCCACACCTCCCGGCTCACCTGTCATCCCGGCACCTCTCGGATGATCAGCCTCCTCCAACGGTCCTTTTGGTGGCCAGGCCTGCAGAGGGATGCTGCCCGCTACGCCCGGGCTTGCCCAATCTGTGCCACCAGCAAGTCGGGAAATGCCCCTCCAGCGGGTCTGCTCCAGCCTCTGCCCGTCCCCGGCAGGCCCTGGTCGCACATCGCGCTGGATTTCGTCACCGGACTCCCCGTTTCCAACTCTTTTGACACCGTCCTGACCATCGTGGACCGTTTCTCCAAGGCGGCACACTTCGTCCCCCTGCGAGGTCTCCCTACCGCCCTGGAGACGGCGGGCCTCCTCGTCCAACACGTGGTCAGGCTGCACGGGATTCCGGTAGACGTGGTCTCGGACCGGGGCCCCAATTTTCATCCGAGGTTTGGAAATCTTTTTGTAACGCCATCGGAGCCAAGGTGAGCCTCTCCTCCGGCCATCACCCCCAGTCTAACGGGCAGTGTGAGAGGACCAATCAGGAGCTGGAGGCTGCGCTCCGCTGTGTTACCAGATCCAAGCCGACGTCCTGGAGCAACCATCTTGCCTGGGTGGAGTATGCCCACAACACCGCCCGCTCTTCTGCAACGGGGATGTCCCCCTTCAAGGCGTCCCTGGGTTACGACCCCCCGCTGTTTCCAGCGCAGGAGAGCGAGGTAACTGTCCCCTCTGTTAGGGCGCACCTTAGGCAGTTCCGCTCCACCTGGGCTGCCGCGCGTCATGCGCTTTTACGCACAGCGGAGCGCAACAGGACCGTGGCGGACCGGCACAGACGACCTGCCCCGGCGTACAGAGTTGGGCAACTAGTGTATGTGTCTACCCAGGACGTCACATTAAAAGGCGAGAGGAGGAAGCTGGCACAGCGATTCATGGGTCCCTTTCCCATCACCCGGATCATCAACCCGGTGGCTGTGCGCGTGGCTATTCCCCCCTCCCTCCGCATCCATTCCACTTTCCACGTGTCGAAGGTGAAACTGGCAGTCACTGACCCCCTTTGCCCTCCTCCTGCAGCGCAACCCGCGCCCCGGATGATTGGTGGCCATCCGGCCTGGTCCGTCTCCTCCATCCTGGACTCCCGGCGCCGAGGTCGTGGGTTGCAATACTTGGTGGACTGGGAGGGCTATGGGCCCGAGCATCGACAATGGGTGCCCCCGTCGTTTGTGTTGGACCCATCGCTCATCGCGGACTTCCACCGAGCGCACCCGGATAAGCCATCGCCAGGAGGCGCTGCTAGAGGGGGGAGTACTGTCACGCCGCGCCATTCATCAGCGGCGCCACCTGCTCACGCACCTGATCCTCATCAGCGGCGAGGGATAAAAGCCGTCTCGCCCGGAGGCTCGGCCTGAAGCCGTCAAACTTCGTCCCTCACCGTTGTGAGCATACTTCTCTTCAGCATCATCATTTTTGGTAAGAAGATCACTTACCTCTCTTCTCCAGTCTGCTCCCCTGTGCACAGGTGGATTCCCCGGCGGCGGACATCTCCACTCCATCGCCCAATCCTCGCTGCTGTACGGAGCTCTCCAGGTGGCTGTCTTCCGGGCTCCGCCCCCTTGTTGTGCCAGCTATCCTGACAAACCAAGTAAGTCCTTCTCTCGCCATAAATCCCTCCTGTGTTGGTGTATGCCCGTCACCCTCTCCCTGTGCTCTCTCCATAGGGTTGCTCGGCTGAACGGTCACCTGCCTCTGTGCCTGAAGCAGACGCCATCACCAACACATTTACATCCCGCAGACACGCACTCATTCACTCCTGCTGTTAATAAACTCTTTGAACTACTCTAAGCCTGTGTGTGTGCGTCTCCTGAGCCGTGCGTTATGTCACTCCCCCCACCTTGCTGTTGCATCCTTGGGCAAGACACTTTACCTACCTTGCCTTCAGTATGTTCATGGTTCATGACACTTGTGTATGAATGGGAATCAATGCTCAGTTGGTGTGGATTAGCAGCTACATTTTTGTCAGTCTGTCCCAGGGCAGCTGTGCCTGCAGAAGTAGCTTACCACCATCATTGTCTATGGAATGAATGAATAACGGACTCATTGTAAAGTGTTGGGTGTCCTGAAAAGTGCTATATAAATGAAATCCATTGTAGAAGAGCCTGAAATAACGACGCGATGTGATTCATAAACCAAAGTTTATTATCAGCTCCTCTAACAAGTCTCATCTAGGTGCAGCAGCAGAAGAAGTGAGAGAGCGAACACCTTCGGCTCTACGAACTTATACTCGCACATAACAAAAGACATGCATATCAAAAGCTGACATCCCTCACTATCTTAATCTCCTCTTTTGTCTTCGTACCCCTCCACCTGACCCTGGGGGGTCAGGGCGACCTATCCGGTCTCCACCGCAGTGCCTCGGATGCTCTTTGATCTTCACTGGCGGTTGAGACCTCTTTGTCCTGTTCTGAGGTGTGAAGTCGCTTTACATATGTAATCACCAAACATTCTCACATGCTTATACATATGTAGGTTATGGGATATATGATTAATATAGACCACAGCCCCCCCCCAAACAACTAAGAAAAGGACAATAGAAAAATTCACAGTTTAAGATAATTATTATGACATATTAACTGCTACACCTCTTGACACAGAAGAAACTTTCCAGCAGCCATGCTCCTAAGAGAGTTCAGTGGTAATCATAACAGCATAGTAATATCACAAGTCAGTCCTAAACTGTTACAGTACAATTAGTGAACAACTGTTGAGTAGTTTGCATCAGTCCCTGTGCCGTCTGGGTTTTAATCTTCTCCCGAATCTGCTGTGGGTCCGCTTGGGCGTCCTGGTAGGACCTTCCTGTAAGGAATCTGCAGCTTGGGGAGGAGAGTGATTATTTGGTCCCTGCAGGGGGGCTGAGTCTTTTCTCTTGGGGGGTCTACCCCGCCGAGGTGTCCTCGCCAACCGTGCAGGCTCGTCTCTCAACAAGAAGGCAGGTTTAAGTCTGTCAATGCTGACTGTTTCTTTTCTATCCCCAAAATCAAACACGAAATGCTTATCACCAGGTTCCAGCACTCTGAATGGTCCATCGTATGGTGGGCGGAAAGTTGGTTTTAAAGCTTCATGCCTGACAAAAACGAATTCAGCGTTTTTTAAAGCTTGGGGGACAAAAACCCGTGGAAAAGAATGATGTGCCGGTCCGGGGAGAGAGTCCGGTCCGTTGCTGCCTAAAAACCTCGGGGCTGGAAGATGCCCTGGCTCTGGGTTCTCTGGTAAAAATTCCCCTGGGAGCCTGAGAGGTTGTGCAAAAACTAATTCTGCTGGGGAGGCGTCTAGATCCTCTTTAGGTGCAGCACGCAACCCCAATAAAACCCAGGGAAGTTTATTTACCCAATTTGTATCCGTTAGTGAGGCTCTGAGGGTGGCCTTTAAAGATCTGTGAAAACGCTCGCATAACCCATTAGCCTGAGGGTGATAAGCGGTGGTGCGGTGAATTGTCGCCCCTAAGCTGCTGGCCATGGCTGACCAAAGCTCCGAGACAAATTGAGGCCCCCCTATCGGACGTGATGTCCGATGGGACGCCGAAACGTGCCACCCAGTTTGTCAAAAAAACGCGAGCGACTTCCTCCGCTGTGGTTGACGCCAGAGGGATTGCCTCCGGCCAGCGCGTGGTGCAGTCTATTATTATTAACAGATGTGTGAAACCTTGGGAGGAAGGTAGTGGCCCCACGAGGTTGACATGAACGTGGTCGAACCTTCTAGCAGGGATTCGAAAAGGCTCTAGAGGGGCTTTTGTGTGTTTGTGTACTTTGGCGCGCTGACAAGAAATGCAAGTCTTTGCCCATTCTTTTACGTTTTTGTGCAAGCCAGGCCACACAAACTTTTCGGCGACCATTTTAACAGAAGCGCGGACACCTGGGTGCGCGAGGGAGTGAATCGAGTCGAAAATACGGCGGCGCCATGCAGCTGGGACTAACGGGCGAGGTCGGCCGGTTGAGATGTCGCATATTAGGAGGGGCACACCGTCGCGTAAACCCCTTTCCTCCAGCCTTAACCCTGTTGGTCCAGACAGGAGTGCGCGCACGTCCGCGTCACTACTTTGCTCCTCCGCCATGGCTGCATAATCTATCCCTGCATGGATTGGGGCCGCGTATGTGTCCGCGTTGGCGAAGAGTTCTGCGGCTGAGGTAGTATAATCTGTCTCCTCGCGCTCTGGCGATGTCACAGCGCGAGAGAGACAGTCTGCTACCGCGTTAAGTTTGCCTGCCACATGTCGAATGTCTGTGGTGAACTCTGAAATCGCAGCTTGCTGTCTCTGTTGCCTGCCTGACCACGGTTCGGAAATTTTAGCCATCGCAAAGGTGAGCGGTTTGTGGTCTACAAAAGCCGTGAAATGCCGCCCTTCCAACCAGAACTGGAAGTGGCGGATGGATAAATGAAGCGCTAGCAGCTCCCTGTCAAAAGTGCTGTATTTACGCTCAGTTTAGTTTAGCGATTTGCTGAAGAATGCCAAAGGTTGCCAGATTCCGCTGACGTGTTGTTCTATAACTGCCCCTATGGCCAGGTCTGAAGTGTCTGTGGTTAGCACAATGCGGGCCGAGGGATCGGGGTGAACCAACAATGTGGCATTAGCTAGGGCACTTTTTACTTCCGCAAAGGCGTGTTCGCGCTCCGGGGTCCGCGTTGGAAGGTTTTTGTTTTCTGAGTGCGTCATATAGGGGCTGCATGAGCTGAGCTGCGTGGGGGAGGAAACAGTTGTAAAAATTAACCATTCCCAAAAATTCTTGCCACAATTTGACCGTTTGTGGCCGTGGGAAACTTTTTACTGTGTGAACTTTGTCTGGCAGTGGGACTGCCCCCTTTGGTGAAACTCTGTGTCCTAAAAAATCAATTTGAGACACGCCGAATTTGCATTTGGCTGGATTGATTATTAACCCGTGCTGTTCTAGTCTCTGAAAAACCATAGTGAGATGCTGCTCGTGTTCTTCCTCAGACGAGCTGGCTACCAGCATATCGTCGAGGTAGACGAACACGAAGGGGAGGTCGCACAATACCACGTCCATCATCCGCTGAAAGGTTTGAGCGGCGCCTTTGAGGCCGAAAGGCATCCGCAAAAATTCAAAAAGACCGAAGGGGGTTATTACAGCTGTTTTAGGAATGTCCTCTGCTCGAACTGGGACTTGATGATAGCCGCGGACCAGGTCTATTTTTGAAAAAAATGCGTGCACCCGCCAGATGTAGTGAAAAATCTTGAATGTGAGGAATTGGGTAGCGGTCATGCGCTGTCGCATTGTTTAATCTGCGGTAATTGCTGCACGGTCTCCAAGAACCGTCGGATTTTGGGACCATGTGAAGTGGTGACGCCCAGGGGCTTTTCGAGTGCCTGATAATGCCTAATTTTTCAAGGGTGGTAAACTCGTCCCGAGCTATGGCGAGCTTGGTCGCGTCTAAGCGCCGAGCTTTGGCGAACACGGGTGGGCCCGTTGTGGGAATAAAGTGTTCGACCCCATGTTTAGCCACTGTGGCTGAGAATTTGGGAATTGTGAGTGCTGGAAATTGGGTGAGGAGTTGATCAAACTTACCTCCTGCTGTGGTGACGCTGGCTTGCACAGGTGGTGGAGAAACTCGAGCTGAGCAGGGAATAGAAGCAAAGGACAGTGCATTAACCAAGCGTCTGTTTGCTAGATCAACTAATAACCCATGTGCACACAAAAAATCTGCGCCCAACAAGTTAAAACTCACCGCCACTACAACAAATGTCCATCTGTAGTTGCGGCCGTGGATGCGGAGGGGCAGGCTCTTTTCGCCAAAAGTGTCGATGATGGAGCCGTTGGCTGCCACCGCTCCATTGCCCCGGGTGCCCATGGCCCGATCTGCTTGGGAGGGCATGACAAAACTTAGCTGAGCTCCCGTGTCGATAAGGAACTGCTTGCCGGTGTGTCCGTCCGTCACATATAAAAGCTTGCTTTTTTCGCCGAGAACCGCCGCTGTTAACGGTTCTCGGCTTTGGCGTTTTCCCGAAATCGTGAATTTGCAGGGGGGAACGCATTTGTAAGCCTTCTCGGCGAAGCGGTGGTAGTAATAACAAATGTCGCTCCGTCTGTTACGTCTTGGCCGTGTCGCTGTCACCACGGGCTGATTCTGCTCGGTGGTTTGTGGCTCCCCGTGGCTCCGGACATCAGCGTTAAGGTCTGCGGATGCTGCTGTGGGTGTCTGTTCCTTGCAGGCGTTGACGAGCCGTTGAGCTTCGTGAGCCAGCGTGCGGAAGTCCTGCTGGTTGCTGCATCGCATGTTGGCAAGCGTCCCTCTCATGTGTGGCGGCAGCGTACTGAGGAATATGAATTGGAAAAGGAAGTTGTCATTGTCCTCTTCTTTAAGTTGCAGCAAGTCCTCCATGAGGGCCTTGGGTCTGCATCCTCTGTGGCCGTAGACCGCCAGGATCCTCTCGGCTCTCTCCTCGGCTGAGGGGACGAAATTTGCCACGATGGTCGCTTTCAGTTCTTTATATTTGTCCTGGGCCGGCGGCCGCTGGATTATGCTCCGCGCACATCTCGAAGTGGCGGCGTCGAGTTTGGCGACGATGTGATAAAACTTTGTATCGTCAGCCGTGATGCCCGCAAGTGCAAACTGGGCTTCAGCTTGCTGAAACCACGAGGCGGGGTCTTCCTGCCAGAAGTCCGGCAGCTTGACGGTGACGGCGTTTGCGTGGACCGTCACTGATGTGTCCGCAGGGTGAGAGTGCCTTCCTTCGGCTCTCTCGGCGGCGCTGGTGCTCGGTTGAGCCCTCTCTATCACTTCTGCCGTGGGGGAACGTCGTCCATCTGTTCCCCTGTCTGCATGGGCGCCGGCGTCTGCCTGGGTCGCCACAGATGAGTCGATCGCGGGGGAACGCCTCTGGTCCATCCTCGCGTCAGGGTCACCAGTGTAGAAGAGCCTGAAATAACGAGGCGATGTGATTCATAAACCAAAGTTTATTATCAGCTCCTCTAACAAGTCTCATCTAGGTGCAGCAGCAGAAGAAGTGAGAGAGCGAACACCTTCGGCTCTACGAACTTATACTCGCACATAACAAAAGACATGCATATCAAAAGCTGACATCCCTCACTATCTTAATCCCCTCTTTTGTCTTCGTACCCCTCCACCTGGCCCTGGGGGGTCAGGGCGACCTATCCGGTCTCCACCGCAGTGCCTCGGATGCTCTTTGATCTTCACTGGCGGTTGAGACCTCTTTGTCCTGTTCTGAGGTGTGAAGTCGCTTTACATATGTAATCACCAAACATTCTCACATGCTTATACATATGTAGGTTATGGGATATATGATTAATATAGACCACATCCATTATTAAAAACACAGATATATTTTTAAACTGAGATTCTGGGCCCCCAGAATCTGGGTCCCTACAAAACCTCTTCATACAGAGGGTATTTAATTTTTTTCCAATGTAAGGTTAAAGAGGTGAGTGGGAAGCTTGGCCACAAAATCAACTGCCATTTTAAAAAATAAGGCTTCGTATGATCAGGCCCAGAATGTCATGTGCAGCCCTCCGGGCAAATAAGAGAACTCATGTGCAGGGCGATCATTTAACATAATTTATTGTGAAAACAACATAAACAGCAGTGAAGCAGTAGCGTGGAGAGTGGCAAGTATTGACGGAGAACGCTGTACTGACGGTATGGCGTGAGCAGTACATATAAGGCAGGAGCTAATTAACAAAATGAGGAACAGCCGTGAATGATTAACAACAGAACCAATAAACAAAGCAGTAGAATGAACTGAAAGCGTGCATGGCCTGCCCACAATCTAACATGATGCACGGCTCAGGAGACACACACGCAGGCTCAGAGTAGCTCAAATAGCTTTATTAACAACAAGGGTGTATGAATGTGTGTCTGCGAGATGTAAATGTGTTGGTGGTGGCGTCTGCTTCGGGCACGGAGGCAGGAGACCGTACAGCTGGACAACCCTATGGGAAAAGCACAGGGAGAAGGGTGACGGGCACACACCAACACAGGAGATGTACAAGTTGGAGAGGAGCTTACTTGGAGTGGGCAGGTGGCTGGCACAGCAAGGACGAGGCCCGGTAGACAGCAACCTGGAGAGCCCGGTGCAGCAGCGAGGGAATGGAGACGGAGAGGAAAGGTCCGCCGCCGGGAAATCCACCTGTGCACAGGGGAGCAGACTTGAAAGGGAAAAAGGTAAGGGCTTCTTACCGCGATGCTTGCTGGGGAGTAAGAGGTAACTCACAGCAATCCAGCGAATGAAGTCTGACGGCTTCAGGCCGAAGCCCAGGGCGAGGCGGCTTAAATCCCTCGCCGCTGATGATGTGCAGGTGTGTGTGCCGGTGGCGCCGCTGATGAGCGGTGCGGCGTGACAGTACTCCCCTCTCTAGCAGCGCCTCCTGGCGATGGTTTCTCCGGGTGCGCTCGGTGGAACTCAGTAATGAGGGATGGGTCCAACACAAACGACGAGGGTACCCACTGCCGATGTTCAGGCCCATAGCCCTCCCAGTCCACCAAGTACTGCAACCCATGACCCCGGCGCCGGGAGTCCAGGATGGAGGAGACAGGCCAGGCCGGATGGCCATCAATCATCCAGGGTGCGGGTTGCAGGGGGTCGGAGACTGCCAGCTTCACCTTGGAAACGTGGAAGGTGGGATGGATGCGGAGGGAGGGAGGAATAGCTACACGCACAGCCACCGGGTTGATAATCCTGGTGATGGGGTATGGGCCCATAAAACGCTGTGCCAGCTTCCTCCTCTCGCCCTTTAAAATCACGTCCTGGGTCGACACGTAGACACGCTGGCCAACTCGGTACGCTGGGGCAGGTCTTCTGTGCCGGTCCGCCACGGCTCTGTTGCGCTCCGCTGTGCGTAAAAGCGCATTGCGCGCTGACGCCTAGATGGAGCGGAACTGCCTGAGATGCGCCCGAACTGAGGGGACAGTAACCTCACCCTCCTGCGCCGGGAACAGCGGGGGGTCGTAGCCCAGGGACGCCTTAAAGGGGGACATCCCTGTAGCAGAAGAGCGAGCGGTGTTGTGGGCGTATTCAACCCAGGCGAGGTGGTTACTCCAGGACGTTAGTTTGGACGCCGTGACGCAGCGGAGCGCAGCCTCCAGCTCCTGGTTGGTCTGCTCACACTGCCTGTTGGATTGGGGGTGATGGCCGGAGGAGAGGCTCACCTTGGCTCCCAGGGCGTTGCAGAACGACCTCCAAACCTCTGAGGAAAATTGGGGCCCCCGGTCCGAGACCACGTCCACCGGAATCCCGTGCAGCCTGACCACGTGCTGGATTAGGAGGTCCGCCGTCTCCAGGGCGGTTGGAAGACCTCGTAGGGGGATGAAGTGTGCCGCCTTGGAGAAGCGGTCCACGATGGTCAGGACGGTGTCGAAGGTGATTGAAACTGGGAGTCCGGTGACGAAATCCAGGGCGATATGTGACCAGAGCCCGCCAGGGACGGGCAGAGGCTGGAGCAAACCCGCTGGAGGGGCATTACCTGATTTGCTGGTGGCGCACTCTGGGCAGGCCCGGGCGTAGCGGGCAGCGTCCCTCCGCAGGCCCGGCCACCAGAAGGACCGTTGGAGGAGGTCAATCATCCGGGAGGAACCAGGGTGGCAGGTGAGTTTGGACATGTGCAACCAGTGGATGACCTCCCCCCGAACCGTGGATGGCACGAACAGCCTCCCCTCCGGTCCGCCACCAGGGTCAGGTTCCACTTCCTGCGCCTTCCGGATCTTGCTTTCAATGTCCCAGGTAACGGCTCCCACGACGCACGACCTGGGTAGGATGGTGTGGACCGTGTCCTCCGACTCTTCAGGGGCAAATTGCCTAGAGAGGGCGTCGGGCAGGTCATTCTTGGAGCCAGGCCTGAAGGTGATGTTGAATCGGAACCTGGCAAAGAACAAGGACCAGCGCACCTGGCGGGCGTTCAGACGCTTGGCAGATCTCAGGTACTCCAAGTTCTTGTGGTCCGTCAGGACCACGAACGGCAGGTCCGCCCCCTCTAGCCAGTGACGCCACTCCTGCAGCGCGAGCTTGATGGCGAGGAGCTCTCTGTCCCCCACGTCGTAATTCCATTCTGCCGGGGACAAGCGCCGAGAGAAGAAGGCGCAGGGCCGTTTGACTCCATCATCTGGTGACCGCTGGGATAGAACCGCCCCCACTCCTGTGTCCGAAGCATCCACTTCCACGATGCACTGCAGCGCAGGGTTGACTTGGCTAAGGACCCGGGAGGAGGAGAACTCCGCCTTCAGCGCCTGAAAAGCAGCCGCGGCCTCTTCGGTCCACCGGAACGGGACCTTAGGGGACGTGAGGCGGGTCAACGGGCCGACGATGGTGCCAAAATTAGGGACGAAGCGGCGGTAGAAATTTGCAAAGCCGATGAATTGCTGCACCGGTTTTCTCGATGCAGGTGCGGGCCATTCCACCACCACCTTCACCTTCACTGGGTCCGGAAGCACCTGATCGTGGGAGATGATGAACCCGAGGAAGGATGTTGTTTTAGCGTAGAATTCGCATTTTTCGGCCTTCACATACAACCGGTTCTCGAGCAGTCTTTGGAGGACCCGCCTCACATGGACCCGGTGCTCGTCCCTGGATTTGGAGAAGATGAGGATGTCATCCAGGTAGACGAACACAAAAAGGCCAATGAAATCCCGGAGGACGTCATTAATTAGGCGCTGAAAGACGGCTGGAGCGTTGGTCAACCCGAACGGCATCACCAGGTACTCGAAGTGGCCGTTCGGGGTACGGAAGGCTGTCTTCCACTCATCTCCCTCCCGGATCCGGACGAGGTGGTATGCGCTGCGTAGATCCAGCTTAGTGAACCAAGTCGCCCCCTGGAGGGAGTGGAAGGCGGTATCCATGAGGGGCAGGGTGTAGCGATCCTTCTCCGTAATGTCGTTTAGGGCGCGATAGTCGATGCAAGGACGGAGGGAACTGTCCTTCTTGCCCACGAAGAAGAATCCTGCCCCCAATGGTGATGACGAGGGACGGATAATCCCAGCACTCAGCGACTCCTTGAGATAGGCGTTCATGGTCTCCTTCTCCGGCGCCGACAGGCTGTAGAGTCGCCCAGAGGGTAAGGGTGCCCCCTGGCGGATGTCTATGGCACAGTCGTAGGGTCTGTGTGGAGGAAGAGACATCGCCTTGGACTTACTGAATACCATACCCAGGTCGTGAAATTCCGATGGCACCAGGGATAGGTCCGGGGGCGCAGCATCCGTAGGTGTTGGGGAAGTAGACGGAGAGCAGGCAGCGGACTGTAAACAGGTGCTCATGCAAAATGTGCTCCATGCCGACACCCTGGCGGACTTCCAGTCCAAGACGGGGTTGTGGAGGCGTAGCCAGGGATACCCCAGGATGACGGGCGACACAGAGTTGGGAAGGACGTAGAAAGTTATCTCCTCCCGGTGGTTCCCAGAGATGATAACAGGAATGGGGACAGTCCGATGTGTTACTCTCCCCAGGGAGGCACGGGAGAGGTTGACCAGGGAGAGAGGAGTAGTAAGTGCCTGGCAGCGGATGCCCAATCGGGTTGCCAGGCTTTGTGAAATAAAACTGCCCTCCACGCCCGAATCCACCAGTGCGTGGGTGAGATGCCCAGTGGAGTTGTGACAAAATCGGACGGGCAGCTTCAATTGGGTGAGGGGACTTAACCGATTGATGTCCGCGAGGCCCCCTACAGTGATTCGCGGACCCCGCCGTTTGGCTTCTGTGGACAAAGCTCCACCGTGTGTTGACTATCCCCGCAATACATGCAGAGATTCAACTCACGCCGGCGTTGTCTCTCCGCAGGGGAAAGCTTTGTCCAGCTCGTCACCATCGGCTCCGACTCCTCGGGGCGCGATGGTGGCGGCGTCGCCAGGGGGCAAGCTTGGAACTGGCGCGACGAGGCTCCACGAGGGCGAGAAGAAGACGACTTCCGCCCCGAGGAGCGCTTGCGCAGCCTGTTATCCAAACTGATAGCTAGAGACGCTAGCTCCGCTAGAGTCTCCGAGATGTCCCGTCCAGCCAGTTCATCCTTCAGATCATCGTTGAGACTGTGGAGGAAAAGGCCGCAGAATGAGCGTTCATCCCAGCCCAATTCCTCTGCCGCTACCCGGAAGTCGATCGCGTAGTCCGCTGCCGACCGGCTTCCCTGCTGGAGGCTGAGCAGCCGATCGACCTGGACTGTCTCGGTACGAGAGTGATCAAAGACCTCCAGGAAACGTCTCATGAATTGGTCATAAGTGAGGGTGGCATAACTGGGCCTTGCCATTACGGCGTAAGTCCAGGTTAGTGCTCGCCCCTCTAGGAGATTCCCAATATAACCAATTCGGCTGTGATCTGAAGGAAAGTCTCCGGGCACACGTTGAAACACGGACTCACACTGCATTATAAACCCCCGCGCTCCGCCGAGCTTACCGCTAAAGCGGGCGGGGGTCGGAATGTGCGTGAGCCGAGTCGGTGCTCCCGGAGCCTGCTGGACAGCCGCTGGAGCAGCAGGAGCCGCGCCACCCTGACGAGCCGGGGGGAACGGCTGTTGGGGGTCCAAGCGGTCCAATCGGTTAGTTATGCTAATCAATTGGTTTAGAATCACCTGTTGCTGGTAAGCTATTTGGTCCACTCGAGCCTCGAGAGTGGTAAGTCGGCGTGCGAGCCCGCCGTCTGCCGAGCTGCTCTGCTGAAGCCGTACTGACATGATGCACGGCTCAGGAGACACACACGCAGGCTCAGAGTAGCTCAAATAGCTTTATTAACAACAAGGGTGTATGAATGTGTGTCTGCGAGATGTAAATGTGTTGGTGGTGGCGTCTGCTTCGGGCACGGAGGCAGGAGACCGTACAGCCGGACAACCCTATGGGAAAAGCACAGGGAGAAGGGTGACGGGCACGCACCAACACAGGAGATGTACAAGTTGGAGAGGAGCTTACTTGGAGTGGGCAGGTGGCTGGCACAGCAAGGACGAGGCCCGGTAGACAGCAACCTGGAGAGCCCGGTGCAGCAGCGAGGGAATGGAGACGGAGAGGAAAGGTCCGCCGCCGGGAAATCCACCTGTGCACAGGGGAGCGGACTTGAAAGGGAAAAAGGTAAGGGCTTCTTACCGCGATGCTTGCTGGGGAGTAAGAGGTAACTCACAGCAATCCAGCGAATGAAGTCTGACGGCTTCAGGCCGAAGCCCAGGGCGAGGCGGCTTAAATCCCTCACCGCTGATGATGTGCAGGTGTGTGTGCAGGTGGCGCCGCTGATGAGCGGCGCGGCGTGACGCAATCTGAACATGTTGACAGAGCATGCGCAAGACTGAACGTCCCATTCACGAGATGGCGCTATCAACACAGCATACAAAGACAAAGTAGACAAGGAAGCCATTGAGGAGGCAGAAGACGAGGATAAACATACATGAATCCTTCTGCAGCAGCAGCAACTTGAGCGAAGAAGAGCACTGGAAAACAGTAATTCCTCCTTTTCCTTGAAACAACACCACTGTTGTTACTGCAAAAAATTGTGCGTCACTCTGGTGTTTTATAGCCGGTGAACAAACTGGCATGTTAGCGCATTTGTGTTACCCATAGGATTGGGGCGAAACTACAAATAACAGTTGTGTGCATGCGTCAACTGCTTGGCCTGGTAAATGAAAAAAGTGAGCATGTACAATGTCGCGTGCGCATCAGGCTCGTCCAAAGCGCACACAGGCCACAGCGGACTAGAGGGGAAATGCAGCATGAATAAGGCTTAAGTAGTGAAAGCTACAGTAGGGGGTCAGTCCTCTGGTAGCTCTGTGTGTCAGCCCTCGCTCTTGCTTTAAGTTTTATTTTTGGAATTTTCTGTATTTGTTTTACAGAGCGGGATGTAAATGTTTCTTCACTTAGTGTCACACTAATAAATCACTGCATTTGACTTACAACCTCAGTCACGTACTCCCCTCGTCCACTGTGTGTGTGTGTCTCTTTGTGACATAAGCTAAACATCTAGATAGCTAGCTGATTATGTCGCAGTCTAAACTGTACTCTCAAAAATACAGAAAGGAGTGGGAATAAAACCCTGAATTCAAAGGCAGGTTGAAGCCATTTATTGGAGATGATAAATGGGCATACTGCCCGTACTGGCCCGGATAAAGGAGGAGGGTTGGACGTAGATAGGGTTGGTCGTAGATAGGGTTGGACGTATTCCACCCCACATAACAGTCTTTTGATTAAATTTGATATTCTAAAATTTAACAGTGCAGGACAAAATTGATTTATGTAATGTGAGTCTCGAGAAAGCATTAAAGTCATGAAGTTATTTTGAGAAGTGATGGCCTATTTAAATGGCAAAATCAAAACAAACCATGGACAGAAGAAAGTTTATTTGTAGTTCTAAACATATTTATCCTGTTTTTACTCACTTTTTGTCTCTTCCATGACATTATTCTTCTCACCTACAGCATCCATTCCAATTACATGCAAATGACCAATTATGCAAATTTGGCAATGATGTCATTTAGTGACTTCTAGCGATTTTTAGGACAGCCACTAGCTACTTTCCTTACTGAGGAGTTGGCAACACAGTCCGCCATCTCACTGTATGTAGAATGCGAGTTCAGCGTAGAGTACAGGTGTGCATGTACAGAGAGATGACTGAGTGTACACGTGCTTTAGGCTGTGTGTCCACCAAACATGTTTTTTCCGCTCTGGACAACTATTTTCCATTCATTCTCTAGGTGGTCCAGTGTTTACAGCACTGAGCGCCCTTGGTGCTGAAACGCTCTCGGTGGTGGCCATTTTTTGTCGCGGCGCTCAGACTCAGCTGAGCTCATCAATGTCAGACCTTAAGCAGCCAATCAGAACTGCTGTGTGGGCAGGACATAGGACACCGGTGCTAGTCTGTACTCAGACTCCTGCTTTCCGTGTCATCATATTTTACATCCAGCATTGCTAGAAAACGTTTACTGTCCATTGTTATTTAGAGACTGCTATTTAAAAATCAGCAGAAAGTCTGACAATAGGAAAAGCGGAAGGGCTGAGCTGAGAGTGACAAGCTGTTGCTGGGATACAGGGCACAGATGTTTTTCCCAGAGCGCTGCGCACAAACGTTGAAAAAAATGCTCAGGGCAGTCGGGAGACAAAAAATGCCTTTGGTGGACACGCAACCTTATACTTGAACAGTTTGTAATAAAGTTCAGTTTGAGCACAACATCCTCATCCGTCTTCATTTCAGGTTTGTGGACATAACAACTTTACATATAAAAAATATTCTAGCTGTGATATTGGCACCAGACAGATATAAATGAGATTATCCAATCACCACATACCATCGTAGGGAAACGTCCAGTCACAGGTAAACTTGTTGAAGAACCCTGTGCTGCCCTCCATTCAGAGGCTGACAGCAAGAAGCACAGTGAAGTCAGAGAAAAAGAATCTTGTTCCTCTATAATGGCTGGGCCTAATACACATTCAAAGTGGTGCAGGCCGTAGCAGGAGAGCTTGGACAACCGTAAATTCAAGCTGTCAATAGATGTACAAGAGAGTAAGTGTTCTATATTTTATTATGGTGTAGCTAGCTAATTAAGCTACTCCATAGCTAGCTATCTGCTAAGTACAACCAGCAGTTTGTATTTTTTATTACTTTTCTGCCCTGTTTGCTGTGCCTAGATAATCATTATTATGGTGTGTGTGTGTGTGTGTGTGTGTGTAGTGATGTGTAGTGAATGTTGTGTGAGTGTGTGTGTGGCCCTTAGGGCTTGCCGTACCCGCCCTGGGTATGACGTGAGGCAGGCTATGGCCAGACTGTATATAGTTGTGTGTGTCCTTAATAAAGTTGAATTCATGAATTTGCTGCATGGCATAAGACCGACTCTGACCCTTTATTACAAACATAGCATTTTGGCAATGAGAGAAAAACCATGGAGGTGTATGGGCTACCTCCACCTCCACCGTTGTTTCTGGAGTGTCCGAGGAAGCCAGCGATCCTGTAGCCGGACTGGATGGCCATGCTTGGGGGATATATCGCTAGGCTGGGCCTGGGTAGAATCGACGAAGACCGAGGACGGGCGCTTCTGGTCCGTCGTTTTGGCGCAGAGGGTCGGAGAATTCTCAGCATGTTGGGAGAGACAGAGCTTTATGTGGATGCTGTCGGGCAGCTGGCTGAAGAGTTTGCCAAATGTCCAAGGGACAAGAAGCTGGGGCTGTGGGTAGTGAGACTGTTGGCGCCAAGAGGAGCTAAGCTAGTTAGCTCGGAGGAGCTAAAGTCTCAGTCTGTGGCAATGGGAAGGTTAGCCACGATGCTAAGTGCGTGCCAAAATCAAGCTACAAGCTACCAGCTGGGTATCCAGGGGGGGACCTGAGCCCCTGGTTACCGGAGACGGAGAGCCAGCCGAGGACCTCAGCACGGTGCGTGACCGTAGCACTGGTGATGTTGACGGCGCAGTGAGCAACAGCAGCATGAAGGGAGAGCAGCGACCGGACTCAACTGAGTCTTTCCCACAGCTGGAGTCCAGGCAGCGAGAGAGCGGGAGCAAGCAGGGTGAAAACCCCGGGAAGAAGCAGCGACAGCCAGGCACAGAGGCAGTGCAGCGGAGCGCCTTGGACAGAGGTGCTGGGCGCAGCGGCGAGGCACCTGGGTCAAAGAGTGATGCCGACAAGGGTAATGCTGTGAGCCTTGGGAGAAAGCAGCGACGGTCGGGTGCAGTGGGAGCGCAGTGGAGCGCCTTGGATGAGGGTGCTGGGCACAGCACTGAGGCACCTAGGTTGATGAGCGACGCCAACAAGTGGGCTGCAGTCTTCCCCGAAGTTCAACCACAGGGGGCCGGAGTGTCTGGGAATACAACGGTGACAGATACAGCGGTGTTGAAGGCGGTCGGGGGCGGACCAACAGGCACGGAGGGGCGGCGTACCGGACAGCAACACTGCGGGTCCAGACAAGAGAAGAAGTCGGTGGTGAGAAGAGACATTTTCACTGGAGAGGCCAGCTTTGACCCCGGGGGCAGGTGGCTTCTAGGGGTGCGCATGCCGTGGGGCTGCCCAGGGCCTCCGAGCTGGCTTTACCCCTGGCTGCCATTGGACATTGGCGTAACATGAGTGCTTTAATGTAAATATGTTTAAGTAGTGTGTGGTGTGAATGTTATGCGTGGTACGGAATTAGTTTGTTATTTAGTGTAAGACACACTGCTATTTTGGTTGTTTTTTGGGCGAATGTGTTAGGTCATTATAGTTCATGGTTCCTTCTCGTTTCTTAGTGCGTGATTCTGGTCCTAAATTGGGGTGGGTCTGAATTGTGTGTATGTGTTTTGCACTTTTGTAAGGGGAAGGAGAATGATGTGTAGTGAATGTTGTGTGAGTGTGTGTGGCCCTTAGGGCTTGCCGTACCCGCCCTGGGTGTGATGTCAGGTGGGCTACGGCCAGACTGTATATAATTGTGTGTGTCCTTAATAAAGTTGAGTTTGTGAGTTTGCTGCATGCCATAAGACCAACTCTGACCCCTTATGACAGACATAACACACATCCCTGTATGTGTTGCAGATGTCTTTACACTTCTGCAGTCATGTCACAAGAGTAACTCTAAATATCAATTATAGTTTCAAAATTTCCTCTAGGTTTATTTATTTATTAATTGTGGGGGGATTTTTACCTGAAGAAATACTTAAAGGAGTCACATTTTCATATTTCATAATCTTCACATATTTAGTTTAAGAACAGTTTTACAATAGAATTCAATGTTTCCTCTGGCTTAAAGACCTTGCCACGGTGGCAACATATTTTTCCGGGGGGGGGGGGGAGAAAACACATGACACTATTGTAACCGGAATATGTTAATTTTATACTATTTATTTCTTTTTTTAATTTTGCACAGTAACTTTGCAAATGGAACTTACCAGTTGAAGCATTGTACAACCACGGCTTGAATGCTGGAATATTGGGTCAGTTGGGGTCCCACCCAGACATCCTGTGTTTGGACTTTTTAGTGGTGTCAGCTTTCTCTCCTTCCTCTGCTTTCAGCTCTCCTGGGGCCTCATGTACAAAGACTTGCGTGGATTTTGTTGTGATGGGGTTTCACTGTGATATACGGTGTGGTAATGTTACCTTCCGGCTGCGTCATCACGCGACATATATAAGATAAGATAAGATAAGATAAGCCTTTATTAGTCCCACAATGGGGAAATTCCAGGATTGCAACAGCATAGGGATAGCAACACTCAGAGCAACAATCAGAAGGCAAGAAAAAACAACATCTAGTAAACATATGTCCATATTACTATAAATGTATATATATATAGACACACAGTGCAGAGCATTATGGCTGGTGAATGTGCAGCAGAAAGTCTAAGCTCTCTCTCTATATAAGGGACCGTCTGCCATTAGAGGCTCTCTTGCCTGGATGACTCCACTACGAGCTGTATACTGTATATTGTGTTGTGCTCAGTTGTATAATAAAGCCCAGTTGCAGTGCAACATCCTCGTCAATCTCATTTCATGCCAGGTTTGTGGACATAACATTTGGCGACTGAGGATTAAACCATGGAGGCGTGCATGACACCACTATGGCCATTTCTTGAGTACCCAGGGGAACCAGCAGTCCTGTTGCCACGTTGGCTGGATGTGTTCGAGACGTACATTGCAACGTTGGGCCTGGGTAAACTCGACAAAGTAAGGAAACAAGCACTTCTTGTTTGCAAACTTGGCATAGAGGGTCAGAGAATTTTCCATACGTTAGGGGAGACGGAGTCATATACAGATGCTGTCGAACTTCTTGCTAGCTACTTTGCTAGACACACACGTAACACGAGGCTGTGGGTTGAGAGGCTAATGGCACCAAACAACATAATGCTTGCTAGTACAGTGAGCACGGGGAGTGACTGCAGCACTGTAGGTGAGCACGGCGCGGAGAGTGAAGATGGTATGGAGGGAGAGCAGTGACCAGATTTGCCTCCCTTTCTCCCTCAGCCAGAGTTGCGGGAGGGGGAGAACGAGCATGCTGAGAGCCCCGAAACATAGCAGCAGCAGCTGGGTATGGACACAACGCATGACGGGGCACCGCAGAGCACTTCAGATGGCAAAGAGGATGAACCCGACTGCTCTCGGTTCCCTCGTTCAACTGGCTATGGAGGTTGTGACCGAGCTGATGGGTGAGGAGTTTGCTTCAACGAGTGACACCGGAGAGGCTCTGGACACCTTCTGTACCCATGACAAGCTGCAGTTGACAACGGAGACAATGGGTGAAGGGTCCACAGCGAACACGGTGACAACAGAACCACCGCAGCACGACGGAGGTCCCAGGCTGAGCGAGCATGCAGAGCCATCGGGAGCACAATAACAACGCATGGAGACAAGTAACCGTTCCATGTCATGGATTGGGTTCGGGTTCGCGCCAGCGGGAGACCGGGACGGCGACTGACTGGGCTGCAGCCAGCGAGACAACAGGTGCCACTGAGGACAACGTGCTCTCGGCTGACAGAGGGTTCGGTTCAGCATGCAAACCAACTACGGCGTGTCCGGGTAGCGGCTCCAGATGGCGAGGCTCCATGGGAGTCGGTGCCACAGTGTAGGATCCGGGCTTCTGTGTTAAGATCGGCCCTTGTCCCGGGGGCCTGCCGCCTCCAGGGGTGCATCCGCCTGTGGGCCTGCCACAGGGACCCCCCCGGTTGACCCACCCTTACCATGGGAGACTGTTAAGAAAACAGACTATTTAGTTAGAAGCACGGCCGGACTAACGTAAAGTGGCAGAATATCCCGCTTGACTGTGCTGGGCTTTGTGGTAGTCCACTCACGGGCCCTAGTTTTAGGTTGTTCAGAGTGTTTGCCAGTTCTTCTTATGATTATTTAGTATGTTTGTTGGGGGTTTTCTGTGTACCAAATTGGGGAGAGTTTTAATTGGATGTGTTCTGTGTTTTTGTGTGTGTGTGTGGGGGGGGGGGGTGTTGTGATGAAGTTTTACTGTGATATATGGTGTGATGACGTTACCTTCCAGCTGTGTCATCACACCGACATATATAAGGGAGCATCCGCCATTAGAGGCTCTCTTGCCCGGACGACTCCACTACGAACTGCATATATTGTGTTGTGCTTAGTTATATAATAAAGCCCACTTCCAGTGCAACATCCTCATCTGTCTCATTTCATGCCAGGTTTGTGGACAGAACAGATTTCTTACTGAAAGATGACATACGTTTAAATCAAGAAAACACCATAAGCAAAAAAAATCTAGATGTATGAAACCGTCTGTACACAGGAATCCAAGCACATTCCCATCTTCTTGAAATTGAACACTCGTGAGGAACAACTAGACTCCTCCCTTGACACGCCTCCATTTGAATATGCAATTAGGTGCAGATAGATATGCAAATAAATATATACAAGCGCTGCACGTTTGATTCTCTTGGTATCCACGATCAAAAGTAATGAATTTAATAGAATTTCACAGAATGTAAGTTCGAGGTGCTCCTGAATGAGGTAGAGGCATGTAAAAACATTTTGTTTTGGCACACTGTCCTCCAGCATTAGCGCCAGATACAGGTAATTCAGTAGCCTGCTCACAGCCCTATAAGATTAGTTTGTTATTTCCTTTATTCAGACTGGGAAAAGAAGGAAATGTTTGTTTAACTTTGACATGGTTAGACTGACATCTGCAGTGGTCCTCAGAAGTGTCAGCTGATCACTCTGAGTTGGAGCATGTATAGCTCAGTGGTTATACTGCCAAATTTCAAAGCAGAAGGTTGCAGGTACAAAACCAGCTGTGATCTCTTTTAGGGACCACAATGGAAATAAGTGTGCACACTTTCTTGTGTCATCTCATTGTTTTTAAATGTATGTTGTATCTTTTATACAATGTTATTTTAAATGATCAATCAATCAATCAATCATTCAATCGATAAATTTGTGACCAGCCAGGTGGATCAGCTGGTTGAATTAAAGGAAAATAGTCACACAAAAGAAGACAATATGAACCTATTTAGTGCGTAGCCAAAGTCGCCTGTCAGTTGGAAGTAGATCATATTAGACTCGGGAAGTACATATTTTATGTCCAAAATGTAAATCTCATCCTTTATAGTGATATACAACTTACATGGCTTACACTCACTACTAAATGAATGAAGTGCGCCGGGAAAGGGGTGAGACTATTGCATTCCAATCTTTATGTGTTTATTGACATAACTACTGTACACACAGAGGCAATTGGGGGCTTGATAGAATGCTGTTAAACTATAATTTAATCAGGAAAAAAAGAAAGTCACTTTCTCAAATCACTGAGTTGTAATGAAGCCTTGAAGACAGGGTGCTATTTGGGGGTGCACAGGCATGTTCCACAAAGACTGCCCCTAGAAACCTAAACCGGCTGACAAGCCAGTCATCATCCTGAGCCAGAAAAGTTTCTGTCTCTAAAATACCGTTTCTCTTCTCACTGCGCAGATTTGCAAACCCTCTAATTCTCTGTTGTCGAGGCATTTTCTGCACTTGTTTATGCTTGCTTTTATACCCAATTATCTAATGCACCACTTGGATATTTGTTCATTCAAGTGTCTCTGGTATGTCAAATTAATTTTTCACGTCATTATCAGTCTCCCAACATCACCTCTAAGTGTCGCCAATGGACCAAATAATGGTAGAAACGTACATCTCCAGCCATGAAGCTGGCGTGGGGCTGCACATATTTTCACGGTGATTTCATTTTTGATACATCTGAAATTTTCCGTGGAAAAGGAGGTACACCATGTTTTTGTGCATAAGTACCCTTTGTACATGAGGACCCTAGACCCTCTGCCTGAACACTTTCCTCTCCTTGCTCCTCTTTCTGTCTCATCTTACTCTCTCTCATCACTCATCATATCATAGGCGTCTGTCGGGGGCTTTCCGCTGCCAGGAACTCCTGACCTTGTTAACCCAGGCAATGTTCGAGCCGGTATGAGTTGCTCTCTGACTGACCATTTCATGAAACTGCTTGCAAAGTATTTGAGTACTGCTAGCTTTTGCTGGACTAGCGGCACATTCTTGGCAGATAGAGGTATTATCAGTGGCAAGGACAGGCCAAGACAAACTGACTCCAGTATCTGTTGCAGTGACTGACCAGATTTGTATATCTCGGTTTGTATATTTCTGCTCTTTGTGCAGTGCATGTCATGATACACTGACTGGCAAAAGTCCACCACAGTCCTTGCGACAGATGTGCTTATCTGCCAGGATGTCCAGTCTCAACCTGTGTAACTGGGAGTGGTCCACCACAGACCTGTTACAGATATTGTTTTTAGTTCTGCCAGGATGCCCAGTTTCATCCTAGCTCTGTCTAATTCAGGTTCTCTCTCTGTCTATAGTGGTATACAAAACAGGTTAGAAACTATCAACTGTCATGTTTCGTCCTGCAGGATTTTTTTGTCATGGTTTACATAAATGACAAAAACGTGTATTTTTTTGTATTTTTATTCTAGTGTTTCTTTTTTTCCATTGAGAGAGTAGGGAAGGAAAAAAAAAACATTCATAATAGTAATTTACTCATGCATACTTAAATTATATGACCAGAGGTGGGTGTAGTAGCCAGAAATTCTACTCATGTAAAAGCAGTGCTTTGAAATTAATAATTAAAAGCAGAAAACCAAAAATTTCTGGTTGAGCTAAGGGTACAAAGAGCACCCACTTAAAAACTTGAGTAATGACAGTCTTGAAGGTTTGAGGTTTTTCTTTAAAATTTATAACAATTTTCTTATAGTTTTCTACTTTTCTCTGTAAATTTATCTAAGTTTGAAACCATTTAACTCAAATTTGTAATTTCCTCTTTTAAAATTGACTTTTCTTGTACATTTGAGACTTCATCATAAGTTTGTGGATTATTTTATGTCTAATTTTTGTCTATTTTTTTTACAATAAAATTACTGTTTTTTTAATAAATTTGAAACAGACTGTGGTAATTTTTTTTTACTTTTTCCTTATAACAATTTACATTTTTGAACATAATTTTGCAGAGCCAGAACAGAACAATAATTTAACTCTCATTTCAAAGAAAAAAAAATTAATAAAATTGTATTTAATGAAATAAATTAACTTAAATGACCAAAGATGCAGTTATTTCTGTTATAATATTTCTCTATATTTATAGGTTTTGTTTTTTTTTTAGAAATCTCCTCACCACCCAGACAGCAGGTAAAACCTCCTTTATTTTGAAATCCAAATGTTGGCACGGTTAGCTTGTCTGAAGGCTGCTGACGGATTAAAGTCACTGACTTCATGAATTTCGGTCATCTTAATTTGCCAGGTACATAATAGGGAGCGCAGTGAAGGAGTGGTTAGCACTGCGGCAGCACAGCAACTCACCCTTGGCCGGGGGATCCTGGGTTCAATCCCAGCCCCTGACCAACAGTGATCTGTGTGGAGTTTGCATGTTCTCCACGTGTCTGCGTGGGTTTACTCCGGGATTTCTCCACTTTCCTCCCACATCCCAAAAACATGCAAGTTAGGTTAATTGGCATCAACTGGGGATTCTAAATTGTGCTTAGGTATGACTGTGAGAGTGAATGGTTGTCTGTCTCTCTGTGTTGGCCCTGCCATGGACTGGCGGTATGTCCAGGGTGTTCCCTGCCTCTCACCCAAAGATGCTGGATAGGCTCCAGCCCCCCCCCCCACCCCCCGAGACCCGAAAAGGATTAAGCGGAAGAAGATGGATGGATAATAATGAACATAAATTAGTTAATTAATATTATCTAAGGTAAAGTTGAAAACAGCTCCTTTTCATTCTTGTCTGAAATAAGAAAAAGAAAAAAAAATCTAATAATTAAAAAGAAGACAAAAGGAACCAACTTGAGCTCTTAACCACATCTGTTAGCTAAGCGACTCTTCCATTATTGCTCCCATTACCAGTGGGTTAAAACCATGATAAATGCCTTCACTGTTTACATACTCTTCTGCTTTTTTTTTCCATGTTTAAACTACTTTAATAAGCTTATGTTTCTCTCAGACAGTGACCAATTTCACCTGTAAAGCCATGCATACAGCTGCTCATATATGTACTATATATTGAAAGAATTGATTTAGAAAAAAAAATCATTATGCCACACTCCACCAAATTTATTGGCTTTGATCTAAACAGGTTTCTGTTCCAGAAAACATATTTAATATTAAAATTAAATATTCTTGGCGGAGGTAATGAAACAGTAAGTCAAGCCTCAGACTCTGCAGGAGTTAGAGAGAAACTATTCGAGAAAAAAAAAACAAAAAAAAACCTGTCAGCCAGCAGTTTAGATTCACAGATTCAGTTACTGCAGTAATATACTGTACTCTTTCCATTAAAACAGGGTAAAGTTTCCTGAAGACTCAGATTTCTGGAACACACTCAAGATGTGCACGTTTGTGAGAATTCTTTAACACCAAGTCGATACAACTGAAGCACAGCTGGCTAATGTCTACTGTTATATTATGTACAATGATAATGTTTCTAAGATTTGTCTAATTACCTCCGCCAGGCCGCAGGCCAGGAGGTTATGTTTTTGCCAGCGTTTGTCTGTCTGTTTGTCTGTCTGTCTGTTTGTCTGTCTGTTGGTTAGCAAGATAACTCAAAAAGTTTTGGACGGATTTCGATGAAACTTTCAGGCGTTGTTGGAAATGGTACAAGGAAAAACTGATTAAATTTTGGGGATGATCTGGATCACTGTCTGGTTACAGGAATTTTTTAAATGATTCTTTAACATTGTGAGATACGGCCATTTTCAACATGTGTGCAGGCGCAATGGAGGGCGCTGATGAAAACATATGACTAGCAATTGGATTCACAATGACAGGATTAGTGGTTCAGTAGTAAAAGCATTACCTCCTTGGCGGAGGTAGGTTATGTTTTTGCCAGCGTTTGTCTGTCTGTTTGTCTGTCTACTGTCATTCTGCTGTTACACTGCAATTTCTCAGATTGGGATCAATAAAGTACATCTATCTATCTATCTATCTATCTATCTATCTATCTATCTATCTTTATATTAAGGCACAACTCAATTGTCTTCATCAAAATTATACACAAAGCAGTGTTACAAATCATTACTTTTTGGTTGCTGTTGCTCAGTTTGAAGGTGCCCTGGCCTGTAACATCAGACCGGGCTGAACCAGTGTGAAAGGGGTTGGATGAGCGGATGACATTAATGATTCATGGCCAGGGGCTGGTTGTTTTCGGTGGCAGATCGCCTGATCTCCCTTCAGACTGGCAGAGCAATGATGTCATGCTTTAGCGTATCGATTAAACTCTCCCCGCAAGCACATCACTCTGTCTCTCCCTTTCTCTATTGTTCACTGTGTTTCTCTTTTCACGTCTGTCTCTCCATCCGCTTGTGCCCTTCCCCCCACCCGCTGACCTCATCAAGTCCATCACCAGAAATGAGAAGTAGCCACTAAAACAATAAAGCTCCCATCTACAAAGTCATAAAACACATCATAATCGGATGGCCCTCGCCAAAATCAATAATTTCCAGTTAGACCCAGTACCCTAGAAGGTTGTTTTGGATGGTGCAGTGGGATGCAGATGGGGCCGATGATTGATGTAGGCCAGGAGTCGGGTTACAGCTAAAGTGCACCAGAGAATCGATAGTTTGTGGAGGCCCTGGCACACAGTCAGAGCTATGGTCTCTCACTCGATCTGAAGCATAGAGGCCCTGACAAAAAAACAACAGATTGTCTTTCACTTTCTAAAATGCATTGGATTTGTCATCAATTTGGAATACAGCACTACTGTTAGGAAAAAAAATGCATGTTTTTCCCCTGTCCATTCAGTTTTTCTTTCATTGTTATTTATATCAGAACCAAACAGTGTCCTCAAGGCAAGGTTGAAGCCATCTCATTAATACCAAAAATTGCAGCTGGTCAACACTTGTGCCTCCAAAAGCAAGCTTAGAACCCTACAACTAGTTTTGCCCACTCTGATTATTTTCCTGAAGCCTTGAATATTACTAAAACTACAAGGTTGTGTTTTTTGGAGTTGGGTTATTTATCAGGGACAATGCAGTGAAATATAGCAGTCATATAGAACATCTGAAGTTCTGCACAAAGAGTATACAGCGTTAAGCAAGTTTGCAACTCCTGTCCCCTGTTGGACTTTTCAAGAAGAAAAACAAGTAAAAAGAAAAAATACTAGTAAAAAGCAATAATAAATAAAGACAGTATAAACAAGCAGCATAAGAACCTAGTAGACATCCACCCAACACAACACAAACACCGAATGACACAATAAAAGTTTGATCTTGCTAGCATCACAAGTCCTAGGTGTGGGTACATTCTTGTTTTGCCTTCAGTCAGTTCTTAACCTTCACTGTGAATGATTTGAAATCTGTCATTAGTTTAATTTCATTTGGCATTGTGTTCCAGATGTGACTACCCGTTACAGAGAAAGCTGCCTGTCCAAATGTGGTTCTGTGGTGGGATATTTTATAGTTATTGCTGTTAGAACTCCTGGTGACTGCTGCCGTCCTGTCTTTGGATGAAACCACAGGAGTGGCTCTGGTGCTGATTTATTCATACATTGAAAGATTAATTTCAGAAAGCAGAGGTTGGTGAAGCTTTCAAAACTCAATAAATTATATATTTTTAATATATGACAATGATGTCAATGAATTGGCTTTTTATCCATGATTTTCAAGGCTTGATTATATAATAAACCTATGTGTTTTATTGTAGAGGGAGCTGCCTGAGCCCAAACTGTCAGACAGTATGAAATATGGGAGAAGATCATTGCATGCATGTACAATAGAGCTGCCTATTTTGGTATGTAATTTCTGATTAATTTAGAACAGTTCAGACTTTTTTGATCGTTTTTGAAATTTTCTTTATGTGGTGATTGAAATTGAGTTGAGGATCTAGTACAACTCCAAGGTATTTGAATTCAGTCACTGAAGTGACTTCTTTATTATATATGGTAACTTTAAAACATTGCTGGTTAGATTTCCTAATTGAGAAACACATAGACACTGTTTTTTTAAGGTTCAACAATAAATGATTTTGAAAGAGCCACTCTCAGAATCAACCATACACTTAGATAGGCTGTCAGCAGCCTGTGTCGGTGTCTTGGCAGCTGTATATATCACTGCATCATCTGCATAAAGTTGGCTTGTTGCAGGTGAGCAATTGAACGGCTGGTCATTAATGAAGAGGCTGAAAAGCAGTGGACCAAAAATAGACCCTTCTGGAATGCACATGTTGTTATATAAAAGGGAGGTTACAGTATGTCCTGATCAACTATGATAGACTGTTCTCTATTCTGGAGATAAGATTAAAAACCATTCTATTGCTTCACTAGAAAAATCAAAAGTTGACAATTTGGACAGAAGCAAACTGTGGTTGACAGTGTCAAATGCTTTTTAAAGGTCAAGAAAAACAGCTCCCACCACATTACCCCTATCCAAAGATTGTTTAATATTTTCATTGAGGTAACAATTTGCTGTTTCTGTTGAAAATCCTTGTCTAAAACCAAACTGGTGTGGGCGGAGGAGCTGATTGGCCTGTAGGTGGTCTATCAGCTGTGTAGCTTCAACTTTTTCAAGAACTTTAGACAGAACAGGTAAAATTGAGATTGAGCGATAGTTACTTATGTTGTACTGGCTTCCTGATTTAAAAACTGGAGTGATGACTTTTTTCCAGCCAGAAGTAAATTTGCAGGATCAAATGGAGAGATTAATGAGATGAGTCAGTGGTTTAATTATTATGTTGCTGTATGTTTTAAGAAATGAAGTACTCATATTATAGATACGGTACCATTAGTTATAGAATTTGATAATTTTTTAACGACACCGGCAATTAATTCCTCATTTACCTCATTGATGTGAAAAGAACAACTGGATATTATTGCTTTTGGATAGGGTATTTGGCAGGACAAAATTTTTTGTTAATTCTTCCACTGACTCCACAAAAATATGAGTTAAATTCATTTACCAGAATCGCATTGTTTCTGATGGTCTTTCCATTAATTATAATTCCCTTTACTCCCTTCCAATTATTTGCGTTGTTGGTCAAGTTGTTTAAGTGCTTCCAGAGGGAAGTGTTGTTACCCCTTGCATAGTCTATTAATTTACTGTAGTAGGATACTTTAGATTTATGTAATTTCCCTACTGTGGGGAGCGTGAAATAACGAAGCTGAATTGGTTCTTAATTCAGGTTTTATTCAAGCACTTCATCCCCAGCCTTCTCTCAAGAACAAAAGAGGAAGAGCTGCATCAGACCTTCACATTTATACCTCTCACACAAAGGGAGAATCACATATCCCTGTCAAAACCCCCTATTGACATTAACTCCCCCTCCGGTCTCTCAGTCCTCCACCTGTCTCCCAGGAGGTCGGGAAGTCCTTTCAGCCCCTTGCCGCCGTACCTCCGTCCTCTTGTTGTTAACCGCAGGTGGTCCAGACATATTGTTCCATTCAGGACGTGAAGTCAATCCACACATGCAATCTCCAGCATCCCCTTAATGCTTAAGCATATGTAGGCAAAAATACATGGGCTACATAACCCGCCCCCCCCAAACGTCGAAGAATGGACAATATATTAAAATTAAGAGGACATGTTAATATCAACAGCACAGCCTATACCACATGACCACATCAAAAATCAGTGATAACATCAATAGCATAGCCCATACCACATGATCACATCAAACATCAAACATCAAACACCAAACAGTCAAATTAAGAGAACATGTTAATATCAACAGCACAGTCTATACCACATGATCACATCAAACATCAAACATCAAACACCAAACAGTCAGTCTGTACACCGTCTGGGCTTCAACTGTCTTCCGAATCTGCTGTAAGCAGGTCTCGGTGTCCCTGCGGCACCGTCCTGCAAAGAATCTGCTGACTGAGGAAGAGAGTGGTTATTTGATCCCTGCGGGGGCTCCGGGACGCGTTCCCTGGGGGGTCTGCCGCATCGAGGTGCCCTCGCTACCCGTACAGACTCATCGTTCATCACAAAGGCAGGCTTTAGTCTGTCAATACTGACTGTCTCTTTTCTGTCTCCCAAATCTAGCACAAAATGCTTATCACCTGTCTCCAGCACCCCATATGGCCCATCATATGGCGGTCGGAGGGTTGGTCTTAGAGCCTCGTGCCTGACAAAAACGAACTCAGCATTTTTTAAAGCTTTGGGAACAAAAACGCACGGAAAAGTGTGATGAACGGGGCCCGGGAGCATGTCCGCTCCCGTGCCGATCGGTGGTCCAAGAGCCGGGAGGCGTCCCGGTTCCGGATGCTCTGGTAGAAACTCACCGGGCAGCCTGAGAGGTTAAGCAAAAACTAACTCCGCTGGGGAGACATTTAAATCATCCTTAGGCGCAGAACGCAACCCTAATAAAACCCATGGTAGTTTGTTTACCCAATCTGCATCCGTAAGCGACGCTCTGAGGGCTGCCTTCAAAGACCTATGAAAACGCTCGCACAAACCGTTAGCCTGAGGGTGATAAGCGGCAGTGCGGTGAATTTTCGCTCCTAAGCTGCTGGCCATCGCTGACCACAGCTCAGAGACAAATTGAGGCCCTCTGTCGGACGTAATATCCGACGGGACCCCGAAACGCGCTACCCAGGCCGTCAAAAAAACGCGAGCCACCTCTGCGGCCGTGGTCGATGTCAGTGGGACCACTTCCGGCCAGCGTGTGGTTCGGTCCACCATTGTCAAAAGATGTGTGAACCCCTGCGACGACGGTAGGGGGCCCACAAGGTCGACGTGCACGTGATCGAATCTTTTGGCCTGAATGTGGTACGGTTCTAAAGGGGCCCTTGTGTGCTTATGAATTTTGGCCCGCTGACAAGCCATGCAGGTCCTCGCCCACTCTTTCACGTGCTTGTGCAGGCTCGGCCAAACAAACTTCTCCACTGCCATTTTCACAGAAGCGCGCACCCCTGGGTGTGCCAGGGAGTGAACCGAGTCAAAAACGCGGCGGCGCCACGCGGCCGGAACTACCGGGCGTGGCCGCCCGGTTGACACATCACAGATTAGGGGGGGGCATACCGGTTTGCAAACACCTGCTCTCCAGCCTTAACCCTGTTGGTCCAGACTGGAGCGCGCGCACGTCCGCATCTCTGCCCTGTTCCGCTGCCATGGCTGCGTAATCTATCCCCACGTGAACTGGGGCCGCGTGCGCTTCCGCACTGCTATTTTGCTTCGCGGCTGCTGCAGTATAATCTGCCTCTGCGCACGCCGGTGCTGTGGCCGCGCGAGAGAAGCAGTCTGCTACTATGTTGAGTTTACCCGCTACGTGCTGAATATCAGTGGTAAATTCCGAAATTGCAGCCAGCTGCCTCTGCTGCCGGCCCGACCATGGATCTGAAATTTTGGACATCGCGAAAGTGAGCGGCTTATGGTCAACAAAAACGGTGAAACGTCGACCTTCCAGACAGAACTGGAAATGGCGGATGGCCAAATGGAGCGCTAACAGCTCTCTGTCAAACGTGCTGTATTTCCGCTCAGCTTCGCTCAAGGATTTGCTGAAGAATGCTAGCGGCTGCCAAACACCGGCAACGTACTGCTCTATAACTGCCCCTATGGCCAAATCTGATGCGTCGGTAGTTAGCGCGATGCGGGCCGATGGGTCCGGATGAGCTAGAAGCGCGGCTTCAGCCAAGGCTTTTTTTACCTCTGTGAACGCGCGCTCCCGCTCCGGGGACCACTCGATTGTATTGGAGGGTTTTTGCTTTCTGAGCGCGGCGTATAATGGTTGCATGAGCTGCGCTGCGTGGGGTAGGAAACGGTTATAAAAATTTACCATTCCTAAAAATTCCTGCAATGATTTGACCGTTTGTGGTCGGGGAAAATCTGCTACTGCGCACATCTTATCCAGCAGCGGAACTGCCCCTTCTGGGGACACGCGGTGGCCCAAAAAATCGATCTGCGCAATGCCAAACTGGCACTTGGCTGGATTAATTATTAAGCCGTGTTCTCCCAACCTCCGAAAAACCGCAGTGAGGTGTTTTTCGTGTTCTTCCTCTGAAGTACTGGCGACCAAAATGTCGTCGAGGTAAACGAACACGAATGGAAGATCACGTAACACGGCATCCATCATGCGTTGAAATGTTTGTGCGGCGCCTTTAAGGCCAAACGGCATGCGCAAAAACTCAAAAAGTCCAAAAGGGGTTATAACCGCCATTTTAGGAATGTCCTCCGGCCGGACTGGGACCTGATGGTAGCCGCGAACCAGGTCTATTTTAGAAAAAATGCGCGCCCCCGCTAAATGCACCGAAAAATCCTGGATGTGTGGGATGGGGTAGCGATCGTGTGCCGTGGCGTTGTTTAGCCTGCGGTAATCGCCGCAAGGTCTCCAGGAGCTGTGGGCTTTCGAGACCATATGCAGCGGCGAATTCCATGGGCTTTTCAAACGGCGAATAATGCCCAGCCTCTCTAGGCTGGCGAACTCCTCGCGCGCCATGGAGAGTTTAGCAGCATCCAGGCGCCGAGCTTTCGCGAAGACGGGGGGGCCAGTTGTGGTGATAAAATGCTCCACCCCGTGTTTTGCAACTGTTGCCGAGAATGTGGGAACCGTGAGTGCTGGAAACTGGGTGAGTATTGTGTTAAACTTACCACCTGCTGTGGCGACGTTGGTCTGCACTGGTGGCGGGGACACTCCAGCTGCACAGGGAATAGAGTAAAAAGAGAGTGCATTTACCAGCCGCCTATTGGCAAGGTCAACTAACAAACCATGTGAGCACAGAAAATCAGCACCTAACATGTTGAAACTCACCGCCGCTATGACAAAAGTCCATTCATAAGTGCGGCCATGTAAGGACAGAGACAAAGTCCTTTCCCCGTAGGTGTTGATGCTCGAGCCGTTCGCCGCCATTGCCCCGTTTCCACGGGGGCCAGCCACCCGGTCAGCATAGGTTGGGGTGATGAAACTCACTTGGGCTCCGGTGTCTATAAGGAACTGCCGCCCGGAGCTCGTATCTGTGATGTATAGCAGCTTATTTCTTTCGCCGAGAGCCGAAGCTGCTAGCGATTCTCGGTCCTGCCGTTTCCCGACTTCTTGAAGTTGCACGGTGGCACACACCTGTGCTCCCTCTCTGCGAACCGCCGATGATAAAAGCAGAGATCCTCTCCTCCGCTGCGTCGGGGCCACGCCTCTGCCGCTGGGCCATCATCTCTGCCGCGTCGGGGCCGCGCCGCTGCCATTGTTGGTAGGTTCGGCTCGGCTGTCTCCGGCTCGTCGCTGTCTCGGGTCACCTGCTGTCGCGGTAACCTGCTGCCGCGGTCGCCTGCTCACCGCAGGAGCTGAGGAGCCTCTGCGCCTCTTGGGCCAGGTCACGGAAATCCTGCTGGGTGTCACAACGCATGCTGGACAGCGTTCCTCTCATATGCGTCGGGAGGTTAGTCAGGAAGATGTACTTAAAGAGGAAATCATCGTCGTCTGACCCCCTCAGCTGCAGCATGTCTTCCATCAGGGCGACTGGCCTGTGATCTCCTGGGTTGAGCATAGCCAGGAGCCTCCTAGCCCTCTCTTCGGGTGAGGGCGTGAAACACTTGGTGAGGGCAGCTTTCAATCTGCCGTATTTGTCTTCGGCGGGTGGCTGCTGTACCAAGCTCCGCACGCATCGAGCTGTGCGGTTGTCGAGTCTAGCGATGACGTGGTAGAACTTAGTGTCATCTGCCGTTATGCCTGCGAGCGTGAACTGAGCCTCCGCCTGGAGGAACCACGAGTCTGGGTTGTCCTGCCAGAATTCCGGCAGTTTGACGGCGATGGCGCTGGCTAGGGCGGACTCCAATGAGTCATGATTGTGGAGAGCATTTCCAGGCATTCTCACACGTCACTGGTCACCAATGTGGGGAGCGTGAAATAACGAAGCTGAATTGGTTCTTAATTCAGGTTTTATTCAAGCACTTCATCCCCAGCCTTCTCTCAAGAACAAAAGAGGAAGAGCTGCATCAGACCTTCACATTTATACCTCTCACACAAAGGGAGAATCACATATCCCTGTCAAAACCCCCTATTGACATTAACTCCCCTTCCGGTCTCTCAGTCCTCCACCTGTCTCCCAGGAGGTCGGGAAGTCCTTTCAGCCCCTTGCCGCAGTACCTCCGTCCTCTTGTTGTTAACCGCAGGTGGTCCAGACATATTGTTCCATTCAGGACGTGAAGTCAATCCACACATGCAATCTCCAGCATCCCCTTAATGCTTAAGCATATGTAGGCAAAAATACATGGGCTACACCTACTACTATCAGATCTTTATCCAGAGTGTGGCACTCTCATTAAGGTTAGAGTAATGGTGGGGTGAGCAGTTCATCTTAAAACATTTGTAAACTCCTCCCATAACCACTAGAAGATGCTGTTTGCATTACTTTTCTTCACTCTGCTTCGAGCGTATCCATTTCACTTAGTTAAGTTAGTTAATTCCCTTCCACAGCATGTGGAACATCATTTTGGTGTATGGGGCGGCGCCTAGCTCAGTTTCTCTGACCCTAGGCCACACAGCTACTGTAAGTAGTGAAAGCTACAGTGGGGGGTCAGTCCTCTGGTAGCTCTGTGCGTAACTTTCCTTTCCCCGTTCTATTATGCTGAGCACCATGCTAGAAGGCGGAAAGTACCATTTTTTTATATGGTCTTTGGTATGACCCGGCCGGGATTTGAACCCCTGCCTCCCGGGTGTGGGGCGGATGCTCTACCAACTGAGCCACCACTCAGGTATCCATTTCACTTACCTTTATAAAACATACATGCAAAATGTGATTTTTTTGTGTATATTACCTTTTTTGGGGTGTGGTTAAACATGAAGGACAGGAAGAGCATGCTAATCCATGCCTCGGCAAAGAAGGTCAACGTATGTTTCGCGCACTGGGTAGCACGGGCTCTTTGGACGAGTGTTAGAGCAGGATGGACAAATTTTTTGTTGATCAGTGTAACATCATGGCACGAAGAAACAGGTTCTTTGACCGCTGTCAAAAAGTGGGTGAGTCCACTCAGCACTTTCTTATGGAGCTCTGTAACCTAGCGAGCACATGCACCTTCAGGCCTGTAGAAGAAGAGCTAATTCATGACAAGCTAGCATATAGCACAAGCAAAGAGTGGCTAAAGGAGAAGCTACTGTTAACTAAGGACGACTTCACGCTGAGTCAAGTAATGCAGATGACTAGCCAAATCGAGTCCGCTACCCAGCTAGGTTTGCAAGTACTGGCTAATGAAAGCCTAGCTGCCCAAGCTCCCTCTCCAGACCACTAGCAACACAGCTAACTCCTCGAGGCAGACCCCCAAAAGGCGGCAGACCATGGCACGGGCAGGAACAGGAACACAGGCACTGTGTGGTGGCTGTGGCTCTCCTTGTTACCAGGCAGGCTCATCCACCTGCCCCGCTAAAGGGAAAAAGTGCTACAACTGCAGTCATTCTGGTCACCTGGCTAGGGTTTGCACCAACGCCAGCAAGCTGATGGACTCGGGACTCGTGGGCATCTCCTCGGTGTGTTGCAGGCACCAAAAATTGGCCGCTAAAGTGGTACGTTTTGTAGCTCGACGGTGTCAACGTGCCACTCATGGTGGATTTAGGCGCAGCTAAATCCATACTGAGCATGTTCACGGTAAGAAAACTTTTTCGAAGAAAACCTATTAAGGCAGATACTGTGAAAATGTTGACTATGGACATGCAAAGATTGGCATGGTGGGCACGGTCAGTTTCTCGGTGGTGTGTGGATCAAAGACTATTCCCGCATTTACCTTCCAGGTTTTGCACCATGGGGCTGACTTGTTGGGTATAGATTTATTGGGGGAGTTAGGATTCTCCATCACGGACCCAGCGGGCTCCAAGGTGTTGACTGTTTCTCCCGGGTGGCATGTTCACTGGCCAGCATTGTTTGCGGGCCTGGGTTGCATGAAGACTTTCAACCACCCTCCGCTCGTCAACCCGAGTGTGACGCCCAAAATCCAACTACTGCGGCAGCTTCCCCTCTCCCTGTGGGACGACGTTTTGGCGGAACTAAATAAGCTGCTTAAAGCCAGCATTATCGAGAAAGTGGATGCCTCGCCATGGATCTCAAACATCGTGGTGGCCAAGAAGAAGACTGGCGGCATCCGGCCATGCATTGACCTCAGGATGGTTAATAATACCCACTACCCACGATGGAGGAACTCACTGCGATGTTCAGCGGCTCCTCAGTGTTTTTGAAACTGGACCTCCACCAAGGTTATCTACAAGTGTCCCTGATGGCATTTGTGACCCACATGGGTGTTTTCAGGTACACCCACATGCCTTTTGGCTTGAGTTTGGCACCAAGCTGTTTTCAGAAAATCATGTCTACGATCCTCGCCGGCCTCAGAGGTGTGGTGATGTACCTGGACGACATCGTGGTCCACGGCGTGTCACGGGTAGCACATGGTGAACACTTGGAATGAGTAATGGAGGTACTGCTGAAGCATGGTGTTACATTGAACGGGGAAAAGTGCATCTTTGCAGCGGAATCCATTGAGTTTGTTGGGTTCCGGCTATCGGCTGAGGGCCTGAGCCCCCTGCACTCAATTGTGGAGGTGGTCCTGCGTCTCCCCGACCCCACGACACCTCCGCAAATTTCCTCATTTCTGGGCATGGTGAACTTCTATGGGCGTTTCATTCCCCATTATTCAGAGACTACTGAACCTCTCCGAGCTCTCCTGAAGCAGGACGCTCTGTGGCAATGGACTCCACCCTGCTTGGTGGCAGTCGCTAAACTGAAATCTCAACTCACCTCCCCACCAGTGCTGGCACATTTTGACCCCAAATGGCCCACTTTTGTGACTTGTGACACGTCTGGTTCAGCGGTGGGGGCAGGCATGTCTCAGGTGCAAAATGATACAAAATGTCCAGTAGCGTTCGCATCAAGGTCCTTAACGCCAGCTGAACAGAAGTACGCTGTGGGTGAGAGAGAGGCACTCGCATGTGTTTGGCCATGTGAACGGTGGCACATCTACCTCTGCGGATGCCATTTTACCCTACACATGGACCACCTGGCACTGACGATGCTACTGGAGACGACTGGCTCAGGACACAGTCCCCTGCGGATCCGCAGGTGGTCGGAACGGCTATGGGCCTACAACTTCACCACTCAGTTTACCCCTGGCAAAGAAAATATCAATAGATAGCTAGATAGATCCCATATCAATGGGATAGCTGTTGAACGTGTCCCCAGCTTCAAATTCCTGGGGACCCACATCTCGGAGGACCTGTCCTGGTCAGTTAACACCACCAGCCTGATCAAGAAGGCCCATCAGCGCCTCTTCTTCTTGAGGACATTGAAGAAGAACCATCTGTCAACTGACATCCTGGGCAACTTCTACCGCTGCGTGATAGAGAGCACCCTGACCAACTGTATCACAATCTGGTAGTGGGAGCTGCTCTGTAGCTGACCGCAAGGCGCTGCGTGCGGGTGTGAAAACCGCCCAAGCGCATCACAGGGACTTCCACTTCCAGCTATAGAGGACGTCTACAGGAAAAGATGTCCTGCGCCGGGGCACGCAGCATTTCTTAGGGGACCTTCCGACCATCCTGCTCAGTGGACTGTTTCCAGCTTCTGCCCTCCAGAAGACTTTCAGAAGCCTTCCTTTCGGGACTAGAACCAGCAGGTTTATGGAACAGTTTCTTTCCAACAGCTGTCACGTTATTGAACTTAGTTCCCCGCTGACTCTCTTACCATCATCTGTTACCATCCTCAACCTGTACATAACCTGCAATAACTACATATCTACATCTAACTTATTGCACATTATTTGCACATAACAGTACTCTTAACTTTCTGCACTGCTGCATATATTTGGCTTAAATTGCACATACTGTTAATTACCGTATAACTGCACTGCTGTCCTTTGCACTTCTGATTGGATGAAAGCTAACTGTGTTTCGTTAACCTTGTATTCATACATGTGTAATGACAATAAAGTTGAATCTAATCTAATCTAATCTAAAATGTAGTGGCGGACCGCCCTGTCCCATCCACAACCAACACCGCACAACCAAACAACAAAGGATTCCTTGGATGCAGATCTGATCAACACGCTGCATGAGCCCCTCCGGAACATGGTGTTGCTCCAGGAACTCCCAGGCAGAGGTCGGGAACGGGACCTGGCATTGTCCGCAACCTTCGGCTCTTTCAGTCGGGGGGTTGGCCCACAAAATTGCAGGGTGAGCTTGGAACCTTTTCAACAGGGTTCGGGGACAAACTGAGTTGCTGGGAATGGCGTGTGCTTGGTAAGAGTACACTGCAACGTTGATTCTCGGTGTCGCTGAGATTGTGCATCTGGCTATGATTCATGAGGGTCATCTAGGGGTGGTCAGGGTGAAACAACGTTGCAGGGGATTCAGTTTGGTGGCCTGGCATTGGACAAGGATATTGAGACTAGTGTTTAGAGAGACTGTGTACCGTGTTTTGGGAGAGCTAGGAAGACTGGAGGTGCCACCTCCTCCACCTCACCGCCCGTTACATGTACCAGGAGGGCCGTTGAGAGCACGTCCAGTTGGATATCTTGGCGAACTGCACACAGCCCCCATGAACAGAGCCGTTTTCTGCTGGTGGCCCTACAATCTGATTTTCGAAATGGCCGGGAAGTGTTGCCCACTGGATCGGGTTCATGACAGATGTGGGTCACTGGTTTCCTCTTGTTGCTGTTCGCCAGCTGGATGCCATCACGCTGGGACAAACGGCCCCAGATCACTTTCTGGGGGGGTTTGAGTAGGTCTTTGGGTAGAAAGGGGGGCGTGGAGCAGCATTAGAACCATGTTCTACTACCATCTGCAGGCTAGTGGGGGGGCTGTGGAGAACGTTTTAATAAGGCAGCTGAAAAATGGTCTGCAGGGCCCACCTGGGCAGATGGCTTCACATTCTCTGACCCCTTCAGAACATGCTCCTCCACTACAGGGGGTGATGGCCCATGCCACACAGGGGTGCTCTCCAGCGAAGCTCATCCTGGGACGTAAATTACATCTGCCCCTGGACTGGTTGCGCCCCCCACGACCTCTCCTCCCGGCGGTACGACGGAACCATCACGGAGATTGGGGTCATTGCTCATCAGTGGAATAATGAAACTAACGTTTCAACAAAAAGCAGCAGGGCGAGGGTCATGGACTTGGTGTGGGATCGGACTGGGGGTCAGGGATCAAGCACCCAACCGGATTCACAAGCTGCAACCTTTGTGGACGGGGCCACTACGGATCGTAAAGCGGCTGGGGCCTGGACACGTTCCAGTTCCCGGACGGGTCACAGTAGCATTCTAGCCACCTCAGGAAGTTGTTGCCAGCCCTGGGTCCGGGAGCTGCAGCAGATGAGACAGATGTGAGTTGGGAGCTTGAATGATGGGGCTCTGGGGGGGGCACTCAAGGTGCGGGCCGACAGAGCTGGAGCAGGTCCTCCACCTGTGAGGGCGCTCGGCTAGAGCACGTTAGAGGCCTAGGCACCTTGATGACTTTGTAGTGGGACTTCACTTAGCGGACGTGGTGTTGGTCTTGGGTGGCAGAATAATCCATCCCAATATCGGGGGAATCAAACTGGTAGTCTACCCAGAGGTCTCAGTTAGTTGCAATGGGTTACACTAGTTTTGTGTGTGGTTTATTGTATATGATTTTATGTTAAAGGTGGGGTTAACTTGCCAAATTTTTTTTGGGGGGGGGGGGTAATCTGGTTTGTGTTTTCAGTTTTGTAAAGCAGGGGGAAATGTTTTGTGGGTTTGTGGCCCTCGGGGCTTGCAGTAGCCGACGCCAGGCAGTGACATGGTGACGTCAGGGCAGGCTACAGCCAGTTTTGTGTATATTGAGGCAGTTACTCAATGAAGTTCAGTTTCGTTGCTCAAGCACAGCATGGCTCACATCTCGCTTTGTTAATACTGTTATGGTATGTAAATAGTCTTCTCAATAATGAGGCCCAGGTGCAAGGACTGAACTTATCTTTGAGTTGCTGCTGCAAACTTACACGATACAACCATCAAGGCAGGGGGTTGGGCAAAGAGACCAGACTTTCCCTGCCCACTGATATTTATAGGAACGGTGTTAGTGAGCGGAAACGAAGTGGGCGCCACTACACCGCATTTCACAAATAAGAGGCATCTTGAAACATACAACCGATCACATGGGTAAAAAAAACTAAACTGAAATTACTAAAGGGCCTATCACATTCACACAACAAACTAAAAGCTAGGGGGGGGACGGGGTGGGACATACCATCCTACCCCCACACGGCGAGGTGTATTATTCTGCCACCCATAAAATAGATAATTATAGTCCATTAATAACACAAAATAACTGTCGTGTTTCCTACCTAAACAAGAACACAGTAATGTAATCCCTGAACTATATACAACAATATGAACAGCAAAACTCTCATCTTTTCACACCATGTATACATATATGAACATTGAAACTTCACTTACTCATTATTATCCCTCTACTTTAAAACACCAGCAAACCTACAAAAATCACAACATTAGGGGACTCTTTTTTATTACCATTATTGTAATATCACTTCAAACTCTTATCAGAAAAAAAAACACTATTATAACTTTTTTTTTACTCTATCATATATACAGACTCACAGTCCACACAGCTAAGTATGGAAGGAACTGGCCTGTGGGGCCCCCGGACCGTCTCTCCGTAAGTCCGCCCCTGGAGGTGGCATGCCTCCTGGGCTGCAGCTGGTCGCATAAACAATAATGGTCCTACTCGTCCTTGCTGTCGGGCGTTCCTCTCATCCGGGCCCGCCACCTGAAGCCTTCTCCCGGGCACACGGCAGCTCATGGGCGTGCCTCCATGAGCCATCTGACAGTTGAAAATAGGCTGCACCCCATTCAGCCACGATGCACAGCTGATCTTGGTGATCCGCTTGTTGTCGCCTGGCCCGTACTCATCATTGATACCCCTTGGCAAACCCCAGACCATAAAATAGATCACAGCCCTTGATGTTGTCACCTCAGGCCGTCACAATCAACTTGAAGTCAGCCATCTCCGCTGACTTGTACCGCGCCGTCAGCACCAGCTTTCCCACCGTACACAGCCGTCCACTTCCATAACCATAGAGCTGGCGCTTGCGTCTCCTGCAATCCTATAGTGGGGACAGAATTTTCTCACCGTAGCCCAATTCAGCAGAGAACCCTTCGTCCCTGTGTCAATTCAGCAGCAGCACCTCCACACTATCCAGCTCGACCGTGCAGAATTGTACCCATTGGTACTCGGAGAAACCACATTGAAGAATTATCGGGGGGGGGGGCGGCGATTTCCTTTGTGGGCTCCCTTGTTCGAAACATACAGCACACCCTGGGCATAGTGGTTCAAACGTCCACACTTGCTGCAGCACTTCCCTCTCGCTGGGCAGTCCCTGGCCTTGAAACTGTGCTTCACAGACCCACAACCATACACCCCGGGGCAGACCTAATTTTTGCAGCGTTGGTCTCCGTGGCATTGTCCTCCATGTTGTCATTGCTGTCTGCGTCCGCTACTTGGTCGTGGCAGGAAACTTCAGCTGCCATTGTGACAGATGCCCCTTAGCTCTGAAACTAGCTTGTCCGCTGTCTCCAACTGGAGAGCCAACTCGACAACTCTAGCCAGCGTCAAGTCACCCGGTACTGTGAGGCAGTTCGTCCTTATTGCAGCGTTGTTGGTGTGCTCCACCAGCTGATTGCAAAACTATCTCCTCCTCCAGCGGACCAAAACGACACTTGCTAGCCAGTAGTTTCAGGTCGCGATGATCCGCTGATAGGTTCACCACCCATTGGTGATGCTGTCAAAACTTGATCCTCTCCAGACGATGACGCTGTCCGGGGTGGCAAAAATGGCGCTCAAACGACACTTGCTAGCCAGTAGTTTCAGGAGTCAGTACGATGAACCGCTGGATAGGTTCACCAGCCCATTGGTGACGCTGGTCAAAACTTTGATCCTCCAGACGATGAACGCTGTCCGGGGTGCAAAAATGGCGCTCAAACGACACTTGCTAGCCAGTAGTTTCAGGTCAGCGATGAACCGCTGGATAGGTTGCCACGGAGTGTCAGGTTGCCGTTCTCACTGAGTTAGCTGCAAACCATTACTCAACAACTGGCTACTGTTACAGATCCAACCTTTAACAAGAAGCGTGCAGAGATGGGCGTTTTGAACCGACACGTTTTCACTAGCGGAGGGGCTTAAGAAGCAAAATCTCACAAAAATCTGGGCTTTAAACAATAAACTGTACATCGGAAGGATACGCTACACATCTGTGAAGAAGTGATTCAAGTTTGTTGAGCATTCGCCCTCATTCGTGGTAACTCACCTACACGGACCCTTTGAATTGTTCCAGCCCTCTGCACCTGTTGTGGGAGACCAAGCAGCACCCTCCGTTAGTGGATGTTGTGGTGGCACACCCTCGCACCAATCCCCTCCTTCTACATCGGTCCAAGCGGATCGGCCTGAGTTGCGGGAAAATCTTCACCGTGCGGTGGTAAGTGGCGGAGCTAATAGTGGAGAAGCTGACCGTGATTCGGCCGGATTGGACGTCAGCTGCGGCGGCGGAGCTCGGTGGAGGAGCTGGCTGGGGCTTCGGCTGGATCCGAGGTCGGCTGGACCGGATACTGGTGGCACCGGAGGATTGTCCTGCTGTCATCGGCTGCGGGGTGCACCGGGAGAGCTTTGGCTTTGCTGGCAGATGCCTGCTGCCAGGCTGCGGCCCAGGCTGGCGGTCTCTGTTGGCCATCAGGGGAGCTTCGGATTCGCCGCCTGATAGAACAACGCTAGCTGGAGGCCTCCACTAGCAACTGAGGGAGCATTGGCCTCCTCGGCTTCACCGGCGGATCCAGTTACTTAATTGCTAGTCAACAGGTGAGCTTCTCCCTTGATTCTAATCAAATCAAATCAAAATCAAATTACTCATTATGCCTCCAAAAAGGAGTCAGACACATGGAGAGGAGCTGGAGGAGATAAAACTCTCCCTAAACTTTATGCCTGAGGAAATATCAAAAATAGCTAAACAACAAACGCTGCTTGTCAACCTTATGGAACAAGTGCGCGAGCTAAAGGCTGAAATTGTGGACAAGGACAAGAAAATTAAATCCTTAGAAAAATGTGTGGATGAACTTGAACAATATACAAGGAATGGATGACGTCATTGTGAGCGGCCTGAACAGAGAGCAGACACCACTCTATGCACGTGTGGCAGCTGGAGTTGGTGATCAGGATGGGCAGGATGATACAATGGCTGAGTCGCACACTCTTGCAGCAGGCAGGTATTGACCTTTTTCAATTCTAATAACAATGTTTGTGGACAATGGAGACTATTTCAGCTTGCCACACATTACCCAATAAAAACAGTAAATTAAAACCAGCAATTATCATCCGATCGTCAGTAGGAAAGCAAAAATTGATCTTCTGCGACAAGCAAAAAAACTGAGAGGAACGGCTGTCTACATAAATGAACATTTAACAAAAGAGAACTCCGGAAATAGCTAGACAAGCCAGGGCCCTCAGAAAACAGGAAAAATACAGTCGACATGGACAAGAGAACTGTAAGGTGTGGATAAAAACTGCTTGGCACTCCAGAAGACGCTAAAGTAATGATGATTAGAGAAATGGGAGGAATTGGACAGATTTAAACCTTAGCCCCTGATATCAGAATAACGGTGCAGTAATCAAGAGTGGAAATATTGTGTTCTTTTCCTTTTTTCTCTTCTTGGTGTACATGGTTGTCATAAATTATGTTTAGTACTTTAGTCAATCATTCTTCCTCATTTGATGATGGAGTGTAGTGGGGCAAATTGAAGCTGGAAATTTTGTTAGTGCATGAACAGCAACCACAGGACGTTTTGGGGAGGTGATTGACCCAGACAAACAATTATTTGTCATATTAAAAATAAGTGTGTTTATTATGAAGAACAACAATTAAATGAATTATGAATTTGGATCAAACATTAACAATAATACATATTAATAGTAGGAGTCCTCTATGCAAACTTTGATAGTATTAAGGAGTTTTTGAGATCAATTTAATACACCATTTAGGATTATTGCCATAAGTGAAACATGAATAATGAAAGAAAAAGATGTAAACTTTGAACTAGATGGATATGAGATGTACACACAAAATAGGAAATGTAAAAGTGGTGGGGGGGTACACTGTATGTTAGATAGAAAAATAAAAAGTAAAAAAGTAGACAGTATGACACAGCAGTGAATGAAAGTATGGAATGTTTAACAATTGAGATTACGATGGAGAAAGAAAAAATATAATAGTAAGTTGTATATAGAGAGCACCCGGGATCTGATATGGAAAAATTTAAAATGGGGATGGAAAAGATGTATGCAAAAATAAGACAAAAAGATATCTTTTTGTGGTGACTTTAATATAGATTTAATGAAAATAAAACAACACAAACCAACTGAAGATTTCTTAGATATAATGTATAGCTTAACCTTATTCCAAAGATTACAAAACCTACAAGAATAATGACAACACTGTGCTACCCTTTAGACAACATTTTTACCAATGTTATGAATATATATTGGTGAGTGGTAAAATAATAAATGACATAGTGACCACTTGCCTGTAGTTTGTTTCTTTAGATGTAATTAGAGGTTGCTAATGAGAGTAATAATAATAATAAGACTATGTAAAAAGATTATCTATAAAAAGAATACGAACAGAAGATAGAATCAGTGATTTTAAAAGAAGACTTAATGTTACAGAATTGGGATGTTGTCTATAGAGAGAAAAAAATGTGGACTTGGCATATGATAAATTTATTGATATATTTAAATTATTATATGAGAAAAACTGTCCAATTAAAGAAATTAATAAAAAAAAACTCATACAAAAATTGCCCATGGTTAACCAAAGGGTTATCAAAATGCTTGTAAAAAGAAAAATTATCTCTATAAAAATTTTATTAGGGAATTAAGAACTAAAGAATCTGAAAAAAGATATAAAACATATAAAAATAAATTAACTGAAAAAATACGAACTAGTAAAATAAATATATTATAGGAAAAAAGTTAAATGAAAATAAAAATAAAAATAATATAAAAGGAGTCTGGGATATATTAAACAAATTAAGGAAAAATGGAACTAAGAAAATGATATAGTCCAGAGTATTTTACTGATAATTGTGGTGATATTTATGATAAGAATATGGTAGTAAATAAAATTGAATAAATTTTTGTAAGTGTTGGGCCAGAGTTGGCAGCAAAGATTCCAAATCAAGGAAAAGACACTGTGAGTGAGACTTTAATTGGAAGTAACCCTTGGTCAATTTTCTTACAGCGGTGGATGAACTAGAGGTAAAAATCTGTTGTTGAAAAGTGTAAAAATAAATTATCTACTGATTGGTGATGGTATTGATATGGCACTAATAAAAAGAACTGTTGATGGTATATTAAAACCATTCACATATATTTGTAATTTATCATTTCAACCTGGTTCATTTCCCGCAGAAAATGAAAATAGCAAAAGTAATTCCATTATTTAAGCAAGGAAATAAACACCAATACACAAACTACAGACCAGTATCACTTCTCCCACAATTTCAAAAATTCTGGAAAAACTTTTCAACAACAGATTAGAAAACTTTTTAAATAAACAGGATGTGCTGAATCAGAACCAATATGGGTTTAGAGCCAAGAGTACAACATCGTTGCGATAATGGATGCAACAGAGAAATAATAAATGCATTAGATCTAGGAAAATATGCAATTGGTGTGTTTTATAGATTTTAGAAAAGCATTTGATTACAATAAATCATTCAATACTTCTTCGGGCTGCACGGTGGCGCAGTGGTTAGCACTGTGACAGCACAGTTGTTACCCTCGGCCGGGGATCGCGGGGATCATGAGATCGTGGGTTCGATCCAGCCCCTGACCAACAGTGAGCTGTGTGGAGTTTTGCATGTTCTCTCCCGTGTTGCGCGGGTTTTACTCCGGATTTCTCCGGTTTCCTCCCGCACACCAAAAACATGTAGGTTTAGGGCGCTCGCGCACGCAGCGACCAGCAGCCGGTGGCTTGTCACCAGACTGCAAACCAAGTCTACCTACGGGTACAAATAAGTAACAAAAAAAAAAATTTAAAAAAATACTTCTTAATAAATTGCAAATGTATGGTATTAGGGGAATTGCTCTGAAATGGGTTACAAGTTATCTATCTGAGAGACAACAATTTGTGAAAATGGGAGAATATATGTCTGGGTGTATGGGAATTGCCTGTGGGGTCCCCCCAAGGATCAGTATTGGGCCCCAAATTATTTAACATATATATAAATGATATATTCCAAGTTTCTAAATTATTAAAAATAATATTATTTGCCGATGATACTAATATATTTTATTCTGGAAATAATTATAATCAACTAATCCATACTCTAAATAATGAATTAAATAAGCTAAAAAAAATGGATGGATTGTAATAAACTATCACTAAATATAGAGAAAACTAAGGTAATGATATTTGGTAATTGTAAAACTAAAGAAGATATACACATTCAGATAGATATGTAGTTATTGAAAAAGTTAAGGAGATCAAGTTTTTGGGTGTAGTACTGGATGATAAAATTAGTTGGAAACCACATGTCAGATACATACAAAATAAAGGTTGAAAAAATATTGCAATTATAAATAAAATTAAGCAGGTCCTAGATTATAAATCCTTCATATTTTGTATTGTTCATTAGTACTTCCATACTTGACTTATTGTATAGAGGTTGTGGGTAACAGTTATAAAAGTAACTTAATTCATTGTTATATTACAAAAAAGGGGCAGTCCGTGTTATACATAAAGTCGGGTACCTCGAACATACTAATTTATTGTTTTTACATTCGAAGTTATTGAAATTATGGATCTGGTTCATTATTACACAGCACAATTAATGTTTAAAGTTAGTAAAAACCTCTTGCCACACAATATACAAATCTATTCAGGGAGAGAGAAGGGAAATATAATTTACGGGGGAATACAAAATTTAAAATGCACTTAGTAAGATCTACAAGGAAGAGTTTTTGTGTGTCTGTGTGTGGGGTAAAATTGCGGAATGGGTTGGGGGGAGAAACACAGGCAATGTCCAAACATCATATATTTAAATCAACATATAAAGAAATGATTTTGAGCAGTATGAGAATGAAGGGCAGTGATGTTACATTGTGTCTTCAGTGAGGGAAGGTTGTTGTGTGTTATGGTGATTGTGAAGGTGATGTGGTTGTTTGTGTTGCATTGAACATGCCAGAAGTGTATGTTTATTGTTGTTGCAATGTTGTTGGATATGGACTGTCATTGTTGTGTCATTTTTGTTGTATAATTTGACTATGGGTGTATTATGGTGAATGTGGTTGTGGGATAATGATGATTATGAGTAATACTGTAATTTGTTTGGTGTGGAGAAGTGGGTGGACTGTATAAGCGTTGGCTTCTTCCCACTCCTTTTGAACATTTTATTTTTGGTTTGTTTTTTTGTTGTGTTTTGAACTCTCTTCTTTCTTTCTTTAACAATGTTCAAATAAAGTCAATGTCAATGTCAATGTCAATAGGTTCACCAGCCCATTGGTGACGCTGTCAAAACTTGATCCTCCAGACGATGACGCTGTCCGGGGCGCAAAAATGGGCGCACCATCAGCTCAACCATGTGCTTGAATCCATGCCTAATCACCGAGTGAGGGGCTCAGTACCCGCTGGGCCCTCGATTCCCTCGATTGCGCACTAGAGTGCGCGTGCCCTTAGCTTGTCCATCTCGACCAGATTGAGCACCACGATGTATGTTTCGAAGGCTGCATACCATCAGCGCCAGGTTACAGTTGGCAAGTTGGAAGTAGACGCCACGACACCGCACTTTACAAATAAGAGCATCTTTGACATACAATCAAATACATAACAGTACTGTGCAAAAAAAGGTATGTTAGCATGAGCTTATTAGTAAGCACTCACCTCCATAAGGACTTTTAGGCTCAAAAAAAGTTATAATACAAAATGTTAAACTTAAAAGTTTAAAATCAGTGTGTATAAATTACATGTTGTGTTATCATGCAGTGTTTAGAGATTGTGTACTCTCTCTCTCTCTCTCTCTGCTCTCTCTCTCTCTCTCTCTCTCTCTCTCTCTCTCTCTCTCTCTTCTATCTGGTATTAAAGCCTTGTGAATCATCTGTTATCCTAAAAAGTATAATATATAACCCTTCTGATTCATAAAATTCATAACATTTGTAAATGTATGTCTATTTTATTTCTGTCTTCGTGTGCATAACATGAGCACAGAGTCATTGTGTGCTTACCAGAGCAGAAGTGACGATATGACTTTGCCACAGATCACTGTTTCATTCAAGATGTTTGGATGGACACAGCCAGCAATTCTTGCTTGACCACATCTGTATGTTCAACTATGCATGGAAAGAGAAGAGAGAGAGCGCCTTGAATTTGCTTTGCTGAACTGCTAAGCTCCATTCATAGCCTAAGCAATGGAGAGGAAATGTTAATGATTCTAATTATCCTTTACAGTGACCTATTTCCTCCTTTTTCCATAATTTCCTTGATCTTTAAACAAAAAAAAAATTCTTTCTCATTCATGGTTATTCTCATTTTCTTGTGGACTGATGTATCAAACAGTACTGTAAGTAGTAGCTTGATGAATGAGAGGGGATTTTCTAACACTCATCTCTCATATGTATCTCTCACATTTATGAATACACATCCATAGTGTGTAATCTCCAAGAGTAGATCAAAGGAAGCAATAATTCCACAGTGCTCAAAATATAAGCACTCTTGACTCACACAATACTGGCTGGGAGTCATTCATTCATTAGTGGCATCACACTGCACATCTCCGTTCACACATCACTGGCCTTTAGTCTGTGAAAGAGAGAAAGAAGGAAGGAACCGTTTGTGTGCATGTCTAAATATACTCTTGTTTTTGTCCTGATTACATGCACGTTTTAGCTACAGGCATATATACCTTCATGTCCTGCATGCTATGCTAATGAAGAATATTTTCTAGTCTTGCATGGAGAGACTCATCTGCAGGGAATGCATAATGCCATGTGGGGGGGGGTAATTGTGGCATTATGCTCCTGTGGGTTGCTGTCTGCGCAGTTTGCTTCTTGCTGTCTACTTGCTCAGATCTGCTGTCACATGGCCTCAGCTCAACATCATCAACGAGAGCAATAGTGCTGAAGAAGAGAATGATCACATTTCTCTTTCTTGGTGAGTCTGCAGGTGAAATATTTTGGTCCAGAGACGGTTTCCCTATTTTACCCTGAATGATAAGAATTGTTTGCTTTTGAAAAGCTAACCCTGATATCTTTTTCAATCTTTCATCACTCGTGCAGGATTATAAGTAGCTCCTAAATTCTGCAGATGTATCAGTCCACTCCCACCTGGCATCAGTGAAATGTGTATGCCTAAAAGACAAGACATATACAGCCCTAATGGATTAACGTGCTGCTTTGTGACATAAAATTGGATAATATACTATGGATGATGATTTCCCCTGTGCCATCTGAAAGTATATTAAAACTGAAAAAGCAGAGTTAGAGATCATATTTTGCCATCTATCGACTAGTAAGAATATAATCTTGAGGCCCCAACTGTATTTTTCAGTTTAATATACTGCATTTAACTTTTTGTACAAGGTACAATAAAACAACCAAAAATTAGTGGTGTGTACAGGAGACGGGTGTTGTGTAGAGAGTGTGGTGAGAGTGTGTGGCCCTTAGGGCTTGCCGTAGCTGCCCTGGGAGTGACGTCAGGTGGGCTGCAGTACCTGTATATAGTTCGGTTTTTCTCACAATAAAGTGAGTTTGCTGCATGGCATAAGACAGACTCCAGACTCTGATTACCAACATAACATTTTGGTGACGAGAGAAAATCATGGAGGCGTATGGGCTACCTCCACCTCTGCCGTCGTTTCTGGAGTGTCCGGGAGAGCCAACGATCCTGTGGCCGGACTGGATGGTCATGCTTGTGGGGGGAGGGGGGGGATTCATCGCAGGGCTGGGCCTGGGTATACTCAAAGGAGACCGAGGACGGGTGCTCCTGGTCCATCGTCTCGGTGTGGAGGGTTGGAGAATTCTTGACATGTTGGGAAAGACGGAGCTTTATGCGGATGCTGTTGGGCAGCTGGCTGGAGGTTTTGCCAAACGTACAAGGGACACAAAGCGGTGGGTAGTGAGGCTGTTGGCACCAAGGGAAGGTGCGCGCCTAAACCAAGCTACAAGCTACCAGCTAGGATTCAAGGAGGAACTGGAGCCACAAGTGGGGGAGGCCCTGGTCACCGACAACGGTAAGCCAGCTGAGGAGCTCAGCACAGTGCGTGACCGTAGCGCTGGTGGTGATGACGGCGCAGTGAGCAATGGCAGCATGGAGGGAGAGCAGCGACCAGACTCAACTGAGTTTTCCCCACAGCTGGAGTCCGGGAAGTGGGAGAGCGGGAGCAAGCATGCTGAAAGCCCTGGGAAACAACAGCAACAGCTGGGCGCAGAGGCAGCACAGCAGAGCGCCTTGGATGGAGGTGCTGGGCGCTGCGGCGAGGCGCACCATCCGACACCTCCCCTCGGGAGGTGTTGGATGGTGGGTCAAGTCGGGAAAAGCGGTCAGTGGTTAGAAGAGACATTCTTTGTTGAGCTGAGCTGCAGGCCACACCCTCTCTGCCTGAGTGCTTCCGGTCTGGGTGTGCTTCCCAGCCTGAAGGTAGTTGTTGATTGCACCAGGTGAGGAATGTCTGGTGATTAAGGGAGTTTGGAGGCAGTTACTCACAGGGCAGTGGGGGAGTAAGCAGTGTGTGAGAGAAATGGGTTGGAGAGCCTGGACTTGGGAAAAGGAGACTGCAGGACTAAAGCTTGTTTCAAGCAAGGAAGAGAGCCGGTGAGCGTTCATTTGTGATAAGTGTCTTTGTAGCTGCTTTGAAAAATCATTTGATCAAATTTAGGGTTAAGGTGATGTATTAAAAAAATCATGTGATTGAAATGTAAGTTAAAATTGTTATATATTTAATCTCATGTGGGTTAAAAGTATAGTTAAAAATGGAGTGTATTTTAAAAGAGTTTAAAAAGTTAAAAGCTGCTGAAGTTGTAATGTTAAAAATCATTATTGAACAGTGTTGTAAGATGTATTTAGTATTTGGGGTGTTGTAGATATGGGTATTTTCTACTTATTTCAAGATTATTTTTTAGTAGTTTAAAAAATTGAGTTATTTGATTTTGGGTTATGTTGATTTATTATGAGTTCTTGGGTTACATTTTCCTTGATCCTCTATTTGTGTGTTGTATTTAAAGGTTTTTTCACCTGTGCTTGGCTGTGCTTCGCCTTGATGACTTTTCAAAAGAAAAGGAAAGAAAAGGAAAAGGGTTGAGTCTTGGTCACTGAGTGACTTCCAGTTCTGTCTTCTGAAGCAAGCTTCCCGTTCAAGTGGGGGGAAACTGCTGGTCAAAACCCTCACAAAAGTGAAGTCGCACTTGACAGTGAAAAACCGTGTGGAGACTGTAACAGAGAACTCTGAACAGCAACTCGGACAGGCCTGGAAGCCCAAGGGGCCTGGTAACACACTGAACAGCACCTTACTCGAATCCTGCTGGGGAAAAAGAAGATGGCTGACTCAAAGTCACTGAGCAGCTTAAAGCCAATAGGACATCTGCGAAGCAGCAATTCTCCCTGCTGGCCAACAACATTGTCGGATGCACACCATAATGCCCCGAAGAGGAGGTGCTTAGAGACAGGTTTCAAAAAGCTCATAGTTGAGCCAACAAAGTCATGGAAGCCATAGTGAGATGTGGAGGCCCAGTACCGTGCAGAGGCGGGAGCTGGATGAGAGCCTGAAGAATTTCCTGGGTTGAGCGAGCAGCAAAAGGCCGATGTTGGGAAAACTGCGAGTGAGTGTGAGTTGAAACTGAAAGAGCTGAAGGGACCTCATCCAAAAGACACTCTGGGCAACTTTGGAGAGGAGGAACTGATGATGGTGGTAAAAGCTGCAGAGGAGAAGGTGAAAGAGTGTGATTTCCTTTGAACCCAGCGGAAATAAAGAGGCCTTTGACTTCATGTTCAATTACATGGAAAGTCTGGTTAAGAGGGGCAAAAGAGGCTATACACACAGTGGAAGTGTTGGGTCCCTCCTGTTGAGCAGAAAGGACCTCCAGCTGTGTGTACAAGAGCTTGAGCAGTTCATTCTTAAGTTAATGTTAAGAAAAGCAGAGTTTATTCAAGCAAAAGCAAAAGAAGATGCTGAAAGAGTTGTGAGTGCAGCTTCTATCAGCTACCCAACATCAGCCATTAGACTGAAGCCAACCTCCCTCC